>CM046876.1:44758531-46093836 GCA_025667525.1 Glebionis coronaria
AAAATTTTTTTACGATCGAACGTTCTCCACTTGTACGTTTATTATGAGGATAACGTATCTACAATATTGTCTATGTGATGCATATTATTGAAAAGATTATCACGCCACATTGCATAGTATTCAAAAAAATAACATAAAAAATCACATACTCGATCTTTATTTTCATGCTAAATAATTGCATTTACACTAACAATAAGTTCACCCGTAGTAATAGTTGAAGCGAAACATTCTTTTTGAATTTAATGAGGTATACAAATTTTCTGAGATACTCAAAAGAAACCAAAAATGTCATAATATTTTTTAGAAGTATGATAGAGGAATAGAAATTGTTGTGTTTTTTTCATTAACCAAATGATACTTTTATACTCAAATAAAATAAACGTTACAAAAGTTATAATTAAAATAGAATTATGATTTTGGTTAAAACGTAACAAAAAATATTTAAATCTCATTACAAAAGTTAATGAACACCGGTTATGACATGGACTAAACATAAAGACGCTTAATTACAAAATAAATAATATTACTTTAACTTTTTAATTTCTTTTTATAGTAATGTTTTTGGCTTATTTTTTTAAAACTTCCTTATTTAGAATGTGCTAAATACTTTATAAAGTATTATAAATTATAAATAGTATTGATTGGGCTTTATAAACCTCAATGACAGAATTTAATATATTTCACTATAATATTTTAAATGGACGGTTACAAGCTTTTTAAATAATTTGTGTTAAACGTTGGTCCGTTACGAGTTTATATAATCTAAAATATTTAACTTTTTCATTATGTGTGTGATGAAAAGTTTTGACTTTTAATTTCTTTGAAAAATAACATACAAAATGGACCTATTAAAATGAGCTCATTAAAATGTGTTTTAATTTTATGTGTAACGGATTTTTTGAAATTAAACCTATTAATAAACTTTGAATTTAATATAATTTATTTGTGCAATAAATAAAAAAAGTAACAACAATCTTTCTATAACAAAGAAATGTTGGAGGCTTAAAAAATTAAGACTTCTAATAATAGAAAATGGCTTAAATCTTTTATAAGGTATTAAGATATATATATATATATATATATTTATATATATATATAATATATATATATATATATATATATATATATATATATATATATATATATATATATATATATATATATATATATATATATATATATATATATATATATATATATATATATATATATATATATATATATATATATATATATATATATATAAATATATATATATATATATATATATATAAATATATATATATATATATATATATATATATATATATATATATATATATACATATATATATATATATATATATATATGTATATATATATATACATATATATATATATATATATATATATATAATATATATATATATATATATAATATATATATATTATATATATATATATATATATATATATATATATATATATATATATATATATATATATATAAGAATGATTTGTCAATCGTGTACTTTTATAGGTTATACAAAACTTGTTATTTGGTCTTCCTTAGATCACTAGTAAGTTTTTTAGAAACAACCCGAAAATAGCTTGCAAATGCAATCACAAACGACCGATTAAAGTTATGTTAATAATGGTATTTGATCTAGGCATTTTCTTTAATGATTCTAATACAGGGGAAGAAGTTGATTTTGGGGACAAATCAATGAAGTGAAGAAAACAGTATGCTCACAAATTCCAATCCCTTGGAATCCATGTTACTCAGGTTTGTTATGTTACATTACCCATTCATATACTTTTATAATAACTCAGACTTCAAATTGTAGTCCTTTGCAGGACGAAATCTTCTTTTCATAATTTGTAGCGACTATATACTTAAAAGAAGGTCAAATTTACATGTTTCTGATAGGTGTGAAAACACCTATCCTTTTACCACTTAATTACAATAATAACCAAGCCAAAACATGTATTTTATGTCGTAAATGTCGGAATTATGTGTGGTTTGTGTTTTTGTTGTGATTTAGGACCAACATGTGAAAAGGGAAGAAAACACGGGCTTTCACGGGCTTTTATCGAAGAAAAAGACAAAAGACTAAGTCAAGAGATCAAGAGTGAAAAAAGAACGGAAGTCCAAGAGCTATTTTGAAGATTTATCGAAGAACAAGTCTAAAGACGGAAGTTTAATAGAGCCGAAGAACTCAAGTCTTATTAATGAAGAATTTTCAAGACGAGTTTAATTAATCCCGAGACAACGTCGAAAAAGTCGAAGAATTAAGAAGACAAAAAGACGGAAAGAAAGAAAGAAAGAAAGAAGGAAGCAACACATGCTTCCCTTCTCCCTATATATAGACACCATCTCATTTCTTTTCAAGTTGTTAGCTAATTTGACACATTAGTCTTTCCACTTTTAATTTTCGTGCACCTTTACATTAATTGCATCTTTAATTACCTTGTCTTGCACTTTAATTTTCAAGTAAGTTTACTTTTATGTTTATTGAATCTTTAGTTTCTATTGTTAATCTCTCATCTACCTTTCTTGTTATTGATTTAATCTCATTGTTTATGGGCTTATTGTTATTGCTTTTTATACTTTTATGTTCTTGATTGTTTTAGCTTATTGAATCTTTAGCTTAATTGTGATTTTTATTAAAAGTTGATTTTATAAAGTTATTGTTTTTAAAAGTTTTTAACTTTTGGTTTAACGGCTTTTTCTTAAAAGTATTTTGGTTAAGTTTTTAGATTAGAGCTTATTAATTTTTGGCTTATTTCTAGCTTATTTGCAATTTTTCTTGGATTCGGATCCCTTAGCCTACAAACACTGCTTTCCGGATAAGGGTATAATACCTCTTTTTTCGGATAAGGCCACGGAGACACAGCCTTTTGCGGATAAGACTACAAACCAAGTATTCCGGATAAGGCTTAAAAAGCCTTATTCCGGATAAGCTTTGGGTTATTGTTTTCCGGATAAGAGTAAACAACTCTTATTCCGGATAGTGCTTCATATTGCGTTTTCCGGATAAGGCTGAGATCTTTTTCCGGATAAGGTGTTTAGAGCATTTTTCTAGATAAGGGGTGTAAGTCGGTTTCCGGATAAGAGTTCTGAGGTTTTTCCAGATAAGATTAGATTTAGGTTTTGCGGATAAGCTGCCTAAGCCAGATTCCGGATAAGCATTGCATTACGTTTTCCGGACAAGGCTGAGATCTTTTTCCGGATAAGGAATTTAGGGCATATTGTGGATAAGGCTTTTAGAGTGTATTCCGGATAAGGATCTTAGGTGAGTTCCGGATTAGGATTTATTTTGTTTTCCAGATAGTGAGAGTTTCGCGGATTCAGGATAAGGACTAGTTTAGGTTTTCGCACTTAGGTTTTTCTAGATAGTTTTAAGTTATCGCTTTTTCCGCCTTTTTCCTTAGTCGCACTTTTACTTTACTTTCCTTAGATTTTTTTTAGTTTACATTTTTAGACGTGCCTTAGTTTATTTTTAAGTTTGCGTTTGAAGTTTCCGTTTATTATTCTTATTGCTTAATTTCTCGTCATTTATTTTTTAATCATTCTCAGCTTTATTTACTTTGCCTTTACTTTAAAGTTTTGCACATTTATTTTTCAAACAACGACAAATATTTCTCTTAACCAAAAACAATTGAGCCACACCTTGAACCAGTAATCAATTCGATTAGACATACGACAAAAAAATTTTTAACTGAGTGAAAATCGAGTTATTAAATGGTGCCGCTGCCGGCTCTTTTCGTAAAGATTAACGGTTTTCTTTGAGAGACGCGTTGCTTTTTGGGATCCGTTCACTCGTGAACGTTATTTTTCGTGTCAAAAATTTTCAAAAATCCCAAAAACATTTGAAAAATCATAAAAAGCATTTCTTTTTTAAAGTTTTGCACCAAAAATATTCCTCTTTATCCTCTATGGTGTTTAATTCTTTTATCTACCCCTCTTATTTTTAATTCTTCATGGCTTCGTCTTGCGTACGGTGTGGGAGACCATGGCATGGTTTTCAAACATGTCAATGGTGTACTTGTGAGCGGTGTGGTTCTGATATCGACAATACACAATTTGGATTTTGTCCATTTTGCAATTCAACAAATTCGTACTTCTCCTCTTACAATACTTTCTCGCCCTCTCCCGTCTATGACGATCCTTATCCTCAAAATGCACCAGATTTTTCTCCATACCCGTGGTGCTATAAGTGTGGGGGTCCTCACGAATGTTTTCACTGTCCAACGGGGGATCAAGGTTACTATAATTATACCCCTTCCAGTTTTGACCAACCCCTGCAATACCCAATTGATCATCAGCCTCATCACGGGATGAGTTACTAAGAACAGATTGACGATCTTGCTAACGCTTTTCAAGACCAAAAGAAAGAGCTCTTCCAAACGATGCAAACTTATATGGAGTTAATTTCAAAGCAACAAGAGCAGACGAGTACTCAAATCCCTGAGCTTGTTATTAGCCCTTTAGGTAATGAGGAGAGTGATGACGATATTGAGGTAATTTTCGACGAGGAGGAATTTCTAAAGCAACGCACGACTTATCACATTCCTCCTTCGTCTATTTCTATCACACCCGAGGAGCCCGTTGGCTCTCTCATAATGGATGATGAGCATCTTGACATTATTTCGGCAACGGAATCGGACGAATTCCTAAAGTCTAGTGTCGAGGACCTTGTCGTCATCCAAAGTGAGCCCGATGGTATTCCTGAAAATTTGTGTGATATACCGACTTTTGCGGAGCTTAAGGCCGAGGTCGCTTCGCTAGTCGATGATCACATACTCACATCCACAAGCAATAATTGATTCTCCCAACACGAGTTCAGCATGTGGTTAGTATGATGATTTCGTCTTCGAGCCCGAGATTGGGGAAATTATCGACCGAGAGCTAGCTCTTTTACCTCCACTTCCACCTACGAGTGAGGACGATTTTTCCAATATCGAGGCCCAACTTGATGAGTTGGAACGTCTTATTTTTTATAATAATGACGAACCAACTCACATGACCAAACATCCAATTCTCGAGGAGTTACCTAATCAACACTCCTCTAATGAGAATTACGTTTACCACATTCATGCGAATTTAACTTATCAACAATCCCCACAAATGAATGATGGACTCGTACTTGATCGTGATCTTTTCGAGCGAGTTTCTATGATCCTCAATGAGGGGAACGACAAACCTTGGTTTGACGCTCCTATCGATGATGAAGAAATCGAAGAGATTAACATTCATGAGGATGAGTGCTTTGACCCGGGAGGTGACATTGACCATTTTATGATTGATAACCTTACGGCTTTTCCATTTTCTGAGCATCAATTGTCTTTAGGGAATGACAATTTGCTTACTTTACCCACCCCACCTCCCGTGGATCGCAACCTCACATACTTTTCGTATGTTGAGAGGACTTTTATGCCGTTCAAGACTTACCCTCCGGCCTCTCCTTTATTATTTTCCTCCGGGAACGAGGACAAGGTCTTTGATCCCGGTATTACATTCGAGGCTTCCCCATGGACCATTTAATTCAGGGACGAGTCAGGCTCGCGACTCGGTTAACAAAAACAAGCGCTTCTCGGGAGGCAACCCGATTATCTCTAAATCTTTATCTGTTTTTATAATAAGTGTATGGGAGACCCTTGTATGTGTTTGTTGTATTTTTTCTTATCATGTGCAGGGATTCGAGCTTTCAAAGATCCATTCTTGATGACTTTTGACGACCCGTGATTCCGTGTACTCGTCTTCCCGGTTCTATCCCAAACTCTTTTTATTCTCTATTTTATATTCTTCAATATTAAAATAGGAATCACTTTATTTGTTTCTTCCTTAGCAAGATTTAAACAACGTGCACAATGTCCTATGTGTAGGGGATTTTACTCCCACATGCTTAAACATTGAGGACAATGTTTCTATTAAGTGTAGGGGGACTTCTATCGAAGGTAAGTGGGCTTTGCCTTGTATTTGTCCTCATTTTAACCGGAAAAATTAATTTTTCGACATTTTTCAAAATTTTTAATCTATTTTGGCCTAGTAGTTTAGTAGTATTTCCCTTTGTTATCGTTATTTACTTTCTTTGCTAGAATAAATTTTTAATAATGTGGTTTTAATTTTTGAAACGTTGTGAATCTTTTGACTCAACCCGAGTTTACTTATCCAAGTTTACTCTAGCTAGTATCCTTAACATGTTTAAGTCAAGTTTTGCTAGGCTTTTATATAGGGAACATTAAAACGCGAAAGTCTTAACTCTCACGGGTTAAGAACAAGAACTTTTCGCAAGTTCCTATAATTGATCCTAGAGAGTCGTTTATCAAGGGAACTTTAAAATGCGTTTTCTAAACTTGAAAAAGTCTAAGAATTTGCAAGATCCTATAGATGACTCGAAAACCCAAAAACTTTGTTGGAAATACGTTTTTACGTATTTATGAAGGATCGGTCGCTCCAACGATATTTATGTAATGGGATCGTGATATAGTTAGTAAACGTATAGTCCATATAGCCCACATGTAGGGTGGGCTATATATATCCCCTCCTAGCATGTTAGGAGGGGTTGGTGATTACATTTTTCATTAATCATATTCATTTTCTCACTCTACTCCTCTCTTTTCTCTCCTTTCTCTCTCTACACCCTCATCTCCTTCTCATCCTTTTCATCCTTCTTTTATATTATTTCATCAATCAATCCACCTAATCAATTAAATCCATCATGTAGAATAAGCCGAGATTTACGTAGACCTTCAATTGGTATCAAGAGCCAAGGTTAGATTGGTTTATTCTTACTTTTATTTTAATTGATTTTGGTGGGTTTTGATTTCTTTCAAGCTTAAATCTTAAAAAGTTTGTGTTTTTTTGCTTTAAATCATAATCAAATCTTTGATTTACTTATTTTAAATAAAAATCACCAAACCTTTTATATAAAAATCTTTTCTTTTCTTTTGATTAGGTGAAAGTTTATCATTTTTATCAATTTTTCTATAAACTTCTATAAAAATCTTTTCTTTTCTTTTGATTAGGTGAAACTTTTTTGATTAGGATGTTTTTATCAAGTTTATCATCGTTTTATAAAGTTTTATAGTTTTTTATCAATTTTTTTTCTTATCAATTTTATCTTCTTATTAGTTTTCTTTTATCAATTCTTTTATAATCAGTTTTTATTATCTATTTTTTCTATTATCCAATCAGTTTTCTGTTTTCCTTTTTGGTCAAAACTGTCAAAAGTATCACGGTTGTCCAACATTCATTAATCATCTTTCAGTCCAACTGTCATTCTTCGACACACAGACTCATCAGATTATTCTGAACGGAAGATTTTTTCCGAGTGAACTGAATATTCAGAACGAAAGTGTTTATCCTGGATAGACCGTTTTATTCCGGATAGACCGTTTTATTCCGGATAGACCGTTTTATTCCGGATAGACCAGTTTATTCCGGATAGACCAGTTTATTCCGGATAGACCAGTTTATTCCGGATAGACCAGTTTATTCCGGATAGACCAGTTTATTTCAGACATAACAGTTTATTCTGGATAGACCAGTTTATTCCGGATAGACCAGTTTATTCCGGATAGACCAGTTTATTCCGGATAGACCGTTTATTCCGGATAGACCGTTTATTCCGGATAAAGAAACTCAAAAAAAAAAGATTCAAACACAACGGTAATCCAAGACTCTACGCAAGAACCATACTGACCTCACTCTCGACCTCACACAACACTCACACACGACTCGACACATTTTAACACCCAATAGACTCGACCCTCGCACAATCACCCTCACCCTCACCCTATCGACTGCCACAACTCAACACCAAACCCAAACCCACTCCACTTTAAACCCCTCGTCTAAACACCCTCACTCATCTCTCGACAAAAACAACCGACTCCCTCACCTCGAACTCCCTCACCTCTCGTCTAAAACAAACATCCTTTTCGTATCAAACCACCCACACCCTCGTTCAAAACTCACACTTTTGACTCAGCAAAACACAACCCTCGACTCACACACCCTCGAACCCACAACCACATCTCCTCAACTGCCACATAATCACACCCTCGTTCAAAACACTCGACACAGAACAAAAAACAAACACCCTCAACTCGAATCGACTCAAAAACGTGACTGGACTCGAAAAACAAAGAGAGAAACACCTACCCGAGATCTTTTTAAAGATCTTGAAGTCGGTTCTTTCTTGTACAGCATCGTTTTTTTTTTCATTCAATTTCTAAGGGTATTTGATTAGATTCAATGATTTCGTAGATGATAAAGGATTTGGATTGGTGTGGGATTTGTGTTTTTATTTGTTGATGATAAGGATTTAGAAAATTAGAAGATTGGAATACATGATATTGGTGCTTGAGATCAGTGATTGGAGATTTTGATTCTCGATCTGTTTTTGGTTGTTGAGAGAAACTTGGAGAGAGGGGGCGGAGGTAACAAGATGGAGGTTTGAGGTTTTGCTTATTCTGTGAGAGAGAGAAACAAAAAAAGGGACGGAGTTATAGGAGTTACTATAAATAATGAAGTGGGCGGTAGAAATTAGGTTATGGGAAGTCTGAATTATTAAAGGGTATTTATACTGTACACACACTTACACTTTTCTGTTTGTATTGGACGCGTGTGATCAATTATACCATATATTGACACGCTTTCACGTACTTAATATCTGATTTTCTTTGGATAAAATATTTTTGAGTGTGGATAGATAGTGGGTTCACATATTTTTATTATTACTTTGTTCAAAATAAATGGAGTATTGAAATTATTTACGGGTATTGGTATTGAAAAAAACACCGGTAAATATTTATTTTTTTCAAACGAAAGTGCTTAATCGTCAAAGCAATTTGCAAAGAGTTGAACCTTAGTCAACCTTCGAGGATTTCAAGCATCGTTTTAATTTACAAATCAAGGATCCAAGAATCTGTCATTGAACTATCAATGGAATCGTTGAAATCGACATTTCAAGTGGGAGAATTGCATGAAGTACAAGACAACGCTAGAGAAAGTGGTATAACTTCATTTCGAATGCTTCAGTCTCATCTTGTCACTCTTTCATGGATTCAAGGAGGGAGCGAATTTGTGACAATCTTTGGTCAAGATCGTCATATATTCATCCACTCAATATTCAACACTTTGACCCAACTCGCCGAGCAACTCAACAATGAAAACTTTAATCACTCTGCATCGACACTTGCTTATAAGGCTCTTGTGACACAACTCACGCCTTTCCTCCAATTCAATATCATCAAGTCTGAAAGTTCAGTGATTTGCCAATCATTTCTTCGAGATTCACATACCGAGCTTTGAGTTTTCCGTGATACAATATTGAAACTCATGACATCGGTCTCGTCTTCGATTTATCAACAATCACAACTTCAGCAAGCGTATGATAATGGAGTGCAAGAATCAATGACGCAGATGCAAGAGGAGAATGGTCATACGGTTGACAACTTGGAGCATAACGATGGTAAGAGCACGGAATCAGGAGGACAACATGATACCAGTGGCACGTCAGGGAATGTTCACGAGATCTCTTTTGATGACACCTCACCCGTTTATGACGAAGAGCCTGCAAACATGGTACAATGTAATGTTGTTTATGATGTATATGCTGATGCCATGCCGCATATTGAGCATTCTGAACCTAATTATGACAAACATGGGATGGAAAAGAGTGATAGAGATACCACTTCTGATTCATCCGATATGAGTCATAATGGGGGAGAAAGTGTTCAAAATGCTAAACATCATGATAATTGTCTTTTGACTGCTTCATTGACTTCTTCTGATTCCAAGATTAGAGAGCTCGAAACGATTGTAGCTCAACAATCAAAAGATATTGAGGATGCCAAACTTGAATTGTCTAAGAAAACGGACAAATTTGAAGCATACTTTGAAAAACTTGAAAAGTCTAACGTTGTTCTTGAAAGAAAATTGGATCAAAAAGTTTTAGATTCTAAAGCAGAAAAGGATAATCTTTTGAAACAAATTCAGTTACTAGAGTCTAAATTGGCATCCCAAGATAGATTGCTCAAAGAAAATGAAACGTTAAAAGCTCAAGTTCAGGAAAAGGTTTTTGCCATAGCTGCGTTGAAAAACGAGTTAAGGAAAACTAGAGGACCTAGTGTGGACACTAAGCTTGAAAAACCATCAATCTTGGGGAAACCGCCTACAAATCAGTTCGTCAGACAACCAACTGCATTTAGATCCGAGCGACCACAATCCTCGAGACCGCGGTTTGCCTCCTAAGTTGATTTGGTTCATTTTCCTAGACCAGTCACTCCAGCAACTAGGCCCAATGTGATCAAAACAGCGTTAGCAATATCTAATCAGATGATTGTCCCTAGTTTCCCTAAAAATACCAAGACCACGTCTAGAACTAGTTCAAATGACGTTTGCCATAAATCTGGTCTAAGGGAAGCTATGCAAAAGACACATGTAAGAGATAGCAATGTCAAACCTAGTCAGATGCCTTCTAGATTACCCAACACTGCTAACCGTAGCATGTTATCTCCTAGGAGCATCGATCAATCATCTAGGAATTAATCGGACATTAAATATGCTACTTGTAAAACATGTAGAAAATGTGTCTTTACGGCAAATCATGATTCTTGTATCAAGAAATTACTTAATGAGGTGAACTCCCGTGCTAGACTTAAATCCCAGTAGGTCGCTAAAATCAAACCCATTGGTAAAATGTGGCGCCCCACTGGTAGAACTTTTACTTTTGTAGGAAACGAGTGCCCTTTAACTAGGATTGTCTCTGATTCTACTAAGACTACTAGGGAGGAAATTGCAAAGGATGATACATCACTTAAGCATGATCTTAAGGTTTTCTATAAAAGGAAACGTTTGCCAACTAAGACAAGTGAATCATCCCCTCAGGCCACCTCTGGCACCAGAAAAGAAAACTGTGAATCCCCGCATGGTTCTAAAATTGATATTGCTAACCCATATCAAAGCATGCAAATTCCTAATGAGAATGCAGGTACCAAAGTTGATGTTCCAAAAGAACGAAGCAGTCCAATCATTGTATACCGTTCAACTAAGGATAATCTTAGAGTTTGGTTGTTGAAGAAGCAGATATCGGAGAAACTAGTGTCTCAGGGAATTCATGGTTAAGCTTATCAACAAAGTACTTACAGTCACATAACAGACCGTAACTCGCTCTCAAAAGACAAGAAAGTTCATCTCGAAGATGACTTATCCTTATAACGAGAAATTAAATTTTCTCGGGCACGAGCTATTATTAAAATTATTCAAAGATTTTAAGCTCGTGTAAGAGGCTTACAGTCGGATCACAGATTGTAACCCGTTCTTCAAAGAAAGGAAAGTTTATCGCCGATGACAAACTTATCCTAACAACGAGAAATTCATTTTTCTCGGGCATGAGCTTATATAAAAAACATTCCAAGTTTTTAAGCTCATGCACAATGGCGTATAATCACATCACAGTTTATGCCCCGGACTTCCAAGAAAGGAAAGTTTATCGCCGATGGTAAACTTATCCTCATTAACGAGAAATTAAATTTTCTCGGACACGAGCTTACGTTAAAACCATTCAAAGGTTTTAAGTTCGTGTACATGACTTACAGTTAAATGTCAGACTGTAACTCGAACTTAAAATAAAGGAAAGATTATCTTTTATGATAACTTATCCTCTTAGCGAGAAATTCACCTTTCTCGGTCATGAGCTTGTATTAAAACATTCGAAGTTTTAAGCTCAGAAAGGAAAGTGTATCTTTTAAATAAGAGAACTTATCCTCATAACGAGAAATTAACCTTTCTCGGTCATGAGCTTTCCGTTAAAACAGTCAAAGTTTTCAAGCTCATGAAAACGACTTCTAAGTAAATGTCAGCTTAGGACTCGTCCATCAGATAAAAGGAAAGTTTATCGCCGATGGTAACTTATCCTTAACAACGGGAAGTTTACAACTTCTCGGACTTGAGCTCGTTTTGTAAGATATTCAACATCTTAAGCTCAAGTAACTGTTTTTCAAAACCTTGAACACAATTTTTCAAGAATTTTTCAAAAGTTTTTTCTAAATCTTTCAAAATTGTGTGTTCAAAATGTTTTGATAAAAAGAGCATGTCTTCTGGAATCGATAATATTTACGAACCTAGAAATGTCATTCAATAATGACACGGGGTTGTAAATAAAGTTCGATCAGAAGTTTAAAAGATTTAAAACATGCTCAAAATGGTTTGCTATTATTTCAGATAGTAACCCGCTTTTCACTTTGAAGTTAAGCATTTCACCGGAAAGCTTTGACTTCAGAATCCGAAGTTATCAATTCCACAATACGAAGTTCGGTGCAATTGATATCTACATACTAGACGATGCGACTACTCAAACGACGACTACAGCTCTTTAAGTAAAACACCGATCAACAATTGGGGGGAGCAATTGTCAAGCGTTCAGACTCTTCGATGCCGAAAGTGCCAATGTTCACAAGTTGGTGTCAAGACAACGATATCAAATTGTCCATGTGGTGTAAAGGAGAAGATAATTTCAGAAGTTACGAGGAAGACCAACATTCGTGAACAAGAACCATGTGCTTCTTTCATATGATGTTCTCCATCATTCAGGTCCAACCTCGTAAATTGCTAATCTTGTGATAACATTATCATATATGATCTTTGCACGTGATAAATACCTTACACTTGTGTTTAAAAGGTATTTAATTTACGTTTCAAGTACACCCTCATTAATTTGAGGGGGGCTTGTGTAATTCATGAAGATAATTGTATTTGCATTTTTCTTCCCAAATTTTCTTAAAATGCTATTAAATCAATTGATATTAAAAACATCGATTGGGTTAATATTTTTAATATGGGGGAGAAAATGTGATTTAATATGGGAAATGATTAATCACAAATGGTTTGACTTAACGTGTTAGCTCATCCCGACATGTGCGAAATGTTTTCGGATATCGTGGCATATGTTAAGGGGGAGCAAAATGGATTTGCACTTCAAAAAGGATTTCATGGTGACATACACTTGCCCAAAACATCTCTATTCACGACGGTGAAGATTGTGGTGACATAAGGATGGTAGGATAGGTTAAAGTCCAATGATTTCTCTAGAACCGGAGGAATCTTCCCAAGGACATTCCATAGCTAGAAATAGTAGTCCTTAGGAAAGATGGAGAAAGATTGTGAACGTACCTGAATGCCGACCAAGTACTTAAGTTAGCACTGGAACAATCACAACAAGGTGCTAGTGATGACGTATTGGTAAGCATTGAAGGGGTTGAAGAATGAAAAAGAATTGTAAAGATAAAGGGTGTAAAGAAAGTAGCCCTCCTTACAACTTAGGCAGAAACTGGGTCAATTCATATGCTATTGAGATCATTTATGATTCTCGATATTGAAGATAGACATCATGGACCCAGTGATGCAAGGCACAACCCATCCCAGCTAACTTAGATATCTCTCAAAAGATATTTGTTTTAATCACATGGAGACAACACATTATCTATTGATTTATTCACTACGAATAAATTGGTATTGAAAAGGTGGCACTCCTCTCTAGCCTCCAATCACTAAAATCCAAAATGCACGATCGAGTCTAGAGCCATTTGAGATCATCATATATCTCATTAGGACACACTTTCATATTTCCTTGCTTCTTCACACACTGTGAAAAGTAAGAAAGTTCTTAAGAGTCCTACGCAAAATCTTCATGATCTTGCCTGAACATCCGAGTAATACGAAAGTATTTACAATGAAGATGGAAATCCTTCTTGAGCGAACGTCAAAAAGCTCATGGTAGGTGCTTGTGCGATTCTTTATGAATCAAACTTGTGATAACTGGAAAGCAACAGTGGTTTAAACTCTTAAATGAATTTAAACACGTTCCAGGCCTCTACGCAATATCTTATTGATCTTGCCAGAACATTCAGAGTAATACTATTAAGTATTTACAGTGACGAATGGAAATCCTTCTAGTGTTAACATCAAACAGCTTGGTAGGTAACTTGCAAGATTCTATATGAATCAAGCTCGTGACAACTGGAAAGCAACGATTGTGCGGTTCTTAATTGAACGTCACTTGTTCCAGGAACATGAATTAATGGCTTCAAATCATGCGGATAATATTATCCAAATGATTCACTCTTTTCGTTCGCAGTCAGCTTTGGACGGTCGAGTAAAGAGAACGGGTTTACCCGCGAAATCTTGTCAAGGAGGTTCTTTACTGAAACTACCTGCCACAAGTACGATATTTAATATCGTCCAACGGTCTTCACTGACCGGAGGTAAAATGCTACCGAATTAGAATGAAATGTTCAAGGCCATTTCATCCGTGTATATGGTTTGTTGCTAACTGTCTTATGCAGCGTAACAAGAAGGTGGCATTGCGGTGTACAATCCAGAAGAAGTCGTCACCACATGCTTATACTACATACAATTAGTACTTCAACAAATTCAAGAAAGTCTGAAGGTCAAGTCTTCCGTTGTATCAAACTCTGAAGATTTCAAGAATTTAAAGGTATAAGTATGTGGAACATGAAGTCACGAAGAGGCGAATATCACAAGTGATGAATGCGCAAGGTCAAGTCAAGGAAACATGCTCAAGACTTAAGTCAAAGATCACATCAAGCTTATTCACAAGAACAAGATCGAAGACTCAAACATAGATGCTAGGTTTAAGATTTTGTAAAAAGATGTGACCTCCCTTAGGGGGAGATTGTTGGAAATACGTTTTTCCCAATAAAGTCTCGGTCACATCTTAGTTAGCATAGATCACGAGATATAGAATATTTAGAACTTTGTCTCTTGGAGCGGCCTCCCTTAGGGGTAGATTGTTGGAAATACGTTTTTACGTATTTATGAAGGATCGGTCGCTCCAACGATATTTATGTAATGGGCTCGTGATCTACTTAATAAACGTATAGTCCATATAGCCCACATGTAGGGTGGGCTATATATATCCCCTCCTAGCATGTTAGGAGGGGTTGGTGATTTAATTGGCTAAGCATCCACGAGTCTCATTCCTTGAGATTTTAAATTATGGAGAACGAGAAATGATAGAGTCAATTATAAGTTTGGTATTCTTTTTTGAATTTATGTGGGTTGATTATAAGCCTATTCTCCCATCGCTTGTTAATAAATATAATAGCAATAAGTAAGGTTGTACGATTTGAAAAGTTACTTAGATTCTAGCCCAAGATCGTTTAAAAGTTGATCGGTATTAATTAGAGTTCATAGCCAAGGCATAACTTATTGAAGCGGGATGCGAAGATTGGTGAGTCCGAAAAGGCCCTAAAGGCATGAGGGCTACATTTTGTTGCTAAAGATCCAAAGTGATGTGAAGAATCATTTATCAAAAATCAATATGAAGGATCGAGACACACGACGAAAAGCAAAAACTCCCCAAAAGATCATGGAGAAGTCTACCCAGAAAGGCCCTAACAAGGTATGAGGATAAATAGATCCAAGTCCTAAAAGGAGGCGGATCGTTATATATCAAAGTCCAAAATAATGATTAGAGAAAAATGAAGAAGTCGTGGTCCAAATATGAAGAATCTCTCAAAAAACTTCAAGTGAAGAAATTCCTATTATGAAGAGAAGACCATAATTTCAAGAACGTCTCTCAAGATTCTAAGTATGAAGTCGCTGCCAAATATCGGTCCGAGAAAGGTCTCAAATCGTGAAGCAAGTTATGCCAAGATATGAACTTTATGAGGTCCCGAGAAGCAGTTTTAAAAGATTTTGTCCTTTAGCTAACTATTGATTAAATCGTCCTACTTTATTTTCAGCCTAAATAACTATAGAAATAAGTCAACAATGCATCCTCGTGATCATTCAAGACAATAATAAAATATAAGAGATACACCTAGGAATGAGGGAGTCTAAGTGAATAATTGGGCCACATGAATTTGTGTTAGTTTGCTAACTTATAATAACAATGATCTCGTTTTTAAGCTTGGTATGGGGAACGTGAAACTTGAGAATGATGAACATTCATGACAACCAAAAACCCAATGTAAGTCTTCGATTTCTCTACTTGTTTTGTTCTTTTAAGTTTTCTTAGTGTTTAGTATTTAATAAAGGCCAAGGTAGGTTATCTATGATGAAAAATGTAAACCGTGCTTTGAAATTAATGCATTGCATGAGGACATTGCAATGGTCAAGTGTAGGGTATTTGATAGGTGTGAAAACACACATCCTTTTACCACTTAATTACAACAATAACCAAGCCAAAACGTGTATTTTATGTCGTAAATATCGGAATTATGCGTGGTTTGTGTTTTTGTTGTGATTTAGGACCAAAATTTGAAAAGGGAAGAAAACACGGGCTTTCACGGGCTTTTATCGAAGAAAAAGACAAAATACGAAGTCAAGAGATCAAGAGTGGAAAAAGAACGGGAGTCCAAGACCTATTTTGAAGATTTATCAAAGAACAAGTCTAAAGACGGAAGTTAAATAGAGCCGAAGAACTCAAGTCTTATTAATGAAGAATTTTCAAGACGAGTTTAATTAATCCCGAGACAACGTCGAAAAAGTCGAAGAATTAAGAAGACGGAAAGAAAGAAAGAAAGAAAAAGGAAGCAACACATGCTTCCCTTCTCCCTATATATAGACACCATCTCATTTCATTTCAAGTTGTTAGCTAATTTGACACATTAGTCTTTCCACTTTTAATTTTCTTGCACCTTTACATTAATTGCATCTTTAATTACCTTGTCTTGCACTTTAATTTTCAAGTAAGTTTACTTTTATGTTTATTGAATCTTTAATTTCTATTGTTAATCTCTCATCTACCTTTCTTGTTATTGATTTAATCTTATTGTTTATGGGCTTATTGTTATTGCTTTTTATACTTTTATGTTCTTGATTGTTTCAGCTTATTGAATCTTTAGCTTAAATGTGATTTTAATTAAAAGTTGATTTTATAAAGTTATTGTTTTTAAAAGTTTTTAACTTTTGGTTTAACAGTTTTTTCTTAAAAGTATTTTGGTTAAGTTTTTAGATTAGAGCTTATTAATTTTTGGCTTATTTCTAGCTTATTTGCAATTTTTCTTGGATTCGGATCCCTTAGCCTACAAACACTACTTTCCGGATAAGGGTATAATACCTCTTTTTCCGGATAAGGCCACGGAGACACAGCCTTTTGCGGATAATACTACAAACCAAGTATTCCGGATAAGGCTTAAAAAGCGTTATTCCGGATAAGCTTTGGGTTATTGTTTTCCGGATAAGAGTAAACAACTCTTATTTCGGATAGTGCTTCATATTGCGTTTTCCGGATAAGGCTGAGATCTTTTTCCGGATAAGGAGTTTAGAGCATTTTTCCGGATAAGGGGTGTAAGTCGGTTTCCGGATAAGAGTTCTGAGGTTTTTCCGGATAAGAGTAGAATTAGGTTTTGCGGATAAGCTGCCTAAGCCAGATTCCGGATAAGCATTGCATTACGTTTTCCGGACAAGGATGAGATCTTTTTCCGGATAAGGAATTTAGGGCATATTGCGGATAAGGCTTTTAGAGTGTATTCCGGATAAGGATCTTAGGTGAGTTCCGGATTAGGATTTATTTTGTTTTCCGGATAGTGACAGTTTCCTGATTCAGGATAAGGACTAGTTTAGGTTTTCTCACTTAGGTTTTTCTAGATAGTTTTAAGTTATCGCTTTTCCCGCCTTTTTCCTTAGTCGCACTTTTACTTTACTTGCCTTAGATTTATTTTTAGTTTACATTTTTAGACGTGCCTTAGTTTATTTTTAAGTTTGCGTTTCAAGTTTCCGTTTCAAGTTTCCGTTTATTATTCTTATTGCTTAATTTCTCGTCATTTATTTTTTAATCATTCTTAGCTTTATTTACTTTGCATTTACTTTTAAGTTTTGCACATTTATTTTTCAAACAACGACAAATATTTCTCTTAACCAAAAACAGTTGAGTCACACCTTGAACCAGTAATCAATTCGATTAGACATACGACAAAGAACTTTTTAACTGAGTGAAAATCGAGTTATTAGTTTCATTGAAGTTCTAATGAAGATATTATTTGTTCTTTCCATCTCTCATATACTATATGTTGTTGCTATTCTTATATAAGTATGTTGGTATATGGCATTTATTATTTACGTTGCTTCCAATCATAGGTGGTACTTTTAGAATTATTGATGAATGTTACCAATGATAAAGATTTAAGATCTTGAATCTAAATAACTATATTTCCTACTAATGTAGTTAAATGTGATATAGTATTATGTATATGTTATCATGTTGATCACTTTAGTTACGTTTTTGGTTGTTTTGTCGTTATTCTCCCGTACTTGTATACCCTGGTTTTTAATCTTATGACAATAATATCATCCCAAGTATTTAACGAGCCTTTTTAGCTGGTCAAATGCCCTTATTTGATTCCAGAAAATGATTGAATATGTCTTCAGCATGATTCATATGTTTCGATGGTATTTCATTGAAAATCTATAGACCAATTTATGGAGGCCCAAGTATTGAAGAACGGGCTGACTTGTTTCTGGAAGCCCAAGATCGTGTGATGAAAAAGGATTTCTTAAAATTGCCATAACTTGAGCATCGCAAGTCCGTTTTCAACCCGTAACCTGTGAAAATGACCAAAAAATGAGAAGAATGTCGCTCTAACCATCTTTACGACGGTTAAAGATTTTTCGACGCCCAAAAAGCTATTTTATTATCATTTGTTTGCACTTTTGTGTTATTTACATTTTCTAGTGGACTTTGTCTTTGGGCCACAGTACAACCTATTGGTGTTTTAAGGTTTTTATTTGTTTCCTGTCATTATTTAAACATTCTGTCGTAACCCTAGCAAGACAACTTTCAGTTTAATAAAATTTAAACCATTGGTCGTTGTTTACCAAATTTTCATCCAAGTAATCGGTTCATTAGAATCAACGATTGTTAAAAGGTATTATTTCTGGTATTCATTGGAATGAACAGATCCAATTTATTTATCTTGTTTCTAGTGTACATCAGTTGGTACCAAGAGCCGAAGTTCTTGATTAAGATGCCTCCAAGGAAAGCTAGGAATACTCAGGAAGTGAATGAACATGAATTCGAGCAGTGTATGATGGACAGAATAGAGGAGTGACTTGATCAATTCGTTGATCAATTGACTAACCAGATGAATAATCTGATGAATAATAGCATGTCTTGTAATCGCTGTTACGAGGATGAAGATGAAGATCTGGTAGAAAATCTGTTTTGTGGTGGTTCGTCTGTTGATGAACAATCAGTAGGGCCACTAATGAGAGATCGAAGGGGGGATAATGATAGGCGTTGGGAGACTGGAATGAGGTTTAATATCCTGAGTTTAATGGGGACACTATGAAGCCTGATGAGTTAATTGATTGGCTTTTTGTTGTTGAAGAAGTATTTGTAGAAACTAGAGGGGAGGGGGGTTGAATAGTTTCTCTTCTATTAGTCACCTAATTTAAATTACTTTGAATTAAGTGTGTATCAAAACTATCTTTTACTTGAAGCTAAGTTGCATAATGATTAGGTTCAATTCAAATGCATTAGCAATGGTAATAGGTAAGTATAATGATAATGAAATAAGTAAAGAGTAAGGAAAGAGACAACCTAGTGACAAGACACCAAGATTTATAGTGGTTCGACAACGAGGCTCTATCCTCGTTTCTACTCCACTCCTCGAGTACACCTACTCGAGATTTCCACTATATCCACAAGCTCCCTTCTTGGCGGAGAAAGCCTTACATCGTCGCTTACATTATTTTCTGACACTAAGCTAAATGTCGAGACCTAATCATTAGCTAGGACCAATCTACACAACGTTGCCTACTTCACAATTTAACGACACAAGGCTATATGTCGAGTTCTAATCTCAAGGTAGAACCAATCTTCACGACGTTGCCTACTTCACCATTTTACGACACAAGGCTAGACGTCGAGTTCTAATCCAAAGCTAGAACCAATCTTCACGACTCTTCACTTTGAATCTAAGTGAGAACTTCACACAACACAACTACTAATCACTTTCAAGTTTAGTGAGAACTCACAAGACACAACCACATCACTTTATAGTTTAGTGAGAACTACTACACAAATCTATTACAACTCAACTAGACATATCCAAGTACACACATGTAGCTTGGATCTACACAACACAAATCCAAGCAAACACATATGCAATGGATGTACACAACAAATCCAAGTATTCACAAATAGCTTCGATGAACTCAAGTAATCTAAGTATTCAAAAATACAAATGGATCAATAAAAACAAAAGGCTAATATGATGAACATGACTAATTCATGGATTCATCTTTATCACAACACTAGTGAGTGAGTGATCTTCTCATTGGACAAGGTAAAGGAGGGGATGAAGAGGATAATCATATGTAAACATACTTAACACCTTAAGTGATCATTTAATAATGATTATGCTATAGAAAAGAGAAAGGGGGATAAGAAAAACGTCCAAGAGGCTTATTGGAAAATGAAATTTGATCCACTATTTATAGAAGACAAAGTCCAATGGCTAGCTAGGTGCGGATCCTTAACTAGCCGGCGGTTCCATATCGCTAAGGAACCGCCTAGCTATTTAAGGTACCGCCCAGTAGAGTCCGCTCCCTTTTTTGTCTTTTAGTGGGGTAGGAATATCTGAGGTTTTTTAAACCTTCAAAGGATATTCTTATGGCATATGGAATTTGCCATTTTCAAATTTACATTTTCCATTTTAATAAAACATTTTCTTAAAAAGAAAGTTTAGTAAAAAAATCTTTTGTCATATTAACAAAAGTAAGTTTTAAGGATAATCACTTTGATGATCACTAAGTATGATTAAGAAAAGTTAGTGATATGATTATTACCTTGATGATAGTGTTAGTTAAATAATTCGTTTTGTGTTTTACACTAAATGTGTTGTATAGTTTGTTGTGATCAAAAATAAGAAAGATTAGTTAACACTAATAATGTTTTTAGGCATCACTTGCATTAACAATCTCCTTCTTTTTGATTATGACAAACTATAAACTCATTTACGTAGAAACACAAAATATCGAATTATTAACGAGTTTATCACTATCATTTCTCCCCCTTTGTCGTAGCAAAAAGGTAAGCACAAGTGTTTGAAGAGAGCCGGTCTTTGCTAGTAGCTCCCTTTGGTGGTTGCTCCCCCTTGCTTGGGGTAACAAGTGTATGAGCTGAGGTGACATGCTACACAAAGGTTAGCAGAAAGGAAAGAAACACCAATGTATATATGATCACTACCTACTAAGTAACTTGGGAGGGAGAAGGAGAAGAAATCTCAAATTAGAAGCAAGTATTTGCTAAGTATGTCCAAAGAGGTAATTGACAAAATCAAGATTCAATTGGTGGAATGGAGGTAGAAAATTTAGAATTGATGGAATCACCCATAACCAATTGTAAAGATTAACCACGATCAACTCAAAAGGAAGAGAGAATCATCAAATAAAGAAAACAAACACAACACAAGGATTTCATATTACATAGATATGAAAAAGACAAACAAAGTAGATAGTCATACATACAATATGAGTATCTAAATCAAAAGATATGGAAAATAAACCACAAGGCATAAGCTAGTCTAATAGTGATAATTTTCCAAGATTTCTTAAAAACACTAATGACTCTAAAACAACTAAAGTTTTATTGACTCCAAGGGAGTGTAGCCCTTTAGTTGGAAAAATAAGACGACGATGCATCATTCGAAGTTTCGTCCACGGGAACAAAAACTTTGAGAGGATGTCGAGTGAGGAGGAATTCAAGAAAATTTAACTTCTCATACACATGAGCAAGTTCAATTTGTTGAAATCGACAACAAGCACATGAGGATCCATGATGCAACACAAATTCGGTTGATGGGGGAAGGCCATCACACCTAGGGTTTGTGGTGGTGAGGAGAGTGGGTAGGTATTGTTTTCACAATGCCTTGTGAGGTTTGGGAAGGTTGAAAGGTCATTGAGTTGAGGGGTGTCAAAAGGTTTTGGTGGTGGGGGGAGATTTTCCTTTTCTCCGGTGATGGGGTTAATGGAGTAGGTCTCATTCCAATACTTGATTGGAGAGAACGTGGGGTTCTTGGGTGGTTTGGATGAAGAGGGTTCATTTTTCTTGATCCAAATAGGTCTAACCGAGATTTTCGGTTTCTTGGGAAGCTTGGATGAGGAAGCTTTGGGTGAGGAGGTTTGTGAAAATGAAATGTCAAGGTTATGAAAGGGAGAGTTAGGCATTGTTGAGGTGTGAGAATGAAATCTGAAGGTGAGGGTATAAGAAGAAAGTATACAAAGCAAAGGTTTGAAAATCAAATGTAAAGTGTCATGGATTGTTTAGCCAAATTGAGTAAACATGGAATCTTGACAGGGAATAGGGTGATGAAGAAAGACCAAAAACGAGCCATAAAATGACTTTCTGTCCGCAATACCTTATAGGGACCGGCGGTTCCTTATCACTTAAGGAACCGTGCGACTTTAAGGAGCCGCGTACAGTGGACTTGAAACCTTGATTTTACAGGGTTTTGAGAAAAACTAAGACTTTTTCAAAAAATTGCAAATCTTGGAATTTTACCTCTATTAGCACTAAATTGTGTTAGGGTTGCATAAAAGCAACACATTCACCAAGAATATCTTGACAAAGGGTGACAAAATTTTGGATAACATTTTGAACCAATATTAGTCAAGTTTTAGAGGTTGTGATAGATTTAGGTTCAATTTTAATTTGGAATTAAAGTTGATTAATGTGCACATTAAGATAGAAACACACAATGCTAAGTCCATAATTCATTCTCATAAAACACTCATGAAAGAGATACATAAAGGAAATAAAGTAAAACAATTAACTAAACTAAGGATAAATAAAAACTAGGTCTTGATTAGTAATCTTCCTTGGCTTGAATTTTCTTGAAAACTATTTTTAAAGAAAATCACCATTCATCTCCTAGGAGGAGGCATGTTAAACAAGGTGAGAAAGAAATCTTGCAACCTCATATGAAGTCCCAACATCTCCATCCTAAGGTTTTGAATGATGTAGTTATTTTAGAGGCAACATGGACAATGAGAACCATGAGCCTCTAGGAACCCAAACAAGTAAGGATCACCCATAAAGAAGGGAAGTGGAACACCAAAAATGGGAGTGTTTGAGGGAGGTGGAGGTAGAGGAGGTATGTTCTCCAAGGGTGATGTGGGTGAGTGTGGAGGCATGCTCTCCAAGGGTGAAAAGGGTGAGTTTAGAGGGGTGAATAGTGAAGTCGCCAAGGTATCATCAAAGTCATTCACAATGGGAATGCTTTGGATAGGTTGTGGTTGGGTAATCACATCCAATAGATTACTTGGAGTGAAGGGTGAGGAAAGCTCATTCATCCTAGATTGGAATGAAAAGAAGGTAGAACCATGAGAATGGTTGGTTCTATGGGTAGAGGTAGTCTTGCATGGAGCAAGAGGTGGTGAGTTTGATGAATAAATGAGAATTGGGAAAATCTCATTCTTGGGTGTGTGAAAGGGTGAGGAGTTAGGTTTAGGCATTTTAATCTTAATCTTAAGATTTTTCCTTGTGGTGGAGGTTTTGGATGAGTTTGAGCTTCTTGTAGAAACCATTGTTGAAATGAGAGGTTTAAGGTTTAAGGAAGAATGGTTTGATGTGTGAAGAACATGGCTAACAAGGTGGGTTTAAAAGGGTGAGGGGATGATCCAAACTAGTAATGGGTTAAAAAAATTTTATGTGAACAATGAATTTAGCTAATCTAGTTTAGGAAATGTGCAGGTTTTTACAAAGAATCAAGCAAGGTTTACACAGATTAAGGAAAATACTGTAAAGCAAAGATTATGTCGGACACAGTAGCCGAGGGTTCCTTATCTAGGGGCGGCGGTTCCTTATCAATAAGGTACCGCGGGTCGATAAGGAACCGCGACCAGTGGTGTTCAAAAATGGTACTTCCTCAAACTTTGGTTAGCCCAGATTTTTACCAAAGGATTTTCAAGCCAAAGTTAACTACTGACCAAAATCTAGGAAGCTAACTAACACACAGGATGCACAAAACTATGAAAATCATAATCACAATGGCAAACATTTAGGATAAATAACAAATAATTTAAACAAGTAGAATTTAGTTAATACACATCCAAGGTAAAAATTGTTCAACATTACATGTTTACCAACATGTATTCTTTGAAAACACTTCAAAGTCTTCACCTTCTTTTCTTGCCCAATCCCTTGATCATATTCCCCAAACACTTGAATCCCTTCCTTGACTCAACCCGATGTTCATGTAATTCACCTCGAGCCCTAAGATTTTCACGATAGAGATGCTCCATGTTGAGATCTTCCGGTACTTCACTAGAGGAGTAATGATGTGGGGGAGCTAAGTCTTCAAGTCCATCCACGAATGAGTTTGAGGATGGGTGGGAATTACTCGAAGAGTTGAAGTGAGAACTAGAACCTATGCCATCACCGTCACTTGTTGGCATATAGGTGTCCTCATCATCCGTCTCTTGATGATCGGATTTTCGCGAACCTCGATCACTTCTAGGCTTTCTTTCATATACCTCTTGAATAGGAAACATAACCCGATGAACAGGGTGAAAGCGGGAAAGGTCGAGGTCGGGAAAGTCATGAGCAACCCTTTTGAAAAGGCGAGTAAGAAGCATAGCATAGGGAAGGTTTGTTTTGGGCTTTGAAAGGGCATAATTTATTCGTCGAGCGATATAGAATGCCAAATTGTACTTGGTTGATGTAAAGATGCAACTCAACATATGCACCATACAAGCCGGGATATGATATCGGTTTCCACCAAGACAAAATACATTCTCCCTAAGGATATTTGTCCATTGGACCATAAAATCCTTAAGGTCGCTAGAGAGCACTTCATAGCGATTCACATTTTGCACATTATAATGAAGGCTTCTCACAACGTTTCCATCACGCTCTTTCGAAATGATGTTAAGGATAAACTCCGGATCAATTTCGGCGTGGTCATTTGGAGGTTTATCGTAGGATTCCAAGAGAGCATCAAGTCTCCATTTATCCGTGAAACGACAAGTGCCTTCATATGGCACACCAAGAATTTCACCAAAATTTTCAAGAGAGTATTGAATCATTTGATCATTCAATAAGAATCGAATGAAGATTTCGCCATTGTATTCAAACATGGAGTAAGTGCTAAAGAATTCTAGAAGAAACAAGGGGTAAATATCTTCTTCTATGTTGAGCAAGCAATCAAACCTCGAAAGCTCAAACATAGCTTGGATATAGTCATAACCCGTTATTCCCTCATCAACAACTCTACCCTCATGGAAACATCGAGTAGAAAGGGATGGAAAGGAGTTTCGAAGTTGAGTTGAAGCATAGGTTTGGGAAAGGTTTGGAATGTATTATTTAGTAAGTTGATGATCCTTTTGGTATTGTGAAGGCATGATTAGTACCTAAATAAACACAAGAAAATATTTTTCCAATCACTCATATGAAAAATAAAATCAAAACTCAAAAATATAAGAATGTGTTATATCAATTTCTTGACAAACAAAGGATTGAATCCATATCATTCTCATATTCACAATGTATCTATTCCATTATTAACCAAGAACATATGAACTATGTTGGATCAACAATGGACTAGAGCATTGGTTTTTCAAAACAAGGTTTTTAGGTAAGCATTAACAATGCAACTACCTATTTGTTCATGGGTTCATCTCAATTCCATCTTTTAACCAAGATCATTTAGCCAATATTCGGATTTGTTCTACAAGTAGGTTTTAGTGAAATTTTAATGAATATGAACCTAAGGAATCATAGTAAAATAACCATGTCAACCCATATTCCTATTAAGGTTCTAATTCAATTTACATTTTAAAAATCCCCAATTATGAAAGGATGAACCCTAGAACAAAATAGATGAAATTGAAAGAAAGTACTTACAATTAATTGATGTTTGATGAAGGATTAGTGAAACCCACAACTTGGAATCAATTAATTTGAGTGATTGAAGGTTTTTGAAGCTTCAACAATGGTGGAAAAGGTGAAAATCGTCGGCTGTTTGTTTTTGGGAGAGAGAGGGTTTGGTTTGAAAAAAAGGTTATTTTAATGAAACTGGCGCTCTTACAAACTTTACTGCCCGCGGTACCTTATCGATAAGGAACCGCGGGTTTGAGCCGCCAGAGATAAAGAACCGCCTGCAGAGGCTGGTTTTTATCAATGAAACACGCCAAAATTTTGAAAACCAAGTTTTCTAAAATACTTAAAAGTATATCTTAAACCTTTTAGAATATCATTGGATCATCATAACACTAAGCAATATGCCTTAATAAAGGATTACGAGTTGAATCGAGATCGAAAAGAACCGAAACGGACAAACGACTACTCGTAGCGAAAAGGCAAAGTGGAGAAAAGTCAAGGGAAGTGAATCAAGACTAAGATCAATGCTCAATGGATTAATGAGAATCTTCAAATCATGGAGACGAAGAGCTTGTATCATATATAGTGGTTTAAGACGTGCCTTTCCGGCGAAACGTTAAACGGCTTTGGTAATGAATAAACACAAAAGCAATTATTGATGCATAGACTAAGATCACTTTCAATAATAGTCTTAGTATAAACCAAAATATGAGCAAGGTATTTATTCACTTTCTCTCCCACAAAGGGCCTACTAACCGTATGGGTGCAAACCATGGAAATCATGCTTGATACTTTAAGCTACTACTAACTCACTCTACATCACCATAGTGAGTCAAGTATCCAAGAAATGAAGGTTTGAGAGGATAAAAGAAAGGAATTACAAACCACAAACAAATGTCAAGGCAAGGATGCCAAGAACAAGCACATAATCAAGTAATGATCAAAAGAATGATCAAAGGGCGTGTGGAACAACAAAAGCGTATCTTGGCCACAAAGAGCAATCCATCAAGGAATCAATGCAATGCCCAACAATGACTATGATGAGTACTAAGTCTCCAAGGACTAGTATCATTCCCAATCATCTTGATATCATCATTCAAAGATGTTGAAGATCAATGAAGATGAGTTTTCTATAAGTGCAAGTAACTCAATCCACAACTAATTAAATGATTGATCTTCATGAGTACCTACACAAAGCAAGATGCAAACTAGTAGATACATTTCAAGAGTAGATCTAAAATGCATAAGGGCTATTAGTCTAACAGGGATGCAATATTACCAATTAAAAGACCTATTTTCCAAGAAAAAACGTTTTGACCAAAGAGAAACTTTAGTACAACTTGACCTTCTAATTTGAGGAGACAATGCATCGATCCAAGTTTTAAAGTACAATATACTTCAAAGATCTTGAGTGACCATCGCTCTGATACCAATTGTAGAAACTAGAAAGGGGGGGGGGGGGTTGAATAGTTTCTCTTCTATTAGTCACCTAATTTAAATTACTTTGAATTAAGTGTGTATCAAAACTATCTTTTACTTGAAGCTAAGTTGAATAATAATTAGGTTCAATTCAAATGCATTATAAATGGTAATAGGTAAGTATAATGATAATTAAATAAGTAAAGAGTAAGGAAATAGAAAACCTAGTGACAAGACACCAAGATTTATAGTGGTTCGACAACGAGGCTCTATCCTCGTTTCTACTCCACTCCTCGAGTACACCTACTCGAGATTTCCAATATATCCACAAGCTCTCTTCTTGGCGGAGAAAGCCTTACATCGTCGCTTACATTATTTTCCGACACTAAGCTAAATGTCAAGACCTAATCATTAGCTAGGACCAATCTACACAACGTTGCCTACTTCACAATTTAACGACACAAGGCTAGATGTCGAGTTCTAATCTCAAGGTAGAACCAATCTTTACGATGTTTCCTACTTCACCATTTTACGACACAAGGCTAGATGTCGAGTTCTAATCAAAAGCTAGAACCAATCTTAACGACTCTTCACTTTGAAGCTAACTGAGAACTTCACACACCACAACTACTAATCACTTTCAAGTTTAGTGAGAACTCACAAGACACAACCACATCACTTTATAGTTTAGTGAGAACTACTACACAAATCTATTACAACTCAACTAGACATATCCAAGAACACACATGTAGCTTGGATCTACACAACACAAATCCAAACAAACACATATGCAATGGATGTACACAACAAATCCAAGTATTCACAAATAGCTTGGATGAACACAACTAGTCCAAGTGTTCATAAATACAAATGGATCAATAAAAACAAAAGGCTAATATGATGAACATGACTAATTCATGGATTCATCTTTATCACAACACTAGTGAGTG
This sequence comes from Glebionis coronaria, assembly GCA_025667525.1. NCBI lineage: Eukaryota > Viridiplantae > Streptophyta > Magnoliopsida > Asterales > Asteraceae > Glebionis > Glebionis coronaria. The sequence continues at coordinate 44,786,739 of CM046876.1, forward strand.
AGTGATCTTGTCATTGGACAAGGTAAAGGAGGGCATCAAGAGGATAATCATATGTAAACATACTTAACACCTTAAGTGATCATTTACTAATGATTATGCTATAGAAAAGAGAAAGGGGGCTAAGAAAACGTCCAAGAGGCTTATTGGAAAATGAGATTTGATCCACTATTTATAGAAGACAAAGTCCAACAGCTAGCTGGGCGCGGATCCTTAACTAGCCGGTGGTTCCATATCGCTAAGGAACCGCCTAGCTATTTAAGGTACTGCCCAGTAGAGTCCGCTCCCTTTTTTGTCTTTTAGTGGGGTAGGTATATTTGAGGTTTTTTAAACCTTCAAAGGATATTCTTATGGCATATGGAATATGCCATTTTCAAATTTACATTTTCCATTTTAATAAAAAAATTTCTTAAAAAGAAAGTTTATTAAAAAATCTTTTGTCATATTAACAAAAGTGAGTTTTAAGGATAATCACTTTGATGATCACTAAGTATGATTAAGAAAAGTTAGTGATATGATTATTACCTTGATGATAGTGTTAGTTAAATAATTCGTTTTGTGTTTTACACTAAATGTGTTGTATAGTTTGTTGTGATCAAAACTAAGAAAGATTAGTTAACACTAATAATGTTTTTAGGCATCACTTGCATTAACAGTATTTGAATTGAAGAAGTTCTATAAAACAAAAGGGTTTTGTTGATCGCTACCAAGCTACGTGGTAGGGCTCGGATGGTGGCAACAATAGAAACTGACGAGGGACAGAGTTGGGAAGTCCAAGATCACAAGTTGGCACAAGATGAAGAAGGTCATGAGGGATAATTTTATTCCTCATAACTACCAGTGAATGATGTACCAACGGTTACAGAATCTGAAACAGGAGGCCAAGTCTGTTGAAGATTATACAACCAAACTTTACCAACTAATTGCAAGGAATGACATTTAAGAGACAGAAGATAAAATTATCTCTTGATACATTGGTTGGTTAAGAGTCCAAATCAAGGATTATGTTAACATGTTTGATCCATTGATACTTTCCGAATCATATCAGCGTGCATTAACTTTTGAAAAGCAGAACCGACGAGTGGGAAATTCGCCTTCTCATGCAATAAAAAGTGCTTCTGGTTCGGGTAACAAAATATTGCTCCCAATTAGGTTAAGGAAGTTGGTGGCAATACTGGACCAGTTCCTAGATCGAACGATAGTAGTAGGTTGAAGTGCTTTAACTATGGTGAATCTGGTCACCGACAGTCAGAGTGTAAGAAGGCTAGGAAGAGACAGTTATGAGTTGAACCTGAGGAAGATGACGATGTGGCTTATGATGATTACGAAGAATCCGCATTATATGATGAAGAACCCGCGTATGAGGAGGAGTATGTGTCTGGAGATGTGGGGGTGAATTTGGTGGTAAGGCACTCCTGCTTAAAACCTAAAGCTGATGGTGATGATTGGCTCAAACACAACATCTTTTAGTCAACTTGTACCGTTATGGGAAAGGTTTACACCTTTGTATGTGATTTGGATAGTTGTGGTAATTTGATAGCTGAAGAAGCAGTCCAGAAATTAGTGTTGAAAATTGAAAATCGTCCCAAACCTTATAATAATTACAATGGCTTATAAAGGATAGGGAGATAACAGTTTCCAATCCAGGTTCTGCTTTCTGTAGGAACAACTTATAAGGATAATCTTTGGTGTGATGTGATACCTATGGATGCTTGTCACTTGTTGTTGGGTAGACCTTGGGAGTATGATCGTGATGTATGCCACCATGAGACAACTAAAACTTATAGTTTCTTGCTTGGCGGTGTGAAGATTACTTTGATGCCAAATAAACCCAAGGAATTTTTTAATTAACCCACTGATACTTTAGTAACTCTTTCGTAGTTAGAAGACGAGCTGGAGGTGGGAGATGAGTTTTATGCTAATAGGGAAGCACGTTTCTGAAGATAGTGAAGTTCTTGAAGCCATGATCCCTTTACTTGAGGAATTATTTGATGTTTCCCTGATGAATTACCTGATGGTTTGCCACCATTGCGTGGCATACAACATCATATTAACCTAGAGACTAGATCACAATTGCCTAGCAGACCACATTACAGGATAAGCCCGGGAGAACATGAGGAGTTGCGTAGATAGGTTGATGAGTTGGTTTCCAAGGGTCATGTTCATGAGAGTATGAGCCCGTGTGTTGTTCCTACCCGATTGACTCCAAAGAAAGATGGTACATGGCACATATGTGTTGAAAGTCGAGCCATCGACAAGATTACACTGAGGTAAATGTTTCATATTCCTCGCCTTGATGATTTGCTTGACCATATTAGTGGTGCTACTATTTTTACGAAACTGGATTTGAAGAGTGGGTATTACCAAATTCGTCTTAGACCTGGTGATGAGTGGAAGACCGCCTTCAAGACCCGTGAAGGGTTGTATGAGTGGTTGGTAATGCCTTTTGGTTTAACAAACGCACCAAGTACATTTATGCATGTGATGAATCAACTGCTTAGGCCTTTTATTGTCAAGTTTGTGGTTGTTTATTTTGATGACATTCTTATTTATAGTGCTTCTCATAATCAGCTTGTCACTCATTTGAGGTAGGTCTTGACCTTGCTTCAGAAGGACAGTTTTTATGCAGCCACAAAGAAGTGTGTACTCATGACCCCTAAAGTTTTGTTTTTAGGGTATGTTGTTTCTCGTGATGGCATACAAGTGGATGAGTCTAAGGTAGCAGTTTTTCAAGAGTGGCCAAATCCAACTATCATTACTAAAGTTTGGAGTTTCCATGGTCTTTCTTCTTTCTATAGTCGGTTTATCACTAATTTCAATTTCATTATGCCCTTTTTGACAGACTGTATGAAGGGGAAGCCATTTGCGTGGACGGAGGAAGTAGAGATGGCTTTTCAGGTTGTCAATGAAAAGCTTACTACAACGCCAATCCTGGTATTGCCTGATTTTTCTAAAAAATTTTAGCTTCACACTAATGCTTCTAAGGTTTCAATTGGTGGAGTTCTTAGTCAAGGTGGGCGGCTTGTTGCCTATTTTTGTGAATAGTTGACAAGACTGAATTCAAGGTACTCTACTTATGACTTAGAGTTTTATGCAGTGGTCCAAGCTGTGAGGCATTGGTGCCATTATTTGTTTCATAAGGAGTTTGTTTTGTTCACTGATCATGATTCCTTAAGGCATATCTGTACTCAAGATAAAGTATTCCATAAGCATGGGCGATGGTTGGCTTTTCTTGAGAAGTTAACTTTTGTCGTGAAACACAAAACTAGTGCTTCCAATCGTGCTGCTGATGCCTTAAGTAGGAGGAGTAGTTTACTTGTAACCATGCAAGTTGAGGTTCCAGGACTTGATATCATTCGTAAGATGGCGACTATGGACCCATACTTTTCAGTCGTTTTATAGGATTTACAATCTGGAGAGAAAACATATTTTTTGATGGTTGATGGGTTCCTATTTAAAAGGAATAAACTTTGCATTCCTGATTCTAGCCTTCGCTTGAAAATTATTTAGGAGTTGCATGATGAAGGACATGCTGGTCGTGATCGCACTTTACAGTTGGTTCAAGCTTCTTATTTTTGGCCTACTATGAGGAAGGAAGTAGATCGTTACGTCAAGAGGTGTCGTATTTGTAAAGTTTAAAAGGGCACGACTATAATGTAGGAATTTATATGCCTTTGCATGTTCCTTTGCAGCCTTGGGTTGATATTAGCATGGATTTTGTGTTAGGGGTACCTCGTACTCAAAGGGTTAATGATCCAATATGTGTTGGTTTGTTTTTCTAAAATGGTTCATTTTATTCATTTCAAGAAGACAACATATGCAGTTAATGTAGCCCAACTTCTCTTCAGGGATGTGTACCATTTAAATTGTGTACCTTCCTCCATTTTTTTTATCGGGACACTAGGCTTTTGAGTCATTTTTGGCATAGTTTGTGAAAGATGGTGAATACTCGACTCAATTTTAGTAGTGCTTATCATCCTCAAACTGATAGGTAAACTGAAGTTGTTAACAGGTCCCTTGGTAACCTATTAAGGTGTTTAGTGGGTGATCATGTGAAGACATGGGATCAGAAGTTGTGTCAAGTTGAGTTTGCTCATAATCATGTTGTTAATCAGAGCACTAGGTTTAGTCCTTTCCAGGTGGTTTAGTCTGCTCAGCCACGAGGTCCTCTTGATCTTATGACTCCTCGGGTTTCTAGGCCTGTTCCGAAGAAAGTACATGATTTTGTTGAGGGTTGCATGATGTTCATAACTTTCATGACAACTTGGTTCACGCTGATGCAAAGTACAAGCAGGATGTGGATCAAAAGCGGTGATATGTTGATTAAGAAGTAGGTGACTTTCTATGGGTTGTTTTGACTAAGGATCGTTTTCCAGCTGGTGAGTATAAAAAGTTATCTGCAAAGAAGATTGGTCCCTTAGATATTATGGAGAAGATGAACTCGAATGCTTATCGTTTGAAGTTACCAAGCCACATTCGATGTTCTGATGTTTTTAGTGTGAAGCACTTGTTTCCTTATCATGGTGATTCTTCAGATGAAGATACTGTTGGGAATTCGAGGAGGAATTTTTCCTATCCAGGGGGAATGATGGAGGCCCAAGTATTGAAGAATGGGCTGACTTGTTTCTGGAAGCCCAAGATCATGTGATGAAGAAGACGTTCTTAAAACGACCATTACTTGAGCATCCTAATTCTGGTTTCAGCTCGTGACCTGTCAAAACAACCAGAAAAACAAGAGGAATGCCGCTATAACCTTCTTTAGGATGGTTAAGGTACTTTCGAGGTCCAGAAGGCTATTTTACTATCATTTATTTGCATTTTTATGTTATTTACATTTTCTGATGGACTTTGCCTTTGGGCCACAGTCCAGCCCATTGGTGTTTTAGGGTTTTTCTTTGTTTCCTGTCATTATTTATACATTCTGCTGTAACTCTAGCAAGACATTTTTCATTTTAAGAAAAGTTAAACCATTGGCCGTTGTTTGCCAAGTTTTTACCTTAATAATCGGTATTCATCAGAATTAACGATTTTTGGGAGGAATTGTTTCTCGTATTTATTGAAAATCAACAGATGCAATTTATTTATCTTGTTTTTAGTCTACATCACCAATGAACTTTATGAGTTGGCATCCGTTGCTTTCTGCTTGATAGTTGCATCGGTTAAGTTCATTACTCCACTGCGATTTTGCATGGTGTTTTTGTATCTTATTTGGCATGATTACTTATGTTTATTATCATATGCTTATCATAGTAATTTGTTGTATTATTTAGTTAGCTACAATTTGAGTAAACGGAGCAAAATATGTTGTTTGGTGTAATCTTTTTCTTTCTAAAGGAAAACTTAAAGTAAAGACTTTTTGAAAAAAATGTTTCTTTAATAGAAAATAATTTTTTGATTTATTCTTTTTGACTTTTATGTTTTAAAAAAAAGGTTTAAAAACTTGTTAATTTGGTAAAAGTTTATAAAAAAAACCTGATGGAGAAAAAAAATATAAAATTATAAGTATCAAATTTGTGAAACAAAAAACTTAAAAAAAAGATGAGGTAATAAATAATACTTTAATGTTTAAATTTTAAATAAGTTAGATGAAGTTAAGTGAAAATTAAAATTTTTCATATTTTTTCAATAATTTTAAAAATTAACAAATACCTCTTATACTTTATAAATTAATAATATCACAATTACAAAATATTAAACACAAACTTTTTTATATATCGTTATATTATATTAAAAGATTAAATTAAATTCGATTTATTTATAATCTCATGCGTGCACGTGAGTTATAACTAGTTGAAAGTTAATGAATTCCAAAATAATTGATATGAAAAGTATAACTAACATGATTTATTTGAAGGACCAGTTTGTTAAAAGCGATAAAGTAGCAAAGCAGATAACAACAACAAAAGATAACCATTTGCTTCAATCATGTATATCCTTAACTTTGATGGCGAGAATTTGAACCTGCAAAATATAACATGATTCAAAATATATACACGAGTCAAGGCGATGCTGATTACATATAATTGAAACTTTTAAAAATGGTTTGCGCCTAACATGTACTATTAACTACTAGAGATGAGATCAACATAGACCATCTTTTTAGCATAGACCATATCAACCAATCACTTTCATTCAAATTAACTTTCCACTTTTTTCTTAAAAATTAAATAACTCACAAACGGTAAATCGTCAAGTGACAAAAAATACACCATTACAACGAAAATTAAATCATCTTTCTATCGAGGGGCACATGTATATACTTTCGACGAACTTTTTTTTCGACATTTTTTCTTAAGTCACGTTTGAGAGAATCATATATGATTCGTCACGAAACATATATGATTCGTCTCGAAACATATATGATTCGTCACGAATCATATATGATTCGTCACGAAACATATATGATTCGTCACGAATCATATATGATTCGTGATATGAATCATATATGATTTTCTGAAAATCATATATGTTTCATGACGAATCATATATGTTTCGTGACGAATCATATATGATTCTCTCAGACGTGACTTAAGAAAAAAAGTCGAAAAAAAAGTTTGTCGAAAGTATATACATGTGCCCCTCGTTTGAAAGATGATTTAATTCTGGTCACGATGGTATGTTTCGTTTTGCGTAACGGTTAACGGTTTGTGAGATATTGAATTTTTAAAAAATATATTTTTGTTGTTAGATGAAAAAAATAGGTGGTTGTGATTGGTTGATTGAGTCTATACTAAAGAAAGGGTCTATGTAGAACTTTTTCCTTAACGACTATCTAATGTTTGTCGTTAAAAAAAATCAATTATCAGAAATTGAAGACAAATTGATTGAATCTAGCCGGGTACCCGCGCAATAGGGCGGCGGGTCCCCGGTGATAAATGTTACGACGAACCAATATTATACAGGTCTTCTTCTCACGCTAATTTCATTTTACAAAACAGATTATAACCCAAATGCATTAAACCTACATGCATCTTTTAACCCATCAAATGAACCAAAACTAATTAACAACCATATAGCACACATTTATTTGATGCAAATAAAATTATTTCCAACAAATCCACGAGCCCACAAATCATATATACTAATCATATATACTAATATGTTATACCACAAACCCTACTTCTACTACTCTTTCAAAACTAACGCCTCATCACTTTATTCATCTCATTTCAAAAACTAAATGCAGCCACAAGTTTTCTTTTGTTTTCATCTATCTCTTGTATAACAAAAGAATCAATCCCTCGAACCACACGAATAACTACATCCTTTTTAATCATAAACCACAATATGCTCTTTGTTCTTTAACAACAATGTGCGGCGGAAGTAACGGATTTGTGGCAGTCACAAGTATTGTGTTTCTTTAAAAGAAAAAAAGGTTAGAGTGTTTTTTTAAAGATAATACACAGGTTGCGTGTATGTTCTTTTTAGGGTGGCTTATATATCTCGTTGCTTCGGTTGTCCGAACCTACAACGAAAACCACCCACCAGTAAAACCAAAAAATCAAAACTATAAATTGGCGGCGAGGGAATTGGTGATGGCACCGACACAGTTTGAATTTAGGGTTGTATGTTTTTAGGAGAGATTTTTGTGTCGGTATCGTGGTTTCAGCGTATGAAGATGCGACCGTGAGATTGCTGCTTGGAATGTGTGTTTTTGTGTTATATGTTTTTATATGCAATAGGGCTGGCAGTTACATGTTATGCTTTAAATAAGCTGTTACAATATTACTGGCATGTTACAAATATTAATGTAATGATAATTACTCCATTTTTAAATGAGCTGTTATGAACCCATTGCATTTGAAAAACATATATTCAAAACAAAGAATACAGATGTATAGACTTCCTAATAAGGAAATGTTGGAGGCTGAATATTTTAAGACTACTAATTATAGAAAGGCATAAATCTTTTATAAAGTAGCGTCGTAAATGCAATTTTCATATTCTTTATTTTAAAATCCCCTTAAATGTTTTTCTACACACCAAGTGTTTGTGAAGATGTCTCAACCACAAAACATACATAAAACACACCATCCTTTTCTTTTCAAACTTATTTCATATATATTAAGATTTAAGTTCATTTGGATACCAAACTTTATTTGGATACTAAGGGACTAATCTCCACCACTCATCTCCATCTTAATCTAATAGATAACATTAAACATAAAACCAATTTCCTCTTTTTTTTCAAACATTAATATCTTTTAAACCGTCAATCGTTATACGAAAAAAAATATACCATTACGACGGGCATTTAATTATCTTTCTACAGATATGCTATATGATATACTTTCGACAAATTATTTTTTTTTGTTTTTTCCGTAATTTATCATATATGATACTAAATATCATATATGATAGTAACACTGGTATCATATATGATATAACTTATCATATATGATATAAACCAATATCATATGATATAAACCAATATCATATGATATAAACCAATATCATATATGATTCTGTAATAATTTGTAACTTAACACTAATATCATATATGATAAAACACTATTATCATAAATGATATTTTACGCAAATTAAAAAAAAAAAAGCGATTTTTTTTTCTTCAAAAGTATATCATATTGCATATCTGTAGAAAGCTAATTAAATGCTCGTCGCGATGGTATATTTTTTTCCGTTTAACACTTAACGGTTTAAAAGATATTTAAGTTTTAAAAATAAGTGAAATAATTAAATACTTTTAATCTTAACCATTAGATATGATGAGGATGGATGGTGGGGATGAGTCCCTTAGTATCCATGATAGATATGGTATCCAAAATAACTTGACTCATATATTAATCATTCTATTTTCATGACATCATCATCTACCTCTTCGGACGGAACTTGGCCATGTCCATTTCGAGGTTTTCATTGTTGCCCGGATGGTCAAGTGGGCAATAAAGGGTTTGCTCGTTTGTTTTCTCATATTAAGAGGCACCATTTTTCGACCGATGAACGTAAAGATGCATTACGTGAGGCTATTTCTACGGACCATGGATTATATATGGCAGTCGAGGAAACTTTGAAGGCATTTGAAAAATGGTTATGTGGGGATTGTATGACTTTCCATGCTGTGAGTCGGTCATGTCATCACCAAGACGGTCTTATTCGTCCTTCAAACGAGCCAGGCGACATGAATGGTTACATTGTTGGAATTTCCAAGCCTTCTTATAATGAATACGAGATAGAAGTAACTGAAGGGTTCGCTTTGGATGTTGAGCTTCTTGATCGTGTTTTTAAATTGCCTATCACAACTGTCAAGAGTATTCCCCATGGATGTCGTCTCGCTTTCTCTCAGGCGTTAAAAACAGTTCTTTACCAAGTGGTCGCCCGACCCGATTCCATTGGTGCGTGGGTCAAGTTGTTACTTCTTCCACGATGTACGCTGCAGGTATGTAGGCCCAAGACTAGACAAGAGCGTAGGTCCGGCAATAGAAAATCTTTGCAACAATGTTCTATCTTGAATTCACTAGCTACATGGGGGAAAGATGATGGTATCGCAACGTTAGTTCAAAACATGTTGGATGTTGCTAGGTCGAGATCCTTTGGTGAGGGTCGAGGTGATTTGATGGAGGATAGAACAACGGGCAATACCCACATCAGACAATGTCTTCGCAAGGTTGCGGATGGGCACTTTACAGCTGCAGTAAAAGTGCTATCCTCTTCTGGTGTAGCTCCATACTCGGGTGATACTATTAAAGCCTTGGAGGCTAAGCATCCTTACAAGCCACCCCCATCCATGCCGAGCAACACTTTTTGTGAGTCTCCTCTTGTAGCAGAGATTGATTGTGTCTTTGGTTGCATTAAATCCTTTCCTAAAGGTACTTCATGCGGGGGAGATGGTTTGAGGGCACAACATATATTAGATGCTCTGTGTGGAGAGGGTTCTGCTACTGCTACAGATCTCTTAATGGCCATCACATCGGTCGTTAATTTATGGCTGGCAGGGAGGTGTCCGTCTATTTTGGCAGAGTTTGTTGCATCTGCTCCTCTCACGCCTCTACTAAAACTTGATAACGGGATTCGACCTATTGCAGTGGGCACTATATGGAGACGTTTGGTTTCCAAGGTTGCTATGAAAGGTGTGGGTAAGGAAATGTCCAAGTACCTTGGTGATTTCCAGTTTGGAGTCGGAGTGTCGGGTGGTGCTGAGGCTGTTTTACATAGCGCCAATAGGGTGTTGACTGAATACCATAATGATGGGTCTCTTGCAATGCTCACTGTGGACTTCTCAAATGCATTTAACCTTGTGGATAGATCAACACTACTTCATGAAGTTAGGGTGAGGTGTCCTTCTATTTCTTTGTGGGTAAATTTCTTATATGGTCAAGCAGCAAGGTTGTATATAGGAGACACACATATTTGGTCTGCCACGGGAGTGCAGCAAGGCGACCCATTGGGACCTCTTCTTTTTGCTCTTGTCTTGCACCCGCTTGTACATAAGATCAGAGACAGTTGCAAGCTTCTTCTTCATGCTTGGTATCTTGATGATGGAACCATTATTGGAGATTCAGAAGAGGTATCCAAGGTGTTAGACATTATAAAGACGACTGGTCCAGGTTTGGGTCTTGAACTTAACATCAAGAAAACAGAGATTTTTTGGCCCTCTTGTAATGGTACGAAGCTTCGGGAGGGTTTATTTCCGGTTGATATTCGTAGGCCGTCTTTGGGTGTGAAGCTTCTTGGGGGAGCTGTTAGTAGAGATGCAGATTTTATTAGTGGGTTGGCTATGAAGAGGGCCGTAAATGCTGTTGACTTGATGGGTCTTCTTCCACAACTTCATGACCCGCAAAGTGAGCTCCTTTTGCTTCGTTCATGTATGGGTATTGCTAAACTTTATTTTAGTTTAAGGACATGTCAACCTATACACATGGAGGAGGCGGCTTTGTTTTTTGACAAAGGGTTGCGTGGTTCAATCGAAAATATAGTGGTTTGTGGAGGACCTTTTTTTGGTGACTTGCAGTGGAGACTTGCTTCTTTACCCATTCGTCTTGGTGGGTTGGGTTTGTACTCAGCAAAAGTGGTCTCCTCCTATGCTTTTGTGGCCTCGAGGGCCCAATCTTGGGTGCTACAAGACCACATCTTACGTGACAGTGGTATATGTGGTATGGACGATGATTACGTTTCTGCTTTGGCTTGTCTTCGTGATACGATTCCAAGCTTTGATTTTAGTGTTTTCGCTAATAAGGACACCGCCCCATCTAAAGCCCAAGAAACATTGGCGAGTGCCCTTTTTAGTGAGATGGTCAAGGATATGGAAGCCCACTTTGACATGACGGTTAGACAGAAAGCAGTTTTCGAGTGTCTTCGCGCACCACATGCCCAAGATTTCCTACAAGCTATCCCCATAGACGGGCTCGGTCAACATATGTCGCCGGTGGAATACCGCACTATCCTTAAGTATCGCCTTATGATTCCATTATTTCCGGTTGATGCTATATGCCCTATTTGTCGCAAGGCATGTTTGGATTCTTTTGGGGAACATGCGGTTCATTGTAAAGAACTTCCGGGCTTCAAGTATCGACATGATTTTGTTAGGGACGTTCTTTACGACATATGTAGGCGTGCTGGGATCTCCGCAAAAAAAGAGGCACCTGTGAATTTCTTGACCGACCAGTCAGATGGAAGATCCACACTGAGACCCGCTGATATTTTGGTTTTTGGATGGGTTGGAGGTAAACATGCGTGCGTTGATTTGACAGGTGTTTCTCCTCTTGTAGGGCTAGACAGTCGAGATTTTACAGCGGGTCAGGCTGCTATAAAAGCCGCCTCGTGCAAAGTGACCAAACACGAGAAAGCATGTGTTGAAAATCAACATGTGTTTATTCCTTTCGCGTTTGATACATTTGGTTTCCTTGCACCTGAGGCGGTGGAGCTACTTACGAGAATACAACGTGTTATGAATAGTAATGTTTTGACTCCTAAATCCACAAACGTTGTATTTAATATACTTGGTTTTGCTATACAAAAAGGGGCGCAGCTTGTTGCCCGTTTGCCTTCTCCTAATATGTAAACTATAATTATTAATAAAATTCATGGTTAGACCTGAACTGAATTGTCAATTAGTTACATGCATTTGATTATGCTAAAATAAATCTTTTTAGATTGGTTTATTAGGTTTCGTTATCGTAACTCAGCTGTAAGAATTCACTACATGAGATATAGGAAAAATGTTCAATTAGCCAGCAAGCAAACAGTGTCAGATTCAATGATATGGCCTCTCACCTTAACCGCAGCTGTAGCGCTACTGTTTATGAGTTCAATGCATCTCTATGCATCATCATCTGTTGCACAGTCAGGGCACATAAACTGTTCAACATTCTTCGCATCTTCAATTGTCATCTCCATACAAGATGGATGGTACCTACAACATAATGGACAAACATTTAGGATTCACATATATATAGATTATATAGCTGGTGGTCTGTTGATCGTTTTCGAATACCATCCCATTAATAGTTACATACAGGAGGTTTTGATCATCAAACCATTGACAATCTAGCAAGCAAAGATAACTGAGATATTCCAGGTTGCGATAAATAATGCAAAAACTTGATTAAAACAGCCATATACATGAATCTGGTCACTGAAACCAAAAGCCCCGAAAAAATGGAATTTTTTTTTAGAACGGCAAATGTTAGTGGTTAGTGGGTCGAGTCGTGCAATAACATCTAAGCGGCAAAATGTCTTTTTCAAACCATCGCCTAGAGAGGCACTTGACAGGTCTTGAACCCAATACTTTCAGGGAACTTCCCTCAAGGAAACCACTTAGTGGGTGGCCAACTAGCTAAGCCATTTGTTTCCGAAAATTAGATGGAATTGAGAAGCATGTTGGGCAGTAACTTTCATGCATTCTTGTAACTTTTTTTTGCAAGTAGAACCACCTTTGCAAAATATTAGGGTTAACTGACGTCACCTTAAAGGAAATGAATTTGTTTCCTTTTTTATCACATAAAAACTTACTAGAGTCGTACATGCATATTAAAATGGGTAATTTCAAATTAGATATTACAGCCATATAAACCATCATTTTAAGAACTAAAAGGGTATATTTCAACACGAAGATTCATGACCAATAAAATATATATTTCAACAAGATATATATACCAGTCCCTGCATCCTTCACATTTCACCATGAAATCATCTGGATTATAAGGCATTTCACACTTGCAATACCTTCATATATAAGGAGGAAAAACACAGTTAATGCTTACTGTAAGGTTCAGAATATATACAATCGATCCAAAAAAAACTTAATATAGTACTCACACAGCAACACGATCGGGATTGAAAGCACCGGTAGCAGCCTTGTACTCAAAACGACAGAAATAGTCCTCTTCGTCCACACTGGCCAGCTTATTATAATTCTTAAAAGAATGCACTGTACACTTCCCTTCAATTGTACGCGCACTCTGCCAATCATAATGATCCGATAAGAAAAGTTCCTTAGCACCATGAAACGTCCGCCTCCCTCCCAACGAATCCTCTGGCCGGTAATACCACCGAACCCTAACCATCACACTATTCTTACTATCCGCCTCTAGCTCCTCGACCTTAGCCACGTATGGAAGTTTGTTCGGATCCCCCGGCCTCATCAACACACAATCACCCTCTGTAAGTACATAAAAAACAAGTCCAAACTATTAATTTAGTAAATTAACAAAATCAACTCGATCTTTTCAACCTAGAATTTACATGAATATATATCACTACACAAACACATCCCACATGACCATCTTTTAAACAAGATTTCACCCAGCTCAAAGCACCAATCTTTTCAAATAAAAATTAAAACTTTCTAGCCTATAATGAGCATATACCACTGCAAAAACACGATCAAGTCTATTACTCCGTAATAAAATAGTTACATGTACAGTCTAAATCAGTACTCGCGAGACGTATATTCATTAACATTTCAAGATTAATAAATAGAGAATCAACTTATATAGGTTGTTAACAAAATTAAAAAAAAGTTGTGCCTAAAACTAACATACATAATATAACTGAACAAACAAATAACACAAACATATATACATATTAATGGATAGATTGAGAGATGATGATATACGTCGAATGATCTTCTTAGTTTGTTTGATTGTGTACGAATCGACATCTTTCTTTCCAGGATTTGTTTTCGCCATTAAATGAATTCAAGCTAATTGTAGGAAAATGATGGATTGACGGTGAATTTAGGGGTGAAATAAAAACGCTAAATTCTAGCTAATTGTAGGAAAACAAAGTGCCAGTTGCGCAGACTGAAAATATAGAGGACTAAAAGAAAATTCCAAAAATATAGAAGGAAAACTCTTTAATAGAAAATTAGATCACAAAAGTTTTTTTTAATTATATTTTATTAAGAAGGTGATAAATCTTGCTCATTTTAATACTCCCTCCGTCCCATAGTAACAGTCCACCTTACTATTTTTGGACGTCTCATATTAATAGTCCAGTCCAAAAATAGATAAGAAATATAGATCAAGTTTACAATATTACTCTGACTTTAATATATTATTACAAATAATAAAGAAGTTGTAAATTAATTTGTTAAGGGTATAATTGTAATTGTGTAAAAAGTAAGAGAGAAAAACTTGAAAAAGTGATGTTTTTATTAAACTGCGTGTTTTTTGTCGGTGGACTATTATTATGGGACGGAGGAAGTAAATATTAGGACTTTTTAATACTTTTTAAAAAAAGTTGGGACACTTTTTACCCATTCTTATTATTGACGGACCACATGTAAGAAACTAAATGGGTTAGTAAAATATTAAGTAAGCTACTCGGCGGATACTTTATATTTTATTTTTATCCCCGGCTTTCAAACAAGTATTTTTATTTTTTATTTCTACGTTTTTATATATTTTTTTTCGTTTTATCTTGCTCCCGTTCAGCCCGCCCGTTTCGCCCGTGCCTGTTTAGCCCGCGCCCGTTTCCCCCACCGCCCGTTTAGCTCGTCGCTAGTTTAGCATGCCGCCTACCCGTTTTGCCACCTCTAATTTTAGTATATAACTAGTTATGACTTTGATGATGTAATAAATGTATTTAATCACTTTAAATGAAAATACTTCTCTTGTCCTAATATCATTTATGTTTGCTTCAAAAAATTGTACACTACTAAAAATGGTAGTTGAAATAAATGTATCATATCACCTGTACACAATTATTATTTTCAAAATTAAATGAATGTTTTAATTAATTGTAAATGATAAAATATCATTTTGTTGCTTTTGCAAAACTAAAAATTATTATCTAAGCGACGACTATGAGAATTTGGGTTGACAAATATATCGGGTTAATGTGACATTGTAGGACACGTGACGGCGTTTAAAAGAGGATGTTAGTAATATGTTGTTTTCGGTTAAATTATATGGTGTTTCTATGACGTCGTTTAGTGAGGATGGTTTAAGTCCTATTGCTAAAAAACATGGTACTCCCTTAACGGTTGAAATTTATACTATGGATATGTGTAAGTAGTCATGGGGTAGGTCCTGATATGCTATAGCAATTATTGAGCTTTGTGTTGATTCGGAGTTGAATGATACTATTGTGATGGCTATGCCTAAACTTAAAGGTGAGGTTTCTACTTGAGCATTGTCCGGGTTGAATATGAATGAAAACCTCCTAGATATTCAAACTGTAAGATTCTTGGTCATTTGTTTGATGAGCGTCCTTAGGGTTCTAGATCGGATGGGGTAAGGAATGTAAAGAATCCTAAGAAACCCGCTAAGGGTGTATTGGTTGGTCTTAAGGTGAACGTTAAATCTAGGTGACCCTTTATCACCCTTTTTTTCATCATTGTTGTTGAAGCTCTCCATGTAACTTTTCAAGTAGCTAAGTCCAAAAGATTATTTTAAGGCATCAAAGTTGGTACCAACAAAGTTGATATTTCTCATTTTCAATTTTAGGATGACGCTATCATCCTCGGAAAATGGTCTCTTGAAAATGCACGTAACCTTTGTCGTATTTTGAGATGCTTTAACTTGGCTTCCGGGTTAAAAGTTAACTTTTCAAAAAGTAACCTGTTTGGTGTAGGTGTAAACATTAATGAAACTCACTACCTTGCTTCGGTCTTAAATTGCAAACCATCTACATTTACCATGCTTCTACCTTGGTCTTCATGTCGGTTCCAACATGAGCAATGCTAGCAGTTGGAAGCCGATCATTGGCAATTTCCAGAATCGACTCACTTTATGAAAGTAAAAAAATCTTTATTTTCGGGGTAGGCTCACTCTTTTGAAGGCGGTTTTGGGTGCATTAGGTACTAACTAATTCTCTTTATTTTTAGAACTTAAAAAGGCGATCAACCATCTTGAAAAATTAAGACAAACCTTCTTTTGGAGTGGGTCGGGTGATTCCTATAAAATGCCTTAGATTTCTTGGGATAAAGTTTGTTCACCAACTAGTTGTGGAGGTCTTGGAATAGGTAACCTTTACTCGTCCAACTTAGCAATGTTGATCAAATGGTGGTGGCGGTTTCATACGGAACCCATTTCCCTTTGGAAACTGTGGTTGTTTTGATCCATGGTGATCTTGGCGGATCTGTCCTTATACCACATCCTCGGCTCCAAGGAGTCCTTGGAAGAATATCATTGGTTTCGACAAACATTTGGCGTCATACAAGTATCGATGTTATATTTGTTAGAGAAGTAGGAGATAGCTCTTTATTCAGTTTCTGGAATGACACATGGGTTGCCAATAGTAATTTCAAAAGCTTGTCAAAGATATATGTGGGATGACTAATGGATGGCAAACATATTCATTTAATTGGCGCATGCCTATTAGGAATAGCCCATAATCTGTACAACTTGATGGGCTGTTGGCTTCGTTACGTGTTTATGTTCCAAATTCCAGACTAGATTCGTGGGTTTGCACCTTAAATACCTCAAGGGGGTGTTTCTTTTTGTTGTTAGAATGTCCTAGTGGTAATAAGGGAGGCGGGACCATGTAATATTTTAATATCTGTTTTTATTAAATCTTTTATATCAACAAAGCATAAAACCTCCACTAGTCTCTATTCTGAGGTATTAAAGGATGAGAGACTCACTTGTCTTATTCTAAAAGGAAAAATGAAACAAGGCCTAAAGTCTATTATGTCTACTCAATGAGGAAAGTACTTGAAGGCTCTTTCCTCCTATGGAAAACAAACACTATTAGTTGGAGTACAGTTGCTCCAATCAAGGTTAATATACATTTTTGGAGGCTTTACTTGGATCGTCTTCCAACTCGTTGCAATCTTGACATTCGTGGGGTGGATCTCCACTCGAAAAGATGTCTTATATGTGATGGTGCCATAGAAACAACCGAACATCTTTTCATTGAATGTCATGTTGCAGCTCAGTTATAGACCATCATTGCTAATATGTGGGTTTTGAGAGATAACCCAAACAACCTCCCTGATCTTCTTGTTATGGGCTCAATCGGCACACGTTCATAAGGTTATTAAGCCTTGTCTCGACTTGGTGATCCGAACAACGACATGGGTAATATGGAGATTCAGAAATCATGTTTGTTTTGACTTGAAGCCTTCAAGCAAAGACATGTTAGGTGAAGAAATTAAGGTGTTAGCATATTCTTGGTTAACGAATCGTCATGGATCTCTCAAACCTAAATGGTTAGATTATATTTTTTATCTAATTAATTGTTGTATAATGTAATTATAATTTTTCTTCTAGCTCATTGCTAGTTTTTTTCATTATAGTTTTATTGAATATAGTTAAAAAAATGTAGTAAGTTTTTCATGATCAATTTCAAGTAATTATAATCTTCCCTTTCAATGAAATCATTCATCTGTTAATCTCATTCATAGACTTTCGATCCAACAATTAGAAACAACCTTTAATTCGATCAAAATCCTTCTCGTATATACAACATTCATTCTACTGTAATATTTGTTTGGTTTAGCTTGATTAGATCTTATATCCAAAACATTTCTTAGAAAATCTTGTAACAATACCTCGATATTCATTATTACCATGGATTTATTGACTCAAGTCTGTTTGATATATAAAATAATTAATTTCAATCCCAATAGTCTTGTATCTTGTAGTACACAGATTTTGGTATAAAATAATGGTTTCTCACATTAGCCTTGGTGGCAGATACTACTTCTACAATTTGATGGTGCTCTCGCGAACAAGTTCGTAGTAGGATCAAAAGAGCAATCAGGACATAAGAAGAATGTTTTAGTTTCTATATATCTTCAATCGTCACAAACTGGATGTAACCTAATGCCATTCGCTTAAAGAATATGAATATTACGTAAACAAAACTTACGTTCTAATCATAGTGTAATTCTGTCATCATAAGAAACCATGTGCAATAATAACTAATTGACAAAAACTTATATCCTATTATTCTACTTTACATACTCTTTAAAATAATACACACTAGTTAAATTTCGGTTCAATATCATCAGCTGCACTGTGCAAGAAAAAGGCTATTTAACCCTGAAATTAAAGTGGCTTAAATTACTCCATCTAGATAGGAACTGTAATTTACATTTGGTTTGGCTTGATGGGATCTTGGATCCAAAACTTTCTAATAATACCTCTATATACAGTATTATGATTGCTTTAGTGACTAAAGTCTGACTATACTAGTATCCAATTAATTTTAGTTCCAAGATTCCTATATCTTGTATTACAACTCTTTTGGTATAATCAGAAAACTAATTTCATAGTACATGATGATTATATGCTTTTAAGAATATGAGTTGATGATAATGAGTCATGACTATACAAGTACTTGTTTCTCTCTATTCGAATGAAACTAGCTTTTCTCAAGCTGTTGATCAATTATAAAATAATAGAACAATGAAAAACAGAGAAGATATAAGACAAATGTTTTTGGTTGTATTATTAACTGATAGTTTTGAGGGGATAACATACAACGTACATTAGCCTTGCTATTTAAAAGGGAAACTTTGGAGAAAATAAGGAAAACTGACTCCACTTAGCCTAAGACTCGGTTGTTTCAAACCTACATGGTTTGATTTATTCAACACCACTAAAAAAATAAAACGTGCAATAAAAATGACTAAATACTTCTGAATTATTTCATCAATTCCCCCTTAATTCAGAAGTTCATACTTTGATTCCAATCAGACTTCTCATCTCTTCGTGTTTCACTTTTGCCAGTGGTTTGGTGAGTATATCTGCCTTTTGGTTCCTTGCCACATACATGAGTGACGGTTATTTCTCCACTTTCAACACACTCTCTAATGAAGTGGTAACGGATATCAATATGCTTGCTGCGCCCATGGAACACCGGATTTTTCATTAATTCTAAGGCTGATTGATTATCAACAAACAAAGCAACAGGTGGTACTCTTTGCTTCGTTATCTGAGTTAGAAGACGTTGCAGCCAAATGCCCTGACAGGCTGCCATAGTTATAGCTATAAACTCTGCTTCGCATGAAGATAGTGCTAGAACTCGCTGCTTTTGAGATGCCCAAGTGACCAGATTTCCATTCACATAAAACGCTATTCCACCTGTGCTTTTTCTATCATTTACATCATTAGCTAGATCGATGTCTGAGTAGCCTGTGACAGTAACTTTACTTTCTCCTTTTGTGTAAAGTAGACCATGATCAAGAGTGACCTTTACATACCTTAGGATACCCTTTACTGCTTGCAAATGCTGTTCAGTTGGCTTCTCCATGAATCGACTGACCACTCCCATTACAAATGAAATGTCAGGACGAGTGTGAGTCAAATACCTCAATGCTCTGACTATACTCCTGTATTCAGTGGGATTTATCAACTCTCCTTCTCCATCTTTGGTCAGCTACAATTTATGTTCCATCGGCCTTTTGTTAGGATTGCATTTTATCATATGAGTGTTTGTCAAGATACTTCTAGCATAGGCTTCTTGCTTCAATGTTATGCCTGTTTCTTGTTGATTCACTTCAATCCCCAAATAATAAGATAGTAGTCCAAGATCACTCATCTCGAACTTGGTCTTCATATCTCTCTTGAAATCCTGAATATTCTTGTGACAGTTCCCGGTCACTAGTAAATCATTTACATACACCATAATGATCAAGAAATCATCGTCCTTTTTCTTCGTGTAAACTGAATACTCTTGAGCACATCACACGAATCCCAAACTCTTCAAGTATTTGTCTAAACAAGCATTCCATGCCCTTGGTGCTTGTTTTAGACCATACAAAGCTTTTGAAAGTTTGTACACTTTATTGGCCTCCCCCCTTTTTATGTACCCTTCAGGCTGAGATACATATACTTCTTCTTCTAGAGTTCCATTTAGGAAAGCCGATTTCACGTCAAGGTGATGTACACCCCAACCATTAGAGGCTTCGAGAGATAGAATGACACGTACCGTTTCGATCCTTGCTATTGGTGCGAAGACTTCGTCGTAGTCAACTCCTTGTTTCTGAACATACCCTTTTGCCACAATTCTGTCCTTATACTTCAAACTCTTTCCACTTGGATCTTGTTTCACCTTGTACACCCACTTTAAATCTATGACTTTGTGATTCTTCAGGAGATTAACCAAACTCCAAGTGTTGTTCTTCTCGATTGATTCCAATTCAGCATCCATCGCATCTACCAACTCGCTTCTTTTGCTCGCCTCCGTGTACGATGTTGGTTCGTCATCATCGCGAATCATCATGAGTTCTTCAGTGTTTTCGTATAGGTCTGTGAGAAAACGGTAACGTTTTGGGACACCACCACCTACCACCTGTGGAATTAGAGGCGGTGCTCGAAGATGCAATAGAAGAATTAGGTGTTAGGGGTGATTGTGGCGTACCTCGTGGGTTAATAGGAATGGGTTGTGAGTTTTCAGTCCAGTTGATGTCACTTTGCGGTGACCCAACTTCTTGGTGTGGTGTACTCAGCTCCGGCTCATCTTCATCAATATAAAACTCATCTAGGTCAAGGCCTTCAACAGTGAAACTCATACCTGGTATGTCTTTGATCTTCGAGCTCTTCTCCCACACCCAAACTTGTTGGTCATCAAAAACTACATCTCTGCTCACATACATCTTCCCGGTATCCGGGTCCAATAGCCTATACGCCTTTGATCCCTTCTCAATTCCCAGATGGACCACTCACATACTTTTTTCTATAAATTTCGTTAGGTGGCCTTTGGCGACTTTCATATGTGCGAGACAACCAAAAACCTTAAGGCGTTCGACATGTGGCTTTCTCCCGGTCCACATCTCATACGGGGTTGTGTCTTTCAAGGCTTTTGTGTGGACTCTATTCAGAACATAAACCGCGTGATTTACAGCTTCACCCACAAGACATTCGGCATTCTCATGGTCTTCAAATTACATCTAACCATCTCCAATACCGTCCGATTCCTTCTCTCCACTGCCCCATTTTGCTGTGGAGAGTATGGAGACGTGTAATGCCTCTCCAGCCCTGTTTCGTTACAATACGTGGTGAATTGGTTTGATAAGAACTCACCACCACCATCAGTTCTGAACACTTTCATCTTTTCACCTGTTTCAACTTCTACCAAACCTATGAAAATCTTAAAGACTTGAAAAGCTTCATCTTTTGACTTTAGCAAATAAACCCACATAACTCTACTATAGTCATCAACTAGTAACATGAAGTAATTTTTACCTGAAGGTGCCGGAGGTGATATCGGTCCACAAAGGTCACCATGAACAAGCTGAAGTATTTTCTTTGCCCTGTAACTCGTGTGTGAAGGAAAAGGATTTCTTATCTGCTTTCCTACCAGACACCCTTCACATCGAAGTGTAGGGATATTCAACTTCGGCATCCCTTCGATCGGCTTCTTCTCTGCCATGAACTTCATCGAATTGAAGTTTATATGGCCCATCCTTACATGCCACAACCACGTTGGATCGTTAATATGAGCAGTCAAACACATCATTCTGACCTCTTCCAACTCTATCTTATAGAGTCGATTAGGTGATCTTTGAACCTTCATTAACAATGTTCTAGCTCTATCATGAACCCATAAAAATGGATCCTTGATCTTGATTTCATCACCACTCTCTGCTAGTTGTCCCAAACTTATTATGTTACTACATAAGTCTGGGATATAGTAGACTTCTTCAAGCTTTCGATGCTCTCTATTCATGCACTAACAGATATTGAGCCTTTGCCTTCAATCTTAACCTTTGATTCATTCCCAAATTTCACATAGCCCTGAGTTCTTGTGTTCAGATCACGGAATTTGTATCTATCACCGGTCATGTGATTTCTAGCACATGTGTCAAGGTACCACATACTTGATCGCTTAACTTCATCTTCTTGAGTTCTTAGTTCTGGCCTCACATTTTCTTCATTTAAAAACACCTCACCAACCTCTTCATCAAACGATGATAATAAGAGTGCTGGCTCACTATCATCAACTTCTTGAATCAAATTGTTTTCATGACTTCTTGGTCGTCTTGTATTTGTGCACTCCCCTGCATAATGACCATATTCCTAACAGTTGTAGCATTCAATCTTACTCTTATCTTGATTACTTCATGACCCACGTCCTCCGTCTTTCCATCTTTCTCCCACGACCACCATTACTTCTACCTCTTTCTGTTAGGACCATTGTAATAGTTATATGTAATAGGTAGACTAGGAGGTATGTAGTTCCTCCTGGTCCTAGTCGTAGTAGGAGCAAGTCCTGCTCCTGGT
Organism: Glebionis coronaria; assembly: GCA_025667525.1. NCBI lineage: Eukaryota > Viridiplantae > Streptophyta > Magnoliopsida > Asterales > Asteraceae > Glebionis > Glebionis coronaria. The sequence continues at coordinate 44,809,370 of CM046876.1, forward strand.
CCTAGTCGAAGTCAAACTTTATTATTTACTTAATATTCTGTTAGGATATGCATGAGATATGTTAGGAAAGGATATGCATATCAGTTTTACACGTTTTCTTTAATGATGTATTAGGGTTTCCTTGTAGTATAAAAGGAACCTTAGGCAGAAGGGTTAGACACACCTTCACAAAACATAGTTCTAGCCATTATCAATATTAGAAATCCTTAGAAAGGATCAAGTCGTTATAGTTATTCTGTTTCTCTTGTTTATATTTATATTCTACATTCATATTGTGTATAGACTCTCTTTGTGATTTGACTTGTGATTACAGAAGGCATTCACCGGTCCTGACAGGGTGCAAGATCTACATCTAGTAGACCCAACAAGTGGTATTAGAGACTGGGAGGGTCTCTATACAAGCAGAATCAAGTTCTTTTATTACTAACAATCTGTTTATCATGTCTGCCTCAACTTCTACTCAAACAGGAGAAGAAAGCACTCCTAAAATTGTGCAACCACAGCAGATCCTGGCTACGGTCTCCAACACGAATGGAAAATTCCCTCTTCTGAAGAAAGGTGAATATGATAACTGGGCAATGAAGATGGAATGGTGGATCACCAACACTGATCAAGATCTTTGGAAGATCATTCTGAATGGAAACGGCAGGAAGCTTACTGGACGAGACAAGAACGGTAATATTACTCTTCTTGAACCTAAATCTCATGAGGATATCATCGCTATTCAGAAGGAGGTAAAAGCAAAAACAATTTTGCTTCAATCTCTTCGTGAAGATCACATGGGTGACTTCTACCATTTGGATGATGCCAGAGAGATTTGGAATGGCATAAAAGCAAGGTTTAGCGGGAATGAGGAGTCAAAGAAAATGCGAAGGTCCATGCTGAGAGATGAATTTACCGAATTCAAAATCTCAGAAACTGAAGGTCTAAATCAAGGGTATGATAGGTTCCAGAAGATCTTGAGCCAATTGAATCAACTTCGGTCAAAACCTGATGATGGTGATATTAATGCAAGGTTTCTTAAAGCCTTACCCTACTCTTGGAACCAGGTGGTGATCTCTCTCAAAGCCAAAGGTGGGCTTGACTATCTCACCTTTGATGATTTGTTTCATAGGCTCAGAACATTCGAACCTCATGTGAGAGGATATCCCAATGACTCTTTTCCCACTCCTGCTAATTCAGCCTTTGTGAGCTCTATGGCATCTAGTCCCATGTCATATGCAAGTAGCCCAAGCAATACTGTCTCCTCCCAGCATACGATTCAGCATACTAGTCCCATGTCATATGCATCTAGTCCCATGTCTTCTGCTTCTGATCCTGCTGCCAAGTCTGGTAGTATGGTAGAAGCTGTTCTGCATTCTTTTGTGGCTGATGTTACTGCTGAACAACAACTTGCTTTTGATGACTTCAAACAGATCGATAAAATTGACCTGGATGAGATAGATCTTAAATGGCAGATGGCCTTGCTTACTCTTAGGGTTCACAAGTTTGAGAAGAAAGCAGGGAGGAAGTTTAATTACAACCCTCGGGAGCCAACAAGATTCGATAGAAGCAAGGTACGGTGCTATAACTGCCAGCAACAGGGTCACTTTGCAAGGGAGTGCCCTAGCAAGAATGATCAGGAGAAGAACAGGTACTCCGCTTTCAAGGTTCAGGAGGTTAAAGATGACAGGAAGGCATTGGTATCTGTTGACTCTATGGTCAACTGGAATGATCATCAGGCTTCTACTCTGGAATCAGCTGAATCCTCGACTGATGTGTTGGCAATGATTGCTGGGAAACTCTCTGATGCAGAAGAAGCAGAAGAGTTTACTCTTATGGGCATCTCACCTCAGGTACAACATTGTCCTCTTGGTTGTCATGATAAATACACAGAATTGTTGTCCCAATTTAATGAAGTAAATGATCAAAATGATAAGTATTTTTTAGAGGTACAAGCGTATAAGGCTTCATTAAACACATTGGAACAACAAAAGAAGTGGTTACAAGATACACAACGTGCGTATGAGGATAAAATCAGGATACTAAGCATTGATTTAGAAAACACTACAAATATGCTTAAATATACAGAAACTGAAAGAGATGCTAGTATCAAAGAAAAAGAGGAGATGCAAGCTAAATTAGATGCTACAATGTTAAGATTTGACAAATGGCAAAAGGCACCAAAAAATCTTTCCAAATTAATTGATAGTAGCATGTCTGGCAGAACTAAAAGAGGCTTAGGATTTGAAAAATATATTGATTCAGAAGATGTATTTGATTTATCTTTCTCGAGTGTCTTTGATGCCGACAAAGAGGATGAGGGCAAACCTAGTTACAATAGGTTTAAACCAGCAGCAGAAATGCATGCTGTTCCTCCTCCTCTTACTGGAACTTTTATGCCCATCTCATGGCGTAATGACTCGGATGGATCACAGATGCTTGAGTCCCCAACTAGTTCTACTAATACTAATGACTTTGTCTCATGTACTTTCAGTGACAAAGCCGGTGACTCTGCATCTAATGGTTCAAGTAAAGAGTCAAGACCTACGAGTTCCAAGTCGAATGAACATGCTGCTACTGGTGCTAGGAAGTGTGAAGAAAATGTTGCTGTCAAGTCAAGTGTGTCTCGTCCTTGTTTATTGAGTCCTAGGAAGAATGTTTTTCCTAGAAATGTGTGTAATAAAGTAGGCAGTATGAAACAGTCTCATTCTAATAAAAGGTCTTTCAAAACATGTTTTGTTTGTGGCAGTTCCTTTCATTTAATTAAAGATTGTGATTATTATGACACACATGCATCTGTTAATCATGCTTTTCCTGCTCCTGGTTCACCAGGAGCTGCTTCATACACTTCTAGAAGACTTAATCCTAGTGCTCCAATGTTTAATACTTCTAGAGTATCCTCTCCTTTCACGTCTGATTATTGGAGAGATAGTGGATTCCAAACAACCAGTACTTATTTTCCAAATTTTAATCCAAACTATCCACATCATTTTGACCACACGTATTTTGGTTTGGGAAATTTGGGAACTGCTGTTAAGCCCTCAGCAGGTTGTTCCTGGTCAAATAATAATACCCATATGATGCATAGGCAACCAAGGAACAATAGTGGATCTCATCAATCTTCTTGGCATTCTTCTACTGATCCACAAGGCAGGCTCAAACCTGAAAAGGTTTGGGTCCCCTTAAGACACTAACTTTTGCATTGTTATTATCTTATTTTTGTAGGTTACTCCATACCAGGATCTTAGTCTAGGCATTGTTGATAGTGGTTGCTCCAGGAGCATGACTGGCAATAAAAGCCTTCTCTCTAACTTTGTACCATTTTATGGAGGCAAGGTCTATTTTGGTGGAGGTGAAGGCAGAATCACTGGCAAAGGAACGATAAAGACTCCAAATCTAAATTTTGAGCAGGTCTACTATGTGGAAGCACTTCAACACTTCAACTTGATATCGGTCTCTCAGATTTGTGACAAGAAGCAGTTTGTACTCTTCACCGATACTGATGCACTTGTGCTTTCCAAAGATTTTCAGCTTCCGGATGACTCACAAGTTCTACTCAGAATCCCTAGAAGACACAATCTATATAGTATCAAGTTGAATGAAGTCAACCCTACTGGTCAACTAGCATGTCTGGTTGCAAAAGCCTCAGAAGATGAAGCCACTAAATGGCACCGAAGGATGGGACATGTGAACTTCAAGACCATTCACAAACTTGCCAATATGAATCTGGTCTCCGGTTTACCTCCCAAGATGTTTAGAAATGATATAAATTGTATTGCCTGCAGCAAAGGCAAACAACACAAAGCATCCTTCAAGGCCATTACTGCTTTAAGTCTTATTACTGAACCATTGCAGCTTCTACACATGGACTTATTTGGTCCTACTTCCATCAGAAGCATTGACCACAAGCAATTTTGTTTGGTGGTGACTGATGGTTATAGCAGGTTTGCGTGGGTGTTCTTCATGGCTGCCAAAAGTGAGACCTACTCAATTCTTCGAGATTTTATTACCTTGATAGAGAATCAGTTGTCCAAGAAAGTTAAAGGTATTCGGTGCGACAATGGAACCGAGTTTAAAAATAGAGACCTCATCGCACTTTGCAATACTAAGGGCATCAAAAGAGATTATAGTGCTGCTAGGACTCCTCAACAGAATGGTGTGGCAGAAAGAAAGAACCGGACACTAATAGAAGCAGCACGAACTATGCTTGCCGATTCCAAGCTTCCGACCATGTTCTGGACAGAAGCTGTTAATACTGCAAGTTATGTCTTGAATCGGGTTTCTATTACCAATCCTCACAAGAAAACACCTTATGAGCTGCTCACGGGCAAAGTTCCTAATATTGCTCATTTGAAGCCTTTTGGGTGTCCAGTCACCATTATGAATACTAGTGACTATTTGGGGAAGTTTGATGGCAAGGCTGATGAAGGATATATTGTGGGATATTCAGCTCATTCTCGGGCGTATCGTGTCTACAATCTTCAAGCCAAACGGATAATTGAAACTATTAATCTCAGGTATTTTGAGGAGAAGACAAACATACAAGGAACAGGTCCAGAATGGTATTTTGATCTTGATTATCTTAGTGATTCGTTAGGATATTTTCGTTTCAAAACTAACCATGATGCAGGACCACAAGTGTTTGCAACTTCAAGTACTGGTGTTCCTTCTAGTCTTTCTGATTCAGATGATGAGGATGACATTTTTGTGGTTCCATCCTATTCCACCACGGTTTCTCCTACTCCTCCTAGTGATGCAACTCCATTGGATGTACAGGATTCCCAAGCAGCTCTTGATACTCTTCTCAAGCAACAACAAGAAGCTACTAAAGCAGCGGCTCAAGGTAGTTTTGAGTTTCCCTTGGTTGAGCCTACTGACAAAGTTGCTCCTGGTACTCCAGCTTCTGCTCCTAGTGCTAGTCACTCAACTACTGGTTCTCCGGCTAGTGAGTCTGCTTCCAATACACGTTTCTCCAGTCCTTCTGATTTGGGGAACCATGAAAAGAAGTCTTCTACCAAGCTGGATTATATACATAAACAACCGGTAGACGGGATTTTCCAAAATGCTTCATATGATGCTGATTTCGTTGGTGATCTCAATAACATGGCACCAGAAGTGGAGGTTTCTTCCAATCCAGTCTTGCAATCACATAAAGATCATCCTACCACTCAAATTATTGGCGATCCTGGTTCTACCGTCAAGACACGCAGAATGCAGCAGAAGGCCTCGTCTGATCATCATGCTCTTGTGGGCTATATTGAGGATCAACAGCGTAATAATCATACGGACTTTCAACACTGTTTGTTTGCTTGTTTTCTTTCACAGGTGGAACCTAGGTCTGTTTCTCATGCACTTGAGGATCAAAGTTGGGTGGAGGCAATGCAGGAGGAAATGCAGCAATTCTTGTTTCAAAATGTTTGGGTTCTGGTTGACTTACCAGATGGGAAGACAGCTATCAATACCAAATGGATTCTCAAAAACAAGAAGGATGCACGGGGAATTGTTGTCAGGAATAAAGCTAGGCTTGTCGCACAAGGACACACTCAAATTGAGGGCATTGACTACACTGAAGTCTTTGCCCCTGTTGCCAGGATTGAGGCCATTCGTCTGTTTTTGGCCTTTGCTTCGTATGTTGGCTTTACAGTGTTCCAGATGGATGTCAAGAGTGCATTTCTCTATGGAAAAATTGACGAGGAAGTGTATGTTACTCAACCTAAGGGGTTTGTTGATCCACTTCATCCCAAGAAAGTCTACAAGGTGGTCAAGGCTCTTTATGGGTTACATCAGGCTCCTAGAGCTTGGTATGAGCGACTCTCTACTTTCTTGTTAAAGAATGGCTATAGAAGAGGTACTATTGACAAAACACTATTTCTTCGGCGGAATTCCAAGGATATTATCCTTGTTCAGGTCTATGTGGACGACATTATCTTTGGTTCTACAAGGAAGGAGTGGTGTGATGAGTTTGAACACTTGATGAAAGGCGAATTTCAGATGAGTGCCATGGGAGAACTATCATTTTTCCTTGGTCTTCAGGTCAAGCAACAATCGGATGGGATTTTCATCAGTCAAGACAAATATGTTCATGAGATTCTTCAGAAGTTTGACATGGATCCTCTTAGACCAGCAGCAACTCCTTATGAAGTTGCTAAAATCAAACTTAAGAATGAGCCAGATCCCCCGGTCAATGTTCATATGTACAGGTCTATGATTGGCTCTCTCATGTATTTGACTGCATCACGTCCGGACATTATGTTTGCAGTAAGTGCTTGTTCTAGACACCAGGCGACTCCAACGGTTTCGAACTTAAATGCAGTGAAGAAGATTTTCAAGTATATCAAGGCTCAACCTAAATTGGGTCTATGGTATCCTAGAGAATCTCCCTTTGTTCTTGAAGCCTATAGTGATAGTGATTATGCTGGTGCTAATAATGATAGGAAGTCTACTACTGGTGGTTGTCAATTTTTGGGTCGTCGGCTTATTTCATGGCAATGTAAGAAACAGACAATCGTAGCTACTTCTTCAACAGAAGCTGAATACGTTGCGGCTGCTAGTTGTTGTGGTCAAGTCTTATGGATCCAAAATCAGATGTTGGACTATGGTTTCAATTTTATGAATACCAAAATTTTTATTGACAATCAAAGCACTATTTGCATTGTGAAGAATCCTGTATTTCATCAGCGGACGAAGCATATTGAGATTCGGCATCATTTTATACGCGATGCCAATGAGAAGAAGCTGATACAGGTTCTTAAAGTTCATACAGATGACAATGTTGCTGATTTGCTGACTAAAGCTTTTGATGGTCCTCGGTTTAACCACTTGGTGGTTCATATTGGGATGGTCAATCCTTGAGGTCTAGGATTGAGGGGAGGCAAAGCCTAAGGGGAGGCTTTGTGTACATATTAGGTTAGTCTAACGTATGCATAGTATTTAACAACATAATTTCTTGGTTATGATGGTGTGTGGTGTTTCTGATGGAGGATTTTTGCTCTCTTCTGTTGGATATGGCCTTACATGACTGGCTTCTGGTCCTCTTTGGTCAGCTTCTAGTTATGCTTGGTTGCCTTCTGGTGGTTTAAAATCCTTCCATGTCTATTGGTGTTTGGCTATTGGTACTGGTACTGGTCTGGCTACTGTTCATTCCTTTTGTTCTTTGTTAATCACGTTTTGCTCCTGGTCTGACTATTGTGTACTTTGACTTTTGGTCAACGCTCCCAATACTGGTATTTACAAGTTTGATTCAGCAAATAAATTGGGGGTAAGTTATTATGTTAAAAAGGGCAAGTGGTTAGTATGCCATTATGACTTAATTTGAAAGGGCAACCCCCCATTAATAGGGGTCAATGAACAATTACTACTTTCTTCCTATATGGTCAACATACACCCTTGACTCACTCATTACAATTAAAACACACACAAAAACCGCTTCTACTCTTTACATCCCAATCCAAATCCTTCTTCCATACATTCATCAAGATCCATGGCTGCTCTTGCTTACCAACCTGCTCATAATCGTGTTGCTTATCTGGGTGATGGTCCGAATCGTGAACATTTTGCTGATATCTTGGAGTTTATTGAAGCTTCAAACTTAAGGTTTGCATTTACTGTTTGTCCTACCATATATGATAGTGTGATACGTCAATTTTGGGCGACTGCTGAGCTTGTGAATGTGGCTGGACGTCCACGAGCACTCCATGCTACCATAGATGGACGTGCTTATGTGGTAACTGAAGCGTCTATTCGCTCTTCTCTTCATCTTCAGGATGAGGGGGGTGTTGTATCACTTACCAATTCGGAAGTATTAGAGGGTATGGCTGCCATAGGTTATGAACATGGGGGAAAGTTTAACTTCCAAAAGAATAGGTTTTCCCCTCAGTGGAAGCTTCTGGTTCACTATTTAATCAATTGTATGAGTCCCAAGTCGGGGAGTTGGGATGCGTTCCCTACTCCTTTGGCTATTGGTCTTATATGTTTAGCCCAGGGTAGAGTGTTTAATTTTTCTCATTATCTATTTGAGGGGATGGCTAGTAATTTGTCGACTGCTGGTTCGAGGAAGAAATTTCTCATGTACCCTTGGTTTCTTCAACAAATTCTTGTGTGCATTCCACGTGATAGGGCTGAGCATGTGCCATCTAAAATTACAGCGAAAGTGTATTACAATATGATGAATGGGTTTCCTGGGGATTGGAGGCCTCTGACTGAAGCCATGATGGGGTTGGCTCAGGGTCCTATGGGTCAAGAGGAGGAGGCTCCTGAGTTGGTTGTGTTAGATGATGACCCCATGGAGGAGGAGGAGGCTCCTACTGGTGGTGCCACTCCTGTGGTAGAGGATGAGCTAGTTGAGGAAGTGGTGGTTGAAAAACCATCCCCTTCCAAGGCTGGTCCTTCCTCTGTTCCACATCAGTCTCCATTTGTGGAGACTCCACCTCCTAGTCCTTCCCCACACTCGACTGATATCCCGTTTGATGCTAGTTCTCCACAGGTTGACCCAAATGTTGCTTCGGGCTCCCGTGATGCTTTCCCTGATCCAAGTTCTCTTGGGGGGCAGGCGGAGGAGCCTACTACACTGACATCTTTGCTAGATCTTATGCACAGGTACCATGAGAGGATGATTTGTTTGGAAGCTGACTTGAACCAACATCGGAAGCTCACAAGGGAGTTTGTTCTTCCTCTGGCCGATCGTATAAAGGTATTGGAGAATCAACAACGTCGTCGCAAGAAGCATGTGGTTCTTTCAGATTCTGAGGATGAGGGTGCGGAGAATGTTGAGGATGGCTTGACGTTGCTGGCAAAGGCTGCCTTTGCTGATAAAGTTTATGATGATCTGCCCGGTCCTCTAGTGTCCTCCAATGTTCCTTCTCCTAGTGTTATTCCCCCTTCTATGGGTGGTGATTCTGATGCTGCTGCTGGTTCTCATGCTGGTCCCTCTCATGATCCGAAGGGAAAAGCCCCAATGACTGATTCTCCATCTCCCACTCGCAAGCGCACTCGTCGACAGCTTGATGAAGAAAGACTTGGTGAAGAGGCTGCTCGTCGGGTTCAGGCTGAGATTGATGCGGAGGATAGGGTTGCTGAGGAAGAGCTTCGAGAGCGAAGGCGTGCGCAAATTCAGCATGATGCTATGCACTGGACTGATGGTTAATGGATGCAAGTGTTGACTGTTCTCACTCGGCATTATGCTCAACTTAAAGATCTGTTGGGTGATGATGTTGATGAACACAATTGTATTCCGCGTGCTATGGTGATGATGCGTAAGCACCAGTTGGCTCTTGCTGAAGAACTAAAGAAACAGCGAAGGAACAGACCTCTCTCTCGGACTGAGCATCGCCAGCAGATGCAACGTTATGTAAAATATCAATCTGCTGCTCATTTCAATGCTCCGTGGTCTTGGGCTCGGGTGAGAGCTTTGACATTTGATGAGCTTAAGGTCCTTTATGAGAAGATGGTGAAGCGTCAGAGTCAACCTATTCCGGAAAGATTTATTTACCATCCTCGTGGTGTGACTGCTTCTATGCCTGCTGCTTCTACTGGTCCTTCGTCTGTACCCACTCCTGGTTCTGATGGTAGTCCTTCTGGTTCTGGTGCTACTTCGGTTGGTCCTTCTACTACACCCTTGGTTGCTCCTATTGGTTCTACTGCTGGTCCTACTGCTGGTATCTTTGTTACTACCACCACCACTCATGCTTCCACCACCACACCTGTTACTCCTACCATCACCCATGTCCCTGCAAGCACTTTTGTTGATCCCACCATACCTACTGCTGCTACATCTGATGTGCCATCTTCGTCACCACAAGTTCCTGCAACACAACCTAATCCTACTTCTGATGCAGCTCCTAGTGGTTCTTTGGGTGGACATGTTCATGAGTCTACTTCTACTGCTTCTCCTGCTGTTGCTGAAGTTAAGGTGAAGGTTGAATCAACTCCTTCGGCTCCCACGCCTCGACGTTCCACTCGCCAGAAACTTGCTCGTCGTGTTCGCCGTGGTAAATCAGTTCCGTTTGAGAAGCGTAATCCTGAGAACTTAATTGATGCAGCTTCGGACAGCGATTCTGACTTACCCTTGGGCAATGGAAGCATTACGGGTTATACGGTTGAGAGGTCTACCACACTTCCTGGTGGTGTCTCCCATCGGATTACTTTGAGTGATGGGACTGTGCGATTGGTCACGGGTTTGCAGGGTTTGTTATCGTGGGCTGACCATATGGATCTTATGGCGTTGTTTGGGCTTGTTGATTCTAGTATGCCATTTGACCCCATGGCGGTGTCTTCCTGGCCTGGTATTCGTCTTTGGGCCGATCTCAAGCTGATGTTGGATCCTCCTCCATCTGCGACTGCTTTGGGCGTATGGAAGGATCAAATGCAATGGGAGATTATTCGCTGGAAGCTATATGCTGGATGTGGAGTTCATGTGTTGGAGTTAGAATCTGGTCATGTGGTGTTTATGCTGACGGATGTTGTGTATCTTTTGACTATTTCTTCCATGGAAGCAATGTTGGCAAGTCACTTGCAGATTTCTACTGCTCCTTCTGGGAATGAGTCGAGTATGGCCACATCTTTGGTAGAGGGTATTCAGGCACGGTTGCTAGCGGATAAGAAGGCAGCTTCTGGTATGTAAGGTGATTGGGTTGTAAGTGTTTATACTTTGAATTTTTGTTCTTATTTTTATTCTTTTCACCAATATGTACAGTGATTGGTGCATTTTATTCTTTATAGTTAAAAAAAAAAAACAAACAAACAAACTAAAAAAAATAAAATATATATACTTTTTATATAATATCTGCTTATACTTTAACACTGTTTAGCTTTTATACTTGTACATAATATCCCTTGGCTGTTTCACAATGTGGTTCCTGGTTTGAGTTTGTTCTGGAACTTGGTTTCACTTGGTGTTGGACGTGGTCCACACAACAAATGGTTCTCAACTTACCATGTCTCATCGACAAGAAAAAGTTGATTCACCTTGAGGGTACGGCTCCTGGTGCGATTCTCAAATCCGTTGATGGTTGCTAGGTTACCCAAAACTGGATGGTTTTCACTTGCCATAGTCTTGGACTGAAAAGTGGCTAATCCAAGGGGGTACGGCTCTTGGTAAAGATATTATCAAATCCGTTGATAGCTGTAATAGCTTGCTTAAAGCTATAGGGTGTTCAACTCACCGATGCTTCATTGCTAAGAGTTGGCGAGTCCAGAGGGGTACGGCTTCTGGTAAAGATGCATCAAATCCGTTGACGGCTGTGATGGTTTGCCTAAAATCATCAGGGTACTCCCACTCACCATTGATTCACGTTCTAAGAGTTGGGCTGGGTTCTAGTCTCCCAGGGTGATGCTTATTCCACCATAATGACTAGCTAGCCCAAGAGCGAGCAGCTACTTGGTAAAGGCTCCTCAAATCTGCTCATGTTGCTGAAAAGATTCAACTTGCTGCTGATTTGTTCCAAGCTTTGGAGAAGCTTCTAGTGTTTCATGCGGCTGTTCGTCTGATTCTTATCTTGTTGATGCTGCTATTTGTTTTGCTGATACAATCCTCGGGCTTTCTTTGCACGTTTTCCAGGAAACTTGAACTCAACAGGTCAAATTCAAGTTTAGGGGAGGATTGTTAGGACCATTGTAATAGTTATATGTAATAGGTAGACTAGGAGGTATGTAGTTCCTCCTGGTCCTAGTCGTAGTAGGAGCAAGTCCTGCTCCTGGTCCTAGTCGAAGTCAAACTTTATTATTTACTTAATATTCTGTTAGGATATGCATGAGATATGTTAGGAAAGGATATGCATATCAGTTTTACACGTTTTCTTTAATGATGTATTAGGGTTTCCTTATAGTATAAAAGGAAACTTAGGCAGAAGGGTTAGACACACCTTCACAAAACATAGTTCTAGCCATTATCAATATTAGAAATCCTTAGAAAGGATCAAGTCGTTATAGTTATTCTGTTTCTCTTGTTTATATTTATATTCTACATTCATATTGTGTGTAGACTTTCTTTGTGATTTGACTTGTGATTACAGAAGTCATTCACCGGTCCTGACAGGCTGCAAGATCTACATCTAGTAGACCCAACACTTTCTCTGCCTCGTGAGCCTCCAAACCCTCCTCGATTCGATTTAGATTTGGAGTCTCCCTCTGTCTTCTTCTTGTTTCTCTCTGACTATTCTTGATGATTCAAGAGAAGTCTTCTTTCATCATTATCGCCATGCCCCTTCATTCTTTCTTCGTGAGCCTTCAATCTTCTAATGACCTCTTCCACTATCATGTTATCTAAATCCCCGAATTGCTCAAGTGTTGAAGCAATTTAGAGAAATTTGGTTGATACAGCCCTGAGTAGCTTCTTCACCACATAGGACTCATCTACACTGTCGCCGAGATTGCGCATGGTACTCACGATGTTGGTCACCTTCACGGCAAATTCATCAACACCTTATCTCCTTCATGTTCATGGCTTCAAATTCAGCTTTCAAGGTCTGAATTCTTGCAGTCTTCACTATGTCCGCCCCATGAACATCGTCTTCAGAGCTTCCCATGCTTCTTTGGCTGATTTCTTTTCAGCCATCGACAAAAGTAAGTCTTACGGTATCCCTTGATAGATGGCCGCCAACGCCATCTTATCCTTCTTCACCTCCACAAGTGTGTTTGATTTTCTAGGCTCCACAGCATCCCAAACTCCTTGGGCTTGCATGAATATGTGCATCTTGATCGCCCAAGCCGCATAATTGTCTCTTGATAACATCGGATAGTGAAGTGTGATTTGCCCGTCTTTTTCACCATTGCCATTGTTTCCTTTCATCTCTTCACGAGATTGGTACTTGGGCATGCACCAAATTGTGCTCTTGATACCAAATGTTGGAATCAAACTAGCTTTTCTCAAGCCATTGATCAATAATAAAACAATGGAACAATGAAAAACAGAGAAGATATAAGGCAAATGTTTTTGGTTATATTATTAACTGATAGTTTTGAGGGGATAACATACAACGTACATTAGCCTTGCTATTTAAAAGGGAAACTTTGCAGAAAATAAGGAAAACTGACTCCACATGGCCTAAGACTCGGTTGTTGGTTTGATTTATTCAACACCACTAAAAAAACAAAACGTGCAATAAAAATGACTAAATACTTCTGAATTATTTCATCATTCTCTCTTACACCTTTGTGCGCTTTGAGCCTTTGATCCCACCTGCAAATAAGGTATCGATAGTTTTAGAAATCAAATACTAGAAATGTACAAGGAACATGACTGAAAGTTGTTCATGTACTACTCGTGTACATCAGCCACTTATATAGCTAATCTTTAATAGAGTAGTAAATTATGTGGAGTAACATTGTTATAGTACCGAATGAACACACATACTTTTAGCCTACTAAATTTTTGCAAATCTGGATGGTGTTGCTGCATGATCAACGGAGCAATCAGGACACAAGAATTGCTTTAGTTTCTGTATATCTGCAATCGTTATGTCGATACAATCTGGATGTAACCTTGAAATTAAAGTGGCCTAAATTACCCCATCTAGTAATGAACTTTTCCAATATATTGTTACACACACTTCTATATGGAAGGTTAGAAACAAGGTATAATTCGATCAAAAGTCATCCTGGTATACACAAATTCAGCGATGAGATCAAGACTCTCTCTTTCTATATATTGGAAGTTAGATAGGAACTGTACGTAATTTACATTTTGTTTAGCTAGATTCGATCTTGGATCCAAATATTTTCTTATAGAAATGCTTGTAACGACACCTAGATATTCAGTATTATGATAGCTTTAGTGATCACTCAAATTCTGACTATATATACTAGTAACTAAATAATTTCAGTCCCAATAGTTCTATATCTCGTAGTAGTACACAGCTGTTGGTAAAATCAGAAGTTAGAACAGATGTTTAATCTGAACTGATAGAAATGCTTTTCTTTCATCCTTGTTGCCATCTTCTCCTTTCGCTTTGATTTCATCTGAAAATAAGATATCGTCGGTTTAAATACTTAAATTCTAGAAATGTTTTATAACTATAAGGAACTGAACATATAGGTGTTCTTTTTATGTATTAATCGTATACATCAACCAGTTATACATTAATTGTAAAACATGTAATCATGTAATAGTGCCAGATAAACAAAATATTTGTGGCATTAATTTCTAAAAGGTCAAAATTAGCCAATCATGTCACAGTGGATTTAAATAAATGGTTTCTCACCTTGGCCTTGGTGGTACACGACACTACTACAATTCCTGCGCATACCTGGATGGTGCTCCCCCAAAGAAGTTCGTAGATCTTTTTGCAGCATGATCAAAGGAGCAATCAGGACACAAGAAGCTAGTGATTTAGTTTCTGTATATCGGCAATCATCATGTCGATACAAGCTGGACTGAACCTACACATATGATGGGATTTGCATAAGGAACTCCATGATAAACTTATGCAAACATTATAGTAACTAAGAACAAATATCAATGATTTTTTTTATATTATTTATATCTTTGTAAAGAATTTGACTTCTATTTTAGTTCAAGATTTGTAGTCTAGGTCATTTGATATACACATTTATTCCCTTTAAGGAAATGAGTTTTGTTTTGCGTGAATACGTGCGTTCGTATATGAGTAGTATGACGTATAGAAAACCTACGTACAAATAATAGCGTTTTGTCGCTCATGTGCATTAATTGACAAAAAATATTTGGATTGTAGGGCATTTCACACTAGCAATACTAAATTGTTTGAATGAATAAGTTTAAAAAAGTACAATACTAAATAGTTTCTTAACATATAAAATAAAACAATATTGAATTTTCTAAAAACCATTCAAGTACACCAACAACTATTTTAATACATTTGTTGAACCACTTCTTTCAATTGCTTCAGCAAATCTTTTCTTTCGTGCAGCCAATTCTCGCATTTCTCGGTTGTTCTCTTTAATAGCTTGTCGATGTTGTTCGGTTTGATTGCTTAGCAATTCTTCCCTCTCACGTATATGTTCCATCTCCTCTTTTATCCTTTCTACCTAAAATTAAACAAACACATACACGTCAAGAAAAGGTGGTAACCAACAGCTAGATCGCGTGAACTGTGTCATGATAAATGAAAAGTTTCTCACAGTCTCACCTCAATCTCGCTAGATGGTGGTAACGATGATGAGCTAAACACCATGTTTGTATTACCACGACTAGTTGAGCAACTGGAGCAAAATAATTGCTTATATTTCTGCGCATCTTCATTCGTCAATTCCATACAAGCGGTATGAAACCTATAGCATACACAAAATTATACATCAAAAAACCCCACTTAGCATGTAACTTTTGACAAATTACCAAAAACTAAAGACATATAATTTAAATTACCAATCGTCACAACCGTCACATCCCACCATTAGTGTTGGCCCATTTCTATGGATCTTTGATCATCCATATACCAGAAAACAAGAAAAACTGAGTTTCTATTAATCATTCATCATATTGATGATTTTTACATCATTGTTTCTTTACAAATTGCTAATCGGTAAATGAACAGTTGCATCTCTTGAGAATAACTGTCGTTTGACAGTTATGTGAGTTATTTAACTCTCTGTAACCGCCTAATTGTCTTGCGGGTTTGTTTAGCGGGTTGTGATTACCCGGATTGGGTTTCGGCCCAATATTCTCCCCCGTAATCACAAACGCTGTGTCTTCAATTACTTCGTTTTCGTTTGATCTTTTGAGTCTTTTCTTTGTCCTTGACGCCTTCTTGTTTTGATGTCTTCAATCTTTAAAGCTTGGTGTTTTTTTTTTCTCTTAGCTATTTCAGGTCCGTCCAGTCACTTGATTCTTTTGATCGCCATAGTGACTTCGGGCAGGTTTCTTTTAGCCCTCATCAAAAAAATTGCAGAAATCTCTGAACCGAAACTTCGAAGGCATGTTAATTCTTTGCCTTGATCCACAAATATTGTGGTCTTCTCTAAAATCAGTTTCTTTTTCAATTGTGGCACCCTTGTAGTTCTTTCAACATCTCTTTCTTTCTTCTTCAATCTTGAATTTGCTTTTCTTTCATGGTTAACCACTCATTTGGTGGTAATCGTCTCTTTATCTTTCTCTCTTCAATTGAATTAACTTCTCGGGTCATTTTTGTAAAAAACTTGTTATCCTTTTATAAAGCCTTTGCAAGTTATCATTAAAAAGTTTATAATTCTTAATAATGTAAATCTTAATATCTTTTAAGCTTTAAATATTTATAAAATCTTAGAAATATAATCTTTAAAAAAAATCTTAATCCTTTGTATATTACGTATCATAAACCAAATAAGTAAAAATCTTTTTTTATTAAAATCTTTTATGTGTTACTTATCATAAACCAAATAAGTATAATCTTAAAAACTTCACAACACTTTAGACTTTCTTATCATAAACCAAATAAAATAAAATCTTAAAAACTTGTTTTTATCATAAACCAAATAAAAATTTAAAAACTTGTATTATTTTCTTATCATAATCCAAATAAGAAAAAAAACTGAACAAACCTTATTTCTTATCGTAAACCAAATAAGAAAAATCTTAAAAAACCTTGTTGCTTATCATAAACAAAATAAGACAACTTTAAATTTTTCGAATCGAATAACCTAAGGTTAATTATTCCTTAAAACTATTCTATCGATATAGTAGGTAGTGTAATTTCTAGACTACTATATTTCTATTTCCGGGTTTTAGACAAAGTTACTAATCTAGAATTAAAGGATAACTTTTGTCAATAGCCTAAACCTGTAAAAAAAAATCTGATTATATAAAAAGACGAAAAGTGTAGGGGGTGATTTTGGTTTATTTGTAAAACCTGTTACTCTTGTTTTCTTTTGGTGGTGTTTAACCACGATTGGGATGGAGATCTTGGTCGCTCTTCTCCTTCTTCTTGTTCTTCTTGTTGTGTTCATAACCACGGGCTCCCTTTTGGTTCGATTGTGGCGAAGATAATATTTGGGATATAATAAAACCGTCGTTAAGTGGTGTTCCAATTGTGGTTATCTTCTTGTCTCACATTTAAACACTGCTTGACCCTTGATTTTTCGGGGTATGATTTTTCCGATTTTATTTCTGGGTGACACCCCTTGGTTGCCGGTGATTCAGAATCACTTGGTGGCGATGGTTGGATTTGCCCTGTGAAAAAGGTTCTAAGAACACAGGTATGATTTTTGATAAGTGTTTGGTTTTGTTGAATCTTTTCTTGGGAAAAATCTATGCGTTTTTCTTTCTCTTGATTCGAGATGAACACGCCTCAAGATGAATCTTAGTATATGATGAATCCTGCTCTGATACCAATTGTTGGCCCATTTCTGTGGATCTTTGATCATCGATATACCAGAAAACAAGAAAAACTGGTTTCTATAAATCATTCATCATATTGATGATTTTTACATCATTGTTTCTTTACAAATCGCTAATCTGTTTATACAATCTGAAAAGGTGTGTTCTAAAAGTCATGTCGGTTAATGAACCGTTGCAATCTTGAGAATAACTGTCATTTGACAGTCATTTAACTGTCTTTGTAACCGTCTAATTGTCTTGCGGGTTTGTTTAGCGGGTTGTGATTACCCGGATTGGGTTTCGGCCCAATAATTAGCAAATCGGGGTTCACAGGCATTTTGCACATGCAATATCTTCATATAACATGTAAGAAAAAAATTTAACAACAATAATTTGACACAAATCTAAAGAGCACTCACGTAACAACTTTCTTATTTTTAAAACATCCTTGAGAACTTATAAAAAGTCAGAATGGCTGGAAAATTGGAAGTAGAAGGCGCTTAGAAAATAGAAAATAACAGAACTGGTCACATTGACAAGACATATCGCCATCCAAACTGTAAAAGGTTATTGAGGTCCCTCGTGGAAGTGAAAAAGTTCGTAGAAGAGAATTCATATGTAAGAAATGCTTCAGAGAATGGCGAAGGCAGCTCACAGGGAATGAAATTCATCATAGCAGCGAATGATGGTGTGAGTGAGATCACAATTACGATGGATAGACAGGACATTGAAAATGAAGATAAATTTTTTGTACCGATGTATTTAAATCGGCAGAAATAATCCTTGTCTTCCACATATTTAAGCTTTATATACTCAGCGAAAGAGTGAACATCGCATTTTCCTATAATCGTATTTGCATTATGTAGGTCTTGATGATCTGATGCAATCACTTGATTGTCACCGTGAAATGACTTTCTGCCTACGAATGTGTCTTCTGGTCGGTAAAACCACGTAACCATAACATTCACGTTATTATTCCTATCACGCTTTATGCTCTCCACTCGACCTACATATGGCGGTCGCTGGTTTAGTTCGTTAGATCTAAATAGAAAACAATTCCCACCTGTAAAAATAAACACTGTATATTGTCAAATTAATTAGCACTTCAAGAAAAATTAACTTCTTAAAAACGTAGAATTAACATGCTTGGATTCATTCACATATATAAACAATTGTAACATACGCAAACTTATAAAAAATAAAGGAATATTAAGACAAGAGCGTATACTTTTGATTGTTACACCCGTTTCATTTATTACATATGATTCAACATATTTTGCCATCTAAATTATAGGTAGTTCCAGCCTGATTGATAGATGAACAATTGAAAATAATTTTTTTAATAAAAGTTTTTGAGATTAAACTCTTTAAATTTATTTTGATGAAATTATTAGAAGCTTAAAAATGACAAAGAATAGCGTTTAAAAAGAAGAACTTAGCAAAAAAAAAAGGCGAAGTTCTGAAAACTCTAATTTAACTAGAAAAATTGTTGAAATTGAAGATGAGTTTTGGTCTATAATGTATGGATATGTATATTGGAATTTGAGATAAACTAATTTAATTGCATGATATTATAATGTATATATTATTGTTGAGTCTTTAATTTCAATTTAATAAATAGTAACAAAGATTATAACATTACATGTATAAAACATAAATGTTAATGAAAAGTAATAGTAGATGCAATACAACAAATTTAGCTTTTGTACAAATTTTTTTCTTTACACTTTGAAAAGTGTGAATTTTATTTGGCAAATATTCACATTGTAAAATACTAGAAATTATGAATTATTAAAAAGTTCAGAATAAAAAGTATGAATTATTAAAAAGTTCACATATAAAATAATAATTTATTATAAATTTTCACATTTAAAAGTGTGAAATTATTTGTTATACCCAATTTATTCATACAAAGAACACTAATAATATGGCGAACTTTTTAAATTCACACATTTTAAAGTGCGAAGAAGTGCGATAATAAATATGAATAATCAACCGTTTGTTGTAATGATGATTTAATATACCAAAATAATAATATGGTAGTATGAATATTTATTGCAATGTAATGTGTAATATTATTTAGGGAAAATTACCAAAAAGGTCTGTTGCCCATTATTTCCTAAAAAACAACCAAAAATTTTTTTCTCGAAAAGGATTTTTTTTTGGGGCAATAGAGCAACTGGGTGCAGAATGCGCCACGTGTCTTATTTTGTGGGGCAATCTGTCAGAATTGCCCTATTTTTTAGACACTTGTCAAAATCTAAATGGTTGCTGCCCTATATTCTTTGGTGCCCTGGTTCCTATCCGAAAAAACATGTTTTTTTGGACACTTTGATGAGTTGCTAAAAAATGAAGGACTCTTTTGATAATTTTCCCTATTATTTATGGAGAAGAGATCAATATATACCATCTTTCTAGCATAACCATATTAACTAATCACATTCATTCAAATTAACTTTCTATCTTTTTAAAAAAATTAGATATCTTACAAATGATAAATCGTTAAGTGACAAAAATTATACCAATGCAACGAGAACTAAATTATCTTTCTATCAATGGGCACATGTATATACTTTCGATAACTTTTTTCGGTAAAAATCATATATGATTAGTATCATGGATCATATATGATTTTCCAAAATCATATATGCTTCGTGATATAAATCATATATGATTTTCACAGAAAAAAAGTTGTCGAAAGTATATACATGTGCCACTCGATAGAAAGATTATTTAATTCTTTTCTTAATGGCATGTTTCGTTTTGCGTGACGATTAACGGTTTGTGAAATATTTAATTTAAAAAAAATAGCTTTTTTTGTTCAATAAAAAAAGGATGATTGTGATTGGTTGGTTGAGTATATACTAAAAGGAGGGTTTATGTTATACTTTTCTCATTATTTATGTAGTATAAAAGTTTATACAGAATATATTTATTTATGTAGGTATTTATTTTACACGTACAATACCACTAGAAAGATAATTTAATTTTTGTCATAATGGTATGTTTCGTTTTGCGTGACGATTAACGGTTTGTGAAATAATTAATTTTTAAAAAATAGATTTTTTGTTAGATAAAAAAATGATGATTGTGATTGGTTCGCTGGGTTCATACTAAAAAGATGGTTATGTTGAACTTTTCTCATCATTTATGTAGTATAAAAGTCTATACATAATACATTTATCTATGTAAACATTTATTTTACACGTATAATACCACTAATATGTAATGCAACAACAAAAAATAATCTACCACACAAGTGGCCCCGATCACATCCTATGAAGGCATAACAGAACAACTAGAAAAGATTTATATGCGTAAAACTGTATTTCACGCCTTTGAAATACAACATCACTAATAAATAATACACCAACGTATAATAAGTTGTTACACAAATGGCTCTATGAATCATCTCACGGCATAGAACAAAACCATCCTAACGAGATGAGACATCCCAAAATTCAGATAAAAAGAGAAAATTATATATAACTTTTAGGTTTAAGTGATCTCGTAGATGTTGTGTTTCACCTCAAGCAACTAAGTATGACACGTTTTAGTTTAACTTTCTTGTATGATAATATTTGAAATCAAAAAAATCTGTCTTCAAGTGACGCTTTGATTTCATTCGGAAATAACATATGCAACAAGTCTATACGGCCAATCCAATCCTTTTTAACCCAAAGTGAACATAGCAATGACTTGTTATATTTATTTTGGTTCAAGGTTGGTTATTTTATTTATATGTAGACGCATAGTCGTATATAGGGGTGGGAATCGGGTCGGGTTGGTCGGGTTCGGGTTATTCGGGTCGGGTCGAAGTCGGGTCATAGCTAAAAATAATTTACCCGAACCTGACCCGATGTGAACTCGGGTTAGTCGGGTTCTAGGGGTGTTCAGTGTTTGGTTTCACACCGAACAAACCGAAAATTAAACCGGAGCGAAACCGAATAAAACCAGACCGAAAATTTTGATTGGTGTATGGTTTAGTTTGAAACTGAAAAAAAGTATTTAATTGGTGTTTGGTTTAGTTATGGTTTAAAATAAAACCAAACCAAACCGAAAAAACCAAATAAGTCTATACACATAAAAATTTTAACCATATATACATATATTCTATTTTATTATTCTATATAGTTATCTTTCAAACTAGTTATTCTTCAGATTAAATATTGATATATATCTCGAGCAACTAAGCAACGGTTTGCCTATTTGGTTCAAATAAATTATCATATATGAAGTAACTTTGAAGTTGCACTTGTGTTTGGATGCGTAGAGATGGACTATTCAATTTAATGAGAATCCTGAAAAGTTTCTTCAAAGAAAATTACCTTTATTTTTGTTAAGTTCTAAACCTTTTATATTGATTTACTTGAGCACTTTTAAAACTTATAATTTGTTATTTTTACTTAAACTTTTTAGGTTATAATTTGTTATTTTTACATAAACTTTTAGGTTATTGTTTGTGACTTATAGATTATATTTTGGAGTTTACTTGAATTTGGTTTTCTTGGTTTAAACTGAAACCAAACCGAATTTTAAATTGGTTTATGATTTGGTTTTATCAATAATATAATTGGTTTGGTTTGGTTTGGTTTTGGTTTTGACTTTGAAAATTTTCAACCCGATTAACCCGAACCATACAACCCACAAACCCAAAAACCGAACCGATGAACACCCCTATCGGGTTCGGGTCTATTCGGGTCGGGTCTAGTCGAGTCGGGTCTAATCGGGCTCGGGTCAACCCGAATTCGAGTAAATTATTAAAAAAATCATTTTTTTTTACTTTTTTAATACAATTTATATTAAATTTAAATTTTAAAAATAAAAAAATAAAAAAATTTCGAATTCGGGTTAGTCGGGTTGACCCGAACCCGAATTAGACATAAATATTATACCCGATGTACGACCCGATTTCGAATTCGGGTTCGGGTCGGATCGGATTCGTGTCGGGTCGGAAAAAATACACCCCTGGTACGTGTATGAGCTTTACGTAAAGAAACCATGTGCATACTAATTGACAAACACTAAATACTGGCTCTAATATTCTTACGCTTAATAATCTATACATACTTTATAAAGTATTTGAGACATTCTTAAAATAGCAAAACTGAAAACTCAGACTTTTTACCTACTAAATAAAGCAATTTGTTGATATCTTCATCAATATTATGTATTATAACATTTTCTAACAAACTTTTGTAATAACCTTCTAAAATAACATTTTTTCTTTTAAGTTGAAAAACTTTTTATTTATTTATTATTTGATTTAAGTTCATTTGGATACCAAACTTTATTTGGATACTAAGGGACTAATCTCCACCACTCATCTCCATCTTAATCTAATAGATAAGATTAAACATAAAACCAATTTCCTCTTTTTTTTCAAACATTAATATCTTCTAAACCGTCAATCGTTATACGAAAAAAAATATACCATTACGACGGGCATTTAATTATCTTTCTACAGATATGCTATATGATATACTTTCGACAAATTATTTTTTTTTGTTTAGTCCGTAATTTATCATATATGATACTAAATATCATATATGATATAACTCTGTTATCATATATGATATAATGATAACTGGGCTTTAGCCTAGTAAGAGAATTAAGTTCGTTGAAGTTCGTTGTGTGTGTCTAATCGAATTGATCTAGGTTTTCTATGTGACTCAGTTTTATTTTGGTGAAACAAATATTTTTGGTTGTTTTTAAATTTAAATGTGCAAAACTTAAAAGTAAATGTCGTTAAAGTAAAGGGCAAGTATTAAAAGTGCAATTAAAATTAAATCTAAGTCTAATTTAAAATTAAATGTGCGATATTTAAAAAACGTGACGGAAAGTAAATGACTAAAAATTAAAGTGTGACGGAAATTAAAATTAGACAAGTATTAAAAACTTAAACTAGAAATTAAACAAGACAAAACATAAAAGTTAACCCAGATCGGAATATATTCCGATCAACCTTACCGTCGGAATGAACACACCACCTATCAGAATGTTGAAGAAACCCAGATCGGAATATGTCACCTTTTCAGATCGGAATAACCTAACAACCTCAGATCGCAATGTAGTCCAGATCGAAATGTGTCCTATCGGAATGTACCTATCGGAATGAGGCTAAGGAAAATTGGGCAGCACTTCGTCTAGTAAACCTCAAGAGCCGTCGGAAAGAGCGATCGCAATATGCGATCGCAATCCCCAGATCGGAATGAGGTAAAGATACTCCTGTCGCAATCCCGGATCGGAATGCAAAAACCCTTATGCCAATACTGTCACTATCGGAATGTGGTGTTGCTATCCGTCGCAATGTGGAAAACCCTTACTTTCCGATGGGACCAAATTCGTAATAAGCACAATTACTAAATAAGCTACTTCTAATAAGCAGTTACCAAAATACTTTTAATGAAATGAAATTAAACGAAACAATAAGCTAAAAAGTTAAAATCTTTCAAACTTTTAAACACGAAACTTAAATGAAATCAAAACAATAAAATCAAAACTTTAAAGAAAACTTTCAAAACACTTAAGAAAAATTCCAAATAAGCACACAAGGTTGTCAATCTCGTGGCTTATTTCGTAGGAGGAAATAAAAAGGACGAAACTTTAATCAAGATAAGCAAATGGATTAAGCAAAACCTTGCTTAATCCGAAATTCAAGCCGAAATAAAAAGAGAGAAAGGTAGAATGAGATTGATAAAAAGAACTTGATCAAATGATAAAGAATGGTAAAGACAAGAATTTAAAGAACACAAATTAAAAACTTACTTGGAATTAAAAGGTAATTAAGGTGCAAAACATGTAATTAAGGTGCAAGTAATTAAAGGTGCATTAAAAGTAAATGTGGAAGAACTAGTGTCACTCTAGCCAACCATGGAAGAACTAATTGTCACTATTAGTCAACAAAGCTAAATGAAATGAAAATGAGAGTATTTATAGGTGATTAGGGGAGAGGTTAGAGGAAGCTTCCTCCTCTCCTTCCTTTCTTGTTAATTGCACCATCAAGTCCTTCCTTCTTAATCTTTTTGTTAATCTTGGAATGTGATGACTTTTGGCTCGGGATTTCTTTGGACTCGTCTTTTAATTCTTCGATAAATAAGACTTGAGTTCCTCGGCTTTAAGTAAACTTTCGTCTTTTGACTTTTTCTTCGATAAATCTTCAGAATTGGTCTTGGACTTCCGTTCTTTATGCTCTCTTGACTTCTTGACATCGTCTTTCATCCTTTTCTTCAATAAAGTCCGTAAATGCCCGTGAATTCCCGTGTTTTCTCCATTTTTCACCTTTTCGTCCTGAAACACAACAAAAACACAAACTACGCATAATTCCGACATAAAAGACATAAAATACACGTTTTGGTCCGGTTTTTATTGTACTTAAGTGGTAGAAAAGATGGGTGTTTACACACCTATCAAATCCCCTACACTTGACCATTGCAATGTCCTCATGCAATGCATTAGTTACAAAGCATGTTTACACTTTTCATCTTAATCAATCCACATTGGCCTTTATTAAAGAGATAGAAAATTATAAAAAAAATGCAAAGCAAAGAAATTAAAAGCATACCTTGGGTTTTGAAAATGTCATGAATAATCATCATCCTCAACTTTTCACTTTCTCCAAACCAGGCTTAAAAACGAGATCATTGTTATTATAAGTTAGTAAACTAACACGAACTCATGTGGGCCAATTATTCACTTAGACTCCCTTATTCCTATGGGTATCTCTTATATTTTATTATTTGTCTTGAATGATCACGAAGATGCATTGTTAGACTTATTTCGATAATTATTAGGTCTGAAAATAAAGTGCACGATTTAATCAATAGTTAGCTAAAGGACCAAATCTTTTAAAACTGCTTCTCGGGATATCAAAAAGTTCATATCTTGGCATAACTCGCTTCGCGATTTGAGACCTTTCTCGGACCGATATTTGGCAGCGACTTCATACTTGAAACCTTGAGAGACGTTCATGAAATTATGGTCTTCTCTTCATATAGGAATTTCTTCACTTGAAGTTTTGAGAGATTCATACTTGGACCACGACTTCTTCATTTTTCTCCAATCTTTATTTTGGACTTTGATATACAACGATCCGCCTCCTTTTATGACTTGGATCTATTTATCCTCATACCTTGTTAGGGTCTTTTCGGATACACTTCTCCATGACTTTTGGGGAGTTTTTGCTTTACGTCGTGTGTCTCGATCCTTCATATTGATTTTCGATAAATGATTCTTCACATCACTTTGGATCTTTAGCAACAAAACATAGCCCTCATGCCTTGTTAGGGCCTTTTCGGACTCGCCAATCTTCGCGTCCCGCTTCAATAAGTTATGCCTTGGCTATGAACTCTAATCCATACCGAGCAACTTTTAAACGATCTGGGGCTAGAAGCTAAGTAACTTTTCAAATCGTACAACCTTATTTATTAGCAGGTAAATTTATTAGCAAGCGATGGGAGAATAGGCTCATAATTAACTCACATAAATTCACGAAAGAATACCGACTTATAATTGGCTCTATCATTTCTCGTTCTCCACAGTTTAAAATCTCAAGTAATGAGACTCGTGGATACTTAGCCAATTAAATCAAAGTTTTGGGTTTTCGAGTCGCCTATAGGATCTTGCAAATTCTTAGACTTTTTCAAGCTTAGAAATTGCATTTTAAAGTTCCCTTGATAAACGACTCTCTAGGATCAATTATAGGAACTTGCGAAAAGTTCTTGTTCTTAACCCGTGAGCGTTAAGACTTTCGCGTTTTATAGCTCCCTATATAAAAGCCTAGCAAAACTTGACTTAAACATGTTAAGGATACTAGCTAGAGTAAATTCGGGTTGAGTCAAGAGATTCACAACGTTTGAAAATTAAACCACTTATTAAGCATTTATTCAAGCAAAGAAGGAGAATAACTATAAAAAAGGAAAAACTAATAGGCCAAAATAGATCAAAAATTTTGAAAAATGTCGAAAAATTCATTTTCCGGTTAAAATGAGGACAAAAACAAGGAAAAGACCACTTAACTTCGATAGAAGTCCCCCCTACACTTAAGATAAACATTGTCCTCAATGTTTAAGCATGTGGGAGTAAGCTCCCCTACACTTAGGACATTGTGCACGTTGTTTAAATCTTGCTAAGGAAAAGACAACTAAAGAGATTCCTATTTTAATATTGAGAAAATATAAAATAGTGAATCAAAAAGAGTTTAGGATAGAACCGGGAAGAAGTAGAACATGGAATCACGGGTCGTCAAGAATCATCAAGAGTGGATCATTGAAGCTCGAATCCCTGATTAAGAAGTGAGGAGAGGAAATAGCAATCCAAAGGGGTCCCCCCTACACTTATGATAAAGAAAGCGGAAAGATAGATGCATGGGTTGCCTCCCAAGAAGCGCTTGGTTTTTGTTAACCGAGTCGTGAGCCTGACTCGACCTTGATCATCAACGGAAGTAGCATGAAACAAATCCACCAGGATCAAAGACATAGTTTTCATCCATCAAATAACAAGAACTTAAGGCGAACAAGGCAAGCCAAAAGAGAAGTGGCAAGGTTCCCTTAAGCAGTGATGGAGCACGGTGGAAGCAAGTAGGAAGAGGTGTAAGCATGTCTTCAATGGTTCCAAAGATTTTTCCTTTTATTTCATCAGGTGGATACTGAGATGGCTTAAAGACTTCAATACCGGGATCGAACACCTTTTCCTTCAGGGGAAAATAGCACTCCGGCTCAGCCGAGTGTGAAGAAGATCCGCAAAGAAGCACAACCTCGTCCTCAGAAGTGGGACAAAGAGGTGTTAAATCATACGTGCAACGGATTTCGGTGTCAACCGGTTTCTTCTCCTTTGACAAAATGCTTTTCAAATTCAAAGTAGGATCAAGGCGATAATCTTCAAAGTCAAAAGGAGGAGCATCACTCTCATGAGGGAAGTATGTGTTGAGAAATTCAGAGAAATCTTCCTCAAATGAATAATCGTCCAAAGTAGGATCGAGTGATGACGGAGGATCTTCATCATGTGAAGAATCGCTCGAGAGAGTATCAGCCTCATCAAAATCATCGAAAGTGGGCAGCTCGGGATACTCAGAAGTACACTCAAAATCATCCGAATCTGAGCTAGAATCATCATCATCATAAGCGTCAAAGACCGGTGACGAATCATAAATGGGAGAAGCGTCCAAAGTAGGGAGAGAATCATCCACATCATCATGAAAAAGTGGATTATCGATGCAAGAGTCGAATAGAGGATTTTCGTAGACGGTAAAGTCATCTAGCACATTAATCATATTCACTGATTCTCGGCCTCCAAAAGTTAAACTAGTAAGCTTCCCCATTTTGAAAACTTTTGCATCATCCCCGACTCGTAGGATTAACTCACCTTCGGCCACATCTACTAAAGCACGTCCGGTTCTCAAGAATGGCCGACCAAGTATTAAAGGAATACGAGGGTCCATTTCATAATCAACTACGACAAAATCGACCGGGAAAGTAAATGTGCCAACTTTAATGAACACGTCTTCGGCTATACCAACAGGGTAAGCGAGAGTGCGATTTGCAAGTTCAAGAGTCATCTTTGTTGGAGTGAGGTCGGGCAATGATAGTGTTTTCCAAACACTCAAAGGCGTCAAATTAATACTAGCCCCGAGATCAGCAAGGGCAGTAAATTCTTCAGTTTTGTTGAACACGCAAGGCAACACAAAACGACCGGGATCTCCAAGTTTTTCCGGAAGTTCTTTAAGAATAACTGCAGAGAAGTTTTCATTTAAGCGTGTGTTGGCGAGTTCAATCAGCTTCTCCTTCTTGTTAAGCAATTCTTTAAATGCTTTAACAAATTTGGCCATGTGGACAAGTGCTTCAAGAAAGCTAATGTTGAAATTCATTTGAGAAATCATCTTGATATAGCTAGTCACTTGAGCGTCCTCCTTGTTTAGCATTTTGTTCTTGCCCAAGCGAGAAGGATAAGGGATATTAGGTTTGGGTGGTGAGGGTGCAGGTGTAGGTTGAGGTTGAGATTTTGAAGGATCATTCGTGGGAACTTCATCACGTCGAGGCGGAGACGGTAATGGTGCACTAATACTAGGTGTAGGAGGAGTAGGGATACATGGTGGTAGAGGAGGTGTAGATGATGGGGGTGGGATTGGTGGTCCTACAATGGTGACTCCACTACGAGTAGTAATAGCACTCACATTGGCTCGCGGATTAGTGACGGTGTTTGAAGGTAGAGAACTTGAAGAAGAAGGTTGAGCGGGGGGCAAGAAACTAGCAAGCATATTCTTCAAATCATTGGTTTGATTGCTGAAGGAGGATTGAATATCATTTCGAAGCTCGGATCTTATCTCATTTCCTTGCTTTGTGATATCCCCTTTAAGATTAATAATTTGGCTCTGCAAGTTCTTGATTTGCTCACCTTGGGTTCTCATGATGGCCTCAACATCCGGATTACTGGGTGGGGTTTGTTGGGCGGGTGGGTGATAAGGGTTAGAAGCTCTTGGTGGGATTTGGCTGCTTCTAGTGTAGTTGTTTGCGGGGTTTTGGTTTTGAGGAGAAAAACCGGGTGAAAGGTAATTGTTGGATCGGTAGCTCAGCAGATTTCTATCCCCTTGAGGTCGAGCTTGGTAATTTTCCGGTGAATAATTACGATAAGCTGCATACACGTTTTCCGGATTTCCTTGTGTTGAAGGACAATCGGTGTATGAGTGATGACCGCCACATGTGTCACAAGGATTAGCAACCGCTTTAACTTGATGTTGTTGTTGGTTTGAAGCGAGAAGCGTAATACTTTTGCTCATTTCAGCCATCATGCGGGTGAGTTCAGTCATCTCAGGGTTTGCTGAGGTAGAGGAAACATTGACTCTCGTGTTGTTTCTAGAAGAAGCAGAAGAATCCCAGTTCTTATGATGAGTAGTCATGTTCTCTATTAACTCTCTACACTCCTCGGGTCTCCTTTTCATGAATGTGCCACCGGCGGCTGCATTAATCGTATCACGATCTCGAAAAGTCAATCCGTTGTAGAAAGTATCGATCAAGGTGACCGGAAGCATGTTGTGGTTTGGACAACGGTCGATCAAGACATTATATCTCTCCCAAGCGTCGAAAAGAGATTCATCAGGGTCTTGCATGAAACCGCTGATTTGATTGCGAAGGCTTGTGACCATGGATGGTGGAAAGTAGCGCGACAAAAAGCGTTGAGTCATGTCATCCCAAGTGTGAATAGAATTCTTCGGGAGACGATCAAACCATTTCTCGGCATGATACGATAAAGTATGTGGGAAGAGTTGTAGGCGGAGTACATCCATTGTGGCCCCAGGCAACTTCATGCTTTGGGTGATTGTAATGAACTTGTCGAGGTGTTTGTTGGCATCATCATCAGGCAATCCTCTAAATGGGTTTGTTTGCACTTGCTGAATCATGTGGTGCTTCAACGAAAACTCAGGAGCGTTGATTTGCATCGGCGCAATCGGTCCTCCTCGTCCAAACATTGTTGGTTGACAAAGTTCCTCCATGGTCCAAAGATCGGGCTGTGGAAGAGCATTGTTGTTATTGTTATTATTGTTGAGGTGCGGTAGTTGATTATTGTTGTTAACACCTGACATATCTAAATCTTCTTGAGGCTCGGCTCTTGGTAGTTAGAAGATCTAGTACGCATACACCTGAAAATGCAAAAGAAAAAGAAACCAAACGCAAAGGCAATATATATACACAATAAAGATAAAATCTTTTTGGATTTTTGAAATTTTTTTATTTTTATGGATTTTTTTTTTATCAATTTTTTAATTTTTTTTTTATGATTTTTTGAATTTTTATGCAAGAAAAATAACGTTCACAAGTGAACGGGTCCCAAAAAGCAACGTGTCTCTCACAAAAAATTGTTGATCTTTACGAAAAGAGCCGGCAGCGGCGCCATTTGATAACTGGGCTTTAGCCTAGTAAGAGAATTAAGTTCGTTGAAGTTCGTTGTGTGTGTCTAATCGAATTGATCTAGGTTTTCTATGTGACTCAGTTTTATTTTGGTGAAACAAATATTTTTGGTTGTTTTTAAATTTAAATGTGCAAAACTTAAAAGTAAATGTCGTTAAAGTAAAGGGCAAGTATTAAAAGTGCAATTAAAATTAAATCTAAGTCTAATTTAAAATTAAATGTGCGATATTTAAAAAACGTGACGGAAAGTAAATGACTAAAAATTAAAGTGTGACGGAAATTAAAATTAGACAAGTATTAAAAACTTAAACTAGAAATTAAACAAGACAAGACATAAAAGTTAACCCAGATCGGAATATATTCCGATCAACCTTACCGTCGGAATGAACACACCACCTATCGGAATGTTGAAGAAACCCAGATCGGAATATGTCACCTTTTCAGATCGGAATAACCTAACAACCTCAGATCGCAATGTAGTCCAGATCGAAATGTGTCCTATCGGAATGTACCTATCGGAATGAGGCTAAGGAAAATTGGGCAGCACTTCGTCTAGTAAACCTCAAGAGCCGTCGGAAAGAGCGATCGCAATATGCGATCGCAATCCCCAGATCGGAATGAGGTAAAGATACTCCTGTCGCAATCCCGGATCGGAATGCAAAAACCCTTATGCCAATACTGTCACTATCGGAATGTGGTGTTGCTATCCGTCGCAATGTGGAAAACCCTTACTTTCCGATGGGACCAAATTCGTAATAAGCACAATTACTAAATAAGCTACTTCTAATAAGCAGTTACCAAAATACTTTTAATGAAATGAAATCAAACGAAACAATAAGCTAAAAAGTTAAAATCTTTCAAACTTTTAAACACGAAACTTAAATGAAATCAAAACAATAAAATCAAAACTTTAAAGAAAACTTTCAAAACACTTAAGAAAAAATCCAAATAAGCACACAAGGTTGTCAATCTCGTGGCTTATTTCGTAGGAGGAAATAAAAAGGACGAAACTTTAATCAAGATAAGCAAATGGATTAAGCAAAACCTTGCTTAATCCGAAATTCAAGCCGAAATAAAAAGAGAGAAAGGTAGAATGAGATTGATAAAAAGAACTTGATCAAATGATAAAGAATGGTAAAGACAAGAATTTAAAGAACACAAATTAAAAACTTACTTGGAATTAAAAGGTAATTAAGGTGCAAAACATGTAATTAAAGGTGCAAGTAATTAAAGGTGCATTAAAAGTAAATGTGGAAGAACTAGTGTCACTCTAGCCAACCATGGAAGAACTAATTGTCACTATTAGTCAACAAAGCTAAATGAAATGAAAATGAGAGTATTTATAGGTGATTAGGGGAGAGGTTAGAGGAAGCTTTCTCCTCTCCTTCCTTTCTTGTTAATTGCACCATCAAGTCCTTCCTTCTTAATCTTTTTGTTAATCTTGGAATGTGATGACTTTTGGCTCGGGATTTCTTTGGACTCGTCTTTTAATTCTTCGATAAATAAGACTTGAGTTCCTCGGCTTTAAGTAAACTTTCGTCTTTTGACTTTTTCTTCGATAAATCTTCAGAATTGGTCTTGGACTTCCGTTCTTTATGCTCTCTTGGCTTCTTGACATCGTCTTTCATCCTTTTCTTCAATAAAGTCCGTAAATGCCCGTGAATTCCCGTGTTTTCTCCATTTTTCACCTTTTCGTCCTAAAACACAACAAAAACACAAACTACGCATAATTCCGACATAAAAGACATAAAATACACGTTTTGGTCCGGTTTTTATTGTACTTAAGTGGTAGAAAAGATGGGTGTTTACACACCTATCATATAACTTATCATATATGATATAAACTAATATCATATGATATAAACCAATATCATATGATATAAACCAATATCATATATGATTCTGTAATAATTTGTAACATAACAATAATATCATATATGATAAAACACTATTATCATATATGATATTTTACGCAAATTTAAAAAAAAAAACGATTTTTTTTCTTCAAAAGTATATCATATTGCATATCTGTAGAAAGCTAATTAAATGCTCGTCGCGATGGTATATTTTTTTCCGTTTAACACTTAACGGTTTAAAAGATATTTAAGTTTTAAAAATAAGTGAAATAATTAAATACTTTTAATCTCAACCATTAGATATGATGAGGATGGATGGTGGGGATGAGTCCCTTAGTATCCATGATAGATATGGTATCCAAAATAACTTGACTCTTATTATTTTTATAATCTTATTTCATTATATTTTAAAAAAATTTATGCTTTTTAATTCGATATCAATTTTGATATATTTTTATTAACTTTTAGTTGTTTTCAATTTTTTTCAATTTTTTTCAATTTTAATGGGTTTTTTATTCGATTTTTTATACCTTTTTCAATAAGTAAGAGATTAATATTTGTTAGTCTCAAAATTCGTAATTAAGTATTCGCTGCCGCATTGTGCGGGTACTATACTAGTCATAATAAAACATATATCAACAAGGGAATGATATACTAGTCTTTGTATTCGTCACACCGAAAAGTAAACAATGTTAATTTTATGAGAAGAGTTATTTTGGATAATATACTTTTTCTTGGATATGAGATGACTCAACCATTCATCTCATTTACATCTAATGTATAAGATTAAATATATTTTATTTTTCACTTATTTTTATAATTTTAATATTTTTTAAACCGTTAAGTGTGAAACGAAAATAATAATATCATCGCGGCGAGCGTTTAATTATTTTTTTACCAATATGCACTATGACATACTTTTGAAGAAATTTTCTTTTTTGTTTTTTTCCTTTTTATTAAAATTTACGTAAAATATCATATATGATAATATTGTTTCATCATATATGATAACAGTGTTAAATCATATATGATACTGGTTTCTATCATATATGATAGGTTATATCATATATGATACTGGTGATACATCATATATGATATTAATATCATATATGATATTAGTATCATATAATGATAATTTTCAAAAACGTGAAAAAAATGAAATTTTTTTTGGCAAAAGTGTATCATATAATATATCTATAGAAAGATAATTAAATGCTCTTCGTAACGTTATATTTTTTTCGCATAACGATTAACGAAGAGATATTCGTGTTTGAAAAAAATGGTGAAAATATATTTTATGTTTAATTTTACCAATTGAATTAAAATGAATATGGAAGATGGAGATTGATCCCTTGATATCCAAATAAAGTTTATTATACAAATGAACTTAAATCTAATTCTATTAGGTAAAGTTCATAACTGAAAA
Organism: Glebionis coronaria; assembly: GCA_025667525.1. Taxonomy (NCBI): domain Eukaryota; kingdom Viridiplantae; phylum Streptophyta; class Magnoliopsida; order Asterales; family Asteraceae; genus Glebionis; species Glebionis coronaria. Next base: position 44,842,799 of record CM046876.1, read on the forward strand.
GTAAATTGTCATTATAAAGGAAAAGTTTTTCTCACACTTCAGCTAGTACGTCTTTTAGACATTGATTAGCAGCAATGTACTCGAATCGATAAAAAAGTCTTTCTCTTTGACACTCTTGAGATTTTTATAAACCCGTAAGGAATGCACATTACATTTCCCGACAATTGTAAAACATTATTTGTAAAACATGTAATATAAAAAAGTTAAAACTCCATACATTCATATAATATGCATCAAGTTTTATTTAATATACACACAAATATTTAAAGCCGAGACTTTTAAAATTAAAAGTGAATATTTATTTTTATACGAATGTAGTATTAAAAAGTAATAGTATATTATTTAATACACAACATACTATTTTTAGTAATATATTAGTATAAATATTTAATTTAATGTAATATACCACAATAATAATATATTAAATGAATATTGATTGCAATGTAATATGATAAAGTGTAATACGAAGTATTTATATATAATATATAAATTTATATGGAATATATATGTATTTATGTAAGCATTTATTTTTCACATACTAATATGTAATGCATCGAGTCCAAATAATTTGTCACACAAGCAACTTCTGTAATCCTATGATGGGATAGAACAAAACCATTAGAACATACTTATATGCTTAAATTTTTATTTTACGTCCCTCAAAAACAACATCACTAATAGATAATACACCAACGTATATTAAGTTGTCACACAAATGGCTCTAAGATAATCTCACGGCATAGAACAAAACCATTCTAACCTTGATATGAGACGAGACATCTCAAAAGTTGGATAAAAAAAGAAAATTATAACTTTTTGGTTTAAGTGATCTTGTTAGTGTTGTGTTTCGTCACTAGAATCTTGTAAGTGTTGTGTCCTTGCACTAGTCACGTGACACCATAAAAAGATCTAGATTGTTAGGCATCTCACACTTATAATACTTTTATGTATTAAAATTTGAAAAAGACTTAATTCTATTACATAAAGTTCATACTTGAAAAAATAAATTGACATTATAGAAACAAGTAGTACTTACACTTCTTCAAAACATTGACGAATGAACATTATGTAAATGTATTTTAACCACTATCATATATCCCCGAAATTAAAGTGGTTTAAATTACCCCCATCCGCTAACGAACTTATCTATAATGAAATGACTAATTGACAAAAACTGATATTCTATTATTCTATTCTACATATATAGTTTTTGGTTAAAGTAGTATCAATTTCAGTTCCAAATTTCAATAATCCTACATCTTGTAGTACAAATCTTTTGGTATCAAAAAACTAATTTCATACTACATTATTGATGATTATACATCTGAGGCATATGCTTTTGAGTATATGAGTTGATGTATCGTATTGAGTCATGACTACACGAGTACTTGTTTCCATCTTACACCATTCTGCGCTTTGATCCCACCTACAAATAACATATTGACGGATTTAATTATAAAATACTAAACATGTTTTATAACTACAACGATTTAAACTAAAAGTTGTTCTTTGTCATGTATACTACTCGTATACATAAGCCACTTATATATCTAATCCGTAATTGTAAAGCATGTAATAATAATTTTGTAATAGCACCAAATTAACAAACTTACTTTTAGCTTACTAAATTTTCTGAAGCCATGAAAGTTAGTTACATAGCAAATCGTGTCACAGTGAATGAAATGGATTCTCACCTTAGCTTTGGTGGTAGACACTGCTGCTCTAACTTCTGCATATCTGGATGGTGCTCCCGCAAACAAGTTCGTAGATCTTTTTGCAGCATGATCAACAACGGAGCAATCAGGACAAAAGAAGTGCTCTAGTCTCTTTATTGCTGCATTTGTCTTACCGATACAAGCCGGATGGAACCTATACAAATTGTGCGATTAGTATAAAGAAACCATAGAAATCATACAATAAAAAAACGTCTAAACCAAAATGTTTAAAACAAAGAATTTGAAAAGAACTGAGAGCAAATATGTCAATTATCTTTTATGTAGGAAATTTGACTATTTGGTTCAAGATTTCTAGTCTAGGTCATTTGATATAGACATAAATTACCTTTTAGGAAACGATTTTTGTTTTGCGTGAATACATTCGTACGTATCTGAGTCTTACGTAAAGACAAACTACGTACTAATCATAGCCTGATTTTGTCGCTATAAAAACCCATGTGCATGACAAAAACTATCCTGTTATTCTATACATAATTATACTTTTTGACAAATTAAAACATAAATTAAAGGAAATGATATACCAGCCCTTGCATTCCTCACACTGCACCATAAAAAGATCTAGATTGTAGGGCATTTCACACTTGCAATACCTTCATGTATTAAAAAAAACAAAGCTAATTTTATTAGGTATAGTTCATAACTGAATAGTAAATTGTCATTATAAAGCACAAGTTTTACTCACACTTCATCTGGTACATCTTTGAGACACTGAGCAGCAACAATTTACTCGAATCGATAGAAAAAGTCTATCTCTTTGACACTTTTAAGATTTTCATAATCCTGTAAGGAATGCACATTACAATTCCCGACAATTGTATGAACGCTTTGCACGTCCGTATGATCTGATAAAAAAAGCTCCTTATCACCATGAAACTGCAGCCTGCCTTCTTTTAAATCCTCTGGCCAATAATACCATCGGATGTGAACGTTGACATTAAGTTTGTTAATAATCTGTAGCCTTCTACTCGAGCCACGACAAGTGGATGTCGTTCTGGGTTTGACGACCTAATCAGAACGGAATCGTTGACTGTAACAACAAGTCCAAATATCATCAAATCTATATAATCAATGTTTAAGTTTTGTTAATTATAACTGAATGAAAATTCATGCATATATGTGAAAAAGAAAACAAAGGCATACACGCAAAACAAACTTATGAAATATACGTACGTACATAGATGGAATGAAGATGCATAGAGAGATTATTTACGTTTGACGATGATCTTCGAGGATTGGGTAGTATAGGAATTAACATCTTTCTCCATTAAATTTCATATGCTAAACTAATAACGAAAAAGAATTAAAACAAAATGACTAGTTACTTAAGGAAAACCTATGGTTTTTCAGAAGAGGATGGTGTGTTTGGGTGATAAAGACATCATATTTATACTCATAAATATTGATACAAGAATAATAATATATAACTACGTTATAAAATATTTGGGACTTTCTAAAAATAACAAAACTGAATTTTCAAACTTATTTATTTACTAATTAAAGAATATTATTGCTTTTTTCTCACAATTGTGGAAACCTTGGTTTCCGGATCTTTGAAGCTACTAGGAATGCACCATGTTCATATGATTAGATAATCAAAGCGGAATTAGAACACGACACATTAACAAGGTGTTTATGGCACAAAGAACATGAATTAAAACACAATTGGATTGTTCATTATATTAATAACAAACAATCACTAGGTGTGTGTATATTGAATCCCACACCTAGTCGACACACGCTTTAGGTTTACATTGTGAATGAAAGTATGAAAAACCTAATAACCCTTGGTTCCTTTTATAGTGTAAGGATTAGGGTTTTACAAGAGATAATAACAAATAAACAAGTAAATCTTCTATTTAAATAAACTTATGTAGAATAAATCTTGCATGTTTATCCAAATAGAAGCTTCCATAAGCTTCTTATCTACATTTCTATCAACTCTTAAATTGCATGTGACAATGCTTAGATTGCACATGACAACTCTTGAGCCAACAATGCTTAGTTTGCTCTTGTCAACGCTTGGATTGCTCTTGACAACGCTTAGACAATATCTTCATGTTTTCTTCGTTTTTGAGTTTCTGCCACATCAACTTTTTGACCCAACAATCTTCCCCTAGTTGATGTCGGCAAAACACTATGTGTATCTCTTGTAAGTTGTACATGATCTTCAAATTGCTTCCCCTCAAGTGTAGCATGTATGTCTTCCCCTTTTTGTCACATCAATAGGGAAGGAAATAATGTATGCAATCGAATATTCTCCAAATGTAGGCTCTGTGTAATGATCTTGAAGAAAAATAAGTACAATAATTTTGATGTAGAAGTAGAATAACCCAAACTTTGTATTTCTTTCACCCAATTGCTCACAAGTTGATAAACTCTTCCCCTAGTTGTCGAAACGACTAGAGAAAAATGCAACTCTTTCATTGCAAAAGGAGGCTCAGTTTATTGGTACGAACGGGAACTGAAACCAACAAAAACCGCACAACTATAAGCCAGTTGTTAGCTATAACAATATATTTAGATCCAATGATAAAGGTGTATTGCTCACCCATCAGTTTTTATTACATGGGTACTGGTAACCTTCACGACTATGAGCCAATCGTATGCTATAACAATATATTTAGTCCAGTGACAAGGTGTATTGCTCACCACAGTTTTTGTTACATGGGAACTGGTAACCTTCACGACTATGAGCCAGTCGTACGCTATAACAATATATTTAGTACAGAGACAAGGTGTATTGCTCACCTATATAAGAAGAACAAATTTGTGAAAACTAACTTCAACATCAAACTTACCATAAGAAATCTTCCCCTTAATCATATACGACTTTATAAAAAAATATCCGAGCCATAAATATCAATTTGTTATTCTGTATAGAAACGGAGATCCCATGTACCTTCGTGTGTAAATACCTCCTTTTTGTGTGCTAAAAACGTACCAATTTTCTCAACAGCAGCAGTTCTTTTGTCATCCGAGAACCTTCACTGTCCAATATCTTTAATCAGATGCATTGTCAGATATCGGACAACACCTATCAACGCTTGAGCAAGCGTTTCTCGGACAACTCATGTCAACGCTCTCCTCTGTCAGCATTCACTTATTTCTTGTCAGCGTCAAAATTGCAAACGTCAGCGTTTGCCTCATTCTTGTCAGCGTCTCATTCTGCTGACAACTTCAAGGACTTCGATTTTTCAACAACAACTTATCACGTCCAAAACTTTGAACAGTAGCCATATGTGATCACTTCTCATGGGTAATATCTTGCACAGTAATAACGTACATCATGTATTGCATCTAAAGCAATATAAAATTCAACAAATCACCCCATGTGAACCAAACTTCAAACCATTTCTTTATATGCACCGTGTGAATACTCCATCATTAAACAATCCAAATTGCTTGCTCATTACTTGAACGGTTGAACCCTTGTAAATATATTAGGGACCCTACATCACATGACTGGTCAAATAAAATAATACTCCAACCTAAATAGTAGCAGCTTTTCTTGTCTCCTTTGTAACCCCACGAGATGTAGATACTCCTTGGATATAAACAATATACAAGCAAAATACATCAACCAATGAGTAGTCACTGTCACCATTAGATTGTACAGTTCACACCTTGTACTCGTATGAGCGTATCACTCTTAGACATGAAGTCACGTCTCAATCATCCATCAGCAATAGCTATAGTACCTACATGATGTATATATGTACATAATACTTTTCTAGTACAAACCCCATATACATTTCAAACAGTGCTTCCTTTTGGCAGCCTAAAATTCCCACGAGACTGTCATGGACTACTGAATTAATATTGTTGGACCATAATTACTGCTACAATCAATCAACCATTGTTTGTCATATGTGGACCACAACATCGTCACTCGTTCACATATGTTCTGGGTCCAAATGATCATATATCCATACGTCATTTTCCTTGCTAGTTCAACCACGCACGATCTCAGCTGCTATTATTAAAATCATGATCACGAATTTATAGTCCATGATCACGAATTTACCTCTAAATCACACATAAGTTCGTACATCATATAACACCAGATCTAGGGTTATACTGAAACCCTAACAAGAGATTTTAGGGTTTTGTACAAACATCTCAGCAGCTTCTAACCACGAACATAGCACATCTTTTCTGTTTCAAACTCGATCTAGGGCTTAGAGGAAACCCTAATTCATAATTTTATGTCAAAACAAAGACTTTGTACCACGTTATGCAGCTAACTTCGACCTCGAATAACTTTTTCATGAGGGCTCAGATCGAAGATCCCTTCGGTGAGATCCTAGACACAAGTGCCAAGAATCTACAGTTCAAAAATCACGATGATCCAACGGTTAACGAAGGAGAAAACGTGTTTTGAACATGGATGTTTACAGAAAACTGCATGTACTCACTGCTGACTTTGACGCTTAATAACTTTTTCTTGGGGATAAAACTAGACAATCCCTTCGGTAGATGTCTAGATATATGTATGTAGAACACACATAAAAAATTTCGTGACGATCCAACGGTCCAATAAAAAGTTATGACCTTCTAAATACTGCTGCGCACACAAAAACGTCCAGAAAAACCCTAGATGGATTTTTCTTTTCTTCACGATACACGAACACCTTGTTGGTCCTAGCATCACGAGCCACGAGGCTCTGATACAACTTGTTGATCCCAAACTTAGATCTATTTAGCTTGTGTAAACGAGATTAGATCAAGTTATACACGTAGAGAAACTTTGTTGTATTGAACAAACTAAGTGTTATGCGGAATGTAACACTTAGAACAAAGAACAAAACAAAGTAAACCAAACTTTCACTTTGATTAATAATATCAATGAATGATTAAAATGAAAGTGTTATGAGATATGCGGAAGAGGTGTGTGAAAAAGATGTGTCTTATGTCTAACCCTAAGGCCTCCTTTTATAGGTTTAAGGAGCCCTGTACAAAAAGATAAGATCAACTATTTTAGGAAAAGACATAAGATAAACATAACTTATTGACTAAATCTTTTTAAACATTAAGAATATATTCTGAATTCTTATATTCATATTTTGTCCACTAGCTTGAAGAATTCATCATTGGCAGATTTAGTCCTTGTCTTTGTCTTTAAGATTCTTCTTGTCAACGCCTTGATAATTCTTATCAGCGTCTCATCTGTCAGCGCCTCGTTTACTCTTGTCAGCGTCCAATTTCCTCTTGTCAGTGTTCTAGTGACTTAGCTGATTTTATTCCCAACAATCCTCCCCTAAACTTGATATCTACTCTAGTAATCAAGTTTCTGAATAAAATAAAACATACAGAGAGGATTCTTACAAACATACTTATCCCTGAATTTGAGTAATAATAAATCTCGAAAAGTCAATCACTCAAATCCCATGTATAGTCAGCCTTCACTTGATCTTAATCATCTTCAGCACCTATAGAGTCTTTGTAGCTTTCTTTATTACTTTTGTCACTCAAATTCGATTGCTCCTCCCCTTTTTAAGACTCCTCTTCAAGATCAATATACAAGGACGGAACCAAGAACATCCTCCTTGCATCAGCTTCCAAAACAAGTTTATCAGTTCAAAACAGTGATCCTTGACAATTTGTACCATTTCTGTATTATGCTTTTACAAGCTAATACAGATTTTCGTCAATTCCATTAATGTTAAAGGTTTCATACTGTCCTCATCCACATTCGAGAAATGAATCCTCAATGTTGATTCATAGGACATGGGAATGGACTTACTGATGATAAGACTGACTTGACCTGCATTAAAGCTAGTGCCAATAGTCTCAGCCATCTCCATAACACTATACACCCTTGTGAAAGTGATCTCTACTGCTACTAGATGTCAATCACTAGGAAAAACATCTCAATGATCATTAGGCTTCCAGATATCCAAAAATTTGAAAAATGAAAGGGTGATGAAACATTTAGGGACTATAAAGAAGTTTATTAATGACACCAGTTAAGATGTCATAACATAAAATGGACTTGAGAATATAGAAAAATTTAGTTAGAACATAAACAAAGGTAATAATCCTTAGGAAATTAACTAGTCTCTAATAAGCAAGAGTGACAAACACTGTTCATGCATACACTCATGCAAAAGCATGATAGACACACATGAACTCTAGAGTCCTTTGTTCACAAATGCCCCAAAGAGAAAGTTAACTCAATAAAACCTTTGCAACTCCCCAAGTAACCCAAAAATAATAACTACCACAAGTCACCCATACGACCACACCCAATTCTAGGTCAAAAGTCTTGGCAGCATGCATAGTATATCAACTTTGCATGCTATAGTGCCTCACGAATTAGAAAACTAAATCGTACTCACCAGTGGACACAATCTAGAATTGTGCAAGAGTGCTCTAAGAGTACCCAAAAACCTAGAGGTTTACCTCCCCTTAATAGAATCATACAAATCATTATATGTGAAGAAGTAAAATTTTATCTCAAGATAGGAATGTAAAAATTCCAACCATCATAAATAAAAGTTTGCAATTTTGTATCCATCCTAATGTAGCTCCATTTTCCTGCATAGTTAGACCAAAACCACAAAAACACACCAACAGAGGCTACCCTTTCCCACAACAATGGGTAGAGATAACATGTTAGTGGATACAAATAATATTAGTGGAAAGACCAACAATGCATGTTCCTTGAGCATCCACTATCCCAATATCCTTGATCATTAACCTGCTTTTGGATAGGCTGCTCAAAAAGAAAACAAATTAGTTTCCTTTAGAGATCCAAGCCTTGTCAGACTTGGATCTGTCTAGTTGTTCAACTAGACTGGTCTTATTCTTTGCCACAAATTCCTGTTCATCCCTTTGTGACCTAAACACCCAATTTGTTCCAATGAGTCTAGTAATGACCTTCTCAAGATATTTAAGTCTATTGCAACTCATTGAAATACCATTAAAATTAGAGTTTTGCTCTTGTTTAGGTTTCCAAGTTAAGTAGGATGATGCTTCAGACCCTTGACCCTTATTAACCAAGTATCTTTGTTTATATGGTCTAAAATAAGGTCTCATACCAAACATGGAGCTGTCAGCGCTGCATTTGTGCCTGTCAGCGTTGAATTTGTTCCTGTCAGCACTGAATTTATTCCTGTCAGTGCTGAATTTGTTCTTGTCAGCGCCCAAATTAGGGTTTGCTACAGGAACATACTGTCTGTTTGACCAAGTGTTGGATTTTTGAAAGGGCCTTTGTCCATGGGTATTAGCTGCCTTAGAGAAGAAAGGAGCTGGTCTAGTAACCTGTGGTCTAGTGTGGACAAAAGGTCTATGGTTAACATTGGATGACCTATTGTCAGCAAATGAATTGTATCCACTGACACAATTATAGGTCAAATGTGAGAAGCTCCCACATGAGTAACAAGCCTTTTTGGACACAAACTTAGGGTTAGACTGACAAAACCCTGTCCCATTAACACTTGCTTAGCTTTTGAGTGACCTAGGTTTCCTATACATTTCAGTATATTTAACACTAGGTTGTTTCTTAATTAGGGAGCCAAGATTAACAGCTTTTCCAATCATGGGATTTGTCACAGTTATAGGTGTAGATACAACTGGACTCTCAATGGGTGTAGGCACAAATGGACTCTCACTAAGTATCCCACCTTTAACAAATAAAGTGGGGTTAGCCTTTTTCCACTCTTCTAGGTCAATAACCTTTTGTCGATATTCCTCAACTGGGGAAAGAACTCTAGGTGGAGGAACAAATTCATCTTCTTGGAGTTCTAGAATACCAGTCCAAGAGAGATCCTTTCTATGGACACCATAGAAGTCCCCAGCAGGTGGTGGAACGACAACATATTCTTTCAACCCAATCCCAGACATATCCCTAGAATCCCTTTGTTCACTAACATATTTTTCTAGGGTTTGTGAGGCTTTATCAAATCTCTGAGTTTTAAGGTCACATTATCCTTATTTTTGATAGCCTCATCTAACTTAGCCTGTAATTCAGCATTGACTCTCTCCATGATGTTTCTAATATCCATACTAGCATTTAACTCATGTTTTAAGATATTTATTTTATCTTTTAAGTCAAATTCCATTTTCTTGTACTCAGAAACTGTCTTCTCAGTTTGAGTGAGAGCAATTTGATAGTTAGACAGTTTGCATCTTTCAGTACTCACATCATCTAACAACCTTAACACCTCTTTGTTAAGTTTCTCAGTATTTAACCTATAAGAAGAGTCATTACATACCTCCTTATCAGAACATGAAGAAGAATTGGAACTTGTGGAACTTGAAGTAGACGTAGACTTAACTGAAAACATCATCAGCTTCTTCTTCACCTTCTTCCTTAGCCTGGTTCACCTCACGATATTGGATTTCGTTCTTCAAATCAAAGTTTCTCAACAAGCTCTGATACCACTTGTGGAAACCTTGGTTTCCGGATCTTTGAAGCTACTAGGAATGCACCATGTTCATATGATTAGATAATCAAAGCAGAATTAGAACACGGCACATTAACAAGGTGTTTAGGGCACAAAGAACATGAATTAAAACAAAATTGGATTGTTCATTATATTAATAACAAACAATCACTAGGTGTGTGTACATTAAATCCCACACCTAGTCGACACACGCTTTAGGTTTACATTGTGAATGAAAGTATGAAAAACCTAATAACCCTTGGTTCCTTTTATAGTGTAAGGATTAGGGTTTTACAAGAGATAATAACAAATAAACAAGTAAATCTTCTATTTAAATAAACTTATGCAGAATAAATCTTGCATGTTTATCTAAATAGAAGCTTCCATAAGCTTCTTGTCTACATTTCTATCAACTCTTAAATTGCATGTGACAATGCTTAGATTCCACATGACAACTCTTGAGCCAACAATGCTTAGTTTGCTCTTGTCAACGCTTGGATTGCTCTTGACAACGCTTAGACAATATCTTCATGTTTTCTTCATTTTTGAGTTTCTGCCACATCAACTTTTTGACCCAACAACAATTATATACCATGAGCTTTTGTATGTAACAAACTGTATAACAATATTTACAAATGACATTTTTAGTTTCAAATTGAAAAATATTTTTATCTATTTATTATTTTGATAATTTAATTTTACTATATTTTTTAAAATTTTGTGTTTTTTAGTTTAATATCCATTTGATATATTTTTATGGGGCAATTCCATATTTACCCAAAATAAAACACAAAATTCCATTTTTCCCCAAAACATGCATTAAAATCATTGTACAATATCTATAATTCACATTCAAATTGGGTAAATATGATATTTTGAGTTTCATATTGGGTAATATATAATTATCCCTATTTTTGTTAACTTTTAGTTTTTTTTATTTTTAAAAGGTTTATTTTAATTCTATTTTTCACAACTTTAACATTAATGTGAATACAAACCTAGTGGGTAAAGAAGTTAACATTTAATCTGTAAACCCGCATAAAATACCCATGAACAGTACAATACATGAAAACACGACTAAATTAAAACTTTCTATTAATAATATACGACATGTGTCACGAACATTAAATTACAAATATTATGTATATTATTAATGCACGGTAATTTTTTTGGTAATGGGTTTCCCCGGTAAACATTTAAACATTTAATGCACGGTAAACATTTACCTATAATATAAAATTCATGACATTTAAAACACGAACACATACAAATAATATTTAGACACGAAAAACGAATGAATTGGTGTTGGGCTTTGTGTTTGGCCGCGGCAACAAGAGGAAGGGGAAAAGGCCCGACCCATTTTGAAATCCAACTAGTAAAATAATTATCCCAGGGAAATTGATTATACATATTTTAGCAAAAAGCAAGAAACCCTAGCCCCCTTCTCACCCCTAGTCGCGACATACCAAGGAAGAGAACAAAAAAGATTTGGGGTTTCGATCTAAGGGAATTACGTGTTTGTGTTCGTGTTCCAATTATATATTATCCACGCATTCGGTATTTTAACCAAACCTTAATATTTTCTTCTTTTCATTTTAATTATGATCACATGTGTATGAATCTTTAAAAATGTAACACCCCAGAAACCGACATCATTATTTAATCCTATTTTACGTATATTTTTGAAATTTTTAGAATTCTTATTAGTAATGAGTTTGACGGTTTAAGTTGAAAGCATTCTAAACTTGATATGAGAAGAGACATCTCAAAATTTAGATAAAAAAAGAAAATTAAAACTTTTTGGTTTAAGTGATCTTGTTAGTGTTTCGTTTCTAGAATCTTGTAAGTGTTGTGTCCTTGCACTAGTCACGTGACACCATAAAAAGATCTAGATTGCTAGGCATCTCACACTTATAATACTTCTATGTATTAAAATTTGAAAAAGACTTAATTCTATTACATAAAGTTCATACTTTAAAAAATAAATTGACATTATAGAGACAAGTAGTACTTACACTTCTTCGAAACATTGACGAATAAACATTGTGCTGAAATGTATTTTAACCACTATCATATAACCCCGAAATTAAAGTGGTTTAAATTACCCCCATCCGGAAACGAACTTATCTATAATGAAATGACTAATTGACAAAAACTGATATTCTATTATTCTACTCTAGATATATAGTTTTTGACAAATTAAAACATATATCCCGGACATTGTATGAACAGTTTGCACATTGGAATCGATAGTACATTGCATAATGGCGTTTTTTAGTTTTACATACTTTTGTAAGGAATACACATTAGTATTGATCTACACATTAGTATTGATCTGACAAGAAAAAGTGGCTTGAATGACCCCATCCAGTAATGAACTTTTCCAATATACACATTTCTATACCAAAGGTTAAAAACAAGGTTTAATTCGATCAAAATTCATCCTCGTATACACACATTCAGAAATGAGATCAAGCCTCTTTCTATATATTAGAATTTAGATAGGATTACATTTGGTTTAGTTTGATTATTGGATCTTGGATCTAACACTTTCTTATAGAAATTACTCAAGTCTGATTAAAGTAGTATCAATTTCAGTTCCAAATTCCAATAATCCTACATCTTGTAGTACAAATCTTTTGGTATCAGAAAACTAATTTCAAACTACATTATTGATGATTATACATCTGAGGCATATGCTTTTGAGTATATGAGTTGATGTATCATATTGAGTCATGACTACACGAGTACTTGTTTCCGTCTTACACCTTTCTCCGCTTTGATCCCACCTACAAATAAGATATTGACGGTTTTAATTATAAAATACTAAACATGTTTTATAACTACAACGATTTAAACTGAAAGTTGTTCTTTGTCATGTATACTACTCGTATACATAAGCCACTTATATATCTAATCCGTAATTGTAAAGCATGTAATAGTAATTCTGTAATAGCACCAAATTAACAAACTTACTTTTAGCTTACTAAATTTTCCGAAGCCATGAAAGTTAGTTACATAGCAAATCGTGTCACAGTGAATGAAATGGATTCTCGCCTTAGCTTTGGTGGTAGACATTGCTGCTCTAACTTCTGCATATTTGGATGGTGCTCCCGCAAACAAGTTCGTAGATCTTTTTGAAGCATGATCAACAACGGAGCAATCAAGACAAAAGAAGTGCTCTAGTCTCTTTATTGCTGCATTTGTCTTACCGTTACAAGCCGGATGGAACCTATACAAATTGTGCGATTAGTATAAAGAAACCATAGAAATCATATAATAAAAAAACGTCTAAACTAAAATGTTTAAAACAAAGAATTTGAAAAGAACTGAGAGCAAATATGTCAATTATCTACTATGTAGGGAATTTGACTATTTGGTTCAAGATTTATAGTCTAGGTCATTTGATATAGACATAAATTACCTTTTAGGAAACGAGTTTTGTTTTGCGTGAATACATTCGTACGTATCTGAGTCTTACGTAAAGACAAACTACGTACTAATCATAGCCTGATTTTGTCGCTATAAAAACCCATGTGCATGACAAAAACTATCCTGTTATTCTATATATAATTATACTTTTTGACAAATTAAAACATAAATTAACAAGGAAATGATATACGAGCCCTTGCATTCCTCACACTGCACCATAAAAAGATCTGGAGATTGTAGGGCATTTCACACTTGCAATACCTTCATGTATTAAAAAAAACAAAGCTAATTTTATTAGGTATAGTTCATAACTGAATAGTAAATTGTCATTATAAAGCACAAGTTTTACTCACACTTCATCTGGTACATCTTTGAGACACTGAGCAGCAACAATTTACTCGAATCGATAGAAAAAGTCTATCTCTTTGACACTTTTTAGATTTTCATAATCCTATAAGGAATGCACATTACAATTCCCGACAATTGTATGAACGCTTTGCACGTCCGTATGATCTGATAAAAAAAGCTCCTTATCACCATGAAACTGCAGCCTGCCTTTTTTTAAATCCTCTGGCCAATAATACCATCGGATGTGAACGTTGACATTAAGTTTGTTAATAATCTGTAGCCTTCTACTCGAGCCACGACAAGTGGATGTCGTTCTGGGTTTGACGACCTAATCAGAACGGAATCGTTGACTGTAACAACAAGTCCAAACATCATCAAATCTATATATATCAATGTTTAAGCTTTGTTAATTATAACTGAATGAAAATTCATGCATATATGTGAAAAAGAAAACAAAGGCATACACGCAAAACAAACTTATGAAATATACATATGTACATAGATGGAATGAAGATGCATAGAGAGATTATTTACGTTTGACGATGATCTTCGAGGATTGGGTAGTATAAGAATTATTAACATCTTTCTCCATTAAATTTCATATGCTAAACTAATAACGAAAAAGAATTAAAACAAAATGGCTAGTTACTTAAGGAAAACCTATGGTTTTTCAGAAGAGGATGGTGTGTTTGGGTGATAAAGACATCATATTTATACTCATAAGTATTGATACAAGAATAATAATATATAACTACGTTATAAGATATTTGGGACTTCCTAAAAATAACAAAACTGAATTTTCAAACTTATTTATTTACTAATTAAAGAATATTATTGATTTTTTCTCACAATTATATATCATGAGCTTTTGTATGTAACGAACTGCATAACAATATTTACAAATGACATTTTTAGTTTTAAATTGAAAAATATTTTTATCTATTTATTATTTTGATAATTTAATTTTACTATACTTTCTAAAATTTTGTGTTTTTTAGTTCAATATCCATTTGATATATTTTTATGGGGCAATTCCATATTTACCCAAAATAAAACACATAATTCTATTTTCTCCCAAACATGCATTAAAATCATTGTACAATATCTATAATTCACTTTCAAATTGGGTAAATATGATATTTTGAGTTTCATACTGGGTAATATATAATTATCCCTATTTTTGTTAACTTTTAGTTTTTTATTTATTTTTAAAAGGTTTATTTTAATTCTATTTTTCACAACTTTAACATTAATGTGAATACAAACCTAGTGGGTAAAAAAGTTAACATTTAATCTGTAAACCCGCATAAAATACCCATGAACAGTACAATACATGAAAACACGACTAAATTAAAACTTTCTATTAATAATATACGACATGTGTCACGAACATTAAATTACAAATATTATGTATATTATTAATGCACTGTAATTTTTTTTGGTAATGGGTTTCCCCGGTAAACATTTAAACATTTAATGCACGGTAAACATTTACCTATAATATTAAATTCATGACATTTAAAACACGAACACATACGAATAATATTTAGACACGAAAAACGAAAGAATTGGTGTTGGGCTTTGTGTTTGGCCGCGACAACAAGAGGAAGGGGAAAGGGCCCGACCCATTTTGAAATCCAACTAGTAAAATAATTATCCCAGGGAAATTATTATACATCTTTTAGCAAAAATCAAGAAACCCTAGCCCCCTTCTCACCCCTAGTCGCGACATACCAAGGAAGAGAACAAAAAAGATTTGGGGTTTCGATCTAAGGGAATTGCGGGTTTGTGTTCGTGTTCCAATTATATATTATCCACGCATTCGGTATTTTAACCAAACCTTAATATTTTCTTCTTTTCATTTTAATTAGAATTTTTATTTGTAATGAGTTTGACGGTTTAAGTTGAAAGCATTATAACCTTGATATGAGACGAGACATCTCAAAATTTGGATAAAAAAAGAAAATTAAAACTTTTTGGTTTAAGTGATCTTGTTAGTGTTTCGTCTCTAGAATCTTGTAAGTGTTGTGTCCTTGCACTAGTCACGTGACACCATAAAAAGATCTAGATTGCTAGGCATCTCACACTTATAATACTTTTATGTATTAAAATTTGAAAAAGACTTAATTCTGTTACATAAAGTTCATACTTTAAAAAATAAATTGACATTATAGAGACAAGTAGTACTTACACTTCTTCGAAACATTGATGAATAAACATTGTGAAGAAATGTATTTTAACCACTATCATATAACCCCGAAATTAAAGTGGTTTAAATTACCCCCATCCGGAAACGAACTTATCTATAATGAAATGACTAATTGACAAAAACTGATATTCTATTATTCTACTCTACATATATAGTTTTTGACAAATTAAAACATATATCACGGACATTGTATGAACAGTTTGCACATTGGAATCGATAGTACATTGCATAATGGCGTTTTTTAGTTTTACATACTTTTGTAAGAAATACACATTAGTATTGATCTACACATTAGTATTGATCTACACATTAGTATTGATCTGACAAGAAAAAGTGTATTGAATAACCCCATCCAGTAATGAACTTTTCCAATATACACATTTCTATACCAAAGGTTAAAAACAAGGTTTAATTTGATCAAAATTCATCCTCGTATACACACATTTAGCAATGAGATCAAGCCTCTTTCTATATATTGGAATTTAGATAGGATTACATTTGGTTTAGTTTGATTATTGTATCTTGGATCTAACACTTCCCTATAGAAATTACTCAAGTCTGATTAAAGTAGTATCAATTTCATTTCCAAATTCCAATAATCCTACATCTTATAGTACAAATCTTTTGGTATCAGAAAACTAATCTCATACTACATTTTTGATGATTTACATTTGAGGCATATGCTTTTGAGTATATGAGTTGATGTATCATATTGAGTCATGACTACACGAGTAGTTTTTTCCGTCTTACAACTTTCTGCGCTTTGATCCCACCTATAAATAAGATATTGACGGTTTTAATAATCAAATACTAAAAATGTTCAATAACTACAACGATTTAAACTGAAAGTTTTTCTTTGTCATGTATACTACTCGTATACATAAGCCACTATATATCTAATCCGTAATTGTAAAGCATATACTAGTAATTATGTAATAGCACCAAATTAACAAACTTACTTTTAGCTTACCAAATTTTCCGAGGCCATGAAAGTTAGTTACATAGCAAATCGTGTCACAGTGAATGAAATGGATTCTCACCTTAGCTTTGGTGGTAGACACTGCTGCTCTAACTTCTGCATATCTTGATGGTGCTCCCGCAAAAAAGTTCGTAGATCTTTTTGCAGCATGATCAACAACGGAGCAATCAGGACAAAAAATTTCTCTAGTCTCTTTATTGCTGCATTTGTCCTACCGATACAAGCCGGATGGAACCTATACAAATTGTGTGATTAGTATAAAGAAACCATAGAAATCATACAATAAAAAAACGTCTAAACCAAAATGTTTAAAACAAAGAATTTGAAAAGAAATGAGAGCAAATATGTAAATTATTTTTTATGTAGGGAATTTGACTATTTGGTTCAAAATTTCTAGTCTAGGTCATTTGATATAGACATAAATTACCTTTTAGGAAACGAGTTTTGTTTTGCGTGAACACATTCGTACGTATCTAAGTCTTACGTAAAGACAACCTACGTACTAATCATAGCCTGATTTTGTCGCAATAAAAACCCATGTGCATCACAAAAACTATCCTATTATTCTATACATAATAATACTTTTTGACAAATTATAAACTAACAAGGAAATGATATACCATTGGATTCCTCACACTGCACCATAAAAAGATCTGGATTGTAGGGCATTTCACACTTGCAATACCTTCATGTATTAATAAAAACAAAGCTAATTTTATTAGTTAAAGTTCATAACTAAAAAGTAAATTATCATTATAAAGCACAAGTTTTACTCACACTTCATCTGGTACATCTTTGAGACACTGAGCAGCAACAATTTACTCAAATCGATAGAAAAAGTCTATCTCTTTGACACTTTTGAGATTTTCATAATCCTGGAAGGAATGCACATTACAATTCCCGAAAATTGTATGAATGCTTTGCACGTCCGTATGATCTGATAAAAAAAGCTCCTTATCACCATGAAACTGCAGCCTGCCTTCTTTTAAATCCCCAGGCCAATAATACCATCGGATGTGAATGTTGACATTAAGTTTGTTAATAATCTGTAGCCTTCTACTCGAGCCACGGCAAGTGGATGCCGTTCTAGGTTTGACGACCTTATCAGAACAGAATCGTTGACTGTAACAAGTCCAAACATCATCAAATCTATATATATCAACGTTTAAGTTTTATTAATTATAACTGAATGAAAATTCATGCATATATGTGACAAAGAAAACAAAGGCATACACACTAAACAAACTTATGAAATATACATATGTACATAGATGGAATGAAGATGCATAGAGAGATTATTTATGTTTGACGATGATCTTCGAGGATTGGGTAGTATAGGAATTAACATCTTTCCCCATTAAATTTCATATGCTAAACTAAAAACGAAAAATAAGTAAAACAAAATGGGTAGTTACTTAAGGAAACCCTATGGTTTTTCAGAAGAGGATGGTGTGTTTGGGTTATAAAGACATCATATTTATACTCATAAATATTGATACAAGAATAATGATATATAACTACGTTATAAAATATTTGGGACTTTCTAAAAATAAAAAAACTGAATTTTCAACTTATTTATTTACTAATTAAAGCAAATTATTGCTTTTTTGTCACAATTATATACCATGAGCTTTTGTATGTAACAAACTTTATAACAATCTTTACAAATGACATTTTTAGTTTCAAATTGAAAAATCATTTTATCTATTTATTATTTTAATAATTTAATTTTACTATATTTTCTAAAATTTTGTGTTTTTAGTTCAATATCCATTTGATATATTTTTATGGGGAAATTCCATATTTACCCAAAATAAAACACAAAATTCCATTTTTCCCCAAACATGCATTAAAATCATTGTACATTATGTATAATTCACTTTCAAATTGGGTAAATATGACATTTTGAGTTTCATATTGGGTAATATATAATTATCTCTATTTTTATTAACTTTTAGTTTTTTTATTTTTAAAAGGTTTATTTTAATTCTATTTTTCACATCTTTAACATTAATGTGAATACAAACGTAGTGGGTAAAAAAATTAACATTTAATCTGTAAAACCCGCATAAAATATCCATGAACAGTACAATACATGAAAACACGACTAAAATAAAACTTTCTATTAATAATATACGACATGTGACGAACATTAAATTACAAGTATTATGTATATTATTAATGCACGGTAATTTTCTTTTGGTAATGGGTTTCCCCGGTAAACATTTAAACATTTAATGCACGGTAAACATTTACCTATAGTATTAAATTCATGACATTTAAAATACGAACACATACGAATAATACTTAGACACGAAAAATGAATGAATTGGTGTTGGGCTTTGTGTTTGGCCGTGTCAACAAGAGGAAGGGGAAAGGGCCAGACCCATTTTGAAATCCAACTAGTAAAATAATTATCCCAGGGAAATTCATTATACATCTTTTAGCAAAAAGCAAGAAACCCTAGCCCCCTTCTCACCCCTAGCCGCGACATACCAAGGAAGAGAACCAAAAAGATTTGGGGTTTTGATCTAAGGGAATTACGTGTTTGTGTTCGTGTTCCAATTATATATTCATCCACGCATTCGGTATTTTAACCAAACCTTAATCTTTTCTTCTTTTTATTTTAATTATGATCACATGTGTATGAATCATAAAAATGTAACACCCCAGAAATCGACGTCATTTTTTAATCCTATTTTACGTAAATTTTTGAAATTTTTAGAATTTTTATTGGTAATGAGTTTGACGGTTTAAGTTGAAACCATTCTAACCTTGATATGAGACGAGACATCTCAAAATTTGGATAAAAAAAGAAAATTATAACTTTTTGGTTTAAGTGAACTTGTTAGGGTTGTGTTTCGTCTCTAGAATCTTGTAAGTGTTGTGTCCTTGCACTAGTCACGTGACACCATAAAAAGATCTAGATTGTTAGGCATCTCACACTTATAATACTTTTATGTATTAAAATTTGAAAAAGACTTAATTCTATTACATAAAGTTCATACTTGAAAAAATAAATTGTCATTATAGAGACAAGTAGTACTTACACTTCTTCGAAACATTGACGAATGAACATTGTGCAGAAATGTATTTTAACCACTATCATATAACCCCGAAATTAAAGTGGTTTAAATTACCCCCATCCGGTAACGAACTTATCTATAATGAAATGACTAATTGACAAAAACTGATATCATATTATTCTACTCTACATATATAGTTTTTGACAAATTAAAACATATATCCCGGACATTGTATGAACACTTTGCACATTGGAATCGATAGTATATTGCATAATGGCGTTTTTTAGTTTTACATACTTTTGTAAGGAATACACATTAGTATTGATCTGACAAGAAAAAGTGGCTTGAATGACCCCATCCAGTAATGAACTTTTCCAATATACACATTTCTATACCAAAGGTTAAAAACAAGGTTTAATTCGATCAAAATTCATCCTCGTATACACGCATTCAGCAATGAGATCAAGCCTCTTTCAATATATTGGAATTTAGATAGGATTACATTTGGTTTAGTTTGATTATTGGATCTTGGATCTAACACTTTCCTATAGACATTACTCAAGTCTGATTAAAGTAGTATCAGTTTCAGTTCCAAATTCCAATAATCCTATATCTTTTAGTACAAATCTTTTGGTATTAGAAAACTAATTTCATACTACATTATTGATGATTATACATCTGAGGCATATGATTTTGAGTATATGAGTTGATGTATCATATTGAGTCATGACTACACGAGTACTTGTTTCCGTCTTACACCTTTCTGCGCTTTGATCCCACCTACAAATAAGATATTGACGATTTAATAATCAAATACTAAAAATGTTTTATAACTACAACGATTTAAACTGAAAGTTGTTCTTTGTCATGTATAATACTTGTATACATAAGCCTCATATATATCTAATCCGTAATTGTAAAGCATGTACTAGTAATTCTATAATAGCACCAAATTAACAAACTTACTTTTAGCTTACTAAATTTTCCGAATCCATGAAAGTTAGTTACATAGCAAATCGTGTCTAGTGTTAATATGGATAAATCATGGATAAAATAAGTTGGAAACAAATTTTCTTGGTGTTTTTGAACCCAAAACCCAAGGCTAAAGGGAGGGTTTTGTTTGTTTTTGATGTTTAATCTATTTTGGTTGTTTGGTTATGTTTAAATACATGTTTACTTGATTTTTCTTTTTGTTGGTTTGATTGCATGTAATTTTTAAGAAATGTGTTTTTATGTGTATGATTCATCCAAGTGATTTAGGATGTTTTTGATGATTTAGGATAGTTTGATAATGATTTTAGGGTCATAGAAATTGATGGAATGGGTTGAAAATGGGTAGAAACATGATTTTTAAAGTGTCATTTTCAAACAGATTATTTAAGGCTATTTTTTATGGTTTTAAGTTTGAGTCCAGATTTTTATTATAGGATATAGTTGTAGATATTCTTTTTAGCTTCATTTTTACTCCAAACGAGTCAAAAGTTATGTTAGTTAGAAGTTTCGTGTACCGGGAGATGAAAGTCGACATAATCCGAATTTGTGTTCGATTTTAGGTCAAATCTCGGGGACTATACGTAGAGTTTTAAAAATTGTTGAGGGCTGTTCTTTAGCTCAAAACCTGGAGTTATGAGTCTATTTTGAAACTTAGGAATTATTTTTACAAACGTAATTGGTTAGGTCAGTCAAAATGGTTTTACAACGTAAGGGTGTAAATCTGCCCGGATTTTCAAGGTTAGAAATGCGTTGGGCAGCATGACTTAAAAGTAATATCTTTTTATGAAAATTTTTGTGAGATTTTTACATGATGTAAGTGAAGTCTATAGCGAGTTTCATAAAAATTCGTGATGTTTAAGTATGTGTATTCAGTCCGTACATTAGGTATGTACCTGCAGAATTGTAAATCGAGTAATAGTTTTAATAATGTATAACAATGAACGTGTCTAGTAAATATCACTTGTTTGGGATTTTGGCGTGAGTTTATATGAACTTTGAGTGTTCTTAATTTTGTACATATAGTACTTGAAGGTACTTTAAGGTTTTGATTCATTACGCGATTTGTTTGTTAGATATTGTAATTGATTTCAAGGGGCGTCCTCATCGTCGGTGATTATTTTCCGTCTACGTGTTCGTTAATACAACCACTACTACTTAAGGTGAGTCTATAGCCTCTCTTTATACTTTATTTTAAATTTATTGTTACCCGCGAGGGGGATACATGCTGACAAGCATAAAAAAGGCACCTAAGATCGGGGGGTCGGGGATGATCAAAGAACATGATGAACATGATTAGTTCTAGTGAGAGAAAGTTAGAGATAGGTGAAGGAATGTTGTGTGTTTTATTTCAAGTGAAAGAAAACAAATGAAAAAATGAACAAACTTCCACACCCCCATGGAGAGTCATGGGGGTATTTATAGGCCTAACATGACTAGACTTTCTATCCTTTACATAATTAGTCCCTGTGTATAGCAAATGGATATAAGTCTATTCCAACTCACATGAAAGGCGCCAGCTTACCAAAAAGTAAGTCTAACAATCTCCCTCCAAGATGGTGACTCACGTGAGTTGGTTACAATGATTCCTACAAGCAAAATAAAGAAAATGATAAGCTTGAAGTCCAACATTCCTTGAGACAGTCTTCAGCGACCTTCATCTTCTTGAATATTCCAGCTCTATTTCTTCAGCTTAGTAGAATCTAGTTGAGTTTTACTCCCTCCCAACTAGAAGGCCTTTCGTAAAACAAGCATTAAAGACTGCTCCCTCCCAAACAGATCCTTTAGAGGAAATCTGTGGGAGGTGATAACGTCATCAACATTTTCTCACAATTTGAAGCAATCTCAGTCTTGATTCTATGATAGATAACCAGAAGTATGCACTCTATCCCGAACATGAAGTCAAATTGTAGCACCAGAGTCAATTAAGTCCCGGAAATACACATTTCTCCTGACAGGACAGTGATGATATAAAGTTGCCACATCAAAGTCAATTAAGTCCCCAATGTAGTCAACTTATCCCTCTATGTAGAAACGGTAACACCAAAGTCAAGTGACCCCGCATGTACACATTTCTCCCTCCAAGATGATACCTATTAAGGGAATCATCCTTCATGTGTGTACGTGGTATGCCAACTGGAACCGCTTACATAGCAACCAATACTATGTGAGAAGATGTCAACAATATCTCTCTAAACAAAATTCTCTCAAGATCACCCCGAACTGAATCCCTTATCAATTCTGTTGGCTATTGATAGTGACCACTGATGAAGATAACCCGATAGTCCAAACTTGAAACTGAAGTAGAATTCCCCAAACTTGGACTTAAGCTTGCACTATAGTAGAATGAAGAGCGATGCAGAGAAGTCTTAAACGTACCCTATACCAAAAGGCGGTATAAAAAAGGTACAACTTCTCTAAAGTACCCTATACCAAAACATGCGGTATATGAAAAGATACTACATCTCTTGAAGAAATCCACAACTGCAAGTACGTGTGACACAGAGAACCGCAACGAAGCTCCCAAAAAATGATAGTTATCCATGTCGTCGTCCATCCTCCCCTTGACAATGGAAACTAGATACTTCAAGTCTTATCCATAACCGTATATGCTCGAGCAAGTTATCTTATAAAGTCGTAAGTACTCCTTTAAAGATAAAATAAGAACGCCTCTGAAAAATCTCACTTCACCCTCAAATAAGTAGCATCGAATCATCTTCGTAATCACATAAATCGTAATAGCCATTAGGAATTTAGGTGAATTTTTGATAAGGATCGTTTTAGTGTAATGTATCGTGTTTGTTTTGTTTGTTGTGTTTGTAGTTCGTGAAGAGGTGTTATGAGCAAAAACGGATACCCGGCCAAAATGTCACTGTTTAAACGGCCTGCCAAAGTAATAAAATCCTGTCCCATAAGCCTTTAACTCGACAACAATTTTACTACTTGGTTCTTTCGAAATACCCGGCTCAATCCAATAACCCCGTAACTCAAAACCGACATGATTAATTTTTCAATATTCGGATATACAAACGATTATCCCGAATACGATTGCGAAAATTAATCGGCCCACTAAATGCCTTCGGTTAACATAGAGATTGGCCCGTCAACTAATTGTCAAAACCTTTGTAAGCCAATATAAACCAAAGTTCAAATATACTAAAGACCATCTTTGTCCATCATGTGAGCAAGGTAAAAGCAAGAAGAAGCCTCACAAACCCAAACCTGTTCCAAATTCGACGAATAGGTTCCATCTCCTTCATATGGATTTATGTGGCCCAATGAGAATCAAAAGTATTAATGGTAAGCGATATGTACTTGTGATTGTGGATGATTATTCTCGTTACACATGGGTTCATTTTCTTGCTTCGAAAGATGAAGCCCCGGATGTAATCATCAGTTTCTTGAAGAAAACATCAGTGCTACTTCAAGCTCCTGTTATCATTGTTAGAACGGATAACGGTATAGAGTTCACCAATCAGAAACTGAAAGCTTACTTTGATGAAGTTGGGACATCAAACTTCGGCTGTAAGAACTCCAGAGCAGAATAGAGTTATGGAACGAAGGAATCGTACGTTAGTTGCAGCTGCTCGGACGATGCTCCTCTCATCCAGTGCACCGTTATTCCTTTGGGATGATGCTATAGCAACTGCATGTTATACTCAAAACCGCTCCATTATTCACACCCGCTTTAACAAAACACCTTATGAGATCATTAATGGAAGAAAACCGTATATTTCATTTTTACATGTCTTTGGTGCTCTATGTTATCCGAAGAATGATCGTGAAGATATCGGTAAACTTGAACCTAAAGGTGATATTGGTTTTTTCATTGGTTATTCTTCAACTGCTTGTACTTACATGGTTTATAATCGAAGGACAAGAAAGGTAATGGAGACTATGAATGTTACTTTTGATGAACTCTCGGGTATGGCCTCTCAACATAGAAGTTCACATCCCGAGCTTTAAAGTCAGACTTCTGGAAACGTAGGTTCAGGACTCGCGCTTCAATTTGCACCGTCAACAATCTCATCGTTACAACCTTCGGAACGTGACTTGGAAGTATTATTTGGGCCAATCTATGATGAATATATGGAGGGTCCTTCGTCATTTGGTGTTCCTCAAAATGCCCCGGCTGCACCTGCTGCGGTAGTTCTAGAACCACCAGCTGCACCTACACCAACGACATCCGTTTTGGCACCATCTACGTCAACCTCAACCATATTGACTCCAAACATTCCAACCACGTCTCTGACTGCTGACTCAACTCAACAACATTCTCAGCAAATTCCCACTCACGTTCATCTTCAGAATGAAATTGTTGCTGAAAATGCACACAATGTGATGCTCAACGAACATTAGTTTGTTAATCCATTTGCGGCTTCCACAAGTTCTACTCAGCCTTCAACATCATATGTGGATCCATCGAGCTCGCATCAAGTTTCTTATACACTTCCACATGAACAAAAATATACTAACAATCATCCTTTGGTTCAAGTGATTGGTAATCTCTCAAGATCAGTCTCAACACGCAATCAGCTGCGTACCGATGGTGATATGTGTATCTATGCACTATCAGTCAGCACAATGGAACCAGCTAGTGTGAAAGAAGCAATGACCGATGCATCATGGATTGAGTCTATGCAAGAAGAACTCAATCAGTTCATCCGGCTTGATGTATGGGAGTTAGTACCTCGACCAGACAATATCGATCCACTTACTCTGAAATGGTTATTCAAAAACAAGATGGATGAGGAGCAAACGGTCATTAGGAACAAGAATCGGTTAGTTGTGAGAGGTTATAAACAACAAGAGGGAATTGATTTCGCTGAATACTTCGCCCCGGTTGCTCGAATGGAAGCTATTAGGATTTTCTTGGCATACGCTGCACACAAATCGTTCACTGTGTATCAAATAGACGTGAAGACAGCTTTCTTGCATGGACCGTTAAAAGAAGATGTCTATGAATGTCAACCTGAAGGTTTCATCAACAACGAACATCCAAGCCATGTCTACAAGTTGAAAAAGGCAATTTTTGGTTTGAAACAAGCACCATGGGCATGGTACGACGAACTAGCATCATTTCTTCTACAAAATCACTTCAGCAAAGGAACCATTGATCCAACCTTGTTTATCAAGCACTACGGCAACGACATATTGGTGGCTCAGGTCTATGTAGATGATATTATATTTGGTTCTACTAACCCAAAATATTCCATATTATTTGCAGACCTTATGAAAAGTCGATTTGAAATGTCTATGATGGGGGAAATGACGTTTTTTCTTGGTCTCCAAGTTCACCAATCCCCCCTGGCATTTTCATATATCAGGCCAAATATGTTCTTAAAATTCTAAAGAAATTTGGAATGGAAAATTGTGATCCTATTGGTACTCCAATGGACACTAAACACAAGCTTGATTTGGATAAGAAAGGGATATTTGTAGATGCTACAAAATACCAAAGTATGATCGGGTCCCTTATGTACTTAACCTCAAGTAGACCGGACATTGTGCATGCTACTTGTTTATGTGCTGGGTATCAGGCTAAGCCAACCGAGAAGCACCTCAAGGAGGTTAAAAGGATCTTTCGTTATCTCCGGGGAACCATTCACACGGGTCTCTAGTATACGAAGGATTCTGGTTTTAATCTCACTGGTTTTTCAGATGCCGACCATGCAGGATGTCATGATTCATTCAAGAGCACTTCCGGTGGCGCACAATTCTTAGGTGAGAAGCTAATGAGCTGGTCATCAAGAAAACAAGACTGTACGACGTTGTCCACCACGGAAGCAGAATATGTGTCTCTATCCGTGTGTAGTGCTCAAGTCCTTTGGATGAGAACACAACTCACGGATTATGGCTTTCACTTTAACAAAGTGCCTATTTATTGTGACTCACAATCAGCCATGACCATATCTTGCAACCCGGTCCAACACTCAAAGACCAAGCACATTGCTGTCCGATTCAATTTCATAAAGGAGCATGTGGAAAGAGGAACGATCGAACTGTTTTTTGTCAAGACGGACTACCAACTAGCCGACATCTTCACCAAATCTCTTTCTCAAGACAAATTTGAATTCTTGGTTTGTTGACTTGGAATGCGTAGTTTCACTCCTAATGATCTTGAACGTCTTGCACATTAGCAGTAACCTTGTATATATCTATCAGAAAATCAAAATACAAAAATATAAAACCTATAAAAACAAAATAAAAAATGAGAAAATCTTTCAAAGTACCAAAAATATTCTCCTTCGACATGTCTCTCAGCATCGATAATATGGACGTACTTAGAAATGTTGTTTAATAACGACACGGGTACGTACATAAAGTTCGAATGAGAGTTCAAATGTTTTCAAAACATGTCTTTTCTATTTTTCTTCTCATAATGGCTTATAGTCACATGTCAGACTATAACCCGGTCCCTAAATAAAGAAAAGTCTTTGACTTATCCTCAACAACGAGAAATTCATTTTTCTCGGTCATGAGCTTATATCAAAACATTCAAAGTTTTAAGCTCATGAACACAATTTTTCTCGGATTTTTGAGCACAATTTTTCAAAGTATTTCAAAACAATGTGCTCATATACTCCCCTATTTAAATAGAATCTCTTTTCGAGGGGGATTTTAATGATTTCATAAACATTTGTTCCAAAGTTTCATGACACATTATTCTCTCCATGTCTCGTCACTAGTTTCACAAAAGTTTCAAGATCATGCAATTTTTGAGGGGGAGAATAGTGATTAAAATGTGTTATCTTGAATAAGATATTTGATATAAGTGCTTTCTCTTCCTAATATGTGCAAAAACTTTTCCTTTTATGATGCACATATGTAGGGGGAGCATTTTGGGTGATACAAAAAACCTTCAAGGTGTAAAATCTGATTTCATCAACACCTTGATTACTTTTTTAACAGGTTTTCTCTGGTTACGATATCTATAATCTTCAACACATTAATTCACGATGGTATTGGTGTCAAAAGGTGGTTAGGTATTCGTCCTATGATCCAACCAGAACCGGAGGGATCTTCCTAGGGACAATCCATTAGAACTTAGAAGTCCTTAGGAATGATGGAGTAGTTGAGTGTACGGGAATAATGCCGACTAATGACTTAAGCTAGCACTGGAACAATCACAACAAGGTGCTAGTTATGACGTCTTGGTAAGCATTGAAGGGGTTGAAGAATGAAAAAGAAATGTAAGGATAAAGGGTGTAAAGAAAGAATCCCTCCATAAAACCTAGACAGAAACCGGGTCAATACATCTACTATCAGAATCATGTTGATGATTTCTGGTATTGAAGACAAAGCATCATGGACCCAATGATGCAATGCACAACCCCTCCCAGCCTACTCAAGCTTCTCTCAAAAGAAGTTTGTTTTATTGTCAAGGAGTTCAAGTCATTTCTATCGACTTTCTCACTCCGAGATAGTAGATATTGAATAGGTGGCAGTCTGCTCCAGCCTCCGATCACCAAATAAACGTGCACTTATAGAGTCTAGAGCCAACGAGATTCATCAAAAATCTCATTAGGACACTTATTCCTTATATCAATTGTTGTTCATCACTAGAACACATGCGATAATTTACAGAGTCCTACGCTCTATCCCTGTGATATTGCCAGAACATTCAGAGTGATACTCATTAGTATTCACAGTGATGAATGGAAATCCTTCCAATGTTAACATCAAACAGCACTGCGGTAGGTCATATGTAAGATTCACTTGAATTGAACATATGTTAACTGGAAAGCAACATTGGTTTGACTCTTAATTGATTCAAACACGTTCCAAGTCTCGACGCAATATCTTTATGATCTTGCCAGAACATTCAGAGTAATACTTTTCAGTATTTACAGTGACGAATGGAAATCCTTCCAGTGTCATCATCAAACAGCACTGCGGTAGGTAACTTGTGCGATTCTATATGAATCAGACTTGTGTCAACTGGAAAGCAACGATGGTTTGATTCTTAATTGATTCAAACTTGTTCCAGGAAATTGAATTGACGACTTAATCAGCAGAATGGAACTGTATGATTCACTCCTTACTATGGATTATCTTTCGATAATTTCAAGTATTGAGAACGGCTACCACAACCAGAAACCCTGTCAAGGAAGTTCTTTGAACTTACCTAATCACAAGTACAATATTCTTACTGTATAACGGGAAACCGGAGAAATGCAAACGGTGCCGTATCTTCATGAAGTCGTAATTCAAGACCACATGCTCATATAAATGAAGAAAGCTCAAGAACATCTAAAGACAAAGACTTCCGCTACTCTGATGATCAAGGGAGATTGTTAACAAGCTTTCATGTCAACTCAAAACATGAGTATGTGGGTAAAGACATAAGAACACAAGCTGGCAAAGTTACAAGATCAAGTCAAGGTAAAGATCAAAGATCCAAGATCACAAGTCATGAAAGGAACTATGAAAGAACTCTCAAGACAACGAGCTTCAAAGTCTGCAACACCAACGAAGTGAAGTCACATATTACATGACCACCCCTTAGGGGGAGATTTTTAGCCGTATTTAAAGTGATGGTCATATAATATACCGTTGTGAAGCTCGTGAAAAATGTTATTTAATGATGTCGAGAGTTTTTAGTTATTATTGTTTATGTAACGGGATTTAGTCCCGAACACACAAATGAGGAAGGCCTCCTACACATTTCTTAGTTAGTATAAAAGGCTTCCTAATCCTCATTTGTATGTATGCTTTCCATTTTGATTAGTTTTAGAGAGAGAAAGGTGTTTGTTTTCTCTCACTAGAAAACCACCAACTTTGTATTTCTTTTCTTCTCTTCATCTTAATCTAATCCTTCTTTTTTAGTTTAATCATCATCATGTTATTTGTGTTTGATTAGTCGTGTGATTTACTCATACACATGCTATTTAAATAAAAAGAAACATAAGTCGTGAATGATTATTGGACCCGAATGATGTTTTGAATTATGTTGAGTAGCTAGTTGCCAAAGATCCTAAATTCATGAACCGTTAACTATTGTTTGATCCTAGTGTGGATTGGAAATAGCCGCTTGAACAATTGATAGTACTATGGGGTTGACGACCCTATCCTAGACGAGAGCTAGTACGTTGAGTACCCTTTGCGTAAGGATAACTTGTGTCGAGAAAAAATGGCAACGGATACCTAAGAGGGGCAATGGTTTCACTTAAAATCACGTCGGCATTTGGCGCGGGTGATTAATTTATGGGGTCGGTGTCATGAGCTTAAACATAATTAAATAGCCTATGCTATGATAAGTAATACCCAATAATAGTTTGTAATGATCTGCATACTATTGAATAATCGTGAATAATTTTTATACTTATGTTCAATTATGATTTTGAAAACCTATAGATCTCGCTCAACATTATTTGTTGACGGTTTTAAGCATGTGTTTCAGGTAATCGAGGATGATTGTGGTGGAGCATGCAATGGATGTTGTTGTGGCTTATGGATGGTCTAACTTGTTTTCCTCCCTTTTAACAAAGACAATTTGTATTTCTTGAATGTCTTGTAAACAATTTGGGTTGGTTTAAATGGTTTGAGATATGTGGGGACCTAACGCTACTCTTTTTATATTTTGGGTTGGAAACTTTTAGACATTGACGTTGTTATTGTAATTTAACAAGTCTTTAAATTACTTGTCTTTTAAAACATCTCTTTTGAGTTGTTCAATATTGCGTGTGTGGGATGATTCTTTGACTAACATCCAATTGTGATATTCCGCTGTGCAAGGTAAATTAGGGGTGTTAGAGATTGGTAATCAGAGCCAAAAGTTATAGAGAACTAGGTCGTTTTTGAAAAAGGTCCTAAACTATAACTTTGGTGTCATAAATATTTTGTTCCCAAAGCACACAACTATCCCGCATGGCTCCGGTAAGAATTCTTTTAGCATTGTTTTATTATTAGATGCATCCCTTTTGAAACTGAAATGATTTCCTGAATAATTATTAAGTAAGTAATATGGTATTTTGTGGATGTATTGTGAACGTACGCGGAGTACTTAAAATCGTAATTTTTGCATTGCATTTGCATGGCTATCATTTTGTTGCATTTTGGCATACGTACTACATTTGCATTGCATGTGCATGCATGTATATATAATTTTGGGATAATGACCTTATATACCCTGGAATTTTCTGTATTTTGTAGAAATAGGTCGAAGCTATAATATTTTATAAAGGATCATATAATCATGTATTAGTCTTAAGAACATGGTCAAATGCAACTGCTGGTCTTGGTTTCTTTCGGGCGTGCTACCACCGAACAATATTGGAGACGAGTATGTTGTAGGGGCTGAGGGTGGACCTAATGCTCCTAACCCGCAAGGTGTAAATGGTTGGATTAAACCAGATGAGGTTGAAAGGAATGAGGTTGGAAAAGATGAGATTAACAGCGATGAGGACCCGGAAGAGGATCCTGTGGAGGATGAAGTTCCTGTGGCTGCGGTTAGATAGACTGAGCAGCAACCTGTTCATTCTCGTTCTGCTACACCCACATGTGATGCTTATTGGAGAGGTTTGTTAGTAGTTGCTCGTGATAGTAATGATGATGATCAAGCTGATTCTAGTACTGCGGTTAATGCTCGTTCTCTCCACGAGAACATAACAAGGGTAAACTGTCCTGGACCAAGGATTTACAGTAACACGGAGCATTGTTTGAAGAAGTTTGATCGACTATTGTACGAGAGGTATGTTGTAGAGACCAGGGTGATTAAGAGGTTTCAGAAAAATGAGAAGGCTTTTCAGAGATTTTATTCAGGTGTGAAGAGAGCTAACAATACTAGGGATCGTGAAAGGATGGAGATGGCAAAGTTGAAAATGATTGTGGAGAATCTGTGTGCTGAGTTTGAAGGAATCAAGGGGGATCGTGTTATGTTTGATCGTCTTTGATGTTTGGAGGCTCGTGTACGACCTTTCTTGATGAATGCATGGAAGTTTGGAAGTGGTCCAAAGTATGCGAACACGCATTTCATGGTCGAACCACCAGAAGTTGATGAGTACTATACTTTTGAGGATAAGTTGTATTTGGCTTAGCGTATGGTTCCATCAGGTGAAGGCTCTACTTCGAAAGGAAAGAGAAAGGTAGATGAGGGAACTACTTCGAAGGGTAAGGAAAAGATGGAGGATGGTGAGGAAGAGCCAGAAGAAGAGGACGATGATGACAAGGACGATCGGCCATCAAAGAGATAATGTGGATCATCACGTGATTAGTTACTGTATTTCATTTTTTGATTCCTCGTTGTAATTGAACTGTTTCAGACTTCTGTATTATGATATTATGGTAGAACTTGATGACTTTATGTTTTATTTGGTGAATGGTTATAGTGGCATATCTTGTCATAATTTTGTTGATATCAATGCAATCAATGTTTACCTCTCATGATCTATGATGTGTCTTTACTATCTCTTTTGTGATTTGGTTGATGAATATTTGTAGCATTCGTTGATTATGCTTGTTGTATTTATATTATGTCTTGAAAAAGAAATCCTTCTTAATCTCGATGTGTATACTTACTTTGTTTTCTTTCCCTGTCATTGCAGAGAGGTGTAAGGGAAGGAGTTTGTGAGGCATTATTCTGTTATCACTAAATCATTGTGAGACTAATTGTTAATCATGCCTCCAAAGTTGACAACTGATCGTGTGAACACTATGATTCAAGAGGCGATTGCTAATGCACTTGAAGCGGAGCGTGCGACTAGAGTTCAAGGCCAAGGTGGCAATGCTGGTGGGAATGCTGGAGGACAACAAGTCCCAAGGGTGTGTTCTTATGCTAGGTTTATGAAGTGCGGACCTACGCAATTTCGTGGGACTGCAGGAGCTTTAGAACTTCGTCGTTGGGTGGAGAATATTGAAAGCACGTTTGAGATCAGTGGGTGCTCTGAGGCTAATAAAGTAAAGTTCGCGACTGCTAATTTTCTTGATGACGCTTTAAGATGGTGGAACAATCAAGTAGCTACTATTGTGTTGGTAGTGGCCAATGGGAGGACTTGGGATGCTACAAAGGAGCTTTTACCAAGAAGTCTGTCCTAAAGAGGAATTGGGTCAGTTAGAGGATGAACTGAGGCATCTAGTGTTGAGAAACAATGACATCACTGCTTACACAAGGAGATTTAATGAGTTGAGCTTGTTGTGCCCGGATACTTTTGCGAATGACCGCAGATGAAGCAATACATCAAAGGATTTTCAAGCAACATAAAGGGTGAGACTACTTCGTCAAAGTCGAGATCTTTTGATGAAGCTATCCAAATGGCTCATGCTCTAAAGGATGTGAAGGTTCAAGACAAGAAAGATAGTGTGGCTGAAGGTAACAAGAGGAAATGGGAGACGGCTCAAGCAAGCCAAGCACAAGGTCAGAATCGCGGTGGTTACCGCAATAACACCCAAGGACCTAACATAAATCAGCAGTTTAATCAAAGGAAGAACGATGGGGTGAGAGCTTCCACAGTGCCAAAAGGAAACAAGGTCAATCCGAAATGTGACCGTTGTAGTTTGTATCACGTGGGGAATTACCCTCCTGCGTGTAACAAGTGTGGAAAGGCAGGGCATAGGGCTGTGGAATGTCGAGAAGGAGGCGTGGGGACGGGTGCAAATGCTACAAGAGTGATGGTATGCTTTGGATGTGGTGAGAAGGGACACAAACAAGGAAACTGTCCTAAGGCTAGGAATCGACAAAGAGGAAATGCTGCTGCTCCAGCTTATGCTGTAGAAAACGTGGACAAGCCCCAAGGTCCTAACATGGTGAATGGTACGTTTTACTTAACACTTGTTATGCTGGTATATTGTTTAATTCTGGTTCAGATAGGAGTTTTTGTAGATTTACAAATTCAGTCGCCTTATCGATTAAGAACCAATAGAGTTAGAAATTAAGTATAATGTGGAATTAGCCGATGGAAGGATTGTTAGCACTAATTCTATACTAAAAGGGTGTTCCTTGAAGTTAGTGAATTACGTGTTTGATGTAGAATTGACGCTTTTAGAATTAGGATCGTTCTATGTAATTAGTAGGATGGACTAGTTAGTTTCGCGTGGCGCCAGTGTTGTGTTGTTAAGAAGAAGGACGAATCATTCAAAATGTGTATCAATTATAGGGAGCTAAATTAAATGAGTTAACATGCCTTTGTTATTTAACCCTTATAACTGATTGGTTCGTATTCTACTCGGAGATCGACTTGATATCGGGTTATCACCAACTACGAGTTAGAGAGGAAGATATTCCTATAACTGCTTCCCGTACCTGGTGTGGTCGTTTTGAGTTTCAAGAGATATCGTTTAGTCTTAAGAATGTGACAGCTGTGTTTATGGTATTGATGAACCGTGTGGATGTGCAAGCCGTAAATGGGATAAGTTCGTCATTGTGTTTATTGATGATATCCTTATTTATTCCAAGAGCAAGGAAGGACCTGAGGTGAATTTGAGAACAAGTCTGGAATTGTTGAAGAAAGAGAAGTCGTACGCCAAATTTCTCCGAGTGAACCATTATTCGCACTTATATTGAGGTTGTATGACTTAATCACACGACTAATCAAACACAAATAACATGATGATGATTAAACTAAAAAAGAAGGATTAGATTAAGATGAAGAAAAGAAAAAAAATACAAAGTTGGTGATTTCCTAGTGAGAGAAACAAACACACTATTCTCTCTCAAAAACTAATCAAAATGGAAAGCACACACACAAATGAGGATTAGGAAGCCTTTTATACTAACTAACAAATGCTTAGGAGGCCTTCCTCATTTGTGTCATCAGGACTAAATCCTGTTACATAAAACAATAATAACTAAAAACAATCGACATCAATAAATGACATTTTTCACGAGCTTCGCAACGATATATTATATGACCATCACTTTAATTACTTCTAACAGTCTCCCCCTAAGGGGTGGTAATGTAATATGTGACTTCACTTCTTTGTTGTTGTAGACTTTGAAGCTCGATGTCTTGAGAGTTTCTTCATAGTTCCTTTCATGACTTGTGATCTTGGATCTTTGATCTTTGCCTTGACTTGATCTTGTAACTTTGCCAGCTTGTGTTCATGTGTCTTTCTCCACATACTCATGTTTTGTGTTGACTTGAAAGCTTGTTAACAATCTCCCTTGATCATCAGAGTAGCGGAAGTCTTTGTCTTTAGATGTTCTTGAGCTTTCTTCATTTACCTGAGCATGTGGTCTTGAATTACGACTCTTGATGGTACGCCACCGTTTTTATTCCACCGGTTTCCCGTTATACAGTAAGAATACTGTACCTGTGATTAGGTAAGTTCAAAGAACTTCCTTGATAGGGTTTCCGGCTGTGGTAGCCGTTCTCAATACTTGAATATATCGAAATATAATTCATAGTAATGAGTGAATCATGCAGTTCCATTCTGCTGATTAGGTCGTCAATTCAATTTCCTGGAACAAGTTTGAATCAATTAAGAATCAAACCATCGTTGCTTTCCAGTTGACACAAGTTTGTTTCATATAGAATCTCACAAGTTACCTACCGCAGTGCTGTTTGATGATGACACTGGAAGGATTTCCATTCGTCACTGTCAAAACTGAAAAGTATTACTCTGAATGTTCTGGCAAGATCATGAAGATATTGCGTCGAGACCTGGAACGAGTTTGAATCAATTAAGTATCAAACCACTGTTGCTTTCCAGTTAACATATGTTCAATTCAAGCGAGTCTTACATATGACCTACCGCAGTGCTGTTTGATGTTAACACTGGAAGGATTTCCATTCATCACTGTGATAACAAAAGAGTATCACTCTGAATGTTCTAGCAATACCACAAGGATAGAGCATAGGACTCTGTAAATCATCGCTTGTGATCCAATGTTGAACAACAATTGATATATGGAATAAGTGTCCTAATGAGATTTTTGATGAATCTCGTTGGCTCTAGACTCTATAAGTGCACGTTTATTTGGTGATCGGAGGCTGGAGCAGACTGCCACCTTTTCAATATCTACTATCTCGGAGTGAGATAGTTGATAGCAATGAGTTGAACTCCGTGACAATAAAACAAACTTCTTTTGAGAGAAGCGTGAGTAGGCTGGGAGGGGTTGCGCATTGCATCACTGGGTCCATGATGCTTTGTCTTCAATACCAGAAATCATCAACATGATTCTGATAGTAGATGTATTGACCTGGTTTCTGCCTAAGTTGTATGGAGGGTTATTTTCTTTACACCATTTATCCTTACATTTCTTTTTCATTCTTCAACCCCTTCAATGCTTACCAAGACGTCATAACTAGCACCTTGTTGTGATTGTTCCAGTGCTAGCTTAAGTCATTAGTCGGCATTATTCCTGTACACTCAACTACTCCATCTTTCCTAAGGAATTCTAAGTTCTAATGGATTATCCCTGGGAAGATCCCTCCAGTTTTGGTTGGATCATAGGACGAATACCTAACCACCTTTTGACACCAATACCATCGTGAATTAATGTGTTGAAGGGTATATATATCGTAACCAAAAAAATCAATTTAAAATGCAATCAAGGTGTTGAAGAAATAAATGTTTACACCTTGAAAGTTTTCTATATCACCCAAAATGCTCCCCCTACATATGTGCATCATGAAAGGAAAGGTTTTTCCACATATTAGGGAGAGAAAGCACTTATATCAAAGATACATTTTAATCACTATTCTCCCCCTCAAAAAATTGTATGAAATTGAGATTTTTGTGAAACTAGTGATAAAACATGGAGAGAGTAATGTGTCATGAAACTTTGGAACAAATGTTTATTAAATCATTATACTCCCCCTCTAAAAGAGATTCTATTTAAATAGGGGAGTATATGAGCACATTGTTTTGAAATACCTTGATAAATTGTGCTCAAAAGTCTGAGAAAATTGAGTTCATGAGCTTGAAACTTTGAATATTTTGATATAAGCTCATGACCGAGAAAAACGAATTTCTCGTTGTTGAGGATAAGTCAATGACTTTCCTTTCTTTTGGGGACCGGGTTATAGTCTGACATGTGACTATAAGCCATTATATTGAGCTCAAAACTTTGAATGTTTTGTGACAAGCTCACCCCGAGATAGATCTACCCGTTATTAGGATAAGTTATCTTTAAAGATACACTCTCCTTTATGTGAAGTTCGAGTTACAGTCTGACATTTAACTGTAAGTCATTTTCATGAGCTTAAAAACATGGAATGGTTCTATTGAAAGCTCATGACCGAGAAAATTTGAGTTTCTCATTGTTAAGGATAAGTTATCATCTGTGATAAACTTTCCTTTCTTTTAGGCACGGGTCACAATCTGAAGTAATTGCAAATCATTTTAAGAAAAAGGAAATGACATGTTTTGAAAACATTTGAACTTTCATTCGGGCATTATGTACACACCCGTGTCGTTATTGAGCGACATTTCTAGGCACATCCATATTATCAAAACTGAAAGACATGTCGAGAAGAATATTTTTGGTATTTTTGAATGATTTTCACATTTTTTATTTTGTTTTTATAGGTTTTATATTTTTGTATTTTAATTTTCAATGTTTTGGAAAATAATCCAAAATAGACCTTTGTCCAGCAGAAGAAGGTGATGTCGAATGTACAAAATTGGAACCCTTTGAAGAAATGGATTCAAAATCCGCTGAAGTACCTGCAATGACAGAAGAAGAATTTGCACAAATACTAGTGTTAGGAGTAAGAAATGCATTTTCTACATTCAGAACACTCGCATTAGTGCTGGAGCAGGTGTCATCACTCTTCTCGATGGGAATCCACTTAAGACCAACTTCCTTGAAGATCCTACACGTTGGTTTCCACTAAAGACTAGATCTAGGAGTAGTGTTCTCTTGCACAGCGGAAGACTTCTTAGGAAAGAAACTAGTTCCTCCATTGATCCGCCTTGAAGATTTCTTGTCATTTCTTTTCTTTATGACAGGTGTGAATCTCCTTGTTGTCTTATGGGATTCGGCATTCTTTCTCTGTGAGAAGGCACGAGAGTTTACCTCATAGAGGTATTGCAGAATGTAATGATCATGGTTTCCATAGTGAATGCCCTTTCTGCACGTGGGGCAAACAGGGAATTTGGAATTCTCGAAAGTCCTTGTGTACCTAGGGTTTGCAGACCGTTCAGGCACCGTGTTCGAAACACGACTACTCATTGGTGGTTGCCAATTCCTAGGTTGTTGGGTAGGAGTCCTAGGTTTTGGTTGATTACCATTAGGAGTGTGTTGAACTCTAACGGTTGTTGGTTTACTGGGTTTTGAATACACATGATTAACTTTCTGAATGTTCCCTTTTGGCTTACCATCCCCTTGGTTGTTGGTTTGAACAACGTCATTTGAACCTTTAGATTCCTTTGTGGGCGTAAGAATCACACGTTTGGTAGTACTCTTAGGAGTAGAGCAAGGTGCATTCACCGGGTTGTGCTTAGCAAAAGTAGGTTTTCTAAATGGTGGAACATAGGGTGATATGGCTGGTTTTGGAACATTTGATTGCCCATCGGTATTAGAAGGTAACCTAGAAACATTAGAAGGAGGTTTTCCTAAGATAGATGGCTTTGGTACTTTGTACGCATTGGGTTGTCTAACAACTGATTTTACAACCTTAGGTTCCACAGTTTTTCCACCCATCTTTTCAACAAGTTTCTTCAACTCAACAATCGCGATGTCTTTGTCTTGCAGCTGAGCTTTCAGATCAGAAATACCCTTACTCTTTTCATTCAATTCACGAAATGATTCAGAGAGTTTTACTTGTAAATTACTGTCATCAGGAACTTTTCCAACTTTGTTTTGCAAAGCAAGTTCAAGAGAATGACAA
The DNA here is from genome assembly GCA_025667525.1 of Glebionis coronaria. Taxonomy (NCBI): domain Eukaryota; kingdom Viridiplantae; phylum Streptophyta; class Magnoliopsida; order Asterales; family Asteraceae; genus Glebionis; species Glebionis coronaria. The sequence continues at coordinate 44,881,680 of CM046876.1, forward strand.
TGTTTCTGAAGAAAATTATATCGGTGTTGAAGAATTGTAAACTCTTTTTGATTAACATTTGTTGAAGTCTCCCTGTCGCGACATTCACCTCCTAACTGAGCTTGCAGTTGTTCGATTGCTTGTTGCAGTTCATTGTAAGATTTATCATACGAGAGTTTGTCATCCTTACATTCATCACATTTTTGACATATTTATTCCAAAGATCGGTGAATTCGTTCTCCTTTTTGATGACATAAGACTCCATTTTCTCTTTCGTACGATCAAGCTCACTTTGGAGGGTTGAATTGTCTGACACTGAGATGTTTACCGCAACGGGGTTACAATCAACACAGTCACCACGGTCACTTGCTTTCGAGAGACATGCAAGGTCGCTTTCCAAAACTTTAATTCTATCAAGAGATTCATCAGCCTCCTTCGCCAAAGATTTAAGGCCTTCAGCAAATTTGGCTAGTTCTTTTAGAAAAGCGTTCTCAAGATTGCCTATCCTCGCATCAACTTGATTAAATCAGATTGATTTCAGTATGAAGAACTTTTTGTAACTCGACATGAACGGGTGATGTAAAGTTTCCTCCAGTCATTTTGGTGTTAACAACCCGTTTGAGAATGACAAAATTATCTTTGAGCTCGTTTAGATACCTACGTGTGATACTCGGTTTCGGAGGGTTATCAGACAATTCCTCACTTGGTAGCAAAAGCATTTCAGAACTCGTTTTAGACCGAACAAAAACAGTTGGAGGATTAACTTTCGGATAATAAACAAGTGTCACTTCTTTATCAAGTTTTTTCATTCTTAAACGAGTCTCTACTGCAAGTTTAGTAGTTTCCTCAGAATCATGCACACTAGGAGGATCATGCTCATTAGACAAGAGCACACTACCATTATATAAGGTTTCATTAGTGGCCTGAACTTGCTTAAGATATCCTAGATTAGGAGGAAGGGGACAACCTAAGGCCAATTTGTATCGAGTGTAGTTTATCTCATTCACTTTTAGTGCGAGCATATTTATTGTCTACATAGTTTGGCCACGTTTTACCAAAAGGTTGTCTAATTCCCTGATCCTATCTTGAGCTTTGCAAAAATCCTCAAGAAGCCCATCTTCTCGAATTTTGAAATCATGTTTCAGCTTTTTTTTGTTCTTCTTTTAACTCCAAAATGGTAGATTTTTCAGTTGAAAGCTGTTTATTAAGAGACGTGATTTCATCATTCAATTCCCTTATCTTTTTAGCACTACTTAAGTGTAAGGCATTTAATTTCTTAGTTGTGCATTTTTCTTGATAAACAGATGTAGCATGAGCTTGTTCAAGTTCCTTGATTTTAGCATGATGAATCTCAAAACTTTTCTCCCGTTCCTTATATCCCGCAAGCTCAGTGGTCAATTTGGCATTAGTTTCTCTAAACTTATTATTAACCACATTCGCATGAGCAACATCCTTGGAAAGCTTATCAAATAATGATTTATAATACGCATGCGTCTCGTCAGGAAGGGTTGTAGGTTGCGCTACTTTATCTCCACTAAGGTCCACACTGGGCGTATTAGAAATAATATTGCTATTATTTGTTTGAACCCCGTGTGTCTCAATGGAAGGCTCAAGTGACTCAGTATACTCTTCCTCCTGATTAGACATATTATATAACTCATTATCATTGAGAAATGGGTGTACCTCAGAGGAACCGTCCGAATCATACACAGGAGCTCTGTCAGGTTGAACTACCGATGTGAATGATTGCTGCGAATTAGCCATCAAGATGGAGTCGGTATTCACCTCTTCTTCCTCATCATATGCTGCTGCAGATGCCATGAGATCAAACTCTTCAGCTAGAAGTGGAATTCCTGCTTCTTCCTTTTGTGCTATAAGAAGCTGAGACTGGAGATGGGCAGCATTCCTCTTCTTTCTTACATGGATATTACGATGCTCAAAACCCGCAGCATCATTGTCTTGTTGATAAGTCATCGTAGAAGTCGTGTGAAAAATAGGATCTCAGTTCGTAGAAAGCAGAATTGTTAATGCAATAATGCCTAAAAACGTTACTTGCATTTTTCGGTCTCGCTTAGTTTTGATTACGACAATATGTAAAAACAAGCATTTACGAAAACAACGAAAAACGAATTCTTGAGTTCAAGTATTTTTCATTTTACCCATTTTCACTTAAGGTATGGATAAACAAGTACTAACCTTAATCAAGTGATCAAGTGATTTAATCTTTTCATAAAACTCACTTTTTATTAAGTGTGACAAGTTTTTATTAAACTTTCTTGTTAAGAAAATGTTTTATTAAGTTAATTATTTGAAAATTTGAAAATGGCATATTCTTATTTGGTTAGGAATATTCTATCAGGATATTTTTTAAATCAGATATGACCTCCACCACTAAAGGACATAAAGGAGCAGAGTCTAGTCCAGCGGTACCTTAGCTCCTAGGCGGTTCCTTATCGATAAGGTACCGCGGGCAGATATAGTTGTTGGCCCTTTGTCCTATAAATAGTGGACCATTCTTAGCTTTTCAATTCACCTCTTTTGCACATCTATTTCCAGATTCAAACTCTCTTCTTTAATCACTCAAATCTTTGATCATTTGTTTGATTACTACTTGTTTAAGAAGTAAATCTTGTTCTTCCATCCCTTCCTCTCCAAGTGCAAAGAGAAGAACACTATCCTTGTGAAGTGTTGAGTCCACCACCAAAGATCCATTGAAGATATACTTTTATACATTTGTTTTTGTGTTTTAGTTGTGAAGATCCAAGTAGTTGTGTCTATTTGGAAGTTGTGTATGTACTAAATATAGTTGTGTAGATTGGTCCTAGCTACGATTAGGGCTCGACTTTTAGCTTAGAGACGGAAATTGGTTAAGCGACGTGTACGGTTTTCTCCACCATAAGGAGCTTGTTGTGTAGTGAACTCTCGAGTAAGGAGTACTCGAGGAGTGGAGTAGGAACGAGGAGTGAGCTTCGTTTCCGAACCACTATAAATCCTTGGTGTTCGGTTTGATCTTTCTTTACCCTTAACTCTTTACATTCTTTATTCTTTGTGCATATATTTTTGTTAGTATTAGATTAGTTACACTATCATTGTTCATATTGTGCATAAGAAGATTTCACATATTTCCTCAAGCCTAAGTTTTTTTTGAAAAGGGATTTTTGAAAACCACATTTTAACAAGTAAATATTAAAAACTATTCAACCCCCCCCCCCTCCCCTTATAGTTTCTACAATTGGTATCAGAGCGGGTTGCTCAAGAATTTTTAAAGTATATTGTATTTTAAAACTTGAATCGATCTATGGATTCCAACAAATACCTAGAAGGGCAATCTATGCAAAGACCACCACTTTTTGAAACCGATAGTTTTATTTATTGGAAAAATAGATTTGAAACTTATGTGAGATCAAAAGATTTAGATCTTTGGCATGTTATTACCAATGGTGATTTTTTACCTTATCAATTTAATGAAGTTTCTAAAACAAAAGAATTTGTCACTTTTGACAAAGCTAATGACGATACTAAAAAGAAACTTTCAAAAAATAATGAGGCTAAAATGGTGATTTATAATGCTTTGCCTAAGAAAGAGTATGAAAGAATTTTTATGTGTGAAACCGCTAAAGTTATTTGGAACACTCTTTTAGTAACCCACCAAGGTAATAGCCAAGTCAAAGAAAGCAAAATCGATCTTCTTATCCAACAATATGAACAATTTGTCATCTTAGAAGATGAAACTATTGATAGTGCATTTGCTAGGTTTAACACCATTATTACTAGTCTAAAAGCACTTGATGAAGGTTTTTCTTGCAAGAACAATGTTAGGAAGTTTCTAAGGGCTTTACATCCAAAGTGGAGAGAAAAAGTCACGACAATTGAAGAGTCGAAAGATCTCTCAACTTTATCACTCGATGAACTCATAGGCAACTTGAAGGTTCATGAGATGATAATTTTGAAGGATTCGGAATTAGTGAAAACCAAGAGTGAAAGAAAATCTCTTGCACTTAAAGCCAAGAAGGCACAAAGTGACCATGATAGTTCCTCGGAAAGCGATGACAAGGAGTATTCATTGGCGGTGAGAGATTTCAAGAAGTTCTTCAAGAGACGAGGTCAACACGTTAGGCAACCCAACAATGACAAGAAACCATTCTCAAAGAATCGGTTTGCCAAGAACGAAAAAGGTGATAGGAATTGCTTTAGATGTGGTGATCCAAATCACTTCATTGGTGATTGTCCAAAGCCCTCTCGTGATAAGAATCACACGGCGTTCGTTAGTGGCTCTTGGAGCGATAGCGGTGAAGATGACGATGACAACCCCAAAGAGGAGAAATGTCTTATGGCTCACACTTCTAAAGAGGTACATTCCGAAACTGAATATTATAGTTATGATAGTTCCACCTTTGATGATATTGAATTTGAAGACAAATATGATAGTTTACACAAACTTAGTCTCAAATTCATAGAAAAGAACAAAACCTTAAAATCAACCAAAACTAAGCTTGAAAATGAGATCAATGAACTTAGGGAGAAATTGGCAATACTTGAGAAAAATAAAGAAGTGGATTTAGGTTGCTTAAGTTGTGAGAAACTTAGATTTTTTTTGGGTATACCTAGGTTTCCGACTCGACATTGCGAGCCGACTAATCCTAGGGCGACTATCCTTTTGGATAGCCCGGAGTCGTCGCAGGTGAACCTCCGTGGCCACCCCCAAGTGTACACACCTAGTGAGGTTTTAACCCTTGACCTCTCCTTTGAGAGTCAAGGACCTTACCACTAGGCCACTTGATGATGGTTCGAGAAACTTAGATTAGAGAATGAAAATCTCAAGAGCACCTCCATTAAATTGGAAAAGTTCATGAAAGGTACTAGTGCTCTTGATGATATGTTAAACAAATAAGTTCATTCTAAGGAAAGACTTGGTCTAGGTTTTAACTCAAATGAAGCCTCAACAAGTGAACCTAAACAAGTCAGATTTTCACAAAAATCACCCACTGTACGCGGTCCCAGATTGTATGGGGCGGTTCCTTATCACTATGGAACCGCCGCCATAGATAAGGTACCGCGGCCAGAAGATGAATTTTGTGAAAATCATGAATTTTCTGAAAAGTCAAAATCAGGTGAAAAACCAAAGCATCTTATTGTTAATAAGGTAAAATTACCCATACTTGACGACAATGCTATTGATAAGTTCTACAAGCCATTGAGTAAACCTCTCATGGGAAATAGAAGTTTATCTAGACCATCTTCTACTCCACCTAGAGTACGGAATGAGTCTAAGCCTAGAAGTAGAACGACAACGCCTAGAAGAGATAATCAAAACAATTCACGATCTTGAAGTAAAACCCCAAAACCTAGAAGAAATGATCATAACTCTAAAACTAGGTCAAATACACCTAGGAAAAATAATGAACAACAAAATGGTTACATGAATTACTACCCTCCTCCATTTTGTTCTCCATGGGGAACCCCTCCTTCATTCATGCATCCCAACCAAATGCAAGGGATGTTTGGAACTAACAATTTTGGACCCATGAGATATTGGGGACCAAATGTTTGATCTTGTGTGTTGTTACCTAGATATGCTTGGGAATTGATTTGGAGCCCGATGAGTAGATTAAGGATAGTGGATGTTCTAAACACATGACGGGTAATCGAAGTTTGTTCTCGCATTACAAAGCATATGATGGAGGTAACGTCACATTTGCTAGTAGTCTACGTGGTAATATCATTGGCAAAGGTACGGTTTCTCTTGACTCCATGACCATTGAAAATGTTGAGCACGTAGATAACTTAGGATTTAACCTTTTAAGTATAGGTCAAATTTGTGATAATAAATGTAAGGTCATCTTTTCGGAACATGACAGTGAAATCGTAAAAGATGGAAAGGTCATTGGAAAAGGTATTAGAAAGCATGGGCTTTATGTTATAAAGGTCAATAAGAAGTCAAAAGACAACATATGTCTTGCGACTATAGATGATAGTTCTACTCTTTGGCATAGGAGATTAGGTCACGCTAATATGCGTTTAATTCAATCTTTAGTCTCTAAAGACACCTCCCCAAGATTAAGTTTGATAGTCACTTTTGTGATGCTTGCAAAGTTAGAAAGCAAGTTCACTCAAGTCACAAAGCCAAGAATTTGGTTTCGACCTCTCGGTGCTTAGAGCTCCTACATATGGATCTTTTTGGACCTTCCGCCATACGGAGTTATGGAGGTAACCTTTATACCCTAGTTATAGTTGATGACTATTCTAGATTCACTTAGACTAGATTTTTGGCATCTAAGAATGAAGCTTTTGATCATTTCGAAATCTTTAGTCGAAGAATTCAAAATCAACTAGGATGTCCAATTGTCTCAATTAGTACGGATCATGGTAGGGAATTTGATAATGAAGTGCAATTTGGTTCCTTTTGTGAAGCTCATGGTACTACCCATAACTTCTCGGCTCCTCGCACTCCACAATCAAAATGAAGTAGTTGAAAGGAAGAATAGGACTCTCCAAGAGATGAGTAGGATGATGTTAAACGAGCAATCTTTGCCTCAAAAGTTTTGGTGCAATGCCGTGGACACATCGACTTATATTCTCAACCGAATTCTTATTCGACCTTTCCTAGGAAAGACCCCCTATGAGATTCTTAAAGGTAAGAAACCCTCATTGGAATACTTTAGGGTGTTTGGAAGCAAGGGCTTTATCCTCAACACCAAAGACTACCTTACCAAGTTTGACCCAAAGTCTTACGAAGGTATCCTTTTAGGTTATTCCCAAACTAGCAAAGCCTACATAGTCCTAAATAGAACCTCGGGGGTTATTGAAGAATCACTCAGCGTAACCTTTGATGAAACCCCTCCCTCACCCAAGACACCACCATTGGTTGATGATGACTTGGAGGAATTAGAAGTAGTTAAAGCCAAAGAGGTTAGAAAAATAGGAGTTGAAGACCTTAGTGTTGAAAAGGAAGTAAACATTAAGGAATCTAGGGATCATACTCTCAATAATGTCATTGATGACTTAAATCAAAGGACCCTAAGATCTCAAGTCCAAAATAATACTCTCAATAATGTCATTGGTGACTTAAATCAAAGGACCCTAAGATCTCAAGTCCAAAACCAAAGCAACTTCTTTTGTTTTGTCTCCTTGATTGAACCAAAGAATGTTAAAGAAGCTTTGACGGATGAGAGTTGGGTCATTGCGATGCAAGAAGAATTGAATCAATTCGTTGCCAATGATGTTTGGGAACTTGTTCCTCCACCTAGAAGTTCTACCATTATAGGAACCAAATGGGTATTTAGGAATAAGTTAGATGAGAATGGCGTTGTGTCTCGTAACAAGGCTAGACTTGTAGCTCAAGGCTATAATCAACAAGAAGGGATTGATTATGACGAGACATATGCACCGATAGCTAGATTTGAATCCATTAGAATCCTCTTAGCCTACGCTTGTGCCTTAGATTTTAAGCTTCAACCTCTCGGTTTGATCAATGAGGAGGTGTATGTGGCTCAACCTCTCGGCTTCATTGATTTTGAGAAACCGGATCATGTTTAAAGCTTAAGAAAGCACTTTATGGACTCAAACAAGCACCCAAAGCTTGGTATGATAGACTTAAAGCGTTTCTTGTTAAACATGAGTATACCATGGGGATGGTAGACAATACGCTCTTTACAAAGAAGAAAGGTTCTCACCTCATAATCGTACAAATATATGTTGATGACATTATATTTGGCTCAACTTGTCAAGAATTGTGTGATGACTTTGCCAAAATCATGCATGATGAGTTTGAAATGAGTATGATGGGAGAAGTTAACTTCTTTTTGGGACTCCAAATTAAACAAATGGACGATGGTATTTTCTTTAGTCAATCTAAGTACGCTAAAGAAATGCTAAAGAAATTTGGATTAGAAGAATCTAGACCAATGAAGACCCCAATGACCTCGGATACTAAACTCACCGTAGATGATGATTGTGAGTCGGTATACAACACCAAATATAGAGGTATGATTGGTAGTTTGTTGTACCTAACGGCAAGTCGACCGGATATCATGTTTAGTGTTTGCCTTTGTGCTCGCTTCTAAGAGGCTCCCAAAACCTCTCACCTTGAAGCGGTTAAGCGTATCTTCCGATACATTAAAGGCACTATACATTTAGGATTATGTTATCCTAAAGGGACCGGCGTAGAAACCATTGTCTACGCGGACTCGGATCATGCGAGAGACTATGTGGACCGGAAAAGCACTAGTGGAGTTTGTACCTTCATGGGTTGTTGTTTAACTTCTTGGTTCTCCAAGAAACAAACCGCACTTGCAATATCCACCACGGAAGCCGAGTATGTGAGTGCCGGAAAAGCATGCCAACAAGCTCTATGGATGAAGCAAGCGCTTGTTGATTACGGGATTTCTCTTGATGATGTTCCCATCATGTGCGATAACAAAGGCGCTATAGACCTTAGCAAGAATCTCGTGCAACATTCGCAAACCAAACACATAGAAATTCGACACCATTTCCTTAGGGATAATGTTCAAAATGGGAACATTTCTATTGAAAAGGTACCCTCCGAGGACAACTTAGCCGACATCTGCACTAAGCCACTTAAGAGGGAACCTTTTAATTACTTGCGTCTAGGTCTAGGATTAATGGAACATCTTCCTTAATTTCTTTTCTTTTTGTGTGATTTCTTTTTGTACCACTTTGAGTCATTGAGTCTTCCAAACTCTTTTTGAAAAACATTCTCTTCTCTTTTTTCAAAATTCTCAAAGTCTCTTTCGAAAATGGTTGAGAAATACGTTTGACATTGTTAATTCAATATAAAAATGATTTTTCATAGATTCTCGCTATTAATCTAGAGCTTACATAATTCATATGTATGATTCTCTCAAACATAGCAAGAACAAGATAGAATCATGGAGGATCATTGTGTCATGACTTAAGGTCTTGTCTTACACACCTCCTACATCGATTTTTTTTAAATCCATGTATTTTGGTCAAATCTCTATTTGGTAAGTTTGCATATGTTTTCTTTGTCTATCTTCGCTTTTAAGCATATCCTTATGATAAGTTAGACTAGAAAAATAAGATTTGCTGAAAAATATTCCTCCAAACACCAAACATAGCCTCTGCAGGCGGTTCCATATGTGAACCGCGGTACCTTATTGATAAGGTACCGCCAACCTAGATAAGGAACCGCCTACAATGCCTTCCTTTTTCGGGTTTTTGTCTGAAACTCCAGATTTGCTCCAACATTTTTGAGAATCTTTGTTTCAAACCCTTTGACCACCCCAAAAATACCCTAAGCCTTCCCTATTTAAACCATAAGCATTTTGCATTACTTCACATCCCAGAATGTCTTAATCTCCCAATGAAAGCCTTGAATCACCTGCATTTTCTCCAATTGCTTTGAATCCCAACTCACCCAAAAACCATTACAATCCAAACCCACCCAAGAACACTCTTAATCGCATCTCTCCTTCCAAGAATGTTGATTGTGGAACATCTATTCTTCCACCACCACCCTTTAGTGTTCTTCCTCCTTCTCATGATAATGTCATGCACCATGGAACATATTGTCATTGTTGTCAATATCAACATCTTGATATGGCACACATCTATGAGGAGTTGAGCTACATCAAGAGTCTCTTAATCAAGCCTCCTCTTCACTTTGATTATGAGAACTCCAACAAGCCACCACCACCACCATCTGCCATTACCTTGTCTTTCATATAAGCATTGGTTGCTTATCCACAAGACACCAAATTCAAGCAAATCTTAGAATTCTAGAATAACTAGGATTAGATTTATGATTTTAGCTTGTTTCTTTTCTTTTTCCATACATCTTTGTATGATGTTTTTTTTAGTAACCAATCTTGGATCTTTGTCTTTGTGTTTTCTTCTCTTTTATTTGTTGTGACCTATTGCTATATATTGTTGGTTGTTTCTTTTGTTCAACTAACCCTTCTATGTAGCTTGTCACCATATCTCGATTCCTTGGTGCCCCAAGCTAGGGGGAGTAAGCACCAAGGGGAGTCTTTGCAAAGTCCGTTTCTTCAACACGGACTTGTGCAACCTTTTTGCTTCGACAAAGGGGGAGAAATGAATAAACTCGTCTTCGAAAATCTTGTTTTTTGTGTGATTGAGTTTATGTATTGTCGGAATCAAAAGGGGGAGATTGTTAATGCAATAATGCCTAAAAACGTTACTTGCATTTTTCGGTCTCGCTTAGTTTTGATTACGACAATATATAAAAACAAGCATTTACGAAAACAACGAAAAACGAATTCTTGAGTTCAAGTATTTTTCATTTTACCCATTTTCACTTAAGGTATGGATAAACAAGTACTAACCTTAATCAAGTGATCAAGTAATTTAATCTTTTCTTAAAACTCACTTTTTATTAAGTGTGACAAGTTTTTATTAAACTTTCTTTTTAAGAAAATGTTTTATTAAATTAGTTATTTGAAAATTTGAAAATGGCATATTCTTATTTGGTTAGGAATATTCTATCAGGATATTTTTTAACCCAGATATGACCTCCACCACTAAAGGACAAAAAGGAAGCGGACTCTAGTCCAGCGGTACCTTAGCTCCTAGGCGGTTCCTTATCGATAAGGTACCGCGGGCAGATATAGCCGTTGGCCCTTTGTCCTATAAATAGTGAACCATTCTCAGCTTTTCAATTCACCTCTTTTGCACATCTATTTCCAGATTCAAACTCTCTTCTTTAATCACTCAAATCTTTGAACATTTGTTTGATTACTACTTGTTTAAGAAGTGAATCTTGTTCTTCCATCCCTTCCTCTCCAAGTGCAAATAAAAGAACACTATCCTTGTGAAGTGTTGAGTCCACCACCAAAGATCCATTGAAGATCTACTTTTATACATTTGTTGTTGTGTCTTAGTTGTGAAGATCCAAGTAGTTGTGTCTATTTGGAAGTTGTGTATGTACTAAGTATAGTTGTGTAGATTGGTCCTAGCTACGATTAGGGCTCGACTTTTAGCTTAGAGTCGGAAATTGGTTAAGCGACGGTGTACGGTTTTCTCCACCATAAGGAGCTTGTTGTGTAGTGAACCTCTCGAGTAAGGAGTACTCGAGAAGTAGAGTAGGAACGAGGAGTGAGCTTCGTTTCCGAACCACTATAAATCCTTGGTGTTCGGTTTGATCTTTCTTTACCCTTAACTCTTTAAAATTCTTTATTCTTTGTGTATATATTTTTGTTACTATTAGTTTAGTTACACTATCATTGTTCATATTGTGCATAAGAAGATTTCACATATTTCCTCAAGCCTAAGTTTTTTTTTTTAAAAAGGATTTTTGAAAACCACATTTTTACGAAGTAAATATAAGAAACTATTCAACCCCCCCCCCTTCTAGTTTCTACAAGAATGTTGAAGTTAAAATCCCCCTAAATATGATTAAGTCCGCTAAAAATGAGCTCTCCTGAAACCAAAACTTCCAAGGCCAGAAAAAACACACGTTTTAAAAAATTTCAAAACCACAAATTTTGAAAATATTTTCGGAATAATGGGCTTTTTCAGAAAAATCACTTTTTCGGAATAAAGGTTTTTTCGGAATAAAGATGTTTCCGGAATAAATGAGGTTTTCAGAAAAAAAACACTTTTTCGGAATAACAACTTTTTTGGAATAACAGCTTTTTCGGAATAACAAATTTTTTGGAATAACAGCTTTTTCGGAATAACAGCTTTTTCGGAATAACAGCTTTTTCGGAATAACAACTTTTTCAGAATAACAACTTTTTCAGAATAAAACTTTTTCAGAGAAAACAGCTTTTTTCGGAATAACTGGATTTTCAGAAAAAATGGTTTCTTCGGAATAACTGGATTTTCAGAAAAAATGGTTTCTTCGGAATAATTGGATTTTTAGAAAAAATTTTCAGAAAAATGGCAAGATTTCGGAATATAAAACCCTGTTGCGAAGATTATTCCGAAAATTCATGTCATAGCTTTGTGAGACGACTGATATGAAACAGAACCACAAAAATCACACCTCGAATCCACCAATACCAGAAACCACGTCGATTACACCACTAATAACACCTCAAAGCCTCAAATACTAATCGAATCCAATAACCTAAACCAAACTCCCACGTAATCAATACCGAATCCACACCAAATCAACACCAAAGCTAACTACGAATCCCTTGCCGAATGATTCCACTTGTATGACTTAATCACACGACTAATCAAACACAAATAACATGATGATGATTAAACTAAAAAAGAAGGATTAGATTAAGATGAAGAAAAGAAAAGAAATACAAAGTTGGTGATTTCCTAGTGAGAGAAACAAACACACCTTTCTCTCTCTAAAAGTAATCAAAATGGAAAGCACACACACAAATGAGGATTAGGAAGCCTTTTATACTAACTAACAAATGCTTAGGAGGCCTTCCTCATTTGTGTGATCGGGACTAAATCCCGTTACATAAAACAATAATAACTAAAAACTCTCGACATCATTAAATGACATTTTTCACGAGCTTCGCAACGATATATTATATGACCATCACTTTAATTACTTCTAACAGAGGCATTTTGGTTGAGATCGGTATGATATTCTTGGGCATGTGATTGACAACAAAGGTGTTTGTGGAGATCCTGCCAAGATTGAGGCAATTAAGGACTGGTCGGTACCAACAACGCCGACTGAAGATTAGGCGATTTCTTGGTTTAGTTGGTTATTATAGGTGATTCATCGAAGGATTTTCGTTTATCGCGAAGCCATTGACTAAGCTTAATAAGAAGAATCGGGATATGAGTGCATCTGCTGTGAGTGCATCTGCTACTACGGCACTTAGTAGGAAGGAAAGGGAAAGGCCTCTTAGAGTTAGAGTTTCGGTGATGACGGAGAGTGTGGATTTGACAGGAAAGATTTTGAAGGTGTATGTGAAGGAGATCATGTGTCGACATGGGGGTACCTTTATCGATTATTTTGGATGCATGACAGTAGATTTGCTTCTTAGTTTTGGAGATTTCCTCAGCGTGCGTTAGGCACTGAGTGAGTTTGAGTGCGACCTATCAACTCGAGACCGATGGCAAGAGTGAAAGGACTATTCTTCCAACATCTGAATGTGCATTATTATTTTGGAAGGTGTATACAAGGCTTTTCACCAAAGTGTCTGAATATGTATTATTGTTTTGGAGGACGTGTTCGAGCGTGTGTTATTGAAAATGGTGGAAACTAGGAGTAGGGGTGTAATCAAGCCAAGCTTTTATCAAGCAACTCGAGCTCGAGCTTGGCTCGATCAAGCCAAGCTTTTATCAAGCTCAAGCCCAAGCTCAAGCCCAAAAAATAGCTCGAAACTATATCAAGCTCAAGCTCAAGCTTTTGATAGCTCGGCTCGAGTTCTTATCAAGCTTTATCAAAAATATGTTCTTATGATGAATTTATATAAGCAACTAATTGTTAATTTGGGTATTAAACTAATTTTAAGGGCTAATTTCATAAATAAATAATTTATTTTAGAATGACTTTTAACTATGATTATATTTATATTTTAGTTCTTTGTATTTTAAATGATTATTTATTTTTGTAAATTTAATTATTGCATTTACTCGGTACTTGGTGAAATACAATATGTGTATAAATATTTTTGTACTCTTTTTAATATTAAACGCAACGTGTCTAAATTGTGATCGCATTCACATCATGCACTGGCCTTTGGGACCTTAATCGTATTGGAGTGCAAAACACATTTTGAAACCAAGATTGGACGATAATTTTGTTATTGGTTTTATTAATGTTAAATAAATCAAATTTGTTTTAAGTAATGATTTTTTTATTTTTTATTTTATTTTTATACATATGTTTATTGATGAGTTTTATTATAAAAATAAATAAATTTATACACATTCAAGCTTTTCAAGCCAAGCTCAAGCTTTTATCAAGCCTTATCAAGCCAAGCTCAAGCCTGGATTGGTAAAGCTTGACAAGTTATCAAGCCAAGCTCAAGCCTACAATTTTAGTATCAAGCCAAGCTCAAGCCCTACTAAGCTTGAGCTCGGCTCGACTCGATTACACCCCTAACTAGGAGTGTCGTTTGTCTTCAGCGGAATCGTATAGCAACAGTTATAATGTGAGTATTAAGGCAGCGCTATTTTGAAGCTTCGAATTGGCGGAATATGTAGATCGCCGGTATGTTGGAGTGAAGTAGGATGAAGTTAATTGACTGGACCTGAGATGATTTCAGAGACTACCGAGAAGATTGTGCAAATCAAAAACCGTTTATTTGCTGCCAGAAACGGACAAAATAATTACACTTTTCTATGGGATAGAAAATTTTATTTTGTAATTCGTTTGGAAAGGAAGGAAAGTTAAGTCTGAAATATATTGGATCATTGGAGATCGTTAAACAAATTGGAAGGTAACTTATAAGTTGGATTTACCGAATGAACTTAGTGTTATTCATATCGCGTTTCACGTGTCAAAATTGGAGAAGTGCTTAGCGGATAAGGATTTGGAGATTCCTTTGGATGAGATTCAACCCGATGATAAATTGCAGTGGCGGAGGATCCAGGTGAAGATTATGGATGGGACTCTCATAAAATTCCTTGTGGCAATGAAATTCTAGGCTTGGACTGAGATTTACGTGGGAGCGTGAGGACTTCTTTAGGGTAAAGTATCCTCATTTGTTCTAGTGGTACGAAATGTGAGTATAAGAAGAGGAGAATGGCGGGACGTCGTTCCTTGAAGGAGGGGAAGATGTAACACCCCAGAAACCGACGTCATTATTTAATCCTATTTTACGTATATTTTTGAAATTTTTAGAATTTTTATTGGTAATGAGTTTGACGGTTTAAGTTGAAACCAATGTTGGAGGTCTTAATCTTTACGTTTTACGATTTAAGAGGAACCGATGAAGATTGGATACCGACGGATGCCCAAAATTTATCTTTTATTATCGATTGATCGATATTTAGATTTTTCGAAGTTTTTATTTTTATTGCGTGTTCAGTCTAGTCGGAACCGTTTTTATTCCATTTTGTGTGCGTTTGAACCATTTAGAAGTATTTTGGAGTAGCCGGGATGAACCACGACTCCCGCAAAAATTCAAAAATGACAATTGGATTAAATTCCCACTCTTTAAATCATTGTTTACCATTAAGGGCAACAGAAAGCAAAAATTTCACTTTGGTCCCTCCATTTTTACAAAAGGGAGAAGCAAAACACACACAACATAAAATTCATTTCAAATAATTTTCACTCTCTCTCTTTCTCTTCTCTTTGTCGCCGGCCTTCACCACCACCACCAATCCACCACCATTTTTTTCAAGTTTTGGGAGAAACTAATCAAAGACCACCATTTCTTTTGCCTTTGTAAGTCTTCTAAATCATTCAAAACAAACATGCATCCATTTGATTTTCTACAAAAATTATGATTTTTTTTAAGGTTTTGATCTAATTAAACCTTATGCATGTTTTAATCTAGTGTTAATATGGATAAATCATGGATAAAAAAAGTTGGAAACAAATTTTCTTGGTGTTTTTGAACCACAAAGCCCACGGCTGAAGGGGGGTTTTGTTTGTTTTTGATGTTTAATCTATTTTGGTTGTTTGGTTATGTTTAAATACATGTTTACTTGAATTTTCTTTTGTTGGTTTGATTGCATGTAATTTTTAAGAAATGGATTTTTATGTGGATGATTCATCCAAGTGATTTAGGATGTTGTTGATGAGTTAGGATAGTTTGATGATGATTTTATGGTCATAGGAATTGATGGAATGGGTTGAAAATGGGTAGAAACGTGATTTTTAAAGTGTTATTTTTAAACAGATTATTTAAGGCTATTTTTCATGGTTTTAAGTTTGAGTCCAGATTTTTATTATATGATAGAATTTTAGAGATTCTTTTTAGATTCGTTTTGATATAAGATAGAGCTTTTAACTCCAAACGAGTCAAAAGTTATGTTAGTTTGAAGTTTCGTGTACCGGGAGATGAAAGTCGACATAATCCGAATTTGAGTTCGATTTTATGTCAAATCTCGGGGACTATAAGTAGAATATAAAAATGGCTGAGGGCTGTTATTTAGTTCAATACCTGGAGTTATGAGTCTATTTTCAAACTTAGGAATTTGTTTTGCAAACGGAATTGGTTAGGTGAGTCAAAATGGTTTTACAACGTAAGGGTGTAAATCTGCCCGGATTTTCAAGGTTAGAAATGCGTTGGGCAGCATGACTTAAAAGTAATATATTTCTATTAAAATTTTTGTGAGCTTTTTACATGATGTAAGTGAAGTCTACAGCGAGTTTCGTAAAAATTCGTGATGTTTAAGTATGGGAATTCATTCCGTACATTAGGTATGTACCGGCAGAATTGTAAATCGAGTAATAGTTTTAATAATGTATAACAATGAACGTGTCTATTAAATATCACTTGTTTGGGATTTTGGCGTGACTTTATATGAACTTTGAGTGTTCTTAATTTTGTACATACAGTACTTGAAGGTACTTTAAGGTTTTGATTCATTACGCGATTTGTTTGTTAGGTATTGTAATTGATTTCAAGGGGCGTCCTCAACGTCGGTGATTGTTTTCCGTCTACGTGTTCGTTAATACAACCACTACTACTTAAGGTGAGTCTATAGCCTCTCTTTCTACTGTATTTTATTTGATTTTTACCCGCGAGAGGGATACATCCTATTTGAATAAAAAGGAACATAAGTCGTGAATGACTATTGGACCCAAATGATGTTTTGAATTATGATGAGTAGCTAGTTGCGAAAGACCCTAAATTCATGAACCATTAACTATTGTTTGATCCTAGTGTGGATTGGAAATAGCCGCTTGAACAATTGATAGTACTATTGGGTTGACGACCCTATCCTAGACGAGAGCTAGTACGTTGAGTACCCTCTGCGTATGGATAACTTGTGTCGAGAAAGAGGTATAAATGGCAACGGATACCTAAGAGGGGCAATGGTTTCACATAAAATCACGTCGGCATTTGGCGCGGGTGATTAGTTTATGGGGTCGGTGTCATGAGCTTAAACAAAATTAAATAGCCTATATTATGACGAGTAATACCCAATAATAGTTTGTAATGATCTGCATACTGTTGAATAATCGTGAATGATTTTTATACTTATGTTCAATTATGATTTTGAAAACCTATAGATCTCGCTCAACATTATTTGTTGACTATTTTAAGCATGTGTTTCAGGTAATTGAGGATGATTGTAGCGGAGCATGCAATGGATGTTGTTGTGACAACTTGTATTTCTTGAATGTCTTGTAAACAATTTGGGTTGGTTTAAATGGGTTGAGATTTGTGGGGACCTAACGCTACTATGTTTATATTTTGGGGTTGGAAACATTTAGACATTGACGTTGTTGTTGTAATTTAACAAGTCTTTAAATTACTTGTGCTTTAAAACGTCTCTTTTGAGTCGTTTAATATGGCTTGTGTGGGATGATTCTTTGACTAACACCCAATTGTGATATCCCGCTGCGCAAGGTAAATTGGGGGTGTTAGAAAAAATATGAATTAAAAACATGTAATGGTTAAAGATTAAACAAGAAAAGGGTTTGGTTGGTGTTTGTTTTGGTTCGAAAACACACAACTGAGAGCCTCATGGCTCTCGATGCCATTTTATGTCCACTAGCCGAAACCCAAACGGTTCGGTGGTGTTTGTCTCTCGTGCAGCAACAACCAAGACCCCCAACGGGGGAAAACTTGGTCAGACGGTGGGAATAGAGAGCCTTGGGCTCTCGATGGGGAAGGAATACACGACAGGGGGAACCCTTGGCTAGCCAGTGGGAACCCTGAGCAGATCAGTGGCTCGACTACAGCCGAGGCTGCTTAGACGCCGGCTGTGTGGCGGATGTGGCTCGGTTTGGTGTTTTCTTGGGTTCAGGACTCAGGTACTTTTGTTAGCCATTATTTTATTGATTAATTAATTAAATAAATTTACATGAACTATTAATTTATTTAATTAAAATCATGACTTAGGTTATATTATTAAAATTAATAATACATGTTATAACCTAAGTATTTTATTTGACTTAATTAAATTAAAAACCATACTTAATTTAATTAATTGATATAACGTAAAGTTTATTAAATTAACCATGACATTTATTAATTAATAAACCATGCACTTTCATTATTAATTAATAATCACTTTAGTCTAAGTATTTAATTTAATAGACATTACTAATAAATCATCGTGACATATAACTTATGACTAATAAGCACTAGCTTATATTTTAGACTTATTAATTCAGGTTAATTCTATTTCAGGAAACTTACTATTTTTGGAAACTTTCTTTTTTTGGAAACTTTCTTTTTTTTGAAACTTTCTATTTCAGGAAACTTACTATTTTTGGAAACTTTCTATTTTTGGAAACTTTCTATTTCTGGAAACCTGCTACTTTTATAAAGTTACTTATTATGATACTACAAGTATAGTAATGCAAGAATACATGAACTACATAATCAGAATACATGTAAAACATGAATAAATACAAGATAACACTTAAAACAGTAAAACATGACAAGAACATATAAAATAAGCTAAGAACATACAGAATCAGTAAATCGCACAGTGATCAGACAACTCATACACGTCCCTTATTTATGTAGTATCCACGAAGTCGGATTAGATCGTTCAGCTTCCATTCTAGCTTCACTACTGGACATAAGGTACGGATATTCCGTCCTCCAGTATGGACATTCTTTCGTATGTTTGATTAGGATTTCCCATTTGCAGCCATCTGTTTTCCCTAGTTATTTTATATGTTTTGAATGCTTATGTTATATTTTAAATACCTGAGCTATATACATGCATGTCAGTAAAACATGTTGTCCATGTACCATAGACATCGAGTTTATGGTACATGGACAGCATGCCTACTGGGCTAATCTTAGAGTTGAGCCAGACTTACTCTCTAGGATCAGGAAGCTCAGAAAGATGATGGTGAAATCTGGGCGATTATTCAGAACATCGACCAGTTGACGGAGTTTCGTGTAGATGATGATGGTATCTTATGGCAGGTCACTAGATTATGTGTTCTTGATGAGATTACACTCAGGGAGGCTTTGCTGTGTGAAGCTCACAGCTCCCCATTCTCCATTCATCCTGGTTCCACCAAGATGTACCATGACATCAAGCAGCATTTCTGGTGGATTTGTATGAAACAGGATGTTGCTACCTTTGTCTCCAAATGTCTTACCTGCCAGGAGGTTAAGCTTGAGCATCAGCGAGCTAGTGGTTTACTACAACCATTAGACATTCCAGAGTGGAAGTGGGATAAGATCTCCATCTACTTTGTCACCAGACTTCCGCAGACCCAAAGGAAGCATGACGCCATTTGGTTTATTGTTGATCGACTGACCAAATCTGCACATTTTCTACCAATCCGCAAGGATTATCCAGTTAGCAGATTGGTAGATATCTTTCAAAAAGAGATCATGAGACTACATGGTACTCCATCTAGTATCATCTCAGACAGAGATCCTCGTTTTACATCTCGGTTCTGGAGAATTCTACAGAAATCTTGGGGCACCAGACTTAAGCTTAGCACGACTTTTCATCCTCAAACAGACGGACAGTCAGAGCGTACCATTCAGACACTAGAGCACATGCTACGTCTTGTGCCTTAGAATGGACAGGAAGTTGGGACGAATATATTTTCTTAGTAGAGTTCGCAAACAACAACAGTTGGCACGCCAGTATCAAGTGTGCACCATTTGAGATGTTGTATGGCAGGAAATGTCGCGCCCCAATCTGCTGGGATCAGGTTGGTGAGCGAATTCTTGAGGGTCCGAATATGATAGAGGTGACCAATGAGAAGGTTGCCATCTCCAAGGCAAAGCTGCAGGAATCTCGTGCTCATCAAAAGAGTTATGCTGACAAGCACCGTAGAGATTTATACTTCAACATGGGTGATCATGTCTTTCTCAAGGTATTACAAGCACTTGGAGTCAAGCGTTTTGGAATCAAGTGAAAACTCAGTCCTCGTTTCATCGGACCATTTGATATCCTCGAACGTGTCGGTGAGGTATCGTATCGTCTGCCGTTACCTCCTAAGCTATCTCACGTCCACAACATATTCCATGTTTCCTTACTCAGAGGGTACATTTATCATCTCTTACATATGGTTCAGTATCTACTCGAGTTGATTCGTGAGGATCTTTCTTATGTCGAGGAACCCGAAAGAGTTCTTGAGCGTCAAGAGCGAGTCATGAGGAGGAAGACGATTCCATTCGTCAAAAACCTTTGGAGGGACCATCCTGAGCGTGAAGCCACTTGGGAGACGGAGGAGTCTATCCTGACTTCTTACCCTCATATCCAGTTTTGATTCGGGTATGTTTCCTTTCAGTTTATGTTATCTCTAATTCGGGGACGAATTATTCTAATTAGAGGGGAAGAGTTGTAAAACCCACATAAAATACCCAGGACAGTACAATACATGCAAACATGACTAAATTAATACTTTCTATTAATAATATACGACACGTCTCGCGAAAATTAAATTACAAGTATTATGTATATTATTAATGCAAAGGTAAAATTTACGTATAATATTAATTCACGACATTTAAAACACGAACACATACGAATAATATTTAGACACGAAAAACAAATGAACTGGTGTTGGGCTTTGTGTTTGGCCACGACAACCAGAGGAAGGGGAAAGGTCCCGACCCATTTTGAATTCCAACTAGTAAAATAATTATCCCAGGGAAATTCATAATACATCTTTTTAGCAAAAATCAAGAAACCCTAGCCCCCTTCTCACCCCTAGCGGCAACATACCAAGGAAGAGAACAAGAAAGATTTTGGGTTTTGATCTAAGGGAATTACATGTTGGTGTTCGTGTTCCAATTATATATTCATCCACGCATTCGGTATTTTAACCAAACCTTAATCTTTTCTTCTTTTCATTTTAATTATGATCGCATGTGTATGAATCTTTAAAAGTATGAATTAAAAACATGTAATGGTTAAAGATTAAACAAGAAAAGGTTTTGGTTGGTTTTTGTTTTGGTTCAGCGACACACAACCGAGAGCTCATGGCTCTCGGTGCCATTTTCTGTCCACCAACCGAAACCCAAAGGGTTCGGTGGTGTTTGTCTCTCGGGTAGTAGCAACCAAGACGCCCAACGGGGGAAAACTTGGTTAAATGGTGGGAACCGAGAGCCTTGGGCTCTCGGTGTGGAAGGAGTACACGGAAGGGGGAACCCTTGGCTAGCCAGTGGGAACCCCAAGCTGATTAGTGGCTCGGCTGCAGCCGAGGCTGCTTAGCCGCCGGCCAACCACCAGCCGCCGGCTGTGTGGCGGGTTTGGCTCGGTTTAGTGTTTTCTTAGGTTCGGGACTCGGGTACTTTTGTTAACATTATTTTATTGATTAATAAATTAAATAAATTTACATGAACTATTAATTTATTTAATTAAAATCATGACTTAGGTTATATTATTAAAATTAATAATACATGTTATAACCTAAGTATTTATTTGACTTAATTAAATTAAAAACCATGCTTAATTTAATTAATTGATATAAGGTAAAGTTATATTAAATTAACCATGCATTTTCATTATTAATTAGTAATCACTTTAGCCTAAGTATTTAAGTTAATAGACTTTACTAATAAATGATCGTGACTTATAACTTATGACTAATAAGCACTAGCTTATATTTTAGACTTATTAATTCAGCTTAATTCTAATTCAGGAAACTTACTATTTTTGAAAACATTCTATTGTTGGAAACTTTCTATTTTAGGAAATTCTATTTTTGGAAACTTTCTATTTTTGGAAACTTTCTATTTTTGGAAACATTCTATTTTTAGAAACTTGCTATTTTTAGAAAGTTACTTATTCTACAAGTATAGTAATACAAGAATACATGAAATACATAATCAGAATACATGTAAAACATGAATAAATACAAGATAACACTTAAAACATCAAAACATGACAAGAATGTGGGTTTGCTTTTTACTAATAGATCTGGTGGTCTAGGGTTATGAAAGAAGAAGGAAGCCATTGTTGAGTTAGAGAGAAAAAGGTTGGATGTAGGTGTTTCTAGAGAGAGAGAAAGACAAAGTTTATAAAATGAAAATGGGAAAAACACAAACAACAACCCCCCCCCCCCCCCCCTTGGAAGCCTTAGAGGGGTATTTATAGTCAGACACCATCTAAACTATACATAGTTTCCTAATCTAGTCTATGCGTGTGTGACTATGATAACTTATGGGAATTCTTAAATATCGTCACATAAAGTGAATTTCCAACAATCTTCCCCCATGGGGCGACGTGTATAATTTCTTACAATATTTTTTCCTAACAAGTACATAATGATTATGAACAAAAGCTTCCATGAAGCGTCCAATGCTGATGACGTCTTTTGAGGCCTTTGACTTCAAGTCTTCACTTCAAAACGACTCGTATGTGTAGAAACTTGTAGTAGAAATACCGTAATGACACTATCTAAGTAACTCATATACTTCTGGTTAAGGAGGAGATTCTGAATTAACTTCCCCCTAATTCATGCCACATATTCTTGATGTAGAAGCTTTTGATAGCTCCCCCCTAAACCGACAATCCTCATAAGCAGATTCAAAGCTTTTAATAAAGCTTAGAATGATTAAGCGCACAACGTAATTTAACAAGCAACCCCCATCATATGAAATGATAATGTTTCTATGAGTGATTGAAAGTTTAGGGCACACCAAGTAGATCAACAATGTCTCTTCTCGCGCTTGAATAATTCTTCTGAATTTTTTTCTCCCTGAAAGTTCAAGTTATGACTAGAAAGAATCAAGACATTTCTTCCCCCACGTAGTTGAAGAAAGGAAACCAATCCCATGTATGAAGCCCAAATACTGAAGTATACACTTTATCCCATTCATGAAGTTGACATCGTAACACCAGAGTCAATTAAGTCCCGAAAATGCACATATCTTCTTCCGTAGATAAACTAGAGTCAATTAAGTCCCGAAAATGCATATCTCTCCATATAGGATAATGATGATGTATAATTGTAACAACCAAACAATTAATCATAGAACAATAGTGTACCTCTTTTAACCATTAGAGACTGTTTCTTTCATTTCTTCCCTAATCTAAGTTGAAAGATGCACTAAACCTCACGAGTTAACACTGATTTTTCTCTCCAGTTATGACATTTGTCTCCCCGGAATGCCTTCAAATAAAAATAAGGTGTAAAGTACATCGCGTTTACTCTTTATGCGTTCAATATGTCTTCTTCTTCCCCCTTGATGGTTTCGAAACCTCGGAACCAGCAATAAATCGTACGCACATGTACTTGAAAATCTCGTGAGAATAATAAATAAGCTGAATTATATTTGGCGAGAATCAGTTGTTGATTCCCTAATTCTCTACTCATAAACTCTCCATGGCTATCTTTACCAACCCCCTTGTACGCAATTTGAAGTGACCACTGATGAAATGAACCAGATATACTAAACGTGAAACTGAATAAGAATCCCTCGATCTTGTGACTTAAGCTTTCAAAACTATTGTTGAATGAGGAACGGTTTAGAAATATCCTTGAGAAATTTATAAGTACTCAATATATTACTGAAGAAGTCTTCATCCTAAGATTAAGCACGAACAAGTTATCTTTCAAGATAAAATAAGTGCACGCCTTCGAAAAATCCGTGTTCAATATCAAATAATAATACCCGATCAAAAATCCATAGCCACGAAAATTCAAATATAACCATTTTTTTCTTGGTCTCGTCAAAATAAATCTTGTCACTATGTCTCGTCATTTTGTCCCGTCACTTTGCCATCGAATCTCGAATACAGCCATTAACTTACACAACCAAATATTAAGCAATTAAGTCCAATCACTTAGACCACTTAATATTATCATTATCGTAGTATATCTCAGCTAATGCCATGTCACATAGACCTAAGGATGAGCATTTCGACCCGAATCTCGAATTTAACTCGAACCGTTCCCTGAACTGTACCGATTCCCGATACCCGAATCCCGTTCGGTACAGTATCGGGACTACGAAATAGGGTGAAAAAAATTCGGGACCACTAATTCGAGCCGGGGACCGGTAAAAATCGGGAAATTCCCGAAAAAAATGGGAAAATCCTGATGTCCCGGTACCGGTACCGATTCCCGTACCGGTACCAATACCCGAATCCCGTTCGGTACGATACCGGTACCATAAATTTATCCTCAGGAAATAATCGGCACCACTAATTCGAGACGGGTTCGGGACGGGACCGGTACCGTGCTCATCCCTACATAGACCACTTAATAGTAAATTATATGCAAGAAAAATCATATACGCGTTCACACTAATGGACTATGTGGCTGAATTCCATAAACCGACAAGTGAGTACAACTAAGGCCCATATTATGAATAGAAGACCAACAGTAGACATGTAATACCAATTACAAATATTTGTTAGGGTTTGTTTACTTTTTTTAGTGCTACCATATTAGCCTCTTAACTAGCTTCTTAGTGGGAAAAGGGAGGTTTTTATGTGAGTGTGTAACAAGAGGTTCAAAAGAATTTGGGCCCACAACTTTTCCCACTAAGAGGCACAAAAAGAAAAAGAAACACCCCCTTAGCCTTATCACAGTGTCAACAAATGGTGAATTAACTGGATTGGTGTTGGTCAACCGACTATCACATTTGAAAAATACAACCTGGCCCATCATAGCTGTTTAGAACACGGTCAATACTTGAGCTATAAAAAAGCATAACCTAAAAATTAGTTCAAATAAACCTAATCCCACACATACTTATCACGGCCGCCATCTCATTATTCCCTTCATCTCTCATCCTAATTTCCTCCGCCTCCATATCTCCTTTAGATACATCAACAACCACCATCCCTCCCAATATCGAATTCATTTTCATAGATCATCCCAATTACAATCTCAAGACTATAGCACGACATATAATCACCCCGATCTCTCATCTCATATGGTTGAATCAAATACAAATCAAAACCAAAAACTCTACCATCACCCATCTCGAATTACAAAATTAGTGATAGGCGAACCAACGAATATTTGTGATAAACGAACCAAGAAAAACTTACAAGACGTAGCTTCAAGGTCTCTGAATGAGGTCTCGGGTAGGTTCGATGCATTGCATGTCTGTTTTTCTGTGTTGATTTTAAATTGAAATACATATTGAGTCTAACATACTTGTTATACTCGATTCTTGGTATGTTTCGAATATTAAAAACGGGTGGTAACCCAATATCGATCGATGACAATGTTTTTTTTGAACGTGTTTAGATCTATCATAGATCTTGATATTGATACCCGAAACATGAACAAATAAACTGAGATCATGATTTGTTAAGGTCTAGTCTAAGTGATGATAGGTCTTGTGAGTAGTGAAAATGACGATGGGAAATAGATTGTGTTGGTTTTGGGTTGATTGTGGTATGATATGAGATGGTATAAATAGATGTTGGTCTAGGAATGTTTTCAAAGCACCAGATCTCGCAATGTTTGTCTTTATTAAATTTTGCAATGTTATTGTTTTGTATTTTCGTAATAATGCAAAAAACAATATCATGTCGGAATATTTCTAATCATTAGATGTCGTAATATTTGCAAAAAAATCATATCTCGCAATGTTTGCAAGAGTATAATTTTCCCTATATTAGAAGTGAAACATGCAATCTCCAAAATAATGAAGAAGCATTTCGCAAAAATGCAAAATCTTATCCAAAAGTACGATCCTGATTTTCTAGATCTGGTTTCATGCCTTATCTTATCTTCAACAAGAAAATATAAAAAAATAAAACCAGTACTATGAACCCAGAAAAGATCATAGTATATAGTTATATAAGATGTTTGATTTCCATGAAAAAGCTGTTAGACCATTTAAAAAGAACAGATTTTGTCCTTTTTTTTTCTTTTAGAAACCTAGAAAAAAGTTGTGACCATGAATAATACCAGATATGCAAGAGACAAAATGATGAAAAATGAGAGCAGAAGCCACACGGACAACAAGAAATGATAGAAGTTAAAGCTCATAGATCCGTGACACAGATTGTATCGAGACAAATAACTTGTGATAAACAAATATTAGACTCAAAAAGATAATGGACAGATTTAGACTAAGACAAAATCAGACTAAGAAACAAATATCTAAGAACATACAGAATCAGTAAATCACACAGTGATCAGACAACTCATACACGTCCCTTATTTATGTAGTATCGGCAAAGTCGGAGTAGATCGTTAAGCTTCCATTCTAGCTTCACTACTGGACATGAGGTACGGATATTCCGTCCTTCAGTATGGATATTCTTTCGTATATTTGATTAGGATTCCCCGTTTACAGCCATATGTTTTCCCCAGTTATTTTATATGTTTTGAATGCTTATGTTATATTTTAAATGCCTGCGCTATATACATGCATGTCAGTTCATCTAGTTATGGAATTACCATAACCATAACACTAGAGGCACCAGTGTTATCACTTACCCACGACGGAGTGATTGCTCGTGGCGTCCCTTTCAGTTTGGTTATTTATTTATATTATCATGTGGGGCGTACGGGTGCATCCTAGTTACATGTTTTCAGTCAGGATTTTCATGGTGAATGTGGTGTGTGCCTTGCATCCTTCATAAGGAGTAGATCCCTCCTACCCAGACCAGTATAATTAGAGGCAACCCCTCTAATTGCATGATTAGGTCACCCCTCTAAGTACGTTGATACCTCATGACATGTATGGAATCTTGGCTAAATTTAAAATACAGTTTTCATAAGTTAATCATAAGGTTTTCAAACAATAAAACCAGTTTTATAAACATGTTCCAGGTTTCTAGGAGTTATACGTTTCCGCTGCTAATCAGTCTTTATTATGTTATGTCATACATACTATGTTATATATCCGTTCACTAGGCGTCTTGCTCAACCGTTTCCTTTCCATGTTCCAAACGGCAGGTACTCATGGACGCACTTAGGATCTTGAGAGTATGTGCATTTGGATGGAAGCTATCCAGCCTTCTTTACCTTATGCATTTCCATACATTACTTTATTTCTTTTGTACATTGTTTAATCCTTTCCTTCTAGTACTTATGTTTCATGTGTGTGAGCTTACGTTGGACTACCGATGTTTGATTCCGGTATTTGTCTTTATGGTCATTTAATGTTTTAAGAGATTGACCTTGCATGCTTTGATGATACGTCATAATTATCATGTGATATTCTATTTATCAAATGGGGTGTTACATAATCTCCAAAAAAATCGTCATCGAATACTCGCTGTTGCATTCCGCGGGTATCATGCTAGTATAATGTAATGAAGTTACAGTAATATAAGTAATACTCTCTTCATCCTAAACTTATTGTCTCATATTTACTTTTCAATTTTTTTATTCCAACTTTTATCTTATATATTTTTGTTTGTATATATAATACTTGATTGATGAAAATTATAACATTCAAAATACATTCAAAAATCAAAGAATTCATATAATTTTCATTAAATATTATGTAACACATACAAAAATATTTAAAGTAAAAATTATAAGAAAAATACAAAAATATAACTAATACATGATTGTATTTTTGGGATAGATGTAGTACTATCTTGATTTCATGTATAGTTTCAAAGTTATACTTATATTCAAAAGAGATTAAAAAAAGACGTTTAGTATTTTCTTTCTGAATGGAGAAATTTTGTTTACATTCAATAAGAAGCTAGGGAGAAAAAAGAGAAATGGTTCTTAAATTTGCTTGTCAGAAAAACATGAAAATATTTCACAAAAAATGATAAGTGAAAGAAAAAGTAGCATTTACATATATTTTAAATTATTTCATTCGTCGTGAAATTATTGTTTAATACTTTACTTTTAAAAATAAAAATAATATATATTAAGTTTAATATATCACCATCACTTAAAACTATTATTGCAAATAATAAAAAAATATAAATTAATTGATTAAAGGTACAGTTAGCATTGTAAAAAAAAGTTCAAAAGAAATTAAAATGATAATATTTTTATTAAACTGTGTGTTTTTTTCAGTTACTTATAAATATAATATAAGGAGATTACTTTTATTTCGTCATGTAACAAGATTGTGCATAAAGTTATGTGCATCAAAATTTTATTATTTTAGGCATAAAAACTAGTTTATAAAAACTTAATCAGTTGTATCATTTAAGGCCAAAACATATATTAGTACCCTGAACTTGACAAAGTGGATTATCTAGTACCCTGAACTTTTAAGGGTACAGAGTGGTACCTTGAACTTGACAAAATAGAATCTCTACTACCCTATAGTAATTAACTCAATAATTAATAATATTTTTTTTTAATTATTTTAGTAAAATATTATATAACAATTAATTCATAGTAAAACTTAGGCTAAGTAAATATATATCTTTCATATATTTAATTACTTTTTATTTGTAAAAATTAATATAGCATTTTAATCTAGTATATATAATAAAAAATATTTGTAGCAATCGTTTTTAAAATATTTCTATTGCACCACTTTTAATATATTTTATATTATATTATTAAGTGTTAGATTCAAATAATTATTAGAACAAGTTATAACAAAATAGATAGAAGTTTTGTTATTTTCTATTTAAATATGCATCTGAAGAAATAAATATTTGTAACGATAACAATTTAAAATTTAATTTCTTCATATACATATTTAAATAGAAAATAACAAAACTTTTATATATTTTGTTATAACTTGTTTTAATAATTATTTGAAACAAACACTTAATAATATATAAAAAAATATATTAAAAGTAGTGCGATAGAAATATTTTAAAAAATCAATAATATTTTTTATTATAGATAATAGATTAAAATAATATATTAAATTTTAATAATAAAAAATAATTAAATAGTATAAAAAATATATATTTACTTAGCTCACGTTTTACTATAAATTAATTATTATAAAATATTTTACTAAAATGTTTCTAAAAAAACAATTAATTATTGAGTTAACTAGTATAGAGTAGTAGAAATTCCATTTTGTCAAGTTTAGGGTACCACTCTGCACTCTTAAAAGTTCAGGGTACTAAATGATCTACTTTGTCAAGTTCAGGGTACTAATATATGTTTTGGCCTTTAATACAAACCCTTTTCTTTTGTGCATAAAGTTATGTGCATCAAAATTATATTATTTTGTGCATAAAAACTAGCTTAAAAATCTTAATTAGTTGTAGCATTTAATACAATCCCGTTTCTTTTGTGCATAAAGTTATGTGCATCAAAGTTTTATTATTTTGTGCATAAAAAGTATTTTAAAATCTTAATCAATTGTAGCATTTAATACAAACCATTTTCTTTATTTAATGTTTATGTTTATTTCTATTACATTACCTAATACAATTTAATGCAATAAAACAAGTACATAAATGTAATATAACATTAATGCTTTTAATAAATCGACAATAAGTATTACTTCATATGTGTTTTTGTTTTTTTATAAAAACATACTAGCAGCGCGATGCGGTGGCGGGTACCATGTGACTAAATTTTTCAATGCAATAATTTGTTTTTTAGTTATAACTTCAGACTCGATAGTTTTCATTTAAAATGATGTCTTAAAAACTTAATTTCAATCGAGGGATATTATTACTTTTGGCATTATATGTAATAAAACTTAATATCAATCGAGGAATTATCAATTGTTATCTCACATATTTGCATCATTTATCTTCAAACAATTATTCTGATTGTTTATGATACATCGTTTTTTTGCTTTTGTGGTTAAATTTTATTTGTCACGTAATAAAAATGATAAATTTTTTAATCGGAGTATAATAAAGTTATCATCTTCCGACCTGGTTCACCCGCTTATACCGAGTTCGTCTGGTTATCTCCGTCTTCTTTTCGCACGGCTTGTATTGGCTAGCCGAACAGGTGGCAACTCCAGTTAAACCTGTTAACCTGGTCCGTTTTTAAAACCATATGTACCACCAACTTTTAAGTTATATGAAGTTTTTTTTTGTGTTTTATTAGTTGTACAATATGTATAATAAGATGTATTTTTTATTTTAGGAGTATTATAAAAATATTATTAGTTAGGATTTTTAATATATTATTTTATGTGTACTTGTAACATATGTTTTGTAACATGTATTGATTAAATCTAATTAAATGATGATAGAGTGCATAAGATGGTTTATAAGACATGCTTAATTGACATGTATAATATATTTTAAAATTTATATTATTTAAAAATTTAATGAAAAGAGAGTGAATAAAATGTCTTATAAGATAATATGAAGTATTCTAATTTGAATAAAAGATTGTGCATATAGTACAATATGCATAAATGTATTACTTAACTTTTTCATTAATGAAGAAATATATTTTAATATTTATTTTAGTTTGTTGCATTAATGGTTGTATAATGTGCTAAAAGGTTGTACTACTTAATTTTTATAATTAATAAAGAAAGAGATACTAATATGTATTATATGTAGTATAAATATAGATATCGATAAACCATTTTTCAGTTAGACTTTTGATTTGATTTATGCATAAAAGTTTTTGTAATGTTATAATTTCTTTGAGAAATATATGTATATTATAATTTGCATTAGTATAGTATAAATGCTTTTTAATGTTTGTACAATGTGAATACAGTATTGTATATTTATGTAATTGAGTGTTTTATTAAGAGTATTAACTACGCATTAAAAAGTTTGTAATTTATTAGTGTATTAAAAAGTTTGTAATTATTGTATGGTGAAACAGTTGTACGCTTGGCTTATTAATTTGTATTACTTAAACCATATTTTACTTTGTGCATTAAAAGGAGGTACACCATGTTAATTTAGTGGTACTACTTGAATTTTGTGTGCATTAATTTGAAAAGAAGGTATAAAATACATTATATGTAATAGCAGGATACTCGTGCAATGCGGCGGTGGGTATCCTATAACCATATGTTACAACGAACAAATATTATTCGATCAGTTAAAACACCATTAAATCTCAGACACACCAACAAATTGATCGATATCACACACTATGCTCATCACTGTCACACACTCATCCCATCGTCACACACCACAATGGTGGCATCAAAAGGCTGGTGGCAACAAGGAGAACATTAGCATGTGTGTGTATGGAAGTAAGGGTTGTGTGTAGGTGGGTTAGATCTAATGGTGTCTAAATTTAAATAGCGAGAGTTGGGTCAAGTTTTGAAATTTGGTCAAAGATAATCATGTTTTATAAATGGGATGTTACAAATATTTTAATAAGATGTTACAAGTGTTGTATAAGTTTAAATAGGTTGTTACAATTTTTTATTAGATGTTGTTACAAGTTTGTATATAGCTTTTCCAATAAAAAAATGTTAAAGGCTTAATATTTTAAGACTTCTAACTATAGAAAAAGTGATAAATCTTTTATAAAGTATTAAGATATAGATATAGATAAACCATTTTTCAATTAGACTTTTCATTTGATGCATGTATAAAACTTTTTGTAATGTTATAATTTCTTTGAGAAGTATATATATATTATAATTTGCATTAGTATAGTATATATGCTTTTTAATGTTTGTACAATGTGCATATAGTATCGTATATTTATGTAATTGAGTGTTTTATTAAAAGTATTAATTACGCATTAAAAAGTTTGTAATTCATTAGTGTATTAGAAAGTTTGTAATTATTGTATAGTGAAACAGTTGTACACTTGACTTATTAAATTGTATTACTTAAACTATATTTTACCTTGTGCATTAATAGGAGGTATATCACGTTAATTTAGTGGTACTACTTTAAAATTTTTTTGCATTAATTAGTAGAGAATGTCTAAAATGCATTATATGTAATATAGATATAGATGTTTAAAAAACGAATTTATTACTGTTAGCTCATTCTTAACATTTTCCCATAATAATTTTATCATTAGCGAATTACTTATTATCTTATTTAAATTTTGTTTTTTCAAACAAGAGAGTAATAAATTCGAGTTACTATCTTCTTTAAATTTTATAATAATTATTTCAAACAAGAGAGTAATAAATTCAATCGAATTTTTCTGTATATTTTTAGTAGTGGCCAATAAAATGATACATGTCAAAAAAAAATATGGACACTAAAAATGGGACGAAGAGAATACTAGCTTTGTCTCAATATTATTGTTCATATTTTCTTTTTAGTATGCGTTACATTAATTGTACATTTTTAAAATAATAGTTATATTTGTTAAATTTACTCTATCCGTCTCATTTTTATTGTCCACCTTTCATTTATATTATGTCCCAAATTAATTGTTCACTACTAAATATAGATAGAGAAGTTTAATCATGTTTACTATATTACGCTTTTTTAAAATTAATATTACAAGATATAAAGAACACCTTATTTAATAAGATAAGAGTAAAATTGTCATTCTTTCAAAAAGTAAGAAAAAAACTGTAAAAAAATGCATTTTTCTTAAACTCTGTGTTGTTTGCAGGGGATAAGAATTTTGGAACGGAGGGAGTACTATATTATCCTTAGTTCAAATTGGTATTTACAAACATTACAAAAAAATTAATTAATTATCAAATGGTAAACATTTATCTTTTTTCTTTTGTAAATATCATAACAATATTTAATGCATTTTTTATACTATGTATGTTTTACATGTGAATAAGAATTTTGGGGCGGGTGGAGTAAATGATCTTGGTAACAAGAGTCATTTAAAAAATAAAAGGAGCATTGATTTCTCATTGATTTGTGTGTAGTGATTAGCGCATATTAAATGTTTATTATAACACTCTTATTGATCGTATGTGTACTTTTATAAAATTCATATTGTGACGTTAAGCGCAATTCTGCAATACATATAAAAAAGAATAAGAACACATTACATTTGAGAAGCTTTTTTTGGTAAAAGGTTTTCACAGTAACTTTTAAAACATCAAACAAAACATTTAAGTACAAAAGATGTGGGTAAGCCCCACGTCACCACCGTTACATTCGCAAACAACCTCCTTAAAGGAAAATAACCCAGAGAAACTAGACTACAACATCACATAACAAATAGAAAACTAATGGTCCGTACGACGTTAGACCATGATTCCTAAATTATCAACTATAGACTAAACATTGTCCAGGATATTATGATCTTCATACATATCATTATCATATGGGTCGTAGTTATCATTATTATTTCCATAAGTTTCCTTGCATTGTTCACTCACACTATTAGTCTCATATCCTATATCAGACGATTTAGAAACTAACAATCCTGCCATATCATTATTCACGAGTTCAACTATATACTCATTATCAACCTCACTTGAGTATTCAATCCATTACCTACGAACCGGCTATACATCATCATTAACACAATTAAATGTACCTTCAATAATGCTTCTTTTTATCTTATTAATTTTAACAATAATAGGCGAATCAAATTCATGTATTGCTTAACATAAAACGAAACGATATGTAATAAGCTATTAAGAGGTTTTTCATTCTTATAACAACAATATCAGTTTCATGTATTGCTTAACTTACAACCATATGAAAAGAATCCTACTAATTTATTTCAAAGAATGTATTTTTCATTCATATAGCATGTAATTTTTGACAAATTGACAAAGAACTAAAGACATATAATTTCAATTACTAGTCGTCACATACGTCACACCCCACCATTAAAACATCTAGGGTCCCAAGCATTTTTCACTTGCAATATCTTCGTATAGCATGTAAAACACCGAATTAGTAATTCCTAATAAAAGTCAATTCATAATTTCCCCAAACTAAATAAAAAGAAAAATTATCACACCAATAATCTGACACAAATCTAAAAGGCAATCATGTAGCTACTTTCTTATTTTTAAACATCCTTTGTAGCCATGTATTTAAATTGATAGAAGTAACCGATGTCTTCTACATATTTAATCTTTGTATTCTAGCGAACGAGTAAACATCAAATTTTCCTCTAATCGTATCTGCATTCTGGAGGTCTTGATGATCCATTCAATCATTTCCCCTTGTTACTGTGAAATCACTTTGTGCATATGGATGTGTCTTCGGGTCGGAAATACCACATAACCTTATACAGTCACATTATTATTCCTATCACGCTTTATGCTCTCCACTCGACCTACATACGGAGGCTGCTGGTTTAAGGCATTAGATCTAAATAGGACACAATTCCCACCTGTAAAAATAAGCACACATATATTGTCAACTTAAGCACTTCGAAGATAAATTAACTTTTTCTAAAGCTAAAATTAACATGCTTTTCTTAATTCACATACACCCACACATGCTAAAAACAATTATAACATACACAAAATAACAAAAATAAAGAAATATTAAAAGAAGAGGGTCATGATCGTTTAGAAAGTCAAGTAATTTTAAAAAGGGTAAAAAGTAATTTGCAGCTTTGGATCATCAATAATTTACATCTAACCATTAGTTTAAAAATTAGTCTAATACCCTTTGACCAGGGGCATGTTAGTCCTTTTCCCCGGTTTTTGTAATTCACCCTCAATCTTCAAATTGTTAAAACTTTCAAACGATAAACTTTTAAGAAAAACCAAATTCACCATAACTTTTTAATTTAATCCTCCTTACCTCGGTATGCATTTTGATATATGAATCATAACGTTTTTTTTTCAACGTTTTAAATGTGTTATGATTTTTTTGAATTTTTTTAAATTTTGAGATTTTCGACCCTACGTTTATCTAGTTTAAAGACAGAATTACGAAAATTTTAAAACATGCAAGTTTTAGACTTCTGGACATTCTTTGCACATATATTTGAATCGTTCATATTTGATCTCATGTGAGTGAGACATGTCGCGTTAAATATGACGACTTAATCATTTTTTTTACATACAAGGTGTTTGATGATATATGTAGCTTAGACTTTTAGTGTTAAAATTAGGTTAAATGCTCTAATTTTTGTACATCAACATACCATCAATCATTTTATTAGTGCAAGATTCAAAAAGTGATTTTTTTAATATTTTAATTTTTGCAACAAGTACATATTGTGATTTTATTGCGTTTTGAACATAAATTTGACCAAGTACTAAATTTGAATTAGAATAGCTGTAAAACATAAAAGTTATAGATATTACCCGTATAACATAAATTAGATTTTATATGAGTGAGATATCACATGTTAAAAATTTTCTTTTAGTCATATTTAATGATTAAAAAATGGTTTATGAACATGAATTATGATGAACGATGATGAACGATGATGAACATCAACTTAGACTAATGAACAGCACTAACTAATGAACACGATAAATTGATGAACATATACTAACAGATAAACAAGACTTTTTATCGATAAATATATCTTTTATTGATGAACAATGCTTATTATTGATCACCAACTTGTAGACTCATGTTCGCATGCTTATTAGTTATTGTTGTTCATCAACAA
Organism: Glebionis coronaria; assembly: GCA_025667525.1. NCBI lineage: Eukaryota > Viridiplantae > Streptophyta > Magnoliopsida > Asterales > Asteraceae > Glebionis > Glebionis coronaria. The sequence continues at coordinate 44,917,015 of CM046876.1, forward strand.
GATTAAATTGATGAACCAAACTAACTCATGAACATATGAGCACCATATAGGTTGATGTTGTCTTGTTCATTCGTTAGTCATGTTCATAAGTAGTTAGTCTGGTTAATTAGTTAATATTATTCATAAGTTTATCAACTATATTGATGAACACTTATGAACAACATGTAGGTTGATGTTTTCTTTTTCAACAATTAGTCTTGTTTATCGATTAGTCTTGTTCATTAGTAGCTAGTCAAGACTAATAAACTGATGAACAAGACAAAATGGTGAACATTTATGAATAACGTGTATATTGATATTGTCTTGTTCATAAATTAGTGTTTATGTTTATCAGTTAATGATGTTCATCAGTTCATCAAACAAGATTGAAAAATTAATGAATACTTAGGAACAACTTGTAATGATGAACAACACTAAGTGATGAACATGACCAATGAATGGACAAGATAACAACATTAATCGGCATGTGTGTTCATCAGTTAAATAAAAGTTCATCAATATATAAGCATTCTTCATCGATGAAAAATGTTGTTCATCAATATAAAAGTATTTATTAGTTAGTCTTTTTTTTATCAGTTAGTCTTGTTCATTAGTTAGTGTTGTTCATCAGTCTTAATACATGTTCATCATAATCCATGTTCAAAAACCATGTTTTTATCATGATATACGACTAAAACGTCATCTTGAACATGCGATATCTCACTCATATGACATTAGATTTGTGTAATTAACAAACTTGACTAAAGATTGTGTAGAAACTAGAAGGGGGGGGGGGTTGAATAGTTTCTTATATTTACTTGTTAAAAGATGGTTTTCAAAAAAATCCTTTTTCAAAAACTTAGGCTTGAGGAAATGTGTGAAATCTTCTTATGCACAATATGAACAATGATAGTGGAACTAAACTAATATTAAATAATGTACATGCACAAAGAATAAAGAATGTAAAGAATTAAGGGTAAAGAAAGATCAAACGAAACACCAAGGATTTATAGTGGTTCGGTAACGAAGCTCACTCCTCGTTCCTACTCCACTCCTTGAGTACTCCTTACTCGAGAGTTCACTACACAACAAGCTCCTTATGGTGGAGAAAACCGTACACGTTGCTTAACCAATTTCCGACTCTAAGCTAAAAGTCGAGCTCTAATCGTAGCTAGGACCAATCTACACAACTATACTTAGTACATACACAGCTTCCAAATAGACACAACTACTTGGATCTTCACAACTATGACACAACAACAAATGTATAAGATTTGATCTTCAAAGGATCTTTGGTGGTGGACTCAACACTTCACAAGGATAGTGTTCTTTTCTTAGCATTTGGAGAGGAAGGGATGGATGGGTTAGATTCACTTCTAAACAAGTAGTAATCAATCAACTGATCAAGGATTTGAGTGATTTAAGAAGTATGTTTGAATCTGGAAATTTATGTGCAAAAGATGTGAAGAGAAAATCTGAGAATGGTCCATAATTTATAGGACAAAGGGCCAACGACTATATCTGCCCGCGGTTCCTTATCTCAGCCGGCGGTTCCTTATCGATAAGGAATCGCATAGGCACTAGGGAACCGCCAGAGTAGACTCCGCTGCCCTTTTGTCCTTTAGTGGTGGAGGTATTATCTTATTATAAAATATCCTGAAAGAATATTTCAAATAAAAAAAGAATATGCCATTTTCAAGTTTTAAGAAAAGATTAAATCACTTGATCACTTGATTAAGGTTAGTACTTGTTTATTCATACCTTAAGTGAAAATGGGTAAAATGAAAAAATACTTGAACTCAAGAATTCGTTTTTCGTTGTTTTCGTAAATGCTTGTTTTTACATATTGTCGTAATCAAAACTAAGCAAGACCGAAAATGCAAGTAACGTTTTTAGGCATTATTGCATTAACAATCTCCCCCTTTTTGATTCCGACAATACATAAACTCAATCACACAAAAACAAGATTTTCGAAGACGAGTTTATTCATTTCTTCCCCTTTGTCGAAGCAAAAAGGTTGCACAAGTCGGTGTTGAAGAGACAGACATTGCAAAGACTCCCCCTTGGTGCTTACTCCCCCTTGCGTGGGGCACCGAGGAATCGAGATATGGTGACAAACTACATAGAAGGGTTAGTTGAACAAAAGAGACAACCAACAAGAGATAGCTATACGTCATAAAAATAAAATAAAAAGAGAAGAAAACACAAAGACTAAGATCCAAGTGAAGTCATGTAAATTAAAAATCATACAAAGATGTATGAAAAAGGAAACAAGTCAAAAGCATAAATCTAATCCTAGTTAATCTAGAATTCTAATATTTGCTTGAATTAGGTGTCTTGTGGATAAGCAACCAATGCTTATATGAAAGACACGGTAGTAGCGGAAGGTGGTGGTGGTGGCTTGGTGGAGATCTCATAATCAAAGTGAAGAGGAGGCTTGATTAAGAGACTCTTGATGTAGCTCAACTCCTCATAGATGTGTGCCATAGCAAGATGTTGATATTGACAACAATGGCAATATGTCCCATGGTGCATGACATTATCATGAGAAGGAGGAAGAACACTAAAGGGTGGTGGTGGAATAAAAGATGTTCCACAATCAACATTCTTGGTAGGAGAAATGTGATTAAGAGTGTTCTTGGGTGAATTTAGATTGAAAGTGTTCTTGGGTGAGCTGGGATTGAAAGCATTGGGGAAAATGGAGGAGAATCAAGGCTTTCATTAGAAGAATAAGAAATTTTGGGATGTGAAGTATGGCAAAATGCTTATTGTTAAATAGGGAAGGCTCAAGGTATTTTTGGGGTGGTCAAAGGGTTGAAATAAAGATTCCCAAAAGTGTTTGAAAAAATTTGGAGTTTCAGAAATACCCGAAAAAAGGAAGCACTGTACACGGTTCCTTATCTCTTCTGGCGGTTCCTTATCGCTAAGGGACAGCGGTTCATATATGGAACCGCCTACAGAGGCTGTGTTTTGGTGGTGAAGGAAGATTTTTCAGCAAATCTTATTTTCCTAGTCTAACTAATGATAGTGATATGCTTAAAAGCAAAGATAGAGAAAGAAAACACATACGAACTCACCAAATAGAGATTTGACCAAAATACATGGATTTTAAAATAAAAATCGATGTAGGATGTGTGTAAGACAAGACCTTAAGTCACGACACAATGATCCTCCATGATTCTATCTTGTTCTTGCTATGTTTGAGAGAATCATACATATGAATTATGTAAGCTCGAGATTAATAGCAAGAATCTATGAAAAACGTTTTTAGATTGAATTAACAATGTCAAAACATATCTCGACCATTTTCGAAAGAGAATTTGAGAATTTTGAAAAGGAGAAGAGAAGATTTACAAGAAGAGTTTAGTAGACACAATGACTCAAAGTGATAAAAGACTCAAAAGAAAATAAGAGACTCTATAAAAGAAAAGAAATTAAGGAATATGTTCCATTAATCCTAGACCTAGACGCAAGTAATTAAAAGGTTCCCTCTTAAGTGGCTTAGTGAAGATGTCGGCTAAGTTATCCTCGGAGGGTACCTTCTCAATCGAAATGTTCCCCTTTTGAACATTATCCCTAAGGAAATGGTGGCGAATTTCTATGTGCTTGGTTCGCGAGTGTTGCACGGGATTATTGCTAAGGTCTATAGCACCTTTATTGTCGCACATGATGGGAACATCATCAAGAGAAATTCCGTAATCAACAAGCGCTTGCTTCATCCATAGAGCTTGTTGGCATGCTTTTCCGGCACTCACATACTGTGAGACCCCCAAAATCAGGTATGGAACAACTAGGCAGCAAGGGGGCGTCACGTCATGGTACAAGAAACAATGAAGTATTATTGACATAAAGTTGACATAATAAAAATTTATACATTAAATCATAAAGAATCAGAGTTTTTGAACAAAGGTCCCATATTTTTATAAGCGGAAATCTATAATTTAATTATGGTTTTGTAACTTATAGTTATAAAGAATACATGATAAACTTCTAATAGTTTTTAGATAAACCAAAGTTTAAGTACACACAGAAATCTCCAAGCTGCGATAATATCATGCGGGCTCCCATCCAAGCAAAGATAAGTATTAATACCTGAGATTAAACATGTAAAATCATCAACATAAAGTTGAGTAATATTCATAGGTTTAGCAGTAAAGATGTGGAACACAAACATTCATTTGTAAAACAAGTAAATAGAGAAAATGGTTATGATCATTAACCATAGTCCGAAACCAATATTATTGCTGTTTAGTTCATGAACCGAAGCTTAACTCAAAGTAAGTTCCTCTAGGGAGTATTCAGCCTAAATACTCAAGTATAAACAAATGTAAGTGCGTCAAGGTAATCGGGACGGGGATTGTCAATCCCGATGGATCCACCCACAACATTCGCGCTTAGCGCAAAGCATACGGGACAATTAACGGTTCATGATCAAGAGAGGAAACTTAAGGCTATTAACTATAAGCAATAATATCAATGAAAACTGTTGGAAAGCATACAAGCCTGAATAGCATACAAGTTCTGGATAGCATACAGTTTTTTTTTATATATGTGTTCCACCATGTAAAATCTCACCCCGCGTTTAGAAACAATGTACAAGTAGTAAAAGGGGCTATGAACTCACCTTAGCTACGAGGTGAATCAATATGGAACTTGAGGGCTGAGTAGTAACAACAAGCAATCAAGAAACTTTAAGTCATCCAAGACCTACGATGACGGGGCGCGAAAACTTATAAGATATAAAAATAACGTTTAGAAAACACTTTGGTTACTATTAGTACGTAAACTATCTTATAACTCGCAAGGCATTGCAACCTATTGACTCGAACCAATTTTGACTTAAAAACACTACTTACCCACTGTATGATCATGTTTATAAACATTAACAATGCTCATCAAACCCATAAGTAGCAAACGCTTGTACACTTTGAGTCAAAAATTAACGTTAACAAATTGGCTGCACTAAATTTTCAGAAACATGCTGTAAAGATTGTATCATATCTAGAGTTCTATAATAGCTATAAACTCAAACTTTATGGCCCTGGAAAGATAAAATTATTACCTTTTCAAATCTTTAAGAAACACTATCAAATCTATTACCAATCAACGGGAAATGCAGTTTTAGTGCAGACTACTCAGATTTGACTTTTTCGACAAATTTTGCATAAAACCATTTTGACCATCATTTACATTCCGTAAAAGATTTTAACTTGAAACCAATTGGAAATGTTCACATTTGACCTATGTTACTGTAATAATTCATAAAAATACCCACTTTAGCTTTTTATACTTTGACCCCAAACACAAATTTGGCGCACATGTCGGTATTGACTAGTTTTGATAAAAATATCATATTTTACTCATCCGGACACTTCCAAAAACCACCCAACTCATCAGTTGAACTAAACAACCAAGTCTATCCAAAAATCAAGAAAATTGCAGGTCTTATTTGCAGAAAAACTTCATGAATGGTTGTAGCAATCTGCTATCATTCTTAACCTCATTTTTTACTCTAAAATTTACTTCTAACATCACGTAAACACTTGCACACCCTAAGCAATGCCTCTACAAGTATACAAGACATATCATGATCATAATAACACCTTGACATCAGTAGAATATGATCTAAATATAAAAACTCTAATTTCATAATCAAGGTATTTAATTAAATAGAAATTAAAGCAATACAATAGTGGCAAGAGTACCTTAGTACAAGTGTGACGGATATGAGAACCGGGCTGTAGATGGCAATGGGAAATACTCCAAGGGCTACCCGCGACCTACAAGAGTGATCACGACCCTTAAGTATGCGTTTTATAAAAATATAAGACAACTGTATCAAAATATTTTGTAAAAATGTAATATGTATATAACTTGCACAACCAACCGAGTTTAAGTGTGGTCATGACCTTCATGACACACAACCTGTATAAACATGCATAACATAACAGCCCAAGGTCTCAAATCAAGTAACCCAAGTGATTTTCACCTAAAAAACGCCAACAATTTACTTAACCGTAGGCGTAAAGTCACATTTTCTGGTATAGCTGTTTTGTAAAGGGCGTAGATCCCAATCCATAAGTCCAACAACTATGGGATTTTCACCACTTGAACGGGTCTCTCATGAGGTTTCCAGAATGTCCAACCATTCGATCTAAGAGTTTACGGAACTTTCTAAAAGTCCAAAACACTAACAGCCACCCCGTAAGCACTTAATGGTCAAACTGCACTAGTCAAACTTGGGATAAAATAACCCGTTAACCTATAAGGTTTTAGGGTCTGAGATTTCCACCATTAGAAAGCCTCAAGACTCTACTTTCGGCCCGTACCAACCACGAGTAAATAGCTAATACCAACTGTCGGGAAAATTGCATTCTTTGAAGGTTACGAAATCAGAATTTAGGTTTTCGAACTCGGGTTTACCGTTTTGGTCATAAATTACAAACCGTGATAGCAATCGATGCGAGGTTAGCGGCGTTTGTTAGGTTATAATGTATACTAACCCAAATTGTCTTAAAAGGTCAATTATATGGCCCATGACCTGTAGCAAATAGCTATACAAATCTGTTGGGTCAGATTGGGTTCACAACCGTAAATCGGTCATAACTCACTCATCCGGAGGAGTTGATCGCCCATCCAACTCGCTACTAACATGTAAAGGGGTCAATGAATCCATCTAAGTGATAAAAATACAGCCTAGAATGGGAAAATATGTGAGTTTTGAGCTCACAAACCTGCTGTCCGAATTTTGGTATAATAATCTCTATACCAAACAACCTCTAATTCAATTCAAAACATCAAAAATACATCCTACAATAACTAAATTATATCAAGGCTATATCAAACTACTCCATTCATGGTATGGTCAAAACTTAGCATTCAACAAGGATCACAACTAGGGTTACAAACACAAAATTAACAATGCATAAACCCTAATAACACAATACAAACCTATTGGAATGATCAAGTTCTCAATATCTCCAATTCTTATGATTCTTGATTTCTACAAAATCAATTGCATGTGGGATTTTAAGGGTGGGTTTTGATGAGAATTAATGTAGGAATGATTTTTGGTTGTTTAAATGATGATTATAGGAAAAATTGAATGAAGATGATGTTGGTGGTGTTGGTTTCGTCGAAGCAGAGAAGAGAACAAGAGAAGAGAACAGGGAGAAATATTTACTGGTAACTTTAGATGTAGTAAATGTGTTTTTTTTTTATAAGTAATTGGTTAAGAGAATATTATTTTTACTAGAGACAAATATAAAAAGGGTGTTTGGCAATGGGTTCTGTAGGAGTAGCTAGTTAAGAAAATAAAGGGGTGTTTGGCAACAGATTTTGTAGTAGATAGTTAAAAAAAGATAAAGAGATGTTTGTGTTTGTATCGACAGGAAGAAAAGAAAAGATGGGATGAGGCTTTTTGGCCATTACCCAAATTCCTTAGCAAAAAAATCTTAGCCCAACTAAATTTTAGTCCTAGCCCGACACAACTCTTAAAAGAATAATCATTCCGACTCGGTGCAAGTTATAATACGAAAACAAAATATTTATCGAAACATGTATTTTGACTTCATAAAGTCGAAATATTTAGCCATCAGTTCTCGTTCCGTTGATTCGGGTAAACTTTTTATAAAACGCGCGCGGATGATTTTAAATCAAAATTTTGATTTAAACAAATACGGAAAAATAAAATAAAATTTTTATAATTCCGAATAAAGTATTATCAATGATCAGAAAAATATTTAATTTATAATTTATTAAAAATTATAAAGATCTCAGGATTTTCGTATGAAGAATACAAGAAAACATAACATGTTGGAAAATTCAAGAAACATGAATAAAAGAATAAAATAATACCGGGGAAATACGAGTTCTCACACATACTCGGCTTCCGTGGTGGATATCGCAAGAGTGGTTTGTTTCTTGGAGAACCACGAAGTTAAACAACAACCCATGAAGGTACAAACTCCACTAGTGCTTTTCCGGTCCACATAGTCTCCTGCATGATCCGAGTCCGCATAGACAATGGTTTCTACGTCGGTCCCTTTAGGATACCATAATCCTAAATGTATAGTGCTCTTAATGTATCGGAAGATACGCTTAACCGCTTCAAGGTGAGAGGTTTTGGGAGCCTCTTGGAAGCAAGCACAAAGGCAAACACTAAACATGATATCCGGTCGACTTGCCGTTAGGTACAACAAACTACCAATCATACCTCTATATTTGGTGTTGTCTACCGACTCACAATCATCACCTATGGTGAGTTTAGTATCCGAGGCCATTGTGGTCTTCATTGGTCTAGATTCTTCTAATCCAAATTTCTTTAGCATTTCTTTAGCATACTTGGATTGACTAAAGAAAATACCATCATCTATTTGATTAATTTGGAGTCCTAAAAAGAAGTTAAGTTCTCCCATCATACTCATTTCAAACTCATCATGCATGATTTTGGCAAAGTCATCACATAATTCTTGACAAGTTGAGCCAAATATAATGTCATCAACATATATTTGCACGATTATGAGGTGAGAACCTTTCTTCTTTGTAAAAAGCGTGTTATCTACCATCCTTATGGTATACTCATGTTTAACAAGAAATGCTTTAAGTCTATCATACCAAGCTTTGGGTGCTTGTTTAAGACTATAAAGTGCCTTCTTAAGCTTGTAAACATGATCCGGTTTCTCAAAATCAATGAAGCCGGGAGGTTGAGCCACATATACCTCCTCATTGATCAAACCATTAAGAAACGCACTCTTTACATCCATTTGTTGAAGCTTAAAGTCTAAGGCACAAGCGTAGGCTAAAAGGATTCTAATGGATTCTAATCTTGCTACCGGTGCATATGTCTCGTCATAATCAATCCCTTCTTGTTGATTATAGCCTTGAACTACAAGTCTAGCCTTGTTACAAGACACAACACCATTCTCATCTAACTTATTCCTATAGAACCATTTGGTTCCTATAATGGTAGAACTTCTAGATGGAGGAACAAGTTCCCAAACATCATTAGCAACGAATTGATTCAATTCTTCTTGCATCGCAATGACCCAACTCTCATCCGTCAAAGCTTCTTTAACATTCTTTGGTTCAATCAAGGAGACGAAACAAAAGAAGTTGCTTTGGTTTTGGACTTGAGATCTTAGGGTCCTTTGATTTAAGTCACCAATGATATTATTGAGAGTATGATCCTTAGACTCCTTAATGTTTACTTCCTTTTCAACACTAAGGTCTTCAACTCCTATTTTTCTAACCTCTTTGGCTTTAACTACTTCTATTTCATCCAAGTCATCATCAACCAATGGTGGTGTCTTGGATAAAGGAGGGGTTTCATCAAAAGTCACGTTAAGTGATTCTTCAATTACGCCCGAGGTTCTATTGAGAACTATGTAGGCTTTGCTAGTTTGGGAATAACCTAAAAAGATACCTTCGTAAGACTTTGGGTCGAACTTGGTAAGGTAGTCTTTAGTGTTGAGGATAAAGCACTTTCTTCCAAACACCCTAAAGTATTCCAATGAGGGTTTCTTACCTTTAAGAATCTCATAGGGGGTCTTTCCTAGGAAAGGTCGAATAAGAATTCGGTTGAGAATATAAGTCGATGTGTCCACGGCATTGCACCAAAACTTTTGAGGCAAATGTTGCTCGTTTAACATCGTCATACTCATCTCTTGGATGTTCCTATTCTTCCTTTCAACTACCCCATTTGATTGTCGAGTGCGAGGAGCCGAGAAGTTATGGGTAGTACCATGAGCTTCACAAAAGGCACCAAATTGCACTTCATTATCAAATTCCCTACCATGATCCGTCCTAATAGAGACAATTGGACATCCTAGTTGATTTTGAGTTCTTCGACTAAAGATTTCGAAATGATCAAAAGCTTCATTCTTAGACGCCAAAAATCTAGTCCAAGTGAATCTAGAATAGTCGTCAACAATAACTAGGGTATAAAGGTTACCTCCATAACTCCGTATGGCGGAAGGTCCAAAGAGATCCATATGTAGGAGTTATAAGAACCGAGAGGTTAAAACCAAATTCTTGGCTTTGTGACTTGAGTGAACTTGCTTTCCAACTTTACAAGCATCACAAAAGTGACTATCAAACTTCATCTTGGGGAGGTGTCATACCAACTCCTTAGAGACTAAAGATTGAATTAAACACATATTAGCATGACCTAATTGATAGGTGTGTAAACATCCATCCTTTTTACCACTTAATTACAATATTAACCGAGCCAAAACGTGTATTTTATGTCATTTATGTCGGAATTATGCGTGGTTTGTGTTTTTGTTGTGATTTAGGACGAAAAGGTGAAAAGTGGAGAAAACACGGGTATTCACGGGCTTTTATCGAAGAAAAAGACGAAAGACGAAGTCAAGAAGTCAAGAGTGCAAAAAGGACGGAAGTCCAAGACCAATTCTGAAGATTTATCGAAGAAAAAGTCAAAAGACGGAAGTTTACAAAAAAGCCGAAGAACCCAAGTCTTATTTATGAAGAAATGTCAAGACGAGTTTAAAGAAATCCCGAGACAAAGTCATTAAAGTCCATGTATTAAGAAGATTAACAAAGGATTAAGAAGATCAAGGACTGAATCTTGCAATTAAGGAAAGAAGAAAGAATGGAGGAAGCTTCCTAAGCACCTCCCTAATCTCCCCTATAAATAGTTTATTATGTTTTCATTTCATTGTTGTTGGGTGGCTTGACAAACCACCACTTCCACCATTTTCATTTACCTTGCACTTTAAATTTATGCACCTTTAATTCATTGTATTGCACCTTTAATTCATTTAATTTCCAAGTAAGTTTTCTTTTATTGTTCTTGAATCTTCACTTTATTGTTAATCTCCTTCTACCTTTCTTGTTTGATTTGTTCCTCATCTTTATTGTTCATGTTCTTGATTTTTTATGGTTTTAGATCAAGTGGGTTTTGATTATTTTGGTTATGATTGTTGGTGTTATTGATTTGGATTGATTGGTTATTGTTAGTAGATCATTTTTGGTTGTTTTGGTTTAATCTTTTGGTTGATCTTGATTAGTTTTGGTTAAATTCGTGCTCTCTTCTTTTTCCCCTGTTCTTCGTTTCATGCTTACTGTTTCTTTCCCCAGATATTCCGAGTCAGCATTTTTATTCCGTATCAATATTGTTCATCCGGAATATCATTTATTCTGGATCAAGCTCCTTCGTTCGGAATATCATTTATTCCGGATCAAGCTCCTTCGTCCGGAATATTGATTATTCCGGATCAAGCTCCTTCGTCCGGAATATTGATTATTCCGGATCAAGCTCCTTCGTCCGGAATATTGATTATTCCGGATCAAGCTCCTTCGTTCGGAATATCATTTATTCCGGGTCAACCTGTTTTTCTTATTCTTTTATTTTTATTCCGGATCAAGAGCTTTATTCCGAATCAACTAGTTTATTCCGGATGAATTGATTTATTCCGGATGAAGGACTTATTCCGAATGAAGTGTTTTCAGTTTTTTTGTAGTTTTATATTTTTAATTCTTAAGCTTTACTTTTCCCGCCTATTTCCTTATTTGCATTTTTACTTGCCTTCCTTCTAGTTTAAGCTTTAGTTTGCGTCATTTACTTTATTACCCTTTTAATTTCTCGTCATTTACTTTTTGTCAAGTTTTAATCTTTCATTGTTTCTTTTTACCGTCTTCATTTTATTCTTATTTGTTTCAAGTTTTTATTTTTCATTAGATTTAGACAACGACAACCCTTTTATTTGATTCACCAAGAACAACTAATCTCTTGCACTTAACTGGAAATCAATTCGAGAAGATTCCGAGAAACGAACTTTTCAACCTAGTAAAATCTCCATATTAAAATGGCGCCGCTGCCGGCTCTTTTCGTGAGGATTAACGGTTTTTTGTGAGAGACGCGTTAGCTTTTGGGATCCGTTCACTCGTGAACGTTATTTTTCGTATCAAAAATTTTCAAAAATCCCAAAAACATTTGAAAAATCTTAAAAAGCATTTCTTTTTCAAAGTTTTGCAACAAAAATATTCTTCTTGCTTATCTATTTTTCTTTATGGATTCTTATGTCCATTGCGTCGGGTGTGGGAGACGATTATACGGGAACGACTCATGTCGATGGTGTACATGTGAGCGGTGCGGAAACGATATCGACAACACACAATTCGGATTTTGTCCCTTGTGCAACTCGACTAGTTCGTCCTTCTTGAATCCACCTCCTGTTCCCCCGTGCATCTATTGTGGAAGCGATTCTCATTGGCATGTTTCGTGCCCGGTTTGATACCCGTATGGTCACGAGCAAGAATCGGGTTACAATTATGACAATGGTAATAGATATCTACAAGAAGCACCCGATTTTTCTCCATACCCATGTTGTCAAAATTGTGGGGGGCCTCACGATACTTCTTATTGTCAACCAATGAATTATTATGAGCAAAATCCGTGTCCTCAGTTTACTTCACCAATGGATTATTATGAACCAAACCCGTGTTCTAATTCTTCTCAACCGATGAACTACTATGAGCCACACCCATGCTATAATTCAGGTTTTCAACATTTTGAGCCCCCACAGCACTTCATCGATCATCAACCCTCTTGTCCACTTCCTCCTGAGCAAATGGCCGCATTTTTTGACAGCTTTCAAAAAGTTCAAGAAGCTTGCAACAAGATCATCGAAAAAAATAAAGAGGATCAACGGCCTGAGCAAATATCGAATATCGAGACTTATACTCCTCCTCTGGTGTATCCATACTATTATGATGATGATGACGATGAGCCTACTATTTCTTGGAATGATCTTACTGCTCAATGTCCTAGTGCAATTGTCATCCCTTCTCTCGATATCCCAAACGTGTCTAAGGATTGTGATACAGTGAGTGAGCTGAGTGATTTTGGCCTCGAAAAATTATTGGATGATGAGGTTTGTGACTTACCTGCTATGGAGCTTCAGGACGACGTTGCTTTCACGCAAGCGGTCGATCCAAATGATGACGATTCTTCTCTCCGCTATGAGAATTTCACTTTTGAAATTTCTCATTCTCCACCGGGAGATGCGGGCGATGACGATTTATTCTCTCCGGCTTACGAGAAGTTCACCGATGAAGTTGATCTTGTGGATGAGGTGGAAGACGTGCTTCTTCGCGACAGATTACGGAAAGTGCATCTTCTTATTGTTCAAATCGAAGAGTTGACTTCTCCTCCTCTTTCCGAGTCTTTACCTCCATCTATTCCTCCCGTTGAAGATAATGACCCATTGCTGGAAGAAATCGATATTCACTCCATCCCTCCAGGTATTGATGATGATGACACGGAGGGGGATATTATTTTTGATAATTTGCTGTAGGAAGGTATTGTCCCACGTCCCCCTCCCGAGCACCTTTCATCCTCCCCATTAGCCACTAGTACGGAGGATGAGTGCTTTGACCCGGGAGGTGACATTGATTATCTTATCATTGATAACATTACGGCTTTGCCGAGTGCTCAACATACATTGTCTTTGGGGGATGACAATGTGATTACTTTACCCACCCCACCTCCCGTGGATCTTGATTTCACATACTATACGTATGTTGAAAGAACCTTTCTCCCATTTAAGACTTATCCCCCCGCCTCTCCTTTGTTGATGTCAACCGGGTACGAGGACACAGTCTTTGATCCCGGTATTACATTCGAGGCTTCCCCATGGACCATTTAATTCGGGGACGAGTCAGGCTCGTGACTCGGTTAATATAAACAAGCGCTTTTTGGGAGGCAACCCAATTATCTATCTATCTTTACCTGTTTTCACCATAAGTGTAGGGGGAGCCCCGTTGGTGTTTCTTGCTTTCTTTCTTATCATGTGCAGGGATTAGAGCTTCACAGACACACTCTTGATGACTTTTGACGAACCATGATTCCGTGTTCCGTTCTTCCTCGTTCAATCCTAAACTCTTTTCGATTCACTATTTTATATTTCTCAATATTAAAATAGGAATCTCTTTAGTTGTCTCTTCCTCAGCAAGATTTAAACAACGTGCACAATGTCCTAAGTGTAGGGGAGTTTACTCCCACATGCTTAAACATTGAGGACAATGTTTATATTAAGTGTAGGGGGACTTCTATCGAAGTTAAGTGGCCTTTTCCTTGTATTTGTCCTCATTTTAACCGGAAAATTAATTTTTCTACATTTTTCAAAATTTTTGATCTATTTTGGCCTATTAGTTTTTCCCTTTGTATAGTTATTTTCTTTCTTTGCTAGAATAAATCTTTAATAAAGTGGTTTTAATTTTAAAAGTTGTGAATCTTTTGACTCAACCTGAGTTTACTTATCTAAGTTTACTCTAGCTAGTATCCTTAACGTGGTTAAGTCAAGTTTTGCTAGGCTTTTATAGTGGGAGCTTTAAAACGCGAAAGTCTTAACTCTCACGGGTTAAGAACAAGAACTTTTCGCAAGTTCCTATAATTGATCCTAGAGAGTCGTTTATCAAGGGAACTTTAAAATGCGATTTCTAAACTTGAAAGAGTCTAAGAATTTGCAAGATCCTATAGACGACTCGAAAAACCCGAAACTTTGAGTTAATAGGCTAAGCATCCACGAGTCTCATTACTTGAGATTTTAAATTGTGGAGAACGAGAAATGATAGATTCAGTTATAAGTTTGGTATCCTTCGTGAATTTATGTGAGTTAATTATGAGCCTATTCTCCCATCACTTGTTAATAAATTTATCTGCAATAAATAAGGTTGTACGATTTGAAAAGTTACTTAGCTTCTAGCCCAAGATCGTTTAAAAGTTGCTCGGTATGGATTAGAGTTCATAGCCAAGGCATAACTTATTGAAGCGGGATGCGAAGATTGGCGAGTCCAAAAAGGTCCTAACAAGCCATGAGGGCTATATTTTGTTGCTAAAGATCCCAAGTGATGTGAAGAATCATTTATCAAAGATCAATATGAAGGATCGAGACACATGACGAAAAGCAAAAACTCCCCAAAAGTCATGGAGAAGTCTATCCAAAAAGGCCCTAACAAGGTATGAGGATAAATAAATCCAAGTCCAAAAAGGAGGCGGATCGTTGTATATCTAAGTCCAAAATAAAGATTGGAGAAAAATGAAGAAGTCGTGGTCCAAATATGAAGAATCTCTCAAAACTTCTAGTGAAGAAATTCCTATTATGAAGAGAAGACCATAATTTCATGAACGTCTCTCAGGGTTTGAAGTATGAAGTCGCTGCCAAATATCGGTCCGAGAAAGGTCTCAAATCGCGAAGCGAGTTATGCCAAGATATAAACTTTTTGAGGTCCCGAGAAGCAGTTTTAAAAGATTTTGTCCTTTAGCTAACTATTGATTAAATCTTCCCACTTTATTTTCAGTCTTAATAAACTATCGAAATAAGTCAACAATGGATCCTCGTGATCATTCAAGACAACAATAAAATATAAGAGATACACCTAGGAATAAGGGAGTATAAGTAAATAATTGGCCCACATGAGTTCGTGTTAGTTTGCTAACTTATAATAACAATGATCTCGTTTTTAAGCTTGGTTTGGAGAAAGTGAAAACTTGAGGATGATGGTTATTCATGACATTTCCAAAACCTAAGGTATGTTTTTAATTTCTTTACTTTGAATGTTTATAATTTTCTATCTCTTTAATAAAGACCAACGTGGATTGATTATGATGGGAAATGTAATCTTGCTTTGTAACTAATGCATTGCATGAGGACATTGCAATGGTCAAGTGTAGGGGATTTGATATGTGTGTAAACACCCATCCTTTTTACCGCTTAATTACAATAATAACCGAGTCAAAACGTGTAGTTTATGTCATTTATGTCGGAATTATGCGGGGTTTGTGTTTTTGTTGTGATTTAGGACAAAAAGGTGAAAAGTGGAGAAAATACGGGTATTAACGGGCTTTTATTGAAGAAAAAGACGAAAGACGAAGTCAAGAAGTCAAGAGTGCAAAAAGAACGGAAGTCCAAGACCAATTCTGAAGATTTATCGAAGAAAAAGTCAAAAGACGGAAGTTTACAAAAAAGTCGAAGAACTCAAGTCTTATTTATGAAGAAATGTCAAGACGAGTTTAAAGAAATCCCGAGACAAAGTCATTAAAGTCCAAGTATTAAGAAGATTAACAAAGTATTAAGAAGATCAAGGACTAAATCTTGTAATTAAGGAAAGAAGAAAGAAGGGAGGAAGCTTCATAAGCACCTCCCTAATCTCCCCTATAAATAATTTATTATGTTTTCATTTCATTGTTGTTGGGTGGCTTGACAAACCACCACTTCCACCATTTTCATTTACCTTGCACTTTAAATTTATGTACCTTTAATTCATTGTATTGCACCTTTAATTCATTTAATTTCCAAGTAAGTTTTCTTTTATTGTTCTTGAATCTTCACTTTATTGTTAATCTCCTTCTACCGTTCTTGTTTGATTTGTTCTTCATCTTTATTGTTCATGTTCTTGATTTTTTTATGGTTTTAGATCAAGTGGGTTTTGATTATTTTGGTTATGATTTTTGGTGTTATTGATTTGGATTGATTGGTTATTGTTAGTAGATCATTTGTGGTTGTTTTGGTTTAATCTTTTGGTTGATCTTGATTAGTTTTGGTTAAATTTGTGCTCTCTTCTTTTTCCCCTGTTCTTCGTTCCATGCTTACTGTTTCTTTTCCCAGATATTCCGAGTCAGCATTTTTATTCTGTATCAATATTGTTCATCTGGAATATCATTTATTCCGGATCAAGCTCCTTCGTTCGGAATATCATTTATTCCGGATCAAGCTCCTTCGTCCGGAATATTGATTATTCCGGATCAAGCTCCTTCGTCCGGAATATTGATTATTCCGGATCAAGCTTCTTCGTCTGGAATATTGATTATTCCGGATCAAGATCCTTCGTTCGGAATATCATTTATTCCGGATCAACCTGTTTTTCTTATTCTTTTATTTTTATTCCGGATCAAGAGCTTTATTCCGAATCAACTAGTTTATTCCGGATGAATTGATATATTCCGGATGAAGGACTTATTCCGAATGAAGTGTTTTCAGTTTTTTTGTAGTTTTATATTTTAAATTCTTAAGCTTTACTTTTCCCTCCTTTTTCCTTATTTACATTTTTACTTGCCTTCCTTCTAGTTTAATCTTTAGTTTGCGTCATTTACTTTATTACCCTTTTAATTTCTCATCATTTACTTTTTGTCAAGTTTTAATCTTTCATTGTTTCTTTTTACCGTCATTATTTTATTCTTATTTGTTTCAAGTTTTTATTTTTCATTAGATTTAGACAACGACAACCCTTTTATTTGATTCACCAAGAACAACTAATCTCTTGCACTTAACCGGAAATCAATTCGAGAAGATTCCGAGAAACGAACTTTTCAACCTAGTAAAATCTCCATATTAAAATGGCGCCGTTGCCGGCTCTTTTCGTGAGGATTAACGGTTTTTTGTGAGAGACGCGTTGGCTTTTGGGATCCGTTCACTCGTGAACGTTATTTTTCGTATCAAAAATTTTCAAAAATCCCAAAAACATTTGAAAAATCTTAAAAAGCATTTCTTTTTCAAAGTTTTGCAACAAAAATATTCTTCTTGCTTATCTATTTTTCTTTATGGATTTTTATGTCCATTGCGTCGGGTGTGGGAGACAATTATACGGGAACGACTCATGGATGGTGTACATGTAAGCGGTGCGGAAACGATATCGACAACACACAATTCGGATTTTGTCCCTTGTGCAACTCGACTAATTCGTCCTTCTTGAATCCACCTCCTGTTCCCCCGTGCATCTATTGTGGAAGCGATTCTCATTGGCATGTTTCGTGCCCGGTTTGATACCCGTATGGTCACGAACAAGAACCGGGTTACAATTATGACAATGGTAATAAGAAGCACCCGATTTTTCTCCGTACCCATGTTGCCAAAATTGTGGGGGCCCTCACGATACTTCTTATTGTCAACCAATGAATTATTATGAGCAAAATCCGTGTCCTCAGTTTTCTTCACCAATGGATTATTATGAACCAAACCCGTGTTCTAATTCTTCTCAACCGATGAACTACTATGAGCCACACCCATGCTATAATTCAGGTTTTCAACATTTTGAGCCCCCACAGCACTTCATCGATCATCAACCCTCTTGTCCACTTCCTCCTGAGAAAATGGCCGCATTTTTTGACAGCTTTCAAAAAGTTCAAGAATCTTGCAACAAGATCATCAAAAAATATCAAGAGGATCAACGGCCTGAGCAAATATCGAATATCGAGACTTATACTCCTCCGATGTACCCATACTATTATGATGATGATGACGATGAGCCTACTATTTCTTGGAATGATCTTACTGCTCAATGTCCTAGTGCAATTGTCATCCCTTCTCTCGATATCCCAAACGTGTCTAAGGATTGTGATACAGTGAGTGAGCTGAGTGATTTTGGTCTCGACAAATTATTGGATGATGAGGTTTGTGACTTACCTGCTATGGAGCTTCAAGACGACGTTGCTTTCACGCAAGCGGTAGATCCAAATGATGACGATTCTTCTCCCCGCTATGAGAATTTCAATTTTGAAATTTCTCATTCTCCACTAGGAGATGCGGGCGATGACGATTTATTCTCTCCGGCTTACGAGAAGTTCACCGATGAACTTGATCTTGTGGATGAGGTGGAAGACGTGCTTCTTTGTGACAGATTACGAAACGTGCATCTTCTTATTGTTCAAATCGAAGAGTTGACTTCTCCTCCTCTTTCCGATTATTTACCTCCATCTATTCCTCCCGTTGAAGATAATGACCCATTGCTAGAAGAAATCAATATTCACTCCAACCCTCCAGGTATTGATGATGATGACACGGAGGGGGATATTATTTTTGATAATTTGCTGCAGGAAGGTATTGTCCCACGTCCCCCTCCCGAGCACCTTTCATCCTCCCCTTTAGCCACTATTACGGAGGATGAGTGCTTTGACCCGGGAGGTGACATTGATTATCTTATCATTGATAACATTACGGCTTTGCCGAGTGCTCAACATCCATTGTCTTTGGGGGATGACAATGTGATTACTTTACCCACCCCACCTCCCGTGGATCTTGATTTCACATACTATACGTATGTTGAAAGAACCTTTCTCCCATTTAAGACATATCCCCAAGCCTCTCCTTTGTTGATGTCAACCGGGAACGAGGACACAGTCTTTGATCCCGGTATTACATTCGAGGCTTCCCCATGGACCATTTAAATCAGGGACGAGTCAGGCTCGTGACTCGGTTAATATAAACAAGCGCTTTTTGGGAGGCAACCCAATTATCTATCTATCTTTACCTGTTTTCACCATAAGTGTAGGGGGAGCCCCGTTGGTGTTTCTTGCTTTCTTTCTTATCATGTGCAGGGATTAGAGCTTCACAAACACACTCTTGATGACTTTTGACGAACCGTGATTCCGTGTTCCCTTCTTCCCGGTTCTATCCTAAACTCTTTTCGATTCACTATTTTATATTTCTCAATATTAAAATAGGAATCTCTTTAGTTGTCTCTTCCTCAGCAAGATTTAAACAATGTGAACAATGTCCTAAGTGTAGGGGAGTTTACTCCTACATGCTTAAACATTGAGGACAATGTTTATATTAAGTGTAGGGGGGACTTCTATCGAAGTTAAGTACACTGGGATGATAGCACGGAACTTTCTCAAAGACCTTCGACGGATCACAAGAAGAAGCATCGTGAGGGCCCCCACAAATATAGCACCACGGGTATGGAGAAAAACCCGGTGCATCTTGATGATAGGGATTGTCATAGACGGGAGAAGGTGAGAAAGTATTGTAAGAGGAGAAGTATGAATTTGTTGAATTGCAAAATGGACAAAATCCAAATTGTGTATCGTCGATATCAAAACCACACCGCTCACAAGTACACCATTGACATGTTTGAAAACCATGCCATGGTCTCCCACACCATACGCAAGACGAATCCATGAAGAATTATAAATAAGAGGGGTAAAGAAAAGAATTAAACATAATAGAGGATAAAGAGGAATATTTTGGTGCAAAACTTTGAAAAAGAAAAGCTTTTTATGAATTTTCAAATGTTTTTGGGATTTTTTGAAAATTTTTGACACGAAAAATAACGTTCACAAGTGAACGGATCCCAAAAAGCAACGCGTCTCTCACAGAAAACCGTTAATCTTTACGAAAAGAGCCGGCAGCGGCGCCATTTGATAACTAAGATTTTACCTAGTTAAAAATATCGTTATTCCTGTCTAATCGAATTGATCATGGTTTAACTATGCGACTAGTCGTTCTTTGGTGGAAACAAATAGTTGTGTCGTTGTAGTATTAAAAAGTGCAAAACTTAAATGTAAAATGACGTTAAGTAAATCTAAGTCTAATTTAAAATAAATGACAAGTATTTAAAAGCGTGACGGAAATTAAAAGGCACTAAAAGTAAATAACACAAACTTAAATCTATCTAAGGCAAACTTAAAACGCAAATAAAACTTAAACTAAAGCAAGGCTAAAAAAAATCTAAGGAAAGTAATCTTAAAGTGCGACTAAGTAAAAAGGCGGGAAAGTAAACCTTGAAAATTAAAGAATTGAAATTAGAAACTAAAAATAACCTGAACACAGCTCATCCGGAATAATCCTTCGTTCGGAACAAACATTCATCCGGAATGTCACCTTCGTTCGGAATGTTCTTCTTCACTTGGAATATTTACCAAATCCCTTGATCCGGAATAAATCCTTTATCCGGAATATGTCACTTATCCGGAATAAAGTATTGATTCGGAATACTGGTCCTTGATCCGGAATGTTGTGCTTGATCCGGAATGTTTGGTTGATCCGGAATATCTTCCTTGATCCGGAATAAAAGCTTGATCCGGAATGTTCTGTTGATCCAGAATAACTTCCTTGATCCGGAATATTGGATATTCCGGATGAACCTTTTGCTAATCCCTTGATCCGGAATGTCTTAATATTCCGAATAAAAAACTTTGATCCGGAATAATAAATTATTCCGGATGAACTTGCTGATCCGGAATATACTTGCACAAAATCCTTCACTCGGAATAACTGGGGAAGAACAGTACCTGGAAAAACAGTAAAAGCGAAGAACACGGAGGACAAAAAAGAACACGAATCTAATCCAAACTAATCAAAATCAACCACAAGATTAAATCAAACTAATAACAAATGATCAACTAATGATAATCAAACAAACCAAATCAATCAAACTAACAAATATAACCAAAATAATCAAAACCCACTTAAATAAATCAATAAAATAAGAACATGAACATGAACAAAAACATAAAAATCAAAGATTAAAGAGAGGTAGATAGGAGATTGACAAGAAAAAGTAAAGATTGACAAGAATTAAAAGAAAACTTACTTGAAATTAAATGTATTTAAGGTGCAAGACAAGGTATTTAAATGGACATGAAATTAAAAGACAGGGTAATTAAATGTGGAAGAAATAGTTTGTCAAGCTATCCAACAAGAGTAAAATGAAATGATCCTAATCTATTTATAGGGGAGGATTAGGAGGTGCTTAGGAAGCTTCCTCCCCCTTTCATATTTCTTTAATTGCATGCTTAAGTCCTTCCTCTTCTTAATCTTCTTAAATCTTAGACTTTAATGACTTTGTCTCGGGATTTCTTTGAACTCGTCTTGTAATTCTTCAATAAATTAGACTTGAGTTCTTCGGCTTTAAGTAAACTTCCGTCTTTTGACTTTTTCTTCGATAAATCTTCAGAATTGGTCTTGGACTTCCGTTCTTTTTGCACTCTTGACTTCTTGACTTCGTCTTTCCTCTTTTTCTTCGATAAAAGCCCGTGAATGCCCGTGTTTTCTCCACTTTTCACTTTTTCGTCCTAAATCACAACAAAAACACAAACCACGCATAATTCCGACATAAATGACATAAAATACACGTTTTGGCTCGGTTATTATTGTAATTAAGTGGTAAAAAGGATGGGTGTTTACACACCTATCAAATCTCCTACACTTGACCATTGCAATATCCTCATGCAATGCATTAGTTACAAAGCACGTTTACATTTCCCATCATAATCAATCCACGTTGGCCTTTATTAAAGAGATAGAAAATTAAAAATATTCAAAGTAAAGAAATCAAAAGCATACCTTGGGGTTTTGAAAATGTCATGAATGATCATCATTCTCAAGTTTTCACTTTCTCCAAACTAAGCTTAAAAACGAGATCATTGTTATTATAAGTTAGCAAACTAACACGAACTCATGTGGGCCAATTATTCACTTAGACTCCCTTATTCCTAGGTGTATCTCTTATATTTTATTATTATCTTGAATGATCACGAGGATACATTGTTGACTTATTTCGATAGTTATTTAGGCCGAAAATAAAGTGAACGATTTAATCAATAGTTAGCTAAAGGACAAAATCTTTTAAAACTGCTTCTCGGGACCTCATAAAGTTCATATCTTGGCATAACTCGCTTCGCGATTTGAGACCTTTCTCGGACCGATATTTGGCAGCGACTTCATACTTCAAATCTTGAGAGACGTTCATGAAATAATGGTCTTCTCTTCATAATAGGAATTTCTTCACTTGAAGTTTTAAGAGATTCTTCATATATGAACCACGACTTCTTCATTTTTCTCCAATATTTATTTTGGACTTTGATATACAACGATCCGCCTCCTTTTTGGACTTGGCTTTATTTATCCTCATACCTTGCTAGGGTCTTTTCGGATAGACTTCTCCATGACTTTTGGGGAGTTTTTGCTTTTCGTCGTGTGTCTCGATCCTTCATATTGATTTTTGATAAATGATTCTTCACATCACTTGGATCTTTAGCAACAAAATATAGCCCTCATGCCTTGTTAGGGCCTTTTCGGACTCGCCAATCTTCGCATCCCACTTCAATAAGTTATGCCTTGGCTATGAACTCTAATCCATACCGAGCAACTTTTAAACGATCTTGGGCTAGAAGCTAAGTAACTTTTCAAATCGTACAACCTTATTTATTGCAGATAAATTTATTAGCAAGCAATGGGAGAATAGGCTTATAATTAACTCACATAAATTCACGAAAGAATACCAAACTTATAATTGACTCTGTCATCTCTCGTTCTCCACAGTTAAAAATCTCAAGGAATGAGACTCGTGGATGCTTAGCCTATTAAATCAAACTTTTGGGTTTTCGAGTCGCCTATAGGATCTTGCAAATTCTTAGACTCTTTCAAGTTTAGAAATCGCATTATAAAGTTCCCTTGATAAACGACTCTCTAGGATAAATTATAGGAACTTGCGAAAAGTTCTTGTTCTTAACCCGTGAGAGTTAAGACTTTCACGTTTTATAGCTCCCTATATAAAAGCCTAGCAAAACTTGACTTAAACACGTTAAGGATACTAGCTAGAGTAAACTTAGATAAGTAAACTTGGGTTGAGTCAAAAGATTCACAACGTTTGAAAATTAAAACCACTTTATTAAACATTTTTTTTCTAGCAAAGAAGGAAAATAACTATACAAAAGGAAAAACTAATGGGCCAAAATAGATCAAAAATTTTGAAAAATGTCGAAAAATTGATTTTCCGGTTAAAATGAGGAAAAATACAAGGAAAAGACCACTTAACTTCGATAGAAGTCCCCCCTACACTTAATATAAACATTGTCCTCAATGTTTAAGAATGTGGGAGTAAACTCCCCTACACTTAGGACATTGTGCACTTTGTTTAAATCTCGCTAAGGAAGATACAACTAAATAGATTCCTATTTTAATATTGTGAAATATAAAATAGTGAATCGAAAAGAGTTTAGGATAGAACCGGGAAAATGGGAACACGGAATCACGGTTCGTCAAAAGTCATCAAGAGTGTGTCTTTGAAGCTCTAATCCCTGAATAAGAGAGGAAATAGCAAACACCAACGGGTCTCCCCCCTACACTTATGGTAAAAACAAAGAAAAAGATAGATAGATAATTGGGTTGCCTCCCAAAAAGCGCTTGTTTTTGTTAACCGAGTCACGAGCCTGACTCGTCCCCGAATTAAATGGTCCATGGGGAAACCTCAAATGTAATACCGGGATCAAAGACCTTGTCCTCGTTCCCGGAAGAATATAACAAAGGAGATGCAGGAGGATAAGTCTTGAATGGTAGGAAGGTCCTTTTAACATACGAGAAGTATGTGAAATCTTGATGCACGGGAGGTGGGGTGGGTAAAGGAATCACATTGTCATCCTCCAAAGACAATGGATGCTGACCAATTGGCAAAGCCGTAAGGGTATCAATCATAGAGCGGTCATTGTCACCTCCTGGGTCAAAGCACTCATCCTCATTTCCCGGTACGAAACGAGGAGAGTAAAAGCGATACATCACCCGCTGGGGTGTGCACGCGGTAGGAGGAGGTGGTAATATAATATGACAAGTATGAGAACAATTACCTTCCACCTGCGTCTCCTTTCCAGTAGAGTCAAATTTCTCCACCTCTGTGATAGAAGGGGCATGGCTAACAAAGTATGCTCATCAATAGTAGGAGAATCAGAGCTATCAATGTCCTCAATCCCTTCTCAAAGAGAGGATTCACCTCACTAGATATGTAATCGTCATCAAAATCAATTAAAGGGTTCGAATAAATCTTGAAAATTTCCTTCGGAACGTCTTCATCGGATAGTGACTCGTCATCACTAGAAGTAAAATCATTATCTTGATCAAAAAGAGGATTAGAGAAAGCCAAAGAATCCTCTCCCAAAGTGTTGGTGGAAGGAACATCATCAAAATAAAGTGCATCATACTCATCGTCACTGTCGGATGTCAACTCGGATTCACTTGGAAATGGGACAAGGTTATCAGCACTAGACTTATTGAATTCGTCGGATTCCTTTTCAGGAATTGTGCTAAGATCCTCATCCCCTAGGATGGGTGAATCTGTAGGCTCCAGAGCCGGAAAGGAATAGAATTCTCATCGTTCCAAGAAATAGGACTCTCATCGTCATCACTGTCATAATAATATGGAGGCACAAGAGGAGGAGTATAAGCATTAAGGTTAGATACCTGCTCTTGTTGCTGATCCGCTTGACATTTCTCCATCATCTTGTTGCAAGCTTCTTGAACTTTTTGAAAGGTGTCAAAAAGTATGGCCATTTACTCAGGAGGAAGTGCACACAAAGGTTGATGATTGACGGTGTGACGTGGGGGCTCAAAGTTATATACATTGGGATGATAGCACGGAACTTTCTCAAAGACCTTCGACGGATCACAAGAAGAAGCATCGTGAGGGCCCCCACAAATATAGCACCACGGGTATGGAGAAAAACCCGGTGCATCTTGAGGATAGGGATTGTCATAGACGGGAGAAGGTGAGAAAGTATTGTAAGAGGAGAAGTATGAATTTGTTGAATTGCAAAATGGACAAAATCCAAATTGTGTATCGTCGATATCAAAACCACACCGCTCACAAGTACACCATTGACATGTTTGAAAACCATGCCATGGTCTCCCACACCGTACGCAAGACGAATCCATGAAGAATTATAAATAAGAGGGGTAATGAAAAGAATTAAACATAATAGAGGATAAAGAGGAATATTTTTGGTGAAAAACTTTGAAAAAGAAAAGCTTTTTATGATTTTTCGAATGTTTTGGGATTTTTTGAAAATTTTTGACACGAAAAATAGCATTCACAAGTGAACGGATCCCAAAAAGCAACGCGTCTCTCACAGAAAACCGTTAATCTTTACGAAAAGAGCCGGCAGCGGCGCCATTTGATAACTAAGATTTTACCTAGTTAAAAATATCGTTGTTCCTGTCTAATCGAATTGATCCTGGTTTAACTATGCGACTCAGTCGTTCTTTGGTGGAAACAAATAGTTGTGTCGTTGTAGTATTAAAAAGTGCAAAACTTAAAGGTAAAATGACGTTAAGTAAATCTAAGTCTAATTTAAAATAAATGACAAGTATTTAAAAGCGTGACGAAAATTAAAAGGCACTAAAAGTAAATAACGCAAACTTAAATCTATCTAAGGCAAACTTAAAAAGCAACTAAAACTTAAACTAAAGCAAGGCTAAAATAAATCTAAGGAAAGTAATCTTAAAGTGCGACTAAGTAAAAAGGCGGGAAAGTAAAGCTTGAAAATTAAAGAATTAAAAACAGAAACTAAAAATAACCTAAACACAGCTCATCCGGAATAATCCTTCGTTCGGAATAAACATTCATCCGGAATGTCACCTTCGTTCGGAATGTTCTTCTTCACTCGGAATATTTACCAAATCCCTTGATCCGGAATAAATCCTTTATCCGGAATATGTCACTTATCCGGAATAAAGTATTGATTCGGAATACTGGTCCTTGATCCGGAATGTTGTGCTTGATCCGGAATGTTTGGTTGATCTATAGGACCTAATCTCCTATGCCAAAGAGTAAAACTATCATCTATAGTCGCAAGACATATGTTATCTTTTGACTTCTTATTGACCTTCATGACATAAAGCCCATGCTTTCTAACACCTTTTCCAATGACCTTTCCATCTTTTACGATTTCACTGTGATGTTACGAAAAGATGACCTTACACTTATTTTCACAAATTTGACCTATACTTAAAACGTTAAACCCTAAATTATCTACGTGCTCAACATTTTCAATGGTCATGGAGTCAAGAGAAACCGTACGTTTGCCAATGATATTACCACGTAGACTACTAGCGAATGTGACATTACCTCCATCATATGCTTTGTAGCGCGAGAACAAACTTCTATTACCCGTCATGTGTTTAGAACAACCACTATCCTTAATCCACTCGTCGGGTTCCAAATCAATTCCCAAGCATATCTAGGTAACAACACACATGATCAAACATTTGGTCCCCAATATCTCATGGGTCAAAAATTGTTAGTTCCAAACATCTCTTGCATTTGGTTGGGATGCATGAATGGAGGAGGGATTCCCCATGGGGAACAAAATGGAGGAGGATAATAATTCATATAACCATTTTGTTGTTCATTATTTCTCCTAGGTGTATTTGTTCTTGGTTTAGAGTTGTGGTCATTCCATCTAGGTGTTGGAGTTTTACTTCTAGGTCGTGAATTGTTTTGACTATCTCTTCTAGGTGTTGTCGTTCTACTTCTAGGCCTAGACTCATTCTGTACTCTTGGTGGAGTAGAGGATGGTCTTGATAAACTTCTATTTCCCATTAGAGGTTTACTCAAAGGCTTGTAGAACTTATTAACGGCATTGTCGTCAAGTATGGGTAATTTGACTTTGTTAACAATAAGATGCTTTGGTTGTTCACCTAAATTTGAATTTTCAGAAAGTTCAGGATTTTCAGCAAAAACTCTTTCTGGCCGCGGTTCCTTATCTAGGGCGGCGGTTCCATAGTGATAAGGAACCGCCCCATACAGTCTGGGACCGCGTACAGCAGACGGTTTTTCTGAAAATCTGACTTGTTTAGGTTCACTAGTTGATGCTTCATTTGAGTTAAAACCTATACCAAGTCTTTCCTTAGAATGAATTTTTTTGTTTAACATATCATCAAGAGCACTAGTGCCTTTCATGAACTTTTCCAATTTAATGGAGGTGCTCTTGAGATCTTCATTCTCTAATCTCATTTTCAAGCTTAGTTTTGGTTGATTTTAAGGTTTTGTTCTTTTCTATGAATTTAAGGCTAAGTTTGTGTAAATTATCATATTGGCCTTCTAATTCAATATCATCTAAGGTGGAGCTATCATTGCTATAATATTCAGTTTCGGAATGTACCTCTTTAGAAGTATGAGCCTTAAGACATTTCTCCTCTTTGGGGTTGTCATCAACATCTTCACTGCTATCGCTCCAAGAACCACTAATGAACGCCGTGTGATTCTTATCGCGTGAAGGCTTTGGACAATCACCAACAAAATGATTTGGATTACCACATCTAAAGCAATTCCTATCACCTTTTTTGTTCTTGGAAAACCGATTATTTGAGAATGGTTTATTGTCATTGTTGGGTTGCCTCACGTGTTGACCTCGTCTTTTGAAGAACCTCTTGAAATCTCTCACCGCCGATGCATACTCCTCGTCATCGCTATCCGAGGAACTATCATGATCGCTTTGTGCCTTCTTGGCTTTGAGTGCAAGAGACTTCCTTTCACTCTTGGTTTTCACCAATTCCGAGTCCTTCAAAATTATCATCTCATGAACCTTCAAGTTGCCTATGAGTTCATCGAGTGATAAAGTTGAGAGATCTTTTGATTCTTTAATCGCCGTGACTTTTGCTCTCCACTTCGGATGTAAGGTCCTTAGAAACTTCCTAACATTGTTCTTGCTAGAAAAACCTTCATCAAGTGCTTTTAGAGTAGTAATAATAGTGTTAAATCTAGCAAAAGCACTATCAATAGTTTCATATTCTAAGATGACAAATTGTTCATATTGTTGGACAAGAAGATCGATTTTGCTTTCTTTGACTTGGCTATTACGTTGGTGGGTTACTAAAAGAGCATTCCAAATATCTTTAGCGGTTCACACATAAAAATCCTTTCATACTCTTTCTTAGGTAAAGCATTATAAATCACCATTTTAGCCTCATTATTTTACGAAAGTTTCTTTTTAGTATCATCATTAGCTTTGTCAAAAGTGACCAATTCTTTTGTTTTAGAAACTTCATTAAATTGATAAGGTAAAAAATCACCATTGGTAATAACATGCCAAAGATCTAAATCCTTTGATTTCACATAAGTCTCAAATCTATTTTTCCAATAAATAAAACTATCGGTTTCAAAAAGTGGTGGTCTTTGCATAGATTGCCCTTCTAGGTACTTGTTGGAATCCATAGATCGATTCAAGTTTTAAAATACAATATACTTTAAAAATTCTTGAGCAACCTCGCTCTGATACCACTTGTAGAAACTAGAAGGGGGGTTGAATAGTTTCTTATATTTACTTGTTAAAAGATGGTTTTCAAAAAAAATCCTTTTTAAAAAACTTAGGCTTGAGGAAATGTGTGAAATCTTCTTATGCACAATATGAACAATGATAGTGTAACTAAACTAATACTAACTAATGTACATGTACAAAGAATAAAGAAGAGTTAAGGGTAAAGAAAGATCAAACCAAACACCAAGGATTTATAGTGGTTCGGCAACGAAGCTCACTCCTCGTTCCTACTCCACTCCTCGAGTAATCCTTACTCGAGAGTTCACTACACAACAAGCTCCTTATGGTGGAGAAAACCGTACACGTTGCTTAACTAATTTCCGACTCTAAGCTAAAAGTCGAGCCCTAATCGTAGCTAGGGCCAATCTACACAACTATACTTAGTACATACACAATTTCCAAATAGACACAACTACTTGGATCTTCACAACTATGACACAACAACAAATGTATAAGATTTGATCTTCAAAGGATCTTTGGTGGTGGACTCAACACTTCACAAGGATAGTGTTCTTCTCTTTGCACTTGGAGAGGAATGGATGGATGGGTTAGATTCACTTCTAAACAAGTAGTAATCAATCAAATGATCAAGGATTTGAGCGATTTAAGAAGTATGTTTGAATCTGGAAATATATGTGCAAAAGAGGTGAAGAGAAAATCTGAGAATGGTCCACAATTTATAGGACAAAGGGCCAACGGCTATATCTGCCCGCGGTTCCTTATCTCAGCCGGCGGTTCCTTATCGATAAGGAACCGCATAGGCACTAGGGAACCGCCGGAGTAGACTCCGCTCCCTTTTTGTCCTTTAGTGGTGGAGGTCTTATCTGATTATAAAATATCCTGAAAGAATATTCCAAATCAAAAAAGAATATGCCATTTTCAAATTTTCAAATATTTGATTTAATAAAACATTTTCTTAAAAAGAAATTTTACTAAAAAAACTTGTCACACTTAATAAAAGGTGAGTTTTAAGAAAATATTAAATCACTTGATCACTTGATTAAGGTTGATACTTGTTTATTCATACCTTAAGTGAAAATGTGTAAATTGAAAAAATACTTGAACTCAAGAATTCGTTTTTCGTTGTTTTCGTAAATGCTTGTTTTTACATATTGTCGTAATCAAAACTAAGCAAGACCGAAAAATGCAAGTAATGTTTTTAGGCATTATTGTATTAACAGATTGAACTCAAATTAATATTTTTTTGGTTTTACAATTTTTCTAGTTCAATTATAGTATTCCTCAAATATATAGTCGAAAAATGACAAACCTAATTCGTTATTTTTTTCAAAATTAAAAAATAAAAAGAACGTCAATTTTGAATTTTATATCAATAAAATATCTAGTAGTCCGTTGTGGTACAAAAATCAGGATTTAACACAATTTAGACTAAAAATCTAAGCTAGACATTTTATCAAACATATAGTGTGCAACACATACGACTAAAACATCAACTTTGACGTGTGATATCTCACTCATATGACATTAAATTTGTGTGATTGAAATTTATTGGTAAAGAGTGAACCAAAGTTAACAACTTTAGTGTTTAATATTTTACGTAATTCAGTTTTCTTTGAGGTAAAAAAAGAGGATAAAAATGCTAAAATAACATCAAGAAAATCAAGATCCTTTATATATGTAAAAATAGTTTTGAGATATCTAACAAGATTTATACCAAATTAAATAGAATTAAGTTTTAGAAATTATGGTGAAATCGATTTTTCTAAATATTCATCGTCTAAAAATTATGTGCGTTTGAAGTTTGACGGTGAAATATAAAAAGCGTGTAAAATTTCTATTATACCCTTGACAAATTTTTAATGTTATTTTAATTGAAAAACATGTGTGACTCTCTAATTAGCTTTCTACGGTTTTTAAAAATTGTTTGATTTCTATTAGATCGCTTATCTAAGAGAAGAACATATACTTTTGATTCTTACACGTATTTATTTATTAAATATGATTCAACATTTATCTTAATTATCTGTAGTTATACACTGGTTGACAGATGCAAAATTGAAAATAATTTTTTAATAAAAGTTTGGGGGACTAGATTATTTAAATTAATTTTGTTGAAATTATTAGAAGCCTAAAGTGAGAAAGGATTAGTTTGAAAAGAAGAATTAACAAAAAAAAGTTGGACATCTAAAAAGTCTAATTTAGCTACAAAAATTGTTGAAATTGTTAAAATTAGAGATGAGTTTTGGTCTAAAATAATCATATGCATACTCGTATTAGAATTTGAGATAGTCATTTATGTGCATAATATTATAATATATATATATATATATATATATATATATATATATATATATATATATATATATATATATATATATATATATATATATATATATATATATATGTATATATATATATATATATATATATATATATATATATATATATATATATATATATATATATATATATATATATATATATATTATTATTGTTGAGTACTTAATATAATATTATAGTTAACAATAATAAATATTTTAATATTACATGTAATTAAATATAAATATTATTTCATCCGTCTTAAAATAAGTGTTCGCATTTTTTTTTAAAATTTTTCTGAAATTTTAACCGTAAATATGTATATTTGTGTTATATAATATTTGATTGAAATTATATCAATAAAATAACTTTAAAACTCTATACATTTATATAATTTGCATCAAGTATTATTTAACAAAAAAATAATTAAAGTCAAAGTTATAAAAGAAATACTTAGTCAAAACTGATCACTTATTTCTAAATGAATGTAGCATTAATAAGTAATAGTATTTATTTAATAGATAACATGCTCTTTTATTAGTATAAATATGTAATAGAATGTAATATACCACAATAAATATATTTATTGCAATGTAATATGATAAAATGTAATACGAAGTATTTATATATAATATATAAATTTTATC
This sequence comes from Glebionis coronaria, assembly GCA_025667525.1. Taxonomy (NCBI): domain Eukaryota; kingdom Viridiplantae; phylum Streptophyta; class Magnoliopsida; order Asterales; family Asteraceae; genus Glebionis; species Glebionis coronaria. Next base: position 44,948,749 of record CM046876.1, read on the forward strand.
TTACTACTTTATAAAAGATTTAACCTTTTTTCTATACCTAGAAGTATTAAAATTTTCAGCCTCAAACATTGCTAAAAGAAGAAAGTTACACATGATCATTTTCAAAACCAGTTTAGGTTTTAATGCATATATGTTTCTTCAAGCCACATTTAAAAAGTATTTTAAATGACAATATGAATGAATAATAAATAATTTAATGAGAAATTATGTAACCATTTTATGAGAAATTAAATGAGAAATTAAATAATTTAATAAGAAATTATGTAACTATTTTATTAATACATGTAACATAAAACTTTAAATAACTTCTTATTAATATACATTAAAATATCAGTTACGAAATCTTAGTATAAAAAGAATTCATGATTTATCAAAAGACGAACCACCAATACTATCTGATTTCTGAATCGCTGCCACCACCACTATCACCTGGATCCTCACCAACACCACCGCATGTATTGATAAGTAGTGGTGTTTGAGTTTGGGTGTTTTTGTAGTTTCGATTGCATTTTTATGTTTTTGGTAATGTTTTTGGTTTGTTTTGTGAGGTGATTTAAAAGGAGTTGTATCTTCTTCATAACCACAACCCCACAACCTTCATCACTTCCTCACTACCACCACTTTCGTTGAGACCATGGGTTCAAGAACATAAAATGAAAATAAATAAAGACTTAGTTTTCAAGATCTTGGTTTCATTCAAAAATACACAAAACTACACCTACCCTAGACCTTGGTTTTCAAGATCTTTTTTCTAAATCTACGAACCTACCATGTTGTAAACATATTATTAGTATATCTTTTGCTTTAGTGATTTGTTATTTAATTATTTGTTAGTAATTTGTTGGTAAATACATGTGAATTAAAAGTGTTTGGGATTGCAGTCTTTTTTTGCTACGGTTGTATATGGCAAGTGACTTATAAAAAAAATAAGTTTAGATTAGTGAGCTGTTATATTTTTATTAAAAGTAATTATATTTTGTACTTAAAGGCAATTAAAAACTTATGATCACGCACCTCTATAAATAGTTTCTTATTGCGTAAGTTCCTCTAACTTAAACTATCATCATTTGTAAAATTACTTTCACGAAACATATATAATCGTAAAACATTACATGCTATGAATTTTAATATGACTGTATCGCCGCCGCATTGCGCGGGTACCCTGCTAGTTTATATAGAATATATTTATTTGTGTAAGCATTTATTTTACACACAAAATATCACTAATATGTAATACATCAACACCAAATAATTTGCCACATAGGTGGCTTTTCCGATCCTATGACGGCATAAAACAAAACCATTAGAACATATTTATATGTTTATGACTTTATTTTACGTCTCTCAAATACAACACCACTAACAAATAATACACCAAAATATAATAAATTGTCATACAAATGGCTCCAAGGATCCTCTCACGGTGTAGACAAAACCATGCTAACATTACTATGATACGAGATAACTCAAATTCGGATAGAAAGAGAATTTTAACTTTTTGGTTTAAGTGATCTTGCAAATAAAAAGCACTTACTTTAGAATCCTGTAAGTGTTGTGTTCTTGCATCGGTGACATTGTACCATCAAAAAATTTGGATTATAGGGCATTTCACACTTATAATACTTATTCGTAAAGTTCATAATTAAAAAAGTCAATTGACATTTATAGAGCACAAGTAGTACTTACACTTCAACAAATACGTCTTCGAAACATTGATTAATAATGTACCAGAATCGATAGAAAAACTTTTTCTCTTCGATATTTTTGTGAAATTGACGAATGAAGACGTGCAGAAATGTATTTTAACCACCCTCGTATAACCCTAAAATTAAAGTGGCTTAGATTACACCATCCAGTATATACTTGAGTCAAATAACGAACTTATCCTATCCGATCTAAAGTCCTCCTCGTATATACAACATTCATTATTTGACTCAAGTCTCTTTTATACTAAATAATTATTTTCAATCCTAATAGTCCTATATCTTGTAGTACACATATTTTGGTATAAAATAGTGCTTTCTCACCTTAGCCTTGGTGGCAGATACTACTACAATTTTTGCAAATATAGATGGTGCTCCCGCGAATAAGTTTGTAGATCGCTCTTTTTGTAGTAGGATCAAAAGGAGCAATCAGCAATACAATATTCGACCCCTTCCCTGGCCAAATTCGCGATGTTTCCCTGGCGACATGTCGCCAGGGAAGGTGAATCCCTGGCGACATGTCGCCAGGGAAACGTCGCCAAGAAAGGCTGGTGCGGGATTGTTTCCCTGGCGACTAATTAGGGTTTCCCTGGCGACTAAGTGGGCCCCGCAACTCTTTGGTTAAAAAATTGGTGCCACGCTGGAGTTGGTGCGGGATAGTTTCCCTGGCGACATATGTCGCCAGGGAAAAGTTGGCTGATTAAGGAACTTAAGTAAAAAAGGTTATTAAACCTCACTTTTCCCTGGCGACATGTCGCCAGGGAAACTATTCGTAACGTTGACAAGTCAACGCCTGGCGTTGACAAGTCAATGTTCTTCTAGAGTTTCCCTGGCGACATGTCGCCAGGGAAACTTGGCTAACTTTTTAGAAAGTCAAGTGAGCCCAAGTTTCCCTGGCGACATGTCGCCAGGGAAACTTGACTGACTTTTTAGAAAGTCAAGTGAGCCCAAGTTTCCCTGGCGACATGTCGCCATGGAAACTTGGCTGACTTTTTAGAAAGTCAAGTGAGCCCAAGTTTCCCTGGCATGTCGCCAGGGTAACTTTGACATTTTTTTTAGATGTCTGCACAGCAGGCTGTTTCCAGATTTTTTCCGGAATTTTTCTGGAAAAAATCTACCAAAACCTGGGAATACAAATACAAAACCTGAAGATACAAATACTAAAAATCTACCACGAATCTAGTACCAAAACACAATAACATGTAACCTCTCGATCAATACAAATACATATGTCACAACTTGAGTACAAAGTTCCTAGTTACACTTATTAAACTTGCAATTCGGGGTTTACAATTATTAAACTTGCATGCTAAGGTAGGAAAAACAAGACAAGCATACTAACCATTATTGCCATTCTACCCGTCGACATTATCATTACCACTCCCACCGGCGCCACTACCGCTTCCTCCCGTGCCACTCCCGCTAGCACCACCCGATAGAAATAATGAGAACGCATCGGCAAACCTATCGTCACTTCTCATAAAGTTAAACACTTGAGACGCTTGTTCCAACCGTGGGTCGATGGGAGGAGGAGAAGGAATATAGTGAGCAGTCCTTCTCGGCACTATCTGGCCGACACCGGGCATGTGGCCTCGCTGCTTTCCACCTCGGACGATACGGTTGATCTCGTCGTCCGTATATTTGCCTACAGCCTTCATCGCAAGCATCTCCTCCTAACGAAGTGACAAAAACAAACGACAGTTAGTATATTATTTATTAATCGGGTTGGTACATTATTTATCGGTAGGGAATAGTAAAAAACCAAGGCATATCCAAAAAAAATTAATTAATTAATTAATTTAAAAAAAATACTTACATACATAACGCGGTCCGCATCGCAAGGAAAATTCCCATCCTGGTCGGTGTGCGCAATGAAGAAGTGATCAATGACAGTCGGGGGTGGCACATCAGCTTCAATTGCAGCTTGCGTCTGTACATACATAGACACGCATATATAGAATGAAGCAAATTCAAAACAAAAAATCACAACACACCAAAACATATAATCAAAGACATATATGTATGTAAATTAATTATAGAATTTCTCACCACTTGGTCTCGAAGGCGTGCCAACGATCGGGATCCCTGCCGACTCGGCGTCTTCTGCTTAGACCGTTTCTGGGAGTTCGTCAGGCATCTTTTCTCATAATCCGGATTACTCCAAAGTGCGATCTGTTTTTCCCAGTCCTCTGGAGAATTTCCTCTGGACGCTCGCTGCGGACTCTATCGATATCTACCGTGCCGGTATCGATGTTTCAGACCCAATGCTTTGTCTTGAGCGTATTTTTTCGAGAATTGTAACTCTTTGTAAGCATTTGATTGAAGTCGCCACGTATATCCTTCCATCTACCACGATCAATCTTGTGTGGCGTCAAATTAAACTTATCCTGCATTCATATACAACAAATAAAACAAACACAGAGTTAGAGTTAGAGATATAATTTATACATTATTTTGTTTATTTATTTAATGGCTTATATATTTATTTAATTTTTTATAATAAAAACAACTTATCCTGATAAGCATAAGCTTTTTGAAAACATCTTGTTCTGATAAGCTTATCAGGACAAGCTGTTTGAAAACAGCTTATCCTGATAAGCTTATCAGGACAAGCTGTTTGAAAACAGCTTATCCTGATAAGCATATCAGAACAAGCTGTTTTCACACAGCTTGTTCTGATAAGCTTATCAAGATAAGTTGTATTCAAACAGCTTGTTCTGATAAGCTTATCAGGATAAGCTGTTTGAAAACAGCTTATCCGAAAAGCTTATTACATTATTCTCATCAAATATATATTTATTTAAATTTTTTTATATTTATTCGAATTTTTTTATATATATTTAAAAAAAATTTATATGATATAAATAAATAAGATACAATTTGTATATTTATTTAAATTTGTTATTTATTTATATGATATAAATAAATAAACAAATTTATTTAAATATATACACTATTAAATAAATAAACACAATAATGTTATGAACATAAAAATGATAACTGACCTCTATGTTCGCCCAAACCAACGTATTGATCTCATCAGGGACATCATTCCAACTTGGGTAGTACAGTGGCACGAGCCTCCTGATACAATCCCCGATGTAATTAGATAAATGCTGAGCATGCGCGCCGCGAGGCCGGAAAGATTTTTCTTAAAAATCTATCGGGACAGGGCCATGCTCACCAACTTCCTCCAACAAATCGATACATCGGCTAATGCCTCGATTCTTTCTACCGGCCTCTCTGCCGCCCAAATTTTCTTTTCTTTTGCCTTTGCCTGCAAAAATCAAGTGAGTGACAAAGTCATAAAAATTTAAGGCAAGCAAGCAACATATATATGCACCAAATTTTTGATTGTGTTACAATAATCCAAATATTCTTACCTTTATTTCTAAATAAGGCAAAACAACCGCTGCGGATGTTTGGCGTAGGAGGTTCATCCTCACCACCACCGTCACCACCGTGTGATCCTGTAACATCTGCTGACATCTGTACAAGTACAATTAGCATAACATAGACAAATTCATGAACAAAATAATATAAGCATGCACAAATCCAAATACAACACATCCACATAAATATACACATTTAAAAAATCCACAACAATTAGATTCATTAATTCAAACAAATAAGTGTCTTTTACAAGTTACAACTAAAAGTCAATCTTCTTCTTCACTGGAATAAACTCTGTCTTCACCATCATCATCATTCACACGTTCTTCATCACTTAAATCATGAGGGACGTCTTCATCATAAGTAATACCATCGTCTTCATCATCAACATCAATGATATTTGGCGGTGCATCAACCTCCGTTTTATGGCCATCTATATTCAAGGTCACATCACCCACGTCATTCAAATTAGTGGAAAGTGATAGATCAGATGAGTTGTCAAAATGTATAATATCAGGAACGGCATCTGAGACTATGACACCCCCGTTGGAAAACTTTTTATGATTAACATGTTCAACGACCTTCCAGTTGGGTTTGTTCTTATCTTCAATGTAGAAGACTTGTTTGACTTGTGTTGCGAGAATGTATTGTTCATCTTTCCAAAACTCAGCTCTTGTGTCGGTGAGTTGAGTCATGTTGTTTCTATAGATAAGACGTTTTTTACGTAACATGGGGCGAGTGTCGAACCACTTAACTTTGAACAACACAACACTGAACGACAAATAACGAAACACAAGGATCTGTTGAAGCTGACCATAAGCCATTGTGTTCTCAGGGCCAGGCGCACAAATGCCGCTGTTTTGAGTTGTACGACGTTCATCGCGGCTGTGCACGACATACCTCACACCGTCGACTATGCAAGAGTTTATTGAGATTGGATGCGGTGATGGTCCACAAGCCAAAGCGAATAACTCTCTGGTCTGGATAACATCTGGGTCTTTTTCATTGTCTACGTGACGTTGACGGATCTATGAGGAATAAAGGATTAGGTACAGAAAACTATTTATAATAATATTATTTTTTTACAGGTAAGTACACAAGATAAGTCTAAGTTTACCATTTTCCCAAACCACGCGGAGAATTCTTTTTTCTTGTCTTTGTCAGGATATAATCTGAAAAACGTTCATGGTATTAGAATAAGTCGCTATTGTTAAGAAAAAGAAGTTTCAAAATAAAATAAAAAACGCGTACCTCTTGAACTCGGAAATATACTTGTCGATTTCAGGACTGTTGTTTATTACATACCATTCCACTTTCTCGAACTCTTGATAAGGGAACGGAATATACGACTTTTTCCCAAGCGGGTTACATACCGATCGGAACACCTGAAACTGACACGTTAGGGGAGGGGGTCCACATTACGGTCGAGACGATTAAATTTAGTGGTAACATCATCCCGAAAATACTTAGAACAGAAAGTCAATGCTTCTTGTGCAACATAACCCTCCGCAATCGAACCTTCTGGCTTAGCTTTATTTCGTACATAACCTTTTAGCTCTTTCATGTATCTTTCAAATGGATACATCCACCGGGGGCGGATAGGCCCGCCTTCAATGGCCTCATCAGGTAAATGGATAACCAAGTGAACCATAATGTCAAAGAAATCAGGAGGATATATGAGCTCAATATCGCACAAAATGTCAACCACCTTTTTTCAGCAGTCAACATGTCATCCACCATTAAAGTTGCAGAGCAGAGTTGCTTAAACAAGTTACATAGGTCGATCAGTGGTCTTGCAATCTCAGCAGGCGAGTATTCCTGAAGTGCGAAAGGAAGTAAACGTTGCATCATTATATGACAGTCATGAGACTTCATGCCCGTTATATTGGTATCGTTATCGGTCACTTTGTGCTTGAAGTTGGATCCGAACCCATCTGGTAGTTTAACACTTTTGATGTACTGACAAAACTTTTTCCTGTTCTCTGGTGTGAAGGAATACGAAGCCTGAGGCTTCTTGCACTTCCCGTTTTTACTTTGGGTGAGCCACAAGCTTTTTCAAATGCCCAACTTTTCCAAGTATTGTCTTGCCTTGACAGTGTCTTTAGATTTGTCATTCATCAACAAAGTGTTCAGGATGGCCTCCAACACATTTTTTTCGATATGCATGATGTCTAAATTGTGTCTTAGTGAAAGAAAAGGCCAATACTCAAGCTCGTAAAAAATAGACCGTTTAGACCAGTTAGGCTCAACACGAAAATTGCGTGTTATCTTCACACCCCCAAAATTCTTATGTTTATCGGGCAGTCGATTTGGCAGTGAAGCGTGTTGCTCGTTAATCCGGTCCATGGTAAATGTTCTAGGACGGGGCTGGTGTTCGGGTTTACCATTGAATAAACGTGAAATCCTGGATTTATGGCGGGGCAGTAAGAATCTTCTGTGGCCAACGTAAGCTATTTTGCTTGCCACATGAAGAGATGGAGTGTCGTCATTACATGTAGGGCAAGCCTTGTAACCTTGCCCACTATACCCAGACAAACTACTTCGAGCCGGAAAATCATTGATGGTTTATAAAAGCATCGCTCTCATGGTGAATGCCTCGCCTGTAGCTTGGTCTATAGTACTCACACCATCCCATAAAAGTTTTAGATCATCAATTAAAGGTCTCAAGTAAACATCAATGTCCTTGCCCAGGGATTTAGGGCCAGGAATTAACAGCGTCAGCATTAAAGAACTCTCTTTCATACACAACCACGGAGGCAGGTTGTATGTTGTCAATATCACCGGCCACATGTTGTAAGTCTGACTAAGGTTGCCGAATGGATTGAAACCATCAGCAGCCAACCCTAATCGAACATTTCTTGGTTCTGCTGCAAAATCACCATACTTGGCATCAAATTTCTTCCAAGTCGCACCATCACACGGGTGTTGCATCTTACCGGGCTCCGTACACTTTCCAGTAGCATGCCAAATCATATCCTTTGCACTTTTACTAGACTTGTACAAACGTTGTAGTCTAGGAATGATCGGAAAGTAACACAGCACCTTCTTAGGAACTTTCTTCCCCGGCGTGTTAGTGTCTTTCCATCTACTTGTATTACACACCGGACAGAAATCCAAATCGACGTATCCTTCCCGAAATAAGCAACAATCGTGTTCACAAGCATGTATCGAATCGTACCCTAACCCAATCGTTTTAAATGTCTTCTTAATTGCATAGTATGACGGTGGGAGCTTGAATCCTCTGCTTGGGGAAAAGATAGTTTGGAACCACTCTAGAATATCATTGAATATGGTATCGGTGATTTTACCTTTGGCCTTATAATGTGTAAACTTTGCCATGAAGTCTAATCGAGTCGCTTCTACACAACCAGGGTACAGCGGCTCATTGGCACTGCGATATAACTCTTCAAACTCGTTAGCTTGAGTCCATCTGTTACTTGAGTTGGGAGGAGGTGGAGGAGGAATATAGTCCGGAGGCATATAGGTAAGATCATCAAGTAACGATGTCATGTCAGTTATAAAAGGTTGTCTTGTGTTATCTATTATTGGCAGTGGTGGCGGTGGTGGTGGTGGTGGAGGAGGTGTAGGTGTAGGAGGAGCCGGTTCACCATGGTGTACCCATGTTGTATAACTGTTGTCAAACCCGGACTTCATAACGTGGTTCGAAAGAAGGTCAATATCTACCAGGAGTCTTGTTCGACATCGCTTGCATGGACATGGTATCTCATTCAAACGATTCACAAACTTCCTGAATGCTTGACAAAACTGGCAAGACCCAATATATATTCTGGCTGATGACGCTCTAACCGTGTCCAACTCTTATCAATGAGTACCATAACTGTGTTTTAACGATACATTTAGTTATTATATGCAACTTAATTAACCCAAGTAATTTTAAAAAATAATTATTATATATTTCATAAATAATAATATGTATTATATCAAATTATAAAAAATAATTATAAAATATATAATTATTATTTATAAAGTATATAATTATATAATAATATTTATTAAAAGATATAATTATCAAGTATAGAAAATAGTAGTTCACCTAGTGCAACTATGGAAGGCAATCCTAACCCACCCTTTGAATGTTTCCTCTCATATATGAATGCGTATAACCGATTTACTATTTGAGAAAATTTCGGCAGCATTTCCCCTTAACTCCCCAAATATGCGTTTAAAGACATATTCGTAGGAGTAAAGGAGAAACACTGTCGAAATCATCTCAAATACTAAATCGGTTATACGCATTCATATCCTAAATGAGACAAAATATTCAAAAAGCAGTCCCAAACAGGGGACTTTCCGAAGTTAATTCCTAATAAATTAACTTCGGACGGGTTTTCTATAGGTTGATAAATTTCAGACGGGAATTTTCTGAAATTAATCGCTAAAATCCTAAAACATTCCTAAGGCTTAGTCCAATAAAACATTTATATCATATAATAAAAACAGCTTATTCTGATAAGCTTATCAGAATAAGCTGTTTGAAAACAGCTTATCCCGATAAGCTTATCAGAATAAGCTGTTTTCAAACAGCTTATTCTGATAAGCTTATTAGAATAAGTTGTTTGATAACAGCTTATCCCGATAAGCTTATCAGAATAAGCTATTTTCAAACAGCTTATTCTGATAAGCTTATTAGAATAAGTTGTTTGAAAACAGCTTATCCCGATAAGCTTATCAAAGTAAGCTGTTTGAAAACAGCTTATCCCGATAAGCTTATCAGAATAAGCAGCTTATTCTGATAAGCTTATAAGGATAAGCTGTTTTTAAACAGCGTATTCTGATAAGCTTATCAGGATAAGCTGTTATCAAACAGCTTATCCTGATAAGCTTATTAGGATAAGCTGTTATCAAACAGCTTATTCTGATAAGCCAGGTTAACCTGTTTGAAATCAGCTTATCCAAAAAAGATTATTAGAATTTATTCTCATCAAATAGGTAACATAAGGAGTGTTTGGATTTACGTTTAAAAAAATTAACAAGTTTAAACATCCCGGACGACATGTCGCCAGGGAATCTAAAAAAAACAATATGTATTATCAATTACAATTAAAAGGTAAAAAAACATACCGTTAAAGAGTGGTCGGGTCTCGGCTGTGGTCGGGGCGCGGGTGTGGTCGGGGCTCGGCTGCGGTCGGGTCTCGGCTGTGGTCGGGCTCGGCTACGGTCAGGACTCGGCTGCGGTGACCGGATATGTAAAAACAAAACCAAATATACTATCAATTATAATATAAGTTATATAAAAAATCAATTACAATATAAATTATAAAAAAAATTATATAAAAAAACCTTAACAATTACAATATAAATTATATAAAAAACCTTAATATATATTGCGGTGGTGGTGGTGTCGGTGAATGTAGATGGCGTGGTGGTGGTGTTGGCGACTGGAGATGGTGGTGAGTGGTGGTGAGTGCACGTGTGCAGGTGTGGAGGAGAGTGATGGTGAGTGGTGGTGGTGAGTGGTGGTGGTGGTGATATAGCAGCGAAGGGTGTGGAGGAGAGTGGTGGTGGTGATGATACAGCAACAACAGCAGCGAAGGATGTGTTTTTTTTATAAGTGTTGTGAGAAAAGAGAAGCAGATCTGGTCAAAAAGGGCTTTTTTTCCCCGGCGACAATCCCTGGCGACATGTCGCCAGGGATACTTTTGACTTTTGTCATTTAGCCAAAAGCGCGCGTGATTGAAACATTTTGGAGGGGTGTGACAAAGTTTCCCTGGCGACATGTCGCCAGGGATACCTTTGACTTTTCAACGCATATACACGTACCTATAACTTTTGTCGTATCTCCCAAACCTTCCCTAGCGACATGTCGCCAGGGATACCTTTGACTTTTCAACGCATATAAACGTACCTAAATTGTTTTGTCGTATCTCCCAAACCTTCCCTGGCGACATGTCGCCAGGGAAACTATCCCTGGCGACATGTCGCCAGGGATAGGCAAACATGTCGCAAGGGATAATTTTTGTGAAAATAAAATTTCTTGTTACTTATGTATTATTATAATTAGTAATAAAATAATAATAATTTTTATTATTATTTATAAAATAATAATTATTATTATTACAATTTATAAAATAATTATTATTATTTATAAAATAACTATATCATCCCGGTCAGTTTAATTTCTAAATTCATTCCGATTTATTCCGTTTAGTTTCTCGATTTATTCTAATTCGGTAACCATTTAACATCTAACGTTTAACAAATGCATACCGACTCATCCATTGAACATCTAACATGTAACCAAGACATGTCGAGTCATCCATTGAACATCTAACGTGTAACCAAGACATGCCGACTCATTTATTGAACATCTAACGTGTAACCAACACATACCGACTCATCCATTGAACATCTAACGTTTAACAAATGCATACCGTCTCATCCATTTAACATCTAACGTGTAACTAAAACATGCCGACTCATTTATTGAACATCTAACGTGTAACCAACACATGTCGAGTCGTCCATTGAACATCCAACGTATAACCATAACAAACCGGATCATCCATTGAACATCAAACGTATATCCATAACAAACCGGGTCATCCATTGAACATCTAACGTGTAACCAAGACATGCTGACTCATCCATTCAACATTTAATGTTTAACAAATGCATACCGACTCATCCAATGAACATCTAACTTGTAACCAAGACATGCCGACTCATCCATTGAACATCTAATGTTTAACAAATGCATACCGACTCATCCAATGAACATCTAACGTGTAACCAAAACATACCGACTCATCCATTGAACATCTAATGTTTAACAAATGCATACCGACTCATCCATTGAACATCTAACGTCTAACCAAGACATGCCGACTCATTTATTGAACATCTAACGTGTAACCAACACATATCGAGTCGTCCATTGAACATCTAACGTCTAACCAAGCTTGGTTACAAGTTCTTCATTCTCACACAACATCCCGTCCGCTATCACTTCACTAAACTGAGAAGCATATGTCATAACGTTCTGAGTGAAAGTTGAGACAACTGGCAACCAACCGGCATCCGCTGCTGATATCAGTTAATATTCTTCATCAATGAACGGACCATTGAACATCTAACGTGTAACCAAGACATGCCGACTCATTTATTAAACATCTAACGTGTAACCAACACATACCGACTCATCCATTGAACATCTAACGTTTAACAAATGCATACCGACTCATCCATTTAACATCTAACGTGTAACTAAGACATGCCGAATCATTTAATGAACATCTAACGTGTAACCAACACATGTCGAGTCGTCCATGGGATATCAACAAGCCTGTCGCTTAAAAGTTCAAGTAAACTCATCTACCAATGGGATATCAACAAGCACCGATTCATTATGAAGATTATAAACCAGTGATGATTCAAGCATGAACGACTCAGAAGGTGGTTTGTACCCAGAACAACTATTCAAATAAATCTTTAACCAGCTTCCGTTTTGAATCAATGACAAAAAGAGTTCCGACAAACAAGTCCCGGTTGTCCTTAAAATCTTAAGCCAGTTTAGAAGCAAGAACGTATTTGATTTAGTTAACGGGGATGACATAGTAGGAACAACAGCATTAGGTGGAGATAAATAAGGGATATCTAACGTGTAACCAAAATAGCTTACACAACGAGTATAGTCATTTGCCAGCTCAACATAGTTATGTTGCCAGCTCATCTAACGTGTAACCAAAACATACCGACTCATCCATTGAACATCTAATGTTTAACAAATGCATACCGACTCATCCATTGAACATCTAACGTCTAACAAAGACATGCCGACTCATTTATTGAACATCTAACGTGTAACCAACACATGTCGAGTCGTCCATTGAACATCCAACGTATAACCATAACAAACCGGATCATCCATTGAACATCCAACGTACAACCATAACAAACCGGGTCATCCATTGAACATCCAACGTTTAACTATTGGCGGGAAAACGTTGGCGGGAAAACATTGACGGGAAAATGTTAACCATTTCCCTCACTTTTTAACCATAAAAGGATTCACACACACTTATCATCAGCAGATCACACACACACACACACACTTATCATCTCCTACCAAACTCACCACCACCACCACCTGATTTGGTAGTAGATGGATCCCCGTGAAGCTTATAAGTGTACATGTAGAAAGGGATATATTGTGTTGAGACAGTCACATCAACCTCATAGCTTTTGTAAACTCTACTATGCATGTCCTTTTTTGAAGGTAAACAATCAAATGTTTTAGTTATGTAATACGTGTGATTATTAAAATGACTTGTCATGTTATTTGTTTACTTTGTAACAGCCAAAAATAGATGATTATGGATGTAAATATTTTAAATGGAAGGATGATTTTGATCTCGAACTCCGTATAAGATCTTCCCCTGGATCTTCAACACCTCAAGGTTCACATCCAAGTTCTTCTATAGGTCCTTCTCAATCTGCACCCACTGAGTGCTCAAGCAAGATCAAAGATCTAAAGATAAAGATGTTAGAGGCAAGACTAGAAATGGAAAGGTATCCTGAAGACCACGCATGGCAATCGGCTGCAATACTTCATGAGCTTTTAAATGAAATGGAAAATCTTAGCGTTGAGTAGTAATCGGCTGTACTACTTCACGAACTTTAAGTTGATTAGTAATGTTTGTTTTTAAGTTTTCCATTTGATTCCACAAGGGCTATGTATAATATTATGAATAAATAAATGTTTGTTTTATAAATGTCTCATTTTTATTATATAAACGTCGCAAAAATAAAATAACATCGGATCGATAGTTAAAATAATAATTATTTGGAATAAATAAATATTTGTTTTATAAATGTCTCATTTTTATTATATAAACGTCGCAAAAATTAAATAACATCGGATCGATAGTTAAAATAATAATTAACAAGCAAAAAGTAAATAAATATATGACAGGGAGTTTCCCTGGCGACATGTCGCCAGGGAAACATTTGGGATTTGGCGGGTAAAAGCCCGCCACACATTTTGTGTTTAATTTTGAAACTAATCACAAATGGCAAAGGTTTCCCTGGCGACATGTCGCCAGGGATAATCTTGGCATGTAATTAGCAAACTTAGTTTTTGTTAAATACGATGGACGAGTTTTCCCTGGCGACATGTCGCCAGGGATAAGTTGGGACAAAGTATTCCTGGCGACGTGTCGCCAGGGAAACTTTGGAGGGAAAATTTCGCGCTCTTTCACTTGGTATCTGATTTTGAACCGATTATCCCTGGCGACATGTCGCCAGGGAAACCCTAGTCAAACTTTGATCAAAAAGTAAATCCACTTTACCGCCACGTCAGCGTTATCGCCACGGAAAAGGGGTTATCCCTGGCGACATTTTGTCGCCAGGGAAACCCCCGTCATCTGTTCTCAACTTTCTTGTAGTGCACTATACAAGAAGTGTTTTAGTTTCTGTATATCTGCAACTGTCATGTTGATACAATCTGGATGGAACCTAATGCGATTTGCTTAATGAACTCCCTTGATAGTATGGCAATGATTTGGTACAAGATTTCTAGTCTAGGTTATTTTATATAGACGTATAGTCGTATATCACCTATAAGGAAATGAGTTTTGTTTTGCGTGAATTTTTCGTACGTATATGAATATTGCGTAAACAAAACTTACGTTCTAATCATAGTGCAATTGTGTCATCATAAGAAACCATGTGCAATAATGACTAATTGACAAAAACTTATATCCTATTATTCTACTCTACATTAGTTAAATTTCGGTTCAATAGCATTGAGTATGACGTAGAAAAAACCTACGTACTAATAATACCGTAATTTTGTCACTATAAGAAACCATGTGCATGAGTCAATAATCAAACATATATCAACAAGCGAAATGATAATTTTGTCCACTTTTTAACAAATTAAAACATATATCAACAAGCGAAATGATAAAAAGATTTGGATTTGTTGGGCCTTTCACCACTTCAACAAGTACTTGAGTCAATAATCAAACATAACGTTTTAAAAAAAAAGACAATCCTAAAATTATTTCAAACCCATCAAAGTACACCAGAAACTATTCAATACATCTGCTCAATTATTTTTAATTGCTTCTGCATTTCTTTTCTTCGTGCAGCCAATTCTCGCATTTCTTTGTTGTTCTCTTTTATAGCCTGTCGATGTTGTTCGGTTTGATTACTTAGCAATTCTTCCCTCTCACGTATATGTTCCATCTCCTCTTTTATCTTTTCTACCTAAAATTAAACAAACACATACACGTCAAGAAAAGGTGGTAACCAACAGCTAGATCGCGTGAACTGTGTCATGATAAATGAAAAGTTTCTCACAGTCTCACCTCAATCTCGCTAGATGGTGGTAACGATGATGAGCTAAACACCATGTTTGTATTACCACGACTAGTTGAGCAACTCGGGCAAAAGAATTGGTCCAATTTCTGCACATCTTCATTCGTCAGTTTCAGACAAGCGGGATGAAACCTATAACATACACAAATTTATAGATAAAAAAAACCCCACTTAGCATGTAATTTTTAACAAATTAACAAAAACTAAAGACATATAATTAAAATTTACCAATCGTCACATCCGTCACATCCCACCATTAGCACATCAGGGTTCACAGGCATTTTGCACTTGCAATATCTGCATATACATGTAAAAAACCGAATTAGTAAATCCTAATAAAAGTTAATTCACATTTGTACCAAACTAAATAAACAGGAAAATTATAACACAAATTATCTGACACAAATCTAAAGACCACTCACGTAGCAATTTTCTTATTTTTTAAACATTGTTTTGTAGCGATGTATTCAAATCGGCAGAAATAATCTTTGTCTGCCACAAATTTGAGCTTTATATACTTGGCGAAAGAGTGAACGTCACATCTTCCTATAATTGTATCTGCATAATGCAGCTCTTGATGATCTGACGCTATCAGTTCCTTGTCACCGTGAAATGACATCCGGCCTACTGACGTTTCCTCAGGTCGGTAATACCACGTAACCATTACAGTCACATTATTATTTCTATCACGATTTAAGCTCTCCACTCGACCTACATGTGGAGGCCTCTGGTTTAGGGTGTCTGATCTAAATAGAAAACATTTCCCACCTGTAAAAATAAGCACATGTATATTGTCAACTTAGAATTAACATGCTTGGCTTTATTCACATATACAGACTTATAAAAGTACAGAAATATTAAGAGAAGAATGTATACTTTTGATTGTTACATTTTCTTTGTTTATAACATATGATTCAACAGATTTTGCCATCTAAATTACAGGTACTTACAAATTGATTAATGTATGCAAAATTAAAAATAATTTTTTAATAAAAGTTTAGGAGACTAAATTATTTAAATTTATTTTGATGAAACTATAAAAAGCGAAGAATGACAAAAGGATTGCGTTTGAAAAGAAGAACTTAGCAAAAAAGGTGGAGTTTTGAAAACCCTAATTTCACTTAAAAAAATTGTTGAAATTTGAGTTTTGGTCTAGAATGATCGTGCATATTTATAGTGGAATTTGAGATAAAATTATTTAATAACATGATATTACAATGTATGTATTATTGTTGTATCTTTAATTTCAATATCATAAATGCTAATAAAGATTAAAACATTACATGTAACAAAAAAAAATATTTATTGAAAAGTAATAATACAATATTTAATACTCTTTCCGTCTCAATTTATTGTTCACAGATAAAAACATATGGTTTTAGAAAAATCATTATTACAATTTTCTCTCTATTACTTTTTTGCAGAATAACAATTTCACCATTAACTAATTAATATAAACTTTTTTATTGTTAGTAATAATAACCTCAAATAAAGGTAATATGGCAAAGTATAATTAAATTCCTTATGTACGTTTGTGAACAATTTTTTAGGACAACTTAAAATGAAATACTTGATAGTTTACAATAATATTAGGCTGGTGTGAGTGGGGTTAAACCCACGAGCAACATACCCAACATCGCGCGCAGCCCCATTCCCCCACCCAAAGTCGCGCCCGAGTTTGTCCTAAAAAAATGGCCACACTCACCCTGGGTGAGTTACTACACATGGGACCCACATGTTAAATAAAACCGTTATTTTCAAAATTAAAAAAAAAACTTTTCTCAATACCCATTTTTACTTATAAATACCTACCAAAAACTCTTATTTTTCAAACACACATTCATATTTCATACACATTTCACACATTCTCTCCAAATCACTAAAAAATGGAAAATATCGATGAATACGAGTTATTTTTTGCCATTGAAAATTCGGATGTCGCAACAAAACGCAAGTGGGCTTTTATTAAAAAAGCGTTGCAGTTTATTAAGAGACGACGCATTGCTAATCGATTACCAAGAAATGTCATAACTCGAGACCGAATAGGTGCTCATGATCGGTTAGTTGCGTCTTTTTTTCGGCGAACCCAAGAAACGATGCGAAAGAGTCCACAAAGATTTTTCAAATGGGGCGCCCCCTTTTCAACTGGATAGTTAGTGAAGTGACTCACCATTCTGCATACTTTCATAATAATATTGATTGTACCGGAAACGAAGGTATTTCGCCTTTGTTAAAGTGCACCTCGGAAATTTGTCAATTGCCATACGGCGTCGTTCCTTATTTTCTAGATGAGTATCTACAAATGAGCGTAAGAACTTCTCGAGAATCACTTGATCATTTCTGTAGTGCTGTTATGGAAATATCCGG
The DNA here is from genome assembly GCA_025667525.1 of Glebionis coronaria. Classification (NCBI taxonomy): domain Eukaryota; kingdom Viridiplantae; phylum Streptophyta; class Magnoliopsida; order Asterales; family Asteraceae; genus Glebionis; species Glebionis coronaria. The sequence continues at coordinate 44,966,553 of CM046876.1, forward strand.
GGCTGAGTATATGAGAAAACCCACATATACTGATGTTCAGGAACTTTATGCGCATCATGAAGCAAAGCACGGGTTTCCAGGGATGATAGGAAGTCTTGATTGTACAGACTTAGAGTGGTTCGGTTGTCCAACTGCCTTTAAAGGGTAATATGTTAGACGAGGTCGTGAACCGAATCCATTCATTTTACTTGAAGCTGTTGCGTCGCAGGACTTGTGGATATGGCATGCATTTTTTGGTGTTGCTGGGTCGAACAACGACATCAACGTTTTATATCAGTCCCCTTTATTTAATGATTTGAAAACCGGACGAGCACCTGAGGTGGAGTTTGTGGCTAACGGAGTACACTATCTATGGGGATACTATCTTACGGACGGAGTATATCTGGAATTGACACCACTTGTTAAAACAATTCCCGAACCATCATCTAGTGACCATAAGAGGATTTTATATAAGCAGAAACAAGAATCGGCAAGAAAAGATATTGAAAGAGCTTTTGGTGTTTTGAAGAAGAAATGGCCATATTAGCCAATCCTGCACGACCTTTACGGAAAGAAAGAATCATGAATATGATGTACACATGCATCATATTACATAATATGGTTCGAAAGTTTAAAAAAAACAATATCTCCTAAATGGTTCCCAGAAGAAGAAATTCAACCGGACGATGTGTTTCAAACCCAAGAACACGTGCTACAAGTTATGCGGCATATTAGTTCCGCGCATGAACATCACAATCTTCGAGCAGATTTGGTCGAGCATTTGTATGCCAATGCTTAATTTATTATGTTTTTGTATTTATGTTTTTTTAAATGTTGTTTTTAAATTTCCTATGGATCGTCTTTTAATTTCGTACTGTGTTTTAATTTTCTATGTACTCGTGTTTTAATAAAATGTATGAATAAAAAATATTTAATAAAAAGATAGGGGTGATGTGGAGTGAGTTTGGCTGAGTTTGGGTGAGTGTCATTACCTCCTGTGTGAGTTTGGGTGAGTTTGTTAAAAAGCTGAGGTGACGCTGACGTGACGGTGAGTGACTTTGGTGCCACTCCCACCAACCTTAGGACGAAGAAAATACACACATACTCTTTTTAGTAATACGCTAATATAAATATTTAATATAAGTTAATTTACCACAATATAATAATATGTTAATATGAATATTTATTGCAATATAATATGATAAAATGCATTATAATCTACATAATATAAAACTAGTTTATATAAAATATATTTATTTATGTAAGCATTTATTTTACACATACAATATCACTAATATGTAATGCATCCACACCAAATAATTTGCCACACAAGTGGCTTTTCAAATCCTATGACGGCATAGAACGAAACCATTAGAACATATTTATATGCTGAAAACTTTATCTTACGCCTCTGAAATACTACATTACTAATAAATAATATACCAATCATTCTAACCTTAATATGAGACGAGACATCCCAGAATTCGGATAGAAAGAGAAAATTATAATTTTTTGGTTTAAGTGATCTTGCAACTCAAAACCACTTGCTCTAGAATGACAACGTTTTAGTTTAACTTTCTTGTCTAGGTTATTTTATATAGACGTATGTCGCCTCTAAGGAAATGAATGTTGTTTTGCGTGAATGTCATGCGTACGTATACGAATATTAGGTAAATAAAACTTACGTTCTAATGAGTGCAATATCAATTGACATAAACTGATATTCTCTTATTTTACATATATTAACAAGGGAAATGACATACCGGTCCTTGCATTCGTCACATTGCACCATCAAAAGATCTGGATTGTAGGGCATTTCACACTTGCATTACCATCATGTATTAAAAAGAAAAACAAACTTAGTACTCACACTTCAACAAGTACGTCTTCGAAACATTAATTAGCATCAATAATGTACTTGAATCGATAGAAAAAGGGATGCACATTACATATCCTGGACATTGTATGAACACTTTGCACATCGGAATGGTCCGATAAAAAAGATCATGTGTATATGAGCACTTTGCACATCGCCATGCTCTGGAAATTCTGTGTTATTCAATGTGTTAAAAAATATCACATAATTACATAAAGTTACATCGCAACAATTATGTTTCTTAAATATTCGTCAGCAGCTATATATTCAAATCTACTGATGATGTCCATAATGACGACGATTTTGAGTTTTGTGAAAGGAATCCATGTAAGTTATCTTTGTTCAATAGCATCTATCAGCACTTTGCGGATCATATTCCTTAACCCCGAAATTAAAGTGGCTGAAATTACCCCATCCATCCAGTAACGAACTTCTCCAATACATCGTTACAGGCATGTCTATAAGGGAGGTTTGAAATAACGTTTAATTATCAAAAGTCCTCCTCGTATGCACACATTCAGCAACGGGATATGATCAAGCTTCTTTCTTTCTATATATTGGAATTTATATATCTACTATAATTTTCGTTTAGTTTACCTTAATTCCAATCCCCATAGTCCTATATCTTCTAGTACAGTACATTATAGATGATTATACAAATTGTGTTAGATGCTTTGAGTATATGAGTTGATGGATTCATATTGAGTCATGACTGCACGAGTACTAGTTTCCGTCTTACACCTTTCTGCGCTCTGATCCCACCTGAAAATAAGATATCCACGGTTTTAATAATCAAATACTAAAAATGTTTTCTGCATCAGCCACTTATATATCTAATCAGTAATTGTAAAGCATGTAATACTGTAATAGGACTAAATCGTATATATAGCAATGATTTGTTATGCAGATAATTTGACTTTTGTTTTGGTTCAAGATTTCTAGCGTAGGTTATTTTATGTAGACGTATAGTCGTATATCACTTATAAGGAAATGAGTTTTGTTTTGGGTGAATGCATGCGTACGCACGATTTTGACATAATAAAACATATATCAACAAGGGGAAATGAAATATTGCATTTGTCACATTACACCATAGAAAGATCTGGATTGTAGGGCAATACCTTCATGTATTAAAAAAACCAACAAATATAATTCTACATAACTGAAAAGTAAATTGTCATTATAAAGCACAAGTTTTGTACACTTCAGCTAGTACGTCTTTCAGACATTGATCAGCAGCAATGTACTCGAATCGATAAAAAAAAGTCTTTCTCGTTGACACTCTTGAGATTTTTATAAACCTGTAAGGAATGCACATTACATTTCCCGGCAATTGTAAAACATTATATGTAAAACATCATGTTTGTAGATCTTTTTGCAGCACGATCAAAGGAGCAATCAGGACACAAGTGATTTAGTTTCGGTATCTGAAATCGTCATGTTGATACAAGCTGGATTGAACCTACACATTGAAGGAACCAGCCTCCTTATACCCGGAGTCGCACCCACTGTCTCACTCCAATCAAAACAGCAAAGTGGGGCAATGTTTCTGTCTATTTAGTAAATGGAAACTGGTTACATGTACATATGAGAGTAAGCTATATATATAGCCCTCTAAGACAAACATGGACCACAAAAATAGAACTAGAATAATACCAACTATCCTATAGAACTGGTCTAACAGCTCCATGCACATCCTTAGAATCAGCCATTATCTTTTTACCAAGTCCTATATCATAATTAGAATCTAAAACATAAAACATGCAGACGTATTAAACTAGAAGTGTTCCCGCCATGCATACGTGAACCGACTTATAAACGATTAACCCAACACACATATGATGGGGTTAATAAGGAACTACAGGATAAACGTATGCGAACATTATACAGTAGAAGCTGTGTTCATAGAGCAATAAAAAAACAGTCAAAAGAACCAAGAACAAACATGGCAATGATTTGTTTATATAATTTATTTCTATGTAGAGAATTTGACTTTTATTTTAGTTCAAGATTTGTAGTCTAGGTCATTTGATATAGACATATATTTCCTTTAAGGAAATGAGTTTTGTTTTGCGTGTACGTATATGAGTAGTATGACGTATAGAAAACCTACGTACTAATTGACAAAAACTGATATTCTATTATTCTGCACTTTGAAATTATACTTTTTCACAAATTAGAACATTTATCAACACGTGAAATGATATACCAGTCCTTGCATTCGTCATGTGACCGGACTTCGATTTTAAGCGAAAACCTTGAACCGTTGTTTAAACCGGAGTTCGGTTTTAATGTGGAATGTTATAAATGTGTGAAGTATGGTCACTTCGCAAATGACTATTCAGAAAAATGTTATAGTTGTGGGAAGTTTAGTCATACCGCAAGGGATTGTAATGGTGAGAAAATGGTTGAGGAGAACACAAATTTGATTACTGAAGAATAATGTCGCGTGAATCCATTTCGTATATTTTGACAAGTAACCATATGTGTGGGCATAAGCACATGTTCAAGGAATTACAAGCTGTAAAAGATGGGCATTTGTCATTCGATCGCAGAAGCCTCCAGAGTTCAAGTAAACAGGCTTAAATTACCCCATCCAGTAACGAACTTTTCAAATATGTTATTGTTACAGGCATGTCCATAAAAAAAGGTTAGAAACAACGTTTAATTCGATCAAAAGTCCTCCTCGTATACACACATTCAGCATAGAGATCAAGCTTCTTTCTTTCTCTATATATATTGGAATACTACTGCTCTAATTTCTGCAAATCTTAGCCTTGGTGGATTCTCACCTTAGCCTTTAATTCTCACCTTAGCCTTGGTGGCAGATACTACTGCTCTAATTTCTGCAAATCTGGATAGTTCTCCCATGAACAAGTCCGTAGATCTTTTTGTAGCATGATCAACAGAGCAATCAGGACACAAGAAGTGCTTTAGTTTCTGTATTTCTGCATTTGTCATGTCGATACAAACTGGATGAAACCTATACAATAATGCGATTAGAATAAAAAAAACTCCCCTGATAAAAAAAACAAAGATCATAGAAGCTATTATCATATCATAGAGCAATAAAAAAACGTCTAAACCAAAATGTTTAAATATGGAATCATATATGTTGAAAAGAACTGAGAAAAAAAATGGCAATGATTTCTTATGTAGAGAATTTGACTTTTGTTTAGGTTCAAGATTTCTAGTCTAGGTTATGTAGACGTATCGTCGTATTTTCACTTATAAGGAAATGAGTTTTGTTTTGCGTGAATGCATGCGTACGTGTATGACCTTTACGTAAAGAAAATTTAAGCACAATGTTGCCGCTTATAAGAAACCATGTGCATACTAATTTACAAAAACTAATACTCTAATATTCTATTACCCTAATTATATACTTTTTGACAAATTAAAATATAAATCAACAAGGAAAATGACATACCATTCCTCGCATTAAAGAGCTAGGTGTAGTAAATAGAGACGAAACATGAACACTTTTGTTATAGAGATTATTATATAAAATATATAAATTTTAAGGCTAACTTACAATTTCTAATATTTGGTATAAAAAATAACTATTACTATTACTAAAAGGGAAAATTTGTACATAGTGACAAAAAATTTAGGGGCCACAACTTCCTTCTATCATTGAAATGTTTCGTCTTTGGTCGTAACATTAAACCAACATCGTGTGAGTTAAAAAGTACAATTACATCAATGCTAAGTCAGCATAACACCAAAACAACACCAACCCTTTTAAGTATAACACTAACCAACAGTACTTTCCTTCTTTTTAATCAAATCACCTCAACAATTATTTCATTCATTAAACAAACGTTATAAAATAAAAAATATAAACACACATTGCCAAATGAAAAAAATTACCAAATAAATAAAACATTACGAAATTAAGTGTTAAGAAATTAAACATTACAAAATAAAAAAAAAACATAACAGAAAAAGAAAAAGAAATGGTTGGGCTTATATATATTTCTAATTCTAATAAGCTTAAAAAGATAATAATACATAAGCCCCCCCCCCCCCCCCCCCCCCCCCCCCCCCAATGGTTTTATTTCGTATCGCCTCCTCGTCGTCTTCCACACCCATCTTCCCTACGGCCTGCCAAAGAAATGAAGAAAAAAAAGTCGGTTGTGATCAACCAAACAAGTCCATAAGCACCGAAAATCAAGTCAGTTGTTTAGGTTTTTTTATCCTTTTCGATCCATGAGGGTGTTTCGAAACTTTGTTTCTTACAAAACCAACCTAACGCGACGTTCCACAGGCAACGCGGTCCAACGTGGGGCCACGTAGACACTGACGTCGGACCTGCGTTATGGTATCCAGCGTCACATTGCACCATCAAAAGATCTGAATTCTAGGGCATTCCATACTTGCAATACCTTCATGTTTTAAAAAAAACAAAGTTAAATATATTAGGTAAAGTTCATAACTAAATTGTCATTATAAAGCACATGTTTTACTCACACTTCAAAATACTACAATTTTTGTGCATATTGTAATGGTGCTCACGCGAACAAGTTCGTAGATCTTTTTACAGCATGATCAAAAGAGCAATCAGGACACAAGAAGTGCTTTACTCTTTGTATATATCTGCAATCATTATGTCGATAAAAGCTGGTTGGGACCTACACATGTAAAGAATCATGTTTAAAGGAACTAAGGATAAATATGGTAATGATTTGTTTATATAAATTTTTTTGTGTTTATTTCAGGTGGGGTGAGCATAAAACGCAAAAGAAAACAAAAAACTGATAAAAAAACTGCAACAAAAATCGTTCCCAAATGAAAAACCGAAGGGATGGTTTTCACATGTTTGAAAACCGAATGTTTAGGGCGTTTTTTGGTAATGTATAAAATAGGAAAAAAAAAAACACCTCACCCCATTTACGTAAACAAAATTAATATATTTTTACATCTTTAAATAGTTATATATGTGACATTTGTAATATATTTAGTTGTTTTTTTTGTCTAAATATTTACGTTTGTAAAAGATAATAATAATACTACATCCGTCTTAAAATTATTTTCTATCTTTCCTTTTCGGGTTGTCTCAAAATAATTGTTCACATCTAAAAGTAAGCAGGGGCGGAGCCAGAGTATAAAATCATCGGGTGCACAAAAATTTTAATACAAGTATTTATGTAGCACATAATTTTAGGACCGGGTTCATTTTGAAGAAATAGAGATTTTTAGCAAATACATATACTACGCGACAAAGTTCCACCGGGTTCCCGTGCATCCCCGGGAACCCCTAGCTCCGCCCCTGAAAATAAGTAGGATGATTAAATAAAGATTATTACTATATTACCCTTAGTTGAATTTATAATTACAAATTTTAAAGAGGTTTAAAATTAACTTATAAAGGGTAGAATTGCCTTTAAGCAAAAAGTAAAAGAAAAAAGTTGTGATTATTATGTTTTTCTTAAATTGTGTGTTTTTTATCAATTGACAATAATTTTAGGACGGTGGGAGTAGTTGATTATGATATTTGTCCACCTAAACTTTGTTAGATTTGTGTTTGTTATATATTCATTTTACATAATTCAATGGTAGCTAATATTGTTATTTTTGTAATGTAAATAACTAACTGAAACTATTTTTTTATTGCAACTTGCAATTATAATGAATTTGATTTGTGTCAAAAGTGATCAACTATAAATGCGGTTTTTTGTAAATAGGAAATTCAATGCGTAAAATTAAAAGAGAAACCGATATTAAAACCGAAACGAACAGCTATAATAAAAAATAGCCAAAAGACCCAAAATCAAATGGTTTACTATATGAAAAAACCGAAGTTTGCGGTTTGATTTTTGGTTTTAACATAAAACCACTCCAAACCGCCTTATGCTCGCCTTTAAATTTCAGTATAATAAATACTAATAGAGATTATAACATTACATGCAATAAAATATAAGTATTACTCCATCTGTCTTCAAATAAGTGTTCACATTCAACTTTTAAATATTTTTCCAAACTTTTGACCGTAAATATATTTGTTTGTAATATAAAATATTTGAGTAAAATTATATTAAAAAAATTAAAACTTTACATATTCATATAATATGCATCAAGTTTTATTCAGCACACACAAATAATTAGTCTGTATTACTATAAAATAAATACTTTTAAAGTTAAAAATAAACACTTATTTTTAGACAAATTTAATATTAAAAAGTAACGGTATAAGAGTATTATTTAATATACAACATGCAATTTTTAGTAATGCATTTGTATAAATATTTAATATAATGTAATAAATTACAATAATAATATATTAATATGAATATTTATTGCAATGTAATACAATAAAGTGTAATACGAAGTATTTATATATAATATACAAATTTGTATAAAATATATTTATTTATGTAAGCATTTATTTTACATATAAAATACCAACTAATATGTAATGCACTAAGTCCAAATAAATGCTTACATATATAAATATATTTTATATAAATTTGTATATTATATATAAAAAGAAAAATCGAAGTTAAAACCGAAATCGAACAGCTATAATAAAAAATAACCAAAAGACCCAAAATCAAATGGTTTGCTATATGAAAAAATCGAAGTTTGCGGTCTGTTTTTTTGTTTTAGTATAATACCGTTTCAAACCGCCTCATGCTCACCCTTAAATTTAAGTATACTAAATACTAATAAAGATTATAACATTACATGTAATAAAATATAAGTATTACTTCATATGTCTCCAAATAAGTGTTCACATTTAACTTTTAAATATTTTTTTAAACTTTTGACTGTAAATATGTTTGTTGTGATATATAATATTTGATTAAAATTATATTAAAAAACCTTACTCGTATAATATGCATTAACTTTTATTTAACACACACACACAAATAACTAAAATAAATGTTACTATAAAAGAAATACTTTTAAATTTAAAAGTAAACACTTATTTTTAGACGAATTTAATATTAAAAAGTAACGGTATAAGGGTATTATTTAATATATAACATGCAAATTTTAGTAATGCATTAGTATAAATATTTAATATAATGTAATAAATCACAATAATAATATAGTAATATTAATATTTATTGCAATGTAATACAATAAAGTGTAATATGAATTATTTAGATATAATATGTAAATTTATAAAAAATATATTTATTTATGTACATTTATTTTACACATAAAATTCCAACTAATACGTAATGCACTAAGTCCAAATAAGTCCCCACTCAAGTGACTCTTCGGATCCTATGACGGCATAGAACAAAACCATTAGAACATATTTTTGTGCTTACAATTTTATACTAGGTCTTTCAAATAAAACATCGCTATCAAATAATACGCCAACGTATATTAAGATATAACACAAATGGCTCTAAGATCATCTCACGGTATAGAAAAAAACCGTTCTAACCTTGATATGAAATGAGACATCCGAGAATGCGGATAGAAAGAGAAAATTATATCTTTTTGGTTTAAGTGATCTTGCAACTCAAAATCACTTGCTCTAGAGTTTTGTAAGTGTTGTTTTTCGCCTCTAGAATCTTGTAAAAAATCGCTTGCTTTAGAATTTGTAAGTGTTGTGTTTCGCCTCTAGAATCTTGTAAGTGTTGTGTCCTTGCAGTAGTCACATTGCACCATAAAAAGATTTGGATTGTAAGGCATCACGCATTTATAATACTTTTGTGTACTAAAATTAGAAAAACAACTCAATTCTATTACATAAAGTTCCTACTTGAAAAAAAATTAACATTATAAAGCACAAGTAGTACTTACATTTGAGCAAGTACTCTTGAAAATATCGATAGTACATTACATAATGGAGTTTTTTAGTTTTACATACTCTTTAAGGAATACACATTACTTAACTTTCGGTTCAATAGCATCAGCTGCATTTTACAGATCGTAATTATTTGACAAGAAAAAGGCTCCTTAACCCTGAAATTAAAGTGGCTTGAATTTCCCATCTAGTAATGAAGGTTAAAAACAAGGTTTAATTCGATCAAAATTCATCCTCGTATACATACATTCAACAATGAGATCAAGACACTTTCTATGTATTGGAATTTAGATAGGATTACATTTGGTTTAGCTTGATTATTGGATCTTGGATCCAAAACTTTCTTAGAGGGCATGGAGTGATCACACCCCCACACCAAAAAACACCCCGTCACGTCAGCTTTTTCACTTTCACATCAACAAAAAAAACACATCTTATCATCACACCATTTCTACACCAACTTTTTCTCTTATTTTCACAAACTACCCTCAATAATTAATTTATTCAAGTACTAATTTACTTTATTCATTCAAATAAAAAACATTACATTCTAAAATAAAAAAAAACAACAATACGGAAATTAAAAAAGAAATTAAAAAAGTGCATAAAATAAAAACTAATTTATTCAATTCCTTTTTGTCATTGATCAAACGAGCGCCGGGTTTCGTCACAATTCCGAGTCGATGTAGAGAGAAATTTTAGTTCCTCTTCCCTAAGACGCTCGTTGTCTTTGTTTTTCGCCACTACGAAGGCTTCAAGGGCGGCTTGCCTTTCGCGTCGAAACTCCGCCCCTAGTTGACTCAAATCAACTTTAACGTCTGACACATTTTTGTTTTTGGCCGCTCGTTCACGGTTTTCCTGATCCATTTGGAGTGTGGGTTTTAATTTTTTTTTTAATTTTTTTGTGTGTGTAAAATTTGTGTTTGTGTAAAGTTATAATGAAGTTTGTGTGAAAATGTGGTATTTATAAAGATTTTTTTTAAAATTAGCCGTTGGGCTATTGTGTTTTTGAAAAAAAAAAATTTAAAAAAGTAGTTGTTAAGGCTATTTTGAATATTAAATATATATATATATATATATATATATATATATATATATATATATATATATATATATATATATATATATATATATATATATATATATATATATATATATATATATATATATATATATATATATATATATATATTACAAAAATTAGCCGTTGGCTACCATGTTTTTTTAATAAAAATTCAAATTTTTTTAAAGGAAAATAAAAAACTAGCCATTAGGGGTGTGTTTAGTTTGTTTAAATTAATAAGGGGTGTTTTGTAAAGTTAAAAAGGGGAGTGTTTTGTAAATATTGTGAGCTTTCCACGGTGTGGTTGTGCCCACGGTGTGGTTCACGCCGCACATCACGGTGTGGTCACGCTGGCCAACGCCGGGCAACACCGACCCACACCGTGATCACTCCGTGCCGTCTTATAGAAATGACTCAAGTCTGATTATACTAGTATCTAATTAATTTCAGTTCCATTTTCAAAAAAAAAAAAAAAAAGAATTTCAGTTCCAATAGTCCTGTGTCTTTTAATACAAATCTTTTGGTATAATCTGAAAATTAATTTCATAGTACATTATTGATGATTATACAACTGAGGCATATGCTGAGTTGATTGATTCATATTGAGTCATGACTACACGAGTACTAGTTTCCGTCTTTCACCTTTCTGCGCTTTGATCCCACCTGCAAATAATAAGACGGTTTTAATAATCAAATACTAGAAATGTTTTATAACTACAACGATTCAAGCTGAAAGTTGTTCTTTGTCATGTGAAATGGATTCTCACCTTAGCCTTGGTGACAGACACTGCTGCTCTAACTTCTGCATATCTGGATGGTGCTCCGGCAAACAAGTTCATAGATCTTTTTGCAGCATGATCAACAACGGAGCAATCGGGACACAAGAAGTGCTTTAGTTTCTTTACTGCTGCATTTGTCCTGCCGATACAAGCCGGATGGAACCTATACATATAATGCGATTAGAATAAAGAACTCGATCCCATGCTAAAAATACGCAAAACATATATAGCAATGATTCCTAGTCTAGGTTATTTTATGTAGACATATAGTCGTATATCACCTATAAGGAAATGAGTTTTGTTTTGCGTGGATGCATGCGTACGTATATGAGCTAATTGAAGCATAATTTTGTCACTATAAGAAAGCATGTGCATACAGTGCATGTGTGCATGCATGACTAATTGACAAAAAACTGATATACCAGTCGTTGCATTTGTCACATTGCACCATGAAAAGATCTGGATTGTAGGGCATTTCACATTTGCAATACCTTCATGTATTTAAAAAAAACAAAGTTAATTCTATTAGGTAAAGTTCATAACTGAAAAATAAATTGTCATTATAAAGCACAAGTTTTACTCACACTTCAACTGGTATCTCTTTGTGACACTGATGAGCAACAATGTACTCGAATCGATAGAAAAAGTCTTTCTCTTTGGCAATCTTGAGACTTTCATAAACCTGTAAGGAATGCACATTACATTTCCCGGCAATTGTATGAACACTTTGCACGTCTTTATGATCCGATAAAAATAGCTCCTTATCACCATGAAACCGCAGCCTGCCTTCTTTTAAATCATCTGGCCAATAATACCATAGGATGTGAACGTTAACATTGAGTTTGTTAACAATCTGTAGCCTTTCTACTCGAGCCACGTCAAGTGGATGCCGATCTGGGTTCGACGACCTAATCAGAACGCAATCATTGACTGTAACAACAAGTTCAAACATCATCACATCAATATATATCAACGTTTAATGAAAATACAAACTAAAGAAATATACATATATAGAATGAAGATGCATAGAGAGAGATTATTTACGTTTGACGGTGATGTTCAAGGATTGGATAAAATAGGAATTAACATCATCTTTCCCCATTAAATTTCAGATTAGTTTTGATGCTAAACCAAAAATGTAAAAGGAAGCTGAAATGATAACCAAAATGGCTGGTTACTTATGGAAACCCTATGGTTTTTCAGAAGAGAATGGTGTGTTTGGGTGATAAAGGCATCATATTTATACTCATAAATATTGATATAAGGATGATAATATAATGTAATGAAGTTACACTAATATAAATAAGAGAGAGTTATTTTATATATCATATTTTTCCTTAGATATGAGGGTCTCATCTCTACTATCCATTTTATTTTTATTTAATGGATAAGATTAAATATATATTATTTTTCACCTATTTTTTATAATTTAAATATCTATTAAACCGTTAAGTGTGTTACGACGAGCGTGTAATTATCATTCTACTAATATGCAATATGATATACTTTCGAATAAAAAAATTCGCTGTTTTTCTTTTTAAAATTTACGTGAAATATTTTATGTGATAACAGTGTTTCATCATATATGAAAATTAAATTTGATATTGGCTTATATCATATATGGTAGGTTATATCATATATGATAGGGTATATCATATAGATAGGTTATATCATATATGATACTGGTTACATCATATATGATATTAATATCATATATGATAATTTTTGAAAACGTGAAAAAACGAAGAAAAAAAATTGTCGAAAGTGTATCATATAGCATATTTATAAAAAAACTAATTAAATGCTCTTCGTAACGGTATATATTTTTCGCATAACAATTAACAGTTTAAGAGATATTAATGTTTGAAAAAATAGTATGAAAATATAGTTTGTATTTAATCTTATCTATTGGATTAAAATGGATATAAAAGGTGAAAATTAATCCCATGGTATAAAAAAAAGTTTAGTATTCAAACAAATGAACTTAAATCTATAAACAATACTCTCTTCGTCCTAAATTATTGTCTTATATTTAGTTTTTGATCTCTTTCTTCCAATTTTTATCTTACATATTTTTGTTTGTGTTATATTATACTTGATTAATACAAATCATAACATTTTATATACATTAAAAACCAATAAATTTATATATTCTTTATTAAGTATTATGTAACACTAACATAAATATTTAAGGTAAAATTTATAAGAAAAATACCAAAATAATTAATAGATGAAATAGTTTTGAGATGGCTAGAATATTACATTTTTATGTATAGTTTCTAAAATTATATTTATATTGAAAAGAGATTAAAAAAAGACGTTTAGCATTTTATTTTTTCTGAATGGCGAAATGTTTTTAAATCTAGGCTAGAAAGAAAAAAGAGAGATGAATTTTAAATTTGTTTGTCAAAAAAAGCCTGAAAACATTTCACAAGAAATGATACGTTAAAAAGAAGTAGCAACTACATATATTTTAAATTATTTCATTCATCTCGAAATTATAATTTAACTTATTATCTTTTGACATCTCAAATTAACGTTGTATTTTTAAAATAAATAAAAAATATAGTTAAAGTTTAACATAGCACCTTCGCTTGAAATAATTATTGCAAAGCAATATAAAAGTTATAAATTAATTATCTAAGATTAAAATTGCCATCGTGTGAAGGTATGCAAAGCAAAAAAAACTAAAATAATGGTATTTTTATTAAATTATGTGGCTTTTACAATAATTATAGACCAAAAAGATTACTTTTCTTTCCCCATGTAACCAATTATGCATAAAGTTATGTGCATCAAAATTTAATTACTTTGTACATAAAACTAGCTTAAGAATTTTAATGTAGCATTTAATACAATCTTTTTTTTCATTTAATGTTGTTTCTATTACCTGATACAATTTAATGCTATAAAACAAATAACATAAATGTAGGTAAAAGTTCAAATATTATTTTGTTTTTTCTTACAGGTAGGGGACAAATCTCCATCGTCCATTTTGGTTTAATTTAAAAGTAGAGATTAACCGAAGATTTAAGAAAATTACGGAGAGACCAATTTTGCCAAAAAATCCAAAAGTTTCAAAAATTGGACGGAGGGACTAAAGTTGATGTTGGTACAAAAGTTGGATGATCGTTGTTTAACCCGAATTAGACTTAAATCGGGTGTCTAGGCTTCGGTTCTTGCACCAAGTAAACTTCGGTTTGAGATCATGCACACTAAAAGTAACACGCTGTTAGGCTTACCGTGGGAACGTGTCCCACGATTAGACTCCAGCGTGAGAGTAAGTAATCAGTTTAAAGGTTAGAAATTGGTGAGTGGTGAAAGTGGTGAGTGAATCGTACATTGGTGGAACCCTTGGGGGTTCCTTATATAGGCGGTAAAGTCCTGATTGCGCTTTACCGAATCTTCGGTCCCAAGCAAGAGATAACTATCATAATTGGTTTGATTGTTATCCCTAATTATAGTTTGTGAATATCTCCTACTTTTGGGGTGAATCAAAATCCTAATTAGATTGTGATTTTGTCTAACCATTTTCGGACGTACCGGGTCGTGGGCCGCACACAAGTTATGCGGCCACCGTTCATCTGAAGCCCATAGGTCCAGATAACAATTACCCAACCCAAATGTCTTGAACTGAATGCTGGTAGTACTTGTGGGCCGAGTCCAAGACCCGACTGGGGACTATACGTCATCATGTCCCACCAGTCTAGTTGTTACAGCTGTAGGCGTGATTTCTAGACTAACATTGCCCCCCAGCCGTACTGACAAAAGACCCATGACACACAATGCCAGCCGGGACAACATTAATGAAGGCAGTAATGATAGTCAAAAAACGGCTGTAGGAGAGTCTGTTCATGTGTGAAAAAATGCATCCCATGGGTCCCACTCTTGATCCACGTAAATATCTGATAATGAGGTGACCCGTGGGCCCCACTGACCTTCCATCTGTGCTCCAAATCCCATCCATTAGATGGGCGTAGTGGAGTACACGTGTCATTTATCCAACAACCATCAAAAGTCGATGCAACACTATATAAAGGCATGCATGTGACAGTGCACACACACTTTACAAACCTTTGACCGCCATTATTGTAAACCTTCTTACTTTCTAGACTCTTTTTTTTCATGGAAATCCCTTAAACTAGGTTAGATCACTGCGCCCTTCTCCATATTTATATAAAACATGGTCAAGGATAACCCTACTATCACGTCCGTGCTTAACGTTTTTTCATATGAGAAATTCGTTGAATTCTGCTCAGATTACTATATACCGGAAATCGTTCATCCTACCTATCCAGGTGTTGGGGAAGCAATTACGGACGCACCAGCCGGGAAAATAGGCGTCTACAAACGCCTATTTGTCTCAGCGAACTATTGCATCCCCCTGTCTAGGTTCCTTGTAGATATCCTTACATACTATGATTTCCATATCACCGAATTACACTATATAGGGGCGTGTAAATAAATCAATTTGAAATAACATGTCATACATGCAATGTTGCTCCGACCGTAACTCTATTTAGGGTTGTTTACGCCCCCCAAATGGTCAACAACTGGCTGTCGTTCAAGAAACGATCAGCAAACGCCCCCATGTGTTATAATAAGGCGCTAGATTCACTAAAGAATTGGTATGACCGGTACTTCTTTGTAGATGCCATTGTATTTCCAACCCCTTTTGTGTTGAAACAATCAGTCCGCACGGATTATCCTCCCCGTACCGGCACATATAGTGCAAGGGACGTGAGGACTCTAGATACACACCGCACATACTTCCAATAGGGGCTACCAGAGAACTTCTTATGCCTTGTAGGTATTAGCTGCAACTACTTTGGTAGGGTGGACCGATATCCCACATTTCTTAACAACCGTAGAGAGGGTAGGTATAATTAGATTTGAATAATACCCACATCATACTTGTCTTTAATAACTAACATTTGATACCTGTTTGTTTTTTCCCGCAGCGATGAATCTTTTTGGATTACTACACCAAGGCGACCCGACCCAGATTCCCGAGGGTACACGAGCCTTAGGCCAAGATGAACCACCCCTGCTCACAGCTACCCAAAACATCACCATTCCCTTAGTCACTGTTACAGATCCGCATTCTGACATGGACCAGTCGTAAATTGAGAAATCATCGTTGGATGTTGCCAACGAGGATGAGGACCAACTACTGCTTTAGGACATGGCTAGTCCCACTACTGCGGCTAAGAACACCATGCGGCTAAGAACACCACGCAGCAAGAAGAGCAAGGCGACAATCAAGAACAACTGGACTAAGAGATAGACCAATTATTTGAAGAGGGAGAGGCGGCGGAGGGGACGGGTAATCACACACAACCCAAGCCTGCCCCTAGGAGGCGTAAGACCAAAAGGAAGATATTAAAGGAGACGGAAGCAGAAGTGGGAATTTTCAACGTACCTCGCAAGAGGCTACGTGAAGACCACCCCTAATA
The DNA here is from genome assembly GCA_025667525.1 of Glebionis coronaria. Lineage (NCBI taxonomy): Eukaryota > Viridiplantae > Streptophyta > Magnoliopsida > Asterales > Asteraceae > Glebionis > Glebionis coronaria. The sequence goes on from CM046876.1 coordinate 44,983,474, forward strand.
CCGAGAGGCGAGCAACACGAGCGCGCCCTAGGAGAATCCTTTACCTCCACCCGCCACCGTGGGAGAGCAGACATACAACACTATTTGGAATGCTACACCGGTAAAAGTCATAATGCCTACCAACACACAACCTAGGCCAGATCATATGTAAGTAACATATGAACTTGACCCTAAAAAATGATTAGTGATGCATCATTTTAATCGTTTATTGGTAAATAGTGAAGAGCCGCCCACAGCCACGCTAAATGAAGAATACCCTGGTCGGGTAACAGCCCCCCTGATTGATGCCACACCACCAACACCTCCGCCTACATCCACCGAGAAGCCGCTTTCTAAGGAACCCGCCCCTCACTTCCGCCCACAATGGAGCCTATCCAAGCTGAGTAGGCTAGAGACGGAGGAAGTTTGTAAAGAATTTATAGATCACTTGACCCCTCCCGGCTTGATTCAAGACCTGAATGAGCTAACACATGACGTTCTATTAGAACAGTTCAATGTATCCACCGCTCATCAGATGACTCTCGGTGCGGCCATACGTCATCGTTTTGAAGGGGCGTTTCTCCACATACATAGCTCCGATGGGAAAATAACCCGTAGGGAAAAGATGATCGAAGATCATGAGCAAACCATATCCACCCTTCAAGCCCACCTGACCACTGCCGAGGCGACTATAGAGGAGCAGGTGAACCCTGTCACCACACGTGAAGCTCGAATCGCAGAATTGGAGGCCGAAGCCCAATTCTTACGACAAGCTATGCCTAGTTTGCATTTAACCGTTGCCTGTTATTTTATTTTTACAAGTATTAAGTATACTGAGTTAATAACTGACACATACCCTTGTATCCATATGCGACTTCTACCGAGCCCACTACTCAATCCTTGGCCCATGATGTAGCGACCCTATCCAAGGATCGTGACAACCTGCACAAATTGATAAAGGGCGAAGAACAGTTAGCCACAACTTTTGTCGACTACAGGGTTGAGCATGAGAAGGTTGTTGAAGGGCGTCTTGAGGAAATGGATACACGACTAGATGGAATGGTCATTGACTTTGATGAGGAGTTGTACCCTTGTATGCCTACGGCCATTTCCGGCCATAGGTGGATGATTGGGTCTGGCCTAAGATTAGCGGTGACAAAGATTGTTGAGTCGCCCCAGCTTGCCCAGCCGTTTGCTAATGTGGTATCTGATGGTATGAACCTGGTAGGCATGAGGGAATCCTAGCCGGGATGGAGTGGGCTGGACAAGGTAGAGTTGCTACAGCTCACGCTTATCATAAGTCGGATGTCGAGAAAAACATGACCGCGTCTATAACGGCCCTTAGCCAGATTGAGTATCCTTTGCTAAATGAACTTGAAGCACTGAAAGACGCTCCCATAGATATGGTCATGGAGTGACTATGTATTGAGGCAGACTTTTATTCTCAACTCACTATGCCCTTGTATGCATATACCCCCCCCCCCCTCGAGAACCCATGGGCTCTAAAGGGAGAAATAAGTTTGAGGGAAGCCATAAAGGACAACATGGACCGTGCCCAAGGAAGGAGAGGAAGCCGTATCTTGTGTCGTACCCCCACTTCGGGATCCATCCACCTACCCCAGGTCCGATGGTGTCCCTGTGACAGCTCCCACGAGACCTGGATTATCCTCTTTGTTGGAAGGTGACGCCGTACCTGTCGATTCTACCTTAGCATCGCTAACCCAACAAAGAAAGGAATTGGGAGAGTTTATGCTCCCCAAATGATAACATTTGTACTTTATCAAACATTGATGTACTTTTTTGATATTTGTTAGCGGATGTCCACGGCATATGTTTGTATATACACTTATCATCTTTTTATGAACTGTTTGCTTAGATACCCGTATATCTTTGTTATGTGTGGTTTCACCACGACTTAGTAGGGAAGATTTAAGTGTTACAAGTTACTAGACGTGCACCGTGTGTTTTTTGCATGTCCGTCAGTTTTTAAATATGGCATGCTTATAAAACTTATTACAACATCTTGCTAATAAGGTCTCTAGTAAGGATTCATGATCCGTGGCCGCTGGGGTTGTATCCCTCTTATGCGGAAAGTTGAATTATTAGGTTCACTCAATCCTCTTTCTTCTCATGGAAACGGATAGTACATGTACGACCGATGAATGCATATGAATGAGAAATAATCCTATGTATACGAACGAAAAAAAATAATCTTAAGTATAAAAGAAAAATGATTTGAACAAGAACAAGAACAAGCCGTGGAGCTATCTAGGAACCACGACGCTTTATTATCACGGTTACGTTTGAATGATAAAATCCTAAGACAAATAAGACCTAAAGAACATAAAAGACAAAATTACATCGATCTTTATTGGAGCTGTCTACAGCTAGATGTCCATGCAAAGGCCGTGGCCTTTTTTAGAGATATCACCTCTTGAGGTTGCATATGCTCCATGTACGATCTAAGTCACGGCCATCCATGTCACGTAACTTGTACGCGCCTTGTCCCAAAGCTGCCACGACCTCGTACGGTCCTTCCCACTTTTGGCCTAATTTCCTTGTGTTCTCCGCGTGACTCGCCTCGTTTGCACGATAGACGAAATCCCCTGGTCGGAAGGAAACACCTTTAACCTTGGAGTCATAGTAAGATTTCATCCGCACCTTAGCTTTAGCTTCATTGATAGCTGCTAACTCTCTTTTCTCCTCTAGTAAGTCTAAGTTGACCCGGAGTTCCTTGTCATTTGTAACGACATTAATTTCCACCGTACGGGCTGTTGGTATTCTAATCTCTGTTGGTATGACTCCATTAGTACCATAGGCTAATATGAACGGAGTATCCCCATTGGCCATTTTTATCATTGTTCTGTGTTGCCACGACTGAAACATGAATATGGTTGTTGGCTTGTCCTTTTGGAAATATTTTTTGTCATTCTTTTTATTATCCTTCCCGTCCTTCCAGTCCTTGACCAGATGTTTGAGTTTGCCTGATTTGATCAGTGACTCAATATGCTTCTTGAGCTGAATGCACTCGTCCTTGCCATGACCTTTTTCGTTATAGAATTCACTAAAGCGATTCCTAATAAGTGTGAAAACACTTATCCTTTTACCACTTAATTATAATAATAACCAAGCCAAAACGTGTATTTTATGTCGTAAATGTCGGAATTATGCGTGGTTTGTGTTTTTGTTGTGATTTAGGACCAAAATGTGAAAAGGGAAGAAAACACGGGCTTTCACGGGCTTTTATCAAAGAAAAAGACAGAAGACGAAGTCAAAAGATCAAGAGTGCAAAAAGAACGGAAGTCCAAGGCCCATTCTGAAGATTTATCGAAGGAAAAGTCTAAAGACGTAAGTTTAATAAAGCCGAAGAACTCAAGTCTAAATTAATGAAGAAATTATAAGACGAGTTCGAATAATCCCGAGACAAAGTCGAAAAAGTCGAAGAATTTAGAAGACGAAAAGATGAGAAAGAAAGAAAGAAGGAAGCAACACATGCTTAACCTCCCTAATCACTATAAATACCCTCCTAATGACATATTAGGAGATGTTGGCTATTTTGACAAACTAGTCTTCCATTTAATTACTTTCACTTTTCTTAATGTCATTTACTTAATTGCGCCTTTAATTTCTTGTCTTGCACCTTAAATTTGTAAGCTTTTAATTCTTGTTTTTACTTTAATTGTTGAATCTTAATTTTAATCAAGTTTTAATTAATCTCTTAATCTACCTTTCTTGTTTTGATTTAATCTTTGTGCTTATTATCTTATTGTCATTCTTATTTGATTAATTGTTATGTTTTTATGTTTATGATTGTGTTAGCTTATTGATTTTATAGCTTATTGTGTTTTTCTTAAATTTAATTAAGTGCTTATTAGTTAATTTTTATAAAAAATTGTTTTTTTAAATATTTTTATTATTTAGTGTTTTTTAAAAAAGTTTTTAAATTTTGGCTTATTAGCTTTTTCTTAAATTTGACTTGGTAAAAGTTTTAGTTAAGTGCTTAATTGTTTTTAGCTTAATTTTGGTTTTTAGCTTAATTGCATCTTATTGTTATTCGGGTTTTCTTAAACCATCATATTCCGGATACAAACAAGTACCCAGTATTCCGGATAAAGGCTTCATTTAGGATATTCCGGATAGTGAGCATATAAAGGGAATTCCGGATAAGGATCCGGAAAACATTCCGGATTGTGACTACTTGAGGGAATTCCGGATAAGCTTCGACAGAGGATTCCGGATAAGGAGATTGAGCCTGATTCCGGATAAGGTGAAAGTTCAACATTCCGGATAGCGTGAGACCTGTGGATTCCGGATAGTTATCATTCCGAGTATGGGCTAGAACCAGATTCCGGATAACACGTTGAAGAGGATTCCGGATAAAGCAAGGAACACATATTCCGGATATAGGGAAGAAGCAGTTATTCCGGATAAGCCTTTAAATTCAACATTCCGGATAGTGGTAATCAGGATTCCGGATAACTCACAAGTGCATATTCCGGATAGTGAAGTTGTATTTATTCTGGATACAAGGCATTATATTATTCCGCATAACAAGCTGGAAAGTTATTCCGGATAGGTCAAGAGTTGTGTTTATTCAGGATAAGCAACTTGTTTGGTATTCCGGATAGTGACAGTATTTCGGATTCCGACTCAGGTTTTGTTTATCCTCTGTTTTAATTTTAAGCATTTATTTTTCCCGCCATTTTTATTTAGTGTTATTTTAATTGTCTTTCTTAATTTTAAATTTAAAGTTTGCATTTTTATTATATTGTCCAATTAATTTTTCGTCACGCTTTAATTTTAAGTCATTTAATTAATTTACTTTTTAAAGTTTTAATATTGCACCATTTACATTTTAATTAGTTTTAGATTTAAATTAACGTCATTTACTTTAAAGTTTTGCAATTTAATATACTACAACGACCAAACTATTTGTTTCCCACCAAAAGACGACTGAGTCGCACGTTCACCATTTTTCAATTCGAAGATACCGGAACAACGATATTTTTATACTGGCAGAAGCCCAGTTATTAAATGGCGTCGCTGCCGGCTCTTTTCGTTAAGATTTACGGTTTCTGTGAGAGACTCGTTGAATTTTGGGATCCGTTCACTCGTGAACGTTATATTTCTTGCTAAAAAATTTTCAAAAAATCCATAAAAATTAAAAATTTTCAAAAATACAAAAACATTAAAAAACGTATAAAAAGCATCTCTTTTTCAAAGTTTTGCACCAAAAAGATTTTATTTTTACACGTACATATATATTCTGTATTTCTTTGGTATCTTTTTCTTTTGCTTTTGCAGGTGTATGCGTACTAGATCTTCAACTTATCCAGAGCCCGAGACTCGTTAAGATTTAGATATGGCAGGTGTGAACAACAACAATAACCCACCGCACCTCAACAATAACAACAACAATGTTCTTCCACCACCCGATCTTAGAATGATGGAGGAGCTTTGTCAACCTACGATGAATGGACGAGGAGGACCGATTGCGGCGATGCAAATCACGGCTCCGGAGTTTTCGTTGAAGCATCACATGATCCAACAAGTTCAAAACACTTGTCCATTTCGCGGATTACCGGATGATGCTGCCAACAAACACCTAGACAAGTTCATTACCGTTACTCAAAGCATGAAGTTGCCCGGTGTTACTATGGATTTCCTTCGCCTTCACCTATTTCCACACACCTTATCCCACCATGCCGAAAAATGGTTTGATCGTCTTCCGAAGAAATCAATTCATACTTGGGATGAGATGACTCAACGCTTTTTGTCGCGCTACTTTCCACCATCCATGGTCACGAGTCTTCGGAATCAAATTAGTGGATTTACTCAAGAACCCGATGAATCACTTTTTGATGCTTTGGAAAGATATAATGTTTTGATGGATCGATATCCAAACCACAACATGCTCCTCGTTACTTTAATTGATACTTTCTACAACGGTTTAACTTTTCGTGATCATGATACAATTAATGCAGCCGCCGGTGGTACATTTATGAAAAGAAGACATGGGGAGTGTAGAGAGCTTATAGAGAACATGACTACTCACCACAAAAATTAGGATTCATCCGCATCTTCAAGATCAAACCCGAGAGTCAATGTTTCTTCTACTTCTTCAAACCCTGATATCGCCGAATTGACCCGCGCAATGGTCGAAATGAGCAAGAACATGCAACTCTTGGCTACAAATCAACAACAACAAGTTAAAGCTGTTGCAACTTCTTGTGAGACTTGTGGGGGTCCTCATTCATACACTTATTGTCCTTCTACTCATGACAATCCAGAAAACGTGTATGCAGCTTATGGTAACTACTCAACGGAAAACCATCAAGCTCGACCTCAAGGTGATCGAAACTTGCTAAGTTACCTTTCTAACAAATTTCTTTCACCCGGTTTTTCTCCTCATAACCACAACCCCAACAACTACAATAGAAGCTACCCAAACCCACCACGAGCTTCTAATCCTTATCACCCACCCGCTCAAAATCCCCGCCCATTAATCAAGATGTTGAAGCTTTAATGAGGACCCAAGGAGAGCAAATCAAGAATCTACAAAGCTAAATCATCAATTTAAAAGGAGATATCACTAAGCAAGGTAATGATATTAGATCCGAGTTTTTTCAAAAATTTTGATCTATTTTGGCCTATTAGTATTTACCTTTGTTATAGTTATTTTCTTTCTTTATTAGAATAAATTTTAAATAAAGTGGTTTTAATTTTCAAACGTTGTGAATCTTTTGACTCAACCCGAGTTTACTTATCTAAGTTTACTCTAGCTAGTATCCTTAACGTGTTTAAGTCAAGTTTTGCTAGGCTTTTATATAGGGAACTTTAAAACGCGAAAGTCTTAACTCTCACGGGTTAAGAACAAGAACTTTTCGCAAGTTCCTATAATTGATCCTAGAAAGCCGTTTATCAAGGGAACTTTAAAATGCGAATTCTAAACTTGAAAAAGTCTAAGAATTTGCAAGATCCTATTGATGACTTGAAAACGCAAAACTGTGATTTAATTGGCTAAGCAACCACGAGTCTCATTCCTTGAGATTTTAAATTGTAGAGAACGAGAGATGATAGAGTCAATTATAAGTTTGGTATTCTTTCATGAATTTATGTGAGTTGATTATGAGCTTTTTCTCCCATCGCTTGCTAATAAATTTAATTGCAATAAATAAGGTCGTACGATTTGAAAAGTTACTTAGCTTCTAGCCCAAGATCGTTTAAAAGTTGCTCGGTATTAATTAGAGTTCATAGCCAAAACATAACCTTATTGAAGCGGGATGCGAAGATTGGCGAGTCCGAAAAGGCCCTAACAAGGCATGAGGGCTACATTTTGTTACTAAAGATCCCAAGTGATGTGAAGAATCATTTATCAAAAATAAATATGAAGGATCAAGACACAGGACGAAAAGCAAATACTCCCCTAAAGATCATGGAGAAGTCTATCCAAAAAGGCCCTAACAAGGTATGAGGATAAATAGATCCAAGTCCTAAAAGGAGGCGGATCGTTGTATATCAAAATCCCAAATAAAGATTGGAGAAAAATGAAGAAGTCGTGGTCCAAATATGAAGAATCTCTCAAAAAGTTCAAGTGAAGAAATTCCTATTATGAAGAGAAGACCATTATTTCATGAACGTCTCTCAAGATTTGAAGTATGAAGTCAATGCCAAATATCGGTCCAAGAAAGGTCTCAAATCGTGAAGCAAGTTATGCCAAGATATGAACTTTATGAGGTTCCGAGAAGCAGTTTTAAAAGATTTTGTCCTTTAGCTAACTATTGATTAAATCGTCCCACTTTATTTTTGGCCTAAATAACTATCGAAATAAGTCAACAGTGCATCCTCGTGATCATTCAAGACAAAAATAAAATATAAGAGATACACCTAGGAATAAGGGAGTCTAAGTAAATAATTGGGCCACATGAGTTTGTGATAGTCTGCTAACTTATAATAACAATGATCTCGTTTTTAAGCTTGGTATGGGGAACGTGAAACTTGAGGATGATAATCATTCATGACATTCCAAAACCCTAAGGTAAGTTTTTGATCTTCTTACTTGTTTTCTTCTTTTTAATATTTTGTCTCTTTAATAAAGGCCAATGTGGATTGATTGTGATGGAAAATGTAAAACTTACTTTGTAATTAATACATTGCATGAGGACATTGCAATGGTCAAGTGTAGTGGATTTAATAAGTGTGAAAACACTTATCCTTTTACCACTTAATTATAATAATAACCAAGCCAAAACGTGTAGTCGTAAATGTCGGAATTATGCGTGGTTTGTGTTTTTTTGTGATTTAGGACCAAAATGTGAAAAGGGAAGAAAACACGGGCTTTTATCAAAGAAAATGACAAAAGACGAAGTTAAAAGATCAAGAGTGCAAAAAGAACGGAAGTCCAAGGCCTATTTTGAAGATTTATCGAAGAAAAAGTCTAAGACGGAAGTTTAATAAAGCCGAAGAACTCAAGTCTAAATTAATGAAGAAATTATAAGACGAGTTCGAATAATCCCGAGACAAAGTCGAAAAAGTCTAAGAATTTAGAAGACGAAAAGACGAGAAAGAAAGAAAGAAGGAATCAACACATGCTTAACCTCCCTAATCACTATAAGTACCCTCCTAATGACACATTAAGAGGTGTTGGCTATTTTGACAAACTAGTCTTCCATTTAATTACTTGCACTTTTCTTAATGTCATTTACTTAATTCCACCTTTAATTTCTTGTCTTGCACCTTAAATTTGTAAGCTTTTAATTTTTGTTTTTTCTTTATTTGTTGAATCTTAATTTCAATCAAGTTTTAATTAATCTCTCATTCTACCTTTCTTGTTTTGATTTAATCATTGTGCTTATTATCTTATTGTCATGCTCATTTGATTAATTGTTATGTTTTTATGTTTATGATTGTGTTAGCTTATTGATTTTATAGCTTATTGTGTTTTTCTTAAATTTTAATTAAGTGCTTATTAGTTAATTTTTATAAAAAGTTGTTTTTTAAATATTTTTATTATTTAGTGTTTTTTAAAAAAGTTTTTAAATTTTGGCTTATTAGCTTTTTCTTAAATTTGATTTGGTAAAAGTTTTAGTTAAGTGCTTAATTGTTTTTAGCTTAATTTTGGTTTTTAGCTTAATTGCATCTTATTGTTATCCGGGTTTTCTTAAACCCTCATATTCTGGATACAAACAAGTACCCAGTATTCTGGATAAAGGCTTCGTTTAGGATATTCCTTATAGTGAGCATATAAAGGGAATTCCGGATAAGCATCCGGAAAACATTCCGGATTGTGACTACTTGAGGGAATTCCGGATAAGCTTCGGCAGAGGATTCCTGATAAGGAGATTGAGCCTGATTCCGGATAAGGTGAAAGTTCAACATTCTGGATAGCGTGAGACCTGTGGATTCCACATAGTTATCATTCCGAATATGGGCTAGAACGAGATTCTGGATAACATGTTGAACAGGATTCCGGATAAAGCAAGGAACAAATATTCCGGATATAGGGAAGAAGCAGTTATCCCGGATAAGCCTTTAAATTCAACATTCCGGATGGTGGTCTAATCAGGATTCCGGATAACTCACAAGTGCATATTCCGGATAATGAAGTTGTGTTTATTCCGGATACAAGGCATTGTATTATTCCGGATAACAAGCTGGAAAGTTATTCCGGATAGGTCAAGAGTTGTGTTTATTCAGGATAAGCAACTTGTTTGGTATTCCGGATAGTGACAGTATTTTGGATTCCGAATCATGTTTTGTTTATCCTCTGTTTTATTTTTAAGCATTTATTTTTCCCACCATTTTTATTTAGTGTTATTTTAATTGTCTTTCTTAATTTTAAATTTAAAGTTCGCATTTTTATTATATTGTCGAATTAATTTTTTGTCACGCTTTAATTTTAAGTCATTTAATTAATTTACTTTTTAAAGTTTTAATATTGCACCATTTACATTTTAATTAGTTTTAGATTTAAATTAACGTCATTTACTTTAAAGTTTTGCAATTTAATATACTACAACGACCAAACTATTTGTTTCCCACCAAAAGACGACCGAGTCGCACGTTCACCCTTTTTCAATTCGAAGAGACCGGAACAACGATATTTTTATACTGGCAAAAACCCAGTTATTAATTCCCCTGACGAAGATCGACCAGAGTTGTCATTGGGGGAGCCCTTGTAAAATATACCCCTTCAGTCAGTAGGATGTCTCAGAATGTCATCTTTAGAGGAGTGAACTTGTCGTTCGACCGCCCTCCTTTTGCTTGTTTTTTATAATTTAGCTCCTACTGTTGCCTTGATCGTTTGATTGCCTCTTTGGATAATCATTCAGTGATAGCTTTGGTTTCCCTTTGTGGGATAGGCCGCGGACACGACGGTCTCTCCTTCCATAAAGTTCCTAACCCTTTTCATGAGTTTATCAAACGTTGCGGGACGTTTATCGTTGAGGCGTCCGATTAGCTCCTTGTCTCTTATGGCATGCATATAGTCAGGGATCTTGAAGACTTCTGGGCACGCTCTTATTCGCGTGCATTCATCTTTAAAACGTTCAGTGAAGTCTTCCGTGGATTCTACGTGCATCTTCTTGACTGTCGCCAATGAGACCGGATCCCTATTATAATTCTTTCGCTGAGTATAATTCCTTCTAAACGTCGAGCGTAGTTCATCGAAGCTGTTGATGCTCCGGTGGGGAAGTTTTTTCAAACCAGTCACGGGTGTTACCAATCAGAGCTGAATTAAACATTTGGCACCATATAGGCATCGGCCATCGTTTAATTTTTCTTGCACTGTGAAAACTTTGAAATGGTCATCTGGATCACCAGATCCATCATAGGTTTCGACACACGCCGGCATGCGGCGTTTTTTATCCTCGTAGTAATTCCGTTTGCGAGTCGTGAAGGCATCCTCTCTCTCGCTAAACCATGGAAGAGAGAGATCTTCTTCATCATCTGTGTGATAATGGGAGTGCCCGTAGCGTCCTCTTTCATCATCTGATGGTTTGGAAGAGGAATACCTTGGTCGACGGTGCCTTGGGTGATGGTTGTCCAAATCAGATCCTGAAGGATCGTGATAAGACGATCGCGCTCCGCCCCTTGATTGGCTACGGTGACCACTTTTGGGAGAGGGGGTGGTATTCTTCTTTCACCCAGATTCCATCCTCCCAAATACACTAGTGTGGCGGTTATTATTCTGGGGGTCTCCAAAACTGCGTGTCCTACAGATCCTTCGGAGTGATCTGATTCCCCTTGAGTTTCTTGCAATTCTTGCATGATTCGATCCCCAATGCGTTCGAAAACATTCCGTGCTCGAGGTTGTTCCTCCGGAGGAGGTTGTTCCTCAGTCTGCTATCTTCTACGTCTTTTCTGAGTTTGGGTGAGCGTACCATGTGCGACACTGCTAAAGTTAAGTCTGGATTCGCGGTTCCTTCCTAGATCCAACCTTGCCATGATGGTCGGGATGATGATTTCAAAGCTTTGCGTGAGCAACCCCTCAATATCCTCATCATCCAGTGGAGTGACTTCATGATCTGTCTCCACAACAGGTGGCCTCTGATTCTCCTTATTAGGAGCGTTTGGTGCTAACCCCGTATCAGGATTGTTCATCGTGAGGGTTGGCGGTGGGGGTGTTCAATGTCGCACCTGCAACCCCAGGGGACTAAAGTACCGTGTTGAGGTTGTTTGGTCCTCCAGCCTACCTAATGGGAGCCGGGGTAGGGTGACGGTGTTGGGTCAAAAAGTTGATGTGCAGAAACTCAAAAACGAAGAAAACATGAAGGTAATTGTCTAAGCGTTGACAAGAGTATTCCAGGCGTTGACAAGAACAAATTAGGCGTTGATGGAATCAAGTATTGTCAAGAGCAATTCAAGCATTATCACATGCAATTCAAGCATTGACAGAAACGTAGACAAGAAGCTTTTAGAATATTCTATTTGGATATATATGCAGGATATATTCTGTATATGTTTATCTAAATAGAAGATTTACATGCTTATTTGATTTTATCTCTTGTAAACCCTAATCCTTACATTATAAAAGGAACCAAGGATCTTAGGTTTTATTCATCAATTCATTCACAATGTAAACCTAAAAGCGTGTGTGCACTAGACGTGGGATTCAATGTATACACGTCTAGTGGTTGTTGATTATCAATATAATTAGCAACCCTTTTGTTTTAATTCATGTTTATTGTGCCTAAACACCTTGTTAATGTGTTATGTTCTAGTTCCGCTTTGATTATTTAATCATATGAACATGATGCATTCCTAGTAGCTTCAAAGATCTGGAAACCAAGGTTTCCACAATTGGTATCAGAGCCTCGTGGCTCGTGATGCTAGGACCAACAAGGTGTTCGTGTTTCGAGAAGAAAAGAAAAATCCGTCTAGGGTTTTTCTGGACGTTTTTGTGTGCGTAGTAGTATTTAGAAGGTCATAACTTTTGATTGAACCGTTGGATCGTCACGAAATTTTATATGTTTGTTATTTATACATATATCTAAACATCCACTGGAGGGATTGTCGAGTTTTATCCCCAGGAAAAAGTTATTAAGCGTCAAAGTTAGCAGTGGATGAATGCAGTTTTCTGTGAACAGCCATATTCAAAACACGATCTCTCCTTCGTTAACCGTTGGATCTTCATGATTTTTGAACTGTAGATTCTTGGCACTTGTGTCTTGAATCTCACCGAAGGGATTTTCGATCTGAGCCCTAATGAAGAAGTTATTCAAGGTCGAAGTTGGCTGTTTAAGGTATTAATATTCTTGCTTTTTCAACATAAAATCATGAACTAGGGTTTCTTAAACCCTAGATCGAATAAAGAGCAGAAGAATGAGTTTTGTGGCTGTTGTGATCTATCATGTTGAAAGATTTTTCATTTTTAGGGTTTGGTAAAAACAAACCCTAGATCCATGTGAACTAGATGGTGTAGACGTGGGTTTTGCATTATTGATCTACATGACAAATTAATGGGCTCTACATGTGACTTCTTGAAGCATTAAGATAGCATTTACGTGATGTGGGCATTACGTGATATTCCCTATACAGTTTAATATTGTATATTGTTTAAGGATACAAACAGTTGGTATATGGAAGTCAAATGTTACGGCTGCAAGTTGATGTCAGCTTTTGGAATAAATATTCACGTGGGAATGTGTAACACAATTGGTCACAATTGGTCAACGTCTGATGTAACGAGAGTCATGGGTAATATTGGCAAGTGTGGAAGACGATTTTTTACTTGCTGATTTTCAGGAGAAAGACGTGTGATATTTAAATGAGTCCTACTTTGTAGGGAGTATACTTTAAATATGGCACTGGTGGTTTGAAGATTTCAACAAGAAAAGATCGTGTTTAGCATCTTAAATACGTGGGCTATCTAATGTGATTTAAGACATGATTTATTCCAAATTTTAAATGAGACGCTGACGAGAAATAGTTAAACGCTGACAAGTTTTATTTTGACGCTGATAGAATAAGTCAACGCTGACAGCGTTGACAGTGTCGTCCGAGATATGGTTTTTCAAACGCTGTTAGGTATTGTCCGATATGTGACAATATACATTCCAGATATATTGGATAGAGAAGGATCTCGGATAACACAAGAATGGCTGCTGTTTGAGAAAAATGGTACGTTTTGAGCACACAAAAAGGTGGTAATTACACACGAAAGTACATGGAATCTCCATTTTAATTTAGAATATCATGTTGATATTTATGGCTCGGATATTTTTAAATGGAATTAATGATCTTAAAGCGAGTTAGCAACAATTCATGATGTAATGAAAAGTCTTCATGAAGAGGTGTTAGCTTATGGGGAAGAATTCTTATGGTAAGTTTGATGATTGAAGAAGATTTTCGCGTGTTTGTGTTTTATCATATTGTTAAGTTGTGGATGTCAACCAAATATTTAACAATAACTTGTTCGTGCTTTACATGGGTGGTGACGAAGACTTGTCATAACACTTGAAGGAGTTACATTATCATGCTCAGTGTCTCACATAGGATGAGAATATTGACAAGGGATTGAGGTCTGCTTATACTTTACGTTTTCATATAAGTTCTTCATCACATGGATAGTGCAAGACATGGAACACAAGGTTGGGTTATTCTACTTCTACATCAAAAATATTATATTAATTGTTCTTCAAGATCATTACATAGAGCTACATTTGGAGAATCTTCAAAGATTGCATACATTGTTTTACTTCCCTGTTGATGTGACAAAAAGGGGAAGACATACACATGCTAAACTTGAGGGGAAGCAATCTGAAGATCATGTATAACTTACAAGAGATACACATAGAGTTTTGCCACCATCAACTAGGGGAAGATTGTTGGGTCAAAAAGTTGATGTGGCAGAAACTCAAAAACGAAGAAAACATGAAGGTAATTGTCTAAGCGTTGACAAGAGTATTCCAGGCGTTGACAAGAACAAATTAGGCGTTGATGGAATCAAGCATTGTCAAGAGCAATTCAAGCATTGTCACATGCAATTCAAGCATTGACAGAAACATAGACAAGAAGTTTTAGAAGATTCTATTTGGATATATATGCAGGATATATTCTGTATATGTTTATCTAAATAGAAGATTTACATGTTTATTTGATTTTATCTCTTGTAAACCCTAATCCTTACATTATAAAAGGAACCAAGGGTCTTAGGTTTTATTCATCAATTCATTCACAATGTAAACCTAAAAGCGTGTGTGCACTAGACGTGGGATTTAATGTATACACGTCTAGTGGTTGTTGATTATCAATATAATTAGCAACCCTTTTGTTTTAATTCATGTTTATTGTGCCTAAACACCTTGTTAATGTGTTATGTTCTAGTTCCGCTTTGATTATTTAATCATATGAACATGATGCATTCCTAGTAGCTTCAAAGATCCGGAAACCAAGGTTTCCATAGACGGAGACATCTCCCCTTGGCCTTCGATTCCCCGGATTGGTGTTCCTTGGGTTTCCCTTATAAGGGTTTCCCTTCGTCATTAGTAGAGTATTTGTTTAGTGTAGGGTCCCATGCATGGCGCCACTTGTTGATACAAAAGTTGAATGATCCTTGTTTAACCCGAATTAGGCTTAATTTGGGTGTCCGGGCTCCGGCTCTTGCACCTAGTAAACTTCGGTTTGAGATCCTGCACTCTAAAAGTAACACACTGTTAGGCTTACTGTGGGAAGGTGCCCCACGATTAGACTCCGGCGTAAGAGTAAGTAATCGGTTTAAAGGTTATAAATCGGTAAGTGATGAAAGTTGTGAGTGAATCATACCTTGGTGGAACACTTAGGGGTTCCTTATATAGGCGGTAAAGTCCTGATTGGGCTTTACCGAATCTTCGACCCCAAGCAAGATATATCTACCATAATTGGTTTGATTGTTACCCCTAATTATGGTTAGTAAATATCTCCTACATTTAGGGTGAATCAAAATCCTAATTAGATTGTGATTCTGTCTAACCCTTGTCGGACGTACCGGGCCGTGGGCCGCACACAAGCTATGCGGCCACTGTTTATCTGAAGCCCATAGGTCCAGATAACAATTACCCAGCCCAAATGTATCGGACTGAATGCGGGTAGTACCTGTGGGCCGGGTCCAAGACCCGGCTGGGGACTATACGTCATTAGATGAAAATTTTCGGAACTGATTTATCAACGGTGATATTTCACTAGTGAAAAAAATGAAATATCACCAGTGATAAAATAATTTATCAATGGTGATAAAATAATTCATTATTGGTGAATTTATCTATAATGATATTTCATTGTTTTTATTACTAGTGAAATATCACCATTAATAAAAATAAGTTTGGAAAATTTTCAATTTTAATCATTCCGCCGATTTTTTGGCATCTTTTTTATATTTTGGCAAAATGGTCTCCCCGTGTTTTTTTATAGAATTTAATCTTAGGTAATGAATGGCTTGCATTAAATAGTCCCTTTCGTTGCAAATAAAGACAAGATTGTAAAATAATTCAACTCCATAAATGTAATATAACATTAATGCTTTTAATATATAGACAATAATGTTGGGAATAAATTAAGGCCAGATCACTTGAGCACTGACAAGAGTAAAACAAGCGTTGACAAGAAAAAAACAAGCGTTGACAGCTCAAGCGTTGACAAGATAAAGTCAAGCGTTGACACATTGAAGACAAGCACTGATGGGAAGATATACTCTACGCGTTTATTGTATTCTAGATTACTTCTAGTAAAGATAAGAACAACAATGTATTTTCTATATTTATCTTTACCTAGAATAGCTGATACGTAGATTATTGTACAAGGCTTCTTATGTCTATAAAAGAAGACCTTTAGGTTAATGTTTAATATAAGTTTTCATTCGTAAACTACTTTCATTGTAAGCAAGTTTGATATCATTAATCAAAGTGAAAGTTTGTTTATATCATTGTGTGTTCTTGTTTAAGTGTTAAAATTCCGCATAACACTTAGATTCATAAGCATATACAAAGGTTTCTCTAAGTGTATTACTTGATCTAATCTCGTATACATAAAGCTAAATCGGTCTAAGTTTGGGATCAACAAGTGGTATCAGAGCTTGTTGAGGAACTTTTGATCTTAAAGAACACAAGAACCCTAAAAATCACCAAAACCCTAATTTTCTCAAAAACCCTAACAACATCATGTCTGAAGCAATAACCTCCTCCTTCTCAGCTTTACCAAACATCAAGATTCCCATGCTTGATGCAACCAACTTTGATTTGTGGAAATTCAACTTTGAACAATATCTGGGGATCTATGACTACACACTCTGGGAGATTATTGAATATGGAAACACATTCGATAAAGCTCAAAAGATTGCTGATGTCATTGCTCAAAGATCAGCTGTTGCTGGATGTTCTGAAGAGGATAAGAAAGAAAAACCTGGAGATGGTAGAGTTGTGTCTGCTGATGACATAGCAAAGAAAAGGGTCGACATGAAAGCCCTAAATATTCTGAAAGTCTCTTTGGGACAAGAGAACCAACATAAATATAGAGGCTATGAATCTGCTAAAAACCTTTGGGAAGCTCTTGAAGTTGCATATGGTGGAAATGCAGACACTAAGGAAGAGAAGAAAAAGCAACTCATGCATGATTATGCTGTCTTCAAGGCTCAACCCAATGAGAAACTGAGTAGTGTGAGAAGCAGATTGCTTGACATTACAAGCAAGTTGTCCTTCATGGGGACACAACTTGGTGATGTTGACATTAATGCTACCTTTCTTAAAAGTCTTGGTGAGGCATGGAAGATTGAGGCAAGATCTATTCTTGCCAATAATACTTACAAGAGTTCCACGTTTGATGACATCTACAACAAACTGAGGTTGTTGGAAGATGAAACTCTTTTAGAGCATGGAAGCAAGTCTACCAACAGTAACATGGCCTTTTTCTCTCATAGTGAAGGTCAATTCAATCAGAAGGACTCTTACATGCATCCAGTTACTGGATCATCATATGTCAGCGCTGGAACAAGTCCTGTCAACGTCTCCTATTCAGACGCTGACACATTCAAGAGTGACTCCCCAAGAGTTAAACCTGCTGGTTTAGATTTCGATACTGTATGTGCTTATATTGCTTCTTTGCCCAATGGTTCAGTGATTACATATGAGGACCTTGAGCAGATAAGTGATGAGCACTTGGAAGAGATGGACATTAAGTGGAACATGGCTCTTGCCAGTGTAAGAGCAAATAGGTGGAACAGAAGGTTTAAGAAGAAGATGACCTTCAATGCAAAAGACACAGCTGGATTTGATAAATCCAAATTTGAATGCTACAACTGTCATCGTATGGGGCACTTCATGAGGGAATGCAGATCTCCTAGAAGATCTGATGCTGGTAAACCCTCAAGTCAGGTTGTTAAAGCTCAGGATTCCAAAGCCATGGTTGCACTTCAAGGAATTGATGGTATGGGATGGGATTGGAGCTATCTGGCTAAGAATGTTGAAGAGGATAAAGCTTTGGTTGTTGAGGTTGAAGAAGAAGAGCATGTTGAATATGCTCTCATGGCACACTCCTCCTCTTCATCTGATAATGAGGTATACAATGATGCTTTTTGTAGTAAAGGTTGTAGGTTAAACACTGAGAAACTTAACAACGAGGTGTTAAAATTATTAAGTGATGTGAGTACTGAAAAGTGCAAACTGTCTAATTACCAAGTAGCTCTCACTCAAACTGAGAAAACCGTTTCTGAATACAAGAAAATGGAATTTGATTTAAAAGATAAAATAAATATCTTAAAACATGAGTTAAATGCTAGTATGGATATTAGAAACATCATGGCAAGGGTTAATGGTGAGTTACATGCTAAGTTAGATGAGGCCATTAAGAATAAAGATAATGTTGGCCTTAAAATTCAAAGATTTGATAGAGCCACTCAAACCCTAGGAGACTGTGTGGGTAAACAAAGGGATCCTAAGGACATGACTGGGATTGGGATGAATGATTACTCTTTGGTTCCACCACCAGCTGGTGACTTATATGGTGTCCAACAAAAGGACCTATCTTGGACTGGTTTGCCAGAATTCCAAGAGGAGGAATTCATTCCTCCACCAAGAGTTGTCACTCCAGTTGAAGAGTACCAACAAAAGTTGCCTGACCTGAATGAATGGAAGAAAGCTAACCCTACTTTGTTTGTTAAGGGTGGCTTGCTATGTGAAAGTCCCAATGAGTCAACTCCCATTAAGGTTACAAAGCTAGTCACTGGTAAAGCTGTTGACCTAGGCTCAAACACTGATAGAAAACCTAGCATTAAATATGCAGAGATGTATAGGAATACTAGGTCACCCAAGAGCCAAGTTAGCAATAATGGAACAGGCTTCTTCTCTTCTAGACCTAAGGCTGTGTCTAGAAAAGCTTGTTACACTTGTGGTAGCTGTTCACACTTGGCATACAAGTGTGTCAACGCTCCCAAAGCCAGCGCTGACAGGAACAATTTCAGCGCTGACAGGAACAATTTCAGTGCTGACAGGAACAATTTCAGCGCTGACAGGAACAAAGTCAACGTTGTTAGGAAGTCAAACGTTGTCAGACCCAAACCTTGTGTGCAACAAAGTCCACAAGTGATTAGACCTGCCCCATTCTTTACTAGAGGGTCTAACACTCATGGACAAAGACCATTTCAAAAGACAAACACCTGGTCAAATAGGCAATGGGTTTCTGTAGCAAACCCTAGGTTCAACGCTGACAAGGGTAATCTCAGTGTTGACAAGACCAATTCCAACGCTGACAGAAACGTGTCTAGACCTAAATATTTGCAACCACATGGAAAGGGGTCTAAAGCTTCTTCAAGCTTAACATGGAGACCCAAGAAAGATCAAAACCCTAATGATAATGGGATTTCAATGACCTGCAACAGATTTAATTACATTTCAAAGGTCATTACAAAACCTATTGGGGTTAACTGGGTATTTCATCCTAAGAAGGATGAGAATGGGGTTGTTGTGAGAACTAAGTCTGTTCTTATTGAACAACCAGATGAATCCAAGTCTTTTAAGACTTGGGTTCCTAAAGAAAACTAATTTGTTTTCTTTATGTGCAGGGCATTCAAAGACAGGTCAATGATTATGGATATTGGGATAGTGGATGCTCAAGGCACATGACAGGGAAGGAAGACTATTTGACTAACTTCACTCCCATTAAGGATGGTGATAAGGTATACTTTGGAGGCGGATATGGTACTATCACAGGCAAAGGAACCCTTATCACCAAGAATTTGCATTTTGAGAACGTCTTTCTGGTAAAAGAACTTGATTACAACCTTTTTAGTGTATCACAAGTTTGTGATAACAAAAATAAAGTTCTGTTTACTGATACTGAGTGTTTGGTGTTAAGCAAGGATTATAAGATCCCTGATGAGAAATATATTGAGTATAGAACACCTAGGCATAAAGACATATACAATGTAAATCTGAATGGGATTAAAATGAATAATAATATGTCTTGTTTTTATGCTAAAGCCTCAGTAGATGAGAGTAATTTGTGGCACAGGAGACTAGGGCACATAAATTTTAAAAATATAAATAGGCTTGTGAGACTTGGTTTGGTTGATGGTTTGCCTGAGAAGGCCTTCCACAATGACCACTCTTGTGTTGCATGTCTTAAAGGCAAGCAGCACAAGGTCTCATTCAAGTCCAAACAGGTGCATACTAGTTCTAGACCTCTTCATATGCTACACATGGACCTCTTTGGTCCAACCAATATAGAAAGTTTGAATAGTAAGTCATATTGCTTTGTCATCACAGATGACTTTTCTAGGTTTACTTGGACATTCTTTCTAGCTATGAAGAGTGACACAGCTGATATTCTAATTGATTTTATCACTTAGATTGAGAAGAGGTCTGGCAATGAAGTTAAAATGATTAGGAGTGATAATGGTGGAGAATTTAGGAATAAGAAGCAAGATGATTTTTGTGCCAGGAAAGGAATTACTAGGCAATTTAGTATTGCTAGAACCCCACAGCAAAATGGGGCTGCTGAGAGGAAAAATAGAACCCTAATTGAAGCAGCCAGAACAATGTTGGTTGATGCTCATTTTCCTATAGCCTTTTGGGCTGAGGCTGTAAATACAACTTGTTATGTTCAAAATAGAGCATTAGTTAACAAAATTCAGAACAAAACACCTTATGAGTTACTTTGGGGTAGAAAACCTAATATTTGTTTTCTCAGACCTTTTGGTTGTCATGTAGTAGTTTTAGATACTAGTGATGCCTTAGGGAAATTTAGTGCAAAAGGTGATGAGGGCTACTTCATGGGGTATTCAGTGCAGAGCAAGGGATATAGGGTTTATCTTAAAGAGGAAAAACGTATACTTGAAAGAGTACATGTTAGGTTTTTAGAGAATAAACCTAGTGATCCTGAAAGTGGTCCTAATTGGTTGTTTTACTTGGAACCTTTATCTAGAACTTTAAATTATATGCCTGTCACTAATCCAGACATTGTGAAGGTAACTTCAAATGTTATGGAGGAAC
Organism: Glebionis coronaria; assembly: GCA_025667525.1. NCBI lineage: Eukaryota > Viridiplantae > Streptophyta > Magnoliopsida > Asterales > Asteraceae > Glebionis > Glebionis coronaria. The sequence goes on from CM046876.1 coordinate 45,004,410, forward strand.
AAGTTGTTGATGTTTCAGGTACTCAGGTTCATGAAACGGTTGGATCACAAGCAGAAAAGACATCTCCTATCCAAGAATATGTTACAATTCCCATTTGGACAGATGCTTTTGCTGCTGCTGCTGCTGGAAAAGATAATGGTGGTTTCCAAGTACCACCAGATACAAACATGCATGGTCCTTCAGGCGCTGACAAAGGCAAATCTAGCGCTGACAAGACCAATTCAGACGTTGATGGTTCAGACGTTGACAACAACAGTTCAAGCGTTGTTAGCCCAAGCGCTGACAAACAAGATTCAGGCGTTGACAACAATTCTGCCCATCTTTTCTCTTCCATTTTTGAACAAGGTGAACCTTACAATATATATGAAGAGGTTCATCCTCATGTTGATGAAAGAGAATCTGATGAAGAAGATATTGGCAACATGGAGCATGAGGTTGAGGACACCAGACTTTTTGAAGGAGGAGTTCTCACTTCCACAATGAAGAATCACCCTACTTCTCAAATCATTGGTGATATTATGACTCCAGTTCAGACTAGAAGATCTCATCAAGGTCTTGGTGGGTTTATTGCCAATATACACAAGAAGGTTGATACCCCTCTTGTGCAAGCATGTTTGTTTGCCTGTTTTCTGTCACAACAGGAACCCAAGAAAATATTTGATGCTCTCAAAGAACCAAGTTGGGTGGAAGCAATGCAGGATGAGCTTCACCAGTTTGCAGTTCAGGATGTTTGGGAGCTGGTTGATTGTCCCAGATATGTCAGACCTATAGGGACAAGATGGGTTCTAAGGAACAAAAGAGATGAAAGAGGCATTGTGGTCAGAAACAAGGCAAGGTTAGTGGCTCAGGGATATACACAAGAGGAGGGGATAGACTATGAGGAAGTCTTTGCACCAGTTGCAAGGATTGAAGCTATAAGGATCTTTCTAGCCTATGCATCCTGCATGGGCTTCACTGTCTATCAAATGGATGTCAAGAGTGCCTTCCTCTATGTAACTATTGTTGAGGAAGTATATGTGATGCAACCTCCTGGTTTTGAGGATCCAGAGAATCCAGAGAATCCAGATAAAGTGTATAGAGTCAAAAAGGCTATGTATGGCCTTCATCAAGCCCCTAGATCATGGTATGGTACTTTGTCTACCTATTTGGTGGACAATGGATTCAAGAGGGGCACCATAGATCAGACACTATTTACAAAGAAGAAAGGCAAGGATGTGTTGCTTGTCCAGGTCTATGTTGATGATATCATTTTTGGGTCTACTGATCCAAAGATGAGTGAGGATTTCTCCAAGCTTATGACAGACAAATTCAAGATGAGTGCTATGAGGGAGATGAACTTCTTTCTTGGTTTACAAGTTCAGCAGAAAGAAGATGGTATCTTCATCTCCCAGGATAAATATGTGGCTGAGATCTTGAAGAAGTTTGGCTTTTCTCCACATGAAAAGAGGGCTACTACTCCTATGGATAGAGAACACCCTTGGGGAAAGATTGGAGATGGGAAAGATGTTGATGTCAGGCACTATAGATCCATGATTGGATCCTTGATGTATCTTACAGCCTCCAGACCTGATATCATGTTTTATGTGTGTGCTTGTGCACGCCATCAAGTGACTCCCAAAGAATGTCACCTTTATGCTGTGAAGAGAATCTTTAGGTACCTAAGATGCTATCCTGGTCTTGGTTTGTGGTACCCAAAGGATTCACCATTGGAGCTGATTGCATATTCAGATAGTGATTATGGAGGTGATAAATTTGATAGGAAATCCACAACTGGTGGATGTCAGTTTCTGGGGAGCAGGTTGATATCTTGGCAATGCAAGAAACAAACAGTGGTGGCTAATTCTATAACTGAAGCTGAGTACGTGGCTGCAGCTGCTTGTTGTGGACAAGTTTTGTGGATTCAGAACCAGCTGTTGGATTATGGGTATAATTTCATGCATACCAAGATATTTGTTGACAATAATAGTACTTTATGCATCATTAAGAATCCTGTACATCATTCTAAAACTAAACACATAGAAATTAGACACCATTTTATAAGAGATTGTTTTGAGAAAGGTTTAATACAACCAGATAGGGTTGACACTGAGTAAAATGTGTCAGATTTATTAACTAAACCTTTTGATGCTTGGAGGTTTTAATACTTGGTAACAAGTATTGGAATGGTCAATCTCACATAATATGTGTTTTGGAGTCTTTTTGTAAAAGTATGTACAGGATGATGCATTGTTATTGGTCTTATTGATGATTTAGATTTTCCACCATATTTTTTCTAACACTGACAAAGGTTGCTTGAACGCTGATAAGTGTTTTTGAAACGTTGTCAGCAATATAATTGTCTAACGCTGACAAAGCTTCCCTCAACGCTGTCATGTGTTATCGGGGCGTTGTCAGCAACAATGTTAGTTTTGTGGTTTTCAATCTAAATGTGCAGGTGGTGTTAGCAGTATACCATTGGATACAGAGTTGCTTATGGATCAATGGAGAAGCATTTGGACAAGTTTTTATTTATGGATGATGGTTGGAATTTTTAATTCCTATCTTGAAATAAATTTTTATGTTCATGCATGATTTTAGCAAACTTATGTATCATAGGTAAGGGGAGGTTTTAGGAACCTTTAGGATGTTTGGGTATCCATATGATACTCTTATCACAATTCTAGATTGTGTCCACAGGTGAGTATGAGTTAGTTTTTCTAAATCATAAGGCACTGTAGCATGCAAAGTTGATATACTATGCATGCTGCCAAGACATTTTTGGCCTAGAATTGGTTGTGGTCTGTTGGGAGACTTGGGAATAATTTTGTTATGGGATTTACCTGGGAGTAACAAGGAATTTTATAAGGTAACTTGGTTGTTAAGAGTTTTGGTTAGCAAGGGACACTAGAGGACTGTTATGTCTATCTTGCTTAAGCAAGTGTGCATAACTGGACAGTGCTTGCCGCCCTATAATAATTATCAGCTTTTTGGTTATCTTCTCTAGTATAAATTACTTTGTTAAGGTCATTTTTCATTTTTAAACATTTTTATTTTTGGACGCTGACAAGTATATTTCCAAGCGTTGTTGTGACCAATTTAGACGCTGACATGGCTATAGGCAAACGTTGACAAGATTATAGCCGTTGGGCGTTGATAGGTTATTTTTTACCGTTGACATTCAATAGGTCCTACCCAGTTGTTACTTTTTGACATATTTTTAGGCCGTAATTTTGGGAGTTGTTACTTTTCATTTAATGCATGAGATAAACTTATAATTTTTCAATATTTTCATGATTACCTTTTGAAAATACTTGCCTATTTTTGGGCCTATCACATGCATTTTCTTCTCCTATAAATTTGGCTCCTATTTTTAAACAAGGTATCTATAATTCTTGTCTAACACAATTTTCTCTTATCAACTTCATCTTCATCACTTAAATTTAACAGCTTTCAACAATGGCACCAAAGTTTAGACCATCAGATTTGGAATTGGGGTTCAGAAGTCAACATAACATGATCACGTATCTTGAAGATGATGATACTCTGTTTCCCCAATACACACAAATGGTGGCGTATCTGAACGCATCCCCCTTAAGGTATGCTCTTTCTCATGCACCACTCATTCCAGTCACACATATTAAACAGTTTTGGAACACTGTAAGTTCCTCAACAGTTAATAGAGTGACTACATTGACTTCTATTGTTAATGGGAGACCTTGGGTGGTTACTGAGGCTTTGGTACGTCAAGCCTTGCATCTTGATGATGCTGATGGTATAGCCACCCTTCCCATCAATGAAATAGAACAAGGGCTAAGGGCTTTGGGATATCCTTTTCCTGATGAAGGTACCTTAAACAAGTATCATAAACATGAATTTCCCCCAGCCTGGAAGTACCTCATACATGTCCTCCTTCAATGTTTGAGTCCCAAATGCACTGCACACAATGAGATCAATAGATCCATTGCAAGTGCTATTGTGTGTATTGCAACTGGGCAAAAATTTAATTATTCTAAAATAATTTTTGAGGGCATGTGTAAAAATAAGGGGAACAAAATGACTTTAGCTTATCCCCGATTTTTACAAATGGTTTTTGATGTTCAAGGATACTGCACAAGGGATCATAATGATTTTTATAAGATCCCTGAGCAAAAGAAAGCTATTTTTATGAAGATGAACTCTCCACCCCATCGTGACCTACCTTTAACCCAAGCTATGCTTGTTGTTATTGCAGCAGCACAACCCCAACCAGACCCCCAACCCCACATTGATCCCCAACCACAACTTGACTCAATACCTGAACCTTTACCTTCACCTGAACATATGCAATTTGACCAAGATCCCTTCAACGCTGACACATTAAATGTTGGCGTTGATGTGCCTATTTCCAACGTTGACACACAACCTTCACAAACCCAAACACCCCTTAACCAACCCACATCCACCCAATCTACACCCCCTGAATATAGGTTGATGAAACGCCAAAGGACTACTGGAGTGTTTTCCTCTGGTGGTCCTAGCCATGTAGCAGAGAGAACCACCACCACAAGTGTGGCTGGTGACCTGGATGAGGCTGGGACTATTGGTTCTGGCTTAGATGCTGGCCAAGGCAGTCCTACCATCATTAAGTCCTCATCCATGCCCAATGAATCTGACTTGGGAGGTCAAATCCCCATTTTAGAAGAGGGCAGACTGGAACCAATGACTCTTATGGAATTGACGGTAGTTTGCATGAGCTTGCAAAAGCAAAATGCAGACTTAGTACAAGTTGTCAGCTCACAAGGCCTTGAACTCAAGCAATTGAGGGAGAGGATTGTTGTTTTGGAGAGTGCTAGTGCAAGGAGGGGTATGGAGGAATCTTCCAAAGGGGAGGAAGATCCAATAAATCTGAGTGATAAGGGCAGCCATGATGGTCAATCTTTGGATGTTGCTGAGGCACTTACAACTTTGAAGAAACAAACAGGTTTTGATACGTCCTTAGTCTCTCCTATCAACTTGAATTTATAATTTACAGCCATGTTTAAAGAGGTTACAAAAGGTGCTGAGCCAGGATATTTGGGCGTTGACAAGGAGAATTTGGACGCTGACAGAAATATTTTGGACGCTGATAGAACAAAATTGGGCCTTGACAGACCTGCACATGAGGGTGATGTATCCCAGTCATCATCCATCATCAAGGAGGTTTCTTCACAGGTATCACCATCTACCTTACCAACAATTGATCCACTAGATAAGGGTAAGGGTATTATGGTAGAAGAGATTGTTCCAAAGGATGCAGCTCAAGTTGAATTTGATAGAAGATTGGCTGCATAAATCATGGAACAAGATAAAAAGGAGGTGAAAGAGTCACCATTTGTTGTTACTTCAGAAGAAGGAAGTGATGGAGCTAGCTCAGACTCAAGTATTATGATTATAGAACCAGAAAGACTTGAGTATGGAGAAGAGTTGGCCAAGGAGAAATTGAGAGAATTAAAATTGCAGGTTGACTTTGACATGCCAGAGGTGGTTCAAATGTATCATGCTTGGGAAGAAAGATGTATGGAGAATCCAGACTTGACCACTTCAGATCAAATATGGGGTTTGGAGATTCTCCTCAGAGTTCAGAAGGATTGCCAGGTAATTTTGAAACATAAGGCAAGCAATATTCTCTCAGAATTGAAAAGGGATAGAAGGGAGCTATACTGCATGTTGCTCAGATGTCATGGAGTAGGATGGACTTACCAGAATTTGAGGGCATTGACATTTGATGAGTTTGAATGCAAGGCTTATCCCATTTGGGTGAGAGTGCAGGAAGCAAACACTCTCAGACTTCTTTCTGATGAAAGAAAGGAAGAACTTGCAGAAGAAATGGAGCTCAAGAAAGCTATGTTTGTTCCCAGGCCAGTGAAAAATGGAATTTCTCTTGAGTTTCCCAAAGATATGGATCCACTATATCCAAGTGAAGCTGTCATAAGAAAGAGCCTCAAGCTCTCACCATTAGAAGCTTCAGATATGGTGCAAGTGTTACCATTAGATTCTAGAAACCCAATTGTGAGCTATGAAGAAGATGAATGTGGGTTTTGGAAAATTGGCAGGTATGGCAAAGAGGTACACACTTTTACCACTCTCATATCTTTGTTTGCAAGTTGTGATAGAGAAGACTTGGTAGACCTATGGAGGTTGCTAGAGACCAAGTATGAGGCTGAAGCACCAACTTCAGCTAATGGAATAAAACTGTGGTCCACATTCAAAAGAATGTGTGGACCAAAAGATGAGGATCCTGCTATTTGGAAGGATCTTGAAGATGATCTCAGTGATCTTCAATGGAGATTATATTCAGCTGCTGGTGTTTACCATTTGAGTTCTACAAAGTTTGCTGAGTATCTACTTGTGGATGGTCAGTATTTCATATCCAAGGCTATTTTGGAGAAGATGAAGGACACTCAGCTGGAGATTGATTATTCAAGTGACGTGGCAAAAGATTTGATCAGATTTATTCATTACCAATATGATAAGGTTTGTAAGATTCCTCCTAGTCCTTAATGCTTATTCAGAAACTTGATCATAAGAGTGGATATCAAGTTTAGGGGAGGATTGTTGGGAATAAATTAATGCCAGATCACTTGAGCGCGGACAAGAGTAAAACAAGCGTTAACAAGAACAAAACAAGCGCTGACAGCTCAAGCGTTGACAAGATAAAGTCAAGCGTTGACACATTGAAGACAAGCACTGATGGGAAGATATACTCTACGCGTTTATTGTATTCTAGATTACTTCTAGTAAAGATAAGAACAACAATGTATTTTCTATATTTATCTTTACCTAGAATAGCTGATACGTAGATTATTGTACAAGGCTTCTTATGTCAATAAAAGAAGACCTTTAGGTTAATGTTTAATATAAGTTTTCATTCGTAAACTACTTTCATTGTAAGCGAGTTTGATATCATTAATCAAAGTGAAAGTTTGTTTATATCATTGTGTGTTCTTATTTAAGTGTTAAAATTCCGCATAACACTTAGATTCATAAGCATATACAAAGGTTTCTCTAAGTGTATTACTTGATCTAATCTCGTATACATAAAGCTAAATCGATCTAAGTTTGGGATCAACAAATAATTATTACTTTATCAGTGTTTTTGTTTTTTAATAAAAACATATATTTAAAGAAAATTACTATTGCTAGCTCATTTTTAACGCTTTTATATATGAATTTATCAATAGCTAATTAATCAATATCATATTTAAACTTTATAATAATTCTTTCAAACAAGATATTGATGAATTCGATCAAACTATTTTATGTATTTTTAGTAGTGGGCAATAAAAATGAAACATTACAGAAAGTAAATATGGACAGTAGCAATGGGACAGAGGGTACTATATTCGTCTAAATATTATTATTCATCTTTCAATTTTAGTATGTTTCAAATTAATTGTATAATTCTAAATTAATTGTTATATTTGTTTAATTTACTTTCTATGTCTCATTTTTATTATCCACATTCCTTTTTCATATGTCTTAGATTAATTGTCCACTATTAAAAATAGATATGGAAATTTGATCAAGTTTACTATATTAACCTCTTTCAAATTAATATTACAAGATATAAAAAACCTTAATTAATTAGCTAAGTGTAAAACTGACATTCTTTCAAATAGTAACAAAAAGAAAGCTCTAATAAATGCATTTTTCTTAATGCGTATATTATTTATCGGGACATAATAATTTTAAAACGGAGGGAGTACTATATTATTCTTAGTTCAGACTGGTATTTACAATCATAAAAAATATTAATTAGTTATCAAATTGTGAGCATATATCTTTTACATCTTGTAAATACCATAGCAATATTTAATGCATTTTTTCTTATACTATGTATGTTTTATACGTGGACAATAGTTTTGGAGCGACTCGAGTAAATGAACTTGAAAACAAAAGTCATTTTAAAAATAAAAGGAGCATTGGTTCCTCGTTGATTTGTGCCTAGTGACATATTATGTTTTTATAACACTATTATTAATCTTATACGTGCTTTTATAAAATTCAGGCGCTGAGAGCAATTTTGCAACACATTTAGAAAAGAATAAGAACAAATTACAGTCGGATAAGTTTTTTTTGGTAAAAAAAATTTCTAGTAAATTTATAACACAAAAAAAAAGCATTTAAGTACAAAGGATGTAGGTGAGCCCCACGTCTCCACCCGTTACATACGCAAACAACCTCCTTAAAGGAAAATAACCCAAAAACTATACTACAATGCCACATAACAAATAGAAAACTAATGGTTCGTACGCCCTTTTACCATGGTTCCTAAATTATCAACTATAGACTTAACATTGTTCAGAATATTAGGATCTTCATATATATCATTATCATATGGGCTGTAGTTATCTTCATCATTCTCATGCGGTTTTTTTTCATTGTTCCCACATACTATTAGTCTCATTTCCTGTATCACACGATTTAAAAGGTAAAAATCCAGCTATATCATTATCTGCGTGTTAAACTATATACTCGTTATCAACCTCACTTGAGTATTCAACCCTTTTCCTAAGAACCGGATATACTTCATCAAGAACAAGAGTAAATGTACCCTCAATAATGATTCTTTTCATCTTATCAATTTTAGCAATGATAAGAGAATCACTAGCTTATACATGAAGAGATCCTTCTCAAACATGATCCCACCCGAAAGGTCATCTAAAAAACCAACTTATAAGTCCTCTTTGTAGAAACTAGAAGGGGAAGTTGAATAGTTTTACCACTTAAAAATTGACTTACAAAATTAATTTTGAAAATAGTTAGATTCAAGTGATTAAGTGAAATATATAATATATATATATATATATATATATATATATATATATATATATATATATATATATATATATATATATATATATATATATATATATATATATATATATATATATATATATAGTGTAACTTTCTTTTCAGAACCCATATTAGTGCGAGAACTATCAGAACCATATTTTTTACTCTTAATAATACATTATATATATATATATATATATATATAACTTATTTCATAAAAATAAGTTATTTTGAGAGCTGAATTTAAGTGGGGTCAAAATCGGAATTCTATTATTTCATAAAAATACCATCTCACTCAAAAATTCCTAAAATAGTGTACCCTTATTTATTTTTTACACAGATCTGAGCTTTCATCTCTTTAGCCAAAAACTCGCCGCCATCTCTTTCAATCTCATTCTTACAAACGATTCCTAAAAAATCAATTTTATTTGGTTTGTAATATTTTAACAAGCATAAGAGTAATGTTACTAGGTAATTCTTCTTACGTAGTTTTCAATTGCAAAAGCTTATTTATTTATTCTATTTATGTTTTTAATTATAAATTATTTATTTTCCGTTCAATCATTGTTTCATTCGAAGTACTTTTCATTACGATTGAATGATATGAAAATAGAATTAGAGGTTTGCTTAATAAAAACTAATATGTAATATGCAGATGTTAACAAAATACGCATAAGAGGCCATTAATATTTTAGACTCATAATTATATATGTTTAGCTACCCCGTACCATGACAATTAGTTTCGATGTATGGTTTTGACTGATGTTATTCAATAATAATTTATTTGTGTTTGGATTGATTTTTTTGTTTAAAGTTTAAGTATGTTATTTCTTGATTTTTAATGTTTTTTTAACAGGATCACTCAATTAGTTTGGATATACGTTTTTGGAGGCGGACATGTATTTTTTAGAGACGGACATGTATGTTTTTAGTACAAGTATGTTTTTGGAGGCAGACATGTATGTTTTTGGAGGTGGACATGTATGTTTTTGGAGGTGGACAAGTATGTTTTGGAGGCGGACAAGTATGTTTTTGGAGGCGGACATGTATGTTTTTAAAGGCGGGCATGTGTGTTTTTAGAGGCGGGCATGTATGCTTTTGGAAGTGCGATGTTTTTGGAAAAAGTACACACATGTTTGGAAGAGTGACTTCAAATATATATTTTTGTTAAATATCAGTGCATGTTTTATTTTTGATTTTTTTAGTAATTTGTGTTTTAATTGGTATGTGTTTAACATTTATGTTTTGTGTGGTACAAATTTACATTATTTAAACAATATATATGTACACGTGATAATCCGAATAACATAAATGTTTACTGAAAAGTTTAAATGGTTGTTAAGTATAAAAATATGCATATTATTTAATAATAAAAAATATACACACAAAATTGACTTTTTTTCAAAACATGAATGTTTTTTATTCTAAAAATTAAGAGAATTTAGAAAGCAATATAAAAAAATAAAATAAAAACAAATTTCAAAGTTAGAATATTAAAAAATGGGATTATTTAAAAATAAAAAAATAAAAAATATCCTTTATCTTTTACATTTATGCCCTTATGGATTTTAATCTAATAAAATAAATGAAATTAATTAGCTAAATTCTGATTGGTCTATTATGGTTTGATAGTTCTGACAGTAATAATGGTTCTGAAAAGAAAGTTCCCCTATATATATATATATATATATATATATATATATATATATATATATATATATATATATATATATATATATATATATATATATATATATATATATATATATATATATATATATATATATATATATACATATATATATATATATATATATGAACAATTAATGGTGTTGCCAGATTATTAATCACAAACTATATGCAAGAGTAATAAAGAATGTAAAGAGAATAAGGAAAGGAAAGATCAAACTGAACACCAAGTATTTATAGTATTTCGACGATGAAGCTCTATCTTCGTCCCTACTCGACTCCTCGAGTACCTTATTCGAGAGTTCACTAAATCAACAAGCTCCTTTCAAGCTGGAGAAATAGTACACTTCTCTCCCAATAATTTTTGACACTAAGCTAGATGTCGAGCCCTAATCTTAACTAGGACCAATCTATACCAATATATTTAAGGCCCAAGTATATACCACAACACATTCACAACCTTCAAATTATACATCAATTTGGATCTAGACAAGTACTACATACAAGATTGAAAGAATAATTTGGATCTTGAATAGATTTTGAATTTTACATAACACTTCAATAATGACTGTCACATTTGATTGAGTGTCCTTTGATTGATTACTATGACTGTCACATTTTATTGATTACATGCTACACGAATCATTAACCTTATTACAATAACGTTCTTTTTTTCAACAAGATCTTTATAAAACTAACAAGCAGCTAGAAAACAATTACATACTTCAAGCATTGACATGATTTTTTAATCGAACCCTCATGACATCTTACAATTCTTTTGCCAGTCATAAAGCCAAAAAATATATGTATATACATAATAATAATAATAATAATAAATAGATCTTGTGTTTAATAAAAATATTGTTAACTTAGTGACAGTGTCTTTCGCAAGTGAGGAGCAACGAGTTAAAACATGTGTTGATTCAATAGCACAAGCCCCCATCATGCAGCTTATATTTTTTTAATCGATTCACAAGATACAACTTTCACTTATTGATGATATATGTTGATACGAAAAATGGATGGACAACGATCGACCCGAGTTAGGTGTAATTGCGTGGGGGCTCCGCTCCTGCACCAAGTGAACTTATAATGAGGATCCTGCACACTAATAAAAAGCACCGTTAGGCTTACCGTGATATTTTCTCACACGATTAGACTCCTATGTGAGAGTAAGTAATCTGTTTGATTAAGTAACCAGTTAAGGTTTAGATGTATGAGAAATCGTACCATTGTGAAACCAAGGGTATTCCTTTTATACTCGGTGAAACTCTAGTTTGTCTTACCGAATCACGTGGCCCAAGCAAGACATAATTACCATATACACAAGATTCTTATCGTTTACTTAAGGAGAGTGTATATCCTCTAAACCAGGGAGAATCATAATCCTAATTAGACTATGATTTTGTTTGACTCTGACCGCGTGCGGCAAGAGTGCGTTCCACAAAAGACCGCGTGCGACAACCGTATATTAGGCCTCATGGTCCCACACCACTCTCTGTTAAACCATTCGTTATGAATTGTATACGGGTAGTACCTGTTGGTCGGGCTCATGGCCCGACTAGGGACTATACTGTTGATCTGAAACTTAGATCGATTAAGCTTTTTATTATCGAGAAAATATCAAGAGTAATACGTAGAGAAACCTTGTTTGAATGTCAAACTAATTGTTACGCGGAATATAAAAACTAGAAGAAGAACACACGATTACCAAACTTTCAATCAATCTATTAATAATAATAGTGTATGAAAGCAAACATCATAATAAACCCTAAGGCCTCCTTTTATACATTAAGAAGCCTTGAACAGAAAGCTAAGGATCAATTATTCTAAGAAATGATAAACATAGAAAATAAACTTATTTGAACATATCTTCCTAATATAGCAAAACGCATTAATCCATGCAGCCCATACAATCCTACGATGGGTAGTATTCTTCTTGTCAGTGGCTTCTTATCAGCGGCTACACAAATAATGACAGTGGTTATATTATGTCTTGTCAACGTCTAGAACTCCACATGTCAGCTGCGAGAGACTTGGTCATTTTATTCCCAACAATCCTCCCCTAAACTTGATATTTATACTAACTATCAAGTTTCTAAAAAAAACAAAATATATAGAGAGGGTTCTTACAAACATATTTATCCCTGAATTTGAGTATGAATAACCCTGAAAAAGTCAACACTCAAATCACTGGTGTAGTCAACCTTCCGTTTAGTGCAGATCATCTTCTTTAATACTTCTTGTGTCACTGGATATACTTTGTCCACCAACAAATACTCTGAAAACTTTAAAGTACATAGATGAAACACACCTGTTGTAGAATATAACCACTCCAATCCACTCAAGTCATCAAAATCCAGCCATACTGGATCATCTTGGTCATGGTCAAATAACCTTTTAAAGGTTGACCAAATCCTTATTTCACCAACACTTGTTGGAACCTCAGCATCATACATTTCTTTCAACAAACGCCAAATGGTCTCCAAGTCGTCTTTGTCCATACTCCCAAACAGTGAAATAAGAGAAGTAAATACTCGAACCTTACCACCATACCTTGTAAACCTCAAGAAACCTGGGTCTTGATCTTTCTCAAATTTAATCACATGATTTCTAAAATCTACATGCTCAATGACAGTGATATCCAAAGAAGAAAGCTGTAATTTTGCCTTCAAAGTACTTTCACTAGGCAATTTTGGATCCAAAAGATCAAATTTTGGTAAATTAAACTTAACTACATTCTTTCTTGACTTAGGTACCCGTTCTGCTTTCTTTAGCTTCAATTCCTCCTCTGAATCTTCTTATCTTTCTGCTGAGAGCTTGAGGTGAGTATTATGCTTGCAGATTGCAACCCAAATAGGATATGCTTTGAATTCTAACTCTTCAAATGTCATCCCTTGAAATTTTCTCCTTATCTACCAGTTTGATTGATTCTTTGCAACATCTTGTATAACCCTCTCCTATGAGACATATAGGACAATTTTGCGATTCAAACCTTGAGGTTGCTTTCTGAAAACATACTTGCTTCATTCGTGATCTTGCAGGAAATGATTTGTTAAAAGGTTCTCGAGGGGACAATCTCTACACATGACTTAGAATATTAATCAGTAAACACTTAAGCTTATATTATTAGCTTAATAACCCAGCTTATTTCTATTTATGGAAACTTCCTATTTTTAGCAACTTATTTATTCTTCTACACTTGTACATCCATCAAACCTTCCAAACCAACCAAAATAGATTTAATTGGGCAAACCCGAGGAAAGTCTGAATAATACGTGCAAACCATGCCAAATCCGTGGAAATACAATTTCCACTTGGGTTTGATTGTTTTGATCAAGGTTTGGGAGTCTTTGTCAAGTAGATTTAAGGTTATGGCCAAAGGGGAGAGTTAGCTAATACATGTCAGGACATAGGGTTTCTTTTACAGGGCATGTTATTTTGTTTAATGGGGTGTTTGACCAATGGAATTTAAGCGGGCAAACCCGGGGAAAGTCTGAATAATACGGGCAAACCATGCCAAATCCGTGCAAATACAATTAGGCGGGTTAGATTTCTAGGCTATATCAGAAGCTGATTTTTGGAGGAAATAATCAAAATAGGATAAGAAAATGACTGGTCAAAACAATCAAACCCAAATGGAAATTGTATTTCCACGGATTTGGCATGGTTTGCCCGTATTATTCAGGATTTCCCCAGGTTTTCCCGATTAAATTCCATTTAGCAACACATTATCAGCTTTATTAGCCTCTATCACCTTCAAGTCTCTCTGTACTCTCAACAATTGCTCCAATCCTCATATTCTCACAAACAAAGGAATATTTTGCTCAATAGCCTCCTCCTCATACCTAAAATATAAACTTGTAATTTGGGACATATCATAATCAATAAAAAATCCAAGCTTCAAAGCTTCTCCTTGGCTACTTCATGCTCACCATACTCCAACTGTTCTGGTTCTTCTTTTTGATCCACATTTGGAACATAACTATCTGAATTGCCATCTTTATCACCTGAACCCATACTAACAGACTCAAAACTAACAATTTGAGATTCAATCAATCCCTTTTGTTGCTCCTTTTGTTCTTCCTCATACATTTGTTGATCCAATAGTTAATCAAACATAACTTGTGCATCACCCTTAGAAGGGACTTGTTCTTCTACCATAATACTTTTACCTTTATCTTATGAATCTACGGAGAGTAAAGTAGTTGTAAAACTCGCATATAAATACCATGAACAGTACATTACGTAAACCTACGAACTATTTAAAACTTTCCATTTATGTCATGTACACGTGTCACGAACATTAAATTCAGAAACTACGTAGGTATTAACACACAATAATGATTAATTGCGTAATATTACACGATAATTATTAAGTATAATAATTATAATAACGAACATATGATCACGAATATTTATAAATATGATAATTATTACGTATAATAATTATAACACGACTATTAGAACACGATATATATATATATATATATATATATATATATATATATATATATATATATATATATATATATATATATATATATATATATATATATATATATATATATATATATATATATATATATATATATATATATATATATATATATATATATATATATATATATATATATATATATATATATATATATATATATATATATATATATATATATATATATATATATATATATATATATATATATATATATATATATATATATATATATATATATATATATATATATATATATGTATATGTATCTATATATCTATATATATATATATATATATATATATATATATATATATATATATATATATATATATATATATATATATATATATATATATATATATATATATATATATATATATATATATATATATATATATATATATATATATATATATATATATATATATATATATATATATATATATATATATATATATATATATATATATATATATATATATATATATATATATATATATATATACGAAGTATATGTAGCACGAACATTAAGCATGAACTAACGAGAATAATAAACACGAATGTACACGAGTTATACGTTAACTAAGAAAAAGCACGGTTTACTCCTTTTGGGGCCTTGTGTCCGCGGCAACCAAATAAAAGAGGGCCCAAGCCCACTTTAATTTTGACTAAAGGGGAAAACTAAAAACAAAGAGTTTTCATAACATAATTATTTTACAAAAAGTTGAAACCCTAGCCCCCATTGGAGACTAGAGCCGTGATACCACAAGGACAAAAGGAGAGGGTGGCTTTGATTTTGATCTTGGGTTTGTACGTGTTTATGTTCGTGTTCTTAACCTTCTTTCAATCACACATTGGGTAAAAATCATCAATCCTTCATCTCCTTTCAATCCTTTTATTAATTATGAACACATGAGTTTTGATCCTAAAACAATTAATAAAAAAATGTTAGATTAATCAATTAACAATTAAAGGGTGTCGTCTGGTTTGGTTTGTGTTTCGGCAGCCCAACCGAGAGTTTAAAAGCTCTCGGTGTACCTTTGTGTCCACAGCCGAGACCCCCAAAAGGGCTCGGTGGGTGTTTTTGTCACACAGTGGAAACCACCAGCTCATACCGGTGGCTGTGTTGCTCGAACAGGGGGAACGCGAGGCAGCAGGGGGAACGCGAGAGGCAGCGGGGGAAACACCGGCTTAAGCCGGTAGGAACCAATGTCTCGGCAGTGGCCAGCCACGGCACCGCAGCAGCCATGGCTGCCGCCGTTGGCTGCGCAGCCACCAGACGCCACCGCAGCCGCGGCTGCGAGTGTTGGTTGGTGTTTGGGTTTTTGGATTTGTCTCGCGATTCAGGGTCGGGATTATTTGCATGTTATTTTTACAAGGATAATTAAATTAGTTAACAGGTTATAATAATTAATTTAATTTAAACATGAACTTATGTTATATTATTTTTTTTATAAATAATACATGTGTTAGCCTAAGTATATTTTGTCCTTTAATTTTAGACAATAGTTTATTAATTAATTATTTTGACATGAACTTATAATTAATTACTAATTCATGACTTAGGTTTATTAATTAAAATTAATAAAACATGTTAACCTGAGTATTTTACTAGATTTAATTTAATTTAACCATGACTTAATTAAATTTGTATAATCTATAGTTTAATAGTTAACCATGATATATTATTAATTAGTAAAACATGTACTATCATTATTAATTAATAATCATTTATAACCTATAATATTTAATTAATAAACTAATCTATTAATTCCATGACTTATAACTTTTAACCAGTAAACACTAGCTTATATTATTAGCTTATTAATCTAGCTTATTTCTAAATATGGAAACTTTCTATTTCAGGAAACTTATTATTTTTAGAAACTTACTATTTTTAGAAACTGCTCCATTTTTGGAAACTTTCTATTTTTGGAAACTTTCTATTTTTGGAAACTTTATATTTTTGGAAACTTTCTATTTTCGGAAACCTGCTATTTTTAGAAAGTTACTTATTATTACACTACAAGTATAATAATACAAGAACACAAGATAATATATAATCACAAGACACGAAATACATGAATAATACCGTGTATCATTTAAAACAATAAAATAAGACAAGAACATATAAAACAAGCTAAGAACATACAAGAACCAGTAACATGCTCAAAAATCAGACAACACATACATGTCCCTTATTTATGTAGCATTAGTGAGATCGAAGTAGGACTTTGCATCCTTTCATCTTTCCTCGTTCACTGGACATAAGGTACGGATATTCCGTCCTTTAGTATGGACATTCTCTATCCTTATTAGGATTCCCCGTTTGCAGCCAACTGTTTTCCCAAGTGTTTGTTTTATATGTTTTGATCTGCTTATGTTTAGTTTTAAATGCATAAGCCATATACATGCATGGCCAGTTTCACCTAGTTATGGAGGTACCATGACCATAACACTGGAGACACCAATGTTATGACTTTACCACGGGTGAGTGATAGCTCGTGGCCTCCCTTTCAGTTTTGGCCATATTATTATATTATCATGTGGGGCGTATGGGTGCATCCTAGTTACATGTGTTTCAAGTATTTTTATGGTGAATGTGGTGTGTGCCTTGCATCTTTCACAAGGAGTTGATCCCTCCTACCCAGACTTAATTAATTAGAGGCAACCCCTCTAATTGCATGATGAGGTGACCCTTCTAAGTATTAATGCACGTTGATACTTCATGACCTATATGGGCTTTTGGTTAAGTTAAAATATAGTTTTCAGAATTATAAACATAAGGCTTTTCAAACTATAAAACCAGTTTTACTAGTTTATACCAGGTTTTCCAGGACTTATACATTTCCGCTGCTATATGTCTTATTATGCTTATATCATTCATGTTATGCTTGTATATCCGTTCACTAGGTGTTATGCTCAGCCGTTTTCCTTTGATGTTCCCAGACGGTAGGTACTCAGGGACGCTCGTAGACTTTGAGAGTGCGTGCATACGGATGGACGCTGTTCGGCCTTCATTTCTTTATGCACCTTCATACCTTTAGTTGCATTACTTTGTTTCATTTTTTGGACATTGTTTAGTTCTTTTCCATTTCAATACTTATATTCATGTGTGTGAGATTATGTTAAGACTACCGATGTTTGATTCCGGTATTTGTCTTTATGGTTAATAAATGTTTTTAAGACATTTACTTTGCATGCTTTGATGACATGCCATAATTACCTTGTGATATTACATTGTCAAAATAGGGCTTTACAATTATGGTTTCAGAGCCAAGGTTTCGACCTGTAGGCTCTAAAAACATGACATGTGATTAGTGGGTAATCATCATGGTCTTCCTATTTGTTTCAAGTATCATTGTTGCAGGAATTTTGACTAAGTAATGGTTGGTACAGGATTGGCCATATTTAGTCGCATGTGCTTTTATCGAATCATTTTGTTTTGATGAACCAAACCATAGGCGTTCATCCTCGTTATGTCGTTTTGTTTTGGTGAGCCGACCCATAGGCGTTCACCCAAACCCATGTCATTTTTGTTGGTCATGCATTCATACACTGTTTTCCTGCATAAAAATTTTTCATGTTTATATGCATAAAAAAGTTTCATGTTTATATATATTATGTTCAAATCAGATTTAATCATTGCATTTTATTTTATGCTGTCAGATGGTTCTCACACGTGAATAAGAACAGCTGAATGCAGCAGCCCAATCTTCTATGCAAGCTATGCTTCCTCAACTGAGGAACGAGATTCGGGCCGCGATGCAATCCGCCAACAATCAACACCTTCAACAGAATCTTCCTCCTCCACCTCCAGCTACCCTAATCACATGGTTGGAGCGATTCAATAAGCAGCGTCCGAAATCTTTCGAGCAGACTGACAACCCCGTTGAGGCTGAGAGCTAGATAGCTCACATCGAGAAGATCTTTGAAGCGATGGGATGCGACCCTGTCTTTAAGGAAAGGTTAGCTTGTTACAAGTTTGAAGGGAACGTACTTGCATGGTGGAAAGCACTAAAACTGTCGAATGGAGGCGACGACTGCATGACTGGCTTGATTTGGGCACAGTTCAAGGAGTTGGCTATGGGGCAGTTTTTCTCGAAAGATGAGCAGGACAAGCTCAAGAGGGAGTATCATGGTATTAGGCAGTGAGCTGGGGAAAATAGCAACGAGTTCATGCAGAGGTTCCTTCAACTGGTTGGATTCTTTGGCGCAGCAACTAAGACTGCAGAGGAGCAAGCGTATAATTTTCGTTGTGCTCTCCGCACATCTGGCGCCAATAACTTGGTGTGTGCTACCTTTAATACTGTGGCACAGATGGCAGAAGCAGCCCGCAAGTTGGAGATACTGCAAGAGAGGGATGAGTTTAGAGAGGCAGAAAGACCTAACAAGAGGTATATTTCATCATCAGCGGTGATCATTTCATTCAATTTAGTACTATCCAAATATTTATCATTCACTATACAATTGCATCTTTCACGTAGAAGACTGGGGACCGGTCCCAACCGGTCACTCAGCAGTAGATCAACCTAAGGTTAAAAGTCAGACTCATGACCATTCTGCTTCGGATAGCTGTGGCGGTAATTACGATTACCGTAACAACGCCAACAACAACTCCAACAACAGCAGATCCCTAAGCTTACTCATTTATATGTTATGTGCTTTATCATTCATAAATTCTGACACTTCAGCATCTACTACCAGGAATAATAGCAACGGACAGGAGCCGGACCGCGAACGTTCACAGCCCAACCGTGTAGCTACATCTGGCTCCCAACCAGCTAGGGAACCTGTTGGAGGGTATACTCACCCTCTTTGTGCTACGTGCAACCACAGACACCCAGGGCCGTGTCACCGTGATAGCGATTCTTGCTTCAAGTATGACCAGCCAGGCCATTGCATGAAGGACTGTCGTAAGGGTGATATAGAGGGCACTTATGGACATGCCGACTCCAAGCTACCTCCGACTACCGGACGGGTGTACACTACCTCGCGTGACCAGGCCAACAAGTCATTAGGTACCATCACTGGAATCTTGTATATGTATGGTCAAGCTGCATGCGTTTTATTTGACACGGGTGCTACTTATTCAGTCATATCCACTACTTATGCCAATCGTGTTAGGATATCCCCTATGCCACTATAAAATGTCTTAAACATTTCCATGCCCTTAAGAGACTATGTACGCATCACACATGGGTACAGAGGTCTTCCCCTTGATTTTGACGACATAATTCGTCCAGTTGACGCACTTCCATTGGACATGTGCGATTTCGACATGATATTAGGCATGGACTGGCTATCCCAATGCCACACCACCATAGACTTCTATTCATATCGAGTCATTTTTAGTGATGTAAATGCGCAAGAGTACATTCACAACAGTTTTATACCAGGAAGTTCTGTACAAATAATTTCAACCTTACAAGCACGTGCATTACTGTCACATGGTTGCTAGGGCTTCGTAGCTACTGTTCATGATATGGAGGCTGAATCTCCATCCATCCAGAATCAACCCATCGTGTCAGAATTCCCCGACGTGTTTCCTGAAGAACTTCCGGGCCTACCACCTGCTCGTGAGGTAGAGTTTAATATTGAGCTCACCCCAAGAGCTGTGCCAATTTCCAAGTCTCCTTACCACATGGCTCCCATCGAGCTTAAGGAGTTAAAGGAACAACTACAGGAACTTTTGGAGCAAGGTTTCATCCGACCTAGTGCATCTCCATGGGGTGCACCGGTTTTATTCATGAAGAAGAAGGATGGCAGTATGCGTCTCTGCATTGATTATCGTGAGCTTAATAAGATCACCATCAGAAATCTATACCCTTTACCACGCATTGATGATCTGTTTGACCAACTCCAAGGGGCCAATGTTGGGAATAAATTAAGGCCAGATCACTTGAGCGCTGACAAGAACAATTCAAGCGTTGACAAGAACAAAGCAAGCGCTGACAGCTCAAGCGTTGACAAGTTAAAGTCAAGCGTTGATACATTGAAGACAAGCACTGATGGAAGATATAATCTACACGTTTATTATATTCTAGAATACTTCTAGTAAGGATAGAAACGACAATGTATTTTCTATATTTATCTTTACCTAGAATAGTTGATACGTAGATTATTGTACAAGGCTTCTTGTATCTATAAAAGAAGGCCTTTAGGTTAATGTTCATAATCAAGTTAATCAAGTTTCATATAAGTTTTCATTCGTAAACATCTTTCATTGTAAGCAAGTTCGACATTCATAATCAAATTGAAAGTTTGTTTACATCTTGTGTGTTCTTGTTTAAGTGTTAAATTCCGCATAACACTTAGATTCATAAAGCATATACAAAGGTTTCTCTACGTGTATTACTTGATCTAATCTCGTATACACAAAGCAAATCGATCTAAGTTTGGGATCAACAAGTGGTATCAGAGCTTGTTGAGGAACTTTTGATCTTTAAAGAACACCATACACGAACACCAAAACCCTAATTTTCTCAGAAACCCTAAAAACACCAAAACCCTAACAACATCATGTCTGAAGCAATAACCTCCTCCTCCTCCTCAGCCTTACCAAACATCAAGATTCCCATGCTTGATGCAACCAACTTTGACTTGTGGAAGTTCAACTTTGAACAATATCTGGGGATCTATGACTACACACTCTAGGAGATTATTGAATATGGAAACTCATTCAATAAGGCTCAAAAGATTCTTGATGCCATTAGTCAAAGAACAGCAGTTGAAGGATGCCCTGAAGAGGATAAGAAAGAAAAACCTGGAGATGGTAGAGTTGTGGGTGCTGAAGATATTGTAAAGAAAAGGGTTGACATGAAAGCCCTAAATATTCTGAAAGTCTCTTTGGGACAAGAAAACCAGCACAAATATAGAGGCTATGAATCTGCCAAGGATCTTTGGGAAGCACTTGAAGTTGCATATGGTGGCAATGCAGACACTAAGGAAGAAAAGAAAAAGAAACTTCTGCATGATTATGCTGTCTTCAAAGCTCAACCCAATGAGAAACTGAGTAGTGTGAGAAGCAGATTGCTTGACATCACAAGCAAGTTGTCCTTCATGGGGACACAAGTTGGTGATGTTGACACCAATGCTACCTTTCTTAAAAGTCTTGGTGAGGCATGGAAGATTGAGGCAAGATCTATTCTTGCCAACAATACTTACAAGAGCTCCTCGTTTGATGACATCTACAACAAACTAAGACTGTTGGAAGATGAAACTCTTTCAGAGCATGGAAGCAAATCTAGCACCAGCAACATGGCCTTCTTCTCTCATAGTGAAGGTCAATTCAATCAGAAGGACTCTTATATGCATCCAGTTACTGGATCATCATATGTCAGCGCTGGAACAAGTCCTGTCAACGTCTCCTTTTCAGACGCTGACACATTCAAGAATGACTCCCCAAGAGTTAAACCTGCTGGGTTGGATTTGGATACTGTTTGTGCTTACATTGCTTCTTTGCCCAATGGTTCAGTGATTACATATGAGGACCTTGAGCCGATAAGTGATAAACACTTGGAAGAGATGGACATCAAATGGAACATGGCTCTTGCTAGTATAAGAGCAAATAGGTGGAACAGAAGGTTTAAAAAGAAGATGACCTTCAATGCTAAAGACACAGATGGATTTGATAAATCCAAAGTTGAATGCTACAACTGTCATCGTATGGGGCACTTCATGAGGGAATGCAGATCTCCTAGAAGATCTGATGCTGGTAAACCCTCAAGTCAGATTGTTAAAGCTTAGGATTCCAAAGCTATGGTTGTAGTTCAAGGAATTGATGGTACAGGATGGGATTGGAGCTATCTGGCTAAGGATGTTGAAGAGGATAAAGCTTTGGTTGCTGATATTGAAGAAGAAGAGCATGTTGAATATGCTCTCATGGCACACTCCTCCTGTTCATCTGATAATGAGGTATATGATGATTCTTTTTGTAGCAAAGGTTGTAGGTTAAACACTGAAAGACTTAACAAAGAGGTGTTAAAACTAAAAGATGATATGAGTACTGAAAGGTGTAAATTATCCAATTACCAACTAGCTCTTACTGAAACTAAGAAAACCGTTTCTGAATACAAGAAAATGGAATTTGACTTAAAGGATAAGATAAATATCTTAAAACATGAGCTAGAGGGTAGTATGGATGTTAGAAACATCATGACAAAGGTTAATAGAGATCTACAGGCTAAGTTAGATGAGGCCATTAAGAATAAAGATAATGTTGACCTCAAGATTCAAAGATTTGATAGAGCCACCCAAACCCTAGGAGATTGTGTAGCTAAACAAAGGGATTCTAAGGACATGATTGGGATTGGGATGAATGATTACTCTCTGGTTCCACCACCAGCTGGTGACTTCTATGGTGTCCTTAGAAAGGACTTGTCTTGGACTGGTATACCAGAATGCCAAGAGGAGGAATTCATTCCTCCACTAAGAGTTGTCACTCCAGTGGAAGAGTATCAACAAAAACTGACTGACCTAAATGAGTGGAAGAAAGCTAACCCTACTTTATTTGTTAAGGGAGGTTTGCTATGTGAAAGTCCCAATGAATCACCACCCATTAAGGTTACTAACCCAATCACTGGTAAACCTGTTGACCTAGGCTCCAACTCTGTTAGAAGACCTACCATTAAATATGCAGAGATGTATAGGAATAATAGGTCACCCAAGAGCCAAGTTAGCAATCATGGAACAGGCTTCTTCTCTTCTAGACCTAAGGTTGTGTCTAAGAAAGCCTGTTACACTTGTGGTAGCTTTTCACATTTGGCATACAAGTGTGTCAATGCTCCCAAAGTCAGCGCTGACAGGAACAATTTCAGCGCTGACAGGAAGAAAGTCAAACGTTGTCAGACCCAAACCTTGTGTGCAGCAGAGTCCACAAGTGATTAGACCTGCCCCATTCTTTTCTAGAAGGTCTAACACTCATGGACAAAGACCATTTCAAAAGACAAACACCTGGTCAAATAGGCAATGGGTTCCTGTAGCAAACCCTAAGTTCAACGCTGACAAGGGTAATTGTAGCGTTGACAGGACAAATTCTAACGCTGACAGAAACGTGACCAGACCTAAATATTTGCAGCCACAAGGTAAGGGGTCTAAAGCTTCTTCAAGCTTAACATGGAGACCAAGAAAGATCAAAACCCTAATGATAATGGGATTTCAATGACTTGCAATAGATTTAATTACATTTCAAAGGTCATTACAAAACCTATTGGGGTTAACTGGGTATTTCATCCTAAAAAGGATGAGAATGGGGTTGTTGTGAGAACTAAGTCTGTTCTTATTGAACAACCAGATGAATCCAAGTCTTTTGAGACTTGGGTTCCCAAAGAAAACTAATTTGTTTTCTTTATGTGCAGGGCATTCAAAGACAGATCAATGATTATGGATATTGGGATAGTGGATGCTCAAGGCACATGACAGGGAAGGAAGACTATCTGACGAATTTCACCCCTATTAAATATGGTGATAAGGTTTACTTTGGAGGTGGTTATGGTACCATTACAGGCAAAGGAACCCTTCTCACCAATAATCTGCGTTTTGAGAACGTCTTCCTGGTAAAAGAACTTGATTATAATCTGTTTAGTGTATCACAGGTATGTGATAACAAAAATAAAGTTCTTTTTACTGATACTGAGTGTTTGGTGTTAAGCAAGGAATTTAAGATCCCTGACGAGAAATATATTGAGTATAGAACACCTAGGCATAAGGACATATATAATGTGAATTTAAATGGGATTAAAATGAATACAAATATGTCTTGTTTTTATGCTAAGGCCTCAGTAGATGAAAGTAATTTGTGGCACAAGAGACTAGGGCACATAAATTTTAAAAATATAAATAGACTTGTGAGGCTTGGTTTAGTTGATGGTTTGCCTGAGAAGGCCTTCCACAATGACCACTCTTGTGTTGCATGTCTTAAAGGCAAGCAGCACAAGGTCTCATTCAAGTCCAAACAGTTGCATACTAGTTCCAGACCTCTTCATATGCTTCACATGGACCTCTTTGGTCCAACAAATATAGAAAGTTTGAATGGTAAGTCATATTGCTTTGTTGTCACAGATGACTTCTCTAGATTTACTTGGACATTCTTTCTTGCTATGAAGAGTGACACAGCTGATGTTCTTATTGATTTTATCACTCAGATTGAGAAAATGTCTGGCAATGAGGTTAAAATGCTTAGGAGTGATAATGGTGGAGAATTTAGGAACAAGAAGCTAGATGATTTCTGTGCCAGGAAAGGAATTACTAGGCAATTTAGTATTGCTAGAACCCCACAACAAAATGGGGTTGCTGAGAGGAAAAATAGAACCCTAATTGAAGCAGCCAGAACAATGTTGGCTGATGCTCACTTTCCTATAGCCTTTTGGGCTGAGGCTGTTAATACAACTTGTTATGTGCAAAATAGAGCATTGGTTAACAAAATTCAGAACAAAACACCTTATGAGTTACTTTGGGGAAGAAAACCTAATATTGGTTTTCTCAGACCTTTTGGTTGTCATGTAGTAGTATTAGATACTAGTGATGCCTTAGGGAAATTTAGTGCAAAAGGTGATGAGGGCTATTTCATGGGGTATTCAGTCCAGAGCAAGGGTTATAGGGTTTATCTTAAAGAGGACAAACATATAGTTGAGAGAGTACATGTTAGGTTCTTAGAGAATAAACCTAGTGATCCTGAAAGTGGTCCTAATTGGTTGTTTGATTTGGAACCCTTATCTAGAACTTTAAATTATATGCCTGTCACTAATCCAGACATTGTGAAGGTAACTTCAAATGTTGTGGAGGAACAAGTTGTTAATGTTTCAGGTACACAGGTTCATGAAAAGGTTGGATCACAAGCAGAAAAGGCATCTCCTACATTTGAATATGTCACAATTCCTATTTGGACAGATGCTTTTGCTGCTGCTGCTGCTGCTGGACAAGATAATGGTGGTTTCCAAGTACCACCAGATACAAACATGCATGGTTCTTCAGGCGCTGACAAAGGCAAATCTAGCACTGACAAGACCAATTCAGACGTTGATGGCTCAGACGTTGACAACAACAGTTCAAACTTTGTTAGCCCAAGCGCTGACAAACAAGGTTCAGACGTTGACAACACCTTTGCACATCTTTTCTCTTCCACTTTTGAACAAGGTGAACCTTCCAATTCTTATGAAGAAGGTCATACTTATGTTGATATAAGAGAGTCTGATGAAGAAGATATTGGCAACATGGAGCGTGAGGTTGACGACACCAGACTTTTTGAAGGAGGGGTTCTCACTTCCACAATGAAGAATCACCCCACATCTCAGATCATTGGTGATATTATGACTCTAGTTCAGACTAGAAGATCTCATCAAGGTCTTGGTGGGTTTATTGCCAATATACACAAGAAGGTTGATACCCCTCTTGTGCAAGCATGTTTGTTTGCATGTTTTCTGTCACAAGAAGAACCCAAGAAAATATTTGATGCTCTCAAAGAACCAAGTTGGGTGGAAGCAATGCAGGATGAGCTTCACCAATTTGCAATTCAGGATGTTTGGGAGCTGGTTGATTGTCCTAGATATGTCAGACCTATAGGGACAAGATGGGTTCTAAGGAACAAAAGAGATGAAAGAAGCATTGTGGTCAGAAACAAGGCAAGGTTAGTGGCTCAAGGTTATACACAAGAGGAGGGGATAGACTATGAGGAGGTATTTGCACCAGTTGCAAGGATTGAAGCTATTAGGATTTTTCTAGCCTATGCCTCTTGCATGGGCTTCACAGTCTATCAGATGGATGTTAAGAGTGCTTTTCTCTATGGCACCATTGTTGAGGAAGTATATGTCATGCAACCTCCTGGTTTTGAGGATCCAGAGCATCCAGATAAAGTGTATAGAGTCAAAAAGGCTATGTATGGCCTTCATCAAGCCCCTAGAGCATGGTATGGTACTCTGTCTACCTATTTGGTGGACAATGGATTCAAGAGGGGCACCATAGATCAGACATTGTTTACAAAGAAGAAAGGCATGGATGTGTTGCTTGTGCAGGTCTATGTTGATGATATCATTTTTGGGTCTACTGATCCAAAGATGAGTGAGGATTTCTCCAAGCTTATGACAGATAAATTCAAGATAAGTGCTATGGGGGAGATGAACTTCTTTCTTGGTTTACAAGTTCAACAGAAAGAGGATGGTATCTTCATCTCCCAGGACAAATATGTTGCTGAGATCTTGAAGAAGTTTGGCTTTTCTCCACATGAAAAGAGGGCTACTACTCCTATGGATAGAGAACACCCTTGGGGAAAGATTGGAGATGGGAAAGATGTTGATGTCAGGAACTATAGATCCATGATTGGATCCTTGATGTATCTTACTGCCTCCAGACCTGACATTATGTTTGCTGTGTGTGCTTGTGCACGCCATCAAGTGACTCCCAAAGAATGTCACCTTTATGCTGTGAAGAGGATCTTTAGGTACCTAAGATGCTATCCTAATCTTGGTTTGTGGTACCCAAAGGATTCACCATTGGAGCTGATTGCATATTCAGATAGTGATTATGGAGGTGATAAGTTTGATAGGAAATCCACAACTGGTGGATGTCAGTTTCTTGGGAGTAGGTTAATATCTTGGCAATGCAAGAAACAAACAGTGGTGGCTAATTCTACAACTGAAGCAGAGTATGTGGCTGCAGCAGCATGTTGTGGTCAAGTGTTGTGGATTCAGAACCAGCTGTTGGACTATGGGTATAATTTCATGAATACTAAGATATTTGTTGACAATAATAGTACTTTATGCATCATTAAGAATCCTGTACATCATTCTAAAACTAAACACATAGAAATTAGACACCATTTTATAAGAGATTGCTTTGAGAAAGGTTTAATACAACCAGATAGGGTTGACACTAAGGAAAATGTGTCAGATTTATTAACTAAACCTTTTGATGCTGGGAGATTTCAATACTTGGTAACAAGTATTGGAATGGTTAATCTCACATAATATGTGTTTTGGAGTCTTTTTGTAAAAGTATGTACAGGATGATGCATTATTATTATTGGTCTTATTGATGATTTAGATTTTCCACTATATTTTTCTAACACTGACAAAGGTTGCTTGAACACTGATAAGTGTTTTTGCAACGTTGTCAGCAATATAATTGTCTAACGCTGACAAAGCTTCCCTCAACGCTGTCATGTGTTATCGGGGCGTTGTCAGCAACAATGTTAGTTTTGTGGTTTTCAATCTAAATGTGCATATGGTGTTAGCAGTATACCATTGGATACAGAGTTGCTTATGGATCAATGGAGAAGCATTTGGACAAGTTTTATTTATGGATGATGGTTGGAATGTTTCATTCCTATCTTGACATAAATTTTTTTTTTATGTTCATGCATGATTTTAGCAAACTTTTTGTATCATAGTTTAAGGGGAGGTTCTAGGAACCTTTAGGATGTTTGGGTATCCATATGATACTCTTATCACAATTCTAGATTGTGTCCACAGGTGAGTATGAGTTAGTTTTACTAAATCATGAGGCACTGTAGCATGCATAGTATATCAACTTTGCATGCTGCCAAGACATTTTTGGCCTAGAATTGGTTGTGGTCTGTTGGGAGACTTGGGAATGATTTTGATATGGGATTTACCTGGGAGTAACAAGGATTTTATAAGGTAACTTTGTTGTTAAGAATTCTGGTTAGCAAGGGACACTAGAGGACTGTTATGTCTATCTTGCTTATGCAAGTGTGCATAACTGGACAGTGCTTGCCGCCCTATGATAATTATCAGCTTTTGGTTATCTTCTCTAGGATAAATTACTTGTTAAGGTCATTTTTCACTTTTTAAAATATTTTTATTTTTGGACGCTGACAAGATTTTTCCAAGCGTTGTTGTGACCAAATTGGACGCTGACATGGCTTTAGGCAAACGTTGACAAGATTATAGCCGTTGGGCGTTGATGGGTTATTTTTGACCGTTGACACTCAATGGGACCTACCCAGTTGTTACTTTTTGACATATTTTCAAGCCGTAATTTTAGGAGTTGTTACTTTCATCTAATGCATGAGATAACTTATAACTTTTTCAATATTTTCATGATTGATTTTTGAAAATCTTTGCCTATTTTTGGGCCAATCACATGCATTCTTTCTCTCCTATAAATTTGGCTCCTATTTTAAACAGGGTATCTATAATTCTTGTCTAACACTTTTCTCTTATCAACTTCATCTTCTTCACTTAAAATTAACAGCTTTCATCAATGGCACCAAAGTTTAACTCAACAGAATTGGCATTGGGGTTCAGATCACAACACAACATGATTGCTTATCTTGACGCTGATAATGATCTGTTTCCTCAATACACACAAATGGTGGCGTATTTGAACGCATCCCCACTAAGGTATGCTCTTTCTCATGCACCACTCATTCCAGTCACACACATTAAGCAGTTTTGGAACACTGTTAGTTCCTCAACAGTTAATGGAGTGACCACATTAACTTCTATTGTTCATGGGAGGTCTTGGGTGGTTACTGAGGCTTTGGTACGCCAAGCCTTGCATCTTGATGATGCTGATGGTATAGTCACCCTTCCCATAAATGAAATAGAACAAGGGCTTAGGGCTTTGGGATATCCCTTTCCTGATGAAGGTACTCTTAATAAGTATCATAAGCAGGAATTTCCCCCAGCCTGGAAGTACCTCATACATGTCCTCCTTCAATGTTTGAGTCCTAAATGTACTGCACACAATGAGATCAATAGATCCATTGCAAGTGCTATTGTGTGCATTGCAACAGGGCAAAAATATAACTACTCTAAAATGATTTTTGAGGGGATGTGTAAAAACAAGGGGACAAAAATGACTTTAGCTTATCCCCGTTTTCTGCAAATGGTTTTTGATGATCAAGGTTACTGCTCAAGGGATCACAATGATTTTTATAAGATCCCTTAGCAAAAGAAAGCTATTTTTATGAAGATGGATTCACCACCCCATAGAGACCTACCTTTAACCCAAGCCATGCTTGCTGTTATTGTAGAAGCACAACCTCAACCAGACCCCCAACCTCAAATTGACCCTCAACCACAACTTGAACCCATTCCTGAACCTTTACCCTCACCTGAACACATGCAACTTGACCAAGACCCCTTTGACGCTGACATATCAAATGTTGGCGTTGATGTGCCTATTTCCAACACTGACACACAACCTTCACAATCCCAAACACCCCTTAACCAACCCACATCTACTCATTCTTCCACACCATCTTCCACACCCCCTGAATATAGGTTGATGAAACGCCAAAGGACTACTGGAGTGTTCTCCTCTGGTGGTCCTAGCCATGTAGCAGAGAGAACCACCACCACAAGTGTGGCTGGTGACCTGGATGAGGCTGGGACTATTGGTTCTGGCTTAGAAGCTGGCCAAGGCAGTCCCACCATCATTAAGTCCTCATCCTTGCCCAATGAATCTGACTTAGGAGGTCAAATCCCCATTTTAGAAGAGGGCAGACTGGAACCAATGACTCTTATGGAATTGACGGCAGTCTGCATTAGCTTGCAAAAGCAAAATGCAGACTTAGTACAAATTGTCAGCTCACAAGGCCTTGAACTCAAGCAATTGAGGGAGAGGATTGTTATTTTGGAAAGTGATCGTGTTAGAAGGGGTATGGAGGAGTCTTCCAAAGGGGAGGAAGATCAAATAAATCTGAGTGATAAGGGCAGCCAGGATGGTCAATCAATGGATGTTGCTGAAGCCCTTACAACTTTGAAGAAACAAACAGGTTTTGATATGTCCTTAGTCTCT
Source organism: Glebionis coronaria (assembly GCA_025667525.1). NCBI lineage: Eukaryota > Viridiplantae > Streptophyta > Magnoliopsida > Asterales > Asteraceae > Glebionis > Glebionis coronaria. Next base: position 45,035,155 of record CM046876.1, read on the forward strand.
CCCACCAATTTAAATTTATCATTTACAACTATGTTGAGAGAGGTTACACAAGGCGCTGAGGGAAAATATTTGAGCATTGACAAGGCAAATTTGGACGCTGATAGAAGTATTTTGGGCGCTGATAGGATAAATTTGGGCGTTGACAGACCTGCACATGAAGGTGATGTATCCCAGTCATCATCTATCATCAAGGAGGTTTCTACTCAGGTATTACCATCTACCTTACCAACCATTGCACCATCAGATAAGGGTAAGGGTAAAATGGTAAAAGAGTTTGTTCCAAAAGATGCAGCCCAAGTTGAATTTGATAGAAGATTGGCTGAACAAATGATGGAACAAGATGAAAAGGAGAAGTCACCATTTTTTGTGACTTCAGAAGAAGAAAGTGATGGAGCTAGCTCAGACTCAAGTGTAATGATTATAGAACCTGAAAGGCTTGAGTATGGAGATGAGTTGGCCAAAGAGAAGCTGAGAGACTTGAAATTGTAGGTTGACTTTGATATGCCAGAGGTGGTTCAAATGTAAAATTCTTGGGAAGAAAGCTGCATGGATAATACAGACCTGACCATTTCAGATCAAATATGGGGTTTGGAGCTTCTTCTTAGAGTTCAGAAGGATTGCCAGGTAATTTTGAAACACAAGGCAAGCAATATTCTCTCAAAGTTGAAAATGGATAGAAGGGAGCTCTACTTTATGTTGCTCAGATGTCATGGAGTTGGATGGACATATCAAAAGTTGAAGGCTTTGACATTTGATGAGTTGGAAAACAGGGCTTATCCCATTTGGGTGAGAGTGTAGGAAGCAAACACTCTCAGACTTCTTTCAGATGAAAGAAAGGAGCAACTTGTAGAAGAAATGGAAATCAAGAAAGCTATGATGATTCCCAGGCCAGTGAAGAAGGGATTTAAATTTGAGTTTCCAAAAGATATGGATCCACTATATCCAAGTGAAGCAGTTATAAGAAAGAGCCTCAAGCTCTCTCCATTAGAAGCTTCAGATATGGTGCAAGTGTTACCATTAGATCTCAGGAACCCAATTGTGAGTTATGAAGAAGATGAATGTGGGTTCTGGAAGATTGGCAGATTTGGCAAGGAGGTACACACTTTTACCACTCTCATATCTTTATTTGCAAGTTGTGATAGAGAAGACTTGGTGGACCTTTGGAGGTTGCTGGAGACCAAGTATGAGGCTGAAGCACCAACTTCAGCTAATGGAATAAAACTTTGGACCACATTCAAAAGAATGTGTGGGACAAAAGAGGAAGATCCTGCAATATGGAAGGATCTTGAAGATGACCTCAGTGGTCTTCAATGGTGGTTATATTCAGCTACTGGTGTATACCATTTGAGTTCTACAAAGTTTGCTGAGTATCTACTTGTGGATGCTCAGTATTTCATATCCAAGGCTGTTTTGGAAAAGATGAAGGACACTCAGCTGGAAATAGATTATTCAAGTGACATGGCAAAAGATTTGATCAGATTTATTCATTATCAATATGAGAAGGTTTGTCAGACTCCTCCTAGTCCTTAATGCTTATTCAGAAACTTGATCATAAGAGTGGATATCAAGTTTACGGGAGGATTGTTGGGAATAAATTAAGGCCAGATCACTTGAGCGCTGACAAGAACAATTTAAGCGTTGATAAGAACAAAGCAAGTGCTGACAGCTCAAGCGTTGACAAGTTAAAGTCAAGCGTTGATACATTTAAGACAAGCACTGATGGAAGATATAATCTACACGTTTATTATATTCTAGAATACTTCTAGTAAGGATAGAAACAAAAATGTATTTTCTATATTTATCTTTACCTAGAATAGTTGATACGTAGATTATTGTACAAGGCTTCTTATATCTATAAAAGAAGGCCTTTAGGTTAATGTTCATAATCAAGTTAATCAAGTTTCATATAAGTTTTCATTCGTAAACATCTTTCATTGTAAGCAAGTTCGACATTCATAATCAAAGTGAAAGTTTGTTTACATCTTGTGTGTTCTTGTTTAAGTGTTAAATTCCGCATAACACTTAGATTCATAAAGCATATACAAAGGTTTCTCTACGTGTATTACTTGATCTAATCTCGTATACACAAAGCTAATCGATCTAAGTTTAGGATCAACAGCCAAACATTTCTCCAAGATCGATCTGAGGTCTGGCTATCATCAGCTACGGGTGAAAGAGCAGGATATCGCCAAGACTGCTTTCCATACACGTTATGGACACTACAAATTTATAGTCATGCCATTTGGCCTTACCAATGCTCCAGTAGTTTTCATGGAATTGATGAACAGTGTCTTCCATGAGTTTCTGGACAAGTTTGTCATTTGTGTTATTCATTGATGATATTCTGATTTTCTCTAAATCAAAGGAAGAACACGAAGACCATCTTTGTACAGTATTATAGATACTTCGCCAGAAGCAGTTGTATGCAAAGTTCTCCAAATGCGAATTCTGGCTAAGCAAGGTGGCATTTCTAGGCCACATAGTATCCGTAGAAGGAATAACCATGGATCCCGCCAAGGTTGAGGCTATTACCAAGTGGCCAAGACCGACGTCAGAAACTGAAGTTCGCAGCTTTCTAGGCTTAGCTGGTTACTACTGTAGGTTCGTAGAAAACTTTTCCCGGTTAGCACTGTCATTGATCAAACTGATGCGGAAAGGGGAGAAATTCGTCTGGACTAAAGAAAGAGAGAATAGATTTAAATACCTAAAGCAGAGGCTGGTATCTGCACCTATTCTTACTCTTCCATCTGGTACAGGTGGATTTCAGATCTACAGTGATGCTCCAGGGAAGGGCCTTGGTTGTTTTCTCATGCAACATGGGAAAGTGATTGCTTACGCATCACGACAACTTAAGCCTTATGAGGAGAACTATCCTACACATGACTTGGAACTTGCAGCAGTTGTGTTTGCACTGAAGATTTGGAGGCATTACTTGTATGGTGAATCATGTGATATCTTCACAGATCACAAGAGCCTGAAATATATCTTCACTCAGCGTGAACTAAACATGAGGCAGCGAAGGTGGTTAGAGCTGTTGAAGGATTATGACATTAATCTACAGTATCATCCCGACAAGGCGAATGTAGTGGCAGATTCCCTTAGTAGAAAGTCGGGTATGGTCAAAGACATTAAGATAGAGGAAGAGATTATACGAGACTTGGAGCGACTGGATACAGAAATTATTGTATGTGGACAACATGGCCACTGAGCTAATCTTAGAGTGCAACCTGACTTACTCTCTAGGATCAAGGAAGCTCAGAAGGATGTGGTGAAATCTGGGAAATAATTCAGAACATAGATCAGCAGACGGAGTTTTGAGTAGATGACGACGGTATCGTACGACAGGGCACTAGACTTTGTGTTCCTGATGATCTTATACTCAGGGAGGCGTTATTGGATGAAGTTCATGACTCCCCATTCTCTATTCATTCTGGTTCCACCAAGATGTACCACGACATCAAAAAGTATTCTGGTGGAGTGGTATGAAGCAGGACGTTGCTACCTATGTCTCTAAATGTCTTACCAGCCAGCAGGTTAAGATCTGGAATCAACGATATAGTGGTCTACTACAACCATTAGATATTTCAGAGTGGAAGTGGGACAAGATCTCCATGGATTTTGTCACCGGACTTCCGCAGACCAAGAGGAAGCATGATGCCATTTGGGTTAGCGTTGACCGACTTACCAAGTCAGCTCATTTCTTACCGATCCGCAAGGATGATGCGGTTAGCAAACTCGCTGACCTATATCAAAAGTAGATCATGAGACTTCATGGTGCTCCATCCAGTATCATCTTAGATAGAGATCCTCGCTTTACTTCGTGATTTTGGAGGAGTCTACAGAAAGCTTGGGGCACCAGACTTAAGCTTAGTATGACTTTTCATCCGGAGACAGATGGGCAGTCAGAGCGTACCATTCAGACACTAGAGGACATGCTGCGAGCTTGTGCTTTAGAATGGACAAGAAGTTGGGACGACTATATCTGCTTGGTAGAATTTGCGTACAACAACAGTTGGCACGCCAGCATCAAGTGTGCACCGTCTGAGATGTTGTATGGCAGGAAATGTCGCGCCCCGATCTTCTGGGATCAGGTTGGTGAGCGAACACTTGATGGTCCGAAGATGATAGAAATGACCAACGAGAGAGTCGTTGTAGCTTAGGCGAAACTGCAAGAAGCTCGTGCACGTCAAAAGAGTTATGCCGACAAGCATTGTAGGGATTTGCATTTCAAGGTGGGAGATCATGTCTTACTCAAGGTATCACCGGCGCGTGGAGTTAGGCATTTTGGAATCAAAGGAAAACTCAGTCCTCGATTCATCGGATCGTTTGATATCCTCAACGAGTGGTGAAGTATCATATCGTTTAGCGTTACCTCCGCAGCTTTCTCACGTTCATAAAGTCTTTCATGTGTCCTTACTCAGAGGGTACAATTATTATCCCCTTCATGGTTCATTATCCACTCGAACAGATTCATGAGGATCTTACTTTCATTGAGGAGCCCGAACGAGTTCTTGACCGTCAAAAGTGACTCATGAGGAAGAAGACGATAAGATTCGTAAAAATCCTTTGGAGGGACCATTCCGAGCGGGAAGCAACTTGGGAGACGAAGGAGTCTATCCGGACTTCTTACCCTCATTTCCAATTTTGATTTGGGTATGTTCCTCTTTCAGCTTACGTTATCTATAATTCGGGGACGAATTATTCTTTTTAGGGGGGAAGAATTGTAAAACCCGCATATAAATACCATGAACAGTACATCACATAAACATACGAACTATTTAAAACTTTCCATTTATGTCATGTACACGTGTCACAAACATTAAATTCAGATGCTACGTACGCATTAACACACGATAATTATTAAGTTCGTAATGTTACACGATAATTATTAAGTATAATAATTATAATCACGAACATTTATAAATATGATAATTATTACGTATAATAATTATAACACGACTATTAGAACACGATATATATACGAAGTAAATGTAGTATGAACATTAAGAACGAACTAACGCGAATAATAAACACGAATGTACACGAGTTATACGTTAACTAAGAAAAAGCACGGTTTACTCCTTTTGGGTCCTGGTGTCCGTGGCAACCAAAGACAAGGGGGCCAAGCCCACTTTAATTTTGACTAATGGGGAAAACTAAAAACACAAAGTTTTCATAACATAATTATTTTACAAAAAGTTGAAACCCTATCCCCTATTGGAGACTAGAGCCGCGGCACCACAAGGACAAAAGGAGAGGGACGTTTTGATTTTGATCTTGGGTTTGTGTAACACCCCCAATTTTTACCTTTACGCAATGGAACATTGATATGGGGTATTACTTCGTAGTATCATAGTCACAATAATATAAAATGCTAAAAAGACATTTTTATAAAACAAATGTTATCATTCATTCATTTATTTAAATCAGAGTTTAATAAACAACTGTACATACGTTGTACAAACACAGGTTTCCCAAAGATCTAGTTGTATTGATAGAATGAAAACTTATTCAAGACACCACCTTTCGCAGCACGCCAGTCTTCATTCACCTGAGATATATGCTTAAAGTCAACACAAAGTTGAGTGAATTTATAGGTTTTAAACATTATTTGAATACAAGTATGACTCTCGGGCTACAGTGTTATGCATCTAGTTTTAAATTCATCGATTCTTATTGTACTAGCTCATGACCCGTGACTAGACATTATCAAAAAAATCCAACAAATTGCCCTTAAGCAGGAAGATTGCCAGACTATCCTGAGTTTTTGCAAAACAAAGCATATCTGTTTAGCCTAGGAATGGACCATTAGCTGCTAGCAAGTGCGACTTTCCCAGATAGGAGATGTCAGTCTCCAATAGTACTATTCACGATATTAGCGCTCATTAAATGATTAGCGGTTCACGATTAAAAGGGGATTTTTGATGGCAACAAGTAAACATAGTGTCAATATTCATATAGGCAGCATACAAAAACACCTGTATTCCAGTTTTGCATATATCCCCCTCACGGGTTTTCAAAATGTTTGTAAGCTTTTAAAATGTGAGGCTATAAACTCACCTTAGCCTATAAAGTCTTTTGATTATCCAACAACAACCTCCTCACGGAATCTGGACTGACACACAATATGGATATATATCAAGTGTTAGTCTCTGAGTTTGTTTTCTTTAATTAACATTCTTTGATTGAATTAATTTGGAGTAATAGTATCATTGTTCGGGCCATCATATTCAGAAGCCATTCTATAAACGTTTGAGGAGAGAGGGTACTTTAAATCGTAAACCTAACCACTCAGTCAAAACGTAATATCGAGATGAAACATCTTTGTACAAATCTCCTACTAACATGACACAACATATTTTATTACATTTTGAGTTTCAATGTTGGCAAAAATAGTCCTTGTGTTTAAAGTTCGGTGTGATTACACTTTTTACCCATTAAGTATATATTTTCATAAATTGCAATTTCAACCATCAATATTTAACCTTAGGGTCTCAAACTTTACAACATATATTCTTATAGATTTTCTTTCATAAAATGACACTTTTGGCCCAAAATGATAAATAGTTTCAGAATTAACAGTTTTAGTCCCTAAACTTGTAAAAATCACATAACAAGCTCAAAAATGATCCAAATGATCTAGGATTTGAAAAAAGTAAATGAACACATTTATAATCATAATAACAATATTTCTTTAACTTATAACTTTCATTTAAAATGATGAAATGACTTAGTTTCTTTTGGATTATCTTTCTAACATAATTTTGGCATTATAACAAGCCTAAATAAACATTATAACAAGATCAAAGCCTTGGTTTACATAGATTTACCTAGGTAGCTCCAAAATGGCTTCTTATGAACACAAATTGCTATCAAAGCTTCAAGAGCTTCAATGGCTAGCTTCTAGACTTGGTTTTTGGTCTTGTGGGATGTCCTAAGACGTATATAGAGGTGGAAATGGAGAATGGGTAGGAGATACAAATGAAACGAGGTGCAAGTTTCAAATAAAGTATTACACCCCTATTTATACTTTTTTCACCCTTAGCCTCAAATTTAAGCATCTAAACGTGTAAGATAGGTATAGGGGTGACTAATGAAAGCTAGTGAAGATCTACACAAGTTTATAGCTTATAGCTTATTCCTAATCCTTCCTTGTGGTTCAAAATAGGTCACGGTAACATATAGATAAGAATGGTGATGTGTAGCAAGCAAGGAGGTGATCCACCTACTTTTCACACTCCTAAAATATCTTAGGATTTATAAATATCAGGTTTTTAAACTTGGAATGGAGGTAAATGGTTTGAAAATGTGTTTTGGAGGGAAATTACAAAACCAGATTGAAAATCTAGGGCTTGTAACTTATGTTTTGTGTTTATTGGTGATTAAGGGCTTAGGAAACTGATTAGTGATTGATTAGGGCTTAATTAGGGCTTAGTTATTCTATTTAAGAGATTTGGGTCCTTGGTTTGAAGTTTAACAAAGGTTTGATGTGAAAATGGGAAGTATACATTTGTAGATTAGGGTTTTCTAATGATCTAAGGTTTAAATTTAGTAAATGTGATTATCCTCCTCTTAGCTACTAATGTAAACTTAATTTAGGTCCTATAAATTGTGTCTTAAGTGTCCAATGAGTTCTCACACTTGGTTTAATGGTTTAGTTTAGGTAAACATGTCTAAAGAGTGAAAATACCTATTTTGACCTATTTTACAAGTCGTACATTGAAATCTTGTACCTTGTGCATTAGGTTACTTGTACATTTTTTTATATAATCTTATAATCTTAATGAAATCCTATAAGTATTTGTATACTTATCCTTAAAGAACTATGTGATGATTCCATGTAGATTTCTTAATATTAGGGTTTTTAGGTCATTAATCCAATGATTTTCTAACTTGGGTAGTTAGGGTTTATATCTTAATGTACACTTATTCTAAGTCTTATATAGTATGTTTATGAATTCTATGGGTTCTACATTCTTAGTTTGAGGGTTTATATAAGTTGATCATATTCTAGGGTTATTTAAATAAGATTAAGGTTATATGCTTTAAAAACGTGTACTTTATGCTTTAATAATTTATAACTTGGTTCAAGATAAATGTATGATCAATTATGATACATAGTTTAGTTTTATGTTTTGTTGCAAAAGATTATAGTCTAATTCATTATAGCTTGGCATTTATATGCTAATCTTGGTTTTAGGTCCTTTTCTTGTAATTAGCTTGTGATTAGTGAATATTAGTGTTTTGTTATTATTTAACTTTTCTTTATTTTGTGGATTAGAATTAGTGTAGAGTGTTTAATAATAGTACATTGTCATTTTGTGGTTACATTGCTTAAAATATTAGTTTAAAAGGGAATTCTAGGGTTTGTATGGGAATTTAGGGTATCCTTGTAAAACCCGTATTTAAAAATTCGAATATTAAATACGCAGTTTTAATTTATATAAAAAAACTATTCATATAAAATTTAGAAAATTAATTATTAAGTTCAGAAGATATTACGAATGAATTTTAGCATACAGAAAAGATAGCTACGCTTCAGAAAACTAAAAAGCGCGAGATTTAAATACGAATGTACGTAAGTACGTTTAAAAAAACAAAAACCATATAGTTGTAAAGGGGGGGGGGGGGGGGGCGGTTTTGAAGAACAAAAAAAAGGTAAATGGGCTCTAGGCCCGACCTAGTAGTTAAGAAAAAAAACGGGGTAACCTCCCCTCATTTTCCAAAGAGTATTAAAAAAATATACTACTAGGGTTTCACATTGCTGTGGCTGCCGGGTTAGAACAAAAAAAAAGAAGATCGATCCTATGGGGAGCTATTGTAATTCGTGTTATGTATTTTCATCCTAACAGTCATGAAGGTAATTCTTGTTTTTCCCTTTTCTTTAATAATCACGAACCCTAATTATAATAATCAATGACAAATGTTTTCTAATTTAAACTAATGATCGAGAGATAATAATCATGGGGTTCGGATTGGTGTGGCTGCACGAAAACCTGGACATCACCATGTCTCGGTGGTGTCGTTTAATCAGGCTGCAGCCAAACACCTCATTCGGGGTTGTTTTACGTAAAACAGTGGGAGGGAAAAACCAAAAGGGTGTCGGGTTTGGCTATGGCACGAATACCGAGACGCCAGGTCTCTGTGGCCGTTTTCTCTGCCTAGCCGTGACCCAAACAGGGGCGGATCGGGGCTGCGTTCGACCACCCGACGCCAAACAACCCATTCGAGTGATTAGAATTATTAACGTGGTGTTTGGGATTCAAAATCAGTGGAAAACATTATAAATCAGTGGGAACATCATAGAGACCAGTGGGAAAAGATTTGGACATAATATTAGTGATGTTAATATGAGATTAGCGACAGATTAACGACGCTAAATTCTGTCACAGTTTAGTAGTGACAGTTTTTATCGACAATTTTAAGCCAGTTTTTTAGTCACAGCTTTTAGTGACAGAATTTTTTGTCGCAAATTCTAATAGGCAGAATTAAATAGTAATTGGTTAATTTAGTGCGACCGAGACGGGGTATCTCGATAGGCTCGGGACTACATTTTAAAAGGGATTAAAACGACGATTTAATTATACCTTATTTATCACTTAAATAAATAAATGTTTAAATGATTTAATTAGTAAATTAATTTTATTATATTAAATTAGTTTTTATAAAATTTAAAAGGGGTATAATATTATTAAATGATTTTATTATTTTGGAAACGTTCTAATTTAGGAAACTTTCTATTATTAACAGGTTACTAAATATGGAAATATTATAACATCAGAATACGTGTTATACCGAAACTAATAATAGAACAGGAATACATTAACCAGAGAAATATTAGAATACTCAGATTTATCAGTTTATATACATACAATATTTCAAGAATAAAATAAATCACGAAAACAGTTAAGATCAGTAGAATAGATAAGCATCAGTCAACTTATTTTCTCGTCCATTATTTATGTAGTATTCGTGAAGTCGGAGTAGATCTTTCAGCTTTCGTTCCTACTTCGTTACTGGAAACGAGGTACGGATTTCCCGTCCTTCAGTATGGACTTTCCTTCTATGCAAGATTAGGATTCCCCGTCTGCAGCCAAATGTTTTCCCCAGTATATGTTATAAATTATCAGAAATTAATTTATTAACTAAGATATTGCCTGAGCCTTATATACAAGCATGACCTGTTAGTTGTACTAGTTACGGAGGTACCGTAACCATAACACTTGAGGCACCGGTGTCATGACTCACCTGTAGGAGAGTGATATCCTGCAGCGTTCCACTCAGTTCAGCTTGGCCATTTTATCAGTTTTATTAGTGGGGCGTATGGATGCATCCTAGGCTTATCAGTTTACAGTTTATCAGGTGAATGTGGTGTGTGCTCTACATCCTTCACATTGGAGCTGATCCCTCCACCTAGCACAGTAATTAGAGGTCACCCCTCTACAGCATGACGAGGTCACCCCTCTAGTTATTCATGCAAACAATTGTTACAGCACATGAACTATATAAACTCTTGGCAATTAAAATATAGTAAATGCCTGTTTTCAGATTTAACAGATAACAGTTCAGTTTTATTATTTATAAATCATACTTATTAGATTTTCTAGAGTTTTCATCATACTCCACATATCAGTCTTTCAGCTTCAGTAATTATTAATTATTTCAAGTTCAGTATATTCCTATCATGCATTATATCTGTCACACTCCCAAAATATCAGAGTATAATGGCGACAAGGGAGTGGTGACGTCATGATTATCATACACACACAGTCACAAAGAACGACCTCTAAATGAGACGTTCGGAAAATTGATCACTTGTAATTAATAAAATAAGTTGTTTTGACAAAGTGCGGAAGCATAAACTGAATACGGTTACAAAACATAGTTTTCTCAAATGGTACAAATGATCATTGTTTCAAAGAAATGACGGCAATGCATGAGACCTCATTTAGCATCTTCCTTCTTAATACCTGAGAAAAACATTGCTAAAGTGTCAACATAAAGTTGGTGAGTTCATAGGTTTAGTTAGTTTGAAATGTTTAATGAACCACAAGATTTTCCCAAATGTGATGACAATATAACATATACAAAGTCATCCCAAAAGTATTTATTACAGTCTAAGCTCGTGACACCGAAGCGTTAACAACACCGGCAGTATAATCATATAAATGTAGCCCAAACTAGATGCCTAAACCCACGACATCCTATATCAGATTCAAATGAAACTGTGCCCGCTTGTCCCCTTGTTGGACAAGACAGACAGGGACGTCAATCCCGATAGATCTATCCATAACATTCGCGCTTACACAAAGTAATTAACGGTTCACGATTCACGGGCCAAAGCAACTGGGTTTTTAGTGGGACTTAGACTAATAGATAAATCAGTAAATGCACTTGTGTTCAAACGTTAAAATCAAGCAATGTCTCACCCCAAAAGCAGTGAAAATAGTAAAGTATGGGGCTATAAACTCACCTCGTAAATTCAGCAAAGAGAACGAAGATAAAATAGCTCGAGAGTACGGTTACGCTAGCCGCGACCTAATTAATTTAAGAATCGAGTTACGATACGAATACTTGTATGATTAAATGACTCGACACCCTAGTTGTGCTTGACGAAACCATACGTTTTATGAAAATACGATTTTACGGAAAAGTACGTTAAATAAAATCGGTTTATTAACGAGTCGGGTTTTACGGGTCAAAACATAACTTAAATTTAACAAATTTCGTTTGGGCTTTAACTTAAACCAAATAAACTCATGAGGCCCAAAATGGGTCCAAAACATTACACCACAAACCGGCCCAAGGTCCATAGACCCGGCCCGGCCCACCTGGCGGAATAAACAAGGAACGAAAGGAGTATATGCGTGTGTTTATCACACATAACCCCATAACTGGGAGTTGACTCTCTCTCTCCTCTCTCGATATTTCCTCCACCGTCCCAAACTCTCTCTCTCTCTAAACCTAGATCGGTTCTATCCATTTCTAGGGTTATCATCTAACCAGTTTGTGTTATAAAATTAAATATGGGTGGTCTGAGGTTCTATATCACGCGAGATGTGGGTTAATCCCCACATCAAACCGTTTGGGTTTTTCTGATGGTGTTCATCCTTGCGGTTCGTGAATCAAATACCAAATCAAAGATAAGTTCATTCTCCTTTATTCCTTTTAAAAGCTTTTAATTGATTTTCGAGTTAATATATATCAGTGGTTTCAATTGCTTCGTAAATACTCGTTGGGAAACATATGATTCTCGGATTAAAATATAAATAAAATTAGGGTTTTGAAATATTTGGGGGTTTTCGTCAAAATCGGTTTAAAACATAATTAATTGGTGTTTTCATTCATAAAATCAAACTAATTTTAATATAAAGTCGATTTATAAAAATTAGGGTTTCGGTTAATTTGGGGGTTTTTGTATAATTCACTTTCAATTAAATTAATTAAGGGGATTGGGTTTAGATTAGGTTTAATTAGCATTTTAATTAATAAAAAGTAAATCTAGGGTTTTTTATAAAAATTGGGGGTTTTTATATAATTGAATGTTATTCGTGTCTATATGATGTTTCTGAAATGTCTCAATGTAAATGAAATGTTTAAAAAGGTGTTACATGATTAGGGTTTCGATTGGGGGTTTCTATATACTCGCGGCATGGTTAAGGTTTTCTGTAAAAGAATGCTTGATTAAGATTTTGGATTTGTTTGGTAAGAATGGTAAATAATTTGGCAGAAAATAGGACTTTGGTTGGTTTGTTTTGATGCTCGGTTCGGTCCTTGATTGGGTCTCGGGTTAGTTAAACATGGGTCTCGGTTTGGTTCATGATTGAAGTCTTGATTTGGTTGGACATGGTCTCGGTTTGGTTCCAAGTTGGGTCTTGGTTTGGTTTCAAAATCGAGTCTTGGTTTGGTCTCAATCGGGTCTCGGTTTGGTCTAAAATGGGTCTCGGTTTGGTTGACAGCAAGATAATAACATACACATGTTTGTATTTAAAAGTTTAGAAATTTACAGTTTTTGGTTAAAAGTATAAGGCCTTTACAATGACTAACCATGGTTTCTTTTATTCGTAGGTTCGTACAAAGACAAGCACATCTAGACTTCGAAAGAAAGACAAAAGGACAAAAGACTCACAAAGGGGGATGTTACGTTCGGTTTTTGCAGGTTCGGACAGAATGAAGACCCTTGGTTGTGCAGGTTCGGACGAGGCGTGTAGGTTGGCTGGACCAAAACTTCTACCCAGGAGTTGTATTGTGAAGACTTGTGCAGATTTTGATGTTTGTATTTTTGGACTGTGATAACTTGTGATAACTTGTATTTGGACTTTGGACATTACCTTGGACTTGTATATAAACTTGTATAATTAGTCTAGGGTTAGTGTAATTCTGGAAATGTTTGCTTGTGATATACCCAAAAGGGGTAAACTAGGCAAATGTGTTGTCCTTTAGTGGGGCAAATAACTATAAAGTTTATAAGTGTAATGTAGCCTTGTGACTGATTTGGGACACTTGTATGACAAGCTTGGCAATGAAATTGAAGGTTTAAATATTCAGTTTTATACACATGCTGTGATAGTGATAAACTCGACTCGGTTTCAATATGTTTAGGTTTAGACGCGACTGACATAACACGACAGCAAAACCGTTTAGCGTACGATCCCAAAACAAAAAGACAATTGTGCGAGACGTTATCAAACCTTAATAACTAGAACAAATAAAACACACGGTACAACATAACACGCTCACAACTTGCGTATTGCATTCGACTAAATAGTCGCGAAACATTGAGATGTTACATATGCTCTCCCTAAAAAGGGCTTTGTCCGCAAAGCAAGGAAATTAACACGTTCATGACGACGACTAGTCGATAAGCAGTTAAAATACTCGTACTACATGAATAAATAATTGATGGAAATTTGACGAATGTCACAGTATTCCCATGTTTTAGAGATTTCGTCACGAAATCAAGACGTTGTTGTAGTAGGTTGGTTAACGAAAAGATGAGGATACTTGCTCTTGAATTGATCTTCACGTTCCCACGTGTATTCTGGACCTCTACGCGCGTTCCATCGGATTTTCACAATCGGTATACGGCTTTGCTTGAGTTGTTTAACTTGACGGTCCATGACTTCTACGGGTTCCTCTACGAAGTTGAGTTTGTCGTCGAGCTGAATCTCCTCCAGAGGGATAACGAGTGTTTCGTCGGCTAAGCATTTCTTCAGATTGCAAATGTGGAACACATTATGCACTCGGCTAAGTTCTTGGGGTAATTCCAAACGATAGGCTACGGGGCCAATCCTTTCTATGATCTTGAAGGGTCCAATGTAACGAGGGTTTAACTTTCCACGCTTTCCAAAGCGAATCACACCTTTCCAAGGTGAGACCTTCAACATGACTTTGTCACCAACTTCAAATTCAAGGGGTTTGCGTCGCATATCAGCATAACTCTTCTGTCGATCTCTTGCGGCTTGCATACGGCTCTTAATCTTGAAGATCTTCTCAGTAGTCTCGTGTATGATCTCAGGTCCAGTGAGTTGTGCTTCACCGACCTCTGCCCAACACACGGGTGAACGACACTTCCTACCATATAGTGCCTCGAACGGCGCTGCCTTAATGCTAGTGTGATAACTATTGTTATATGAGAATTCCACCAAAGGTAGGTGTCTATCCCATCTATTTCCAAAGTCAATCACACAGGCTCTCAGCATATCTTCTAAGGTTTGAATAGTCCGTTCACTTTGACCGTCGGTCTGGGGATGATACGCAGTGCTCATATCCAACTGCGTTCCCAATGCCTTCTGCAGTGACTTCCAAAACTGCGAAGTAAATCGGCTGTCTCGGTCGGAGATTATAGACACAGGCACACCATGCTTCGTGACTACTTCCTCCAAGTATGTCCTTGCTAACTTATCCATTCCATCAGTCTCCTTGATGGGTAGGAAATGAGCCGATTTGGTGAGTCGGTCGACGATTACCCAAATCGTGTCGAATCCGGCTGCGGTCTTTGGTAGCTTGGTAATGAAATCCATAGTGATCCTTTCCCACTTCCATTCTGGCAGTTCGGGTTGGACCAATAATCCTGATGGTTTCATATGTTCGGCTTTGACTTTGGCACAAGTCAAACACTTGCTAACGTATGTAGCAATGTCCGCTTTCATGTTCGGCCACCAATACAACATCTTCAGATCATGATACATTTTATCAGATCCCGGATGTATGGAGTACTTTGACTTATGCGACTCATGCATAATCAAGGATCGTAGGTCGCCATGGCATGGTAACCAACCCCTATTATCGAGGCATAACGTTCCATCCGAACGTGCTTCCAACTTCTTCATCATTCCTCCAACATCTTCAGTCTTAAGCATTTCTTCCTCGACTGCTTCTTTCTGAGCCTTGAGAATTAAGGATGGAAGGTCTAAGTCAATGGTCATCACTAAAGCCTTCACCCTAAGAACTCTCTCCTTTCGACTCAAAGCGTCGGCCACGACATTTGCCTTGCCTGGGTGATAACGGATCTCGCAATCATAATCACTGAGCAACTCTAGCCAACGTCGTTGTCTCATGTTGAGTTCCTTTTGGTTCAAAATATGTTGTAGACTCTTATGGTCAGTGAATACAACACACTTAGTACCATAAAGGTAGTGTCTCCAAATCTTCAAGGCAAACACCACTGCTCCCAACTCTAGGTCATGAGTTGTGTAATTTTTCTCGTGCACTTTTAGTTGTCTTGATGCGTAAGCTATGACCTTAGTCCTTTGCATCAGTACTGCACCTAACCCTTTTATGGATGCATCACAATACACCACAAAGTCTTCATTATCCTCAGGTAGGGCTAGTATCGGTGCTTCACACAACATCTGCTTCAACGTCTGGAATGCCAAATCTTGCTCTTCCTTCCACTCAAACTTCTTATCCTTTTGAGTCAATTCCGTCATTGGTTTAGCTATCTTAGAGAAACCTTCAATGAATCTCCTATAGTAACCAGCAAGACCTAAGAATTGACGGATCTCCGTGGGTGTTGTTGGAGTCGCCCAATCCTTTACAGCCTCGATCTTAGCAGGATCAACGTGAATACCACTGCTGTCGATCACATGTCCAAGGAATTGCACTGTGTTTATCCAAAACTCACATTTGGAAAACTTTGCATATAACTTCTCCTTCCTTAGCAACTCTAATAAGGTCTTCAAATGCTCCTTGTGCTCTTCTTCATTACGAGAATAGATAAGGATGTCATCGATAAATACAATCACAAACTTGTCCAAGTATGGTTTGCAAACTCGGTTCATGAGATCCATGAATACCGCAGGTGCGTTTGTCAAACCAAAAGGCATAACTTGGAACTCGTAGTGTCCGTACCGGGTTCTAAAAGCCGTTTTATGAACGTCTTCCTCTCTAACCCTTAGTTGATGATATCCTGACCTTAAATCGATCTTCGAGTATATGCTGGATCCTTGCAATTGGTCGAAAAGATCGTCAATCCTCGGCAATGGGTAGCGGTTCCTTATCGTTAGCTTATTCAATTCTCGGTAATCGATACACATTCTAAAGGATCCATCTTTCTTTTTGACAAATAAGACCGGCGCTCCCCAGGGTGAGGAACTTGGTCTAATGAAACCTTTGTCAGAAAGTTCCTTTATCTGTTCAGCTAACTCTGTCATCTCGGCCGGTGCTAGGCGGTATGGGGCTCTAGCAACAGGCGCGGCTCCTGGTGTAAGCTCGATGTGAAACTCCACTTGCCGTGCTGGTGGTAGTCCGGGTAAATCCTCCGGGAATACGTCCGGAAAGTCTCTAACGATCGGTACATCTTCCACCTTCTTCTCGCGATTTTCTTCTCCTTCCTTTTGTGTTACTTGAACCAAGAATACCGGACATCCCTTCTCAATGTATCTTTGGGTCCTGATACATGAGATGACTTCCAATCTTGATCCATTCTTCACACCACTTCTTTCGCCTTGTATGATGAGTACGTCCTTTCCATAAGGAACACGGACACACTTCTCATGACATACAATCTCTGCGTGATGCTTCGACATCCAATCCATTCCAATGATGACGTCAAAACTTCCCAATTCTATAGGGAGTAGGTCGATACTAAACGAACGACCTTGTAGTCTTACACTACATCCTTTCAGTATAACGTCGGTGGTTACTGACTTCCCATCGGCTAATTCTACATTATACTTAACGTCTAACGCAGTAGGGATAACATTTAGGCGTTCACTAAACATAGACGACACAAAACTCCTATCCGCACCAGAATCAAATAGTACTGAAGCATAGTTGTTATTGACTAGGAACGTACCAGTCACAACATTGTTGTCTTGCACAGCAGCTTCAGCACAGAGATGATACACTTTGCTAGGTGCCGTGAATCCTCCAGGAGTACTAGTTGTGGCTCGGTTATTCCCTCCTCGATTCCCTTGATTCTGCTTCTGGTTCCCTTGGTTCTGATTTTGATTCCCTCGAATCTGGTTATTACGACCTTGGTTTCCACCGCTCGGACATTTGTTCTTGTAGTGACCTTTCTCTCCACATCCGAAGCAAGTGATATTTGCTCCTTGGCCACCTTGCGTTCCAGGTCCTCTTTGATTAGTAGCACGAGGTGGTGCTCGACATTCCTTTGCCTTATGTCCCGCCTTCCCACAATTGTAGCACGTAGGGGGACATGCTCCTTCGTGGTGTCGACCACATTTTCCGCAGAAAGGTAGTCTCCCAGCGTAGTTCCCAGTATTTCCTTGTCCAGCTGTGAACACTCTTGCTACTTCTTGTCGCTTGTTCTGGTTGTAGTTGCTTGGGTTGTTGTTGTTGGTATTGCTGTTGTAGTGGTTGCCAGACCACTTTCTTTTATCCCCAGTATTTTCTCCCAACTCCTGTACCACTTGGTACATCAGACTCTGAGCCATGTCGATTGCTTCGTGCAAATCAGTCGGCTTGGATGAAGTCACATTCCCTTTGATGCTCAAAGGTAGTCCTTCAATGTAGCGCTCCAACAATCGGTCATCGTTGGGCACCATTTCAGGACATAACAAAATCAGCTCCTGAAAGCGCTGATTGTAAGCAGTAAGAGCAGTACCCTTGACCTTTAGGTTCCACAGCTCAACTTCCATCTGCTTGACTTCATTTCGGGGACAGTATTTCCTCACGAACATAGCTTTAAATTCACTCCAGGGCGTCGCTTGGGCAACGTCAATGGTCACTGCACGAGCATAGACGTTCCACCAAGTCAAAGCACCATCCACTAACGTGCTTGACGCAAACTTCACCTTGTCGGCTTCAGCGACATTGCTAATCCCAAATTGGGATTCTAGCTTCTCAAACCATCTGGTTAATCCTACTGCTCCTTCAGTACCTCGGAAACTTACTTGCGTAACTGCACGAAATTCCTTGTAGGTACAAGTACGTGCAATAGCATTTGTAGCTCCTTGGTTGGTCTCCTCCTGTGTGCTAGCTGTACGGTTTGCTTCAGCGGTCGCGAGTGCCTCGGCCACTCGTTCGGCTATCATTTGGCTTAACAGGGCAGTGTCAATTCCACCGGTAGCGGCTGGCGGATTTTGCGTTTCGGATCTTCTAACTGGCGCCATAATCTAACAAGGTAATAGGATAATGAGTTTTTGCCAGACATAACATGCAAGGCACACACAACACAATTATGAAATGCTCCAAGATATAATACACAATATATAATGATCTATCAATTTGCAACTCATAATATCATTCATGGAATCGTTTGATAGTACATCATAGTTTGTCATAACATAATAAAAGAAAATAAAATACCAACTAGCTAAGACAAACTTCAAAGCTTAGTGGTCATACAGGGATAGGTCGACGGTACAAAATAAATCTAACTAGTGCCCTCACGGCGCTGATGAAGCTCCTTCTCCAACTCTGCTAACCTCCTCTCAACCACTAGCTCACGAGCCTGGGAATCTCTCAACCTAACATCGGTGTCATGACAAGCGGCTCTAAACCTCTTATCCAAGTCTGCAACAGGGTCATCCACTGGTGCCTCTAGTCCGCCTGTCTCCACCAATGGCTCTACTCCCCAACGGGTCATCAGGCTCTCAATCTCCTCAAGACGAGTGTTCGGCATGGATTCCATCTGGTCAAGAACAGTAAGAAGCTGTCCTCGTAGACGGGTCACACATACCGTCAACACTGTCTCATCCCTGACTGGGCTCTTCTTCGCCAGTGCTTCTAACTTATCCTGCACTTCATTGTACTCTTCACCTAAAGCCTCTACAGCATCCTCCAACCTGTTCAACCGTGTCGTCACACAACCATCTGCCGCCCCAAGCATCACCACCGTCGACGTAGCTCTCCTAGGAAGAGGAGTCGTAGCTCTTGGTCCTGTAGAGATACCAGCGTCAGTAAGCATCTCCTGGTACACTGCAGGTACAGTCTCTGGTGGTGGTAGTAGTAATGGTGCCTCTGGGACAGAACTGGCAGGTGTGCGGGCTGCATGCCTGTCAGTGGCAGTGAAAGGTATGAGGGGTCTGTAAGGTGAAAGTGGTGGTCGAGCAGCTCTCCCCCGAAGACGTCGTCTCACATAGTAGAAAGGTAGAGTACCAGGTGCTGGAGCAGGAATAGCAGTCCTTTCTCCTTCGTCTTCAGATGAAGATGAGGAGATGTGTGCTAGGGAAACCTCAGGAGTAGCAGCATATGCAGTAGGAGGGTTCTCAGTGTCTGTGACCTCCATAGGCTCTCCTTCCCCATCTGTGAACTCCATCCCATCATCCTCTGTCTCCTCTATAGTCTCATCTCCAGTCACTGATGCCTGACCTGGTGACTGCACCACGTCAGTGTCCATGTCATCCTCTCCCCCGCCTTCCAGGCTAAGCACATCGTCAGCTGATGCGTCAGGAATACGAATCGGTGAATGACGAACTTCCTCAGCCTCTCTCTCTACATCATCATCTGAAACCATCCGGTACCACGGATATCCTGACGGTGATCCCCTAGGTAATCCTACTGATGAACTGATGGTCGACTGCGAACTACGGTTGTAGTACGCTCCTGTAGACGTGGACTCATCAGATGAAGACATCACTGTAATCATAAACAAAATAAAGGTGTGTAAATATCTCATAAAATTAGTCCATAAAAAGGACATTAACATAACATAGCAATCATTGTTGAATTCACATGTATCCCATATAACATAATTCCGATTTTGTTGTTGCACATGTAACCCATGTAAATATACCTCGTAATTGTTAATTCACATGTATCCCATTTATTACTTATGCATCTACATATACTTAGTACTTACAATCTGCATGATAATCGATTAAACATAGAGCAGTTATAGTCTAGAATTACTAATACAACCTAGTTCTCTATAACCAGGCTCTGATACCAATCTGTCACACTCCCAAAATATCAGAGTATAATGGCGACAAGGGAGTGGTGACGTCATGATTATCATACACACACAGTCACAAAGAACGACCTCTAAATGAGACGTTCGGAAAATTGATCACTTGTAATTAATAAAATAAGTTGTTTTGACAAAGTGTGGAAGCATAAACTGAATACGGTTACAAAACATAGTTTTCTCAAATGGTACAAATGATCATTGTTTCAAAGAAATGACGGCAATGCATGAGACCTCATTTAGCATCTTCCTTCTTAATACCTGAGAAAAACATTGCTAAAGTGTCAACATAAAGTTGGTGAGTTCATAGGTTTAGTTAGTTTGAAATGTTTAATGAACCACAAGATTTTCCCAAATGTGATGACAATATAACATATACAAAGTCATCCCAAAAGTATTTATTACAGTCTAAGCTCGTGACACCGAAGCGTTAACAACACCGGCAGTATAATCATATAAATGTAGCCCAAACTAGATGCCTAAACCCACGACATCCTATATCAGATTCAAATGAAACTGTGCCCGCTTGTCCCCTTGTTGGACAAGACAGACAGGGACGTCAATCCCGATAGATCTATCCATAACATTCGCGCTTACACAAAGTAATTAACGGTTCACGATTCACGGGCCAAAGCAACTGGGTTTTTAGTGGGACTTAGACTAATAGATAAATCAGTAAATGCACTTGTGTTCAAACGTTAAAATCAAGCAATGTCTCACCCCAAAAGCAGTGAAAATAGTAAAGTATGGGGCTATAAACTCACCTCGTAAATTCAGCAAAGAGAACGAAGATAAAATAGCTCGAGAGTACGGTTACGCTAGCCGCGACCTAATTAATTTAAGAATCGAGTTACGATACGAATACTTGTATGATTAAATGACTCGACACCCTAGTTGTGCTTGACGAAACCATACGTTTTATGAAAATACGATTTTACGGAAAAGTACGTTAAATAAAATCGGTTTATTAACGAGTCGGGTTTTACGGGTCAAAACATAACTTAAATTTAACAAATTTCGTTTGGGCTTTAACTTAAACCAAATAAACTCATGAGGCCCAAAATGGGTCCAAAACATTACACCACAAACCGGCCCAAGGTCCATAGACCCGGCCCGGCCCACCTGGCGGAATAAACAAGGAACGAAAGGAGTATATGCGTGTGTTTATCACACATAACCCCATAACTGGGAGTTGACTCTCTCTCTCCTCTCTCGATATTTCCTCCACCGTCCCAAACTCTCTCTCTCTCTAAACCTAGATCGGTTCTATCCATTTCTAGGGTTATCATCTAACCAGTTTGTGTTATAA
The DNA here is from genome assembly GCA_025667525.1 of Glebionis coronaria. NCBI lineage: Eukaryota > Viridiplantae > Streptophyta > Magnoliopsida > Asterales > Asteraceae > Glebionis > Glebionis coronaria. The sequence continues at coordinate 45,056,838 of CM046876.1, forward strand.
AATTAAATATGGGTGGTCTGAGGTTCTATATCACGCGAGATGTGGGTTAATCCCCACATCAAACCGTTTGGGTTTTTCTGATGGTGTTCATCCTTGCGGTTCGTGAATCAAATACCAAATCAAAGATAAGTTCATTCTCCTTTATTCCTTTTAAAAGCTTTTAATTGATTTTCGAGTTAATATATATCAGTGGTTTCAATTGCTTCGTAAATACTCGTTGGGAAACATATGATTCTCGGATTAAAATATAAATAAAATTAGGGTTTTGAAATATTTGGGGGTTTTCGTCAAAATCGGTTTAAAACATAATTAATTGGTGTTTTCATTCATAAAATCAAACTAATTTTAATATAAAGTCGATTTATAAAAATTAGGGTTTCGGTTAATTTGGGGGTTTTTGTATAATTCACTTTCAATTAAATTAATTAAGGGGATTGGGTTTAGATTAGGTTTAATTAGCATTTTAATTAATAAAAAGTAAATCTAGGGTTTTTTATAAAAATTGGGGGTTTTTATATAATTGAATGTTATTCGTGTCTATATGATGTTTCTGAAATGTCTCAATGTAAATGAAATGTTTAAAAAGGTGTTACATGATTAGGGTTTCGATTGGGGGTTTCTATATACTCGCGGCATGGTTAAGGTTTTCTGTAAAAGAATGCTTGATTAAGATTTTTGATTTGTTTGGTAAGAATGGTAAATAATTTGGCAGAAAATAGGACTTTGGTTGGTTTGTTTTGATGCTCGGTTCGGTCCTTGATTGGGTCTCGGGTTAGTTAAACATGGGTCTCGGTTTGGTTCATGATTGAAGTCTTGATTTGGTTGGACATGGTCTCGGTTTGGTTCCAAGTTGGGTCTTGGTTTGGTTTCAAAATCGAGTCTTGGTTTGGTCTCAATCGGGTCTCGGTTTGGTCTAAAATGGGTCTCGGTTTGGTTGACAGCAAGATAATAACATACACATGTTTGTATTTAAAAGTTTAGAAATTTACAGTTTTTGGTTAAAAGTATAAGGCCTTTACAATGACTAACCATGGTTTCTTTTATTCGTAGGTTCGTACAAAGACAAGCACATCTAGACTTCGAAAGAAAGACAAAAGGACAAAAGACTCACAAAGGGGGATGTTACGTTCGGTTTTTGCAGGTTCGGACAGAATGAAGACCCTTGGTTGTGCAGGTTCGGACGAGGCGTGTAGGTTGGCTGGACCAAAACTTCTACCCAGGAGTTGTATTGTGAAGACTTGTGCAGATTTTGATGTTTGTATTTTTGGACTGTGATAACTTGTGATAACTTGTATTTGGACTTTGGACATTACCTTGGACTTGTATATAAACTTGTATAATTAGTCTAGGGTTAGTGTAATTCTGGAAATGTTTGCTTGTGATATACCCAAAAGGGGTAAACTAGGCAAATGTGTTGTCCTTTAGTGGGGCAAATAACTATAAAGTTTATAAGTGTAATGTAGCCTTGTGACTGATTTGGGACACTTGTATGACAAGCTTGGCAATGAAATTGAAGGTTTAAATATTCAGTTTTATACACATGCTGTGATAGTGATAAACTCGACTCGGTTTCAATATGTTTAGGTTTAGACGCGACTGACATAACACGACAGCAAAACCGTTTAGCGTACGATCCCAAAACAAAAAGACAATTGTGCGAGACGTTATCAAACCTTAATAACTAGAACAAATAAAACACACGGTACAACATAACACGCTCACAACTTGCGTATTGCATTCGACTAAATAGTCGCGAAACATTGAGATGTTACAATATCCGTTCACTGAGCGTTATGCTCAGTCGTAGTTCTTTCATGTTCTAACGGCAGGTACACCATGACACTCTTAAGATTCTGAGAGCATGTGCATTGGATGGAAGCCGTCCAGACTTCTTTAATTTATGCACTTCATTTTTATATTACCGTTGGACATTGTTCAGTCCTTTCTTTCAGTATTTAACTTTACATGTTTTGAGCTTATGTTGGATTACCGATGTTTGATTCTGGTATTTTCTTTATGGTCAGTTAATGTTTTAGGAAATTTACCTTATGCTTTGATGACACGCCATAAATACACGTAACGGTCCACTTACCCAAGTGGGGTGTTACAGTTATGGTATCAGAGCGCAAGGTTCGACCTGTAGGCTCTAAAACTTGACCTGTGACTAGTGGGTAGTCACCAGGAGCTTCCGAGATTTTGGCGTTTTTATCTTTCATGTTTCTCATGTAATTATTAGTTAGTTTCTTTCAGTTATCAGTCAGTTTTCTTAAAGTTTTGACTAAGTAAAAGATTGGTACAAGACTGGCCATATTTAATCGCATCTGCATTTTTTTAGCGAATTTTCGTTTTGGTGACCTGACCATAGGCGTTCACCCTTGCCCGTTCAGATTTTTGTATAGATGAACTGACCATAGGCGTTCATCCTTACTCATGTCAGATTCATGTTTTCAGTCGAATATTACTTGGTGAATCAGCGCATATACGTTCACCAATGTTCAAATCAAATTTTCATGCTCTACATTCGAATGTTGTTTTGTGAACCGATCCATAGTTGTTCACCTTTGTCATATCAGGACATTACATCAAAATTTGACAGGTATGGACCGAACCAGAATCGCCCATACTTAGTCGCATGCTTTCTCATGTAAATTCATGTAAGGTGATGATGTTTTCATGCTAAGATATAGAAGGATTACGGTAAAATCCTATTTCATAATAAATCATGTTCTTGTCTTTAGCAATCATGTCTTCATACTGAACATTGATGAAACTCCGGTTAATCATACTTTTCAGCCTCTGTACAACCAGCATTAAGTCTACGCAGGAATTACCAGGCTATCATGTTACTCATTTCAGTTCAGTTTACTACCGTTTAAATCAATTTATTTCTTTGATCATGTCAGACAAGCGACACCAGTATCGATCATCCCATAAAATTTCCTCCAGTGCCATGTACAGTATTCCATCTGTACCCCATGTAAAGTGTCTCAGCTATACTCCATGTACAGTATTTCATGAGTGCTCCACGTACAGTGTCTCAAATATGCTCCATATGTAGTATTCACTTTGTACTTCATGTACAGTAGTCTAGGTGTACTCCAGGTACCCTACTCCAGGGATATTGCTAATCGATCCTCAATCATCTCAAGCGTTTCCACTTGTCGATATTCTACCGGATGCTAATGTTGCTCGTGAGTTGAAGATTTTACCAGATACTGATGTTGCTAACACTTTGAAGACCTCACAAATGCTGATGTTGCTGATGCTTTGGAGATTTCTCAAGATGCTGATGATGTTTATACTATGAAGACTCTGCATAACAACGACGAAAACTATAAATTTGAAATTTCTGAAAAGAATAAATTTCAACCATCAGACACTACCATTCTATTCCATGCTTTTACTTCCCCAGTTAGATGTCACACTTCACTCAGCTAATCTTTCAGTCAGAAGAGTGGGAACTGGTAACCAGCCGATCACTCAGTAGAAATGGTTACATGAATCACGGTCATGATAACGACCGTCAGGAAACTGGCAGTCAAGGCGGTAATGACAACCATTGTGCTTATAATTAATCAGTCAGTAACCATCGGAACTCCGGAACGGACGTGACTAGAAATACAGAGGTCAGTAGTCTAACTGGTCCGCCACTCCTAACAGTTACCAAAAACTCTTAACCTTATTCAGACTCACCTACTAAAAACACATGTCAAGACATCAGTCAAGAAACAGATCTCTGTTATCATTTTAAAGACACATGTCAGGACATCAGTCATGGTACATGTCATAAGAATGTCGTCTCTAAGTGCGAGCCAAAACTCATAACTTCAGTAAATCTTCTAAAGCGGACTCTTTAGAAATTCAGGGTACCCTCCAAGGGGGTATAACCGTTTTGTCATGCCACACGTAAATCAGACCATTAAAGATTCAATTCCCACCACTAGAGTACTATTCAGATTAGACACGTAGTATTCATTCTGTAAGTTTGCAGACGAACACATTCAGCGAGATCTGCCACGATTACTTCACGTATTCATATGTCAGCTTTATCGTAAAGCAGGTATTACCGATCTCCCACCCAAAAAAAGACTCCACAGTACCACCCATAATTATTAAAGTTTTCTTCAGTTAACGATGAGATCCGTCTTACCAACTCCTGTACATATTCATTTTTATTTTTTCCAGAAAAATCAGTACAAATTGTTTCAGCTTTACAAGCACGTGAATTATTACCTTATAGTTGCGAATACTTCTAGTCACCATTCATGATGCGACTATTGAAATTCCTTAAATTATGACCAACAGATCATTCTAGAGTTTTCTGATGTATTTCCAGAAAAGTTTCCAGAAATTCCTTCCTAACCACGAGACAGAGTTTAACTTCAAGCTTGTCTCAAGGACCAACACGTGTTTTCAGAACTCTTATTCACAGGACTTCAGCTGAGTTAAAAGTGTTGCAGCATTAGCTGCCAAAGTTACCGGAACAAGGCTTTAATCATCCTAACACGCACTATATAGTGCACCGTTCTGTCTATCAGGAAGAAGGCTGGTACAAGATCACCATTCATAAGAAATGATCAGCCCACGTATAGAAGGTTTATTTGAACTGCTATGATGCCTTAAACATTTTTCCAGAATAATTCATGATCATGCCGCCATCGGTGGCGAGAGAAAGAACGTGATGCTTTCTAGACTACTGTTGCACAGATTGTAGCCTCTCTTTTTTTATTTATACTTCTGAGCTCCCTAATGCTCCAGCTATATTTTGAAATTTATGAATAAAAATTTTCCCATAATTCTCAGACAGAATCGTTAGTATATTCATTGATCACATCTGATCTACTAAAATCTAGAGAAGAACACGAGAATCATCTTCTCATAGTTGTACATAATCTTCGATAGGAGAAAATTATTTACATAGCTTTCCAAATGAGATTTCCAGTTGAACAAGGTGGCATTTCTGGTCCACGTTATTTAGTAGAAAGAAATTTCAGACAATCACACGAAGGTGAAGGCCATCACCAGATGGTCAAGACCGACGCTTGTGATTACAGTACAAATTTTCTAGAACTCAGTTGACTACTACCGCAGAAATTGGTGGCAGTTCTCACAATTAGCTTTCCATGACTAAGCTTACACGTAAAGGAGAGGACCTACACAAAAATGTTGTATTCCATAAGATCTTACGCTAGGAGAGATCTAATGAACCGAGACTCATAATCCTTTCATGACTATTCACCCTGATTTCACCAGAATGTCCCAGACGAAATTCTAATAGAAGCAGTATAAAACATAGAGGTAGCTATGTTCATATCTAGACGCCTGACAGATCGCAGGTTCAAGATAGAACGATGTCATGCTTAGTGAGTATTATAACCATTAGAAAACTCTGAACATAAATGAAATAAGATTCCATGGAGGTTGTTATCAGTTATCACAGACTCAGAAGGGGTATAATACGATCTAAGTCATTGTCGACCATTTAAACCAGCCTACACATTTTCTTTCATCCGAAAGGATTACGTAGTATCATATATGCAGGAAATTCAGCAGTAAATCGTACGATTTCAAGGTATTCCATCAACAATCATATCAGATAGAAAATGTCACGTTCATGAATCACGCTCACGTTCATGTTCACGATAACATTTACGTTCACATTCACGTTCGCGTTTACGTTATCCTCACGTCTACGTCTCATGTTCACATTATGATGTTGTTTCAGTCCATATTTTGTATTATCTCATGATTTAAGTTCACGCCCGTATTTATGACATTGTTCACGTTCAGGTTCGTGTTCCATCTCGCGATATGCATTTCACAGCTTGTTACTAAATATAGTTACAGAAAGCTTGAGAAACCAGGCTCAAGTTTAGCACAGCTATTCCATAACTAGGCAGACGTTTCACATCTCATGCTGTATCATTTGGCATTCGTTCCTCAGTCAGCATACGTTCATGATATGTTCTAGTATCACGTTCACAATATGTTTCACGTATCACATTCACGATATATTCCATGCCAACGTTCTTCAGATAATCGTGAACCACGTTAACAATTGCTCACGTAACACGCTCACAATTGTTCACATAGTTCGTCCCTATATATTTTCAGCAACTTGCTCAAAGATATAAATGTTATCTCTCAGGATATTTATCCGTAACGTTTCATGTATCCACATGCTATAGCTTGTGCATTCTATCAGATTCAGAAAATCCATCCTAAGAGTGGAACCAAAACTATTTTAGCATCGTCATGACAGGGTCATCAGGACCACGATTTTCATTGTGTTATACCTTTGAAGGAATCGTTTCGAGCGGGAAGCCACTTGAAACGGAGGAGTCCATCCGGCCCTCTCATTTCTTTTCCTTCAATAAATCCAGATAATTTCTTTCAGTCATGTCATGTTCCATGTTCACTCCAGTCATGTGACGTTATACCTTTTAGCAGCAGTATGTTCTAAATTAAGGATGAAAGGTCCTTCAACTTATATGTCTTTTCAGCCTTCATGCTCTTTTAGTATATATGTCCTTTCAGCTTTTGTAACTCCACCAGCTTATTACCTTTAATTCGAGGATGAATTTTCCTTTTTAGACGGGAAGAATTGTAAAACCCAATGTAGTCGTATCCTTAATTCGGGGACGAATTATTCTTTTAGAGGGAAAGAATTGTAAAACCCATATATAAAAATACGAATATTAAATACGCAGTTTTAATTTATATAAAAAAACTATTCATATAAACTTTAGAAAAATAATTATTAAGTTCAGAAGATATTACGAATGTATTTTAGCATACAGAAAAGATAGCTACGCTTCAGAAAACTAAAAAGCGTGAGATTTAAATACGAATGTACGTAAGTAAGTTTATAGAAAAAAAACAAAAACTATATAGTTGTAAAGGGGGGCCGGTTTTGTAGAACAAAAAAAAGGTAAATGGGCTCTAGGCCCGGCCTAGTAGTGAAGAAAAAAAATACGGGATAACCTCCCCTCATTGTCCAAACAGTATTTAAAAAAATATACTACTAGGGTTTCACATTGTTGTGGCCGCCGGGTTAGAACAAAAAAAAGGAGTTCGATCCTATGGGGAGCTATTGTAATTCGTGTTATGTATTTTTATCCTAACAATCATGAAGGTAATTCTTGTTTTTCCCTTTTCTTTAATAATCACGAACCCTAATTATAATAATCAATGAAATTTTTTTTTTGATTTAAACTAATGACCGAGAGATAATAATCATGGGGTTCGGATTGGTGTGGCTGTATGAAAACCGAGACATCACCATGTCTCGGTGGTCTTGTTTAATCAGGCCGCAGCCAAGCACCCCATTCGGGGTTGTTTTATGTAAAATAGTGGGAGGGAAAAACCAAAAGGGGTGTCGGGTTTGGCTATGGCACGAATACCGAGACGCCAGGTCTCGGTGGCCGTTTTCTCTGCCCATCCGTGACCCAAAAAGGGGCGGATCGGGGCTGTTCGACCACCCGACGCCAAACAACCCATTCGAGTGCTTAGAATTATTAACGGGGTGTTTGCGATTAAAAATTAGTGGAAACATTATAAAACAGTGGGAACATCATAGAGATCAGTGGGAAAAAGATTTGGACAGAATATTAGTGATGTTAATATGAGATTAGCGACAGATTAGCGACGCTAAATTCTGTCGCAGTTTAGTAGTGACAGTTTTTATCGACAGTTTTAAGCCAGTTTTTTAGTCACAGCTTTTAGTGACAGAATTTTCTATCGCAGATTCTAATAGGCAAAAATAAATAGTAATTGGTTGATTTAGTGCTACCGAGAAGGGGTATCTCGGTAGGCTCGGGACTACATTCTAAAAGGGATTAAAACGACGATTTAATTATACCTTATTTATCACTTAAATAAATAAATGTTTAAATTATTTAATTAGTAAATTAATTTTATTATATTAAATTAGTTTTTATAAAATTTAAAAGGGGTATAATATTATTAAATGATTTATTATTTTGGAAACGTTCTAATTTAGGAAATTTTCTATTATTAACAGGTTACTAAATATGGAAATATTATAACATCAGAATACGTGTTATACCGAAACTAATAATAGAACATGAATACATTAACCAGAGAAATATTAGAATACTCAGAGTTATCAGTTTATATACAGACAGTATTTCAAGAATAAAATAAATCACGAAAACAGTTAAGATCAGTAAAATAAATAAGCATCAGTCAACTTATTTTCTCGTCCGTTGTGTATGTAGTATTCGTGAAGTCGGAGTAGATCTTTCAGCTTTCGTTCTTACTTCGTTACTGGACACGAGGTACGGATTTCTCATCCTTCAGTATGGACTTTCCTTCTATGCATGATTAGGATTCCCCGTCTGCAGCCAAATGTGTTCCCCAGTATATGTTATAAATTATCAGAAGTTAATTTAATAACTAAGATATTGCCTGAGCCTTATATACAAGCATTACCAGTTAGTTGTACTAGTTACGGAGGTAACGTAACCATAACACTTGAGGCACCGGTGTCATGACTCACCTGTAGGAGAGTGATATCCTGCAGCGTTCCACTCAGTTCAGCTTGGCCATTTTATCAGTTTTATTAGTGGGGCGTATGGATGCATCCTAGGCTTATCAGTTTACAGTTTGTCAGGTGAATATGGTGTGTGCTCTACATCCTTCATATTGGAGCTGATCCCTCCACCCAACACAGTAATTAGAGGTCACCCCTCTACAGCATGACGAGGTCACCCCTCGAGTTATTCATGCAAACAGTTGTTACAACACATGAACTATATAAGCTCTCGACAGTTAAAATATAGTAAATGCATGTTTTCAGATTTAACAGATAACAGTTCAGTTTTATTATTTATAAATCAGACTTATCAGATTTTCTACAGTTTTCATCATACTACACATATCAGTCTTTCAGCTTCAGTAATTATTAATTATTTCAAGTTCAGTATATTCCTATCATGCATTATATCCGTTCACTGAGCGTTATGCTCCGTCGTAGTTCTTTCATGTTCTAACGGCAGGTACACCAGGACACTCTTAAGATTCTGAGAGCATGTGCATTGGATGGAAGACGTCCAGACTTCTTTACTTTATGCACTTCATTTTTATATTACCGTTGGACATTGTTCAGTCCTTTCTTTCAATATTTTACTTTACATGTTTTGAGCTTATGTTGGATTACCGATGTTTGATTCCGGTATTTATGTTATGGTCAGTTAATGTTTTAGGACATTTACCTTATGCTTTGATGACACGCCATAAATACACGTAACGGTCCACTTATCCAAGTGGGGTGTTACAATCCTTGTTATATTTGAGTTGTTCTTATTCATTGTTTGTTCATATGGTAACTTTTAGAACTCAGATTTGAGATATACATAGTGTTTAAAGCATATAGGCATATGTTGATGTGGAAATTGTATAGTGAGATCCATAAGTCTGTCATGTAGTATAGTGAAAATACAAAAATTTCTGAGTAAAATCACCTTTTTATTTATGAACATGGATATTACATTAACCAAAACTACTGGATGTTATAGTCTCTCCCCCTTATTTAAAATCTCGTCCCGAGATTTAGCTAGAACTAGGATTAACAGAAGAAAATAGATGTGGATATTTAGCTCGGATTTGATCTTCACGTTCCCAGGTATACTCGGGTCCTCTTTTCGAGTTCCATCGTACCTTAATTATTTGGATACGGTTCTGCTTCAAGCGTTTAACTTCTCTATCCATAATTTCCAGCGGCTCTTCTATAAAATTTAGCTTATCAATGAGTTGAAGTTCTTTCATCGATATGATGAGAGATTCATCAGATAAGCACTTCTTAAGATTCGAAACATGAAAAGTATTGTGAACATTACTAAGCTCTTCAGGAAGCTCTAGTTTATATGCCACTGGGCCAATTCTTTTGGTTATTTTGAATGGTCCTATATACCTTGGATTCAGTTTCATCTTTCCGAATCGAATAACTCCTTGACGAGGTGAAACTTTCAACATAACACAATCTCCTACTATAAATTCCAAAGGTTTAGGTCTAGTATTAGCGTAACTCCTTTGTCAATCTTGTGCAGCTTGTAATCGTTGTCGAATTTGAAAAATCTTTTCAGTAGTTTCATGTATTATTTCTGGTCCTGTCAGTTGAATATCTCCAACTTCAGCCCAACAAACAGGCGATCGACACTTTCTCGCATAAAGTATTTTGAAAGGCGCCGCTTTAATACTAGCATGATAACTATTGTTATAAGAGAATTCTACTAAAGGTAGATGTTTCTCCCATCCTTTTCCAAAATCTATCACACAAGCTCTAAGCATATCCTCGAGAGTTTGAATGGTTCTTTCACTTTGTCCATCTATTAGTGGATGATATGCTGTACTCATATCCAATTGAGTACCTAAGGCACTTTGCATTTATCTCCAAAATACAAATGTAAAAGGACTATCACAATCTGAGATAATAGATACAGGCACTCCGTGTTGTGAGATTATTTCCTTAATGTACAATCTCGAAAGAGTTTCCATACTATCAGTCTCTTTAATAGGAAGAAATCGTGCAGATTTTGTAAGACGGTCGACAATAACCCAAATGGTGTCATGTCCATTTGATGTCTTAGGTAATTTAGTCACAAAATCCATCGTAATTCTTTCCCACTTCCATATTGGAATCTCTGGTTGTATCAATAGATCGGATGGTTTTTGATACTCTGCTTTAACTCTTGCACACGTTAAACACTTGCCAACGTATTCTCCTATGATTGCCTTCATGTTAGGCCACCAATAGAGTTTCTTCAGATCTTGATACATCTTGTCGGAACCAGGATGTATATAATACATTGATTTATGAGACTCGTGCATAATCAAATCTCGTAAATTACCATAGGCAGGTAACCAACTACGATTTTTAATACAACGAATTCCATCTTGACGAACTTCAAATTCTTTATCCATTCCACTTAATTTCTCTGTTCTAACATTCTCTACTTTAAGTTCTTCTTCTTGCACTTCGAGAATTTGGGTAGGTAACTTTGGTAAAAGAGTTATCATTAATGATTTAACTCGTAACGTCTTAAGACGTTCCTTTCGACTTAAAGCATCAGCTACTACATTGGCTTTACCTGGGTGATAACGAATTTCACAATTGCAATCAGCAAGTAATTCTAACCAACGTCGCTGTCTTATATTCAATTCTTTATGATGAAGATTATATTGAAGACTCTTGTGATCGGTAAATACTACACACTTCGTACCATAGAGGTAATGTCTCCAGATATTAAGAGCAAATATTACTGCTCCTAATTCTAGATCATCAGTAGTATAATTCTTCTCATTCAGTTTAAGCTACATTGATGCATAAGCAATAACTTTACTCCTTTGCATAAGCACTGCTCCCATTCCTTGAATAGATGCATCACAGTAAACGATAAAGTCATTGTTACCTTCTGGTAATGCTAGGATAGGTGCTTCACACAACTTCTGTTTCAATAATTGAAAAGTTATCTCTTGACTATCTCCCTAGACAAATGGTTTGTTTTTAGAGTTAATTCCGTCAAAGCTTTAGCAATTTTTGAAAAACCTTCGATAAATCTTCGATAATACCCAGCAAGTCCTAAAAATTGTCTAATTTATGTAGGTGAACTAGGCTTACTCCAATTTTTCATCGCTTCAATCTTCATAGGATTTACACGAATACCTTTGCTATCAATGACATGTCCTAGGAATTGAACAACATTGATCCAAAATTCGCATTTCGAGAACTTTGCATACAACTTCTCCTTCTTAAGTAACTCAAGAATTATACCAAGATTCTTGGCATGTTCTTCTCTGTTACGAGAGTAAATAAGAATATCATCGATAAACACGATTACAAATTTTTCCAAGTAAGGCTTACACACTCTGTTCATGAGGTCCATGAAAACAGCTGGTGCATTGGTTAAACCAAAAGGCATAATCTGAAATTCATAATGTTCGTATCGTGTTTTGAAAGCAGTTTTAGGAATATCGTCTTCCTTAACTCTTAATTGATGATAACCTGACTGTAAATCAATTTTCGAATATACGCTTGATCCTTGAAGTTGATCAAATAAGTCGTCTTTTCTGGGTAATGGGTAACGATTCTTTATAGTAAGTTTATTTAACTCACGATAATCGATACACATTCTAAAAGATCCATCTTTCTTTTTCACAAATAAGACAGGAGCTCCCCACAGCGATATACTTGGTCTAATAAATCCTCGATCAGTTAGTTCTTGGATTTGACTTAACAATTCTTGCATTTCTGAAGGTGCTAATCGATAAGGCGCTTTAGCAATTGGTGTTGCTCATGGTATCAAATCGATTTGGAATTCAACTTGACGTTCAGGTGGCAAACCTGGTAATTCTTCGGGAAATACTTCGGGAAAATCTCTAACTATCGAAATATCTTCTAGTTGCTTCGCTTCTTGGAGTTTTTCCGTCACTTGAACTAAGAAAACTTGACTACCTCTGGATACATACTTATTTATCTTTAAGCATGATATGAGATTTAGTCGAGTCTTACTTTGTTCACCATGGACAACCAAAACTTCACAGTTGATAAGAATATGAACGGGTTTCTCGTCACGATTTTAGCATGGTATTTAGATAACCAATCCATCCCTATGACTACGTCAACGCTACCGAGCTTAATTGGCATAAGGTCGATTTCAAAGGATTGATGTAATAAAGTAATGATACATCCTTGAATAACGGTATTAGTGCTAACTATTTTTCTATCGACCATTTCTACATCGTACTTAGTATTTATGGAAACAGTCGGTATACCTAACTTAGCAGCAATTTTAACTGATATGAAACTTCTATTAGCTCCTGAGTCAAATATTACTTTAAGCAGATGTTGATTTAGATGAAACATACACGTAACCGTATTATGATCTTGATGAGTATCGTTCAACAAATAAGCTTTTCCTCTGCTATTGCTCTCCTTACGGCACTCATTTACCAGATGCCCTTTTTTCTCCACAGTTATGTCAAACCTTAGTTACCGGAATTTGATTACTCCCAGTAGCTGGTCCTTTACCTCTGTAGAATCTTGTCGGATTTCCTGTTTTTCCAAAGTTCTGAAACTTGATAGTGCAAAACCCTGTGTGATGTAGAGAACATTTCTGACAAAAGGGTTGTCTTCCATTATAACCAGTGTTCGTACTTACAGCATAACCTTTAGAAACATCATTTCTTTTGTTCTGCTGCTGACAATTATTGCCTTCATTATAATTACGAAAACTATTCTTCGCTAAATTACGATTAATAGGAAAATTCCTCCTATCATCAAACTTCCTCTTGTTATTGATTGCCATTGGTGCAGGATTATACCTTATCACTTGATCCATTAACCTTTGAGTAATGGTGATAACTTCCTCTAAAGTTTGGGGTTTAAAGGCTGTAACATTCCCTCCAATGCTTCTAGGAAATCCTCCAATAAAAACTTCCATCAACTTTTTAGTATTAGGCACCATATTAGGACATAGTGATGCTAATTCCTGAAATCTTCAGATATAAGCTTTAAGATTATTCTCCTTCACTACTAAATTATAGAATTCCTCCTCTATTTTCCTAATCTCATTGCGAGGAAAATACTTCTTAGTTAGTAGATTTTTGAATTCATTCCATGGAATACGATAAGCTTGTTCTATCCCAATGGGTTGTACATAAGCAATCCACCAAGACAAAGCTTCTTCTACTAACGTACCCATAGCAAACTTGTTAACATATAAGATTCATGCTAACAAGAGGGTGATCCGGAGGTCAGGGAGGATAAAAGTGATGGTTAGACATTTTTAGAGAGAGAAAGAGAGAGACTATTAAGGGTGTGTGTTTTATTAAGAGAGAAAGTAGAACAAGAAAAATGGGAATCCTGACCCCTCCATGGAAGTATGGAGGGGTATATATAGGCTCGACAAGGAGTGACTTTGATAACTTAACAATAGTAGTCCCTCCATGTTTTGCTTATATGAACCTAATGTAATTCCGTAAATGGCGCTCACATTTTAGGGCTAACAATATTCCCCTAATGTGGAGACATACGGAATTACTTACAATGTTCCTAACAAGTAAAAATACAACAAAATAAAGTCTTCCAAGGCACTTCCAATGCTGAGGATGTCTTCTAAGTCTTCTTGTCTTCATAACTTGTACCTCAGCTTGAATCCCTTTTGTCTTTGCTTGTTTTAGAACAATTGTAATATGCATGATTTGGATTAACTTCCCCCCAATTCATACAATATGTATTAAAAAACTTTTTTCATAGACTTCGTTTTGACGAAGTTTTTGAATCAGCTTCTCCCCAAACCAATATTTGTATCTTAAGAAGATTCTGACACTTTGATGTAGTTTGAACAATCTTCTAGCTCATCCGTTTAAGTACACAGCGTAAATTTGTAGAAGAACCACACCAGATATTACTGCTTTCATACTGTCTCATGTCGTTTGGTTTTTGGTGATAATCCGTTTAGGGTAACATGTAGGAAATCAACAACAATTCTTCTCACGCCTGTAAAATACTTCATAAAAATCATACAAAGTGAAGTAGATACCATTCCATGTACACTACTTCCCCCTGGAAGTTGATCCGATTACTTAAAAGTACACGATCTTCCCCCATGATGATTTCGAACTCTCGGAAGCATCATTATCGTGGACGTCCATATACTCAAGAAGTTCTTAGTCTTAGGCAAATGTCTTGAAAAGTTTTGAAAGTCGTTGAGAAACTTTGAAAATTTTGCCTAGACTATGAAGTACCATTGTCGTTGTGTAGATCAAAAATATCCCGTGAGAAGTGATTGATGATTCCATCTCTCTCTGTCTAACTTACCAACCTCGAATTCATTCGGCTATTTGTTGTGACCACATGTGAAGTAAACACAATATTCCAAACTTGAAACTGAAGTACTATCCCCTAAATTTGTTACTTAATCTTGCACTTTTGATGATTGACGGATGGTGTAGAAATAAGTCTCTAAATACCTCTTGAAGTTATCTACACGAGCAACTGCGTGTGACACTGAGAACTACAACAAAACTCCCAAAAATGATAGTTATCCATGTCGTCGACCATCCACCCCTTGATATTGGAAACTAGATAATTCAAGTCTCAATCATAAATTTTATCGCCCAAGCAAGTCATCAATTGATAGACTGGGTTTAAAGAAAAGGGTTAGAAAAATAGAAGGAAGGCTCGATGATGAAATAAGTAGACGCCTTCATGAAATCCCACTTCAACTTCAAATAAAGAATACCAAATCCACTCCGTGATCACTTGTCTTTGTAGAATCAAAACTAGTCGTTGTCGTTTAAGTGAATCTTATATCGGATCGTTTTAGCGTTAAGTGTTTTGTTTGCTTTGGTGTTGTGTTTGAGAATGTCGCTATCTAGAACAAATTATGAAATGAATTGTCATTGAGGGACAAAATTTGTCTAGATAACTTGTCGTTAAAGCCCCAACGTCAGTCATATGCCCAAATGATGCGCGGATCGACCAAACCTAGAATTTTCTTTATCATTTAAGCACTTTCGATCGAAACATAGCCATACTCGGCATCAAAAATAATGTCAACCTAGCCCGATAACCAAACCCTGAGTAATAAACCTTAAGGCTTGCAACAATATATCAAATCCTACTTATAATGTGTAATAGATCATGTCCCAATTAATAATTCCTGATCTAGTAGAGAGAATAGCAAACTCGGGCCACAGCAATAAGTCATACCATTTAGAAAGGCAGCCATATATCCCTGATACAATTTTGTGAACCCAAAAGGAGTGATATTTATTCTGGCCCATTCAATTAACCTAATAATTGGGATATAAAAATGTCACTATCCCTAATTTTTCTCACACGTCTAATTGTCCTAATCCTTATTATTCTGCCACCATCTCCCTTCTCTCTCGATATTTCCAAAGTAGTACCCAAAATCTCAAAAACTCAATCAATCTATCATCCATCACAAGCAGATCCATATCCAAGTGATAGATCTACTTATAACCGTTTCTCATATCCCACGAATCATCATTATGTTTTTATACCTCGCCTCATAATAAACGAATAACCCACTTTAAAAACCCTGCCAAACGACGAGATACATACAACCAATCGATCATTTTTTAATGATACGTTGAACGGATACAAAGTCTTCAAGATCATTGATATGAGTGAAATCTCATATAAGTTATATCACAAATCACCCTAAAACACAAAGCAAAATACTTGATTTTGATTCATAAAAGCAGTATTATGGGTATGTTTTGTTGTTTGTGCTTGTGTAGGTAAAAAGATACAATAATGAAGCAAACAAAGGAATCAAGCCTTTATTAATGAAGAAAAGACAAAAGAAGGATGAAAAGTGCCAAGCCAAGTAAAGACAAATGACCTTTCTTGACACAATTTAAAGTTAAAGGACTAAAGCTGCAAAATTGGAAAAGTTAAGAACAAAGTCAAACATGGTCAACTATCAAGTCAACAAGTCAAACATGGTCAACTATGAAAGGGCCAGAAGTGACAAGACAATGAAGATCCTAGCTTAAATCAGAATCTACTAAACTTAAGGGACTGAAATTGCTAAGTTTCAAAGTATATTATGGTTTCAATCTGTGTGATACATTGTTGGAAATACGTATTTAACGTATATTAGAAGTGTCGGTCACTCCAATTATATTATTAAACGTTGTAAGCTCGTAGTTGGAAAGTTAACACATTTTTCTTATCATCCTAGCCCATGGGCCTGTCCATGGGTTAGAAGGCCCAAGTCCACTTAGGACTTGGGTATATAAGCCCTCTCCTTCGATGGAGAGGGTGTTGGTTGTTTTATCATTTTCACATAATACATTTACATTTCTCTCATATTTCTCTCTCTAGTTTCTCTCTCTAGAAAACAACAACCCTCTTGATAGATCTCAGATTATCTTTATTCTACAATTGTTATCAAGAGCCATGGGATGATTTAAGGTTTTGATTTGTGTTATTCTTTAGTTTTTATTGTGTTAGGTGTTTTAAGGATAATAAATATCAAATCTTGAAATTTTTTCGCGTTTTTATGGTTTAAGTTGGTAAACAAATCAACTACATAGTTGTGGTAGTGATTTGGTTTACTTGATTTGGTTAAAATCGCAAAAGTTTTTGGTTATTTGGTGATTTTCGGGGTGTTTTTAGCATAACAGTGATATCAGATATCAAAATATTCGGATATTGAGTCTGTTTTGAGTCTGTTTTGCGAAGTACAAAAGAGGGTTTTTGATTATTCGGAAGTTATCACGAGGGTTTCTGTTTTTTCTGAAGTATTGAAGATCAACATTCCGAAGTTCTTCCAATAGCAACTATTCCGAAGTTCTTCAACATCCAGAATTCCAAAGTGACACACCTTAATATTCCGAAGTCTTCAATATCCATATTCTGAAGTAATCTCAGAACTTTATTCCGAAGTGAACTTAGAGACTCATTTCGAAGTACACCACTTTTCCATATTCCAAAGTGAATTCAGATCTTTATTCCGAAGTGAATTTAGAGATTTATTCCGAAGTACACATCTTTTTATATTACGAAGTGGACTCAGAGTTTTATTCCGAAGTGGACTCAGAGTTTTATTCCGAAGTGAACTTAGAGATTTATTCTGAAGTACACATTCTCTATATTCCAAAGTGATCTCAGAAAGACATTCCGATTCTCAAGTTCAGGGATTCAGAAGTAGTCTTTCAGAATTATTCAGAAGTTGTTTGGTAATTTATTCAGAAGTTAAATTTTTTTAATTTAGTTTTTGAATTTTACTTTACAAGTAATTTGGAATTTTGACGATTTCTTCACCAACACACAAACTAAGCATCAACAACAACATAGTTTCACTAGCTTATTTCATTGGAACATCAAAATATAATCTTTTTCCATCAAGTGTTTAAAAAATGAATCCTCATTCATTTATGCCAACCATAACATCGCTTACCGATATTCTATCATCTCGGGTACTGATACCCGCCCACCGTCGCTCATCAAAGACTTATTTGAAGCGTGACAAGGTCGCATGAGGACTTACATTATGGGTAAACCCAATGGGAGACTTATGGTTCAATCCATTGAGCAAGGTCCACTCGACTGGGGAGAAGTTACTATCGACAATGTGACTCGGCCAAGGTTATTTCATGAATTAACGGATGCTAACAAAATCATTGCCGATGCGGATGAAAGGGCCGTTCAGACCATACTTCAAGCTCTTCCACCAGATATCTATCGAATGGTAAGCGAACACACAGTGGAAAAGGATCTTTGGGATCGCTTAAATGTCTTGTTACAAGGGATTTCACTCACCAAGCAGGAAAGAGAGTGTCAACTTGATGACTTGTTCGATAGGTTCACATACATTCCAGGGGAAACACTTCATGACTATTACTGGCGTTTCACTACGTTGATGAATGATTTGAATGTGTATAATCTAAGGATTGCTCAGTTTCAACTCAACACCAAGTTCTTGAATATGTTACCCCAAGAGTGGAGCCAATATGTCACTGATGTTAAAATGATTCGGGATTTGCACAAGTCAAATTTAGATCAACTTTATGCTTTCTTGCAGCAATACGAGAAGCACGTGATCCAGAAACGCATCTCTCAAGGATCTTATTCCGAACCATTGGTGTTAATGGCAAATCATCCAACTTTGTCATATCACAACTCTCCGTATACTATGGGACAAAAATCTTCATATCAGCCCTTGTATCAAACTCCAAGCTTTCCTCAGTACTCGATTCTACCACAACCACCTACATCATATCAGCAACAATTTCAGCAACCAACATTATCATCACAACGTGCTCAACAACCATACTCTCCTTACCAACCATCAACAAATCCTGCTATCACTTACAAGCAACATGAAGTTCCTCAACCTCACTACTCACAACATGTTAGTACTCCTTCCAGTGTGTAAGTGGCTCCACCATCACCGGTTTTCTACTGTGATGATGAAGTTCCAATTCCTGAGTTCAAACAAGGGGATAATCCTACTGATGTTCTTGCACAAATGTCTGCCTACATAACTCAAACATTGAACAAAAGAGGTTATAGAGGACCATCTCCAACAAATAATCAGTTGAGAACTTCTTCTAACTCTCGTCAACAAGCAACAATTCAAGATGGTAGAGTTACTGTGCAACCACTTCAGGGGAGACCAAGCTCATCTAATACTGCTGCACGCCCATTCAACACCACTCCAAAAGGAAACAACAGTGTCAAGGTGAAGATGATTATCTGCTATAATTGCAAAGGGGAAGCGCACATGGCTAGGGAGTGTAAGCAGCCAAAGAGGAAGAGGGATGGTACCTGGTTTCAAGAAAAGATTTACTTGGTGAATACTCAAGCACAAGGTCGAGAACTCGATGAAGAAGAGTTGTCATTTCTAGCAGATCCAGGAGTTACGGATACTGAAGGATTCACAATAGCCTCTACCAACAATGCAGCATACCAATGTGATGATCTTGATGCATACGATTCTGACTGTGATGATCTCAATACCGCCAAGGCAGCTCTCATGTCAAATCTTTCACGTTATGGAGCTGACATAATTTTTGAGGTACCAAATATTGCCAATGATACTAGTATTGTACCTTATCAAGTTGAGCAAGTGTCTGAGTATCCGGAACAGCCTCCGGTGGTTACTAACTCAAACGAGGAGACAAACAATGATAGCAATATCAATGCAAGTCCCCAGACTTTGAGTGAAACATAACCAGGAGCTATTACGTCTACAAATTCGTTTGCTCAACAAGATTTGGTAATGGTGTCGGCATCTATGCTTGGCCAAATGAATAATAAGGTCCTTGAAACCCTCGGTGTTAATTAGACATTATCTGTCGAGCTTGCTTTGTATAAGGAAAAGGTTAAAACCTTGGAATTAACTCTAGTGACCACTACCTTAACCAATCCAGAATTTGATAGGTTTAGGAAAGTCCAAATGGATAATTTGCTAGAAATTGATAGTTTAAGAGCAAATCTTTCAAAAGAACATAAAGAAAAAGAGTCAGTCGTTAATAATTTTCAAAAACTACAAACGGATTTTGAAATTCTCGAGTCTAAGAGGGTTGAAACGGAAATTAAAGCGTATGAGAAAGTTAAAAAGACTGAAGTTTTGCTGTTAAAACAATACTCTGCTTCACATTTAGTATACTTGTTTCATTCTTCTTTTAAGGAATTCACTTTATTGCGTCTAATAGACCTACCATCTAACCCGGGGTATGCAAAGCAAGCATTTCACCACAACCTACGACTTTACGATGCAACCAAGTTAGGATTGGTATTAGATCCGATTGTGTTTCCAAATGAATCCGAGAATTTATCACTACATGAAGAGAATCGGTCAAAAGTAATTTATACATATCCTGAGTATGATTATAAACAGCTTAATAAAGAGAATGCAAAAATGGATCTTAGAATTCGCTTTCATATGCAAAGGGAATTTATCCATACACCAACTTACATGTCTACTAGAGAAAGCCTTTGTATACTTCCTACACTTGTCAATTCGGATGAACCTAAGGCAATTCCAAACGATCTTCCACCGGTAAGTACGGTATTGCTAAGCTTGAAAGAGATTAGGTGATATCTTACCGAATTTGACAATGTCATCAAGGAATGTACGACTTCAACGGCTCAAACTGCTGGAGAATGGGCTTTCGAACACATGAAAACGGTGTTTGAGAAAGAGATCGTTCCGTTTGTAAACAATATTAAAGAGGGATTTCTAGATCTTGGGGATAATCTTAATTTCGAAATGGCTGAAGTTCGAAAAGTTTTCTATGAAATGGATGATGTAGTGTCTCTCGAAGTGATGCAAGTTGTTACTATTGAATGTGCTATTGAGATTACATCTGCTGTGAATAAATGTGATGTTGTGCATGATATTTCTGTGAATATTGTTGAACCTATGAATAACGTTGATAATCATTCTTGTCATGAATCTAACGCTGAGTTTTTAAAGCTTCAAGATTCTTATAACTCACTTACAAAACGTTTTTGTATATCTCTTGAAATTGAAAATCAATCTAAAAATGAAACTCCTTCAAAAACAAATGATTGTGAAAACTCCGTTGAGACTAGTGACAAGATGATTCAAGTGGTTCAGGCATAAAAGGAAGAAATTATGAGACTTTAGAGAGAATCATTAACTGAGAAATTGGAATTAGAGGCTGCAGAGATTAAAAATCATGCCCTAGAAGATATAATTACTTCTATGCTAGGGGAGTTTGATAAAGTAAGGCAGGGTTTTTTCATAAACTTATGGTTCGTTAGAAGAACGCTTCGCTATTAATGCGGCATAACAAAAGTCACTTGTTGAACAACTAAACCATAAGTGTGTGGAAATCTCTCACTTAAATATTCAACTCATAGACAAAAACATGGTTTTGGCTGAAAGGAGACACTTCAACTCAAAGGACAAGAAGTTGTTGATAAACCAGCTACAATCTCTGCCCGGCCTCTAGTGCTCCAAAAACCAACAAGGTAGTGATCACTAAGAACCCGTACAATAAGAACAATCCACTATCATATAAGTTATATATGGAGCATACAGTTAAGCACACGGATCTTGCTAGGGATGTGGTAGATGATCTCTATGAACTAGATCCTATGAATAGTCACTATTACTCTGCTCATGCTTACATTGAGAAGGTACAACAATGCTTAGAGCATTTGAATTACATAGGACAACCGGGTTCTGCACCACTTAAACAACAACCCCCCCCCCCCCCCCATTGCCATGACTCCATTCAATAAGAATCCAGGATGTAAGCCTATATTAAACACACCCATCAAGGATAAATCAAAATATGTCACTAATTTTCCCTTGGCTTCTATAGGAGTAATTGTATCTACTAAGGCTAAAGGATCTCAAGACAAGAAGAATAGGGTCAAGCCTTCCACTAGTAGGAATGCGAAGAAGAAAGTAGAGGTTCACCCTAGGAATGTTATTTCAAATTTGAACAAAAAGAATCATGTAACTAAGACTAAAGGCCATGCGTTTGTGCAACAGCCTAAGCAAAATGTGAATTCTAATTTGCGATGTTGGAATTGTAATGAATGCATGTTTTCTCAGCGTCATGATTTATGCCTTGTTGATCATGTGAATGAAATGTGCGCAATGAGGAACAATCTTGAATGGACTCCAACGGGGAAGAAATTCACCCAAGTTGGTTGGCAATGGAAACCCACTGGTAGGACCTTCACTGCTAATTGAACTACGTGCCCTTTAACTAGAATCAAATCCACGAAAGTAAGGTCTCAGCGTCCTTTAAATAGGAACACTAGCACTAAGAAATGGAAAAAGCACCCTTTAACTAGGTCTGCATTCACTATTGTGCCTACCAGTGAAGAAGTACCTAAGGTTATTAGAAAACTAGAATCTAAGCCAGCATCTAGGAAGCAAATTTAGAAGCCTAAGAACTCTTCTGATAGCAAATCTAAGATAAATATATATGTACCTGCTAACATAGAGGAACATTTAGATTCTGATACATTGTTTTCGTCTGGTGATATTTTCAGGTGGTCCAAATCATCCTCTGGTACTTGGACTCTGGATGCTCAAAGCATATGATTGGAGACCACTCGATGCTCAGAAATTTCATCGCCAAGTTTCTCGGAACGGTTAAATTTGGCAACGACCATATAGCGAAGATCATGGGTTATGGTGAATATCAAATTGGGAATGTTACGATTTCAAGGGTGTATTATGTGGAGGGACTTGGTCACAACTTATTCTCAGTGGGACAATTTTGTGATTCAAACCTTGAGGTTGCTTTTCGACAACATACTTGTTTCATTCGTGATCTTGCAGGAAATAATTTGTTAAAAGGTTCTCGAGGGGATAATCTCTACACACTGTCCATTCAAAACATGATGGCCGCCTCTCCTGTATGCCTTCTCTCCAAAGCATCTAAGACCAAGTCATGGTTGTGGCATCTCCGGTTATCTCATCTTAACTTTGATGCTATTAACCATTTGGCTAAAAACGAGCTTGTTCGTGGTCTTCCAAAACTTAAGTTCGACAAGGATCATTTATGTTCCACGTGTTCTTTGGGGAAAAGCACCAAGAAATCATATAAACCTAAAGCTTAAGACACCAACCAAGAACCACTGTATCTTTTGCACATGGATCTTTGCGGGCCAATGCGTACGGCTAGTGTGAGTGGTTGAAAATACATTCTCGTCGTTGTGGATGATTATTCAAGATTTACATGGGTTAAGTTCTTAGCAACCAAGAATCAAGAACCAACATATATTATTACTTTTCTTAAGATGATTCAGGTGCGTCTTAACGCTACTGTTCACCGCATTTGAACTGATAATGGAACTGAGTTCGTTAATCAGACTCTACGAGACTATTATGAAGAGGTCGGTATTTCACATGAAACTTCTGTTGCTCGCACTCCACAACAAAACGGTGTCGTAGAAAGACGTAACCGTACACTAATGGAAGTTGCTAGAACTATGTTGATCTATGTGAATGCTCCTTTATTCTTATGGGTTGAAGTATTGTCAACCGCATGTTATACACAAAACCGCTCTATCATTCGTAAGCGCCACGAAAAAACTCCATATGAGCTTCTTCATGGACATAAACCCGATAATTCATTTCTTCATGTGTTTGGTGCACTATGTTATCCAAATACAAATAGTGAGAATTTGGGCAAACTTCAACCAAAGGCTGATATTGGAATTTCTATTGGTTACTCACCCGCAAAGAAAGCTTACCGAATTTATAACCGTCGTCTTGGCAAGATAGTAGAAACTTTGGATGCCGATTTTGATGAGCTGACAGCGATGGCTTCTGAGCAACGCAGCTCTGAACCCGCATTACATGAGATGGGAACCGGTACGATTAGTTTTGGATTAACTCCCAACAATCCTGCTTCTCCATCGTTCACACCACCTACAAGGTCTTAGTGGGATGAGTTATTTCAACCTATGTTTTATGAATTCTTTTATCCTCCAAGTGATGATTCTCCAGCACCTGTGGCAGTAGCTCCAATTCCCGAAGTTGTTGCTCAAGATAATGGAAATCAATCAGATGCATCTACAATTACTATTGAACCAGATGCACCATCCCTTACCAATTCTCAAACTACACTCGAATCAACACCCCACTCGTTCCTAATGATGTTAAAGAGGATTACTATGATCACGATTTAGAAATTGCTCACCTACACGAGCTTCCATTCTTTGGTTCACAAATACCCGAAAACCCTAACGGTGCGTCTACCTCAGAGGAAGCTCTTGCAATCGTTCACTCTGGACCACCACGAATTGAAAATCACAACACCAAATGGAAAAAGGATTACCCAATACACAACATTATTGGTGACATCGATCAACCAGTCTTAACACGCCATCAACTCTAAGAACATGCATTATATTGCTATTTTGATGCATTTCTTTCTGATATTGAACCTAAAAATTGGCAACAAGCCATGACACAATCATTGGGGATTGAAACCATGCAAGAGGAACTTAATGAATTTCAACGTCTTGAAGTATGGGAATTAGTTCCTTTACCCGACGACGTTGACATCCTTACATTGTTGTGGGTATATAAGGTTAAACTCGATGAGTTAGGTGGAGTGTTAAAGAACAAAGCTAGATTGGTTGCTAGAGGTTACAAACAAGCTTTGGGTATTGACTTTGAAGAATCCTTTTCTCATGTTGCACGATTGGAGGCGATTAGACTATTCCTAGCTTATGATGCTCACATGAATATGATCGTCTACCAAATGGATGTTAAGACGACATTTCTTAATGGTGAATTAAGGGAAGATGTCTACGTAATCCAGCCGAATGGATTCGTCAACTCGGAGTATCCTAATTATGTGTACAAGCACAAAAAGGCTCTTTATGGGTTGAAACAAGCTCCACGCGCGTGGTACGATTTCCTATCGTCTTATATCATCTCGAAAGGCTTCTCCAAAGGCAAATTAGACCCTACATTGTTTATTATCAAGGATGAAAACGACATGATACTGGTACAAATTTATGTTGATGATATAATTTTTGCTGCCACTAATCAAAGACTGTCTGACCATTTTGAGAAAATCATGTCCACATGTTTTAAGATGTCAATGATGGGAAAATTTTAATTTTTCTTAGGGTTGCAAATTTCTCAAAATCCTAGAGGCATCTTCATTAATCAATCTAAATATGCTCTTGAATCGTTGAATAAGTATCATTTTGAAAACCGTGACCCCATGGATACTCTAATGGTAGAGAGATCCAAGTTAGATGAGGATAGGGACGGGATTGTTGTTGATCCTAAACTTTACCATTGAATGATCGACACCCTTCTCTATCTGACTGCTAGCAGGCCTGATTTGCAATTTGCTATATGCATGTGTGCCCGGTATCAGGCTCTGCCTACCAAAAAGCACTTACATGTTGTGAAAAGGACCTTCTGGTATCTTAAAGGAACAATTCATCGTGGTATGTGGTATCCGAAGGATTCCTCTATTGCACTAATATCATATGCAGATGCGGATTATGCTGGGTGTCAAGATACTAGACATAGGACTTTTGGCAGTGTGTAACTTCTTGGAGATAGACTGATTAGTTGGGCATCCAAAAGGCAGAAAAGCGCGGCTATATCAAGTACAGAGGCAGAATACATTGCTATGTCCGGTTGTTGTGCTCAAGTTCTTTGGATGCGATCACAATTAACTGACTACAGTCTTGGATTCAATAAATTTCCGATGTAGTGTGACAACAAGAGCGCCATTGCCCTTTGCTGCAACTACGTTCAACACTCCCGCGCAAAGCACATTGACATTCGCTACCATTTCATCAAAGAGCAAGTGGAAAATGGAGTGATCGAACTGTATTTTGTCAACACTGAGTATCAGCTGGCGGATATATTCACAAAGGACTTAGATCGAGGACGTATCGAGTTTTTGATCGAAAAGCTAGGCATGAAATCATTCTCACCAGCGACACTTAAGGAGTTGGCAGAAGAATCTGCAGAATAGTGGTGGTAAACTATTCTAGAGTATCCTTTTATCGTGATCATGTATATTATCGTATATATATAGCCCACCAAAAGAAAAATACAAAAATATAAAACACACAAAAACCATAAAAATTATAAAATCAAGAAAATCCAAAAATATTTTCATTTTAAATCAGGCATGTCTTTTAGTATGGTAATATTTACGGCCTTAGAAATGTTGATTAAAATTGACACGACGCCATAAATAGAGTCCGTATAAAAGTTGTACGTATTTTAAAACATGCCCAAATGGCTTGTAGTTATTTCTGACTGCAACCCGCTTTTCTCATTAAAGTCACGTATTTCCTTGGAAAATATTGGCTTACAACGGGAATTAATATTCTCGGGTATGATTTACTTTAAAGTCATACAAGGGATCAAGTTTACTTTATAACTTGGTCTAACACAAATTTGTGTACGCTTCAGTGCACTTATTTTGTTAAAATAATAGAAATCTTATTGCCACCACGAATCATTCTTATATCAAATTAAACGGAAAAAGTCTTTCATCAGTACTCCTTAATACAAAGACTACAACTCTTTAAACAGAAAACGGGTCTGTATTTAAGGGGGAGAAAATATCACATCATTTTCATCATCAAATCGATTTTCAAAAGTCTTTCAGAAAATTAATTGGTTACACGCTTAATGGTTAATCATTCTTCGTGTGTATTCGTTGTGCTTCGTGATTTATGTGATTTCGTGATTTAGTTGTGTGTGAATGTTGATACAAAAGTTGGATGATCCTTGCTAGACCCGAATTAGGCTTAATTCGGGTTGGATAGGCTCCGGCTCTTGCACCAAGTGAATTATCTTGCTGAGATCCTGCACACTAAAGCAACACGCGTTAGGCTTACCGTGGGAATGTATCCCATGATTAGACTCTAGCGTGAGAGTAAGTAATCGGTTAGGGTTTAAGAATCGGATGTGAGTTTAGAGTATGTAGAATGTAATACCTTTTGTGGAACCCTTGGGGGTTCCTTATATAGGCGGTGAAACCCAAGTGGGCTATCACCGATGCTTCGGCCCCAAGCAAAGGATAAGTACCATAATTAGTTTGATTGTTATCTTCTAATTATAGTGAGTGTATATCCTTCACTTTGGGGTAAATCCCAATCATAATAAGATTATGATTCTGTGTAACTCTGTATCGGTCGTGACGGGTCGTGGGCCGCACACATGTATGCGGCTACTGTTCATTCGAAGCCCATAAGCTTTAAATGATATTAATCCAACCATTAGTAACAGGTCGGATGCGGGTAGTACCCGTGGGCCGGGTTCATGACCTGGCTGGGGACTATACGTCATCATTTCCCCCAGTCTAGTTGTTACAGCCGTAGGAGGGATATCTAGACTAACAAGATGCTCCCCGGACGTACCAAGAAAGAACATTATGAAATGCTGAATTTTGAAAATTATGTTTCGGCCGCACGTGGCAACCTTGTTAGGAATTTTATTCCTATGGTACCCCAGCCGCACACAACGACCGAGAAAGATTAAATGAAACATTGAATATGGTCTTACGTATGACCGCATATCCCGACACAATTGACTGTTCATCTGCCATTTTGACTGACAAAGTGCAAATAATCAAAACCTCGAGCGACGCAATCTTCTGAGTCAGAAGTGACCCGTGGGTCCCACCTGACTTTTCACTTGCCACTTGTTTCCCAACCACATGATCTTGGTGAGTGGAAGACACGTGTCATGAATCTAACGAACCATGATCATCAAGGCAAGCCTATAAATAAGTCGCCCATACGGCTGTGTGTGACACACGGTCTTTTTCTTCATTTCTGCCATTAGCGCTTTCTTCCTTATTACCACCTTCTTTCGCACGGATCCTTCCTTACACAGATTAGAATACCACGCCCTCATCTTTCTTTAATTAATAATGGCTTAAAGAAACAACCCTTATATTGGATCCGTGTTAAACGTAATGATGGAGGAGAAATTATGGAACTTCTGCTCTGATTTCTTTTTTCCTAGCAACCTTCATCCCTCTCTCCCTGGTGCAGGGGACCTCATAACTGAGGCACCCCAGGGAAAGATTGGCCTATACACCCGTCTCTTTGACGCGGCCAATTACCGCATTCCATTTACTCGATTCCTCGTAGATCTCCTAGGTTACTATGATGTACATATCACCCTGTTACACTGTATAGGCACATGTAAGATTAGCCAGTTTGAAATCCTATGTCGTGCAAGAAGCATCCCCCTAACCGTAGAGTTATTTAGACTGTTTTATACCCCCAACTTAGTGAATGGGTGGCTTTCCTTTAAGAAACGATCCCCAAACAGCCCTACAGCCCACAATAAAGCCATGGACTCATTGAAAAATTGGTGAGACCATTACTTTTTTATCGACTCAATAGTGTGGCCGACCAATTTTGTTTTTAAACATAGAGTATCTCCTGACCCTCCTCCACGAGCTGGTACATATAATGCCCAACATTCCTAAGAAATATATAGGAATAGAACAGGGTTCCATAGGAATCTACCCGAGTCGTTCCTTTGTTTGCTAGGGATTAGCCGCAACTACTTTGGCCCGTCCAACAGATATCCTGTATTCTGGAGGAGGCGTGGTGAAGGTAGGTATAGTATCCGCACATCAAAAACATACATACAACCATTGTCGGTAACTAACATACTTTGTTGCTTTACAGAAATGAACTTCTTTGGAGTCCTACACCAGGGTGATCCAAAACTTATACCAGAGGGAGCCCGCCCTAGACGAGAAAATGAGCTACCCCTTCTCGAGCATACCCGTAACGTGACAATCGCCCTAGAAGCCGTATCGGACCCCCAATCTGATGAGGAAGACACAACAATCATGAGGACCCCCATAGATTTTGACAACGAGGATGGGGACAATCAGATGCTAGAGGATGAAGCCGAGCCCTCCTCCCCACCCAAGACTGCCACCCCTGCCCACGAGGAGGAGCAGGGCGATAACATAGAGAGGACCACCTCCAGCCTCCGCCAAATGCTGGGCGATGACGAGGAAGAAGTGCAACAAGTAGAAGAAGAAGAGGAGGTAGAATCCCAGCCCACACCCAAACGTACCCGTAGAAAGAACAAGCGGGTAAGAAGAGTTGCTCAGGCCGTGATTGGGGAACACAATGCCCCCGTAAAGAGACTGCGCGAGGATCACCCCCTCCAGCAATCTGGTGAGAGAACCAATCAAGCCTCATGGACGGTGCAGGCTGCCCTCGTAGATCCGGATGTGCCGTTACCAGATGTCGAGCCAGTTACTCAGGTACCCCCCACTACATCAGAACTGGAGAAAACCAACATGTAAGTCTACCGCATATGTTTGTCATCATTTATCTCGTCCAAGTAAAAGGTACATCCTTCCGTAAACAATATTTAATATATATTCCAATTTTTGTTGCAGGGATGAACAAGCTGGTGCCGCACCTGCCCAAGAGTCACGGAAGGAGAAGGAACATGTCCTGCATGCTGTAGCGACCAAATCTGGCCCAGCCTTTGAGGAAGGTACCCCCACGACTTCACAAGAGATACCGGTGTCTGACCCCCATACATAATTCAACCCAGACTGGAAGATAACCGTCGCTTCTAGAATGAGGCAAGCTGAAGAATGCCGTGACTATCTGAACAACAACATTCCACCCGACCTGGTGAAGGATATAACTTCACTAAGTCATGCAGACTTGGTGGATGAATATAATGGTGCCTTGGTTCATCAAATGGCTATGGGTACTTTCATGCGGGTAAGATTTGAGGCCGACTTAGAGCATCTTGATTCCCTGAAGAGAAAGAATGGCCGGAGGGAGAAGATGATTGAAGACAATGAATCCAAGATTGCCGCCCTCCAGTCCCAACTTGCTACTGCCGAGGCCAACATTAAAGAACAAGCCGCACATGCCAATACCCATGATCAACGTGTAGCCGAGCTTGAAACTCAACTTGAGACTGCAATAGCTATGGTATGTATCCGTACAGCATCATGCCCACGCCATATTATTCTGCACTCTAATACTTAAGGTATCACACACAGGTGACCGTGGCAGAATCCTTGGAAAAGTCCTCCTCTGACCCAGTGTCCACCCTTACAAAGGAGCTTGAAGACGCACATGCATTGATCCATGGTGAGGAGATACTAAAAGAGGAGCTTGCCCATGAAAGGGCAGTAGCGGAACAATTGATGGAGGCTTCCACACAAAAAGATATGTTGTTGAATGCCCTTACCGCAGAGCGTGATGAAGTATTGTACCCCCAACTACTAGCAGTCATTGCCGGCCGTAGGTGGATGGTGGGTCATGGGACGCGCCTGGCTGTCACAAAAGTGTTGGAGGCCCCTCAATTCGTGCAACAGTTTGCAGATCTTGTATCGGATGGCATCGACCACGGCCGTCATGAGGGAATGGTTATGGCGGTAGAGTTAATAAGTAAGAAGCAAAATTTTACAAAACATGCTTATTTTAACACTGGAGCTGCAGAGAAGATGACCGCCTCTATGGCTGCTATGCGGGATCTTGATTGCCCCTTCTTGGCTGAGCTTGAGGCTACAAAAGATGCGTCCAACAAGGAGATCATGGAGAAGCTAAGCCTTGGTGACTTCTCGTAGGACGAGGGACACTCCCGGACTCACTTCACTCCCTCCCTCGGCCAACTCACTCTTCCTATTTATGAGGACGTCTCCGGGATCGTAGTTGGGGAGCAGCTATTAAGTGAAGTGCTGGAAGTGAACGCGGCTCAGGCTTTGGACAGAAAATAGCATGATGAAGTATTGCCTCGAGTAGCCGAAGAGCAGCGGGAGATAGGTAAGTTTATCCCCCCTATGTAGGGTGTTCCCTTATTGATTTATTTACTGAACAATTTGGTTTGTAACAAAACATTCGTTCGTGGTTGTCCACGACACTTTATATTTTGTAACATTATCTGAACATTTAAAATAATATGTATGAGTCCGTGGTAGTCACGGCAATTTTGATAGTTGGAAACTTGCTTATATTCTTTTAGATATTATATACCTGCGTCGCATGACGTGTCACGTCTTGCCTAGAATAAAACCAAGCCTATATTTTACTAGACGTGCGACGTGCATCTTTACCATGCATAACACTATGTAAGTGCGACATGTGGAAACTTATTACAACGTCTTGTGAATAAGGTGTCTAGTAAGGATACATGATCCGCGTCACTAGGGTTGCATCCCTCTTATGTGACAAGTTGAATTATTAGGTTCACTTAATCCTCTTACCCCGCCTGGAGGCGAATAGTACATGTACGGTTTTGAATGAATACATATGAATAAGAGATAGCACATGATAGAAATACTAACTAAATCTATAAGACAATAGTTTGCACAAGGAATCTAAAAGACATGGCAATAATTTGCACAAGAACGAGTCGTGGAGCTAGCTAGGCACCACGACATTTTATTAGAACGTTTACGATTTTTGTTTTTTTGACAAGAATGAAAAATCCTAAAACAAATAGAAACTAGAAAGCAAGAAAATAAAAACAAAAGAGAATACATGGATCTTCATTGAAGCCAATTATAGAGAAGTGTCCATGCGGAAGCCGTAGCCTTTCAGAGATAGCATTTTTTGAGATTGCAGATATTCCATGTACGTTCCAGGTCAGGGCCATCCATGTCACGCAACTTGTACGCGCCCCGTCCTAAGGCTTCCGTAACCTCATACGGCCCTTCCCACTTGGGGCCCAGCTTTCCTTTATTCTCCGCATGACTTACCTCCTTGGCACGATAAACAAAATCCCCAGGCGAAAGGAAACACCTTTAACCTTGGCATCGTAATAAGCCTTCGTCCGTGCCTTGGACTTGGCCTCATTGATAGCCGCTATTTCTCTTTTTTCCTCCAACAAGTCCAGATTAATCCGGAGTTGCTCATCGTTCGTGACGACATTAACCTCTGCCGTACGGATGGTCGGCATTCCAATTTCTGTGGGTATAACAACCTCAGTCCCGTAGGCCACCGCAAATGGAGTGTCCCCATTGGCTGTTTTAATCATAGTCCTATGCGCCCATAGAACATGCGGAAACTCATCTACCCACTTGGCACTTCGTTCATCCAAGCGTGCCTTGATGCCTTCACCTAAGCTTCTATTTGCTCGTTCCACAAGACCATTGGTATGCGGGTGCTTAACAGATGCGAAACGCCGCATGATGTTCAATGCGGCGCACCAATCCTTGAATGGATTATCCGCGAACTGCTTCCCGTTATCCGAGATGATTTCTCCCGGCAAGCCAAAACGACACACAATGTTTTCCCAAACAAACTTTTTAACCTGCTTGCCCGTAATGGATTTAACCGCTTTAGCTTCTATCCATCGTGTAAAGTAGTCCATTGCGACGATCAAGAACTAAACTCCCCCTATAGCCACAGGAAAAGGTCCTGCAATGTCAATCCCCCATTTATAGAACGGCCATGGGGATGTGATGGGTGTCAGTTCTTGTTGCGGATGTCGTGGTACTGGTCTGTGTACTTGGCAATCACTGCATTTACGAATCATGTCACGTGCATCCCTATGCATAGTAGGCCAATAATATCTTATGTGTAGGGCCCGTGCCACTACGGATCGGGGACCTGCGTGCATACCGCATGACCCTTCATGTATCTCACTGATCACATAGGTAGCCTGGCGTGGCTTGACACACCACAACCACGGCTGTAAGAAGGAGCGCTTGTAGAGAATACCTTCTCGAAACTCAAAGTGCTACGACTTCCTTCTGATACGCCGTGCCGCCTTTTCATCATCGGGTAGGGTTTCATCAGTTAAATAGCTGATGATCGGGGTCATCCATGTAGGTCCATCTTCCTCAACTATAGCTGCGATTTCCCCTTCCATTATAGACTTTTCCTTTAGTATTTCTACCAAGACTTGCTTGGATAAGTGGGCGAAACTTGTCGACGCAATCTTGCTAAGAGCATCTGACTTCTTGTTTTCACCTCTTGGTACCTGCTTGATAGAAAACTTACTGAAGGTAGCTATGAGTGACTTGACTTTCTCCAAGTACTAAAAAATGTTATCCTCCTTGGCTATGTAACCTCCTAGAATGTGGTTCGCGACGAGCCGCGAGTCTACGTAAGCCTCAAGGTTGCAGACTCCCATTCTTGCGGCGATTTTTAAACTCGCAATCAACGCTTCATATTATGCCTCGTTATTAGTGGTTGTGAATTCAAAACACAGGGCGTAGGTAAACTCCATCCCTTCCGGATTCGTAAGGATGAGGCCAGCTCTTGACCCATCCGTGCACGAGGATCCGTCAGTGAATAAAACCCATGCTTCTGCTGGAGTTTCCTGTCGTTGTATTACTGGTCCGTCCTCTTCTGGCTTCTCAATTAGGAAGTCTACCAAGATTTAGCCTTTGACCGCTGTCCTTGGTCTATAGGAGATGTTATGCTCTCCTAGTAGAATGCTCCACTTCTGTAGCCTACCGGCCATGTCTGGCTTGGAGATGATTTGTTTTATTGGCTGATCAGTGATAACCACAATTGGGTGCGCCTGAAAGTATCGGTGTAACCGTTTTGTGGCGAATACTAATGCTAAAACCAACTTCTCCATAGAGAAATAGTTCAACTCCGGCCCTTGTAGTGTTCTACTTATGAAGTAGACCGGAGTCTAGACTGTGTCCCTATCCGTCATAAGTACTGCACTTATTACTCCGTGTGTAGTCGACAGATAAATAATGAGCTTTTCCTTAGGTCGGGGAGCCACTAGTATGGGAAGAGCTGCTAGATGTTGTTTAAGCTGACTGAAAGCTTCCTCTGCTTCCTTTGTCCAACGTAAATCTCCCTTCTTGATGTACTTCTTGAGTGTCTTGAATAGAGGTAGTGATTTCTCCGTGGATTTCGACAGGAACCTGTTTGGCCTGGCCAACTTTCCATTTAATGATTGTACCTCTTTTCGTGTCTGAGGAGTTGGTAACTGTATCACCGCGTCTGTCTTTTCTGGGAAAGGCTTGATTCCGTTTGGATCGATCATGTATCCAAGGAACATCCCTTCAGTTGCCCTAAACGTGCATTTTTTGGATTCTGTTTCATATTGATCCTCCTCAATGTGTCAAACGTCTCTTGGACGTCACGGAGAAGTGCCTCCTCCGTATGACTTTTGATGACTAGATCGTCAACATAGACCTCAAGGTTACGGCCTATCTGTGAGTCGAAGGCTTTATCAACAAGTCGCTGATATGTTGCCTCGGTGTTCTTTAGTCCGAATAGCATTTTTGTGTAACAATACACGCCCTGACTAGTATGAAACGCCGTATTCTCCTCATCTTCTTCCGCCATCTGGATCTGGTGGTACCCTTTGTACGCATCTAAGAAGCATTTGAAAGGATACCCACATAGGGATTCCACCTTCCAGTCAATCTCTGGTAACGGATAGCAGTCCTGCGGACAAGCTTTGTTCAGGTCCGTGAAGTCCACGCACATGCGCCAGCTCCCGTCATGCTTCTTGACCATGACCGGGTTGGATAACCACTCGTGGTAGTATACCTCGCGCATAATTCCTGCGTCTACTAATTTCCGTACTTCATCCAGTATTACTTGGCTGCGTTCTGGTGCTTGACCATGCTTCTTTTGCTTAACAGGAGGATATCCCTAGCGAATTTGAAGTTTATGTTCTGCTATCGCACGCGGCACACCTGTCATATGCTTGGGTTCCCATGCGAATACATCTAGGTTTGGTTTCAGAAGAGAGCACATGGCCCTCTTGCCGTTATCCGAGAGCATTCCCCTTATGGACACCTCTTGTTCCGGATAATCGGGATGGATTGCCACCTTCTAGTTAGGGGGTGGTGATCTTTCCTTAACGAGAACAGGTAGGACTGGTGTTGCCACGGTGTGGCATTCAGATGCTGGTATGATTGAGTTGTATATGGTGACAATTCCCCCTTCCATAGGGAATTTAATCATTCCGTGGAGCTGTTGAGGGTACTGCCCGTATGGCCAGGATGCCTGGTCTTCCTATGATCCTATTTTATGGAGAGTGTGAGCGTATCACCATAAAGTTCATCCACGCCATGGTGGAATGCTCTTCATTCCCAATGGTTACTAGCAGACGCAGTTGTCTTATTGGCTAGATAGTGTCTCCACTAAAGCCAATGAGCGCCGACCTGGCCGGTACCAATTGGCTTCTTGTTTTTGGTCGTAGCTGTACGAAACAGTGTTCGTATAACACTTCCGCTGATGACCCTCCATCCACATACATACGACGAACATTGTGTGTTCCAATGCTTACCTCAATCGTAAGAGGTGCATCGGCCACATCACTTGCCGTAATGGGAGGGAATGAAATTTCTGTGCTGCGTGAAATTTTTTAACTAATTTTCTGCTTTGTGTGGCGCTGCCAGGATTGGATCATGTATATAGTCGAAGGTTTGTCCTTTTGGGGATCCTTCTTATCGTGCTTCTTGTTATCCTTTCCATCCTTCCAATCCTTGACCAAATGTTCGAGTTTGCCTGACTTGATCAGTGACTCGATGTGCTTCTTGAGCTGGATGCATTCCTCCGTGCCATGGCCTTTGTCGTTGTGGAATTCGCAAAAGCGATTTCCTTGACGACGGTCCACCGGAGTCGTCATTGGGGGAGGTCTTGGGAAGTTCGCCCCTTCTGTCAACACGATGTCCCGGTAAGTCATCTTTAGGGGGTGAATTTGTCCTCCGACCGCCCTCCTTTGTTTTGGCTCTTGTAGTCCGAGCCCCTTCCACTGCCTTGGTTGTTTTGACCCCCCCCCCCCCCCCCCCGACTGTCTCCTGGACTGGTCATTCGATCGATAGTTGTTTCCCTTTATAGGATAGGCCGCGGCTACCGCGGTTTCTCCTTCTATAAAGTTCCTGAACCTTTCCATGAGGTCGTCATACTTCTCCGGTCGCTTATCATTAAGGCGCCTGATTAATTCCTTGTCTGTTATGGCATGCATGTAATCGGAATTTTTTAGGAGCTCCGGCATCATTTTTGTGCGCGTGCACTCGTCATTGAAACGTTCTGTGAAGACCTCCGTAGATTCTCCAGGACGTTGCTTGACAGTTGCTAATGAGACCGGATCCCTATTATACTTCTTTTGTTGAGTATAATTGTTTTTGAACGCCGTGCGCAGCTCAGTGAATCTATCAATGCTTCGGGGAGGAAGTCCCTCAAACCAATCACGGGCATTGCCAATCAAGGTTGAATTGAACATCTGGCACCATATAGGCATGGGCCATCGTTCGATTTTTGCCTGCGTGTCAAATATCTTTAAGTGATCATCCGGATCACCATATCCATCATAAGTTTTGACGCACGCTGGCATGCGACGCTTCTTATCCTCGGAGTAATTCCGTATGCGGAGGGTAAAAGGATCTTCCCTAGGATCACACCATGGACGGGTGAGATTAGGGTCACACCATGGGTGGGAGAGGTCTTCCCCTTCCACCTCACGATAGTAAGGACCACCTTAGTACCCCTCATCGTCCGATGGCAGTGAAGGAGTACGCCTAGGTCGGTGACGCTTAGGTGGATGGTCATCCGAATCTTCCCCTGAGGGACCGAGGGAAGGGGGTGGTGCCCCACTTCTCGGCTGAGGGTCGCTTTTATGAGAAGAGCTAGGAGCCTTCTTCCCGGTATTCACCCTATCCCACACACTTGTGCGGCGATTGTTTTGGT
The DNA here is from genome assembly GCA_025667525.1 of Glebionis coronaria. Lineage (NCBI taxonomy): Eukaryota > Viridiplantae > Streptophyta > Magnoliopsida > Asterales > Asteraceae > Glebionis > Glebionis coronaria. Next base: position 45,093,502 of record CM046876.1, read on the forward strand.
TAATTCCAAGTCCGGCCGTACGGCTGAATCGTCAAATCTATCTCCTTCTTCACGAGATTGCAGTAATTCCAGCATAACACGGTCCCCTATGCGTTCGAACACATTCCGGGGTTGAGGATTCTCCTCAAAGAGGTTTCGTTCCTGGGGTCGTGCCCTCTTCTTCTTTTGAAGAGAGGTGCCAGACACGGCCCTGCCAAAGTTAAGCCTAGATTGGAGGTTCCTACCTAGGTTTAGCCTCGACGCAATACCCGGGACGATCCTCTCAAAGTTCTGCGTGAGAACACGAGCGAGGTCTTCCTCACTAAGTGGTTCGACTTCCACTTCTTCTTCAGTTGACGGCCTACGCGGCTCCTTGTTAGGGGCCTTAGGCGCACTCCCTGGGTCAGGGTTATCCATGGTCATGGTTGGTGGTGGGGTATTAGCTGACGTGCATGTCCCACCCATGGACTGAAAAACACTCCGGTTATTCGGTCCACCTGTTTGGTTGCTAGGGGACTGAGTAGGGATGAGTATCCCGTCCCCTATGGACTTCTGATTCGTAGGATTCGTGTTCCTGGGATTTCCTTGCGGATGTCCTTTCGTCATTTAAATAGATCGAGATGAGATTTGCTCTAGCTTAGTGTATTGGTCCCACGGATGGCGCCAACTTGTTGATACAAAAGTTGGATGATCCTTGCTAGACCCGAATTAGGCTTAATTCTGGTTGGTTGGGCTCCGGCTCTTGCACCAATTGAATTATCTTGCTGAGATCATGCACACTAAAGCAACACGCGTTAGGCTTACCGTGGGAATGTATCCCACGATTAGACTCCGACGTGAGAGTAAGTAATCGGTTAGGGTTTAATAATCGGATGTGAGTTTAGAGTATGTAGAATGTAATACCTTTTGTGGAACCCTTGGGGGTTCCTTATATAGGCGGTGAAACCCTAGTGGGCTGTCACCGATGCTTTGGCCCCAAGCAAAGGATAAGTTCCATAATTAGTTTGATTGTTATCTTCTAATTATGGTGAGTGTATATCCTTCACTTTGGGGTAAATCCCAATCATAATAAGATTATGATTTTGTCTAACCCTGTATCGGCCGTGACGGGCCGTGGGCCGCACACATGTATGCGGCTACTGTTCATTCGAAGCCCATAAGCTTTAAATGATATTAATCCGACCCATTAGTAACAGGCCGGATGCGGGTAGTACCCGTGGGCCGGGTTCATGACCCGACTGGGGACTATACGTCATCAGTGAACATATAGTTAATAAACTATATTAAGTTATCACAATGTTAAAGTTTAACTATAAGAAATATAGAAGGAAATAGAAGGACCAAAGTGTAAAAATAACAAGTTGACCTAGGTCAAAATCAATATATACCCGCCCCCAATGTTTTTCTTCTTTTTTTCGTTTCACTGTTTCACAAACACATAAAAACTCTTGCCGCCATTGTTTAACTACTTCAATCTTTGCTTATCTTGCTGATTCTCTGCTAATATCATCTAGGTAAGTACAATTTTTTGTTAATCCATTGTGGTTATCACTCAATCGAATCCTATGTCTCTGATTAAATCTGATTATGGTTGTAAATGGGGTTTTTTTTCAATTGAGTGGATCGTATGGATACATTGATAGATGGGTTTTTGTTCGAATAAGTATTAGAACTCAGGATATTTCTTAGTTTGCCTTAAAATCAGTTCTAATTGCTTTAGGATCAAAAATTTGTTTGATATTAGTGACGAACAATTAGGAGTAGATTTATTGCGAAGTAAAAAATCACAAAGAATTTTTGCGAAGTACAAATCACAAAGCAATTATTGCGAAGTAATTGATTCTGTGACTGAGATTGCGAAGTGAGTTTTTGTGCACTATAATTGCGAAGTGGTTTTGTTGTTTGCAAAGTATAGTTGATTGTGAAGTACACGATATTGCGAAGTAGATTGATTGCGAAGTTGTTCTGATTGCGAAGTAGCATTTTTATATTAATTGCGAAGTAGCTATTTTGCAAAGTAGTTTTGATTGCAAAGTAGTCTTTCTTTTTGCATAGTATATTTGATTGCGAAGTAACCAAGATTGCGAAGTAGCGTTGATTGATCATTGCGAAGTAGTATTGATTACTATTGCGAAGTAGTATTAATTGGTTATTGCGAAGTAGTAGTGATTGATATTTCGAAGTAACGTTGATTAGTCATTGCGAAGTAGTATTAATTGGGTATTGCGAAGTAGTATTGATTAATCATTGCGAAGTAGTATTGATTAGTATTGCTGTGACAATCCGTCAATTTATGGTTGATAATTTATTCTCAACATTTATTTGAAAACATTATTTTAATGTTACAATATGAACTCACTTATTTCTGGGAAGAAATTTGGATTTACGTCTTGAAGTAGCATCGACTACGTCCAAACCGGAGGATTCAACGTTACGTGCTTACATTTACATACACTGTCTTTGGTGACAGTCCGACATTTCAGAAAAATAAATTTATTTGTGAATATTATTTTGGAGTTTTAAATTTGTGTTAGTTCATAAACTCACAAATTTACGAGAAGAGATTAGGACTTATGATTTTATTTTAACGTCCTTTACGACTAAACCGGAAACCTTAGGATTACGTATTTACGTTTTCGAACTCCATTTTTGGTGAAACAATTTTTATTAAGATTCGTTTTGTGCCGTTGATTCGTAATTTATAAAAACGTTTTTCGTAAAACGACCCGAGGGCACGCAAATCGAGAAAACTAGAATCGAGGAATACCCGTAAACTAGTGAGATGGGACAAAATACATTGTCCCACCCCACTAGCACCATGGGACGGCACAAATAAGACACCACATCAATATGTGGCATCTTATTTACTTGTTAGCTACAAGTGTAAGCAAGCTTACACTTTAAGCCACTTTAAGCTACACACTAACACAAAACCACTAGCAATTCACACATACCATTTCACAACATGCAAAACCACTCTCAAAACTCTCTCACCCTCCCATGGATGCCGTCCCATATCTTAAACAAAACCCCCATTTGATCTAAATTTCACCACAAAATCTCATGTTATTCATATACATGTTGATGCCCTTTTGAAGCCCTATTGATTGGTGCAAGTTATAACATCCAAGGAGGAGTATTCATGGTGTCTTGGGGCTGATTTTCCACAAGGTGATCATAAAGATTGATGGTCTTGAAGATGGTGTTGGCTAAGCATAAGTTTCTCCATCAAAATCCATGTTTTGATCATAACCTACATCAACTTGGTGGTATAAAGATTGTCCTCCTCAACTTCTTGTTATTTTGATTATGTAAACATGTATTTTATTTCCTATTGTATATGTATATGATGATTATATGATGATAAAAATGTTATGTGGGGATTTGTTGTTGATAAATATGCCTAAAAAGATGAAAGACTATAAGAAACAAGGTTAAAATCTTGGTTAAATTTGATGGCTGTATAAAACAGTAAAGAAACAAGTCATGAACTGATAAAATGATGAAGTAGGATGGATTTACAGTAAGTAATATGTCTTGTACACATGTGAGAGTTGGCCATGCAATGGAATCATTGTAATGAGTGAGATATGATCAAAACAAGTTTAAAGTACAAATCTGAGTTAACTGTTTTGGACGATTTTTAGAAAATACTTAGAAGATGATTCAACAGTAGCTATAAAAGAGTTAATTGGAGCACATATCATGTAGTTTATGTGATAAACATTTGAGCTTCTATCTCCATATAGAACTCTACATATGGCAGTTTTGGTGAATATGAAGATAAAAATCAGATTTTGAGAATTAATGTTTATTACTATTATATAAGCACTCAAAATTATATTGTATAAAATGTAAAGTTAAAACCCACTAACTTATGGATTCTATTTATATAAATATGTAAAAGGTTAAATAAGTGTATAAATTATAAAAATGGTAGTGGAATAATACTTATAAGTAATAAAAACTATAAACTTGATTTTTACGACTTTTTCGGCTAATACCGTAAAATTTACGTTTTTGTTAAATAAAACTTAGATGGTTGGACCCGTCTAATGTAAACTTTATAAAACTTATATACTGATATATAAACATGTATAACAAGTAAAAACCGATAAGACTCGAACTATAGGACATACGGACGTTAACGGACTAAATTAACGTTATTGGACTAATAATACAACAAAAATGGACTAAAACACTTATAAAATTATTATTGGGCTTAACCCATTTAGGCCCAACTTGTAAAGTGTAGATACTGATAATATAAGTATAACATGGATTGATACAATTTAAAGAACTTATAATAAGTTTATTGGACTTAAAACGCGTAAATAGGTAAAACTAGTAAACTAGTAAAAAGATACCAATACGTAAACACTAAAACGAGTTAATGAGAATATGTAAACCCACTTGATCATCATATATAAATAATCATCATATGTATACATAATTGTTATTTTTATAAAGTCATTGGACATGAGTCTAAGACGAGTATTATTTGTCTAGGTTTCCGTGATTGAAGCACGTACCGTACATCCAAATCGCCGATAGTCGTCTTCCCACATCAACGTGAGTTCATAGCCTTGAACTCCTTTAAATGTTTTTATGAAATGTTTTATAAACCCGCGAGGGAGATAACATGTTAGTTTTTATAAAATAGGACACCATTTGTCCCGATTGTTTGTTTATTGATTTGGACCCGAATGATTGAATGACCCGATTGTATGACCTGATAAATGATTAAATGACCCGATAGATGAAATAAAATGGATTATTAAAGTTAGGTTATGTCACTAAAAGTCCCATTAGCATGAATTGTGAACTACCGGGAGTTGGTAGACGCTTGTGCATATAATAGTACTATTTGGGGACGATCACCCCAGTTCGCGCCTTGACGGTTGATCCCCGTCGTGCCACATTGATTGGTAAGCGAATTTATGTATGAGAAGATTTCCATAGCGTGACCTTTGTGACGACACGCTACTTTAGATGGGCAAATTGAGTATCGGGTTAGCTACCCGTTGTTGGTTTAGTAAGGTAACAATGTCATGCGGCTTATAATAATCCAAAACTAACGAAATACTACTAGATGCTCCGAATTACGATGTATTGCCTGACTAGCAATACAGGGTCATACTATTGATATTATGTTCGTGTTTTGGTTTTCATAACCATATTCATATAACGGTTTTTGTTTTCATACGACGTCATAAGACGTATTGTATGATGTTTTTACGACATTTGCTCGTATAATAATTTTTAAGGCAAATGCCTATATTATGATTTTCGATAAGGATTTGTATAAAATGACTTTGGCTATTTTATGGCCTATTACTAAGATTTGTATAAAATGATTTTGGCTATTTTATGGCCTATTACAAAGATTTGTATAAAATGATTTTGGCTATTTTATGGCCTATTACAATGTTTTGTACGAAATGATTTTTGGTAATAATTTTATACCAAAGTTATATTCATGGAATTTATTAAACTCTATGAATTCACTCGGCGTTATCGCTGACCTTTTCTTTTAACATGTTTTATCTCAGGTACTTGAAGGTAACTCTCGGGAAGACGACAAGAATTCATGGCCCGCACTTAAACAATATTGTCCATTCAAATATTTTGTAAAACTTTGTATGAGATGCAATGACTTGGGACCGATGTAACTTTGATATTTATGAATGGAAATGCTTTATTAATAAACGACGCGATTTTTATGCGTTGTCTATGATGTGAGTAATGTGCTATCCCGTAACACCAACTAGTCTTCCGCTGTATTGAGTTGTACAAATTTGGGGTTGTTACAGTTTGGTACCAGAGCTCTCGTTATAGAGAACGAAAGATTTTTAAAACCAAGGTTTTGAATAAAACATTTCAAAATATTTTAACTATAAACATTTTTCTAAAAATGTCTAAAAATCTTTTGACTATAACGGTGCCGAAGAATTCTCGAGTTACCGACAAGGCCAGACTGAGAAGTGTTATTTTAATATATATATATATATATATATATATATATATATATATATATATATATATATATATATATATATATATATATATATATATATATATATATATATATATATATATATATATATATATATATATATATATATATATATATATATATATATATATATATATATATATATATATATATATATATATATAAATATATATATATATAACTTGGATTATATATATACATATGATGTAATTTTATTACATGATTGTTTGATGATTATTTTGATTTTTATACGAGGTATTTATACGACGTAGATTGTCACAAGTAACCCTAAATCCCCTAGTAAATTAATTGAAGCTATTCTCGTAGGAATTCTAGTTATCCTAGATCTAAACCAAGTTGTGGATATTTATGATCCCAACAAATGGTTAATATTCGTAGAAATGTAGATATTAGTTGATTGTGATATTGAAAAAGAATTGGCGAGATTAAATCTGATATTGATGTCATGACGATCTTTTCTTATAGAGTGGAGTTGACAAAACGTTACCACCTAGAAAGATGTCATCTGATTCGTTGTCATCCAATTCTTAAATTGAAATCGAAAGGGTGAATGTTGCACTTGAGGCTGTCATTGGAACCATTACCCAAAAGCCTCATGCCACTAATACCTTTCCGAGAACTCTAGATTGAATGATCAAGTCATTTTATATTAATTACTCATTTGATAATTGTTGTTGTAAGAGCTATAGGATTGGAATTAAGCGTTGTTCATATCGAGCTTTTATTACCCTATTAAGGTTTATAATTAAGATTGAAAGTATTGGAATATGAGTTAGGATATCGAATTGAGTATAAATTGATTAAAACTTGAATAAAGTAAAATTTAACCTGTATGGAATATGAGATTGTGAAGAAGAAGTCGCTAAGTTCTGTGATGGAATTATAAGGTTTTAAATGATTGTAGGTTCGTGTTAAGTGTTGTTCCTAGGCCATTGTCCACTGACGAGGATGCCCAGTGTCCAATAAAATAAATTGAAGAAATCTTCTTCTAAATTGGGACCGATGGATCTTTCGGGACATGTGGAACACCTAATGACTCTTGTAGATTAGTATTCATTGTGGTATCTTTTAAAAATCCCTAACTTAACTGTGACATCAGTTGGTAGGATGAGTTCCGAGAATTGTATGACATAGTGACACATAAAGTGTTACGGTACAATTTGACTTGTTTGTGATTAATGAAAAGACTACCTTTGATTGCTAAATTCTACATGTATCGATGTTATCTATCTTTTCTTGCTTCTTCCTAATTCTCGCATTAGTGATGCAACCATTGAACAAGTACTCATCTCGATTTGAGTTACGTTGTAGATTATTCTTTTTTAGTGCCATCGAGATCACGAACCTCATGATTATTTGGCTAAAGCTCATTTCCTATCATATTGTAGTTAGTTCTTGGTGAACAACTCTTCATCACTCTTTTGCAGATCACACATTGTTTTTATAAAGTTAAAACGGTATCCTTTGAGAAAATTTAATTTTCGTCACAATAAGGATTATTCAAAGTAAGATTTATAAGTGATTGATATCAAAATGAAGTTGTTTATGAGACGCTTTGGAAAACATAATTGTTTTCATAACAAAGAAAATCTTTGTAAATTTATTTTTGATTCTTATTTAAGAATTAAGCATGAAAATGTTTTTATTATAAACATGATGATAAAAATTTTGACGAACTGAGTATTGCATCGTTAATCTTGAAATTGTATATAGTTGCGCGCCTACATACAATTTTGAATGGACCATGCAAGACTGATTAGTAGTCACCATAAAACTAATGAATAAGCACTACATTTTCTTTGAAGATTGTGAAAGATTAAAATTTTATGAGATCTGCAAGAAGTGAAAAATAGGTACATAGTGTTAGGGACACCTACATATGTGCCTGTAGCATCTACTCTTCCGAGTCGAATTTACTCATCTGTGGAAATTGTCTTATTTGACAATTGACAATTCTTTCTTGTCCAATTCTCCCGTAGTGAGATTCTTAGGAAAAGTATCTGATTACCGAGTGTTGATACCCGACTGGATGTATTGACGTTCTTATCATTTCTTTTGATTTGATTTCATTTGAATGACCTGGGTAACGATCCGAGGAGATTTCAAATGCGTACTCAAATTATGAAAACATGGGATATATTCATATACGTTAAATGTTTTCGTCTGTATCTGATTTGAAATTCTCTCGCATAGATTATGTGTTGACCTTACTCTTTTAGGGATTAGTTATGTCTCCAGATATCCTTGAATTTGTGGAAGGATTGAGAATTATTATTAGTCTTTTGAGAAATTCACATCTTATCAACGGTAATGTAACTGGAAAGTTGATAATTCCAGTAGAATGGATTGATTGATTATGACATGACGACATTGTCTTAATTGATGGGAACTCGAGTAGAATTTCCTGAAAAGATAAGATGTTGATTATCCAAAGTGATCTAAATAATTCTCGATGGATGACCATATCCTGTATTTAGACTTGAAATTATACCATGAATGGTTGTGAATTAGTCATAGATATTATAATCCAGAAAGAACCTGATATGAATGTATTAAAAGATGTTTATGTTATCTGAAACTTTAGGAAGTATTTGTTGGTGAATTACCTAGACTTTCGCCATTAAGGCAAGTTGCAATTGGTATTGATTATATTCCCGGTGCTGCACATGTGGCTTGTGCACTGTACGTCAGCACCATCTAAATTAAAGGAATTACCGTACAACTGAGAGAGTTGTCGGAGAAAGATTTTATTATACCAAGCCTGTCATCTTGAAGAGCAATGGTGTTATCATTCCTTATATTTATAGATTACTGTGAACTGAGTAAATTGACAATCGAAAACGATATCCATAACTCGAAATGGAAGATTTGTTCGATCATTTACAAGGTTTTTTGATCCTCAGCATGGTTATCATCAACTTCGCATCTGCGAAAAGGATTATCTATTCCAATCACTACATCCAGTACTTGTAATGAACGTTATGAGTTTCACGTGATGTCGTTTGGATTGACAATGCACATGTAGTATTCATGAATTTGGTAAATCACGTGTGTAGGCTGTAATTTGATAAATTCATGCTCGTGATCATTAAGGACCATTTGTTTGTTTATAAGCATAAGAATGAGTTAATAATTAATTATAGATTGCCCTGAATTGGCCGAACAATTAAAACCTGTATCTTGAATATTTAACATGAGATTTAAGACTTAATCATTTACATGATTTAACCGTGTGATTAATAGATAATGGAATATATTGACTCTTCAAAAATTAAGAGCCCTTTTAAGACTTTGGATTATTACTAAAAAGAAAGTGCAAATATTTTTTGACAAATGTTTTAACAAAGGATTTTCAAGGGATTATTCCCTTATACACAAACCATTTAACTAAACTTCTGTTTAGGGGTAAATGTTTATGTATACCTCAAGATAACTTAAGAAGGATTGAGTAAAACCATTTATACCATAACCTGAAAACTTAAAACGACAATTTTTGCTTTTTAACTAAGAAAACTTTGACCAAAGTATAAACAAAGGTTTTTCGAACATTTACGAATCTTATTAAATATTTTCGATAAATCAACAAAAATCTTGTTAATTAAATTCAAATTTCTTTTGAACATCTTATATAATTGGTCGAACTAGGAAATTTAAAATTTCACGTTTACGTTTCATAAAAATTTAAATATCTAACCTTTAATTACTTGTAATACTTATCGACGCTTAAAACGTCGGATTGAGAAAAACTGATAAAAATGATAGATGAGACGAAACTAAAATAGAGAAAATGTGGAGAAATAATTCTTGAATAAATACGGACATGATAACTATTTCATCAGGAAAGTGAACGTAATTACTGACACGTTATGTATAAATATAAAGAACCAATTTGGACATGTTCCTTAATAATGAAGGTGCAAAATAAATTGTTGAACAATGTAAAATAGCCGATGATTGTAAAAAGGATAATATAGATAATAAAAAGTGGTTCGCGGCTAATGTGAACCATTAGAATTAAGAAGCCGATAGCATTAAATATTTTAAAGGCCACTTGTGGTTATATAAATATGGAGGATTGTGAGATATAGTTATGTTGGAATTTGTAAGTATAAGTATTATATGTATGTCATTTTTGACTAAAAGTATTTTTGTCTGAAGAAGTTGTACTGATGGCCATTTTGAAGGCAGACATCGCCTCATACATTAGTAAACGTCTAGCTATTGCAAAGGTCATCATCTGAATTTGATTCGATTTGAGTCATCATCGACAGACTGACCAAATCTGCTAATATCATTCCCGTTAATGATAAATGCAAAAGAGTTATGTAAACATAGTGTGCCTGTATCGAACATCTTTATCAAGATCCTCGCTTCGCATCGTATTTCTAGAGATTTGCTCAGAAATCATTAAGAACGAACCTTGATGAGAGTACTATGTACCACCTCAATCGAAGGGACGAGGTAAAGTAACGATACAAAGTAATATAAGTGTTGTTTTATGTTTGAATGATTGACCTTTGGTAATAGACCGTATAATCGTTTTCCTTTGGAAAGATTATCATTGATGATCATCGTATTAGGATTGAGATCAAATCTTGTTAGGATCTAAATATTAGAGCATCTGTAAGCAGGAGTTGAGATGAAGACACCCGACATACACCCATTGTGAGTTGGACATGTCTTTTAGGTTTAAGGTTTCCTATAATGGCGAACCTAACCTTACAAAATACCTGATCCGCGAGATCTGAAATGATTGTTGAAAGTAGGATCTGATTATTGACTGCCGGTAGTGGGCAAGAGGTTATGTGAATATGAAATGTAGATCTTGAAGTAACAAATGGGTAGCAAAGTTATGCCAAAATTTTTAACCTTGGAAAAATGAATTCATGATCAGACAAATCATGGGATATAAGTCCCTGTTGTATGGGACCATTGAGATGATGTAAAAGTTGGGATTGAAAGGCATATAAGCTGGATCTACCCTAGGACTTCAAGAACTGCTTGAATAATGTTTCGTAAATCGAACTTGATGGAATCTCTATCAAGTGAAAATCTGAATTCTTCTTAGTAAAGTTTAGATCGGCGAAAAGTTGCATTCATCAAAAATCCGTGAACATCATGGATAGAGAAAGTAAGTCAACATTAAGCCTGATCTTATTCCCGTAGTTATGTTTGATGAAACTCGCGTATTATAATGGATTACACTTGTGAGAAAAGACCGAATGTGGAGGAAATACCCACATGGCTTTAACTCTATAAGAAGCGAGTAGTAAGATGATCTTTGTGGACAAAGATCCTGTTTAGGGGTAAATGCTGTGACAATCCGTCAATTTATGGTTGATAATTTATTCTCAACATTTATTTGAAAACATTATTTTAATGTTACAATATGAACTCACTTATTTCTGGGAAGAAATTTGGATTTACGTCTTGAAGTAGCATCGACTACGTCCAAACCGGAGGATTCAACGTTACGTGCTTACGTTTACATACACTGTCTTTGGTGACAGTCCGACATTTCAGAAAAATAAATTTATTTGTGAATATTATTTTGGAGTTTTAAATTTGTGTTAGTTCATAAACTCACAAATTTACGAGAAGAGATTAGGACTTACGATTTTATTTTAACGTCCTTTACGACTAAACCGGAAACCTTAGGATTACGTATTTACATTTTCGAACTCCGTTTTTGGTGAAACAATTTTTATTAAGATTCGTTTTGTGCCGTTGATTCATAATTTATAAAAACGTTTTTCGTAAAACGACCCGAGGACAAACAAATCGAGAAAACTAGAATCGAGGAATACCCGTAAACTAGTGAGATGGGACAAAATACATTGTCCCACCCCACTAGCACCATGGGACGGCACAAATAAGACACCACATCAATATGTGGCATCTTATTTACTTGTTAGCTACAAGTGTAAGCAAGCTTACACTTTAAGCCACTTTAAGCTACACACTAACACAAAACCACTAGCAATTCACACATACCATTTCACAACATGCAAAACCACTCTCAAAACTCTCTCACCCTCCCATGGATGCCGTCCCATATCTTAAACAAAACCCCCATTTGATCTAAATTTCACCACAAAATCTCATGTTATTCATATACTTGTTGATGCCCTTTTAAGCCCTATTGATTGGTGCAAGTTATAACATCCAAGGAGGAGTATTCATGGTGTCTTGGGGCTGATTTTCCACAAGGTGATCATAAAGATTGATGGTCTTGAAGATGGTGTTGGCTAAGCACAAGTTTCTCCATCAAAATCCATGTTTTGATCATAACCTACATCAACTTGGTGGTATAAAGATTGTCCTCCTTAACTTCTTGTTATTTTGATTATGTAAACATGTATTTTATTTCCTATTGTATATGTATATGATGATTATATGATGATAAAAATGTTATGTGGGGATTTGTTGTTGATAAATATGCCTAAAAAGATGAAAGACTATAAGAAACAAGGTTAAAATCTTGGTTAAATTTGATGGCTGTATAAAACAGTAAAGAAACAAGTCATGAACTGATAAAATGATGAAGTAGGATGGATTTACAGTAAGTAATATGTCTTGTACACATGTGAGAGTTTGCCATGCAATGGAATCATTGTAATGAGTGAGATATGATCAAAACAAGTTTAAAGTACAAATCTGAGTTCACTGTTTTGGACGATTTTTAGAAAATACTTAGAGGATGATTCAACAGTATCTATAAAAGAGTTAAATAGAGAACATATCATGTAGTTTATGTGATAAAAATTTGAGCTTCTATCTCCATATAGAACTCTAGATATGGCAGTTTTGGTGAATATGAAGATAAAAATCAGATTTTGAGAATTAATGTTTATTACTATTATATAAGCACTCAAAATTATATTGTATAAAATGTAAAGTTAAAACCCACTAACTTATGGATTCTATTTATATAAATATGTAAAAGGTTAAATAAGTGTATAAATTATAAAAATGGTAGTGGAATAATACTTATAAGTAATAAAAACTATAAACTTGATTTTTACGACTTTTTCGGCTAATACCGTAAAATTTACGTTTTTGTTAAATAAAACTTAGATGGTTGGACCCGTCTAATGTAAACTTTATAAAACTTATATACTGATATATAAACATGTATAACAAGTAAAAACCGATAAGACTCGAACTATAGGACATACGGACGTTAACGGACTAAATTAACGTTATTGGACTAATAATACAACAAAAATGGACTAAAACACTTATAAACTTATTATTGGGATTAACCCATTTAGGCCCAACTTGTAAAGTGTAGATACTGATAATATAAGTACAACATGGATTGATACAATTTAAAGAACTTATAATAAGTTTATTGGACTTAAAACGCGTAAATAGGTAAAACTAGTAAACTAGTAAAAAGATACCAATACGTAAACACTAAAACGAGTTAATGAGAATATGTAAACCCACTTGATCATCATATATAAATAATCATCATATGTATACATAATTGTTATTTTTATAAAGTCATTGGACATGAGTCTAAGGCGAGTATTATTTGTCTAGGTTTCCGTGATTGAAGCACGTACCGTACATCCAATCGCCGATAATCGTCTTCCCACATAAACGTGAGTGCATAGCCTCGCACTCTTTTAAATGTTTTTATGAAATGTTTTATAAACCCGCGAGGGAGATAACATGTTAGTTTTTATAAAATAGGACACCATTTGTCCCGATTGTTTGTTTATTGATTAGGACCCAAATGATTGAATGACCCGATTGTATGACCTGATAAATGATTAAATGACCCGATAGATGAAATAAAATGGATTATTAAAGTTAGGTTATGTCACTAAAAGTCCCATTAGCATGAATTGTGAACTACCGGGAGTTGGTAGACGCTTGTGCATATAATAGTACTATTTGGGGACGATCACCCCAGTTCGCGCCTTGACGGTTGATCCCCGTCGTGCCACATTGATTGGTAAGCGAATTTGTGTATGAGAAGATTTCCATAGCGTGACCTTTGTGACGACACGCTACTTTAGATGGGAAAATTGAGTATCGGGTTAGCTACCCGTTGTTGGTTTAGTAAGGTAACAATGTCATGCGGCTTATAATAATCCAAAACTAACGAAATACTACTAGACGCTCCGAATTACGATGTATTGCCTGACTAGCAATACAGGGTCATACTATTGATATTATGTTCGTGTTTTGGTTTTCATAACCATATTCATATAACGGTTTTTGTTTTCATACAACGTCATAAGACGTATTGTATGATGTTTTTACGACATTTGCTCGTATAATAATTTTTAAGGCAAATGCCTATATTATGATTTTCGATAAGGATTTGTATAAAATGACTTTGGCTATTTTATGGCCTATTACTAAGATTTGTATAAAATGATTTTGGCTATTTTATGGCCTATTACAAAGATTTGTATAAAATGATTTTGGCTATTTTATGGCCTATTACAATGTTTTGTACGAAATGATTTTTGGTAATAATTTTATACCAAAGTTATATTGATGGATTTTATTAAACTCTATGAATTCACTCGGCGTTATCGCTGACCTTTTCTTTTAACATGTTTTATCTCAGGTACTTGAAGGTAATTCTCGGGAAGACGACAAGAATTCATGGCCCGCACTTAAACAATATTTTCCATTCAAATATTTTGTAAAACTTTGTATGAGATGCAATGACTTGGGACCGATGTAACTTTGATATTTATGAATGGAAATGCTTTATTAATAAACGACGCGATTTTTATGCGTTGTCTATGATGTGAGTAATGTGCTATCACGTAACACCAACTAGTCTTCCGCTGTATTGAGTTGTACAAATTTGGGGTTGTTACACTTGTGAAGTGGTATTAATTGGTTATTGCGAAGTAGTATTGATTAGTATTACGAAGTGGTATTAATTGGTTATTGCGATGAACGTCTTAAGTTCAAACCAACTCAGCATGCTTTCAAAGTAGCCATGGAGATCCTTGATCTTTCACCAATAAAAAATGCATTACGGTATACGGCATCAGTTCCAAAGGTGTACATGCATGAATTTTGGGTCTCCAAGAAGTCACTGTCTAACACAAAGATCTCATTCACAATCGACAAACGTAAAAAGATAGTCTCTCTTACCCACTTTTGTTAGATTCTTGGATTACCTCGTTTAGCTAAAGGGGACGAGTTTGTTGCTGATCCAACCAAGGACGATCTCGTAGATACGCTTCAATCGTTAGTATATGGTACAGAATTGAAGAACTTGTCACAATTTACCAGATCACAATTAGGACAACCATGGAAGGCGATATTCAATATCCTTATTCGGTGTCATACTACAAAACATAGTGGCTCTGACTCATTCAGACTTCCTCAAGCTTGCATTTTTTGGGGAATCTTTAAGAACCAAAAGATAGATTATGCCAAATATGTGTGGCAGGAGTTCACCTATCAACTATTTGACAACAAAAAGAAGAAGCCTAACCACTTTCATTTCATCGATTCATAAAGTTGATCATTGATTACTTCATGAAAGAAGATGACGAAGTCAATAAACGTGGAAAGTTCTTCTACCAAACTAAAGAGGACGATGATCTATTGACCTTCATGAAAACAGAAGGACAAAGGGATACTTATTCAGGGATTCCTGCTCCAGTTCCTGATAACCTGATAAATGATGCTATCAAGACAAGTGAGGCTTACAAGAAAGTTTTGCGAGAGGTGGAAACACAAAAAGAACGAGTTGCTTCTAGAGAATTTTCTTCATCAAAACTAAAAGACAAACGCAAACACAGTGAACCATCAGAAGAAACAGCTTCACCTAAGCCCAAAAGGAAGAAAAGTGTTGCTAAGTCTAGTGGGAAGCAGATGATGCTTGAGGATAAAGATGAAGATATCAATGAAGAAGAACTGCTTCGCAAAAATGAAAGAGGAAACATAAAGAAAGCTATCATGCAAAGTAAGAAGGACACTGGGGTAGTGGTTCTGGGATGAAGGCAAAGGAAACCATACTACCTCCTGATATTGCTGAATTTGGGAAGCCTGATTATTACATACCTCTTCGTGAGAAATCTGGCCAAGTTGATGACGATGTCGACATTCATGATGAACAACAAGTTCATGCCGGATTGAAGGATATGGACATTGTTGGGTCTACTGATACGACAACATTTGTTAACACTGAACATATAGTTACAAATGTTGAGACTACCAAAGCCACAAGTACTACAGTGCCTCTACCAGTTACTACAATGCCTCTACTAGTTTCTACAGTGCCTCCACCAGTTTCTATAGTACCTCCACCAATTATTATAGTGACTCCACCTACGTCAATTCAACTTCTCTTAACTCTACCAAGTCAACCTCTCTCCGCTTCAGTTTCAAGCACTGCCATGACCATTGCTCCTACACAACAAACACCAGTAGCACCAATATCGTTGATTCCATCATTACCAGCCTTCTTCATGCTACAAATGGAACAACTCATGAAAGCTCAACAAGACGAGATGGTTCGAGTTAAAGAGGAGTTAGCTCGTAAACAGAAAAGTGAATAATCCACAAGAAAATCTCAAGAAGACGCAATTGCTAAATTCCAATAAGAGTTAGAATTAGCTCGCAAACTACATGTAGAAGAACTAGCTTAATTCAAAGCAAATGAAACCGCAAAAAATGAAGCAATGTAATTCGTCTTCAAGAACTCAAAAAGAAGTACCGAGATGAGAAAGAGATTCTTGCCAAAGCTAACGATTCAATTGTTGAATCGCTTGATGAAAAGGTTAAGGAATCTATCGACACTTTGCGAGACGAGTTGAAACAAATTGCTGCAAGCAACTTCATGATCAAGTCTTCTGACACTAATAAGTCAGATTTTCTGATTACTCAAAGGCTCACGGATTATGAGTTGAAGAAACTCTTACATGCTCGGATGATTCAAGTCGGGTCCTACAACCAAACCAAAGCTCAAAAGAACCTTCACAAAGCTCTTAAAACGGCTATGGATGAAGATACTGAAATATTCAAGAAACATGGTACTGTAGTTCCTTATAATATCCTAAATGAATAGAAAGAGGAAGATGAATCCGACAATGATGACGATGATGCTGATGATGACAATGATGATGATGACAATGGTGATGACGACGAAGGTGATGACGACGAAGGTGGTGATGACGAAGGAGGAAGTGATGAAGAAGGAGGTAGTGATGACGAAGACGGTAGTAATGACGAAGGCGGTAGTGATAAACACAGTGATGGTGATGATAATGGTGATGGTGACGGCAAAAATGGTGATGATGAAGAAGAAGGGGACGCTGATACAGGGAAGAAGGATGGAGATAAGGAAGACAAGTCTGATAAAGAAAAGTCCAAAGGTGACAAATCTCACAAAGATGATGTTACCAAAGATAAATCAACTCCAAAACCTCCACCTCGCCAAGGCAAACGCACCAAGAAGTTTCATGATGTAGATGCTAATACAGCCTCATCACATACTCCAGCCACAACCGCTCTTGCAACCACATCTGTTCCTGTCACATCTACCCCAGTTATTGCTGCTTCAGTTACCACACAACAACAACTGACGGAACCCGATCAACCTGTACAGGATTTTCTAGTCTCTCATCCAGTCCAAGACATACCAGAAACTGAAGCCGTAGTCGTACCTGTTGTTGATGTTCCTGTTTCTACTCAAGTTCCTGTTGTCCCAGAGTCAAGTGAACCAGCATGGGTGGATACACTCGAGGAAGATGAAAATGCACCTGTACAACCTTGGGTTTCAAACGCTGCTGCACTTCGTCCACTTACAAAGGCTAATGAAGCTGAATTCTCCCAATTCCTAAGCAATCCAATAGATTTTTCAAGATTCTTGGAGTACAACTATGGGTCTAACATAACTCAAGCAATGGTTGTGAGAGTACTCAAAAATCCCAAACTTCGTGTTAAATTTAAGATCAGCAGTACGGAATACGAGTACAACACTAATGAGCTTCTGAAAGCGTTGAGAACTACTCAAAGGGACGGTATTCATGCACCTGAAAAACCTCCTCTCCCCACAGCTGCAGATGATGATCAAATAGCACTTGAATTCTTCGTCAGCAAGGATCTCGAATACTTGGTCAAGGGAGCAAACAAGTATGCGACCTCCTTAACATTGTTAAAAGCTGCAACTTGGGATTTGCTACCTTGGATAGAGGAAAAAGTTAATCGTCTCTGGGTTCCACAAGTGTATCCCGAATATGATCGATATGCCGAATTGGGTGCTTCACATTGGGATGAGCGTGTCTGACGTGCCTACAACTATACATGTCTGCACAACTAAGGTCCTCAAGTCTTCTCTCTAATTTAAATCAAAAGCATCTAAGGAGTTAGGATTGAACCTAAAATTGGCTATCAACACTTGACAGAGATCAGAATCAAAAGAGAAGATGATAATATCTACACTATCCAGGAAGGAAATTTTCCACTTCTTCGTCTCGAAGATATTGAAGACATGCTGTTGTTGATTACTCACAATGCGCTCAGACACTTGAACTCTGACGAACTCATTGCCTCTAATTCAGCTCTTAGAATGTACACACGTCGAGTTGTCTTCAAGAAAAGAGTTGAAGATCTGCAACTTGGAGTAGAAAGTTATCAAAGGAAGTTAAATCTTTCAAAACCACGTACTCAAATGTTACCGAGGCATACAGAAAAATCTTCATGCACCAGCACAACTGACCCGATGCCCGGCATTTTCTACTTGAATGGCCGTGGTCTAATGAAGTTAATGCGAATTCCAGAGATCAACAAATTCTGTGACGGGACTCTCACCCATATTCAGGAAAAGCTGGTGCATCTCAACAAGTACAAGACTCTTCCAGAGGTTACTGTAGAATGGTACACGAGATTTCAGCAGAGTGCTACCTATACGATCAAGAAGATTGATGAAAAGCTGACGGAAAGACGTCTTATAAGAAGTCTAGAACGATTCGTTGGTGGAAGACCATATGAAGCGCACCACAATCTAATGGAACGATCCATTTAAAATGGGTCGTACTATCTCAGGTCAACTCCATATATTTCTTGTGAATATGTAAATACTATGAATATTGTGCTTTTGTGGCTTGCTGTAATGTGAAAGTATGATAATGTTTCAAGAATTTCTCACGAGATTCTAAATCTTTCAGAATCTATCATACTCAAACACTACAACTAACCCTCATTAACTTGAGCGGGAGCATTGATATTGTAACACCCCATTTTGATAATGAAATGTCACGCGTAATTATGGCGTGTCATCAAAGCATACAAGGAAAAATGTCTAAACATTACATGACCATAAAAGGAAAATACCGGAATCAAACATCGGTAGTCCAAAAGTAAAGCTCATCACACACAAACATAAGTACTGAAAAGGAAAGGACTAAACAGTGTCCATAGCAGAGTATCAAAGTAAAGATAATGCATAAAATAAAGAAAGGCTAGAAAGCTTCCAGTCCATATGCACGTACGCTTAAAGTCTACGGGCTTTCCTAAGTACCTGCCGTTTTGGGAACATAGAAAAGGAAAATGGCTGAGCAATACGCTCAGTGCACGGATGTACAATAAAGCATGAATAGGATAAGCATATGACATATAACATATAACAGCGGAAGAAACTAAATTCCGAGTAACCTGGTTAAGTCTTGGTAAAACTGGTTTTATAGTTTGAAAAGCCTTATGTTTATCTTATAAAAACTGTTTAACATGTACTACCATTAGCCAATATAGGTCATGAAAATCCACTGTGCATGAATACTTGGAGGGGTGACCTCATCATGCAAATTAGAGGGGCTGCCTCTAATTTAATATACTGGTTTGGGTAGGAGGGATCAGCTCCTTGTGAAGGATGCAAGGCACACACCACATTCACACTGAGTAATCTGCAGAAAAACATGTAACTAGGATGCACCCATACGCCCCACATGATAAATATAATAAATGGTTAAAAGCTGAAGGGACGCCACGAGCAATCACTCCGCCGTGGTGAAGTCATAACATCAGTGCCTCTAATGTTATGGTTATGGTACCTCCATAACTAGGTGAAACTGGTCATGCATGTATATGGCTATAGGTATTCTAATTTAAACATAAGCAAGTCAAACATATAAACTTATACTACGGGAAAACATTTGGCTGCATACGGGGAATCCTAATAAGGAAAGAATGTCCATACTAAAAGGACGGGAATCCGTACCTTATGTCCAGTGAACGAAGAAGATGAATTGTGGAGAATCCTACTTCGGTATCACTAATGCTACATAAATACATACATGAATAAGTATCTGACTACTAAATACGTAACTAGTTTTATATCATGTCTTAGCTTATTTTATATGTTCGTATCATGTTTTACTGTTTAAAGCCTTAAACTGTGTTTATCTTATATTTTGTCTGTTCTGATTAAGTATTTCTGGTATTTCATGTATTATTATACTTACTGTGTAATAATAAGTAACTTTCCAAAAATAGCAGGTTTCCTAAAATAGAAAGTTTCCAAAAATAGAAAGTTTCCAAAAATAGAAAGCTACCATAAATATAAAGTTTCCAAAAATAGAATTACTACTTAAAATATATAAGTTTCTAAAAATAGAAAGTTTCCATAAATAGATCAGCTGCCTTAATTAAATAAGTTTCTAAAAATAGAAAGTTTCTATAAATAGATTAGTTGCCTTAATTAAATAAGTTTCTAAAAATAGAAAGTTTCTATAATTAGATATAAGCTGGTTAAATAAGCTAAGTATATAAGCCTAAGTGTTTTTCTAATAATTTTCTAAGCCATAATGATATAATGTATAGTTTATTAATTATTTCATGTAATTTAAATAAACTATAGGTTAAAAGCATTGAATTAAAATATATCATGTTTTTAATTAAATAAGGTTCAATACTTAGGTTAAAACATGTACTATTATTTATTAATAATATAACCTAAGTCATGTTAATTAATTAATTATAACCATGGTTTTTAAATAATTAATTAATTATAATTCTAGAAAATATAAAAAAGAATACTTTGGTTAATAATTTCATGATCTAATAATTAAATATAACCTAAGTCATGTTTATTAAATTAATCATGTCATATTTATTAATTTAATTTTACATATGATTAAACAAAAATAATCTTAACATAAACCGTGAACCGGATCTTGACTAGTAACCATGAACCGGACATGAAATCGACACCATACCCCAAACCACTTCGGGGTTCCCTTTGTTTTGCTTCTGTCGTGGGACCCACACCACCCAACCGGCACCATATGGTCTCGGTGGTGGTCTAGTAGCCAAACTGAGACCCCCTTGGGGTTCGGTTTAGGCGCCGGCCAACAAACACCCCTAAAAACATCCCTTTTTGATTTGCCCAATAACCATTTACATGTTTGATCTATGTTTTTAATTAGGTTTTTTAAAAAACATCATGTTCTTAATTAATTTATTATATTAAATCAAAAAGAAAAGGATAAAAGAATATACTGAATGCGTGGATCTAACGAGGGTGAACAAACACGAACACTTGCACAAAAACCAAGATCAAAAATCAAACAAACACCCCCTTGGTGTGTTTATATGCGGCGGCCAAAAAAGAAAAAGAGGAGAAGGAGAAAATTTTTTAGGTTTTTGTTTAATTTCTTGTAAAGTGAAAAATGACTAGCAAAATTTACCTTAACCCCTTCTTAGTAAGTTTGAGATGGGCTTGGCCCATCTCCTTAATGTTGTCGCGGGTAGGGGGCCCCACATGGGGTACCCGTACCGTTTTCCGTGTCTCGTTGTTTAATTGTCCGTTCATGTTTATT
Organism: Glebionis coronaria; assembly: GCA_025667525.1. NCBI lineage: Eukaryota > Viridiplantae > Streptophyta > Magnoliopsida > Asterales > Asteraceae > Glebionis > Glebionis coronaria. The sequence continues at coordinate 45,115,324 of CM046876.1, forward strand.
TGTGTTCGCGTTTTGTGTGTTCTCGTTAAATAATTACCGTGACCTCATATATTTATTCACGCTCGTAATAAATATATATACGTAATTAATAATAGTTCTTGATTTAATTACGTTCATGATTTCATGATCGCATGCTCGTGATTCATTATTATCAAATAATTATTGCGTGTTCGTGCGTAGTAAATACTTATCGTGTTCTAACACGTACGTAATACGTAAAATCCTAACACGTAATCGTAATCATGATATAATAGGAAAGTTTTAATCTAGTACGTACGATCTTAAGGGTACTATTCATGGTAAAAGCATGCGGGTTTTACAACTCTTCCCCCCTAAAAAGAATAATTCGTCCCCGAATTATAGATAAAGTAAACTGAAAAAGAAGAACATACCTGAATTCAAAATATGAAATGAGGGTAAGAAGCCCAGATAGACTCCTCTGTTTCCCAAGTGGCTTCCCGCTCGGTATGATCCCTCCATAGGATTTTGACGAATGGAATCGTCTTCCTTCTCATGACTCGTTCTTGTCTGCCAAGAACTCGTTCGGGTTCTTCTATAAAAGTGAGATCTTCACGTATCTGTTCCAGTGGATACTGAACCATGTGAAGGGGATGATACTGGTACCCTCTGAGTAAGGACACATGAAACACATTGTGTACATGCGAAATCTGCAGAGGTAACGCCAACCGGTAAGATACTTCACCGACTCGTTCAATGATATCAAACGGTCCGATGAAACGAGGACTGAGCTTCCCTTTAATCCCGAAGCGTCTAACACAACGTGCCAGCGAAACCTTAAGGAAGACGTGATCTCCTACGTTAAAATGTATGTCCCTACGATGCTTATCAGCGTAACTCTTCTGACGTGACCGTGCTTCTTGAAGTTTCTGCTTAGCTACTGCGATCTTTTCATTGGTCATCTCTATGATTTCTGGTCCTTCAAGTGTTCGCTCGCCAACCTGATCCCAGCAGATTAGGGCGCGACACTTCCTGCCATACATCTCGAAAGGAGCACACTTGATACTTGCGTGCCAACTGTTGTTGTATGCAAACTCCACCAAACAGATGTAATCGTCCCAATCACCCGTCCATTCCAACGCACATGACCTCAACATGTATTCCAATGTCTGAATCGTTCACTCCGACTGTCCGTCCGTTTGAGGATGAAAAGCCGTGCTAAGCTTAAGTTGTGTACCCCAAGCTTTCTGTAGACTCTTCCGAAATCGCGAAGTGAAACGAGGATCTCTGTCTGAGATGATGCTGGATGGTGCACCGTGGAGTCTCATGATCTCTCTTCTATACGTATCGGCGAGTTTACTTACCGTATCTTCCATGCGGATCGGTAAGAAATGAGCTGATTTGGTAAGTCGATCAACGATAACCCAAATTGCATCGTGCTTCCTCTTTGTAGGCGGAAGACCGGTAACAAAATCCATGGTGATTTTGTCCCACTTCCATTCTGGAATATCTAACGGTTGAAGGAGACCGCCAGATCGCTGATGCTCGATCTTAACCTGCTGGCAGGTAAGACATTTGGAGACGTAAGTGGCCATATCCTGTTTCATACCACTCCACCAAAAGTATTGCTTGATGTCATGGTTCATCTTAGTCGAACCAGGATGTATAGAGAATGGGGAGCTATGAGATTCAGCTAACAAGGCTTCCCGAAGTTCTTGGTCATCAGGAACACAAAGTCTCGTGCCCTGCCATACGATACCATCTGCATCTACTCTGAATTCCGTCTGTTTCTCCAAATTCTGTACTATCGCCCAGATTTCTCCATCATCTTTCTGAGCTTCCTTGATCTTAGAGAGTAACTCAGGTTCTACTCTAAGATTAGCCCAGTAACCGTGCTGTCCACGTACCATGATCTTGATGTCTAGTCGCTCCAAGTCTCTTATGATTTCATCCTCAATTTTAATGCCGTTGATCATTCCGGACTTCCTGCTAAGATCATCTGCTACTACATTTGCCTTTCCGGGATGATACTGTAGATTAATGTCATAATCCTTCAACAGCTCTAACCATCTCCTCTGCCTCATGTTTAAATCACGTTAAGTGAAGATGTACTTCAAGCTCTTGTGGTCCGTGAAAATGTCACATGATTCTCCATACAAGTAGTGCCTCCATATCTTCAATGCAAACACGACTGCAGCAAGTTCCAAGTCATGTGTGGGGTAATTTTCTTTATAAGGCTTAAGCTGTCGTGAAGCGTACGCGATCACTTTCACATGTTGCATGAGAACACAGCCAAGTCCCTTCCCCGATGCATCACTGTAGATTTAAAATCCACCCGTACCAGATGGGAGAGTAAGAATAGGTGCAGATACTAGCTTATGCTTCAGGTCTTCAAAGCTCTTCTCTCGTTCTTCAGTCCAGACGAATTTCTCCCTTTCCGCATCAGTTTGGTCAATGGTAGTGCTAAGCGGGAAAAGTTCTCCACGAACCTACGGTAATAGCCAGCTAAGCCTAAGAAACAACGGACTTCCGTTGCTGATGTCGGACTTGGCCACTTAGTAATGGCCTCAACCTTCGCTGGATCCATAGTGATTCCTTATGCTGATACAATGTGACCTAAGAATGCCACCTTGTCTAACCAGAACTCACACTTGGAGAATTTAGCATACAACTGCTTCTGGCGAAGAATCTGTAGTACTGTACGAAGATGGTCTTCGTGTTCTTCCTTGGACTTAGAGAAGATCAGGATGTCATCGATGAAGACAATGACGAACTTGTCCAGAAATTCATGGAAGATTCTGTTCATCAAATCCATGAACACTGCTGGAGCATTTGTCAGGCCAAATGGCATAACTACAAACTCGTAGTGGCCATAGCGGGTACGAAAAGCAGTCTTGGCGATATCCTGCTCCTTAACCCGTAGCTGATGGTAGCCTGACCTAAGATCAATCTTGGAGAAGTGTTTGGCCCCTTGGAGTTGGTCAAACAGATTGTCTATACGTGGCAGTGGATACCTATTCTGGATAGTAATCTTGTTGAGCTCGCGATAGTCTATGCAAAGATGCATACTGCCGTCCTTCTTCTTAACAAACAAGACCGATGCGCCCCATGGAGATGCGCTCGGTCGAATGAAACCTCGTTCAAGAAGTTCCTGCAGTTGATCCTTCATCTCCTTCAGCTCTATGGGAGCCATGCGATAAGGAGCCTTGGAGATTGGTTCAGCTCCTGGAATAAGCTCGATACTGAATTCCACTTCTCGTGCAGGTGGTATGCCCGGAAGTTCTGCTGGAAATACATCTTGAAATTCTGACACTATTAGTTGATCCTGAATTGATGGAGATTCAGCATCCATGTCGTGAACCGTAGCTAGATAACCCTCGTAGCCATGTGACAGTAGTGCATGCGCTTGTAGGGTAGATATGATTTGTACAGACCGTCCGGGTATGAACCCGTTATGAATGTACTCTGGTTCATTAACATCACCGAAGATAACTCGATATGAATGGCAGTCTATGGTAGCATGATGCTTGGATAGCCAATCCATGCCCAAAATCATGTCGAAGTCATTCATGTCCAGCAGAAGTGCGTCAACAGGTCGAACCTTATCGTCGAATTCTAGGGGAAGACTCTTGTATACATGGGTGATTAATACAGAGTCCCTCAAAGGCGTGGAAATAGTAAGCCTATTCTCTAGTGGCATGGGGAGCATCCTAAGGTTCTTAGCATAAGCAGTAGAAATAACTGAGTGAGTAGCACCCGTATCGAAAAGAACACATGCAGCTTGACCATACATATACAAGATTCCAGTGATGGTACCTGTATACTTGTTTGCCTGGTCTCGAGATGTCGTGTAGACACGCCCAGTGGTAGGAGGCGGCTTGGAATCAGCATGTCCCGATGTGCCCTCCATCTCGCCCTTTCGGCAATCCTTCATGATATGGCCAGAAAGACCACACTTGAAGCATGCGTCAGTGTTACAACGGCATGGCCTTGGGTGCCTACGGTGGCAAGTAGAGCAAAGAGGATGAGTAAATCCTCCAGTAGGTGCTCTGGCTGGCTGGGAACCAGTGATAGCTGGACGGCTAGGCTGTGAACCTCTCAGGTTCTGGTCCCTACCGTTTCCATGGTTCCTGGTAGAAGTTTTGCTAAAGTGTCAGAATATGAGTTATAACATGAAATCATAAGAAAATTACGTAAGTATTAGGACATGCTGCTGTTGGAGTGTCCAGCGTTGTTACGGTAATTATCATTACCGCCACGCCTATCCGTAGCAGAACGGTCGTTAGTCTGACCGTTTCCCTTGGGCTGATGAGGCTGCTGCTGAGTAGCGGCTGAGACCGGTCCCCAGATTTCTGCCTGGAAGATACATTTTAAAGAGATGAATAATTGTCATATATGGAAAGAATACAGATTTATCAGCGCTTGAATACGAATGTTTACCTCTTGTCGGGTCTCTCAGCTTCCCCGAACTCATCTCTCTCCTGTAGCATCTCCAGCTTACGTGTTGCATCGGCCATTTGTGCTACAGTGTTGAACGTAGCTCACACCAGATTGTTTGCGACCGATGTGCGAAGAGCCCACCTAAAGTGGTGTGCCTTCTCTTCAGGAGTACCTGTTGCTGCACCAAGGAAACCAGCTAAGCGAAGAAAGCGCTGCATAAACTCGTTGCTATTCTCCCCAGCTCTCTGTCGGATCCCATGGTACTCTCTCTTGAGCTTGTCTTGCTCAGCCTTGGGAAAGAACTGCTCCATTACCCTATCCTTGAAATGAGCCCAAGTCAATCCAGCAACCCACTCGTCACCACCCTCAGACTGCATCAATGCTAACCACCAATTTAGCACATCGCCTTCGAACCGATAGCATGCCAACCTCTCCTTGTATGCGGGGTCACAACCTATAGCATTGAAAATCTTCTCGATGTGAGTCAACCAGCTTTCAGCATCACTGGGGCTATCTGTTTTCTCAAAAGCTCGAGGACGGAGCTTGTTGAATCTCTCCAGCCATACAACCAATGTCACTGGAGGAGGAGGAGGAGGTGCCTGATTATGCTGCTGATTGTTGGCAGCTTGAACCTCAGCCCTGATGTCATTCCTCAGTTGAGGAAGCAAAGCCTGCATTGCAGCATTGAGCTGTTCCTGTTCGCGTGTGAGAACCATCTGACAGTATAACATAAAACATATGATTAAACAGATCAAAACATAAAATATATATACATGAAAAAAATTTATACCAAAATTTCAAGAGAAAAATTTTATGCAAGAAAATTTTGTGTATGAGTGCATGATGCAGTTTTATGAAAACTTTTGTATGCTCGAGAGTGAACGCCTATGGTCAGTTCACCCAAAATAAAAGACATGGCGAGGGACGCCTATGGGTCGGTCCCAAATTTAAAAGTTTCGATAAAACACATGCGACTAAATAGGGCCAGTCCTGTACCAACCATTACTTAGTCATAAACCTGCGACAATGACATATATGTGTATGCAAAAAAAATGATGAATGCATGAAAACGACTGTCAGTTCTAGGAAGACCGTAGTGACTACCCACTAATCACAGGTCATATTTTGAGAGTTTACAGGTCGAAGCCTTGGCTCTGATACCAAAATTGTAACACCCCATTTTGATAATGGAATGTCACGCGTAATTATGGCGTGTCATCAAAGCATACAAGGAAAAATGTTTAAACATTACATGACCATAAAAGGAAAATACCGGAATCAAACATCGGTAGTCCAAAAGTAAAGCTCATCACACACAAACATAAGTATTGAAAAGGAAAGGACTAAACAGTGTCCATAGCAGAGTATCAAAGTAAAGATAATGCCTAAAGTAAAGAAAGGCTAGAAAGCTTCCAGTCCATATGCACGTACGCTTAAATTCAACGAGCGTCCCCGAGTACCTGCCGTTTTGGGAACATAAAGGAAAACGGCTGAGCAATACGATCAGTGCACGGATGTACAATAAACCATGAATAGGATAAGCATATGACATATAACATATAACAGCGGAAGGAACTAAATCCCGATTAACCTGGTTAAGTCTTGGTAAAACTGTTTTTATACTTTGAAAAGCCTTATGTTTATCTTATAAAAACTGTTTAACATGTACTACCATTAACCAATATAGGTCATGAAAATCCACCGTGCATGAATACTTGGAGGGGTGACCTCATCATGCAAATTAGAGGGGCTTCCTCTAATTTAATATATTGGTTTGATAGGAGGGATCAGCTCCTTGTGAAGGATGCAAGGCACACACCACATTCACACTGAGTAATCTGCTGAAAAATATGTAACTAGGATGCACCCATACGCCCCACATGATAAATATAATAAATGGCCAAAAGCTGAAGGGACGCCACGAGCAATCACTCCGCCGTGGTGAAGTCATAACATCAGTGCCTCTAATGTTATGGTTATGGTACCTCCATAACTAGGTGAAACTGGTCATGCATGTATATGGCTATAGGTATTCTAATTTAAACATAAGCAAGTCAAACATATAAACTTATACTACGGGAAAACATTTGGCTACATACGGGGAATCCTAATAAGGAAAGAATGTCCATACTGAAAGGACGGGAATCCGTACCTTATGTCCAGTGAACGAAGAAGATGAACTGTGGAGAATCCTACTTTGGTATCACTAATGCTACATAAATACATACATGAATAAGTATCTGACTACAAAATACGTAACTGGTTTTATATCATGTCTTAGCTTATTTTATATGTTCGTATCATGTTTTACTGTTTAAAGCCTTAAACTATGTTTATCTTATATTCTGTCTATTCTGATTAAGTATTTCTGGTATTTCATGTATTATTATACTTACTGTGTAATAATAACTAACTTTACAAAAATAGTAGGTTTCCTAAAATAGAAAGTTTCCAAAAATAGAAAGTTACCAAAAATAGAAATTTCCAAAAATAGAAAGTTTCCAAAAATAGAATTACTGCTTAAAATAGATAAGTTTCTAAAAATAGAAAGTTTCCATAAATAGATCAGCTGCCTTAATTAAATAAGTTTCTAAAAATAGAAAGTTTCTATAAAAAAAGATTAGCTGCCTTAATTAAATAAGTTTCTAAAAATAGAAAGTTTCCATAATTAGATATAAGCTGGTTAAATACGCTAAGTATATAAGCCTAAGTGTTTTTCTGATTATTTTCTAAGCCATAATGATATAATGTATAGTTTATTAATTATTTCATGTAATTTAAATAAACTATAGGTTAAAAGTATTTAATTAAAATATATCAAGTTTTTAATTAAATAAGGTTCAATACTTAGGTTAAAACATTTATTATTATTTATTAATAGTATAACCTAAGTCATGTTAATTAATTAATTATAACCATAGTTTTTAAATAATTAATTAATTATAATTCTAGAAAATATAAAAAAGAATACTTAGGTTAATAATTTCATGATCTAATAATTAAATATAACCTAAGTCATGTTTATTAAATTAATCATGTCATATTTATTAATTTAATTTTACATATGATTAAACAAAAATAATCTTAACATAAACCGTGAACCGGATCTTGACTAGTAACCATGAACCGGACATGAAATCGACACCATACCCCGAACCACTTCCGGGTTCCCTTTGTTTTGCTGCTGCCGTGGGACCCACACCACCCAACCGAGACCATATGGTCTCGGTGGTGGTCTAGTAGCCAAACCGAGACCCCCTTGGGGTTCGGTTTAGGCGCCGACCAACAAACACCCCTAAAAACATCCCTTTTTGATTTGCTCAATAACCATTTACATGTTTTATCTATGTTTTTAATTAGGTTTTTTAAAAAACATCATGTTCTTAATTAATTTATTAGATCAAATCAAAAAGAAAAGGATAAAAAAATATACCGAATGTGTGGATCTAACGAGGGTGAACAAACACGAACACTTGCACCAAAACCAAGATCAAAAAACAAACAAACACCCCCTTGGTGTGTTTATATGCGGCGGCCAAAAAAGAAAAAGAGGAGAAGGAGAAAACTTTTTAGGTTTTTGTTTAATTTCCTGTAAAGTGAAAAATGACTAGCAAAATTTACCTTAACCCCTTCTTAATAAGTTTTGAGATGGGCTTGGCCCATCTCCTTAATGTTTCCGCGGGTAGGGGGCCCCACATGGGGTACCCGTACCGTTTTCCGTGTCTTGTTTTTTAATTGTTCGTTCGTGTTTATTTGTGTTCGTGTTTTGTGTGTTCTCGTTAAATAATTACCGTGACCTCATATATTTATTCACGCTCGTAATAAATATATATACGTAATTAATAATAGTTCTTGATTTAATTACCTTCATGATTTCATGATTGCATGCTCGTGATTAATTATTGTCAAATAATTATTGCGTGTTCGTGCGTAGTAAATACTTATCGTGTTCTAACACGTACGTAATACGTAAAATCCTAACACGTAATCGTAGTCATGCTATAATAGGAAAGTTTTAATCTAGTACGTACGATCTTAAGGTTACTATTCATGGTAAAAGCATGCGGGTTTTACAAATATGTTCTATGGCCAGCAACTGATTTCATTTTGTTACTCAAAGACCGGTTAATCCATTAATATCCAAAATATTGATAGTTAACATTTTGGATAAGGGGAGAAAATGGGATTAAGGAGACTTGTAAATATATGTGGCTAAATTTGAAAAGAACTTAATGGTAAACCCAACTTGATATATGTTGTGCATATGTTAAGGGGGATCATTTTGTTATAAAAAACACTGAAGGTACAACACACTCTTGATATTTATATCACAAGTACATCAATGATTTTAAGGATTTTTCATGAAGACGAACACTTACCCAAAACACATTTAATTCACGATGGATGTGGTGACAAAAGGGTGGTAGGATTAGGTGCTTGTCCAATGATTCTTCCATAACCGGAGGAATCTTCCCAAGGACAATTCCATAGTTAGAAAATAGAAGTCCTTACGAAAGATGGAGAATGGATTGTGAACGTAGCTGAATGCCGACCAAGTGCTGATGCTAGCACTGGAACAATCACAACAAGGTGCTAGTGATTATGTATTGGTAAGCATTGAAGGGGTTGAAGAATGAAAAAGAAATGTAAAGATAAAGGGTGTAAAGAAAGAAGCCCTCCTTACAACTTAGGCAGAAACCGGGTCAACTCATCTTGCAAACAAAGTATCATGGACCCAGTGATGCGATCCACAACCCCTCCTATCCAACTCAAATATCTCTCAAAAGATATTTGTTTTAATGTCACGGAGTTCAACACATTATCTATCGGTTTATTCACTCCGAATAAATTGATATTGAAAAGGTGGCAATCCTCTCCAGCTTCCGCTCACCAAAACAAAATGCACTATTGAGTTTAGAGCCGCGAGATCATCAAAAGTCTCATTAGGACACAATTTTAAAAAACAAGAAAGATTTTTATGAGTCCTACGCAATATTCTTGTAATATTGCCAGAACATCTGAGTGATACGAAAGTATTACAATGAAGATGGAAATCCTGCTTGAGCCAACATCAAACAAGCTCATGGTAGGTGACACGTGCGGTTCTTTAAGAACTAATCTTGTGAAAACTAGAAAGAAACGATGGTTTAACACTTAATTGAGATTAAACTTGTTCCAGGGCCTCTACGCAAAATCCAAGTGATCTTGCCAGAACACTCAGAGTGGCACTCTTTAGTGTTCACAGTGAAGAGTGGAAATCCTTCCAGTGTCAACATCAAACAGCACTGTGGTAGGTGACAAGGAAGATTCTATTAGAATTAAGCTCGTGACAACTGGAAAGCAATGATGGTGAAAATCTTAATTGAAATTCACTTGTTCCAGGATTCATGAATTGTCGGCTTCAATCATAAGGATATCTAATATCCAAGTGATTCACTCTTTATGTTCGCAGTCAGCTTTGGACGGTCGAATAAAGAGAACGGGTTTACCCGTGAAATCTTGTCAATGAGATCTTTAATTAGAGCTACCAGTCACAAGTACGATATTTATTATCGTCCAACGGTCTTCACCGACCGGAGGTAAAATGCTATCGAATCAGAATAAAATGTCAAAGCCATTTTATTCGCGTCTTATTTTGTTGCTGCATTTGAAGACGGTGGCGTTACGGGATACCAGATGAAGTCGTCCTAACATACTTATTCCTTCTACATCAAATATTTCAGCAAAATTCAAGAAAGTATGACCTAAAAGTCTTCCGCTGTATCAACTCTAAACTTTCAAGAATTCAACAAAGGATATGTATGTGGGACATGAAGTCACAAAGAGGCAAACATCACAAGAAGGCAGAAAACTACACGTGAAGATTATCTCAAGCCACAAGACAAGTCAAAGCCAAAAGAACATGTTTCAAGCCAAAGCTCAAAGATTATTACAACATATTCACAAGTCGAAAAGAAAAAAGAAGAAAAGAGAAACTACTACGAGCTCAAGAACGAAGACTTAGTATAGTATGCTAGGTTTAGAACTTTGTAAGTTAGAGTGACCTCCCTTAGGGGGAGATTATTGGAAATACGTTTTTAACGTATATTAGAAGTGTTGGTCACTCCAGTTATATTATTAAACGTTGTAAGCTCGTATTTGGAAAGTTAACACATTTATCTTATCATCCTAGCCCATGGGCCTGTCCATGGGTTAGAAGGCCCAAGTCCACTAAGGACTTGGGTATATAAGCCCTCTCCTTTGATGGAGAGGGTGTTGGTTATTTTATCATTTTCACATAATAAATTTACATTTCTCTCATCTTTATCTCTCTAGTTTCTCTCTCTAGAAAACAACAACCCTCTTGATAGATCTCAGATTATCTTTATTTTACATACAAAACTGACCAGTGAGAGAAACAAATGGGACGGATTGCCACATCCTCCACACGTGGCCGACACATTAAATATCCATATCTCAACAATGAAACACACTTTCACTTCTCATCCAACAAGGGGCCAACACTTCACCATCCACCAATTAAATATCACAAAACAGATAATGATCCGTGTGATATTTATTGGGTGAATAATCAACCTATACGTGGATATTCAAACTCATAACGAGCCCAGATTCAAGATCAAGTAGGAGTTAATTTCAGAAGAAGTATCCAACATCAAAAGTGCTCTAAATCAAGAGAGGAATCAATTCTGTAACACTCTCAAATTTTCTATCGGGTCAGCCGAAGGGTCAATAGAGTGTTATGGGATAGCACAATAACTCCAATCATAGACAACGCATAAAAATGGTTGTACAAGGTTTAACATACGTTCATTCGAATAAAAATTTTAAGTTTACAGCAGGTCCCCAAATATCATAGTCATAATGTTTTCTAAACATAGATCGAATGAATATTTTTATTATGTGGGCCATCAGAGTCGATCTCCATCTAAGTTACCTTCAAGCACCTGAGATAAAACATGCGAAAATGTTATCAGCGAATACCAAGTGAATTCATAGAGTTTAACAAAACCGTTACATAAAACAGTCATAGAAATCAGAACACAAGTATAATATCAAAAGTAAGTCCTCGTATTGCTAGTCATGCAATATATATAAATCAAGTCATACACCTTAAACCGTCCATGAAACCGTAGTCTCAATATTATCGTTGTTTGCATTGCATTATTTGGATTACGTTGGATTATTACTAGCCGCATGACATTGCTACCTTACTATAACAAACAACGGGCCGCGAACCCGACAAAAAATTTTCCCATCTAAGTTAGCGCGTCGTCACAAAAATCACGCTATGTAAATCTTCTCATACATAAATTCGCTTACCAATCAATGTGGCACGACGGGGATCAACCGTCAAGGCGCGAACTGGGGTGATCTTCCCCAAATAGTACTATTATATGCATAAGCGTCTACCAAATCTCGGTAGTTCACAATTCATGCTAATGGGACTTTAAGTGACATAACCTAACTATTAATAATCTATTTCATCTCATTTATTGGGTCATAGCATCATTCGGTTCCATATCAATAAGCATGCCATCAGGACTACTTGTGTTCTATTTTTATCAAAAACTAGCATGTTATCTCCCTCGCGGGTTTACAAAACATTTTATAAAACATTTAAAAGAGTGCGAGGCTATTAACTCACGTTGATTAAGAAAGGCGGGTTATCGGCGATAGTGCGTGCTTCAATCACGAAAACCTATATAAATAATACTCGGTCTTAGACTTTTGTCCAATGACTTTTCAAAATTAATGGCTATGTATATGTATGATGATATTATATGTATGATGATGATCAAGTGGGATTTTATATCTTTATACAACATTATAGTGTTATGTGATAGTAAATTTTAGACTAGTTACACTAGTTTTAACTTGTTTACATATTAAGGCCCAATAAGCCCATTAAAAGCCCAATATATTTTATTAGTCCATTTATATTTTTAATACCAGGCCCATACTCATATTTTGGGCCTAAGTGGGTTAAGGCCATGAGTAAGTCCATTAGTGTTTCGCCAAACTAGTTAGGTTAATAGTCCAATAAGGCTACTTTGGCCCGTTAATGTCCATAAGTTATAAAGCTCGGGTTCATCGGTTTTTACTTGTTAAATGTACTTACATATCATTAGATGAGTTATAAAAGGTTTACATTAGACGGGTCCGACCGTCTAAGTTTTATTTGACGAAAACGTTAATCTTTCGGTTTTTTAGCCGAAAAGACGTAAAACTTATATATACAGTTTTATAACTTAGAAAACATATCAATTTGTAAGTTTATAAAATGTCATACTTATTTATCAAAGTACACAACTTATTTCGTAAGTATTATCATAAGTTAGTGGGTTTTATATATGTATTTTATAATAATATTACTTGAGTGCTTATTTTATATTATATACTTTTATTTCCAATTCTGATTATCAAACTCACTTTCACCATTTTTGCCATATCTTGAGTTCTACAAGGAGATAGAAGCTAAAATTTGGGCAGCACAAACTAAATAATATGTGCTACAATTAACTCAATTTTAGCTACTGCTCATTCATCATCTAAGTATCCCTAATAATTCGTTCAAAACAGACTATACAGATTTGAACCTTAATAGTATTTTGATCATATCTTGCTCATTTTATTGATTCCATTGAGTGGCCAACTCTCCACATATGTAAAAATCATATATATTACTGTATATTCAATAATCCAAGTCATTTTATCAGGTTATCATATGGTTACTTGTTGTTTTATACAGCCTCTAAATTTAATCAAGATTTTAACATCTTTACATGTAGATTTTAATCTTTTTAACCAAATCTATCAACACAAGATCCTCACATAATACTTTGATCATCATTTATCATCATATACATATATATTTATAAAGAAAATACAGAATTACATTTACAAAATAACAAGGTAATGGAAGAAATGACCTTGTTACCAACCAAGATAGTGAAAGTTAAGAATAAGACTTGGTTTTTGATAACCAATCTTATGATAAACCAAGACCACCTTCAAGATCACCCAACTACATGAACACCTTGAGAAAAATCAGCCCTAGACTCCAAGGAAACTTCTTTGTAGATGTTAGAATCACCTCCAATCAACAAGACTTCAAAAGGCTTTCATCTTATGCAAGTTTAACACAAGATTTATGGTTGAATTTTAATCAAATGGTGGTGTTTATGGTGGTGAGTGGACGGAAAAGAGAGAGTAGAGAGAGAGTTTGTGTGAGATTGCATGTAAGAAATGAGGGTAGTGGTTTGATATTAGCTAGTTTTGAGGTGTGAATGGTTTTGGTGAAAACAAAGGACAAGTGTCCTTAGTTTTATTATTAAGTTGACACATCAAAGGGGTGTTGGCTAAGTCTTGGCCGTCCCTTTGTGGGGGTGGGGAAAGTGTTAACTTGTCTCATCCCCACAACGGGTACTCCTCGATTCTAGTTTCCTAGATTTGCGTGCCCTCAGGTCATTTTACGAAAAACGTTTTTATAAATTATGAATCAACGACACAAAACAAATCTAATAAAAATTGTCTCATCAAAAACGGAGTTCAAAAACGTAAATACGTAAACCTAGGGTTTCCGGCTTAGTCGTAAAGGACGTTAAATTATGCATGTAATCCCTAATTTCAACCCGTAAATTGTGAGTTCATCAACCAACACAAAAATAAGTTTCAAAATAATATACGAGAAAATAATTTACTACCTGAAAATGTTAGATTGTCACAGCATTTCCTCCTAAAAGGGATCAACGTCCTCGTGATCCATTTCATTTTGATGTCCATTTCTTAATGAAATCAAAGAGGTGTGGGCATTTCTTCCACATTTCATCCTCTCGTTCCCAAGTAAATTCTGGTCCATGCTTTGAATTCCACCGGATCTTGACGATAGGTATTGATAGGTGTGAAAACACCCATCCTTATACCACTTAATTCTGGCTAAAACGAGACCAAAACGCGTGTTTAATATCATTTGTTTGGAATTATGCGTGCTTTTTGTGTTTATTGTGTTTTCAGAGCCAACCGGATGGATATTGGAGAAAACATGGGATTGCACGGGTTTCATCGAAGAAAAAGACTCAAGACGAAGTCTATTGTCCAAGAGATGCAAAAGATTTGAAGTCATTGTGCCTATTTGAAGATCTATCGAAGAAAAGGGCCAAAGATGGAAGATTCATATATGTCGAAGAACTCGAGTCTATTAAACAAAAAATTTTAAGACGAGTTGGAATTATTCACCGACACTTCTCAAAATCCAAAGTCGGAAACGTTTGTTTAAAGAGACGTAAAGACCAAAGATGAAAGAAGAAGAGAAGCCCATTTACAAGCCCACAATCAAACACCTATAAATAGGCCTACACTTCACAACTTTGGGAGCTAGCTAGTTAGTTTTTCATTTTTTTCATATCTCTAGTTTTAGAGAGAGAAAGTTCCCAACTTCCCAACTTTCTCTCACTAAGTTTTTCTTTGTTTTCATCTTTTAAATTTAAGCTTTCTTTAATCTTTGCATTTGGATTCCATTAATCAAATTCAAGTTTAAGTTTAAGCTTTGTGTTCTTTAATCTCATTCTATATTTCTTGGTTTGTTTTATCTTTGATCCGAATTGCATACTTCATTCATGTGATTTGATGATTTCGTGATTGAAGGATTAAACTTCTTAGTTTATACATAAGCTCTTACACGTATAAGCTATAAGCTCTCTATGCTTATTGGCTTATTTCTTGTTTTAGCTTATTGGTTTTCGGATCTCATCAAGGTTTTAGTCACTCAAAAGTTTCGTTTATAAAGTTTATGATTTTATGTTCTCAAAAGTTATCAAATTTAAGCTTTTTGAAGTGTTTAAGTTGCGGGTAAAATAGCTTATTGATTGTGCTTATTGAGTTCTAAGGTTGCCACCATTTTCGGATTAAGTAGAGCTTCCATCGCAATCCTGGGGATTCTCCATATTCCGACGGGTTACTGGTTTTGATCGCAATAACCCTTAAGGGTTTTACTTTGCGATCGGTTGGTCATTCCCCCTTATTCCGATTTGGATTGCGATCGCTCATTGAGATCGCATATTCCGACGGGACTAAGGTCTTGGTTAAGACGAAACTCTGCCCATTTTTCGACAGCAACTTTTCGATAGATCAACATTGCGACAGAGGTGTTTTTAATTATTCCGATCTGAAACATTGCGATAGAGCAAATTCCGATAGATGCACATTGCAACAGAGCCATATTCCGATAGAATTGACTTTAACATTCCGACAGCTTTACATTTATGTATTCCGATGGTTGTGATTTTGGTTCATTCCGATGGACATGATTTGCAATATTCTGATGGACTAAGTTTTTTAAGTTTTAAAGTTTTATAAAGTTTTTCATAAAGTTCTTTCTAAATAGCTTTTAGTTTAATATTTAAACGCTTTAATTTCGCTCAACGAAAATTTCATACTTGCTTTTAATTTAAAATAGATAATCAAACCAACCCCCTTTTAGTAACCAAGAACAACCATTCCACTTTGAACCGTGATCAATTCGAGAAGATACCGAGAACTAAATCTGAACCAATGAAAACGCTTGTATCAAATGGCGCCGCTGCCGGCTCTTCTCGTTAAGATTACCAGTTTTTTGTGAGAACTTGGATTTTGGGATCCGTTCGCCGTGAACGTTACTTTTTCATAAAAAATTTCAGAAAACCCTAAAAATAGAAAGTTTTCAAAAACTACAAAAAAAAATTAAATTAAAAAACCATAAAAAACCAAAAATATTTCTTGTTTGCTTTGTTAGTTCTTTTGCAGGTGCATGCGTACACGATCAACGTCTTATCAAGAGCCCGAGCCTCTCGAAGACTTAGACATGGCCGGTGTACACAACAACAACAATAACCCACCTCAAAACAATAACAACAATAACAATCCACCTATCAACAACAATAATAACAACAACAATGAACCTTTACTGGACAATCGCCCTATGATTGAACTATTACAAGCACATGTGGATGGAAACAATGATCCAATTGTCATACCGTGATTGCAGCCAACAACTTTAAGCTCAAATCCGGCTTTATCCAGATGGTCTCTACTCAACCATTCTTGGGGCGTACCATTGACGATCCACATGACCACATCAAAAGGTTCTTGCAACTCACGAATACGGTCAAATTCAATGGTGTTCCACAAGAGGTAATCCGTTTACAACTTTTTCCCTTTTCTTTAGAGGGACAAGCCCGGCATTGGCTTGCAAAGGAACCGCCACAAAGTATTCTGACGTGGACGGATTTGGAGACCAAGTTCATAAACAACTTTTTCCCACCCTCTCGTACTACCGCTTTGCGGAATGAAATCATTAATTTTGAACAAAAGTACGATGAGTCTTTTAGTGAATCTTGGGACCGTTTTAAAGATCTTTTAAGAAAGTGCCCACAACATGGTTTTACCAAAGTGCACCAAATTAATACTTTTTATAATGGTTTAAGCATGAATGACCAAGATTCACTAAATAGTGCCTCGGGGGGTAATATTTTGGTTAAGACTTCCAATGCCGCTTGGGATATTATTGAAAATAAGTCTCGTGTGCAAACCAAGAGTGTTCGGACCAATGCCGCTAGTGCTAGTACTAGTGACAACGACAAGCGACTTGACAAAATTACTACGCTTCTTGAATCGCTTGTTACCCACACCGCTAACAATACCAACAGCATCAATGCTAAAAACGCTCACGACGCTCAAGTCAATGCTGTTAGCCAACCATGTGAGATATGCGGGGGTCCTCACTCTTACACCACTTGTACCGCCACCCAAGACTATCCTTCTGAGAATGTTAATGCAGCATACGGTACCTATCCTCCGGCCGCTTATCAAGCTCGTCCTTAAGGTGACCGCAACTTGCTTAGCTACCACTCAAACAACTTTCTTTCCCCGCCCGGTTTTCCTCCTAACAACCCAAACCAACAACAAAACCTCAATCGCCCTCCTCAACAACAGCCTCGTGCACCATACCAACCACCTCACAAACAACCATATCCACCTCAAAGAAACAACCAAGTTTACCAACAACCTGCTTATCAACCACCCGCCTACAATGCTCCTCCCAACCAACCCACCGCATTACACCAAGATATTGGAACCTACATGAGGACTAATGACGTGATCGTGGACAATCTCCAGCGGGAAGTGCTCAACTTGAAAGCAGACATGGTGAAACAAGGGAACGATCTTCGAGCGGATATGAGAAATACTTTGGCAAGTCAAACGAATGACTTAAGGAACATGATGGCTAGTTTCTTCCAAGGTAATCAACCCTCTTCTTCGGGTACTCTTCCGAGTAACACCATTGTGAATCCAAGAGGGGAGATGAAAGCAATCACCACTCGCAGTGGCAAAGGTACCAAGGAACCCGAGCTTCCTATACCTCCACCGGTGATTGTGACTAAGGAAAACGAGTCACTTGCTCCTATTCCTCAACCTTCTACTTCCCCAATTTCTCCACCTCTTACTTCTACCCCTCCTCCACCCAAGGATGTGAGTGATCCTATTCTCCCAAAGACTTCCTCTTCTTCCGAGATACCTTATCCATCAAGGTTGAGGAAAGAGAAGCTCAAAAGCAAGGACGATATTCAGGTTTCGAACTTTCTCAAAATGTTTAAACAATTGAATTTTAACATCTCCTTCGCTGAGGCTCTCGCTCACATGCCTAAATACGCGAAAATGTTCAAAGATCTTCTTAGCGACAAGGAGAAGCTTCTTGATATCGCTAACACCCAACTTAATGAGAATTGCTCTGCAGTCCTTTTAAGGAAATTGCCAACCAAGCTTGGTGATCCGGGTCGTTTCTTAATCCCTTGCAACTTCCCGGGAGTAGAGAATTGCATGGCCCTAGCCGATCTAGGTGCCAGTATTAACTTAATGCCTTTAAGTGTCTGGAAGCAGTTATCTCTCCCTGAGCTAGTCCCCACCAAAATGACTTTGGAATTAGCTAACCGTACGGTTGCTTATCCAGTGGGGATAGCCGAAGACGTTTTTGTAGGAGTCGACAAATTCACTTTTCCTGCTGATTTCGTCGTCGTTGACTACGATATGGACCCTCGTGTGCCATTAATTGTTGGTCATCCATTCTTGAGGACCGGTCGCACTCTCATCGATGTTGAAGCGGGTGAGCTTATCATGAGAGTGGGTGACGATAAAATCGTCTTCAACATGGGAAAGCTTTCTAAACAGCCTTATTCATACGAGAGTGTTAATTGTATTGACGTTCTTGATGAGGCTTGTGAAGAAAACTTCAAAGATGCTTGTAAAAGTATTCCTACCTCTCTTCCCAATGTTGAGACTGTTTCCTCTATTGATTCATCACTATCTCTATTTGGAGAAAGTGATTTCCTTTGGAAAGATTTGGAAGCCACCATGGGAGATGTGAACTTAGAACATGACGATTCTCCCACCGATTGGGATGAAGATCTTCGCCTCATTGAGAACCTTCTTAAAGAAGACAATATTTCTCCACCATCTCCCAAGGCTATTGCTATCGATGAACCGACTTTGAATACGCCTCCCATCGAAAATCCTCCGGATTTAGAACTTAAGGAGTTGCCGCCCCATCTCGAGTACGTATTTCTTGAAGAAAAGAAGAAGTCGCCTGTCATCATTGCTAAGGACTTGAACGAAGAAGAAAAATCTTGCCTCATCGCCGTGCTTAAAGATCATAAGAAGGCAATTTCTTGGAAAATTTCCGACATCCGCGGAATTGATCCAAACTTTTGTACTCACAAGATTCTCATAGAAGATGACTTTAAACCCGCAATCCAGAGCCAAAGAAGGGTTAATCATCGTATTCATGACGTCATCAAACAAGAGGTTATCAAACTTCTTGATGCCGGCTTGATTTACCCTATCTCGGATTCGCCTTGGGTAAGTCCCGTCCATTGTGTGCCCAAGAAGGGCGGAATAACCGTTGTTCCCAATGAACACAACGAGTTGATTCCCACTCGTCTCGTTGCTGGGTGGAGAGTTTGTATCGACTATCGCAAACTCAATGATGCCACGAGAAAAGATCACTTCCTCTTCCTTTCATGGATCAAATGCTCGAGCGTCTTGCGGGTAATGACTATTACTGCTTTTTAGACGGTTTCTCCGGGTATTTTCAAATTCCCATCGATCCCAAAGACCAAGAAAAGACCACATTCACTTTTCCCTACGGAACATTTGCTTAAAAACGCATGCCATTTGGTTTATGCAATGCTCCTGGGACATTCCAAAGGTGTATGATGGCTATCTTCCATGACATGGTTGAAGAAACTATGGAAGTATTCATGGATGATTTCTCGATTTATGGCGATTCTTTCTCTGCTTGCCTTGCCAATTTAGAACGTATGCTTAAGCGATGTGAAGACACTCGCCTTGTTCTTAATTGGGAAAAATGCCATTTCATGGTAAAAGAGGGCATCGTGCTAGGACACAAGATCTCAAAAGCCGGTCTTGAAGTAGACCGTGCAAAAGTCAATGTAATTTCTAAGTTGCCTCCACCTTCAACCGTGAAGGGTGTGAGAAGTTTCCTCGGTCATGCGGGCTTCTACCGTCGCTTTATCAAAGATTTTTCTAAAATCGCTCGCCCGATGACCCACCTCTTGGAAAAAGATACTCCTTTTATCTTTTCCACAGAGTGTATCGAAGCCTTCAACATTCTTAAGGATAAGCTAACTAAGGCACCCGTCTTGGTTACCCCTAATTGGGAGCTGCCTTTCGAGTTGATGTGTGATGCTAGCGACTTTGCTATTGGAGCGGTTTTGGGCCAAAGAGTGAATAAACACTTCCAACCAATCCATTACGCTAGCAAGACAATGACAGGGGCTCAATTGCATTACATGACAACCGAAAAAGAGCTTTTAGCTGTTGTCTATGCTTTTGAAAAGTTCCGCCCCTATCTTGTCCTTTCTACCACAATCGTGTATACCGATCATTCCGTGTTGAAGTACTTGTTAACTAAACAAGATTCCAAACCAAGACTTCTTTGCTGGGTTTTGCTACTTCAAGAATTTAAAATCGAAATTCGTGATAAGAAGGGAGCTGAAAACCTAGCCGCGGATCATCTCAGTAGACTTGAGGATCCTTACCAAGGGGATCATCCGAACAAAGAGATCAATGACTCTTTTCCCCTGGAGACCTTAATGTCTATCAACTCGACTTCTGATGAAACCCCGTGGTTTTCGGACATTGCAAACTACTTGGCGGGTGGAATTCTCGTTGACGGGCTAACATCCCAACAAAAGAAGAAGTTCTTCAAAGACATTAAGACTTACTTTTGGGATGACCCGTATCTATTCAAACAATGTGCTGATTTGATTATTCGCTGATGTGTTGATGGACTGGCAGCTTTAGAAATCCTTGACGCTTGCCACAAAGGACCCACCGGTGGTCACTTTGGTCCCAACTACACCGCCAAAAAAGTGTTTGACTCGGGATTTTATTGGCCCACCATTTATCGTGATTCTCACGAGATGGTTAAACGTTCTGATGCTTGCCAAAAACAAGGCAAGATCACACATAAAGACGAGATGCCTCAGAATTTCATTCAAGAATGTGAAATCTTTGATGTTTGGGGTATCGACTTTATTGGGCCATTCCCTTCATCTAAAGGAAACAAATACATCCTTGTAGCCGTTGACTATGTTTCCAAATGGGTTAAAGCCAAAGCTTTACCCACTAATGACGCAAGGGTGGTTTGTAACTTTTTGAAATCGTTGTTCGCTAGATTCGGTGTGCCTCGTGCCATTATTAGTGATCGCGGGACTCATTTTTGCAATGATCAATTCGCAAGAGTCATGGCTAAGTATGGTGTAAATCATCGTCTTTCCACCGCTTACCACCCACAAACTAATGGCCAGGCTGAAATCTCTAACCGAGGATTAAAGCGAATTCTTGAAAGAACCGTGGGAGAGCATCGTGCCTCATGGGCTGATAAACTTGATGATGCTTTGTGGGCTTTTCGTACCGCATACAAGACTCCGATTGGTTGTACATCATATCGTCTTGTGTACGGGAAAGCGTGCCACCTCCCCATTGAGTTGGAGCACAAGGCTTACTGGGCCTTGAAGTGGGCTAATTTTGATATCAACAAAGCCGGTGACCTACGCAAGATCCAACTCAATGAGCTGAATGAACTCCGTAATGAGGCTTATGAAAATTCTTTGATCTATAAGGAAAAGACTAAGCTCATTCACGATTCGAAGATTAAAAACCGAGAGTTCCAAGTTGGAGACAAAGTGTTACTCTTTAACTCTCGGTTGAAAATCTTTTCGGGGAAGCTGAAATCTCGTTGGACCGGCCCATTCACCATTGCCTAAATTTTTCCATATGGTACTCTCGAGCTCGCTCAACCTACTGGACCTAATTTTAAGTGTTGATCCCAAACTTAAATCGATTTAGCTTTATGTATACGAGATTAGATCAAGTAATACACTTAGAGAAACCTTTGTATATGTATATGACAATCTAAGTGCTATGCGGAATTAACACTTAAACAAGAACACACAAGATGTAAACAAACTTTCACTTTGATTAATGATATCAAACTTGCTTACAATGAAAGTAGTTTACGTATGAAAAACTTATATTGAACATTAACCTAAAGGTATTCTTTTATAGACATAAGAAGCCTTGTACAATAATCTACGTATCAACATTTCTAGGTAAAGATAAATATAGAAAATACATTGTTGTTCCTATCTTTACTAGAAGTAATCTAGAATACAATAAACGCGTAGAGTATATCTTTCCATCAGTGCTTGTCTTCAATGTATCAACGCTTGACTTTGTCTTGTCAACGCTTGAGCTGTCAGCATTTGTATTACTCCTGTCAACGCTTGTTTTACTCTTGTCAGCGCTCAAGTAGACTGGCTATAATTTATTCCCAACAATCCTCCCCTAAACTTGATATCTACTCCAGTGATCAAGTTTCTGAATAAACATTAAGGACTAGGAGGAATCTTACAAACCTTCTCATATTGTTAATAAATAAATCAGATCAAATCTTTTGCCACGTCACTTGAATAATCAATTTCCAGCTGAGTGTTCTTCATCTTCTCCAAGACCTCCTTGGACATGAAGTACTGACCATCCACAAGTAGATACTCAGCAAACTTTTTAGAACTCAAATAATAAACACCAGCAGCTGAATACAATCTCCATTGAAGACCACTGAGATCATCTTCAAGATCCTTCCAAATAGCAGGATCTTCATCAATTGGTCCACACATTCTTTTGAATGTGGACCACAGTTTTATTCCATTGACTGAAGTTGGTGCTTCAGTCACATACTTGGCTTCTAATAACCTCCATAGATCTACCAAGTCTTCTCTGTCAAAACTTGCAAACAAAGATATAAGGGTGGTAAAAGTGTGAACCTCTTTTCCATACCTTCCAATCTTCTAAAACCCACATTCATCTTCTTCATAGCTTACAATTGGGTTTCTGGAATCAAGTGGTAACACTTGTACCATATCTGAAGCTTCTAATGGTGAGAGCTTGAGGCTCTTTCTTATGATAGCTTCACTTGGATGTAATGGATCCATATCTTTGGGAAACTCAAGAGAAACTCCCTTTTTCACTGGTCTGGGAACAAACATTTCCTTCTTGAGCTCCATTTCCTCTGCAAGTTCTTCTTTTCTTTCATCAGAAAGAAGTCTTAGAGTGTTTGCTTCCTGCACTCTAACCCAAATGGGATAAGCTCTACATTCCAACTCATCAAATGTCAATGCCATCAACTTCTTATAAGTCCACCATGTTCCAGGACACCTGAGCAACATGCAGTACAACTCCCTTCTATCCCTTTTCAAATTTGAGAGAACATTGCTGGCTTTGTGTTTCAGAATAACCTTGTAATCCTTTTGGACTCTGAGAAGAATCTCCAAACCCCATATCTGATCTGAAATGGTCAAATGTGGATTCTCCATACACCTATCTTCCCAGGCATGATACATCTGAACCACCTCTGGCATATCAAAATCAACCTGCAATTTCAACTCATTCAATTTCTCCTTGGCCAACTCATCTCCATACCTAAGTCTTTCTGGCTGTTCTATGATCATAACACTTGAGTCTGAACTGGCTTCATCACTTCCTTCTTGCTCTTCTGAAGTGACAACAAAACGTGACTCTCTCACCTCCTTTCTTTCTTGTTCCACAATTTGTGCAGCCAACTTTCTATCAAACTCAATCTGTGTTGCATTCTTTGGAACAACCTCTTCTACCATAATACCCTTACCCTTATCTAATGGATCAATTGTTGGTAAGGTAGATGGTAATACCTGTGAAGAAACCTCTTTGATGATGGATGATGACTGGGATACATCAACCTCATTTGCAGGTCTGTCAACGCCCAATTCTGCTTTGTCAGCGCCCAAGATACTCATGTCAGCGTTCCAATTCTCCTTGTCAACGCTCAAATTTCCTGCCTCAGCGCCTTTTACAATTTCCTCCAACATGGCTGTAAATGATAAATTTAAGTTTGTAGGAGAGACTAGAGACGTATCAAAACATGTCTGTTTCTTCAAACTTGTTAGGGCCTCAGCAACATCCAAAGACTGACCATCATGGCTGCCCTTATCACTCACATTTATTTGTTCATCCTCCCCTTTGGAAGATTCCTCCATCCCTCTCCTTGTACTAGCAGTCTCCAAAATAACAATCCTCTCCCTCAATTGCTTGAGTTCAAGGCCTTGTGTGCTGACAACTTGTACCAAGTCTGCATTTTGCTTTTGCAAGCTCATGCAGACAGCCGTCAATTCCATTAGGGTCATTGGTTCCAATCTGCCCTCTTCTAAAATGAGTATTTGACCTCTCAAGTTAGATTCATTGGGCATGGATGAGGTCTTAAGTATGTTAGGACTGTCTTGGCCAGCTTCTAAGCCAGAACCAATAGTCCCAGCCTCATCCATAACACCAACCACACTTGTGGTGGTGGTTCTCTCTGCTACATGGCTAGGACCACTAGAGGAGAACACTCCAGTAGTCCTTTGGCATTTTTGTAACCTATATTGTGTTGGTGGAGATGATGATGTGGATTGGGTGGATGTGGGTTGGTTAAGGGGTGTTTGGGTCTATGAAGGTTGTGTGTCAACGTTTGAAATAGGCACATCAACGCCAACATTTAACGTGTCAGCGTCAAAGGGTTCCTGGTCAATTTGCATATGTTGTAGTGAAGGTAAAGGTTCATGTATTGGGTCAATTTGGGGTTGAGGGTCAGGTTGGGGTTGAGCTGCCTCAATAACAGCAATCATAGCTGGGGTTAGGGGTAGGTCACGATGTGGGGGTGAGTTCATCTTCATAAAAATTGCTTTCTTTTGCACAGGGATCTCATAAAAATCATTATGATCCCTTGTGCAGTATCCTTGAACAGCAAAAACCATTTGTAAAAATCTGGGATAAGCTAAAGTCATTTTGTTCCCTTTATTTTTACACATGCCCTCAAAAATCATTTTAGAATAATTAATTTTTTTCCCAGTAGCAATGCACACAATAGCACTTGCAATAGATCTATTGATCTCATTGTGTGCAGTGCACTTGGGACTCAAACATTGTAGGAGGACATGTATTAGGTGCTTCTAGGCTGGGGGAAACTCCTGTTTATGATATTTATTTAAAGTTCCTTCATCAGGAAAAGTATAACCCAAAGCCCTTAGTCCTTGTTCTATTTCACTAATGGGAAGGGTGGTTATACCATCAGCATCATCAAGATGCAAAGCTTGGCGTACCAAAGCTTCAGTAACCACCCAAGTTCTCCCATGAACAATAGAAGATAATGTAGTCACTTTATTAACTGTTGAGGAACTAACAGTGTTCCAAAACTGTTTAATATGTGTGACAGGAATGAGTGGTGCATGAGAAAGAGCATACCTAATAGGAGATGCGTTCAAATACGCCACCATTTGTGTGTATTGGGGAAACAGAGTATCATCAGCTTCAAGATACGCGATCATGTTGTGTTGGCTTCTGAATCCTAATTCCAAATCTGATGGTTTAAACTTTGGTGCCATTGTTGAAAGCTGTTTAAAATGATTGATGAAGATGAAGTTGATAAGAGAAAATTGTGTTAGACAAGAATAATAGGTACCCTGTTTAAAAATAGGAGCCAAATTTATAGGAGAAGAAAATGCATGTGATTGGCCCAAAAATAGGCAAGTATTTTCAAAATGTAATCATGAAAATATTGAAAAATAATAAGTTCATCTCATGCATTAAATGAAAGTTATCAACTCCCAAAATTACGGCCTAAAAATATGTTAAAAAGTAACAACTGGGTAGGTCCCATTGAGTGTCAACGGTCAAAAATAACCTATCAACGCCCAACGGCTATATTCTTGTCAACGTTTGCCATAGCCATGTCAGCGTCTAAATTGGTCACAACAACGCTTGGAAAAATACTTGTCAGCGTCCAAAAATAAAAATGTTTAAAAATGAAAAATGACCTTAACAAAGTAATTTATCCTAGAGAAGATAACCAAAAAGTTGATAATTATTATAGGGCGGCAAGCACTGTCCAGTTATGCACACTTGCTTATGCAAGATAGACATAACAGTCCTCTAGTGTCCTTTGCTAACCAAAACTCTTAACAACTAAGGTACCTTATAAAATTCCTTGTTACTCCCAGGTAAATCCCATGATAAAATCAGTCCCAAGTCTCCGAACAGACCACAACCAATTCTAGGCCAAAAATGTCTTGGCAGCATGCATAGTATATCAACTTTGCATGCTACAGTGCCTCATGATTTAGTAAAACTAACTCATACTCACCTGTGGACACAATCTAGAATTGTGATAAGATCATCATATGGATACCCAAACATCCTAAAGGTTCCTAAAACCTCCCCTTAAACTATGATACATAAGGTGCTAAAAATATGCATGAACATAAAAAATTTATGTCAAGATAGGAATTAAAAATTACAACCATCATCCATAAATAAAAACTTGTCCAAATGCTTCTCCAATGATCCATAAGCAACTCTGTATCCAATGGTATATTGCTAACACCACCTGCATATTTAGATTAAAAACCACAAAACTAACATTGTTGTTGACAACGCCCCGATAACACATAACAGCGTTGAGGGAAGCTTTGTCAGCGTTAGACAAATATATTGCTGACAACGTTACAAAAACACTTATCAGCGTTCAAGCAACCTTTGTCAGTGTTAGAAAAATATAGTGGAAAATCTAAATTATCAAAAAGATTAATAACAATGCATTATCCTGTACATACTTTTACAAAAAGACTCCAAAACACATATTATGTGAGATTGATCATTCCAATACTTGTTACCAAGTATTGAAACCTCCCAGCATCAAAAGGTTTAGTTAGTAAATCTGACACATTTTCCTCAGTGTCAACCCTATCTGGTTGTATTAAACCCTTTTCAAAACAATCTCTTATAAAATGGTGTCTAATTTCTATGTGTTTAGTTTTAGAATGATGTACAGGATTCTTAATAATGCATAAAGTGCTGTTATTGTCAACAAATATCTTGGTATGCATGAAATTATACCCATAGTCCAACAGCTGGTTCTGAATCCACAAAACTTGTCCACAACAAGCAGCTGCAGCCACATACTTAGCTTCAGTTGTAGAATTAGCCACCACTGTTTGTTTCTTGCATTGCCAATATATTAACCTGCTCCCAAGAAACTGACATCCACCAGTTTTGGATTTCCTATCAAATTTATCACCTCCATAGTCACTGTCTGAATATGCAATCAGCTCCAATGGTGAATCCTTTGGGTACCACAAACCAAGACTAAGATAGCATCTTAGGTACCTAAAGATCCTCTGCACAGCATAAAGGTGACATTCTTTGGGAGTCACTTGATGGCGTGCACAAGCACACACAGCAAACATGATGTCAGGTCTGGAGGCTATAAGGTACATCAATGATCCAATCATGGATCTATAGTGCCTGACATCAACATCTTTCCCATCTCCAATCTTTCCCCAAGGGTGCTCTCTATCCATAGGAGTAGTAGCCCTCTTTTCATGTGGAGAAAAGCCAAATTTCTTTAAGATCTCAGCCACATATTTATCCTGGGAGATGAAGATACCATCTTCTTTCTGCTGAACTTGTAAACCAAGAAAGAAGTTTATCTCCCCCATAGCACTCATCTTGAATTTGTCAGTCATCAGCTTGGAGAAATCCTCACTCATCTTTGGATCAGTAGACCCAAAAATGATGTCATCAGCATAGACCTGAACAAGCAACACATCCTTACCTTTTTTCTTTGTAAATAGTGTCTGATCTATGGTGCCCCTCTTGAATCCATTGTCCACCAAATAAGTAGACAAAGTACCATACCATGCTCTAGGGGCTTGATGAAGTCCATACATAGCCTTCTTGACTCTATACACCTTGTCTGGATTCTCTGGATCCTCAAAACCAGGAGGCTGCATCACATATACCTCCTCAACAATTGTTCCATAAAGGAAGGCACTCTTGACATCCATTTGATAGACAGTGAAGCCCATGCAGGATGCATAGGCTAAAAAGATCCTAATAGCTTCAATCCTTACAACTGGTGCGAAGACTTCCTCATAGTCTATCCCCTCCTCTTGTGTATATCCCTGAGCCACTAATCTTGCCTTGTTTCTGACCATAATACCTCTTTCATCTCTCTTGTTTCTTAGAACCCATCTTGTCCCTATAGGTCTGACATATCTGGGACAGTCAACCAGCTCCCAAACATCCTGAATTGCAAATTGGTGAAGCTCATCCTGCATTGCTTCCACCCAACTTGGTTCTTTGAGAGCATCAAATATTTTCTTGGGTTCCTGTTGTGACAGAAAACAGGCAAACAAACATGCTTGCACAAGAGGGGTATCAACCTTCTTGTGTATATTGGCAATAAATCCACCAAGACCTTGATGAGATCTTCTTGTCCTAACAGGAGTCATAATATCACCAATGATTTGAGAAGTGGGGTGATTCTTCATAGTAGAAGTGAGAACTCCTCCTTCAAAAAGTTTGGTGTCCTCAACCTCATTCTCCATGTTTCCAATATCTTCTTCATCAGACTCTCTTTCATCTACATGGGGATGAACTTCTTCATATAAATTGGAAGGTTCACCTTGTTCAAAAGTGGAAGAGAAAAGATATGCAAAAGTGTTGTCAACGCCTGAATCTTGGTTGTCAGCGCTTGGGCTAACAACGCTTGAACTGTTGTTGTCAACGTCTAAGCCATCAACATCTGAATTGGTCTTGTCAGCGCTAGATTTGCCTTTGTCAGCGCCTGAAGGACCATGCATGTTTGTATCTGGTGGTACTTGGGGACCACCATTATCTTTACCAGCAGCAGCAGCAGCAAAAGCATATGTCCAAATGGGGATTGTAACATATTCTTGGATAGGAGATGACTTCTCTGCTTGTGATCCAACCTTTTCATGAACCTGTGTACCTGAAATATCAACAACTTGTTCTTCCACAACATTTGAAGTTACCTTCACAATGTCTGGATTAGTGACAGGCATATAATTTAAAGTTCTAGATAAAGGTTCCAAGTCAAACAACTAATTTGGACCACTTTTAGGATCACTAGGTTTATTCTCTAAAAACCTAACATGTACTCTTTCAAGTATATGTTTTTCCTCTTTAAGATAAACCCTATATCCCTTGCTCTGCACTGAATACCCCATGAAGTAGCCTTCATCACCTTTTGCACTAAATTTACCTAAGGCATCACTAGTATCTAAAACTACTACATGACAATCAAAAGGTTTGAGAAAACCAATATTAGGTTTTCTTCCCCAAAGTAACTCATAAGGTGTTTTGTTCTGAATTTTGTTGACCAATGCTCTATTTTGAACATAACAAGCTGTATTAACAGCTTCAGCCCAAAAGGCTATAGGAAAATAAGCATCAGCCAACATGGTTCTGGCTGCTTCAATTAGGGTTCTATTTTTCCTTTCAGCAACCCCATTTTGCTTAGGGGTTCTGGCAACACTAAATTGCCTAGTAATTCCTTTCCTGGCACAAAAATCATCTAACACTTTATTCCTAAATTCACCACCATTATCACTCCTAAGCATTTTAACTTCATTGCCTGTTTTCTTCTCAATCTGAGTGATAAAATCAATTAAAGTGTCAGCTGTGTCACTCTTCATAGCTAAAAAGAAAGTCAAATTAAACCTAGAAAAGTCATCTGCGATGACAAAGCAGTAGGATTTACCATTCAAACTTTCTATATTGGTTGGACCAAAGAGGTCCATATGAAGCAAGTGAAGAGGTCTAGTACTAGAGTGCACCTGTTTGGACTTGAATGAGACCTTGTGCTGCTTGCCTTTAAGACATGCAACACAAGAGTGGTCATTGTGGAAGGCCTTTTTAGGCAAACCATCAACCAAGCCAAGTCTCATGAGCCTGTTTATATTCTTAAAATTTATGTGCCCTAGTCTCTTGTGCCATAAATTACTTTCATCTACTGAAGCTTTAGCATAAAAACAAGACATATTGTTATTCATTCTAATCCCATTCAGATTCACATTGTATATGTCTTTATGCCTAGGTGTTCTATAGTCAATATATTTCTCATCAGGGATCTTATAATCCTTGCTTAACACCAAACATTCAGTATCAGTAAACAGAACTTTATTTTTGTTATCACAAACTTGTGATACACTAAAAAGATTGTAATCAAGTTCTTTTACCAGGAATACGTTCTCAAAACGCAAGTTCTTGGTGAGAAGTGTTCCTTTGCCTGTGATAGTGCCATATCCGCCTCCAAAGTAAACCTTATCACCATCCTTAATGGGAGTGAAGTTAGTAAGATAATCTTCCTTCCCTGTCATGTGCCTTGAGCATCCACTGTCCCAATATCCATAATCATTGACCTGTTTTTGAATGCCCTGCACATAAAGAAAACAAGTTAGTTTTCTTTAGGAACCCAAGCCTTGGAAGACTTGGATTCATCTGGTTGTTCAACAAGAACAGACTTAGTTCTCATAACAACCCCTTCTTCATCCCTTTTTGGATGAAATACCCAGTTAACCCCAATAGGTTTTGTAATGACCTTTGAAATGTAATTAAATCTGTTGCAAGTCATTGAAATCCCATTATCATTAAGGTTTTGATCTTTCTTTGGTCTCCATGTCAAGCTTAAAGAAGCTTTAGACCCCTTACCCTGTGGTTGCAAATATTTAGGTCTGGTCACGTTTCTGTCAGCGTTGGAATTGGTCTTGTCAACGCTAAAATTACCCTTGTCAGCGTTGAACCTAGGGTTTGCTACAGAAACCCATTGCCTATTAGACCAAGTAATTGTCTTTTGAAATGGTCTTTGTCCATGAGTGTTAGACCCTCTAGTGAAGAATGGGGCGGGTCTAACAACTTGTGGACTTTGCTGCACACAAGGTTTGGGTCTGACAACGTTTGACTTTCTAACAACGTTGACTTTGTTCCTGTCAGTGCTGAATTTGTTCCTGTCAGCGCTGACTTTGGGAGCGTTGACACACTTATATGCAAAATGTGAAAAGCTACCACAAGTGTAACAGGCTTTTCTAGACACAACCCTAGGTCTAGAAGATAAGAAGCCTGTTCCATCATTGCTAACTTGGCTCTTAGGTGACCTAGTATTCCTATACATCTCTGCATACTTAATGCTAGGTTTTCTAACAGTGTTTGAGCCAAGGTCAACAGCTTTACCAGTGATTGGGTTTGTAACCTTAATGGTAGTTGACTCATTAGGATTTTCACATAGTAAGACACCCTTAACAAATAAGGTAGGGTTAGCTTTCTTCCATTCATTCAGGTCAGTCAACTTTTGTTGATACTCTTCAATTGGGGTGACAACTCTTGGTGGAGGAATGAATTCCTCCTCTTGGAGTTCTGGCAAACCAGTCCAAGATAGGTCCTTTTGTTGGACACCATAGAAGTCACCAGCTGGTGGTGGAACCACTGAGTAGTCTTTCATCCCAATCCCAGTCATGTCCTTAGGATCCCTTTGTTTACTCACACATTCTCCTAGGGTTTGTGTGGCCTTATCAAATCTTTGAATTTTAAGGCCAACATTATCTTTATTCTTAATGGCTTCATCTAACTTAGCCTGTAACTCACCATTAACCCTTTCCATGATATTTCTAATATCCATACTAGCATTTAACTCATGTTTTAAGATATTTATTTTATCTTTTAAATCAAATTCTATTTTCTTGTATTCAGAAACTGTCTTTTCAATTTCAGTGAGAGCTAGTTGGTAATTAGACAGTTTGCATCTTTCAGTACTCACATCATCTAATAATCTTAGCACCTCTTTGTTAAGTTTCTCAGTGTTTAACCTACAACCTTTACTATAAAAAGCATCATCGTATACCTCATTATCAGATGAAGAGGAGGAGTGTGCCATGAGAGCATATTCAACATGCTCTTCTTCTTCAATTTCAGCAACCAAAGCTTTATCCTCTTCCATATCCTTAGCCAGATAGCTCCAATCCCATCCCATACCATCAATTCCTTGAACTGCAACCATGGCTTTAGGATCCTGAGCCTTAACAATTTGGCTTGAAGCTTTGCCAGCATCAGATCTTCTAGGAGATCTGCATTCCCTCATGAAGTGCCCCATACGATGACAGTTGTAGCACTCAACTTTGGATTTATCAAATCCAGTTGTGTCCTTTGCATTGAAGGTCATCTTCTTCTTAAACCTTCTGTTCCACCTTTTTGCTCTTATACTAGCAAGAGCCATGTTCCACTTAATGTCCATCTCTTCCAAGTGCTCATCACTTATCTGCTCAAGGTCCTTATATGTAATCACTGAACCATTGGGCAAAGAAGCAATATAAGCACATACAGTATCCATATCCAAACCAGCAGGTTTAACTCTTGGTGAGTCACTTTTGAATGTGTCAGCGTCTGAAAAGGAGACGTTGACAGGACATCTTCCAGCGCTGACACATGATGATCAAGTAACTGGATGCATGTAGGAGTCCTTCTGATTGAATTGACCTTCACTATGAGAAAAGAAGGCCATGTTACTGTTGGTGAACTTGCTTCCATGCTCCAAAAGAGTTTCATCTTCCAACAGCCTCAGTTTGTTGTAGATATCATCAAACGTGGAACTTTTGTGAGTATTATTGGCAAGAATAGATCTTGCCTCAATTTTCCACGCCTCACCAAGACTTTTAAGAAAAGTAGCATTAATATCAACATCACCAAGTTGTGTCCCCATGAAGGACAATTTGCTTGTAATATCAAGCAATCTTCTTCTCACACTACTAAGCTTTTCATTAGGTTGAGCCTTGAAGACAGCATAATCATGCATGAGTTGCTTCTTCTTCTTTTCCTTAGTATCTTCATTGCCACCATATGCAACTTCAAGAGCTGCCCAAAGGTCTTTAGCAGATTCATAACCTCTGTATTTATGCTGGTTCTCTTGTCCCAAAGAGAGTTTCAGAATATTTAGGGTTTTCATATCAACCCTTTTCTTTGCTATGTCTTCAGCAGACACAGCTCTACCATCATCAGGCTTTTCTTTCTTATCTGCTTCAGAACATCCAGCAACAGCTGCTCTTCCAGCAATAGCATTAGCAATCTTTTGAGCCTTATCGAATGTGTTTCCATATTCAATAATCATATATATTACTGTATATTCAATAATCCAAGTCATTTTATCAGGTTATCATATGGTTACTTGTTGTTTTATACAGCCTCTAAATTTAATCAAGATTTTAACATCTTTACATGTAGATTTTAATCTTTTTAACCAAATCTATCAACACAAGATCCCCACATAATACTTTGATCATCATTTATCATCATATACATATATATATTTATAAAGAAAATACAGAATTACATTTACAAAATAACAAGGTAATGGAAGAAATGATCTTGTTACCAACCAAGATAGTGAAAGTTAAGAATAAGACTTGGTTTTTGATAACCAATCTTATGATAAACCAAGACCACCTTCAAGATCACCCAACTACATGAACACCTTGAGAAAAATCAGCCCTAGACTCCAAGGAAACTTCTTTGTAGATGTTAGAATCACCTCCAATCAACAAGACTTCAAAAGGCTTTCATCTTATGCAAGTTTAACACAAGATTTATGGTTGAATTTTAATCAAATGGTGGTGTTTATGGTGGTGAATGGACGGAAAAGAGAGAGTAGAGAGAGAGTTTGTGTGAGATTGCATGTAAGAAATGAGGGTAGTGGTTTGATGTTAGCTAGTTTTGAGGTGTGAATGGTTTTGGTGAAAACAAAGGACAAGTGTCATTAGTTTTATTATTAAGTTGACACATCAAAGGGGTGTTGGCTAAGTCTTGGCCGTCCCTTTGTGGGGGTGGGGAAAGTGTTAACTTGTCTCATCCCCACAACGGGTACTCCTCGATTCTAGTTTCCTGGATTTGCGTGCCCTCAGGTCATTTTACGAAAAACGTTTTTATAAATTATGAATCAACAGCACAAAACAAATCTAATAAAAATTGTCTCATCAAAAACGGAGTTCAAAAACGTAAATACGTAAACCTAGGGTTTCCGGCTTAGTCGTAAAGGACGTTAAATTATGCATGTAATCCCTAATTTCAACCCGTAAATTGTGAGTTCATCAACCAACACAAAAATAAGTTTCAAAATAATATACGAGAAAATAATTTACTACCTGAAAATGTTAGATTGTCACAGCATTCCTCCTAAAAGGGATCAACGTCCTCGTGATCCATTTCATTTTGATGTCCGTTTCTTAATGAAATCAAAGAGGTGTGGGTATTTCTTCCACATTTCATCCTCTCGTTCCCAAGTAAATTCTGGTCCATGCTTTGAATTCCACCGGATCTTGACGATAGGTATTGATAGGTGTGAAAACACCCATCCTTTTACCACTTAATTCTGGCTAAAACGAGACCAAAACGCGTGTTTAATATCATTTGTTTGGAATTATGCGTGGTTTTTGTGTTTATTGTGTTTTTAGAGACAACCGGATGGATATTGGAGAAAACATGGGATTGCACGGGTTTCATCAAGAAAAAGACTCAAGACGAGGTCTATTGTCCAAGAGATGCAAAAGATTTGAAGTCATTGTGCCTATTTGAAGATCTATCGAAGAAAAGGGCCAAAGATGGAAGATTCATATATGTCGAAGAACTCGAGTCTATTAAACAAAAGATTATAAGACGAGTTGGAATTATTCACCGACACTTCTCAAAATCCAAAGTCGGAAACGTTTGTTTAAAGAGACGTAAAGACCAAAGATGAAAGAAGAAGAGAAGCCCATTTACAAGCCCACAATCAAACACCTATAAATAGGCCTACACTTCACAACTTTGGGAGCTAGCTAGTTAGTTTTTCATTTTTTTTCATTTCTCTAGTTTTAGAGAGAGAAAGTTCACTAAGTTTTTCTTTGTTTTCATCTTTTAAATTTAAGCTTTCTTTAATCTTTGCATTTGGATTCCATTAATCAAATTCAAGTTTAAGTTTAAGCTTTGTGTTCTTTAATCTCATTCTATATTTCTTGGTTTGTTTTATCTTTGATCCGAATTGCATACTGTTGGGAATAAATTAAGGCCAGATCACTTGAGCGCTGACAAGAACAATTCAAGCGTTGACAAGAACAAAGCAAGCGCTGACAGCTCAAGCGTTGACAAGTTAAAGTCAAGCGTTGACACATTGAAGACAAGCACTGATGGAAGATATAATCTACATGTTTATTATATTCTAGAATACTTCTAGTAAGGATAGAAACGACAATGTATTTTCTATATTTATCTTTACCTAGAATAGCTGATACGTAGATTATTATACAAGGCTTCTTATGTCTATAAAAGAAGGCTTTTATGTTAATGTTCAATATCAAGTTTTATATAAGTTTTAATTCGTAAACATCTTTCATTGTAAGCAAGTTCGACATTCATAATCAAAGTGAAAGTTTGTTTATATCTTGTGTGTTCTTGTTTAAGTGTTAAATTCCGCATAACACTTAGATTCATAAAGCATATACAAAGGTTTCTCTACGTGTATTACTTGATCTAATCTCGTATACACAAAGCTAATCGATCTAAGTTTGGGATCAACAAGTGGTATCAGAGCTTGTTGAGGAACTTTTGATCTTTGAAGAACACCAGAACCCTAAAAACACCAAAACCC
Source organism: Glebionis coronaria (assembly GCA_025667525.1). Classification (NCBI taxonomy): domain Eukaryota; kingdom Viridiplantae; phylum Streptophyta; class Magnoliopsida; order Asterales; family Asteraceae; genus Glebionis; species Glebionis coronaria. Next base: position 45,150,821 of record CM046876.1, read on the forward strand.
TAATTTTCTCAGAAACCCTAACAACATCATGTCTGAAGCAATAACCTCATCCTCCTCACCCTTACCAAACATCAAGATTCCCATGCTTGATGCAACCAACTTTGACTTATGGAAGTTCAACTTTGAACAATATCTGGGGATCTATGACTACACACTCTGGGAGAATATTGAATATGGAAACTCATTCAATAAGGCTCAAAAGATTCTTGATGCCATAAGTCAAAGAACAGCTGTTGAAGGATGCCCTGAAGAGGATAAGAAAGAAAAACCTGGAGATGGTAGAGCTGTAGCTGCTGAAGATATTGCAAAGAAAAGGGTTGACATGAAAGCCCTAAATATTCTGAAAGTCTCTTTGGGACAAGAAAACCAGTATAAATATAGAGGCTATGAATCTGCTAAGGATCTTTGGGAAGCTCTTGAAGTTGCATATGGTGGCAATGCAGACACTAAAGAAGAAAAGAAAAAGCAACTTCTGCATGATTATGCTGTCTTCAAAGCTCAACCCAATGAGAAACTGAGTAGTGTGAGAAGCAGATTGCTTGACATCACAAGCAAGTTGTCCTTCATGGGGACACAAGTTGGTGATGTTGACACCAATGCTACCTTTCTTAAAAGTCTTGGTGAGGCATGGAAGATTGAAGCAAGATCTATTCTTGCCAACAATACTTACAAGAGCTCCTCGTTTGATGACATCTACAACAAACTAAGACTGTTGGAAGATGAAACTCTTTCAGAGCATGGAAGCAAAGTTACCACCAGCAACATGGCCTTCTTCTCTCATAGTGAAGGTCAATTCAATCAGGAGGACTCTTATATGCATCCAGTTACTGGATCATCATATGTCAGCGCTGGAACAAGTCCTGTCAACGTCTCTTTTTCAGACGCTGACACGTTCAAGAATGACTCCCCAAGAGTTAAACCTACTGGTTTGGATTTGGATACTGTTTGTGCTTACATTGCTTCTTTGCCCAATGGTTCAGTGATTACATATGAGGACCTTGAGCAGATAAGTGATGAGCACTTGGAAGAGATGGACATCAAGTGGAACATGGCTCTTGCTAGTATAAGAGCAAATAGGTGGAACAGAAGGTTTAAAAAGAAGATGACCTTCAATGCTAAAGACACAGCTGGATTTGATAAATCCAAAGTTGAATGCTACAACTGTCATCGTATGGGGCACTTCATGAGGGAATGCAGATCTCCTAGAATATCTGATGCTGGTAAACCCTCAAGTCAGGTTGTTAAAGCTCAGGATTCCAAAGCCATGGTTGCAGTTCAAGGAATTGATGGTACAGGATGGGATTGGAGCTATCTGGCTAAGAATGCTGAAGAGGATAAAGCTTTGGTTGCTGATATTGAAGAAGAAGAGCATGTTGAATATGCTCTCATGGCACACTCCTCCGCTTCATCTGATAATGAGGTATATGATGATGCTTTTTGTAGCAAAGGTTGTAGGTTAAACACTGAAAGACTTAACAAAGAGGTGTTAAAACTAAAAGATGATATGAGTACTGAAAGGTGTAAATTGTCTAATTACCAACTAGCTCTTACTGAAACTGAGAAAACCGTTTCTAAATATAAGAAAATGGAATTTGACTTAAAAGATAAGATCAATATCTTAAAACATGAGTTAGAGGGTAGTATGGATGTTAGAAACATCATGAAAAAGGTTAATAGTGAATTACAGGCTAAGTTAGATGAGGCCATTAAGAAAAAAGATAATGTTGACCTCAAAATTCAAAGATTTGATAGAGCCACCCAAACCCTAGGAGACTGTGTAGCTAAACAAAGGGATCCTAAGGACATGACTGGGATTGGGATGAATGATTACTCTCTGGTTCCACCACCAGCTGGTGACTTCTATGGTGTCCTTAGAAAGGACTTGTCTTGGACTGGTATACCAGAATGCCAAGAAGAGGAATTCATTCCTCCACCAAGAGTTGTCACTCCAGTTGAAGAGCATCAACAAAAATTGACTGACCTAAATGAGTGGAAGAAAGCTAACCCTACTTTATTTGTTAAGGGAGGTTTGCTATGTGAAAGTCCCAATGAATCACCACCCATTAAGGTTACTCACCCAATCACTGGTAAAGCTGTTGACCTAGGCTCAAACACTGTTAGAAGACCTACCATTAAATATGCAGAGATGTATATGAATAATAGGTCACCCAAGAGCCAAGTTATCAATCATGGAACAGGTTTCTTCTCTTCTAGACCTAAGGTTGTGTCTAAGAAAGCCTGTTACACTTGTGGTAGCTTTTCACATTTGGCATACAAGTGTGTCAACGCTCCCAAAGCCAGTGCTGACAGGAACAATTTCAGCGCTGACAGGAAGAAAGTCAACGTTGTTAGAAAGTTAAACGTTGTCAGACCCAAACCTTGTGTGCAGCAAAGTCCACAAGTGGTTAGACCCGCCCCATTCTTTTCTAGAAGGTCTAACACTCATGGACAAAGACCATTTCAAAAGACAAACACCTGGTCAAATAGGCAATGGGTTCCTGTAGCAAACCCTAGGTTCAACGCTGACAAGGGTAATTTCAGCGTTGACAGGACAAATTCTAACGCTGACAGAAACGTGACCAGACCTAAATATTTGCAGCCACAAGGTAAGGGGTCTAAAGCTTCTTCAAGCTTAACATGGAGACCCAAGAAAGATCAAAACCCTAATGATAATGGAATTTCAATGACTTGCAATATATTTAATTACATATCAAAGGTCATTACAAAACCTATTGGGGTTAACTGGGTATTTCATCCTAAAAAGGATGAGAATGGGGTTGTTGTGAGAACTAAGTCTGTTCTTATTGAACAACCAGATGAATCCAAGTCTTTTGAGACTTGGGTTCCCAAAGAAAACTAATTTGTTTTCTTTATGTGCAGGGCATTCAAAAACAGATCAATGATTATGGATATTGGGATAGTGGATGCTCAAGGCACATGACAGGGAAGGAAGACTATCTGACGAACTTCACCCCTATTAAAGATGGTGATAAGGTATACTTTGGTGATAAGGTATACTTTGGATTCTTTTTGTAAAAGTATGTACAGGATGATGCATTATTATTATTGGTCTTATTGATGATTTAGATTTTCCACTATATTTTTCTAACACTGACAAAGGTTTCTTGAACACTGATAAGTGTTTTTGCAACGTTGTCAGCAATATAATTGTCTAACGCTGACAAAGCTTCCCTCAACGCTGTCATGTGTTATCGGGGCGTTGTCAGCAACAATGTTAGTTTTGTGGTTTTCAATCTAAATGTGCAGATGGTGTTAGAAGCATACCATTGGATACAGAGTTGCTTATGGATCAATGGAGAAGCATTTGGACAAGTTTTTATTTATGGATGATGGTTGGAATGTTTCATTCCTATCTTGACATAAAAAAAAATTTTATGTTCATGCATGATTTTAGCAAACTTTTTGTATCATAGTTTTAGGGGAGGTTTTAGGAACCTTTAGGATGTTTGGGTATCCATATGATACTCTTATCACAATTCTAGATTGTGTCCACAGGTGAGTATGAGTTAGTTTTACTAAATCATGAGGCACTGTAGCATGCATAGTATATCAACTTTGCATGCTGCCAAGACATTTTTGGCCTAGAATTGGTTGTGGTCTGTTGGGAGACTTGGGAATGATTTTGATATGGGATTTACCTGGGAGTAACAAGGATTTTATAAGGTAACTTTGTTGTTAAGAGTTTTGGTTAGCAAGGGACACTAGAGGACTGTTATGTCTATCTTGCTTATGCAAGTGTGCATAACTTGACAGTGCTTGCCGCCCTATGATAATTATCAGCTTTTGGTTATCTTCTCTAGGATAAATTACTTGTTAAGGTCATTTTTCACTTTTTAAAATAATTTTATTTTTGGACGCTGACAAGAATTTTCCAAGCGTTGTTGTGACCAAATTGGACGCTGACATGGCTTTAGGCAAACGTTGACAAGATTATAGCTGTTGGGCGTTGATGGGTTATTTTTTACCGTTGACACTCAATGGGACCTACCCAGTTGTTACTTTTTGACATATTTTCAAGCCGTAATTTTAGGAGTTGTTACTTTCATTTAATGCATGAGATAACTTATAACTTTTTCAATATTTTCATGATTGATTTTTGAAAATCTTTGCCTATTTTTGGGCCAATCACATGCATTCTTTTACTCCTATAAATTTGGCTCCTATTTTAAACAGGGTATCTATAATTCTTGTCTAACACTTTTCTCTTATCAACTTCATCTTCTACACTTAAAATTAACAGCTTTCATCAATGGCACCAAAGTTTAACTCAGCAGAATTGGCATTGGGGTTCAGATCACAACACAACATGATTGCTTATCTTGAAGCTGATGATGCTCTGTTTCCCCAATACACACAAATGGTGGCGTATTTGAACGCATCCCCACTAAGGTATGCTCTTTCTCATGCACCACTCATTCCAGTCACACACATTAAGCAGTTTTGGAACACTATTAGTTCCTCAACAGTTAATGGAGTAACCACATTGACTTCTATTGTTCATGGGAGATCTTGGGTGGTTACTGAGGCTTTGGTACGCCAAGCCTTGCATCTTGATGATGCTGATGGTATAGCCACCCTTCCCATAAATGAAATAGAACAAGGGCTTAGGGCTTTGGGATATCCTTTTCCTGATGAAGGTACTCTTAATAAGTATCATAAGCAGGAATTTCCCCCAGCCTGGAAGTACCTCATACACGTCCTCCTTCAATGTTTGAGTCCCAAATGTACTGCACACAATGAGATCAATAGATCCATTGCAAGTGCTATTGTGTGCATTGCAACAGGGGAAAAATATAACTATTCTAAAATGATTTTTGAGGGGATGTGTAAAAACAAGGGGACAAAAATGACTTTAGCTTATCCCCGTTTTCTGCAAATGGTTTTTGATGATCAAGGATACTGCTCAAGGGATCACAATGATTTTTATAAGATCCCTGAGCAAAAGAAAGCTATTTTTATGAAGATGGATTCACCACCCCATAGAGACTTACCTTTAACCCAAGCCATGCTTGCTGTTATTGCAGCAGCACAACCCCAACCAGACCCCCAACCTAAAATTGACCCTCAACCACAACTTGAACCCATTCCTGAACATTTACCTTCACCTGAACACATGCAACTTGACCAAGAACCCTTTGACGCTGACACATCAAATGTTGGCGTTGATGTGCCTATTTCCAACGCTGACACACAACCTTCACAATCCCAAACACCCCTTAACCAACCCACATCCACTCATTCTTCCACACCATCTTCCACACCTCCTGAATATAGGTTGATGAAACGCCAAAGGACTACTGGAGTGTTCTCCTCTGGTGGTCCTTGCCGTGAAGCAGAGAGAACCACCACCACAAGTGTGGCTGGTGACCTGGATGAGGCTGGGACTATTGGTTCTGGCTTAGAAGCTGGCCAAGGCAGTCCCACCATCATTAAGTCCTCATCCATGCCCAATGAATCTGACTTGGGAGGTCAAATCCCCATTTTAGAAGAGGGCAGACTGGAACCAATGACTCTATTGGAATTGACGGCAGTCTGCATTAGCTTGCAAAAGCAAAATGCAGACTTAGTACAAATTGTCAGCTCACAAGGCCTTGAACTCAAGCAATTGAGGGAGAGTATTGTTGTTTTGGAAAGTGATCGTGCTAGGAGGGGTATGGAGGAGTCTTCCAAAGGGGAGGAAGATCAAATAAATCTGAGTGATAAGGGCAGCCAAGATGGTCAATCAATGGATGTTGCTGAGGCCCTTACAACTTTGAAGAAACAAACAGGTTTTGATACGTCCTTAGTCTCTCCCACCAACTTAAATTTATCATTTACAGCTATGTTGAGAGAGGTTACACAAGGCGCTGAGGGAAAATATTTGAGCGTTGACAAGGCAAATTTGGATGCTGATAGAAGTATTTTGGGCGCTGATAGGATAAATTTGGGCGTTGACAGACCTGCACATAAAGGTGATGTATCCCAGTCATCATCTATCATCAAGGAGGTTTCTACTCAGGTATTACCATCTACCTTACCAACCATTGCACCATCAGATAAGGGTAAGGGTAAAATGGTAGAAGAGATTGTTCTAAAAGATGCAGCTCAAGTTGAGTTTGTTAGAAGATTGGCTGAACAAATGATGGAACAAGATGAAAAGGAGAAGTCACCATTTGTTGTGACTTCAGAAGAAGAAAGTGATGGAGCTAGCTCAGACTCAAGTGTAATGATTATAGAACCTGAAAGGCTTAAGTATGGAGATGAGTTGGCTAAAGAGAAGCTGAGAGAGTTGAAATTGCAGGTTGACTTTGACATGCCAGAGGTGGTTCAAATGTACAATGCTTGGGAAGAAAGCTGCATGGATAATCCAGACTTGACCATTTCAGATCAAATATGGGGTTTGGAGCTTCTTCTTAGATTTCAGAAGGATTGTAAGGTAATTTTGAAACACAAGGCAAGCAATATTCTCTCAGAGTTAAAAAGGGATAGAAGGGAGCTCTACTTTATGTTGCTCAGATGTCATGGAGTTGGATGGACACATCAGAAGTTGAAGGCTTTGACATTTGATGAGTTGGAACACAGGGCTTATCCCATTTGGGTGAGAGTGCAGGAAGCAAACACTCTCAGACTTCTTTCAGATGAAAGAAAGGAGCAACTTGCAGAAGAAATGGAAATCAAGAAAGCTATGATGGTTCCCAGGCCAGTGAAGAAGGGAATTAAATTTGAGTTTCCAAAAGATATGGATCCACTATATCCAAGTGAAGCAGTTATAAGAAAGAGCCTCAAGCTCTCCCCATTATAAGCTTAAGATATGGTGCAAGTGTTACCATTAGATTCCAGGAACCCAATTGTGAGCTATGAAGAAGATGAATGTGGGTTCTGGAAGATTGGCAGATTTGGCAAGGAGGTACACACTTTTACCACTCTCATATCTTTATTTGCAAGTTGTGATAGAGAATACTTGGTGGACCTTTGGAGGTTGCTGGAGACCAAGTATGAGGCTGAAGCACCAACTTCAGCTAATGGAATAAAACTTTGGACCACATTCAAAAGAATGTGTGGGCCAAAAGATGAAGATCCTGCAATATGGAAGGATCTTGAAGATGACCTCAGTGGTCTTCAATGGAGGTTATATTCAGCTGCTGGTGTATACCATTTGAGTTCTACAAAGTTTGTTGAGTATCTACTTGTGGATGCTCAGTATTTCATATCCAAGGCTGTTTTGGAAAAGATGAAGGACACTCAGCTGGAAATAGATTATTCAAGTGACGTGGCAAAAGATTTGATCAGATTTATTCATTACCAATATGAGAAGGTTTGTCAGACTCCTCCTAGTCCTTAATGCTTATTCAGAAACTTGATCATAAGAGTGGATATCAAGTTTAGGGGAGGTGTAACACTCTCATTTTTCGTATCGGTACAGCGGAAGGGTCTTTCAGAGTGTTACGGGATAGCACAATAACTCCAATCATAGACAACACATAAAAATGGTTGTACAAGGTTTAACAAACATTCATTCGATAAAAAGTTTCAAAAGCGTACAACAGGTCCCAAATTATACAGGTCATTGAGTTTACAAAACACAGATCGAATGAACATTTTTAATATTAAGTGTGGGCCATCAGAGTCGATCTCCATCCGGATTACCTTCAAGCACCTGAGATAAAAAAACATGCAAAAATCATATCAGCGAATGCCGAGTGAATTCATAGAGTTTAATGAAAACTGTTATATAAAACAATCATTTATATTCATTTAAAATCAGAACACAAGTATAATATCGGAAGTAAGTCCACATATTGCTAGTCAGGCAATATATAAATCAAGCATACATCTGAAACCGTCCATGAGACCGTAGTCTCTATATTACCATGATAGGTAATATATTCATCGTAATAGCATCGTTATCGTTTATTATTTATGTCTTATATTGTATTAGGATACATGGTATCTGAATTAGGATTATTATTAGCCGCATGACATTGTTACCTTACTGTGAAAACAGCGGGCCGCGAACCCGACAAACAATTTGCCCATCTAAGTTAGCGTGTCGTCACAAAAATCACGCTATGGAATCTTCTCATACATAAATTCGCTTACCAATCAATGTGGTACGACGGGGATCAACCGTCAAGGCGCGAACTGGGGTGATCGTCCCCAAATAGTACTATCAAATGCATAAGCGTCTATCAAATCCCGGTAGTTCACAATTCATGCTAATGGGACTTTAAGTGACATAACCTAACTACTAATAATCCTTTTAGTCTCGAATATAGGGTCATAGCATCATTCGGGTCCATATCATTTAGCATACAATCGGGACTACTTGTGTTCTATTTTTATAAAAAATCTAGCATGTTATCTCCCTCGCGGGTTTACAAATCATTTTATAAAACATTTAAAAGAGTGCGAGGCTATGAACTCACGTTGTTAATGAAAGGCGGATTATCGGCTACGGGCGTGCTTCGGTCACGGAAACCTATATAAATAATAATCGGTCTTAGACTCAGTCCAATGACTTTTATCAAAATAACAATATACATATGATGATTTTGTACATATGATGATGATCAAGTGGGTTTATACATCCTTGTTTACTCGTTTTAGTGTTTACGTTTTGGTAACGTTTCACTAGTTTGCTAGTTTTACCTATTTACCTATTTTAAGTCCATTAAGCTTAGTATAAGTTATTTAACTTGTTTTAATCCATTTTATACCTATATTATCAGTATATATATACTTTCCATGTTGGGCCCAAATGGGTTAAGCCCAATAAGCTCTTTTTACAAGTTTTTATCTTATTAAGTCCAATTATTAGTCCAATAGGTTTAGTTAGCTCGTAAATGTCCGTAATTCTTATAGTTCGGGTTTTATCGGTTTTTACTTGTATTAGTTACCTATACATCAGTATATTACTTTTATAAACTTTACATTAGACGGTTTTGGTCGTCTAAGTTTTATTTGGCAAAAAACGTTAATTTTACGGCGATAGCCGAAAAAGTCGTAAAAATCAAGTTTATAGTTTTTATTACTTATAAATATTATTTTACCACCATTTATATAATTTACCTATTTAATTAACCTTTTATACATTTATATAAATAAGTTTTATAAGTTATTGGGTTTATATTTTTACATTTTATACATTATAATGTGAGTGCTTATATAATAATAATAAACATTATTTCCAAAATCTGATTTTTAACTTCATATTCACCATTTTTACCATATCTAGAGTTCTACAATGACTTAGAAGCTCATTTTTGGATGACAAATTCTTCATAATATGTGCTACATATAACTTAGTTATAGCTACTGCCCATTTTGAGTCTAAGTTGCCTTAACAGTCCCTACAAAACTGCTTATTCAGATTACACCACCTAACTTGTTTTGATCATATCTCACTCATTATTTTGATTCCATTGCATGGCCAACTCTCACATGTGTATAACATCATCTACTTACTGTAAATAGATCAAACCATGCAATTTTATCAGTTCATCTTTTAGTTATCTACTGTTTTTATACAGCCAACTAATTAGTCAAGATTTTAGCTTCATTTCTTATAGTTATCATCATTTTTAAGCATATTTATCAACACTTGATCCCCACACAACATTTTTATCATCATATATACATCATATACATATACAAAATGAAAGAAAATACATTTGTTCTTTACAAAATAACAAGAGAAAAATGTAGAGGATGATCTTCTTTACCAATCCAAGTGGATTTCTTATTTTAGGAAGGCAAGAACTTGATGAACACAACAAGTATCTCCAAGACCATCAAATATCAAGAACATAGGTTGGAAAATCAGCCCTAGGACACAAGCAAATCACCTCCAAAGTTGTTAATATGGCCACCAAATGATCAAGGCTTCAAGAGAACACCTTAATAGGACTAGTAAACATGTGGTTTATGGCTAGAAAAGATCAATGATGGTGTTTGTTGGCTTATTTGGGACGGCAAGAGAGGGAGAGTTGAGAGGATTTTAGAGTGGTTTGCATGTAGAAAATGAGAGGAATGAAACAAGTTGCTAGTTTTGTGGTAAAGTTTCTTAATGTGTAAGCATATGCTTACACATGTTGTAAGCTAGCTAAGACTTGATGCCACATATGTGTGGTGGTGTCAATGTTGCCGTCTATATCATGCTAGTGGGGTGGGACAAAGTGTTTTGTCCCATCTCACTAGTTTACGGGTATTTCTCGATTCTAGTTTTCTCGATTTGCGTGCCCTCGGGTCGTTTTACGAAAAACGTTTTTATAAATTATGAATCAACGTCACAAAACGAATCCAATAAAAATTGTCTCATCAAAAATGGAGTTCAAAAACGTAAATACGTAATCCTAAGGTTTCCGGTTTAGTCGTAAAAGACGCCAAATTATGCACGTAAGCCCAAGTTTAAATCCGTAAATTGTGAGTTCGTCAACCAACACAAAAATAAGTTTCAAAATATTATACGAGAAAATATTTCACTACCTGAAAATGTTAGATTTGTCACAGCTTTTCCTCCTAAAAGGGATCAACGTCCTCGTGATCCATTTCATTTGGATGTCCGTTTCTTATTGAAATCGAAGAGGTGCGGATATTTCTTCCACATTTCATCCTCTCGTTCCCAAGTATACTCCGGCCCATGCTTTGAATTCCATCGGATCTTGACAATAGGTATCCGACTTTGTTTCAGTTGCTTTACCTCACGGTCCATAACTTCTATGGGCTCTTCGATAAAATGCAACTTCCCATCTATTCGAACCTTACCTAACGGAATTTTCTCATCACTCACTGCTAGACATTTCTTCAGATTAGATACATGGAATGTGTTGTGAACACCATGAAGTTCTGGGGGTAACTCTAGTTTGTAAGCCACCAGACCTACTCTAGATAAAATCTTAAAGGGTCCAATATAACGGGGATTCAATTTTCCTCGCTTTCCAAATCTTATAACGCCTTTCCATGGCGATACTTTCAACATTACTCGGTCACCCACTTCAAACTCCATTGGCTTCCGCCGCACATCCGCGTAACTTTTCTATCTACTTCGGGCAGTCAACAACCTCTTCTTAATCTGAACTATCATCTCCGTAGTCTCCCGGATTAATTCCGGTCCCGTGAGCTGGGTATCCCCAACTTCACTCCAACATACAGGAGATCTACACTTCCTACCATACAAAGCTTCAAACGGTGCAGCCTTAATACTAGAATGGTAACTATTGTTATATGAAAACTCTGCTAACGACAAATGTTTATCCCAATTCTAACCAAAGTCTAACACACAAGCTCTCAACATATCTTCCAGTGTTTGTATCGTCCTTTCACTCTGCCCATCAGTCTGGGGGTGATAAGCAGTGCTCATATCGAGATTCGTTCCCAAAGATCTTTGGAGAGATTTCCAAAAATTCGATGCGAATCTAGGATCTCGATCTGAAATGATCGATACAAGCACTCCATGCTTGCATACAACATTATCAAGGTATATTCGAGTCAGCTTCTCCAGTGAGAACTGCTCCTTAACCGGAATGAAGTGTGCTGATTTGGTCAGTCTATCAACAATAACCCAAATCGAATTGTTTCCAGATGATGTTCTAGGAAGCTTGGTGATATAGTCCATTGTAATTCGCTCCCACTTCCATTCAGGAATCTTTGGCTGTTGAAGTAGTCCTGATGGTTTTTGATGTTCGGCCTTAACTCTAGCACAAGTCAAGCATTGAAGAACATACATAGCTATGTCAGCTTTCATATTCGGCCACCAGTACAACTTCTTCAAATCATGGTACATCTTATCAGATCCCGGATGAATGGAATACTTAGATTTATGGGATTCTAACATAATAAAATCTCTTAAGCCTCCAAACTTAGGTATCCACATACGACCTCTTAAGCATTTCACTCCATCAGCTCTAACCTCTAAAGGATCTCCTTCTCCTCGGAACCCTTCATTAACAAAATTCTCCTTCTTACAAGCTTGTATTTGCGCATTTCTAATTTGCTCAGGCAAATTATTGTGCACGGTCAAGACTAGAGAACGCACCCTGATAGGCTCTCTATCTTTCCTACTCAACGCATCAGCAACAACATTGGCTTTTCCTGGGTGATATTTTATATCACAGTCATAATCACTTAACAACTCTATCCATCTTCGTTGCCTCATGTTCAATTCCTTCTGGTTGAGAATATACTGTAGGCTTTTGTGATCGGTGAATACCGTACACTTGGTGCCATACAGATAATGTCTCCACAACCTAAGAGCAAAGACCACAGCTCCTAACTCAAGATCATGAGTAGTATAATTCTCCTCATTCTTCCTCAATTTCCTAGAAGCATAAGCTATCACTTTCTCTTTCTGCATCAAAACAGCTCCATAACCTCTAAGAGATGCATCACAATACACTACAAAATCTTCACTCCCGTCGGGTAATGATAAGATTGGCGCACTACATAACTTTTGCTTCAATGTCTGAAATGCTCCATCTTCATCACTTCCCCAAACGAAAGGTTTATTCTTCTGAGTAAGCTTAGTCAAGGGTTTAGCTATCAAAGAAAATTCTTTAATGAATCACCTATAATAGCCAGCTAATCCTAAGAACTGTCGCACTTCCGTTGGCATTGTCGGTGCAGACCAATTCTTAATAGCTTCAACCTTTGCAGGATCAACATGAATTCCATCTCTGTTAATCACATGACCAAGAAATTGCACAGAATCTAACCAGAAATCACATTTCGAAAACTTAGCATACAACCTTTCATCCTTCAACAACTTCAAAACAATCCTCAAATGTTCTCTATGCTCATCTTCATTCTTAGAATAGATTAGAATATCGTCAATAAACACAATCACAAATTTATCCAAGTAGGGCTTGCACACTCGATTCATTAAATCCATGAAAACCGCAGGTGCGTTAGTTAACCCAAATGGCATTACTTGAAATTCATAGTGTCCATAACGAGTTCTAAATGCAGTTATAGGAATATCTTCTTCACGGACGCGAAGTTGGTGATATCCTGACCGCAAATCTATCTTAGAATACACACTAGATCCTTGCAGTTGATCATACAAATCATCAATCCTAGGTAAAGGATATCGATTCTTAATTGTCAACTTATTCAGTTCCCTGTAATCAATGCACATACGAAAAGATCCATCCTTCTTCTTAACGAACAAGACTGGAGCTCCCCAAGGCGACGAGCTCGGTCGAATAAAACCTTTATCAGACAACTCCTTAAGTTGCTCAGATAACTCCTTTAATTCAGAAGGGGCTAATCGGTAAGGCGCACGTACCACCGGTGCAGCACCAGGAATTAAATCGATTCGAAACTCTACTTGCCTTATCGGTGGAAGTCCGGGTAAATCTTTAGGAAATACCTCAGGAAATTCACAAATAATAGGTACATCTTCCAATCGTTTCTCCCTAGACTCATTCCCGGTCACATGAGCTAAGAATAACTCACAACCGTTCCTGATGTACTTTTGGACTTTAATACATGAAACGATTTTTAAACGGGATTCACCTCGACTACCATCAATTACTAACGTTCTATTCCTAAGAGGAATCTTAACCTTCTTCTCTCCACATAAAATAGTAGCATTATTCAACGACAACCAATCCATACCAATAATAATATCAAAACTACCTAATTCTATCAACATCAAATCAATCGGAAAGGAATGGTTCAAGAGATTTAGAGAGCATCCTTCTAATAGCTTATTAGTTTTCACTAATTTACCATCATCCAATTCCACCTCGTAACTGGTACTTATCTCAACAGGTTCAATATCAATAAGGGCACTAAATTTAGTGGATACAAAGCTCCTATCGGCACCCGAATCGAATAAAGCAACAGCATAATGATTGTTGAGTAAAAATGTACCGGTAACGACATTCGGATCCTCTTTCTTCACCTCAATTGTTCCAAGTTGGTAGATACCACCCTGGGGGTTTCTTCCAGGTACAATCGCTTTCAACTTGGGGCATTCCGATTTCCTATGACCTTCTTCATTACAGTTGAAGCAAATGGTTCCCTTCTTACACCTTTCAACCTTGTGTCCAAGCTTTCCGCAATTTCGGCACTTCCAGCAGTCGCCAGCATGCCTCTTGTTGCCACACTTAGGACATCTATCATCGTTGCGCGGTGTATTGTTGGTAAGAGCATTTGCATTCCCCTTTCTCTGGTTCTGACGGCGATTGAAACTCTTCCTATTATCACCTCTATCTACACGCTCGCCGTCTCCCTTTCTTTTCTCACCAACACGGGCTTCATCTTCCTTATCCTGAATTATCTGTCCATTGAGTTGGTAAGCCATTCGAACAGCATCATCAATGGTCAGTGGTTTCGATGATGTCACGTCCCCCCGGATATTCCTGGTCAACCCTTTCACATATTGCTCAATTCGGATCTCTTCGGGTTCAACCAATCGATGACATAGCAAGGCCAACTCATGGAATCGGTTCGTGTAACTATCAATGTCCACACCTTTCATTCTCAAATGAATCAACTCCTGTTCTAACCTAATAATCACACTACGAGGACAAAACTCCAAAGTCATCCACTTCTTAATTTCAGCCCAAGGAGTAGCATTAGCAGCATCAAGACCTATGAAAGAAATTCTCCCGTTCCACCAAGTCAACGCACGACCTTTAAGAGTAGCCATAGCAAAAGTCACCTTATCTTCCTCCTTACACTTACTAATCCTAAACACCGATTCAATCTTTTCAATCCACTGGCTTAGTCCTACAGCACCTTCAGTTCCATTAAAAGGTAGAGGTTCACACTTCATGAACGTCACATAAGTACAACCACCAACTTCAGGTGCATTAGTTCCAAGTCCTCCTATATTTCCTCCAGCATTAGCATTCCCATTATTAGCATTCACATTCACATTAGTACCGCCAATTCCACTACCGCCAGCTCCACTACCGCCAGCTCCACTACCGCCAGCTCCACTACCGCCAGCTCCACTACCGCCAGCTTCATTTCTAGCATTTGCCATAAATTCAGTCATAGATGCGGTAACTTGCTCCGTAATAATCCTACGTACATCATCCTCAGTCACAGCCTTCTTGGGCGGCATAGTTCTATAATTCCACAATTTCAAAGTATTAAGCATTCATCCAACAAAGGATTCATATAATATGGATTGAATTCATAATCAAGATACAAATAAGGCACAATATGGAATTCAAGACAAGATACATATTTCATTCGATCTGAAACAAAAGTATTGTCTTAGTACATCCATATCAAAGTTCTAGCACTATATACACTCAAAATTCGTGCCAAGTCTACTACTAACAAGTCGATTCAGTCAAAGCTACAAACACAAAAGATATAAAGGTCACTACTGAACACAGACTGGTCTACTGAGAACCGCCAGATGGTCCATCATCCATCGTCTTTTGGATCTTCGTCGGACGATCACTAGACACATCTTCAGCTGGGCTCTTACGGATTACTCCTCTTTCAACCATGTCAGCATAAAATCTACTGTTCCAACCCACGGATATATTCAACTCCTTTTCAGCTTTCTCACGCATCGCACGAGCCACACTCAACTGAATCTCCATAGAATTCACCTTTTTCTTCATAGCAACATACTCACCACTTTCCAATACTGATAACCTCCTAAAAGCCTCATTCAAACCACGTTCTACATCACTCAAATCCAAACTAAGCAATTCTCGCTCTTTCCCGTCAACCTTAGTCTTCGACTCCAAATAAGCAACCTGAGTCTGAACAACACCTAATCCAACCTCTGTCACACAACTCTTAACACGGGAAGCATCTAGATCACGTCTCAAGGCCCATGGTGCAAGACCATCAATATAAGTAGCCTCTCGAGTACTAGACGACTCTCCTATCTCACGTCTACGAGTATCAATACCATCAGTACCGTCAGGTGCATCGTCATCCTCATCCTCCTCTGATTCAGAATCAGATTCAGACGATTCAGACATTTCATCCCTAGGTAACTCATCCTCAGAATCAGACAAACAAACTGGTGGGGGCAAAGGCTCGCCCTCTGGAACATCATACGGATAAATAAGCTCACCTTCCTCATCATCATCAACCTCAACATCTATACCTACGTCCTCCTCGACATCCTCGTCGTCTATCTCGTCATCTACTCATCTAACCCAATCTCATCATCGTTCTCAATATCAACATTCTCAATATCCACATTCTCAATCTCCACATTCTCAATATCCACATTCTCAATCTCATTCTCTACTAAGTCAACCTGAGGGGCAATCTGATCTCCTAGTCCTAACTCGGGCTCGGGATCCTCAAATGGTTCCTCCTCATCATCGATATCAAAATCTACTAAGTCTAAATAAGGATCATCTTCTATATTAGGTTCGGGAATAGCATGGTTTTCTACAGGAATATTAGGGTCAGCCATGACAATCTGCATTTATATATATATATATATCTCGTATTAGGATAACATACTAGTTAAACAGTTACATAATGAAATCACGATATATACATATATATAAATTATATTATATATATCAAAATATATATCTTCTCAATAGGGCTTGTTGGTAACGTCGGAGATCTCGGGCACCGTTATAGTCACAAGATTTTTCAAATATTTTCTTAAATGTTCATTGTCAAAAGATTTTGAAAAATTTTGTTCAAAACCTTGGTTTTTAAAATCTTTTGTTCTCTACAACGAGAGATCTGGTACCAAACTGTAACACTCTCATTTTTCGTATCGGTACAGCGGAAGGGTCTTTCAGAGTGTTACGGGATAGCACAATAACTCCAATCATAGACAACACATAAAAATGGTTGTACAAGGTTTAACAAACATTCATTCGATAAAAAGTTTCAAAAGCGTATAACATGTCCCAAATTATACAGGTCATTAAGTTTACAAAACACAGATCGAATGAACATTTTTGATATTAAGTGTGGGCCATCAGAGTCGATCTCCATCCGGATTACCTTCAAGCACCTGAGATAAAAAAAACATGCAAAAATCATATCAGCGAATGCCGAGTGAATTCATAGAGTTTAATGAAAACCGTTATATAAAACAATCATTTACATTCATTTAAAATCAGAACACAAGTATAATATCGGAAGTAAGTCCACATATTGCTAGTCAGGCAATATATAAATCAAGCATACATCTGAAACCGTCCATGAGACCGTAGTCTCTATATTACCATGATAGGTAATATATTCATCGTAATAGCGTCGTTATCGTTTATTATTTATGTCTTATATTGTATTAGGATACATGGTATCTGAATTAGGATTATTATTAGCCGCATGACATTGTTACCTTACTGTGAAAACAGCGGGCCGCGAACCCGACAAACAATTTGCCCATCTAAGTTAGCGTGTCGTCACAAAAATTACGCTATGGAATCTTCTCATACATAAATTCGCTTACCAATCAATGTGGTACGACGGGGATCAACCGTCAAGGCGCGAACTGGGGTGATCGTCCCCAAATAGTACTATCAAATGCATAAGCGTCTACCAAATCCCGGTAGTTCACAATTCATGCTAATGGGACTTTAAGTGACATAACCTAACTACTAATAATCCTTTTAGTCTCGAATATAGGGTCATAGCATCATTCGGGTCCATATCATTTAGCATACAATCGGGACTACTTGTGTTCTATTTTTATAAAAACCTAGCATGTTATCTCCCTCGCGGGTTTACAAATCATTTTATAAAACATTTAAAAGAGTGAGAGGCTATGAACTCACGTTGTTAATGAAAGGCGGATTATCGGCTACGGGCGTGCTTCGGTCACGGAAACCTATATAAATAATAATCGGTCTTAGACTCGGTCCAATGACTTTTATCAAAATAACAATATACATATGATGATTTTGTACATATGATGATGATCAAGTGGGTTTATACATCCTTGTTTACTCGTTTTAGTGTTTACGTTTTGGTAACGTTTCACTAGTTTGCTAGTTTTACCTATTTACCTATTTTAAGTCCATTAAGCTTAGTATAAGTTATTTAACTTGTTTTAATCCATTTTATACCTATATTATCAGTATATATATACTTTCCATGTTGGGCCCAAATGGGTTAAGCCCAATAAGCTCTTTTTACAAGTTTTTATCTTATTAAGTCCAATTATTAGTCCAATAGGTTTAGTTAGCTCGTAAATGTCCGTAATTCTTATAGTTCGGGTTTTATCGGTTTTTACTTGTATTAGTTACCTATACATCAGTATATTACTTTTATAAACTTTACATTAGACGGGTTTGGTCGTCTAAGTTTTATTTGGCGAAAAACGTTAATTTTACGGCGATAGCCGAAAAAGTCGTAAAAATCAAGTTTATAGTTTTTATTACTTATAAATATTATTTTACCACCATTTATATAATTTACCTATTTAATTAACCTTTTATACATTTATATAAATAAGTTTTATAAGTTAGTGGGTTTATATTTTTACATTTTATACATTATAATGTGAGTGCTTATATAATAATAATAAACATTATTTCCAAAATCTGATTTTTAACTTCATATTCACCATTTTTACCATATCTAGAGTTCTACAATGACTTAGAAGCTCATTTTTGGATGACAAATTCTTCATAATATGTGCTACATATAACTTAGTTATAGCTACTGCCCATTTTGAGTCTAAGTTGCCTTAACAGTCCCTACAAAACTGCTTATTCAGATTACACCACCTAACTTGTTTTGATCATATCTCACTCATTTTTTTGATTCTATTGCATGGCCAACTCTCACATGTGTATAACATCATCTACTTACTGTAAATAGATCAAACCATGCAATTTTATCAGTTCATCTTTTAGTTATCTACTGTTTTTATACAGCCAACTAATTAGTCAAGATTTTAGCTTCATTTCTTATAGTTATCATCATTTTTAAGCATATTTATCAACACTTGATCCCCACACAACATTTTTATCATCATATATACATCATATACATATACAAAATGAAAGAAAATACATTTGTTCTTTACAAAATAACAAGAGAAAAATGTAGAGGATGATCTTCTTTACCAATCCAAGTGGATTTCTTGTTTTAGGAAGGCAAGAACTTGATGAACACAACAAGTATCTCCAAGACCATCAAATATCAAGAACATAGGTTGGAAAATCAGCCCTAGGACACAAGCAAATCACCTCCAAAGTTGTTAATATGGCCACCAAATGATCAAGGCTTCAAGATAACACCTTAATAGGACTAGTAAACATGTGGTTTATGGCTAGAAAAGATCAATGATGGTGTTGGTTGGCTTATTTGGGACGGCAAGAGAGGGAGAGTTGAGAGGGTTTTAGAGTGGTTTGCATGTAGAAAATGAGAGGAATGAAACAAGTTGCTAGTTTTGTGGTAAAGTTGCTTAATGTGTAAGCATATGCTTACACATGTTGTAAGCTAGCTAAGACTTGATGCCACATATGTGTGGTGGTGTCAATGTTGCCGTCTATATCATGCTAGTGGGGTGGGACAAAGTGTTTTGTCCCATCTCACTAGTTTACGGGTATTTCTCGATTCTAGTTTTCTCGATTTGCGTGCCCTCGGGTCGTTTTACGAAAAACGTTTTTATAAATTATGAATCACCGTCACAAAACGAATCCAATAAAAATTGTCTCATCAAAAACGGAGTTCAAAAACGTAAATACATAATCCTAAGGTTTCCGGTTTAGTCGTAAAAGACGCCAAATTATGCACGTAAGCCCAAGTTTAAATCCGTAAATTGTGAGTTCGTCAACCAACAAAAAAATAAGTTTCAAAATATTATACGAGAAAATATTTCACTACCTGAAAATGTTAGATTTGTCACAGGAGGATTGTTGGGAATAAATTAAGGCCAGATCACTTGAGCGCTGACAAGAACAATTGAAGCGTTGACAAGAACAAAGCAAGCGCTGACAGCTCAAGCGTTGACAAGTTAAAGTCAAGGTTGACACATTGAAGACAAGCACTGATGGAAGATATAATCTACACGTTTATTATATTCTAGAATACTTCTAGTAAGGATAGAAATGACAATGTATTTTCTATATTTATCTTTACCTAGAATAGCTGATACGTAGATTATTGTACAAGGCTTCTTATGTCTATAAAAGAAGGCTTTTAGGTTAATGTTCAATATCAAGTTTTATATAAGTTTTCATTCGTAAACATCTTTCATTGTAAGCAAGTTCGACATTCATAATCAAAGTGAAAGTTTGTTTATATCTTGTGTGTTCTTGTTTATGTGTTAAATTCCGCATAACACTTAGATTCATAAAGCATATACAAAGGTTTCTCTACGTGTATTACTTGATCTAATCTCGTATACACAAATCTAATCGATCTAAGTTTGGGATCAACACATACTTCATTCATGTGATTTGATGATTTCGTGATTGAAGGATTAAACTTCTTAGTTTATACATAAGCTCTTACACGTATAAGCTATAAGCTCTCTATGCTTATTGGCTTATTTCTTGTTTTAGCTTATTGGTTTTCGGATCTCATCAAGGTTTTAGTCACTCAAAAGTTTCGTTTATAAAGTTTATGATTTTATGTTCTCGAAAGTTGTCAAATTTAAGCTTTTTGAAGTGTTTAAGTTGCGGGTAAAATAGCTTATTGATTGTGCTTATTGAGTTCTAAGGTTGCCACCATTTTCGTATTAAGTAGAGCTTCCATCGCAATCCTGGGGATTCTCCACATTCCGACGGGTTACTGGTTTTGATCGCAATAACCCTTAAGGGTTTTACTTTGCGATCGGTTGGTCATTCCCCCTTATTCCGATCTGGATTGCGATCGCTCATTGCGATCGCATATTCCGACGGGACTAAGGTCTTGGTTAAGACGAAACTCTGCCAATTTTTCGACAGCAACTTTCCGATAGATCAACATTGCGACAGAGCTGTTTTTAATTATTCCGATCTGAAACATTGCGATAGAGCATATTCTGATAGATGCACATTGCAACAGAGCCATATTCCGATAGAATTGACTTTAACATTCCGACAGCTTTACATTTATGTATTCCGATGGTTGTGATTTTGGTTCATTCCGATGGACATGATTTGCAATATTCCGATGGACTAAGTTTTTTAAGTTTTAAAGTTTTATAAAGTTTTTCATAAAGTTCTTTCTAAATAGCTTTTAGTTTAATATTTAAACGCTTTAATTTCGCTCAACGAAAATTTCATACTTGCTTTTAATTTAAAATAGATAATCAAACCAACCCTTTTTTAGTAACCAAGAACAACCATTCCACTTTGAACCGTGATCAATTCGAGAAGATACCGAGAACTAAATCTGAACCAATGAAAACGCTTGTATCAGGTATCTGAATTTGTTTAAGTTGCTTTACCTCACGATCCATAACCTCTACGGGTTCTTCGATAAAATGCAACTTCTCATCAATTCGAACCTTATCCAACGAGATTTTCTCATCACACACTGCTAAACATTTCTTCAGATTAGATACATGGAATGTGTTGTGAACATCATGAAGTTCTTGGGGTAACTCTAATTTGTAAGCCACCGGACCTACTCTAGATAAAATCTTAAAGGGTCCAATATAGCGGGGATTCAATTTCCCTCGCTTTCCAAATATTATGACGCCTTTCCATGGCGACACTTTCAACATTACACGGTCACCCACTTCAAACTCCATCGGTTTCCGCCACATATCCGCGTAACTTTTCTGTCTACTTCGGGCAGTCAACAGCTGATTCTTAATCTTAATTATAATCTCTGTCATCTCCCAGATCAATTCCAGTCCTGTGAGCTGGGTATCCCAAACTTCACTCCAACATACAGGAGATCTACACTTCCTACCATACAAAGCTTCAAACGGTGCAGCCTTAATACTAGCATGATAACTATTGTTATATGAAAATTCTGCTAAAGGCAAATTTTTATCCCAATTCTTACCAAAATCTATCACACAAGCTCTCAAAATATCTTCCAGTGTTTGTATCGTCCTTTCACTCTGCCCATCTGTTTGGGGGTGATAAGCAGTGCTCATGTCGAGATTCGTTCCCAAAGATCTTTGGAGGGATTTCCAAAATTTCGATGCGAATCTAGGTTCTCGATCTGAAATGATCGATACAGGCACTCCATGCTTACACACAACATTCTCAAGATAAATACGAGTCAGCTTCTCCAATGAGAACTGCTCTTTAACCGGAATGAAGTGAGCTGATTCGGTCAGTCTGTCGACAATGACCCAAATCGAGTTATTTCCAGATGATGTTCTAGGAAGCTTAGTGATAAAGTCCATCATATTTCGCTCCCACTTCCATTCAGGAATCTCTGGTTGTTGAAGTAGTCCTGACGGCTTTTGATGTTCATCTTTGACTCTTGCACAAGTCAAACATTGAAGAACATACATAGCAATATCAGCTTTCATATTCGGCCACCAGTACAACTTCTTCAAATGATGATACATTTTATCAGATCCAGGATGAATGGAATATTTAGATTTTGTGGGATTCCAACATAATCAAATCTCTTAAGCCTCCAAACTTAGGTATCCACATACGACCTCTTAAGCATTTCGCTCCATCTGATCTAACCTCTAAAGGATCTCCTTCACCCCGAAACCCTTCATTAACAAAATTTTCTTTCTTACAGGCTTCTATTTGTGCATTTCTAATTTGCTCAGGCAAATTATTATGCACAGTCAAGACTAGAGAATGTACCCTGATAGGCTCTCTATCTTTTCTACTTAATGCATCGGCAACAACATTTGCTTTTCCCGGGAGATATTTCATATCACAATCATAATCACTTAACAGTTCTATCCATCTTTGTTGCCTCATATTTAATTCCTTTTTGTCGAGAATATACTTTAGGCTTTTATGATCGATGAATACCGTACACTTGGTGCCATACAGATAATGTCTCCACAACCTAAGAGCAAAAACTACAGCTCCTAACTCAAGATCATGAGTAGTATAATTCTCCTCATTCTTCCTTAATTGCCTAGAAGCATAAGTTATCACCTTTTCTCGCTGCATCAAGACAGCTCCATAAACTCTAAGAGATGCATCACAAAATACTACAAAATCTTCACTTCCGTTGGGTAATGATAGAATTGGTGCACTACATAATTTTTGTTTCAATATCTGAAATGCTCCTTCTTCTTCACTTCCCCAAACGAAAGGTTTATTTTTCTGAGTTAGCTTGGTCAGGGGTTTAGCTATTAGAGAAAATTCTTTAATCAATCGTCTAAATAGCCAGCCAATCCTAAGAACTGTCGCACCTCCGTTGGCATTGTCGGTGCAGACCAACTCTTAATGGCTTCAACCTTTGCTGGATCCACATGAATTCCATCTTTGTTAATCACATGACCAAGAAATTGCACAGAGTCTAACCAAAAATCACATTTCGAAAACTTAGCATACAACTTTTCGTCCTTTAACAAGTTCAAGACAATCCTTAAATGTTCTCCATGTTCCTCTTTATTCTTAGAATAGATTAGAATATCGTCAATGAACACGATCACAAATTTGTCCAAATAGGGTTTGCACACTCGATTCATTAGATCCATGAAGATCACAGGTGCGTTAGTAAACCCAAATGGCATCACTTGAAATTCATAGTGTCCATAACGAGTTCTAAATGCAGTGGTTGGAATATCTTCTTCACGGACGCGAAGTTGGTGATATCCTGACCGCAAATCTATCTTAGAATACACACTAGATCCTTGTAGTTGATCAAATAAATCATCAATCCTTGGTAAAGGATATCGATTTTTAATCGTCAACTTATTCAGTTCCCGATAATCAATGCACATACGGAAAGATCCATCCTTCTTCTTAACGAACAAGACTGGATCTCCCCTAGGCGATGTTCTCGGTCGAATAAAACCTTTATCAGACAACTCCTTGAGTTGTTTGGATAATTCCTTTAATTCAGAAGGTGCTAGTCGGTAAGGCGCACGTGCCACCGGTACAGCACCAGGAATTAGATCGATTCGAAACTCGACTTGCCTTATCGGCGGAAGTCCGGATAAATCATTAGGAAATACCTCTGGAAAATCACAGATAATAGGTACATCTTCCAATCGTTTCTCTTTAGACTCATTCCCGGTCACTTGAGCTAATCATAGCTCGCAACCGTTCCTGATGTACTTTTGGACTTTAATACATGAAACGATTTTCAAACGGGATTCACATCGATTACCATCAATCACTAACGTTCTATTCCTAAGAGGAATCTTAACCTTCTTTTCTCCACATAAAGTTGTAGCATTATTCAATGATAACCAATCCATACCAATAATAATATCAAAACTACCTAGTTCTATCAACATCAAATCAATCGGAAAGGAATAGTTTAAGAGATTTAGAGAGCATCCTTTTAACAGCTTATTAGTTTTTATGAATTTACCATAAGCTATTTCCACTTCGTAACTGGTATTTATCTCAACAGGTTCGACGTCAATAAGGGCACTAAATTTAGTCGATACAAAGCTCCTATCAGCACCCGAATCAAATAAAGCAACAGCATAATGATTGTTGAGTAAAAACATACCAGTAACGACATTCGGATCCTCTTTCTTAACCTCAACTGTTCCAAGTTGATAAGCACCACCCTGGGGGTTTCTTCCAGGCCCAATCCGATTTCTTATGAGCCTGTTCATTACAGTTGAAGTTAATAACTCCCCTCTTACACTTTTCCACTTTGTGTCCAAGCTTTCCGCAATTTCGGCACTTCCAGCAGTCGCCAGCATGCCTCTTATTACCACACTTAGGACACTTTTCATCATTGCGCGGTGTGTTGTTGGTAAGAGCATTTGCATTCCCTCTTCTTTGGTTTTGACAGCGATTGAAATTCTGCCTATTATCACCTCGACCTCCAGGATCGCCATCACCCTTTCTTTTCTCACCAGCATGTGCTTCATCCTCCCTATCCTGAATTATTTTCCCAATGAGTTGGTAAGCCATTCGAACAGCATCATTAATGGTCAATGGTTTTGATGATGTCACATCCCCTCGGATATTCTTGGTCAACCCTTTAATGTATTGTTCAATTCGGATCTCTTCGGGTTCCACCAATCGAGGACATAGCAAGGCCAACTCATGGAATCGGTTTGTGTAGCTATCGATGTCCACACCTTTCATTCTCAAATGAATCAACTCTTGTTCCAACCGTATAATCACACTACGGGGACAGAACTCCAGAGTCATCCACTTTTTAATTTCAGCCCAAGGAGTAGTATTAGCAACATCAATACCCATAAAAGCAATTCTCCCATTCCACCAAGTCAACGTACGACCTTTAAGAGTAGCCATAGCAAAAGTCATTTTAACCTCCTCCTTACACTTACTAATCCGAAACACTGACTCAATCTTCTCAATCCACTGGCTTAATCCTACAGCACCTTCAGTTACATTAAAAGGTAGAGGTTCACACTTCATGAACGTCACATAAGTACAACCACCTACTTCAGGCGCATTAGTTCCAAGTCCTCCTATATTTCCTACAGCATTAGCATTCACATTCACATTAGTACCACCAATTCCACTACCGCCAGCTCCACTACCGCCAGCTCCACTACCGCCAGCTCCACTACCGCCAGCTCCACTACTGCCAGCTCCATTTCTAGCATTTGCCATAAATTCAGTCATAGATGCGGCAACTTGCTCCACAATGATCCTACGTACATCATCCTCAGTCACAACTTTCTTGGGCGGCATGATTCTCTAATTTCATAATTTCAAAGTATATTAAGCATTCACCTAACGAGGGATTCATATAAGATGGATTGAATTCATAATCAAGATAAAAATAAGGCACGATATGGAATTCAAGACAAAGATACATATTTCATTGGATTAGAAACAACCACATTGTCTTAATTTACATTCCACATCAAAGTTTCTAGCACTTATACAGGCCCAAAATTCATGCCAGATCTACTAACTAATAGGTCGGTTTAGTTAAAGTTACAAAAGATACTACTAAAGATAGACTGGTCTACTGAGAACTGCTAGATGGTCCATCATCCATCATCTTTGGTATCTTCTTCGGACGATCACAAGATACATCTTCAGCTGGGCGCTTACGAATCACTCCTTTCTCGACCATCTCAGTATAAAACCTACTGTTCCAACCAACAGATATATTTAACTCTTTTTCAGCCTTCTCACGCATTGCAGGAGCTACACTCAACTGAATCTCCATAGTATTCACCTTTTTCTTCATTTCAGCATACTCACCATTTTCCAACACAGATAGTCTCCTAAACGCCTCATTCAAACCACGCTCCACATCAGTCAAACCCAAATCAAGCAACTCTCGCTCT
Organism: Glebionis coronaria; assembly: GCA_025667525.1. Lineage (NCBI taxonomy): Eukaryota > Viridiplantae > Streptophyta > Magnoliopsida > Asterales > Asteraceae > Glebionis > Glebionis coronaria. Next base: position 45,177,108 of record CM046876.1, read on the forward strand.
TTCTCACCAACCTTAGTCTTCGACTCCAAATAAGCAACATGAGTCTAAACAACACCTAAACCAATCTCTGTCATACTACCTTGAACACGGGAAGCATCTAAATCACGTCTCAAGGCCCAAGGTGCAAGTCCATCAATATGAGTAGCCTCTCGAACCCTAGACGAATCCCCTATCACATGCCTACGAGTAGCAATCCCATCAGTACCATCAGGTGCATCATCATCCTCATCATTCTCTGATTCAGAATCAGATTCAGACGATTGAGACAATTCATCTGTAAGTAACTCAAACTCATAATCAGACCAATCAACTGGAGGGGTTAAGGGCTCACCCTCCTCTACATCATAAAGGAAAATAATCTCAGCCTCATCATCATCATCAACCTCGTCCTCTATACCTACCTCCTCCTCGACATCCTCGTCGTCATCCTCATTACCTACATCATCTATCCCAATCTCATCAGCTTCCTCAATACCAACATTATCATTATCATTTTCTACAACATCAACTTGAGGGGAAATCTGATCTCCTAGTCCTATCTCGGGCTCGAGATCCTCAAATGGTTCCTCCTCTTCATCATCCATATCCTCATCTACATTATAATCCACTAAGTCTAAATAAGGGTTGTCATCTACGTTAGGTTCAGGAATAGCATGGTTCTCTACAGGAATATTAGGGTATGCCATGACAATATGCATTTATAATATATCTCTTATTAGCATAAAAATAATTATTAAACAGTTACATACTAAATTCACGATATATACATATATATAAACTAAATTATATATATCAAAATATATATCTTCTCAATAAGTCTTGTTGGTAACGTCGGAGATCTTTGGCACCGTTATAGTCAAAAGATTTTTCAAACACTTTAAGAAAATGTTTATAGTTAAAAGATTTTGAAATGTTTTATTCAAAACCTTGGTTTTAAAAATCTTTCGTTCTCTATAACGAGAGCTCTAGTACCAAACTGTAACACTCTCAAATTTCGTATCGGGTCAGCGGAAGGGTCAATAGAGTGTTACAGGATAGCACAATAACTCCAATCATAGACAACGCATAAAAATGGTTGTAAAAGGTTTAACATACATTCATTCGAATAAAAGTTTTAAGTTAACAGCAGGTCCCCAAATATCACAGTCATAAAGTTTACAAAACATAGATCGAATGAATATTTTTATTATGTGGGCCATCAGAGTCGATCTTCATCCAAGTTACCTTCAAGCACCTTAGATAAAACACGCGAAAATTTTATCAGCGAATGCTGAGTGAATTCATAGAGTTTAACAAAACCGTTACATAAAACAGTCATAGAAATCAGAACACAAGTATAATATCAGAAGTAAGTCCACGTATTGCTAGTCAGGCAATATATATAAATCAAGTCATACATCTTAAACCGTCCATGAAACCGTAGTCTCAATATTATCGTTATTTTCATTGCATGGATTACGTTGGATTATTACTAGCCGCATGACATTGCTACCTTACTATAACAAATCACGGGCCGCGAACCCGACAAACAATTTGCCCATCTAAGTTAGCGTGTCGTCACAAAAATCACGCTATGTAAATCTTCTCATACATAAATTCTCTTACCAATCAATGTGCACGACGAGGATCAACCGTCAAGGCGCGAACTAGGGTGATCTTCCCCAAATAGTACTATTATATGCATAAGCGTCTACCAAATCCCGGTAGTTCACAATTCATGCTAATGGGACTTTAAGTCACATAACCTAACTATTAATAATCCATTTCATCTCATTTATTGGGTCATAGCATCATTCGGGTCCATATCAATAAGCATACCAACGGGACTACTTGTGTTCTATTTTTATCAAAAACTAGCATGTTATCTCCTCGCGGGTTTACAAAACATTTTATAAAACATTTAAAAGAGTGTGAGGCTATGAACTCACGTTGATTAAGAAAGGCGGGTTATCGGCGATAGTGCGTGCTTCAATCACGGAAACCTATATAAATAATACTCGGTATTAGACTTTTGTCCAATGACTTTACAAAAATAATGGCTATGTAGATGTATGATGATATTATATGTATGATGATGATCAAGTGGGATTTTATATCTTTATACAATATTATAGTGTTATGTGTTAGTAAATTTTAGACTTGTTACACTAGTATTAACTTGTTTACATATTAAGGCCCATAATCCCATTAAAAACCCAATACATTTTATTAGTCCATTTATACTTTTAATACCAGGCCTATACTCATATGTTTGGCCTAAGCGGGTTAAGCCCATGAGTAAGTCCATTAGTGTTTCGCCAAACTAGTTGGGTTAATAGTCCAATAAGGCTACTTTGGCCCGTTAATGTCGATAAGTTATAAATCTCGGGTTTCATCGGTTTTTACTTGTTAAATGTACTTACATATCAGTAGATGAGTTATAAAAAGTTTACATTAGACGGGTCTGACCATCTAAGTTTTATTTGACGAAAACATTAATCTTTCGGTTTTTAGCCGAAAAGATGTAAAACTTATATATATAGTTTTATAACTTAGAAAACATATCAATTTGCAAGTTTATAAAATGTCATACTTATTTATCAAAGTATACAACTTATTTCATAAGTATTATCATAAGTTAGTGGGTTTTATATATGTATTTTATAATAATATTACTTGAGTGCTTATTTTATATTATATACTTTTATTTCCAAATCTGATTATCAAACTCACTTTCACTATTTTTGCCCAATCTTGAGTTCTACAAGGAGATAGAAGCTCAAATTTGGGAAGCACAAACTACATAATATGTGTTACAATTAACTCCTTTTTAGGCACTGCTCATTCATTTTCTAAGTATCCCTAATAATTCGTCCAAAACAGACTATATATATTTGAACCTTAATAGTATTTTGATCATATCTTGCTCATTTTATTGATTCCATTGAGTGGACAAATCTCCACATATGTAAAAATCATATATCTTACTGTATATTCAATAATCCAAGTCCTCATATGGTTACTTACTGTTTTATACAGCCTCTAAATCTAATCAAGATTTTAACATCTTTACATGTAGATTTTAATCTTTTTAACCAAATCTATCAACACATGATCCCCACATAATACTTTGATAATCATTTATCATCATATACATATACATTTATAAAGAAAATACAAAATTACATTTACAAAATAACAAGGTAATGGAAGAAATGATCTTTTTACCAACCAAGATAGTGAAAGTTAAGAATAAGACTTGGTTTTGGATAACCAATCTTATGATAAACCAATACCACCTTAAAGATCACCCAACTACATGAACATCTTGAGAAAAATCAGCCCTAGACTCCAAGGAAACTTCTTTGTAGATTTTAAAATCGCCTCCAATCAACAAGACTTCAAAAGGCTTTCATCTTATGCAAGTTTAACACAAGATTTATGGTTGAATTTTGATCAAATGGTGGTGTTTATGGTTGTGAGTGGACGGCAAAGAGAGAGTAGAGAGAGATTTTGTGTGAGATTGCATGTAAGAAATGAGGGTAGTGGTTTTATGTTAGCTAGTTTTGAGGTGTGAATGGTTTTGATGAAAACTAAGGACAAGTGTCCTTAGTTTTATTATTAAGTTGACAAATCAAAGGGGTGTTGGCTATGTCTTGGCCGTCCCTTTGTGGGGGTGGGGCAAGTGTTAACTTGTCTCATCCCCACTAATTTACGGGTACTCCTGGATTATAGTTTTCTCGATTTACGTGCCCTCGGGTCGTTTTACGAAAATACGTTTTTATAAATTATGAATCAACGGCACAAAATGAATCTAATAAAAATTATCTCATCAAAAATGGAGTTCAAAAACGTAAATACGTAAACCTAGGGTTTCCGGTTTAGTCGTAAAGGACGTTAAATTATGCACGTAAGCCCTAACCCGTAAATTGTGAGTTCATCAACCAACACAAAAATAAGTTTCAAAATAATATACGAGAAAATAATTTACCACCTGAAAATGTTAGATTGTCACACATTCCAAGTGATCAATTAAGCTAAAAATCACTCAAGAGGAAAAGCCTAAATCTGTTCTTCATCTAGAAAAATAAATTGAGCAAACTAGTACACGTGGAAGCTGGGGATTGGTTCCCACACGTCACTCATCCTCAACTATCTTCAATCTTACTCTATAAACACCCTCATTTGTTCTTCCTTTGTATAGAGTAGCTAGTGTGTGAAAAAACACACACTTATCATTTACTCTCATTTTCAGTTACACGAATTAGTTTGTAACTAATCTCAAGTGTTTGACAAATACTTGAGATAGTTAGTTAGATTGTAACAAACTTGTAACCAACTCTTTCCATTAATAAACATTCAGTTCACTTCAATCCTTTCTTCCTTAGTGCATTATCCTACCTACACAGTTACTGTTACTTTCTATTGATCATATCAGATCAATAGAGCTTGTTTGAGTGATTTGGAAGCTTACTAGTTGATATCAGCAAGTACTAGTTCAATCCTTAGCCATTTGTAGCAGAATGATCAGAAATGTGCATAGTTGATCAGACATTGGTGATTGGTGATGATTCAGTTGATGATTGATTGATTTTGGTGTTTAGTGTTAGTTTTAGAGAGCTCAACGCTCCTTTACTCCATCAAAGGAGGCTTTAGTGCTAAAAGGCATTAAAATTCCTATTTTTGTTCCACTAAAATTTCTTGCATGCTCAATTCTTAGTTACTTAGTGAAATTGCTTGATTCTGCTTGATTTGTTGTTCATTTGACCTTACTGTTATGTTTTGATTGTTTAAGAGTTAATTACTTGGCTTTTGATTCAGTTAGATTGGTTAAAATTTGGTCTTGATCTGCTTAATTTTCATCAGTAGGCCATATTGTGTTCTATTGTGTTAATTTGGTGGTTCTTAGCTTGATTGTAGTTCATTTGAGTTGTCTAGTAAGTTTAGATAAGTTTCTAGTGATTTCAATAGCTTTTGACTAAGAAGATTTTTGTAAAATTTTAATAACAATCTTAAAAGTGGTGTTTGGATCTATATAAATTTCTTGAATAAGTTGTTGAAATCAGTTGTTTTGAGCTCATAAACACTTAATAGACCAGTGCTAGTAACTTTGCAAGGTTTTGTGGTCAACAATTTTGTCAAAAAGGCAAACTGCATATAAACACTTTGGGTCAAGTTTTATCAGTTGAAACAAGCAAGATTCAAACTCTTGCCAAAACTTTGTTATTGGATGTTAGAAGCTGGAAATTGGTTCTAGATAGAGTTCAATATATGAGGTTTCAGTTTCACTAAGGTAGACAATACAGTATTAAGAATTGAGCTTGGAATTAGCTTATGAATAAGCTGATGAGCAATTGTCATTCCCTGTGATAAGTCCTAATTGCTTAATCATTTCCCACTTTTCCACTTCATAAATCTTCCCATTTTCTTGCACATTATTGTTACTAAACTTGTTTTAAGGCAATCTGGAACTTTTCAATTTTTTGGAAATTTTTGGAAACAAAAGTCAACGATAAGCCAGACTTGCTTATCTTGAGATTCCAGCTTATTCACTGAATCATTTTCCATAATTTTTGATATTACAACCTTATAATCAGTAGCTTAAACATTTTCATAGAAAAAATCAAGTTGTGGATGTCTATTTCAGCTTATACCTTATTTTGAGCTTATCACAAAAAGCTAACTTGAGTTCTAGCTTATTTCAGCCAGTTTCCTTTGACATACCTAGCTAAATCTTGATTTTAAGAAGTTTGCAAAAACCAGAGCTTATATGGTTGAGAAATAAGCTCATATGAGCTTATCAAACATTGTGTACCCGTTTTCTTTGAAAACTTTGTTTTCTTTGCAATTTAGTCCCTCAAGTTTAGGGACTAGTTAATCAGTTTTTGGAAATTCAAGTTTTTTAGGGTTTGTAAGTTTTAGTCCCTACATTTCAGAGTTTGTTACATTTAGTTAGGCAGTTTTGCTAATTTGTTACTTGTTTGTTATAGTTTGTTATATTTTACATTTCTAGTCCATGTACTTTTAGAATTTACATTTTTGGTCCTTGCATTTTTACATATTTACATTTTAAGCATTTTTACCATTTGTGCATTTAAAACTTGTACTTCTTGCTTTAATTGTGGTAATTGCAATATGTTTTTAGTGTAGTACGGTTACGTAGTGATACTATTTTAACCATTTTTACGTGATTTGTTGAATTAGACCTAGATACCAAAACATTTATGAAAACCAAAAACAATTAAAAACTTGAAATCATTTGGACAATCAATTTATTGTGAGTTGGGAATTACGATCTTGAAAAGTGAAACATTAAATGGCGCCGCTGCCGGTTAATGACATTACGATTGCCGATTGATTGACGGTTTCGATTGGATTTTGGGATCCGTTCACCTTGTGAACATTCCTATTACGTATCATAAATCAAAAAGATAAAAAAATAAAAAATATAAAAATATAAAAAAATAAAAAAAACCACAAAATCAATTCTTTCCTAAGAATTGAACTAAAAAAATAAAAAAAATTCAAAAAGTAATCTTTTTTCTAAAAGATTACAACAAAAATATATTGTATATATTGGTTTCACTCGTTTTTACGTTCATACTATATTTTCTTAAAAGCTCAATAAATACAAAAATATTTTTGATATATTATATGTAAATACATATACGTAGATACGAACAACCAATACATTTACTTCCATAAGTATTGCTTTTGCAATACACCGTGCTTGGGGGCGTTAAGGTCCTAAGTACGTGTATCGATCAAAGTAAATTTCAGGCAAAAATAGATAAATACTTCCAATAGGCAAGAATTCAAAGAATACGAACTATTAAGTGAACAGAAAGGCGGCTTTGCTATAAAATGCAAGCCTAAGGGAAACAGGTACTTAAGAGCTACGCGCCACCTCATTCCCCCGGTTCACTACTGAGTATTCTAAGAAGGAAGCTTGTTGGGGGTTTTGCCACCCAAGTATGACTTACATATATTATATTTTCTTGTGGATATTACTTATTGAACCTCGAAAAGGATAATCCCTTCTTTTCCAAAGTCGATCGAGAGCTCCTCTCTCACTCCTCGAGTTGAATTGCATGTGCGCGCGAGTGCGTGCACATATACCTTTTGGTGTACAACCCTTTCCTCCCAAAAGGAAGAAAAAGAACAAGAACAACACCGTCCATCAAGCCGATCCCGAGCATCATGCTTTGAACAACTTACAAGAAGTCATGGCCGCCGTTGATAATAGACCATTGATGGAGATCCTCCAATCAAAGGTGGAGGTAAATGTCATACAATACATTTCATAACGTTGTAAAGAGTTAAATAAAAACCGTTATATGAATATGGTTATGTAAAACCAAAACACGAACATAATATCAATAATAAGACCTCGTATTGCTAGTCAGGCAATATATTGTAATTCAATGCATAAAGCAGTATTTTCGTTGTTGGATTATTATAAGCCGCGTGACATTGCTACCTTACTATAACAAACAACGGGTAGCTAACCCGAAACTCATTTTCCCATCTAAAACAGCGTGTCTTCACAAAATCACGCTTATATAAATCTTATCATACCTAAATTCGCTTACCAATCAATGTGGCACGACGGGGATCGACCGTCAAGGCGCGAACTGAGGTGATCTTCCCCAAATAGTACTATTATATGCATAAGCGTCTACCAAATCCCGGTAGTTCACAATTCATGCCAATGGGACTTTTAGTGACATAACCTAACTTTAATAATCCATTTCATTTCATTTATCGGGTCATATAATCATTCATCGGGTCATATCATCATTCGGGTCCAAATCAATAAGCAAACAATCGGTACAACTGGTGTCCTATTTTTATTAAAACTAACACGTTATCTCCCTAGCGGGTTTATAAAACATTTCATAAAAACATTTAAAAGAGGCTATGAACTCACGTTGATTGGGAAATGCGGTTATCGACGATTTGGATGTACGGTACGTGCTTCAATCATGGAAACCTAGACAAATAATACTCGGTCTTAGACTCTTGTCCAATGACTTTATAAAAATAATAACTATGTATATATATGATGACCTTATAAATATGATGATGATCAAGTGGGATTGTACATCTTTATTCACTCATTATAGTGTTATGTGTTGGTAAATTTTTATACTAGTTTCACTAGTTTAACTTCTTTACTTGTTAAGGGCCAATAAGCCCATTATAAGCCCATTACATTATATTAGCCCATTTTATACTTTTAATATCAGCCTTATACTCACATGTTGGGCCCAAGTAGGTTAAGCCCAATGAGTAAGTCCATTAGTGTTTAGCCAAATTAGTTGGGTTAATAGTCCAATAAGGCTAATTTGGCCCGTTAATGTCCATATGTTATCAAACTCGGGTTCTATCGGTTTTTGCTTGTAACATGTACAGTTATGAAAATTTTACGTTAGACGGGTCCGACCGTCTAAGTTTTATTTGACAAAAACGTTAACTTTTCGGTTTTAGCCGAAAAGACGTAAAACTTATGTATATAGTTTTTATAACTTGTAAAATGTTTGTACTTGTAAATTATATAAAATGTCTCATTTTAATATCATAATATATAACTCTCATTTATAATTATTATTAGTAACTAGTGGGTTTTTATATATGTATATTTTATAAGTACATAATTTGAGTGCTTATATTATATACTTTTTATTTTACAAAATCTGATCCTAAATATTCAGTCCACTAAAACATCCATATCTAGAGTTATATAAGGAGATAGAACCCCGAATTTTTAAAGCAGAAACTACATGATATGTGCTTCATTTAACTCTTTTATAGCTACTGATGAATCAGCCTCTAAGTATTTTAATAAAATCGTCCAAAACAGTCTACGCAGATTTGGACTCCAATATTGTTTTGATAATATCTCACTCATTATAAAGATTCCATTGTATGGTCAACTATCACATGTGTACAAGTCTTATAACTTACTGTATATTAATTCATCTATGCCATTTTATCAGTTTAACATAAGCTTCTTTACTGTTTTTATACAGCCTACTTATTTAAGCAAGATTTTACCACTTTTACATGTAGTTTTCAATCTTTTTATCCAAGTTTATCAACACATGATCCCCACACAATATTTTTATCATCATATATCATCATATACATATACATTAAGAAAGAAAATACAATTTACATTTACAAAAATAACAAGGAAATGAGAAGGATGATCTTGTTACCACCAAGATTATGAAAGTTAAGATCAATCTTGACTTTTGTTGGCAAAACTTGTGGTACACCAATATCATCTTCAAGATCACCTATCTTCATGAACTCCTTGTGGAAAATCAGCCCTATGACACCAACAAATCTTCTCCTTGGATGTTAAAATCACCACCAATCAATAGAGCTTCAAAAGGGCTTCATCATATGTGTGAATAACATATGATTTCATGGTTAACTTTTGATCAAAATGGGTGTCTTATGGTGGTGGTGGACGGCAAGTAGAGTGAAAGAGATGAGAGAGTTTTGTGGTTTGCATGAGTGGGAAATGAGGGTAGTGGTTTAGCTTGAATGGTTTGTTAGGTTGCTAGTTTGTAAGCCTTGAGGACAAGTGTCCTCTTGGTTTATTAAAACTTGACACCTAAAGGTGTGTTTGATAAGCTTTGCCGCCCATGTAGTAGGGGTGGGGCAAGTTTATCTTGTCTCATCCCCATTTAATTACGGGTACTCCTCGATTCTAGTTTCTTCGATTTGCGTGCCCTCGGGTCGTTTTACTAAAAACGTTTTTATAAATTATGAATCAACGGCATAAAACGAATCTAATAAAAACTGTCTCATCAAAAAGGGAGTTCAAAAACGTAAATACGTAATCCTAGGGTTTCCGATTTAGTCGTAAAGGACGTTAAATTATGCACGTAAGTCCGAATCTCTTCTCGTAAATTTGTGAGTTTATGAACCAACACAAATTTAAATTCCAAAATAATATTCACGAATAAATTTATTTTCCTGAAATGTTGGACTACTGCCAAAAACGGTGTATGTAAACGTAAGCACGTAACGTAGAGTCCTCCGGTTTAGACGTAGTCGATGCTACTTCAAGACGTAAACCCAAATTTCTTCCCAAAAATGAGTGAGTTCATATTATAACATTAAAATAATATTTTTAAATAACACTTGAGAATTAAATATCGATCATAAATTGACGGATTGTCACATATAAGATCACATTTTAATCACATTTTCTCCTCTATGTATAATATATAAAATCTTTTGATATTAGAGATACCAAATTTGATTAAATATATTTTGAAAAATAGTCTTGAAAATATTCGGGAGAAAGATGCTCTAAAGCATAAACTTGAGTTCATAGACGTTGAATGTCTTGACAAATCTACTCAAGTGTAAGAAGATTTCTCTTCTTTTGCTGAGGGTAAGCGCACTAAATCGTACACTCCCCCGTGAATATAGATCCGGGTAGCAATCTGAAAATGATTACAAGCCATTATGTTGAGCTCAAAACGTTGAATATTGTGTGACAAGCTCAACCCAAGATAGATTGCTCTACCCGTTGTTTGGAAAAATTGTCCAAAGTAGACATTTTCCATTATTAAAAATAGAAATGACATGTTTTGAAAAATTTACAACTTTCATTCGAGCTTTATGTACACACCTGTGTCGTTGTTGAGCGACATTTCTAGGTACGACCATATTATCGATACTGAAAGACATGTCGAGAAGAATATTTTTGGATTTTTAAACATTTTTAATTTTGTGTTTTATTTTTATATGTTTTATATTTTTGTATTTTGCTTTTTTAATGATATTTACAAGTAGATGTTTGATCGATGAATCAAGCAAGTACCTTTGCCAGAATCTCCAAGTCTGCTGAAGTCAAACATCTCATACCAATTTGCCTAACAAGGTACTCAAACCTATCTTTTGACATAGCTTTCGTAAACAAGTCGGCTAATTGGTAATCCGTTCCAACAAAGTATAACTCAACGACACCTCTTTCAACTTGTTCCTTTATGAAGCGATATCTGACATTGATGTGCTTCGTGTGGGAATGTTGTACCGGATTGCAGGAGATGGCTATGGCCGACTTTGAGTCACAGTACATAGGTACTTTATCAAAGTGGAAGCCATAATCCGTGAGTTGTGTTGTCATCCAAAGAATTTGAGCACAACACGCAGATAGAGACACATACTCCGCTTCGGCTGATGAAAGTGACGTGCAATCCTGCTTCTTGGAAGACCATCCCACGCGCTTATCTTGACCGAGAAATTGTGCACCACCAGAAGTACTTTTTCGTGTATCAAGACACCTTGCATGATCAGAATCTGAATAGGCCGTTAGAAAGAAACTGGTTTCCCTCGGATACTAGAGTCCCAAATTAATGGTATTCTTGAGGTACCGAAAGATCCGTTTAACCTCCTTGAGGTGCATTTCAGTGGGTCGTTCTTGATATCGTGCACAATAACACGTAGCATGTGATATATCTGGTCGGCTTGCTGTTATGTACATGAGGGAGCCGATCATGAAACGATATCTCGTTTGATATATGGCATTTCCCTCCAAGTCAGTATCTAGCGATGTGGTTGATAATGGTGTCCTAGCGGGGTCACATGAAGTCATACCATGCTTTTTGATTATCTCTTGAAAATACTTAGCTTGGTTAATAAAGATACGACTTGGGGATTGGTGAACTTGAATTCCTAGAAAGAATTTTAGTTCGCCCATCATTGACATTTCAAATTTGTTGTGCATTACTTTTTCAAACTATTTTGAAAGTTTTGGGTTTATAGACCCGAAAATAATGTCATCAACATAAATTTGCACAAGCAAAATTTCATCCTCATATTTATAAGTGAACAAAGTTAGATCAATGGAACCTTTTAAGGAACCTTTGGATACCAGAAATTTCGAGAGCTCGTCGTACCACGCCCTTGGAGCTTGCTTGAGTCCATAAAGTGCTTTGTGGAGAAGATACACCTTGTCAGGATAATGTGGATTAACGAATTCTTATGGCTGAGTGACATAGACTTCTTCCTTTAACACACAAATCCACAAAACTGCAAGTTTTGTTCGAAATTTTTTTAAGTGTATTTTCGGAATAATTTGTATCTTCGAATGTTCAAAAAATCCTCTAATCTTCGCAATGTTCTCAAAGCTTCGCAATGTTCTCACCTTCGCAATACCAACACCTGTCGCAATACCAACACTTGTCGCAATACTAACACATGTCGCAATACTAACACCTGTCGCAATACCAACACATATCGCAATACCAATACCAACACATGTCGCAATACCAACACCTGTCACAATAAGTATCGCAATATATAAACCCTAGCACATTGCGATGGAAATGAAAGCACATGTATCGCAATGTGTCAACTGATTCGAGAAAAATGAGTAAAAAATGAGATTTTTGCTTAAAAATACGTGATTTTAACCAATCCAAAGCACCCAAATCCCTACCACAACTATGTAGGCGATTTATATCAAGATTTATAGCACGGAAGACACAAAACAAAAATTGAATCCGAGAAGATTTATGGATTAAATCATACGAATCAAATGAAATAACAACAACCAATCACAAGTCTACCCCGTGGAGATTGATACCAAATGTTGTCCCATACTTATGTGATGATTAAACAAGAAAAATATATAGAAGATAGATAAATTCTAGAGAGAGAAAGTAGAGAGAGAAAAGAGAGAGAATGGTTAGAAACTTGGTGAATATTAGATTGAGAGAGAATACAAAATGAGCCAACCACCGCCTAACATGCTAGGAGGTGTGTATATATAGTCCACCCACATGCGGGCTTGTATGGGCTATATATTAATGGGTCGGGCTTTCCTTTTAGGCTTTAGTTACTTATGAATGAACTTTAGCTTAAATTTAAGCCCGTAAAATACGACTAATATACTACCTATTACAAAGTTCTAAAATACGATACATAATAAACATATGACTGAACATTCTTGTTTGACTCAATATTTTCAGGGTAACAAAAGCAAACACAAAAAATAAAGCAATCATCCCATGGCTCTTGATACCAAATGAATAATATTGGTAATCTTAAACCTAAGAGTGAGGTTGATGTTTCTAGTGAAAGAAAGTTAGAGAGAGAAAGTAGAGAGAAAAGTGTGTTTTATTATTATGAAAGTGAAACAACCAACCCCTACTAACATGCTAGGAGGGGGTATATATAGCATACCCTACATGTGGGCTTCATGGGTTATATTGTAACTTACTAGATCACGAGCCCATACTAGATGTATCTCGTTGGAGTGACCGGTCCTTCCTAAATACGTAAAAACGTATTTCCAACAAAGTTAAACTACAAGGGAAAGTATTGCCAAAAGATTGAAGTTTAATTTATAGTGGTCACGTAGACGAGTCATATGGCAAGTCAATGCTTCACACGGATCACAACCATCAACCAATACAAATTCCCTTTGAATATAACTAGTGGGGTACCCGCGCAATGCGGCGGCGGGTACCCTGTAATTATATTTTTGGCGAGCGATATTGTTCGATTACGTAATAATAACGAATTCACGCATGACGAAATTTTAAAGGAGTAACCATCATAAACCATTTTATATTAAGTTTTATTATTTTTGAACATGTTTTCATCAAATTAATAATGGAGATGATCATAATGACAAAATTCAATTCAAGTTTTGTAACTGAAGTGTTATATTAATTTGTATAATGTGCATATAATTATTCAAACATGTGGTATAGATAGCTTGTACAATATGGATATAAACATGTACTACTTAAATAATTAATAAGAGAGAGATACCAATCTCTTTTATATGTAGTAGTAGGATTTGTTACCCGCGCGGGGAGCACGGGTGTTTTACGGTTGACCCATGAAACGCTAATATTTATATTTATACATTTAACATGCAATTTATTTAGTTAATATCACAAATCGCTCTTATATAAACACTATCAACGGTTTTTGAAGGGTACGTCAATTTCACAGGTCAATAATCAAGTCTTTTATACACAACCAAAGAACGGAATGAATAAAAATAGAGAAGTTTAAACAAAATCATATTAAGAATATGCACGGCGCATCATAAAGGAATGTGATCCGGGACGCTCTTAGACTCATATCTAACCACACTCCTATTCTAAGCTATATTACACAAAGTTGTTTTCATTTATGGAATTAAGAGATGTGTAAAACTGTTCCAATTTGAGCATTTTCCATGGATGTCCCAAAAGTACGCAAGATAGTCAAATACATCAAGATCCACAATTCCACATCAATTGGTAAAGCTATTTCATGCTACAGCAGTCACCAAAGAAGTTTTTCCGAACACCTCTATGTCAATACATGAAATGCATGTCGTGTAAGTCGACTGTTACTATTCCGTAATTCAGTACTATCAATGATTCGATCCTACCTGGCACTGATATATAGAAAAGCAGCTAACTATTGGTGGAACTTTGGCTGGCTTTTGGTGGAGCACCTTGATAAGTGTGAAAACACTCATCAATAATGATCCAAAACCACTCAAAACACAGTCAAATACATAATATTTAACTGAAAATTATCAGAATCACGTTGGTATTTGTGTTTCAGGTGTTTTTCAGGTTAAAAGATACATTTTGGAACAAAGACGCGTTTTCAAGGACTTATTTTATCAAAAGACGAAGAAAAGGACGATAAAGCTTTTGAGGACCTTACTTGCCGTATTTCAAAGATCAAGGGCTCAAGTCGCAACTTTTGACAAAATGAAGGATGAAAAGAAAGTACTTAAAAGCTTTAACCACATTTGGAAAGAAATAAGAAAAAGAAGGATTAAAGGAGAATTAAGGGCAAAGTTTTATTAATACTTGGTCAAGTTGACCAAAAGACCGGTCAAAAAAATAACACAAACACAATGTTCGTCTTTCTTCTCCAAACGAAGAGAGAGAAAGAGATTAACAACCAAAATTTTCTTCTTTCATCCACCAAACCTGCAAATCCTTATCAAGAACGATCCACGACGATTCAAGCAAAGAGTTTAACTACAAAAATGCTCCTTATGATCTCCTCTACATGAAGACATCACTCAATTAGATCAAAAGTCAAAGACGAAGAAACGCCCAATTGTGATGAAGATGAAGATGGATGAATTTAACCTCGTATTAAACACGTGTCCAATCCTCATTGGTGAAGCCACGTCACAACACCTCCTTTCGACGCCTATAAAAGGAAGACGAAGAGCTCATTTTTCAACGGATAGCTAGGTGTAGAATTCACACATTAGCTAGGAGTAGTTGTAGAGAGTAGTTAGGAGTAGTGTAACCAGTTTTAATTCCTTAACCGTTTTTCAGTAATCAGTTGTAACCAATTTCCCTTTTTCTGCCATTAATGAGATTTGAAGCTTCTTGATTTCTAATGATGTTTTCTCAATTCTGTTAAGCACATATGGAATTATGTTGTAAATCAGTTAAGGTAGTTAAGCTTTGTTGTAACCGATTCCTTTCCCTCCATTAATGAAAGTTTTTCAAGTCTTAGTTCTTATCTTCTCTCTTCTGGCCATAAGCTCTGTTCTTTTAAAAGCTCAGAAGCTGATTTTTAATGAGTTTACTATTTTGATTAGTTAGAGTGGTTACTTTTCTGTTATAGCTGTAACAATTTTTCCATTAATGAAAGATTTCACCTTCAGTCACATTTTAAACTCTCTGTTTCTTTACAGTTCATAAGTTGTAGCTTTTGATCTTCTATGAGTTTGAATAAGCTCGCCTAATATGATCAGTAGATAAAGCTTTCTATTTGTCATTAGTTAGTTTGTTAGACTTTTGTTATAATAGATCTTACAAGATTCAACTTTAACTTCAAGCGTTACTGTACTGTAATAAGCTCAATATGAGCTTATGAGTTGAGTTCTTTTAGCTTTGTTACTCTAACTAGCTATTGCAGGTTTATGGTTTGAGATACAGCAAAAGATATCCGGCTAGTCACAGATTATGAGCTTTTGTCCAGTTGAATTCTTCGTAGCCGATGAGCTGGTGCTGCGGTTTTGATTTCCGTTGGATAGTAGTAGCATAGCACCTCCACAACGAACAGACCTGTAGTGGGATTAGAATTTGATTCAAGCGAGCTCAGCGCTCCGCTTCGACTCAAAGGACTTACTTCGGATGCATTGGTTAAGCGCTGTGTTAATTTTCTGTATTCTTGTAGTATAAATTTTGCTATAGTTAAGCTTAGTGTAATCTCGCTACTAGATAGTTGAAGCAATGAGATTTCTGTTACAAATTCTTAGATAGATGTTCTTTGTAATATGTGATTTCTGGTAGTTCGAATACATTCCATTTGTAGTATAGAATAACTGAATTTTCTGTAAAGCTGTGTTTGGAAATTGGGTTAATAGATTTTGGAAGTCTTAAGTTTGTCCTTTTTATATGAATTGGCTGTAGGGTAGAATAGTAGGAGTAGAATTGAGTCTGAGTTTGATGGTGGTATACTTTTAGAATGGTTTGGAATTCGTGCCATTTTAGTTCTTAAATTTGATGTAATGCGTTTGAGATACAGTAATATTCTTGGATAGTCAAAACTTTCAGAATAACTTTAGTTTTAATGGGCTGTTATTGGGCTCATAAATTCGGAAATCAGTAAACAGTTTGTAGCAAGTGTTAGATAGTTTAGTTTCATTGCATATTTTAGGTTGTAATGGTTAGAATATTAAATTAGTTTAATTCTCGTTTTGCGTACAGAGTAGTGTAAATTTGTATTTTACGTTTTTTTAATTGGTACTTTGTTTAAACTGTAATTAGTGCACTTAGATGTCATAATTGCAATTTGTTTTTAGAATAGTACGTAATACGTAGATAGATATTATTTTTACATTTTTTATGTGCTTTGTGTCAAGTAGAAATAGATACCAAATATTCTACTATTACCAAAAACAATTAAGTCGAGCTTAAAATTGTTATATCAATTCGGATTGAGTCGAGAAAAACGAACTATAAAAAGACAAATTTCAAATGGCGCCGCTGCCGGTTCTTTGACTACACGAGAGACTATCGATTGACGGTTTTCATTGGCTTTTGGGATCCGTTCACTTTGTGACCGTTATTTTTACGTATCATAAATCAAAAACAAATAAAAAAATCAAAAATATAAAAATATATAAAAACTAAAAAATTAACAAAACAATTCTTTTCCTAAAGAATTGACCAAAAAAATAAAAAATCCAAAAAGCAATCTTTTTCCTAAGAGATTGCACCCAAAAATATATATTATTGGATTCTCTCGGTTTTTATGTACATATAGTATTTTCTCTTAAAAAACTCATAAATACAAAAATATTTTTCATATATTATTATAAGTAAATACATATACGTATAAGAACAACCAATCTACATATTCTCCATAAGTATTGCCGAGGCAATACACCGTGTTGAGGGGCGTTCCGGTCCTTGACATGTGTATCGATCAAACAAAATAAAGCAAGAATAGATAAATACTCTCAATAAGCAACAATTCGAAGAATACGAACATTTAAGTGAATAGAAAGGCGATGTGCTATAAAATGCCATCTAAGGGTCAATAGGTACTTAAGTGCTTCGCGCCACCTAACCCCCCGTTCACTTGTAAGTATTCTAAGAAGGAAGGCTTCATTGAGGGTCTTGCACCCAAGTAGTACATACATATATTGTTATTTTCTTGTGGATATTTAATACTGAAACTCGAAGAGGATAATCCATTTCTCTTCAAAGTCACACGAGAGCTTCTCTCTCATTCCTCGTATTGAGTTGCATGCTCACTCGCGGGCGTGCACAAATACCGATTGGTGTACAACCTCTTCCTCCGAAAAGGAAGAAAAAGAGAAAGAGTAAGACCACCATCGTCCACCAAGCCGATCACAAGAATCGTGCTTTGACTCCACCACAAGAAGCCATGGCTATTGATAATCGCACTTTGTATGAACGTATGCAATCCAACATTCATGGATATTCTAGTGCCATTAAGATTCCCGACTTTCCCGCAAACACATTTGAGCTACATACATCTATGATCAATATGGTTTCACAATCACCTTTCTTTGGTAACAAGAATGAGGATCCTCATGCTCACCTTAAGAGATTCCTTTCTCTTTGCAATACCATTAAGCATAATGGGGTTCCACATGAGGTGATTAGGTTGATGTTAGTGTCATTTTCCTTAGAAGGAATTGCTAAGCATTGGTTAGACACCCAACCACCCGATAGTATCACCACATGGGATGGTTTCACCACTAAGTTTTTGAGCAAGTTCTTTCCTCCACATAAAACTATGGCTTTGAGGACTTTAATTATGGGCTTTCAACAAAAACCTAGTCAATCCTTTAGTGATGCTTGGGAAGAGTATAGTGAGTTGTTGAGGCGATGCCCTAATCATGGATTGGATCAAGTTCACCAAATCAACCTCTTTTATGATGGCCTTAAATCTCACCACCAAGATTCACTCAATGCTTCCGCGGGAGGGAATATTCTTCTTAAGACCTACCAAGAGGCGTTGGACATCATTGAGACTAAAGTAATGGTTCAAACAAACAATCCATTTGAAGAAAAGGTTCATGTTATCCAAAACAATTCTCAAACTCCTTGTGATAACCAACTCCTCAAGTTTCAAGAAGAGATTTTTCAAAGGATGGATAGTCATAGTGAGAAGAATTTGCAAGTACAACTAGAAATGCTTCAAGCTTTTAAGAACATGTCATTGAACAATTCCTCAAATAATATGAATGCCATCACCATTTCTTGTGTTACTTGTGGAGGTCCCCATTCTTATGAACAATGTGATAAGGTGCAAGGGTATCAAGGGGAATGCTATGCTTACCAAGAGGAACATCGTGAACACTTCAAGCCTAATATCAATCCAAATAACCTTTCTTACAAATCCCAAAATTATCTTACTCCACCCGGATTCCCACCCCAACCACCCACCCAAATTTAACAAAATCCTCCTCAAATTTTACCAAGGAATCAAGGGCAAAGACCACCTTACCAAGGAAATAACTACAAGGCACCCAACAATGTTCAACATCAAGGAAATACCTTTTATCCACCACAACAAGGATTTAATCAACCACTTCCATTTATTCCCAATCAAGCATATGCTCCAATACCAAATCAAGCTTACCCTCAAGTTCAAAATCAAGGATATGGGATGCAAGAGACTCAAGAGTATGTTGACAAGAAAATGCGTGAAATGGAGAAGAGAATGAATGATCAAATCAATAGGGTTTTAGTGGCAGTAACTCAAAGACCACAAGGGGCTTTACCTTCTAACACACAAACAAACCCTAGGGCCAATGTCAATGCTATTACAACAAGGAGTGGAACAACAACAAAGGATCCTTCACCTCCTAAACCTACTATTGTTCAACCCACTTGTGCTCCTACTTGTGACAAGCCTTCTACTTTTACTTTGCCTCCTCAAAATGCTCCTATTCACTCAAACACACCTTCTCAACCACCTCATACTTCTCCATTATCTTCCACACTTCCCAATGACGAAGCTAACAAAGACAAATCTTCCACTACTACACCTATTCCACCTACACCAAAACCTACTCTTCCATATCCTTCAAGGTTGAAAAAGGACAAGTTAAAGAACAAGGATGACATCCAAGTCTCAAATTTCTTAAGGATGTTCAAGCAACTCAACATCAATATATCCTTTGCGGAAGCTCTTGTTATATGCCAAAGTTTGCTAAGATGTTCAAGGATTTGCTCTCAAACAAAGAAAAATTGGTTGATTTGCCCAACACATCCCTTAATGAAAATTGTTCCGCGGTGTTACTTAAAACCTTACCAACAAAACTTGGAGATCCGGGGCGCTTCTTGATACCTTGTAATTTTACCGGTGTTGAAAATTGCATGGCTTTGGCGGATTTAGGGGCGAGCATAAACCTCATGCCTTTATCGGTTTGGAAACAACTATCTCTTCCCGAGCCCACTCCCACTAGGATGACTCTTGAACTAGCCAACCGAACCATAGCTCACCCCGTAGGTATAGCGGAAGATGTGTTTGTAGGTGTGGATAAGTTTACCTTTCCGGCCGACTTTGTAGTGGTTGATTATGACATGGATCCTAGAGTGCCTTTGATTGTTGGTAGACCGTTTTTGAGAACGGGTCGTACCTTGATAGATGTGGCGGAAGGAGAATTAATTATGAGAGTAGAAGATGAGAGAGTGGTGTTTAAGCTAGGGAAAATTTGTGATAGAAAAGAGGTTAAGGAGTCTAGACCTTGTGAGACTATTAACATTGTGGATGTGCTAGATGAAGTGTGTAATGAACACTTTCATGATGCTTGTAAGAATGCTAGTGATGAGATACCCCATGTTGAAACCGTGGCCTCAATTGCTCCCTCTTTAACTCCTTTTGGAGAGAGTGATTTCCTCTTGGAGGAATTTGAGTCCAACTTTCTTGGTGATGATGATTCTCCCATCAATTGGGAAGAAGATATTCTTACAATCCAAAAGTTGCTCAGTGAGGACCCTATTCCTTCTCCTATTCCACAAGAGATTACCATTGAGGAACCTTCCATAGTAAAACCTTCCATAGAGAGTCCACCTCCCATTGAACTTAAGGACCTTCCATCCCACTTAGAATATGCTTTCTTAGAGGGCAAAGACCAATTACCGGTGATCATTGCTAAAGAGTTGAAAGAGGATGAGAAAGAGCAACTTATTGAAGTTCTTAAGAAACATAAGAAAGCTTTAGCATGGAAAATATCCGACATAAGGGGAATTGATCCAAATTTTTGTACTCACAAAATCCTTATGGAGGATGACTATAAACCCGCCATTCAAAACCAAAGGAGAGTTAACCCAAAAATCCATGAGGTTATTAAGAAGGAAGTGATTAAACTCTTAGATGCGGGTATGATTTATCCCATTTCCGACTCTCCATGGGTTAGCCCGGTTCATTGTGTTCCAAAGAAGGGTGGAATCACCGTGGTGCCTAATGAGAACAATGAGCTTATTCCCACGAGACTTGTGACCGGTTGGAGAGTTTGCATTGATTATAGAAAACTCAATGAGGCAACTAGGAAAGACCATTTCCCGCTTCCCTTTATGGATCAAATGCTTGAACGCCTAGCAGGAAATGAGTACTATTGTTTTCTTGATGGCTTTTCGGGTTATTTCCAAATACCCATTGACCCTAAGGATCAAGAAAAGACCACATTCACTTGTCCCTACGGTACATTTGCTTACAAGAGGATGCCTTTTGGCTTATGTAATGCACCGGGGACGTTTCAAAGGTGCATGATGGCGATTTTCCATGACATGATAGAGCAAACCATGGAGGTTTTTATGGATGACTTTTCCGTTTTTGGAAACTCATTTAGCTCATGTCTCACCAATCTTGAGAGAATGCTTAAGCGTTGTGAGGAAACACGTTTGGTGCTTAATTGGGAGAAATGTCACTTTATGGTGAAAGAGGGGATTGTTTTAGGCCACAAGATATCCAATAAGGGATTAGAAGTTGATCGAGCTAAAATTGATGTGATTGCTAAGCTTCCCCCACCCACCTCGGTTAAAGGTGTGAGGAGTTTCTTAGGTCATGCGGGATTTTATAGGCGCTTTATACAAGATTTTTCTAAGATAGCTAGACCGATGACTCACCTCTTGGAGAAAGAGGCTCCTTTCATTTTTAACCAAGATTGTTTAGACTCTTTTGAGACTCTTAAGGAAAAATTGACTAAGGCTCCCGTTTTGGTTTCTCCAAATTGGGAATTACCTTTTGAGCTTATGTGTGACGCTAGTGATTATGCGATGGGGGCCGTCTTAGGACAAAGAGTTAATAAGCATTTTCAACCTATACACTATGCGAGTAAAACCATGACCGGTGCACAACTTCATTACACTACCACGGAAAAAGAGTTGCTTGCTATAGTATATGCTTTTGAGAAGTTTAGACCATATCTTGTGCTTTCCAAAACCATAGTGTATACGGATCATTCCGCTCTCAAGTATCTTATGACAAAACAAGATGCTAAGCCTAGGCTTTTGAGATGGGTTTTGTTGCTTCAAGAGTTTAAGATAGAGATTCGTGATAAGAAAGGGGCCGAGAATTTAGCGGCGGATCATTTGAGTAGACTTGAGCATCCTTTTCAAGGAGATTTCCCACACCAAGAAATTAATGAATCCTTTCCATTAGAGGAGCTCATGTCTATCTCTTCCCAAGAGGATGCCACACCTTGGTTTGCGGATATCGCAAACTATCTTGTGGGCAATGTGCTTATTGAGGGTCTTACTTATCAACAAAAGAAAAAGTTTCTTAAGGAAGTTAAGTATTACTTTTGGGATGATCCATATCTTTTTAGACAATGTGCGGACCAAATCATTAGACGATGTGTAGATGGGCCCGAGGCATCTAAGATTTTAGAGGCATGTCATAAAGGACCTACGGGTGGACATTTTGGGCCTAACTACACCGCCAAGAAAGTCTTTGATTCGGGTTACTATTGGCCTTCCATTTACAAAGATGCCCAAGAAATGGTGAAATTTTGTGATGTTTGTCAAAGACAAGGAAAAATTACACAACGTGATGAGATGCCACAAAATTTTATCCAAGAGTGTGAGATATTTGATGTATGGGGCATTGATTTCATGGGACCTTTTCCATCCTCTAAGGGAAACAAGTATATACTTGTGGCGGTGGATTATGTGTCCAAATGGGTGGAGGCTAAATCCTTACCTACCAATGATGCTAGAGTGGTTGTAAAGTTTTTGAAACAATTGTTTGCTCGATTTGGTGTACCTCGGGCCATCATAAGTGATCGTGGTACGCACTTTTGTAATGATCAATTCACGAGAGTTATGAAGAAATATGGAGTGAATCATAGACTTTCTACCGCGTATCACCCTCAAACAAATGGTCAAACCGAGGTCACAAATCGTGGTTTAAAGAGAATTTTAGAGAGAACGGTGGGAGAGCATCGAGCTTCTTGGTCGGATAAGCTTGATGATGCTTTGTGGGCGTTTAGGACGGCTTTTAAAACACCAATTGGTTGTACGCCTTATAGGCTTGTCTATGGAAAAGCGTGCCACCTCCCATTTGAGTTAGAACATAAGGCATCTTGGGCTCTCAAGTGGGCTAACTTTGATTTAAACCAAGCCGGTTCACATAGGAAAAATCAACTCAATGAGATGGATGAGTTGAGAGCCAATGCCTATGAGAATTCTTTGCTTTACAAGGAAAAGACTAAGAAATTGCATGATGCTAAGATCAAGAATCGTGAGTTCAAAGTTGGAGAGCCGGTTCTCCTCTTTAACTCAAGATTGAAGCTTTTTGCGGGCAAGCTTAAGTCAAGATGGTCCGGTCCATTCACTATTGCTCAAGTGTTTCTATATGGAACTCTTGAGTTGTCCCAACCCGATGGTCCAAATTTTAAAGTGAATGGTCACCGTGTTAAACATTACTTTGGGGAGGACATTTCAGTTGAAATGGTCCAAGAGGTCCCCATTTTCCCCATGAATTAATTCATTGAGGGACGAGTCGAGCTAGAGACTCATTAACTCAAGCATCGTATAACTAGGTTTAGAGAGTTGTAGGTTAGAAATAAAGGTATAGACTTGGAGATAAGTGTCGGGGAGACCTTCTTTTGTCTTCATGATTGTTTGTAGGGTTGCTCACTCATCTCATGCTTTGGAGCTTATGGAGGAGGCCCTTGTATTCGGTTCACTTCGTTACTATAGTGATTTTTCATTGACACCTTGTGCTTAAACATGATTTCACTAATAGTTGTCCTTTCCTTAACTTGGGTTAAGCAAAGTCTATTCATTGTCATAAGTGTAGGGGAAGTTTTTATACTTCCATGCTCTTAAACATTGAGGACAATGTTTAGCTTAAGTGTAGGGGGGTCTTCTATCGAAGTGACCTTACCTAGAACTTGTCATTGTCTTGCATGATAACATGAAAAATTGAATTTTCAACATTTTTCAAATTTTTGATTTACTTTGGCCAACAAAAATATGCATTCATAATTTTTGCATCAATCAATTTTGCATAACACATTTGCATTGTATATATTTCTTCTTTTATTTTTCATCAAAAATATATAAAAAGGAAAAAATAATAAAACATGGTTTTAACAAGTTTAGACTTCTTTGACATATTAGGCCCGCCATGGATATTTTGACTCAACCCGAGTTTGCTTATCTTAGCATTCTCTAGCTAGTATCCTTAACCATGTAGTCCTTCATTGGTCTATTAGGCTAAGCATCCACCAATTTCATTATTTGAAATTTTAAATTTGTGGAGAATGGGAAATGATAGAGTTGAAGCAAGTGTAAAAGGGCTAGATAGACTTCATGGCAATTACTTGTGGCTAAACCCTTCTCTTCTTAACCTCTAATTTCTTCGCATGTATATAATTGTTAATAAATAATCAAGTACGGTTTTAATTGGTTTGTAATCTCTTATGCATTTTTGGCTAATCATTTATGGTTGATATGAGTACGTCTTAAGATTCTAAGTTAGCACGTTTTATGTGTACTAGACTTATGTCATGCTCCATATTTAGCGGGTGTTTTTCCTTTTCTTCTTTTCAAATTTCTTTGTGAGGAATAAAGAAAAATAAGAGCGACTTATGAAAAAAAATGAGTGGCTAGAAAAAAAAAAGAAAAAGAAAAAAATATATATACAAGACTCCCAAGAGGGGCAGTGTGGTGTTAATTATAGTGACTATTGAGTTCCAATATTACCTTGACGGGTTGCGGGGATTCAATAGATTGCTCCAATCCAATATTGCCTTGACGGGTTGCGGGGTTGAAGATCCAAAGTCTCAAAAAGATGGCGGATGTAAATTATTGCGTGAGTTTTATTTTTCTTTCCTTAGCGAGTGTGTAGCTACTTATGAAAGCATGACATGAAGATTTTACACATAAGGCGAATGACTTATTATTCTTGAAACGGACTTGTATTAATTGTGAGCGGTTTTTCAAGTAATGGATGAGAGGATTACTTAGGATTAAAACCGTGCTTCCTTATTTTTGGATTTTACATTTCTTATACTTCTCACTTGAATAATGACAAATTTTCCCACAAGCAATTTGCTCAAATAATAACCGGTTCCACATTTAATTGTCATGAATAAGTTGATGCACTTTTTACTTGTGAATGCAATGATCCCATTTTTAAGCTTGGTATGGGGAAAGTGAAACTTGAGGGTGATAAATGTCCATGGTACCCAAGCCCTAATCTAAGCCATTGAATTCTTTATGAGTTATTTCCATCAAAACCATTTCAAGAAAAATCAAAAAGATATAGATAGAATTGTATTTTGTTCATTGCATTATTAAAAGTCAAAATCATGCATCATTTAGTTTAGAGTAGTGTATATGCATCTCATATGGCCAAGGTGGATTAATTATGAGGGAAATGTAAATTTGAGCTTTAATATATAATATTGCATGAGGACATGACAATGTTCAAGTGTAGGGGATTTTGATATGAGCTTAAACTCATATCCTTTTATCAACAAATAACCCAAAAACATGAAGCAAAATACCAATTTATCTTGCAAAAACAGTGTTATGTGGTATGTTTGTGTTTGTGTACACTTGTGTAGGTAAAAGGATACATTTTCAAGCAAACAAAGAAAAATCAAGCTCAAATGGATGAAAAAGACAAAGAAGGATCAAAAGTGACAAGATTTTGAAGTACAAGGACCTATCTTGACAAGTTGTCAAAGTAGAAGGACTAAAGTGCAAATATTGTGAAAGTCAAGATTCAAGTCAAACTTGGTCAACTCTCAAGTCAACTCAGTCAAAGGACCATTTTATTCAAGAATGAAAGTTGAAGGACCAAATATGTCAAAAGAATGAAGCTCCTAGCTCAAAACAACAATCTGCCAAGTATAAGGACTAATTCTGCCAACATTGGAAAGTTATTCAAGGTTTAATCCATGTGAAACCATTTTAGCCAATGAGAAGAGAGAAAAGTGAGCACACGGATTGAGCAATTAATTACCACTCAGCCGCCACATTAAGTGAAAAGATCTCAACAGTATGATCCGTGTGATCAATTTTTAGCCAATCACATGTTGACACGTGGCATCTTCTTCATCAAAAAATTTCACCAGGATCGCGTTTGAGCTACAATCCATTTCATGAAAAGATTTCAACACCAAAATTGATCATTTTGAAGAGACGAACACAATGATACAAGTCAATTAACATGGAATCAATTATTGAAGAAAAACCCAAATCCTTGTTCATACCTGCAAATGCAATTATGCAGAATTGTCCACGTGGAAAGCTGGGATTGGTCCTGACACGTCACCAACCCCAACAAACTCTTCCTTCATGCCTGTAAATAGATGGATAGGACTTCATTTGTAATTTGTAGCTTAATTTTGTAAAAACACATAGTTTCTTAATTCCTTTCCCTTTCCTCCATTTTTACCCTAGCTACTCAAGAGTCTGACAAACTCTTGAGTTAGTTAGTTAGTTACTTACCTTCCAACAACTTTGTAACCGTTTTTCATTGAATAAAATTCAAATTTCCCATTTCCCGCCAAAACTGTTCTTCATATTACTGTTCATACCTGCTGCTATTGGATACTTGTGTTGCTGTTTTGTGTTTGTTATGATCATAGATTGATCATAACTGACCTTGAAGGAGTTTGTAGCTGTTTGAGAAGAATTCAGTTCATTCCATAGTTTTATGAAGATTTCAAGCAGTTTGATGATGATTGTTGATTGTTAGCTGTTATTGTTGATTGATTGTTTTCCTAGTGATAAGGTGGTGGTTATCACTAGGCTAAGAGAGCTCAGCGCTCCTCTTCTTCTCAGTGGTTTACTCCAATAGGTTTTAAAGCTCTCATTTTTGTTCCACTGAATCTGTCAAAGGCATGCTATCTTTCTTAGTGTAAATTTGATGTTTGCATGATAAAAGCTGTTTAGAGTTGCTGATTGCTTGATCTTTGGTTGCTTATAGCTTAATTCTTGTTTACTGGTGCTTAGATTTGGATTAAGTCATAGCTTATTGCTTAGTTCAGTCATTTTTAGCCTTGTACCTTGATTGTAGTTCTAGTAGTGATAAGTACTTGCTTACTACTTTTAAATCTTTCATTTTGATCACTGAGTCTAGCTTGCTATAGAATTTCATTCAGTTCAACTTCAAAATCAAATTGTCTTCATAAATTTTCATATAAATCAGTTTAAGGAGTGTTTGGGATTAGCTTATAAAGAGTTTTCAAGTATTGAGTTTTGGATTGTTAAAGTTCATTTGCAGTTAATTGGTGATAATCAAGTGTTTTAAGTCATTTACAAGTCAAAAAGATAGTCAAACAGGCAAATGGCATATAAAATGTTTGGGTCAATTTCAGTCAGTTTGGTCATTTAGAACTTGTCATTTTCATTTGATCAGTACTCATTCAATTCTAGATGAAATTGCATCAAAGTTGTTCTCAATCATAGCTTATATCATAGAGATTCAGATTCCAAGAGGATTTTCTACAGTTTACAATAAGCAGATAGAAATAAGCATAATTCAGATAAGCAAACTTAAGTCAAGTTTCTGTAAATGAAAACTGAAATTTTGTATCTCCTTATCCTATTCATAAACATGGCCATTTTTCTTCACAAATCCTCTTAAATCATTGAGTTACTTGATTTTTGAAAGTTTCAGCTTTTTGAAAAATAAGCTGGTCAACGATGGTCAACGATAAGTCCATTTTCAGCTTAATTCAGATTCCCAGCTTATTTCTTGATGAAAAATGTTCTAGTTTGATTTCCCGTTCATTATATGAGTAGCTTAATCAGTTTCATTAAAAAAATCAAGTTGTGATTGTTTAGATTTTGTTATAGCTTATTTTGGGCTTATTGATAAGTGCTCATTTGCTTATTTCACAACTTTAGCCAATTTCCTTTTACACACGTAGCTTATTTTGGATTTAAATCATTTTGCAACTTGTCTCATTGAATTTGGTTGAGTAATAAGCTCAAACGAGCTTATTTTTAGTCTAAACCCGTTTTTGGCTTAAATAGTTTTCAAAATTGCAGATTGGTCCCTAATGTTTTAAACAGTGTGTAATCTTGGCTAAATTTCCAAGTTTTTAGGGTTTGCATTTGTTAAGACCTTGTAGTTTTGGAAGTTGCTAATTTCAGTTAGCAAGTTGTTAGTTTGTTACATTTTTGGTTAGTTGGTTATAAGTTTTGCATATTTGATCCTTGTAGTTAACTGTTTTACACTTTTAGTCCCTAGAATTGTTAGAATTTACATTTCAAGCATTTATCTTTCCTAGAATTTACAATTTCAGTCCTTTTAGTTTCATATTTTACAATTTGAATTTTACTTGAATAAAAACTTGGTATTTGCAAATTGTTTTACATATAAGTAGGTAATATTTTTCCGTTTTGCAAGACTTTGTTGAATTAGCAAATAGAATATCCAAACAAGCTTAACAACCAAAAACAGTTTAAAACCCGATATTGGTTGGACTTTCCATTAGCAAGAACTGAGAAAAAACGAACTGCATTATACTCAATTTCACACCTTCACAACAAAGTATGGTGTCTCTGGTCCGGGAAGCAGAGGTCTTTTAACAGGTTTATGCTAGACAACAGCGGGTTTGTCTTTCGAACATGTAGCTAATGCTGGTGGAACTTTGGCTGGAGTGGGTTTTGGTGGAGTGCCTGCACAACAAAGTATAGCGTATGAGTAAACTTAAAACCTGGGCATGCATGCTTAGTGTTCCAAATAAGGGAAAAAAAATGACCCAAAAGATATGGCTTTTTTTAAACAAAGGGTGACTGTTTGATGGGAGAGTGTATGCAGTGAGCAAGTGGTGCAAATTGAAAGAAAGAGTTCTTGCTGAAAAGGTTTTGAAGGTGACATCTTTGTCTTAAGCAATATGTGGATATTATTATGTTGCTATTATTTTTTTGGCTAGTTTGGGTAAGGGGTAGGCTAGGTGAGCTCAGGTGTCATGTGCAGGTGTGTTTCCAAGTTGGAAATGAACTAAGGTGGTCAAAATTAGTGGGGAAGTATGAGCCAAGTTTAGTTAGCTATTTGAACTAAAATGTAACTGGAATCTTTTTGTAGCAACAGTGGAATGGGAAGAGGCTGGCATCTTTTTTGGAGCAACAGTGGAATGGGAAGAGGCTCTATTTAAGGGCATGTATGCATTTGGTAATCCCACACAAACCTCTCACCTACTTTAAAAAATCTAAACAAACAGAGAATGGCATATCTTCCTAGGATCTGGGCATTGGAAGCTGAGAGCGGTAGCACGGACTTGGGCGGTTTGTTTGTTTGGTATCTGGAGAAGGATGTGGTGGCTGACAAAGCATGGAAGCGTAAGGTGGATGCGGCTAGGCAGGCAGTTTTCAAAAAAGTTATGGATCGTCAACATTTCATTCAAGAGATCCAGCAGGTGCAGACCTTTCCAGCCAACCCTATGATCTCGATGATGGTAGCCATGTTGGACAGAAAGCAGACAGAGGACAATGCATTCATTCAGACCTTGAACACAGAGGCAGCCAGAATCCAGACCATGATCGACCTAAAGGAGGCTTTTGCCCATAAAATTTTGGCCAACGGGCCTTGGTGAATGGATTCTGTAGTAGTTGGCTTTGGTCTGATGTTTTAGGCCTTAAAATAAAGCTCCATGCTGTCGTCTGTTTGGTTTGTCCACCGCCGAGTCTCTAGGTTTATGTGTTTGTGCTTTAGTTGTTTCTTTTTTTAGTTTTATCTTGTGTCTGTAAGATCAGTTTCAATGAACCGCGTGGAATGCATGGTACTTTGTTTTATATTGTTTTTTTTTCGACAGACGTTTCGATAAAATGCAAGATTATAAGTTATAAGAAAAGACTGCGCACCTGTTTCTTTTTGTTCACCTATTTCTGAGACCTTGGTTGATGCACTTTCTGTGCCTGACCCTTTGGTTTGATGTACCGTCTTGTTTAATGTTTGCATCTGCTATTGGTGTCGGGCCTGGGCCTATCCCTTCAGTTACCCACGGAATATGAGCCTCAGATAGGGAAAGAATCAAAGAGCTGCCCTTCTTGCGGACCGCTGACAGCGGCAGTAACACGGTTACAACGACCTCAAAGAACGATCGGCCGAAACAAAGTTCCATGATGATAAGGAGCAGAGGTTTCGGGTGGGTATAATATGGATCTGGTTCAAACTGGGGGGCGTCTTCTCCTACAAACGAACATGGACATGAACCAAAAGTTATTAAAACTACACCAAAACATAGTAACTGTTGAAAATCCAGTTTTTTAGCAATAGCGATCATACATACTCGTTAAGGTAATATAGCAAAACAACATGTGGTATAGCGATAGAAACGGCATGCGTGAGATGTCTTTTTCGTTACCTTTAGACACAAACAAATTTGATACTAACACGGCAAAGCTGTTGTGTTGGCAACAGTTGTATAAAATGAATTTTGACACCATCATAGGTATTTACTTTTAAATGAAGGTCGCTTATTCAATTTTGTTCTAAAATGCAGTTCCAGTTTTATGTTTTGTAGGAACCAACGACACCTTCTTTTTAAAATAAGGAAGAAAATAAATGAATAATCAAATCAAGTATAAATATATTTGGATCATGAGCCACATTCACGTCAGTTATATGACAACATACATGTATGGTCGGGGTTGGAAGTCCATCGTCTGCATCTGGTTTAATTCACCCGCCATCGCATTCTCTAAATCCTTGGTAGACTGTTGCAGAACAGATACATTTAGTCAGACCGTTCAAAAATCCAAGGAGAACATACAGCGACAAATACCAACCGCATATGTGAAACATGAAAATCAGTCTTGGGGAATTCGTGAAGCAGGTTTCAACGCATCCATAAAGAATGACCATCGGCTAATGAATTGGAGGAGATCAAGATGGCGAAACTATGACTTACTGTATTTGAGGTCCAGAGATGGAGCCATGGAAGGCGAACCCATAAGCCCAGCATGGGTGCGACCAAATGGTCACCTTGCAAAGTGCACGCGTGCTAGTAAACAACCGGAAAATCCAAAGGTAACGACCATTAACCTTTATGACATTAATTAGCCTACATAAAGCTAAAAAAGCCCGTCAGAAACATGACTAACCAAAACTGGCAATCGATATGGGTGCGATCACAGGCTCACCTTGGCAAGGAGCCGGTTCTGTAAAGCGCGTCTACTAAAAGGTCTCCAGTTTTCCCGGGGTATACCATAGCCTCAGATAAGACGCTATATGGGAAAAACAGTCATAACCCGGCATGGCTGCGACCTCGCAAGGTCGTCACGCCAAGAACCGAGATGTGGTATCCTTAACCGCGGTCGTTTACCCTCATTATAGCCCTAAACTAACCTTTACATAAAAGTACACCAAAATGTATTAACTGTTGAAATTCTAGGTTCTCAGCAATAGCAACCATACATGCCCACTAACGTAATATAGCAAACCAACATGTCCTACAGCGAGAGAAATGTAATGCGTGATATATCTCTTTCGTTACCTCTAGACAGAAACAAATTTGATAACAACACGGCAAAGGTGTTGTGTTGGTAACATTTGTATAAAATCAATTTTCACAGCATCATAGGTATTGGGTTTTAAATGAAGGTGGGTTATTCAAAAAAAAATTAAATGCAGGTCCAGTTTTATGTTTTCTACGAACCAACAACATCTTCTTTTTGAAATAAGTAAGAAAAAGGAATCAAAACTCAAATCAAGTATCACTATATTTGGATCATGAGACACATTGACATCAGCTATAAGAAAACTTACATGTATGTTTGGGGTTGGAAGCTCATCGTCTGCATCTGGTCTAATTCACTTGCCATCGTATTCTCTAATTCCTTGGCAGACTCTTGCAGAAAAAGACACATTTAGTTAGACTGATAAAATAAAAGAAGATACCATACAGCGACAAATACCAAATGCACAGGTGAAACATGAAAATATATGTAGCTGCACTATTCGTTAAAATAACACTATAACCGTAGAGAATGAACGTTACCTTTTGCGAGAGGTAAAGAACAGTTTTAGGGAATTCGTGAAGCAGTCGTGAACGCATCCATAAACAAAGGCCATCGGCTAATTAATTGGAGGAGACCAGCATGTTCAAATTATGAGTCATCGTGTTTGAGGTTTAGAGCTGGATGTATGGAAGGCGAACCCACAAACCCGCCATGGGTGCGACCAAATGGTCGTCCTGGCAAGATCCGCGTGCTGTGAAACAGGCAACGGATCCAAAGGCAACGGTCATGACAGTAACTAACCAGAATAAAGGCGAGCAGACCCAGCAGAAAGCATTAACCACAGTTCGCAACCGTCATGTCTGCGATCAAAGGGTCACCATGGCAAGGCACGGGTTCTGTAAAGCGTGTTTACTAAAAGGTTTCCACTTTCTTCGGGGTATACCATAGGCTTAGACAAAGCGGTATACGGGGAAAACACTCATAACCCGGCATGGCTGCGGCCTCGCAAGTCCACCACGCCAAGATCCGAGGCGCGGTATCTTTACCTGCCCTTGCTTACGCTCATCTAGCCCAAAATTAACATTTACATAAAGGAGGAGATGCACGGATCCATAAGAGTATACCATTTTTTACTGTTTTTCCAATGCGTACGGCCTGAAATATCACAAATCCAAAGGCACCGGGCATCACAAAAGTTAACCACCATAGAAGCGGAAATACCCGGCATACGAATCATTGACCACATCTGAAAATCGTTATGCCTGCGATCCCATGCTGACGATTGCAAGGCCCGGGTCCTGGGAAGCAAGCCAACCAAAAGTTTGTTGGTTTTTCCCAGGGTATCGCATAGGCTCAGATAGGGCGCTATTCGGGGAAAACAGACATGACCCGTGATGGCTGCGACCTCGCAAGGTCGCCACGCCAACCATCCGAGATGTGGTGTCTTCACCCGCACCCGCTTACCCTCATCACAACCCTAAAGTAACCTTTTTTTATAGAAGCGTAGAAACACGCATCCACAGGAGCAGTGATTGTCCTCACAAACCGTTTTTTATAATACTATCCCCCTCTATCACAAACAACAACGTCAAGAAACATGGAAGTTGTACGAAGAACCCACCATAAGCTGGGGTTCACATAGGCGGCAAGTGCATGCTAAATGTCCAATGAATTGGAGCAGGTCAGCAGGTAGATACAATGAGTTATTGCGTTTGAGGCTCAGATCTAGAGGTATGGAAGGCGAACCCAGAGACCCGCCATGGCTGCGACCGAATCGTCGCCCTGCCAAGATACGGACGCTGAGAAACAACCCTTGTAAAAATGTCCATCCACAGACTTTTCATCATTGCCCATACACAGAATAACCTAATCAACAGCCAGAAACAATTAGTTAACCCATTGCATTCTCGGGTAAGACATATACATTCCAACCTTTGTATCCTCACGAACCCAAAAAATCATTTTAAATAACCAGACCAACAGAATGAACAAAAGAACAACAGACCAATTTAACCAACCATGTTAGATAAACGGCCATAAATGTAAAAATTAGGACCGCACCCAACTGTATGAACTAAGCATCTTATATAAAGCTACAAATAATAAAAAAACCCAGAAATTAACCTTTGAGGAGAATCACTGCTCCTATGGATGCGTGATTCTCCTCTTTTATATAAAGCTTAATATAAAGGAGGTTCCCTCCCCGACAACCAAAAATTTGTCTGACAACCAAAAAATACACCGGGACCTACACATTTCCGTTACAAACAATGTCGGAAAGCAGATTTTCAGAGGCTCAGATCTGGAAGAGAAAAAAGTATAAAACAAACACGATAAGACCGCCATGGCTGCAAAACACCAACAGTGAATTACCCCGCCAAGGTACGACCAATCTGAAAGTTTGTTCAAATTAATCAACACAAAATTCATTCATCAATATCATCACTGCCCCGTATATAAGACCTCAACCAGTGTACATTTCCAAAACAGCAAAACGGCCAAAACCAACTGCAGGGACAGTAAGCTTATCAGCATCAGACATGTGTAAAGGATACACGCACATGTGCAACAATTAACCTGCCTTACTGTCGTGACCAACCCGGTAGGTTCCTTTCGTGAAGTTGGTTAACACGAACCATCTGACACCCGCACATTCAAAGATCATACGCCTCACATGAAAAGAGGTCATCCACACAGAATAACCTAGTCAACTCCCCACGAACCCAATAAATCCTTTTAAATAACTAGACCAACAGAATGCACAAATGAACAATAGACCAATTTAAGTAACCATGTTATATAAACGGCCATAAATGGAAAAAATAGAACCGCACCCAACTGTATGAACTAAGCATCTTATATAAAGCCACAAATAATAAAAAAGCCAGAAATTAACCTTTATATAAAGGAGGATCCCTCCCCCACAACCAAAATCCCGTCTCACAACCAAAAAACACATCGGGGCGTACACCTCTCCGCTACAAACAATGGCGGAAAACAGATTTTCTGAGGCTCAGATCTGGAAGAGAAAAAAGTATGAAACAAACACGATAAGACCGCCATGGCTGCAAAACACCAACAGTGAATTACCCCGCCAAGGTACGGCCAATCTGAAAGTTTGTTCAAATTAATCAACTCAAAATTCATTCATTAATATCATCACTGCCCCATATATAAGACCGTAAAACGCTGAAAAACAGCCCTTGTAAAAATGTCCATCCACAGACTTTGCATAATTGCCCATACTATTTTCAACCTGCCTTATTGTCCTGACCAACCCGATCGTTTCGTTTGGCGAAGCTGGTTAACACGAACCATTTGACATCCGCAGATTAAAAGATCATACGCCTCAGATGAAAAGAGGTCGTCGACACAGAATAACCTAGTCAACAGGCAGAAACAATAAGTTAACCCATTTTATTTTCGGCTAAGACATACTCATTCCAAGCTTTGTATCGGTAGGGACCCAAAAATCATTTTAAATAACCAGACCAACAGAATACACAAATGAACAATAGACCAATTTAACTAACCATCTTATATGAACGGCCATAAATGGAAAAAATTTAACCGCACCCAACTGTATGAACTAAGCAGCTTATATAAAGTTACAAATAATAAAAAAAGCCAGAAACTAACCTTTATACAAAGGAGGATCCCTCCCCGACAACCAAGATTTCGTCTGACAACCAAAAAACACACCGGAACCTACACCTTTCCGTTACAAACAATGTCGGAGAGCAGATTTTGAGAGGGTCAGATCTGGAAGAGAAAAAAGTATGAAACAAACACGATAAGACCGCCATGGCTGCAAAACACCAACAGTGAATTACCCCGCCAAGGTACGACCAATCTGAAAGTTTGTTCAAATTAATCAACACAAAATTCATTCATTAATATCATCACTGCCCCATATATAAGACCTTTCCAGAACTACTGTAGCAATAGCACAAATAATGGAAACCCAGATGCAACTATGTGGTGATGGTGGTATATATATGGATGTTAAGAGGCACATCATCAACGGACACCACCGCGACACGGATTAATTGCAACGGTTAAGATTGGGTTTCTGTAGCCACTACGATTCCTGTAGCCACTACACAACGGACAATCGCAATTAATGGAAAGGGGCAAACTTGCAATGGACATCCAATTAACCCCAATATTTAATTGGCGAAAGGCCAATTAACCCTCAATTAAACCAACAACTGGACAATTGCAATTAATGGGAGGGGGAAAATCCAGTTAACCCCAGGGAAAGGCCAATTAACCCTCAATTAAACCAACAACCGGACAATCGCAATTAATGGGAGGGGGAAAACATCCAATTAACCCCCAATTATTTAATCGGCCAAAGGCCAAATTAACACCTCACAAACCAACAACGGGGATCAATGAATGCATAACGGGATCCGTTAAATCAAATAAAGGAAAGGTGTAGGTGCTAGTGTGTGTTTTGGTTGTGAGAGGGTTTCTTGGTTGTGAGAGAGGGGGATAGTATTATAAAAAGAGGTTTGTGAGGAGAATCACTGCTCCTATGGATGCGTGATTCTCCTCCTTTATATAAAGGTTAATTGATGATTTGTATGCTCTATTAAGAGCCAATGAGATCTTGCCACGTCACCTCACTCATTTCTACACAAATTTATGACGGGGAGAAAGGATTTAAAGATGGGAAATGTGTTCTACATCAAGCCATAAATAAAGCCTAAGTCACTAACTGCAATAACATCAAGGAATAAAGAAAGCCCTAATTTTTGGAATTGAACACATGAACCCTAGATGCCAGATGTCATCACCCTATTGGTCACCTCACGTCACTACTTCGACTGACACCTCTCCTCACTCTATAGATAGACCTCACACCTCTGAATTTTCACATAGATAGACACAATAGATAGTTAGTTTACATTTTCCGAGTTTCTCTCTCTAGAATTTTCCCTAATTCTAGTGTGTGAAAATACACACACTAGTTACTTACTAGTTAGTAAATAGTTGTTATGACCAATTCTGTAATCATAATTCACGTCATTTAATAAAATTCTCCTTTTTATTTTCAACTTTGTCTCAAATCCCTTATACATTCTACATTACTAGTTCTGGATGATCAAATGTGTTTGAAAGTTGTTGTTTAGTTGATATTGGTGCTTGTTCATAGAGTGTTGAAGTTCTATTGTGATTCTTGTGGTATGAAATAGTTTGCAAGTGAAAGTAAAGTGTAGTAGGGGTATGAATTTGATGCATATGATCATGATGATGATTTGGGTAATTGTAGATGTTGGTTATGGGGAATAGAATAGGTTAGGATTGATTTCTTGTGATCAAATCAATCCAAGCTTATAGCTCTTCTCAGTGGTGGCCTAGAAGATGGGTAGTTTACTGGTTTCATTTCTGCAATTGTAGTATAATCTGCTAGTTTTTATTTGTAGTGTAATCCTAGTGTAACTTGCTTGAATGTCTTATCTACTATGTGTTTAATACTTGTTTGTAGTGTATGCTTTGATTCAAGAGTTTTTGTTTTCAACTTCTTGCATTCTATCTTATATAGTGTGTTTAGTATAGCATCATTTGAGTTTCTTGATTGCTGCCAATTGTAGATTTTCATGTGTATGACATTTAGTGGCCTTAGATAGTTCATTCATATCTTATTATGCTTGGAAAGTCAAACTCAAAAGTCGAAAAGGAAATTGGCTAAATGCAGTGTGGGTCAGTTATATTATGAACTTTGGAACTCAATATCCTTTTGCACACTTTAATTCATATCAAAAGAGTTGTTGTTTTGGAAACTTGATAGTAGTGTCATTAAGTGACAACAATTGTCTGGGCTTGTAGCTTTCTAGTGAAGTCACAATGAGCTTATAAAAGTAGTTGTTTAGAATAGTATGGGTCTTAAAGAAATTTAGGCTTTTGATAAATAAGCATTCTGGAATTGTTTCATTAGTTAAATAGGACTTATAAGCTGGTAAACAAGTGTTATTAAGAGCTTTTTCCTTTTGAATTCAGAAATTAGCTTATCAAATGAGCTTTTCTTGGCTTAAAGAGACAAACTGTTAATCTAGTGAGCTTAATAATAAGTTCTTTGTTTCAAAGTCATTCTTTTCACCTTAATAACATTCCCTGAAAAAGATCATTGCATTTGGTTTAGTCTAGATACGTTTTTCGATAGAGTGAACATGGCTTAATAATTTGTTTAAGTACTTAGAGCTTATTTTAGGATTAATACTTCATACTAGCTATGTAATTTTAAGAAATAAACCTTTTGCGACAAGAACCAGCGTATTTGGTTAAGTAGAAAACATTTTATAACTTGATTTTGTATTTTTGCCCGTTTTTGATACTATAGGATAGTTGGCAGATTAGGTCCCTGCGGTTTGTTATAACTATTAGTTTCAGTTAGGCATTGTACCCCTTATGGTTAAAAGTTGGTTGCAGTTAGGTACTTTTAACAAAATTAGTTGGGTTTGTTAATTTTTCATTTGGGGTGTATTGTTTTTCTTGATGGTCTGAATTGTTTGTGTGCTAATGGATTGTAATGTTAGTAGTATTTTAGCCCATTTACCATAACTAATCCCAATTTGATTTACGCATTATAATAATAGAATATAATAATAGTTTTAATTCTCGGTTTGCATGCCAAGTAGTATTAATTCTAAATACGCTTCTATAACCAAAAATGAAAATTCGAAACATAAGCTTAATCTCAATTCAATATGAGTTGTGGAGAAAACGATTTATAACCGTATATTAAAATGGTGTCGCTGTCCATTCGTGTTTGTTATGATTGACGGTTTCTCATGGAGACGATTTTGGATTTTGGGATCCGTTCTTATTGAACGTTAATTTTGGTGTAATAAAAAATAAAAAATACAAAAACAATCAAAAATATAAAAATACAAAAAATCAGAAATAAAAAAACAATTATTTTCCTAAAGAATTGTACCAACAAAATTAAAAACCACAAAAACAAATCTTTTCCTAAAGAGTTGTACCAAAAATATTATTGTATATATACCTTTTACTTTCTTAATTTGATTCTCTCGGTTTTTTTTTACATGTATTTTCTTATAAAAAATAAAAAATACAAAATTATTTTCTACTATACTATAAGTATTATGTATACATAGATACGCAGCTTACCAGCATATCTCCATCAACTATTTCTTTGCAATTAATTGTGACTATTATTGATCCGATAATTTTACGCGTATCGACCAAATATAAAAAGGCAAAATAGATAAATATTACGGCCCCATTTGATGTAGAGAGAAAATTCACTTTATGTGTGTGTGTGTGGGGGGGGTATACGGAGGGACACGCTAAAACCCGCGTCTCGAAAAGAGAAGGCTTTAATAGCTTCGTGCTTTCCCGCTCCTCCGCTCCCTTGTGATTTTGTTGAAGGTGATAGTGGGTAGTGGTTTTCCGCCCAAGTGGTAATTATATAAATATATACTTTTGTGACATTACCTATTGAACATCGAAGGGGTTACACCTTTCAAATTCACTGAGGGAAGTCCCCTCATACCTTGTTTTTGTTTGTATGCGCACTCGAGCGTGTGCAAATATACCTGTGTGTCCGCCACATCATTCTAAGAGGAAGAATCGTAATACTGCAACGAGTCGAGACGATCACAAGAATCGTTCTGTTGACAATGATTTAGCTACGAATAATCGACTGGTGAACGAGCTATTGCAATCCCACGTAGAGTAATATGCAAATGCGATTGTTGTATCTGACATAGGGAAAAATAACTTCGAGTTGAATACTGGTTTCATTCAAATGGTTTCTGCTACACCATATCTAGGTTATACAACTGATGACCCACATGCCTACATTCGTATATTTTTTTCCCTTGACGAATATTGTGAAGTATAATGGAGTTTCTCAATAGGCAATTCGTTTGCACCTCTTTCCCTTCTCACTTGAGGGACAAGCTCGTATATGGCTTGATAAAGAGCCTCCTAAGAGTATACTCACATGGGAGGATTGAAGACTAAGTTTATTAATTACTCTTTCCCTTTTCCCGTACAACTGCTTTGAGGAACGAGATTATTAACTTTGACCAAAAATATGGAGAGACATTTAGTGAGAGTTGGGATAGGTTCAAAGAGCTGTTAAGGAAATGTCCTCACCACGGGTTTACTAAACTCCATCAATTGGATACTTTTTATGATGGTTTGAATCCAAGTGATCAAGACTCTCTTAACTCAGCTATGGGGGAAACCTTTTAACCAAAAATACACAAGCATCTTGGGATATTATAGAGAATATAGATAAGGTTCCAAGTGGTAGGTCAAAGTCTCAAATGGCTAGTACTAGTGGAGGGAGTTTATAAATTTAGATGAGCATACTCAAACGCTTAAAGAAAATAATAAAAATTTTGTTTCACTTTATGCTTTAATGTAAAAAATAGTTTTGGAAGAAAACACTCCTCCTGCTAGACCAATTCATGCCATTCATGAGATTTGTGAGACATATGGTGGGCCATATGCCAACTAAAACTATGAAAATGTCTATGATAACGCACATGATGAAGTCTATGCTTACTAAAATTATGATAACGGGAGGGTTCATTTCAAACCCAATGTTGACCCTAGTCACTTGTCTTACAAGTCAAATACCTACTTGGCTCCACCTGGTTTCCACCCCCACCAAATATCCTCACTCCATATTCAAAACCAAGGTCTAGATAAAAATCAAGGTCCAAATAAGGGAAATTTTTATGAGAATGTTAATGTAAGGGGTTAATTTCCTATTCAGAACCAAGATTTTATAAACCAAGGATATCAAGGGAATCAAAATCAGGGGTTTCAAAACCAAGGTTTTAATCAAGGGTTTTCAAATCAAAATAAATTTCAAAATCAATCAAATTTTCAAAACAATGGAAATTATCAAGGGTACAACCAAGGAATTTTGCAAAACCCTCAACAAAAGGACTTAATTTTTAAAATGCTTCAAGAACATGAGAAGGAATATAAAGCACTTAGAAGAGAACAAAGAGCTTTCCAAAACTAGTTTCTACAACATATTTAGACCGTATGGTGCTTTACTTTCTAATACTGAGATAAATTCTAGAGCAGATGTAAAGTCTATCTCAATTAAGAATGTTGATACATGTGTGAGTCCTTCCATCTCTCTGCCAATAAAGGAGAGACAGAGCCCGAAGATTACGATGGTTTCTAACCCACCTCCGATGATAACATCTATTTCCACATCTAGTTCTTCATCTAATTAAACCCAATTGAGATTCCTAAGACTATTAATGAAAAGAGTTCTTCCCAACCTTCTTATTCTTCTTCATAACCTTCACCTTACAAACCTTTTATCCCATGCCTTTCACACTTGAACAAGAAGACACTGAAAACCAAACCTGACATACAAGTTTCAAACTTTATCAAGATGTTTAAGCAGACAAACTTCAATGTTAGTTTTGTGGAGGCTCTTTTTAATATGCCAAAATTTGTGAAACAGTTTAAAGAGGTTTTGTCCAACAAAGAGGATATGCTTGTTTTGGTAAGTGTTCACCTTAATGATAAATTTTCTACGATGATTCTTATAGAGTTTCTTGAAAAGTTGGGAAATCCAGGCATATTTTTAATACAATGCAAATTCCCTGGTTTTGGTACTTCTATGGCACTTGTTGATTTGGGGGCTAGTATTAATTTGATGCCTTTGTCCTTAACGAAACAATTATCACTCCCTAAGCTAGTTTCACACGTATGTGTTTGGAATACCAACTGTTCGGTTGCTTATCCTGTGGGAATAGCTGGAGATGTCTTTGTAGGAGTTGATAAGTTTACATTCCTAGTAGATTTTGTTGTGGGTGATTATGATATGGATCCACGTATTCCTTTGATCTTGGGACAACCATTAGGTAGAACGGTTAGGTTTTAGCCTTATATTTTACATAGTCAAACAAGAATATAATAGGTCATCTTAGTCGTGATAGATCTTTTATTGTAATAGGCTAGTCAGGATAACCAGGCTTGGACTTTAAGCTAATATTGTCTAAGTTAAGGGCACTGAGCCCAATATAAGGTCAAGCCCGACCCAAGAACAACTCCCACGTCCACTTATGTGGTGTGGCATAAAAATAGCTCTCCTAGCTTGTTAGGAGAGGTTGTTGGTTTCATTTGTTTCATTCTCTAAACTAATCAACCATTCTATTTTCTTTCTATTTTCTCTCCATCTTCTCTCTACTTTCTCTTACTAGTTCTCATCTCTTTATATATATATATGTGTGTGTGTGTATATTGTCTGCTACTGTTCGTGTGTTATAGATTAAACACGGATAACATTTGGTATCAAGAGTCTAAAGTAGATAGGTGACTGAGTTTTGTGTGGATTTCGTAGCTTAATCAGTAAGCTAAGGATTACAAAAAAAATTAAGCTTTTGATTCGAAAAGTTTGCTACTTTCTAGTTTATTATCCTTTTAATATACTAGAAAATACGAAAAACCATGGTTTACATTCAATATCATCATCTTTTTCAAGGTTTCTGGGTGAAAAATAGTTTTTTTTAGTTTTTCTTGATTTCAAAATTTTCATCTTAAAAATCATAAAGTTTTCATTTTTACGGTCCCTTATGGCTTAAATTTTCAAAACGTACAAGAGGTTGTTGGAAAAAGTTTGCAAGAATATTGCTTTTCGTGTTTTAAAGGTTAGCCGAAAGAAAATTGTTATCTTTTACCGAAATAAAAAAGTTTTTATTGAAATAAAAAAATTGAACCGAAAAAAAATTGGTACCGAAATAGACAATTTTTGTACCGATTAGGTTTTTTTTACCTAAATAACTATTTGGAGTGCCGAAATTGCAATACCGAAATAACCATTTGGATTGCCGAAATTACAATACCGAAATAATTATTTGGATTGCCGAAATTGCAATACCGAAATAATCATTTGGAGTGCCGAAATCCAGGTTTTACCGAAATAGAAACAGTCGAAATACCATTTCACCGAAATAAACTCAAAGGCGAGGTAAAAAAAATTCAGGGAAATAAAAATCTGGAGGCGAAATAACACTTTAAATCCGAGAAAAAAGCCGTTTTTTGCCCCAAAAATTGGAGTAAAATTTTTTTTTCTTTCTATATCCTTTTTAGGATTTTTCTACTTCAATTTTCAAATTTTGACGATGCGAACATATTTTCGACCTAAAAGTCAAATTTTAGGACCAAAGTTCAACTTTTTCGCTCAAAATCGACGTTAAAATTTTTTAAATTTCTATATTTTTTATGATCTTAGAATTGGTTTCTTAAGTGAATTTCAAAATTTCACAATAAAATCTTTTCTCTTCTCGGTAGATTGTTGGGAACTAGGATGCACCGAAACGTCGTTTAGGGTGCCGTGCCCGTTTGAGAACGGGAACGCTGGCAAAACGCGGCCGAAACGTATCCATCCCGTATCCTTTTTGGTCGAAACATATCAATCCCGTATCCACTGCCGTATCTTAAATCCAAGCCCGTATCCATATTTTTTAGGGTTTTAATGATCCAACCCGCGTCCTTATTTGTTAATAGAATGAAAGAAAAAAAACCCAGCTTGCACTTTAATGGAGAAGATGAATTTGTTGGAGAAGACGACCAAAATTTATCATATATGTGTCATGTGTGGGCCCTTAAAATTTAATGTACTTTATTTGTATTCAGTAACTTATAGCCCTTTATATTTATGAATTATCCTTTTAAACCCTCCTTTGACATAATTCAATTTAACTCTTATAAAGAAAATTGTATTTGTTGTTTAATGTACATGTCATGTATGTCTAAAAACTATGATGCATTTTCAAACTAAATATTAGGTATCTTGATAAAAATGACAGTAATATTTAGGAAGTAAAATTTCGCAAGTTGTTGTTTGATTGATGCCGCAAGTAAAACATGACAATATGATTCTTTTTTATTATTGATAATTAAATACCTTCATAAGATTTATAACTTTGGTGTTTACAATGTAAATCAATAAATATATATTTTAGATTTTCGTTAATATATTTTTATTTTTTTATATATTTTTTTATCGTATCCATGCCGTTCCCGTATCTTGAATTTTATATTTTTGCTGTTCCGCGTTCCCGTATCATTCCTGTATCCCCTTGCTGTTCCCGTATCAGTGCAACCTAGGTTGGGAATATGGACGTGGCATTATCATGGTTTAAAAGAAAGTTGTTTTATTTTATTTTTATTATTGTTTGTGTTTTGGTCAATTGGTTGTACTGTTTGTTTAATTTCATCTTCGAAAGTTCGACCCATCTTCGTGTGTTGGTGATTTGTGCTAAGGTCACAAATCCACATAGTTATTTATTTGGTTAGATGTTTGTGCAAAGGTAACAATCCACAATTAGCGTTTATGAAGATGAATCAGATATAGTATAACGTTTTGTTCATGTTGTGCTGGTCCAGTTGAATTTTAAGAAGAGGAATGTCACTGCTATGTTGATGTCAAGATAATGTTTTGTTAGGTTGTGTTTTTTTTTCTTGTAACCTATTCCAGTTCGACTCTTTTGCGATTTTGTCGCTCGAACTGCGAGGAAATATTAGGAGATAAATGGCTCAAGCCCGGTTTTTTCTCTTTTCTTCTTGTAACCTACTCCAGTTCGAGCTTTCGCGATTTCGCCGCTCGAACTGCAAGAAGTATTAAGACATAAATGGCTCAAGTCCAGTTTGTGGGTTGGGTCTAGGGTTTTACCACTATAAATAGTGGATGAATAATAAATCATAACCACGGGATGCCTTTTTTTTCTCTTATGCGTTATGACATACGATCAAGCAAAATG
Organism: Glebionis coronaria; assembly: GCA_025667525.1. NCBI lineage: Eukaryota > Viridiplantae > Streptophyta > Magnoliopsida > Asterales > Asteraceae > Glebionis > Glebionis coronaria. The sequence goes on from CM046876.1 coordinate 45,221,287, forward strand.
ATGGTTTTGACAACAAAAAAAAGTGCCTACAATATCTTGCTCTTTTTACCCCATTTTAGTGAAGACTTCAAAAATTCAATACCAAAAAGGGATCTCGATATGTAAGTTTTTATGTACATACGTTCAAACACACTCATCTCAAGCAAGCAAGCTGTGACATTTCGACAGAAGAATACTGGATACCTTGCTTCCTAGGAGAGCAATGCGTATCCCTTGCTGGTTACTAATTTGGCAAACGTCAATAATTTGACAGGTTCCGCAAAACATTTTTTTCCAGCATGTTATTATGCACTACAGTCAACACCACATCTGTAGCCACTAGTCACGCCCGTTTTATGATTAAAAAACTTAACAGGTAGAACACACACATCATAATAATTTTGACACTGGAATTGCAAGTTGTATTGGTTGATAAACGAGAAAACTACTAGCATGGTGCCTCGCAAAGACATAACCCTGCAAATATAACAAAGCAACCATATCCATTATCCAATAAGGGAGTCAAAAGGAGCAAATTTTTCATCCCATGATGTATCATCCATCTAGAAACAAACAGTCATAAAAGCACAAATTCAGCAGAGTTCTTGTGCAAAGTTACTATAGTTTCTGGATCACGACAGAATTGGCTAAACCAGCCTCTTGAATCGTCTGGTTCAAATCGTTGAGCTGCTTCGGAGGGAACCCCATAGTCAATAGCTGATAAGCCCTGGACCCACCTGGTCTTGATGCATCAATGAAAGAACGGATATTGCTTACAGTGTGGTGGAGATTGAACCGGGAAACCATACGGGTCCCATCACCCAATCTCAGCTGAATAGATGTGGAGGGTAATGTGTCATCAACAACTAGGCCCACGAATGGGGTTGGGGCGGCATTCATAGGGGCTGGGATAGTAGCAGTGGTGTTCTCTGCAGAAGCGGAGCCTAGGGTTCTACCCACCCCCTCAAAAGCAGCTTGGCTTTGTTTCTTGATCTGCACATTTGTGGTATGCGTGTTAGAATAAGAGATGCAATAGTATCCTGTAAAGAGATTATAGAGGTCAAGAAAATACTCACAGGGTAGTCCTCCATCTTCCTCACAAGATTAACACGAACAGAAGCTCTTCCTTTAGCAGGCTTAAGTTCCTCTGGACACTCCGAACGCCTTATACTCTGTCATAAAGCAGACAGTACTACTTAGGGTGTAGCGTACATCATTTAGAGTAACATATATCCAAACAGTAGCATATATGACCATTAATAACATGAGAACATCATTAAGTGCATCGACGAGTATTGAGAGTTCTATAACTAGGCTGTGACACATCCCATGTATAAGATTTTGGTTGTATAACTAGGCTGTGTACACATCCCACCAACTTTCATTCAGATTTTATATTTGACAACTATGTTACATAAATAGATGGTACATATAACATAGCCTATCCATGCCACTACGACAGCAAGGTTTAGCACTGCAAACCTCAACAAGATATCTAAAGGGCACTTTCCAGTATTTAATTAGTGAAATAAATATTATGTGGATAAAAATGTTATAAACAAAAACAAATATAGTGCTGCTTTTAAAAAGTGATAACATCTTATAGAATTAGGACAAATAATTTGCTGTGATACTAAAAACATCAAAGACAAATGCTTAGCATTCAGATAATCATATGTTTGTGTGTAAGGCACATCTAATTATTTAAGAAAACTAATAGAGATATCATAACCGGAAATTTTATTATCATAAAATGAGGAATTTTTTGTTGGATGGAAGTAAAAGTCTCTAAAGTAGGTTTTATAAGTCTCTAAAGTAGGTAATTTTATTTTAACCTTTAATAATAATCATCTTGTTGCAGCTTAGTATGAGATAATAATTATCGAGAACTTAATAAAAAACCCTAAATAAACATTTATCAGAAGCATGATATGTTAATCGAAGACAGATATAATTTAGTTCGAAAATTTTAAGTAACTTCATAACCTATAAATAAACAAGATATCTTGATCATTTCTGAACAAAATGAAATTGATTAGCAATACAGATGTGATAACTTTTTAGTTTTACTATTTACAGACTTGTTGGGAGACTGAATGCTTTTATATAGAAAACATAATATCAGATACGGACGAAAGATGGCATAGAAACATACCTCCAAGAAAGATGCATTTTGAGGATCATCCAACCTCCTCAAAGGGCCATCATTTACAGAAAAACCATTGGTCCAGAAAATGATGGTCTGGAGTTCAGGCTCAGGTTCAGGTTGCTGAGGGGCAGCTAATGGTGTCTCTCCAGATAGTAATCTTCCTCTTCCAGAAAAGCTTCTCGAGCTTGAGGATGGTTGGTGTTGATCAAGAGTTCCATCTTCAGCTCCTGCTTGTCTAGCTTGTTCAAACAGTGAATCCACATCATTGTGCTTCGATGGACCTTGGACAACCTGTCCACTGCAGTCATGATAAATGTTAGATTACACTTAATATGTTACATAATAAAGTACGGTGTTGTGCTTTCATGAAGATTTATAAATTCATAAGGTAAACACATCAATTATTAGCAGCAACACCAAATGAGCAGTTCATTCTAACAATATAAAAGGGTACTTATTACGACACTCAGGAAAGTCATTACATAACTCCAGGAACATGACAGCTTGTGAAAGATAAAAAGTGTTTAATGATTTGCACCACACCCTTAAAATTGTCTACATTTAAGGATATGATAAAAAGCTGCCCACTCGCTAGATCGTGTCTTGTTGACATACAAACTCAGATATAGCCAAAAACAAAATTACTAAGATTAGTATCAGGATGTAAATCTCACTCATAAAATCATTTTATGCTTTTTTAAGTTCCATACCATCTTATCTTTTAGAGCATCACTCGTATGGGTGAAGAGTAAGTAGTAACCTCCCTCTACTCCTCTAAGGAAATTATCCATCTCGCCCTAAGAATGCAACCCCTACGATAATCCAAACACTACATAATTACTAATTTTCAGCTACTCATGACTCGTAAGTGGTCGTAGTACTATTGTTTTATCAGTTAGTGTTCTGTCTATATTCGGTAGTTGTGTGTTGTTACATGTTTCATACTTCTTAACCATGTTACCTAAAAGCAATCGAATCAACAATTAAACTATACCCGGAACACTAATCTATCACAATTTAACTCGTATGTATTTGTAAATGCTGAGACTCAGAAAATAGCGTTAACTCACTGCAATACTATTGTTTTATCACTTTTGTGTTCCATCATAATACTTCTTAATCACATTACTAAAAACTAATAACAAGTAATAGGCTAATAGCTAAAAGCAATCCAATAAGCAATCAAACACCTAACAGGCACATGAAACTATAACTGAAACACTATTTAGCTCGTATGTACTTGTAAACGCCGAGAATCAGATAAATACTTCTTTATCACATTCATTTTCCGTCTATATTCACTAGTTGCGCGTTCTTACATGTTACATACTTTTCAATCACATTAAACTATAATCCAAACAGTATTTAACTTATATGTATTCGTAAATGTAAAGTAATCCTATGGATTAAACACCAAGTTTTAGCTACTCATTGCTTGCAAAAGTGGTTGTAATATTATTCTTCATCATTTTCTTGTTCTCTCCATATTCGCTACTAGCTAGTTTCCTGTTCTTTAAAACAGACTTAACTCTATTAATAATTCCAATCAATGAACTAAACGCGTAACAATCACATAAAACACTATATCAAACACCTAACAATCGAATTAAACAATAATTCAGATACTACACAATTACTATTAGTACTAATTTTTAGCTATTCGTGTCTCGTACTATTATTTATCATATTCATTTTCCGTCTATATTCACTAGTTGCGCGTTCTTACATGTTTCATACTTCTTAATCACGTTAAATTATAATCGAAAGATTATTTAACTCGCCGAGAATCAGATAAATAGCATTTACTCGTAAAAGCGGCCACAATACTTAATCACATTACACAAACAAATTAACGTGTAACAATCACATAAAACACGAAATAAAACAGCTAGTACCTCTTATGACCACCAGTATAATACTAGTTCCAATCAGCGAACTAAGCGTGTAACAATCACATATCAAACAAGTACCTATCAAACAACTACCTATCAAACTGATTTAATCAATCATTTTCCGCCTATATTCGCTAGTTGTGTGTTCTTATACGTTTCATACTTGTTAATCACATTAAACTATAATCCAAACACTATTTAGCTTGTATGTATTTGTAAAACTAAAGTAATTATATCGAATAAACACGTATACTAATTAACTACCTCTTATGACCACAAGTGTAATGCTCCTGATTCTTTATGTATTTGTAAACTCCGAGAATTAGATAAATAATGTTGACTAAGTGCATTACTATTCTTTATCAGTCACTTGTTCTGTCCATATTACGCAAAGTTGTATCAATTAAACACGCATAAAACACTACATTAAAAACTACCTCTTATGACCACTAGTTGCGTCTAGTTGCGTGTTCATACGTGTTTCATATTACTAAAAAATAATAAGCAATAGGTAAAAGCAATCCAATCAACAATTCAACTATAATCGAAACTAATACTAAGTAATAGCTAAAAACGTCCTTATCAAAACTAATAATAAGTAATAGCTAAAAGCAATCCAATCAACTTGTATGTAGTTGTAAACGCCGAGAATCAGATAAATAGCGTTTACTTGTAACAGCGGCCGCAATACTTAATCACATTAAGTAAACAAATTGTATTTATTAAACGCGTAACAGTCACACAAAACACACTAAATAAAACAACTACCTCTCATCTATTTGTAAATGTAAAGTAATTCTATAGATTAAACGCGTAAATAAAAGGGTAAAAGCTATAAAATACCATCTTACTTATTGATTTATGCCGACTTTAAACACTTACTAATTAATCTCGTGACTTTACCATTGTACTTTCAAATTTGTTTCGACTATACCAATTTAAGCGTAAAATGACTATATTACCCTTGTCTTCTTCAACATAATTACATGTATTGCCACCTGCTTCTAACTCCTCCTCCATTTTATAATCTAATAATTACTATCCATAAACAATTGAATAAAAGCCAAAAGATAATGCTTGTAACATAAAAGCCAAATCGATGACCGTTTGTAAACTTAAATCACAAAATAATTACTGAATTATATCAACAATAAACATAGATCTATTATCATCTTAGTCAAGTCAAACCTTGTAAACTTAATCAAAGCATAAGGAGCCACTGTCGTTGTTGTTGTTGAAGCGACACCTGAACTATTCGAGTTAACAGAAAGGTATTGCACACGATGGCCACAATTGTTTCAAACACTGTAGTAAATCGTGATCTCTATGAATATTGATAGAACTTTAATAAGGTAAAGTAAAATGTATCAGGTGGGGTACCAACAAACAAAAGCAAAATGGATTGTTTGCAAGGAATGAAAAGCCGTTGTTTACTAACGATGGTAAGATAATGATATAAAAAACCTCCATTAATAAACACCAGTTGCAAGCTTCGTATGATATGATAATGATATAAAAAACCTCGGGGCTATTATAGAAATCAGATCTGGGTAAATATTAATGGAGGGTATTTTGGTCATTTAAAAGGGTAATATAGTCATTTTACGTTTAAATTGGTATAGTCGGAACAAATTTGAAAGTACAATGGTAAAGTCACGAGATTAATTAGTAAGTGTTTAAAGTCGGCACAAATCAATAAGTAATATGGTATTTTATAACTTTTACCCTAAATAAAACAGCTAACTACCTTTTATGAGCACCAGTATAATACTATCTAGTTGCATGTTGTTTTACACAAACCAACTCTATTAATAACTCCAATCAGCGAACTGAGCGCGTAACAATCACATCAAAACGCCAATCCAGACACTATATCAAACAACTACCTATCTGGTTCTGTCTATATTGCTACTACACATTACGCAAATTGATTCTATTAATCAATCATTTTCCGCCTATATTCACTACTTGTGCGCGTTCTTACATGTTGCATACTTGTTAATCACATTAAACTATAATCCAAACACTATTTAGCTTGTATGTATTAGTAAATGTAAAGTAATTATATCTATACTAATTATCTACCTCTTATGACCACCAGTGTAATACTCCTGATTCTTTATGTATTTGTAAACTCCGAGAATTAGATAAATAATGTTGATTATGTGCATTACTATTCTTTATCAGTCACTTGTTCATACGTGTTTCGTATTACTAAAAAATAATAAGCAATCCAATCAACAATTCAACTATAATCGAAAGTAATAATAAGTAATAGCTAAAAGCAATCCAATCAACTTGTATGTAGTTGTAAACGCCGAGAATCAGATAAATAGCACAAACAAATTGTATTTATTAAATGCGTAACAATCACAAAAAAAAACACTAAATAAAACAACTACCTCTCATCTATCTGTAAATGTAAAGTAATTCTATCGATTAAACGCACATAAAAATCGCATAAAACGCCAATCCAAACACTACCTATCAAACTGATTTAATCAATCATTTTCCGCCTATATTCGCTTGGTGTGCGTTCTTACATGTTTCATACTTGTTAATCACATTAAACTATAATCCAAACACTATTTAGGTTGTATGTATTCGTAAATGTAAAGTAATTATATCAATTAGACGCGTATACTAATTAACTACCTCTTATGTAAATTAACGCGCAACAATCACATAAAACAGTAAATAAAACAACTACCTCTCATCTATTTGTAAATGTAAAGTAATTATATCGAATAGACGTGTATACTAATTAACTACCACTTATGTAAATCAACGCGCAACAATCACATAAAACAGTAAATAAAACAACTACCTCTCATCTATTTGTAAATGTAAAGTAATTGGCGCGTAACTAGTACTACCTCTTATGACCACCAGTGTAATACTCCTGATTCTTCTTCCCATGCTCCTCATCATCATCATCACTCCCAGAGTCACAATCCTCACACTCTTTTTTATTCAAATCCGCAAAAGTCCTAATCCTCCCCCTACTCGAACCCGCACCCGGATTCGCCCTAGGAGCAGCAGCAACACCAGTAGGAGGACCAGTAGTGACTTGATTGAGCGCAAAAGACGGAGGAGGTGAAACGGAACGAGACCTCGAGGCAGGAGGAGAGATGACGTCATCGGCGAGGTTAGGGTTAGGGGGAGGATCGACGGTGGTGGATTCGAAGAAAGTGGCGAGGGCGGATGCGAGGTCGAAGGAGTGTGATTCGAGGTAAAAAGTGGCTTCTTCGATTGAGGCGGATGTGATTTCGGTGAAGGATGTGATTAGGTCGGTGTGATGATGGGTTTCTTCTTCTGCCATTGTAATTGTTTTCTTGGGGGAGAGTTTAACTTTTTTTTTGTTTGGGGGTGTTTCTTTTGGGTGAATGTGAGAGTTGATATATAGGGTCAGTTGGTGACAGCTGGAGTGCTAAACGGTTAGTTTGTTATTTATGGGCCCTGGTTTGTTACAACTTTGGGCTAAGTATTGGGTATCGTAATATTCTTATTATTGTGTTCGGGTTAGAGTATGTGCAGATGCCCATGTAGGGGTCCCCTCTTTTTACGATGATCGTGAATAGAATTTGAAGACTATCATTTTCTTAATCTTTTTTATATCGTTTATGGCTTTACACGTGGCAAAAACTGAAAGTCGGGATAGTGTTCATAATTTAAGTTTGACTCACAAAAATCAAATATTAAATCGAATCGAATCCAAATTATAATCGAATCAAAAATAAAATTTGGATTTTAGGTAATAACCGAACCGAACCTGATTTTCGGGTTAGATATGGCTTTAACAATCGAACCCAATAACCGAACCGATAACCGAAATTATACAAATATATAGATATATATTTTTAAAGTTAAGATCAAATGAGAAGAAACCTTAAAATAAGAAGTAATTTATATATTTATATATTTTATATATTTATATAAAATAGTTATTAAAATTTAATTTAATCCTAATATATATAATCAGTTCTTAAAATATAATTTTAATATAAAAAGTAATTTTTATACTTTAAATAAACTTTTTTTTGCTAATATTATATAATTATATACTTTTTTTTTAAATCGCATAGTTTGGGATATTCGGATCAACCCGAACCGAATTCAAATTCAATTTTTTGTTTGATTCGATTTTCGGGTTGATCCAGAAAAAAATTAACCAAACAACCTAAAAACCGAACGAAAGGACACCGTTAGCCCCAGGGGTGGACCGAGGGGGGTTCCCGGGGGTTCACGGGAACCCGATGGCAGTTTGTCACGCAGTGTAAATTTTCGTCAAAAATCGTCATTTATTCAAAATGAACCCGATGCCAAATATGTGTGTTACCTAAAAGAACATTTGTGCACCTGATGGTTTAGTGTTCTAGGTCCGCCCCTGGTTAGCCCCATGGCTCAAGCCACGGTCTACGGCGTCACTGCGTCATAATATCCGGTCAAGAAATTTTTCATGTCGTGACAATACTATTTTACGAACTCAACTTATTCTCATGTTATAGTCATGTATATTTTTTTATAAATATAATAAGTAAGGTACATGTGTATCTATAACACTGCAACATCATTTTTCTACGGCTTCACTCCTCGACTCATTCTCATGTCATAGCCATATAATTTTTTTAATAAATATAATAAATGGGATATATATGTATCTATAACATCATTTTTTTTTCATGTTTTACACTCCTCACAAAAATACCCAAAAAGTGATGTAGTAGTCATTCTCGTGCAATAGTTTATGTAGTTACACATTTTAACTATGACATCACTTTTTGACTATAGCACGAACCTACCGCTCCATATACTCTAACTGAATTTTATTATGACAAATATTTATAAATATAATTTGATTCTACAAAATATTACACAATAAAATTAATTAAAATATAATTATAATTATATGCTCATATAAAATTTTGTTGTAATGTATAGTTACACGTCTAGTATTGATAAAACATATTTTAATTTCACGTATTCTAAAGTCATATCTATACTCCCTTATAAAGCATGCATATCCCCAACATATATCCAACCCTCCAATTTTAAGATTCAGACTTTCGAACCTAAATCAAAACCTAAATTTACACACACCAAACCAATATGCAACCCTAAAAACACTTTTAAACCAGAAAAATATTACAAACCCACCATACAAATAAATACCAATAAAAAACATAACGTCCCATTCCATTTACTAAAAAAATACACACACAAATCTCTCACTACAACAAAACAAAAACTTTCTTCTAAATACACTATCCACCGCTGGTCTTTGTCACCACCGCCGGTCGTCGCCACCCTAATATCACCACCCCATCATCGCCGGACATCAAACCACACCACAATAATTGCTACCGCCGGACCTAAGAACCACTACACATCGCTGCCGCCGGACCTAAGAACCACTACATTACCGCCATAGTTTATGAATATAGATCTATAGTTTATAAATGTAAGTCTATATTTTTTGTTTGAAGATCTAAGTTTTTACTAAATTGGTTGCGTTTTTTTACCAGCCGACAATTCCGACTCAACTGGAAAGCCGCCATCATTGAATCAGTAGACTCGCTGGAAAACTGTTAGAGACAAAGTTTATTAAGGTATTTTGGTGTGCTAATCTGTTACAGTATAATTTTTTTAAGCTTTTAAGTCTGCTATAACTTATCCTATAATTTCAGCTGCTGTCAGACTATCTAATTAGCTCGCCATAAAATGTTTAACCGCCGACGGACACTGCCTAGCTGATACCGAAATCTGCTTTCTACTTAATATTTTTTGGTAATTTTTTATTATATGTCGTGAATTTAAAATAAGATTTGTGCCTTTTTTATTTATTTTTTGTTATATCCTTTATGTAGTATTGTGTATATTTTGAGGTGGTAACTTTTTATTTACAGTTTTTATACCTTTATGTCAATCTATTGGTAGATTTGATGCAGGGTAGTTTCTTGGAAAATTATGTTGGAATATGTACGTTCTCTTTTTGGGTTTTAAATTTAATATTTTGTTGTTTTTGTTATCTTATAAAAAAGTTATTTATATTAAAAATAATATGTCAAAAACTTTGAATTCAAACTTTTGAAGGGCTGGAGGGACGTGGACATTTGAATTTAAACTTTTTAATGTTATTGATTGTAGTTTTCGAGCTTTAATACTAATAAATAGTCAAGATTCACCAAAGACGCTAAAAAGATAGTAAAGGTTAGTGTTTGTTCCCAATGTTTGAAGAACTTTGAGATTATTTAAAAAAATTATTTGCCTGAAAAGCTACTACAGTGGATGTAGCCGCATCTCTGTGTTTACTGTATAAAGTTGTAACTATTCGTTATAAATTTTATTACTATAAAGTTATAAACTTTGTTACCTGATGTTTCATGTGTAAACTTTGCAATAAAGCATATGTTGTCCATTTACTATATATTTTGTTATTAAATTTAGGGTCTAAATTTTATAGACTTTATGTTTTTGGTTTTTTTAAATACTTTTGAAAATATTTGAAATTTAAAATATTTGAATTCTTTGAGATTTTATGTTACGAGATTTGAAAGTATTTTAATATTCAAATTTGAAGTTTTCTGAAAATGGTTTAAAAAAAGTGATGATTTGATCTTACATATTTTAATGTATATTTGTTAGGATTGCTCAATTTTGGAGAGCTCTGTTTGAGCAGATCTATGGCATGTTCAAAAGCCTAAAAAATAGTACTACGTAGTAATTCAAACTTTTCGGCAGATTGGTGTGGCTCAAAAAAATATCCAATTAAAAAATATTTAAAAAACTGCACACATTTCATTGTGGTGTTTGATTAAACTTTGGTGCTGACATTTATAAGTATCATGTGACCGTCTCTAGATGACCCATAGGCTTCTGTGAGACATGAAAAAGTAAACAAGGACATTTCAATAGGCTTTGTGAGACATGGAAAGTAAACAAGGACATTTCAATGCAAAATTTTGACAAGGACAAAGTAAACATGACTCAACTACTACAATCTCAATAGTTAAAAAATTCAAAAAATTAGTACTGTATTTGAACAACCTATTTTTATTTTTTGAAAGTAGACATAAAATTTGCTAAAAAAAAAGAAAGTAGACATAAAATAATAGTATATTTAAGTCACAAGTTTGTTTTCTTATTTGTGTCATATGGCAAGGAAAAGTTGCACAATAAACTCGGATATCAGATACTCCGTATAAAACAAAAAGAATTGGGACAAGATATAAATGTTACGGTTTGAACCATTTTAGTTAAAGAGTTGGTCAAATATGTTAAAAGTAATGATAATAAAAAGTGAGAGATAATTAGTGTTAAAAAAAATATTGGGAGGTAATTAAATGCTTATGAAAGCCCGATGCTGTAATTAATGTTCACTTTCTTTTACATTTTACGTTTAACAAAAATGTGTATATAATTAATATACCCAATTAATAAGCTAAATTTCAAAAGACTACGTATAATAAGATACTCCTAATATATTTAAACAGTTTGAAAACTTAAAAAGTTTTAAAATTTAATAGCTTAACTGTGTAATTTTTAAAACTTATAAAAATCTTGAATAACATTTAAAATCTAAAATATTTTGGAATTTTAAACTATGAAATTTGAAATTGTTTGAAATTAAAAAATTTCGAATTTAAAACTTGATATTTTCGTATATTTTATCGGGAGTGGTGTACAATATAGAGTGGCACGGGCTTTATCAGAAAAAATCTGATCATGCCATTAGAAAAACATTGCAACAACGAAACTATGTTAAATAAAAACTTACTCGCTGTCAAATTTGGTCGAAACAACATATTGTTGCCGCTAAAAAACATTCGGTCGAAAGTGGATATCGCTGCTCCTAAGCGCGACATTGTAAATGACGCTATCATAAAATAATTCAACCATGCCAACAGAAAAAATTGCAACAAACCAACCATGCCGTCAAAAAAATTATTCACCACTGAAATTTTGTCAAATTTAAATACAGCTGCCGCTAGGCGCGGGTACTCTGCTAGTTTTACATTATTGTATTCTCAAATTGAGCCTGATGATCTTGAGCATAAGTTTAAGCTCATTTAATAAATAAGCTCTATACAAAAAGATTGAATAATCGTATAAAGCCTAAAATATATGAGTTTACATATTACCTATATATATAATATGTAAAACCGAGCTCAAGCCTAGTGTGTTTAACGAGCTAAGCTTCATTTAAACTTTGTTTTCTACAAAATATCATATAAATAAGTTCAAGCTCTGGTAGGCTCGCGCTCGACTCGTTTCTCCTTGTTGAACTGTATACTTTTGTTGATCCGACGAGTATCCGAGTTACGAGGGCTTGTTATAATTTGGTACAGACCAGTATCCTGTAAATATAAATAATGTAGTAAAACATTATTACTATTTTTTTGGCTTCTCGAGTAGAGTACTTAGGTAATTGAGTAGGGCGAAGAAGAGCTTCGTAGCCGAACCACTATAAATCTTAGTATTGTGGTTTGATTGTTTTTCCCTTCCTCATTACTTATTTTATACTTGTCATTTACATTCGTAGTTATAATTCACAAACATCATAAATTACCATGAGATTAGAAAAGCAATCGTAAATAAACACAGGCCAACATGAGCAAAAAATCATGACGAACGTTACGCACCCGTCACGATCATCGCACGTCGCTAGCAGCGACAACGTAAACAACGAGGGCAACGTAGAGACGTTCGAGACAATTGGCTTAACAAACATAAAGCATTACATTTTTAAGAAAATATATATATATATATTACTATATAAATGATGCATATTTCTGTCTTAACTTAGATTTTAATCTCAAACTCTCCGAACCAAATACTAATCAATACTTGTTGTTGTTATCTTCGATTTTAATCTCGAACTCAACTTTAAATCAAAACTTAAGATAAAAATATAAGATATAAACCGCTAAATCGTATTGCATTACATTAATCCTATTTATTCATTTTTTTAACAACTTTTCATAAAAAATAACTATTTAAAAAACTGAATTCTTAAATTGAAATATTATTTTATATATTTAATTTTTTTATTATCTAATTTTATTATATTTATTAATATTTTATACATTTATTTTGATAAAATTTATATTAAATATTGGTTTTCTTATTATTAATGGATTTATTAATACAAATTTGATAAATAAAAATGTAAAAGTTATTTGTAAAAAAAATAATCATCAAATATTATCGTTGCATTGTACTAGTAGTTTTTATAAAATCTTAGATGTATTAATTTTCCAAAAAGTAATCATAGATTTGTAGATTATATCAAAGCTTAAGGATGAAAACTAAAAAAGTTGATAAGACCAAAAAAAAAAGTTGTAGACTGAAGAGAGTCATTGCGACAACACCAAAATTAGCCCTAAATATTCCGATCGGCGGCCGTTCACTCAGTTCCGGCACATCTCAGGTTCTTCTCCGTTTACTTTCTTATTTACTTTTTTTTATCCCTATTTCCTTCCCTCTATTAATTTACCTTTAATTACATTTCATCATTCATTTCATTTTAATTATTTAAATTCTTTCTCCCTGATTGTTTATTTTATTCAATCTATTCAATTAAATAATTAGTCACTTAGTTTTACCTTATACTTATATGCCTCCCAACTGTTTGTCAAAATGAGTTATTAAGCTTTTATGCGGCTTATGAGCTTATCTGTTTTCCGGCTTATATTTCATAAGCCCCAATTTTTCAGCTTATTTCGAGACTTGATAAGTTTACTGTCAAACAAATATACATTAAACAAAATATAAGCCAGAAAATCAAATAAGCTCATAGGCTCACATATGATATTATTCGAACTTAAGAACCTCCCGATGTAACTCGGGTTTATATCTAAATGTATTGATATTGCCTAATCACCCTATTGTGTGTACTATACGAGATGATTAAGTAAACATACTTAACCACGCTAATACATATAATACGACATCCAAACACTCTTTCACTATATGTTTACACAGATACCTTCCATTCTTCTACATCTTAATCCCCACCAACCACTGCCATTGTTTCACCAATATGACGTCGCCCGGCTCACTAAAATCTGGTCATCACCATCGCAAAGCCGATATTTCCGGCATAACCACTTCGACGGGCGGTCGTTTTTTATTCGACGACTATTTTGGCCTTCAAATTGGTTTTAAAAAGCGAGAAGCGGTCCGTTGCGCTAAGCGTCCGAAGCGAGAAGCGCCGGGCGATGAGGCAAAAGCGCATGCCTCTCGTAGGCGAGGCGCTTACTTTGAACACAATGATTGCAACTTTGTTAAAACCCATAATTCAGACTCTTTGAGCTTAAATGTCATTTTTAGACTAATAAAAGTCCAAATGTCATTTTTAGAACAAACAACCCTTTGAGTTTAAAAGTCCACTCAAACCCTTTTAAGTTTAAATGTCATTTTTAGAACAAAAAGCACTTGAGGCGGTAAAAAGCTGTAAAAAGCATTCCTCTAAGGCTTAAAAAAGCACCGCCTCCAGCGCTTTTTGTAACGGCTGCGCATCAGGGGTTCCGAGGTGATGACCCCATTGCCTCTCCTCGCCTCACGCCTCAGGCGCAAAAGGCGCGCTTTTTTAAACGAAATCCAAGCCTTCCGACTCATTGACACCGACGATGACGGAAAAATCACAACACATGAAATCGAAACAATGGTGAGGGTTGGGGGTAGAAGAAAGGGGGTGTTTGGATATAGTTATATATCTACTATAGTAATAAAGTGTGACACGTCATCATTTTTACTTAATCATCTCGTATATTACACACAATAGGGAGATGAGGCAATATCATTACATTTGTTAGGAAAATTAGAAGAATGATACGCAACATAGTAAAATATGGCAACTTGGATACATTCAGAACTAATTATCCCTAAATTATTAGGTTTAGCTATACATCTGTTTTTGTATGTTACCATGTGTAGTTATCGTTTATTTAACTCGAGTTAGTTTATTTGGATATTGTAATGACTGAGTAATAAATATTGTTGTTTAATCTTTATTTCTGTGATTAAAGGTGTTAAAAAAGAAAGATGGATGCTTATAAGGCGTATAAAGCAGTTGCCCCAATAGCATGGAGTCCGAACCTATACATAACTTTGGTAAGGGGTATTCCGGGAACCAGGAGACTTCATAGGCGCACTTTAGAAGCGCTGCGTTTAGGAAAGTGCCATCGAACTGTCATGCGATGGAATACTCCTACTGTCAGAGGAATGCTTCAACAGGTTCTCAAATTTTGGCATTTGAATTGTGGTAGCTCGTATATGTCTTTTAGGGGGAAATATGTCTGATATATTATGGGATTACGCAGGTTAAGAGATTGGTAGTCATTGAGACTGAAGAAATGTTTAAGGCGCGCAAAGAAAAGGAAGCACAGCATCGTGCCATTCGTCCGCCTTTGGTTGTGAGCCATTCTCCTGCTCCTGCAAGCGATTCGCCTCAACAAGCTGCCTAATCTATCTATTTCTGTGTAAGTGGCTTTGTTCTTGGATAGTAATGTGTGCATCTTGTGATTAGCCTTTTTAATTGCATACTATGCGAGCTTACTCAGCTTTTATGCAAACATGTTTATCTTGATAACTTTGAGATATATGTGGCATGATCAGCTTAAACATAAGGGTTTATCTCGTTTGGTTGTATGATGGAATACACATGCTTGTAAGATACCCAGATTTGAAGCTATGTTTTTTCTTAACATGATAACTTTAAATGCAGAGCATTATTTTAATAGGATTAGTAACAGATCAAACACTTACAAGCTGCACA
The DNA here is from genome assembly GCA_025667525.1 of Glebionis coronaria. Lineage (NCBI taxonomy): Eukaryota > Viridiplantae > Streptophyta > Magnoliopsida > Asterales > Asteraceae > Glebionis > Glebionis coronaria. The sequence continues at coordinate 45,237,086 of CM046876.1, forward strand.
TGCTGTGAACTTCTGCTTCGGAGTTTCACTTAGTTTTGGTAGAAACCAGAATTTCTTGGACTAGTCACATAATTCGCTAGAGTAGCTACGAATTGCGATCCAGTTCGTTCGATCCAAAACAGGGTACAAAATCGATCCGGATCGACCAGGATCGCGAACTGGATCGGTGAATATAGCGTTCCAAAATCTAATTGAAATCTGAATCTGGACAGAGCGATTTATATTCCAATTCGTTCCGATTCGCGTTCCAATTATATTCGATTCGCGATTCAGTTACTTAAATTTTGATTTATAGAGTAATGTGGTGGCTGTGTTTAAAAGAATAGCTAGAAATGAAGCTGGAAAGGACTAAATTATGCTTTTTAAAGTTATGTTGCTGATGAAACTTTTCTAATATGCATCTTAGAATATATTTTGAAAATATGTTAAGTATTACTTTATATTATGAATGTTTGGATTTCAAATTAATAACTTCATTACTAGCTACATGGGTACATCGTACCACGTTACTTGGTACATCGTACCGAAGCGATCCAGAATGAATCTACCCCCCTTCGAACCGAATTTTAGGTGCCTAGCGAACCCCGATCCGCGATCTCGTTCCGGATCGATCCCCGTTTCATGTGACTATTCATGGGCCTTATAGTTTAGAGTGTTTAAAGGGAAACATATGAGATTTTCCTTGTTTAGTTTACCCGGGGAGGGCGAGTCTTTGACTGAGATGTATGCAGCCTAATGTTGTATCCCCATGACTATTTCTGACGCTATCCTTGACCACCCTCGATTGTTTACCTGGTGAGGTTTGAACCCCAACTGGCAAGTAGAAAATTTAATTGACATCATAATGGCTAATGCATCACACTTCATATATAGATATGTGATCCAGCCGGAATATTGTTGTTGTGTTAACAGTTACCATTTTTGTTTCATCATTTCTGTCTAAACTTATTTTGTGTTTTTGTGTTTAATCACATGTAGGGTTTCTTATTGTGGGGAGGGCATTCCAGGTTTCTCTTTCGATAGCAGCATTAGTATTTTGTAGTAGTTGATAAAGGTTGCAGACCATGGAGTTCAGTTGAGGTATGCATAATATGGAGGAAAGTTGCTTGTTTCTTGAAGATACCTAGATTTGTAATGTTCTCTAGCTATCGAACTTTTGATGATCTCTTTAAAATTCACTTTGTTTTCTGTTGGCTTATTTATATGAATAGAACTTTAATTAACATGAGAGACAGTGTCATATTTAATACCTTGAAAATGTCGCATATACATGTTTGTGGTCATGCCATATTAGTCCTTCAAAAACAATGGAAGCAAATGGCTGTGTTGGGCAGACATTAGCTGATAGTCACTGACGTAAAATTAAAACATATCATCTAAGTTGTATATTAGAGGCATCTAAAGCTTATTAGTTTCATGAATCATGTGATCTTTATTAGTGAAGATGTTCAGCTGCACTCCTCAATTTTGCACAATCCTTTAAACCAGACCCGGGTTGGATATTCGCCAAGGAAAGAAAATCTTTCTATCTTGCATTTACATTTTTGCATACTTGTGTATATATACTTGTTGATTTCACATCAATGTTTCGAAAAAGAATACTTTAGATCAGTAAAACAAACACTTAAACACTCTTTTAATTTTTTCACCACGAGCTGTATGAACTCCCAACCAAATCAAAATCTTTTACTTCACCGTCACCTATAAGTCTTATTCAAGTGAACTGGATTATCCAAATTTAGGGCCCGTTTGATTTAAGGGTTGTGGAGTTGGGTCTTGGGGTTGAGACTTGAGAGGTAAAAACATTATTTGTTTTGAAAACTGATTCGGAAATCTTAGACATCAATATCAAATACTCGGGTATACATGTGGAAATTACGTCAAATAACTAACGATATGCTAATTGATTCAGTGGTCAAATCAGTAATCTAGTGACTCGATCGGGTTGATCTGGTGTTCGAATAAGTGAACCGGTTACTCGGCTGGGTTGACCCGCTGGCCGACGATGTGACCCGATGACTCGATCGGGTTGACCCGGTGGTCAAATCAGTGAACCGTTGACTCAACTGGGTTGATCCAATGGTCGAACCCGTGATCTGATGACTCGAACAGATGACCTGATGACTCGACCGAATTGACTCGATAATCGCATCCGTGACCCAATAGATTCTAATCCGGTCCTTTTTTTCCTATTCCGCTAGGGTTTTAATCCAGATTTAAGTCCAAGTCGGGTCTGTTTGGTACTTAAAATGGGAATAAAAGAATGACTCGATTCTAAATTAACGTGTTTGTTTAATTACCTCGAAATTTTAAATCAATTCTCATAGAAATTATTGGCACGTACTAATCCGGTCCTTTTTTTCCTATTCCGCGAAGGTTTTAATCCAGATTCAAATTCAAGTTGGGTATGTTTGATACTTAGAAATAAGAATAAAAGAATGACTAGATTTTAAATTAACGTGTTTGTTTGATTACCTCAGAATTTTAAATCAATTTTCATAGAAAATATTGACACGTACTAATCCGGTCCTTTTTTTTCTATTCCGCGAAGGTTTTAATCCAGATTCAAATTCAAGTCGGTCTGTTTGATACTTAAAAATGAGAATTAAAGAATGATTGGATTTTAAATTAACGTGTTTGTTTAATTACCTTAGAATTTTAAATTAATTTTCATAGAAAATATTGGCACAAGCCCACAAATAAGTGACTTTCAAAATCTACCAAAGAAACAAATTTTGTCTCATTCTTTTTAGTTGGTTCAAATACTTTATTACTCAAGTATTATTTATTTGGATGAACAAATAAATTGTGCACCTTTTTGTAATGTCTCTATGAATTTTAAATTCAAAATATTTTATCAATAAATTTTTTTACCCTGACTATGATTTTGAATTGTTGTGTATAATTTTGAGTTCATGTAAACAACATGGTGCAATAAAAGAAATAATTTATATCACAAACTGAATCAAATTAAATTTTTTTATAATTTTTATTAATGATACTAACCATTTTGAAACTTTCATACCCAATCTTTATGAATAAATCAAACAAACGTATCGGAATTAATACATCAATAAATACTATTCTCATTGCATTCTATTATCCAATCCGTATGGATTGTGATTCCATGTAGCAAACCAAACGCACCCTTAATCTTGAAGAAAATCACTCAGAAAAAATATAGTAAACTTATTATGAGTATATATTATTTTTGAAAAATAATCATTTGATCCTTCAAAATTATGAAAAAAAAAATAATAACATAATACACACAATAACTAAAATAAAAAATTTAGTGATAAAAATGGAAAATAAATAATAAGCTATACAATAAAATCTCACATTGTGTTCTCAAGATTTTTCATTAAAAAAATTAAATAAAAAATAAAGTATTTTATCTCAATATTAAAAGAAAACATTTTATTTCGAAAATCAATCAAATTACACTTTTTTTTATTCTATTTCCTCTTTTTCCTTTTATTTAGTAACTTAAGAACACAACTATTTTCTAATTTACTTTCACTTTTTCTATTTTCTTTTAACAAAATATTTTTAAAACACTTATCTTAAACACTTTAAAAATTATATCTTTCTCCTAAACATATAAAATCTAAATATATCTTTGATTGATTATGGTATCCAAAATAACTATTATTGTTTACTTTCACTTTTTATTATGGTATCCAAAATAACTCTTCTCTTAACTCTAAATATATCTTTCTCCCAAACATATAAAATCTAAATTCAAATTCACATTAAAACTTTGGGGCGCGTCTGGTACAATATAAGAAATCACAATCGATCCTGATATGATATAAAGTTGAAATAAGAATAGAGATTATAAATATTGTTGTTTGATATAATTATATGATGTAGGTATCAGATTTGACAAGATGAGTTAACTAATCGTTTTTAAATATAACAAATATAATATACCGTTTATTTTAAAGGCAAAAACAAAAAAATAATTAATAAAATTAACTAAACGAGAACAAAAAAGAAAGCATATGAGACCGAAATACCGAAATCTTGGAATGAAGTTTCAAACCGATTATTTTGCTTCCATTCTGTAATCTCATTTCTAGGCTAATAATCAAATAGATTTAGGGTATGCTTGATACCCATGTTGTATTGGGGTTATGATGAAAGATGTTTCAAATTATTTGTTTGGTATGTTAGTTTAGACTCACGCGATACTTTTGTTTTTAATTTCATAAATTGGTTTACTTGATGAGTTTTAAGATAACAATATATAAAAAATCATTTTTTATTTCATGGTAAACGAGAGTCAAATGTTTTTATCATGTATTCTTTTTATACTTAATTTATTATTATAAAATAATATATATTAATAATGAATAAATATATATGTTTATAACGATTATTAATTTTTTTTCTTTTTTTTCTTCTTTTTCTCAAACCATACATCAAATCTAAACCCAAACATAAATGAGTTAATTTTGAAAGGTTGTGTTTGGCGAGGAGTGGGGTGGAGCCTTTTGGAGCGGTGAGCGGTAAAAAAGAGCATTTCGATTTTTAATGCTTGTTTTGCAAAAAGAGCGGTGAGCGTTATGATTTTTTTAGTCGTTTAGCAAAGGAGCGGTGAGCGATGCTATTTTTTAAGAATGCTAGTTTTTCAATGCTTCCTTTAAGGAGTGACAAAGAGCGGTGAACAATTGAGCGGTGAGCTATGACAGCTACTGCTCACAGTCAATGCTCGCAGCTACTGCTTACTGCTCCTGCTCACAGCTCATACTCACTGCTCTTCCTCACAGCTACCGTTATTTCAACAAACACACTCGAAATGCCCTAAGATGACACTTCATTTATTTTTTTTAATCCACCAAACTAAAGTTTCTTTAAATACCCTATGCGACTTATGCATTTATACAAATTATACAACTTAATATAAAAAAATGTATTTAAAAAATTTAATAGTTACATAAATCACATCACATAGGTCACATAAAATATTTTAATTTTTTTTTGATTTAATGAATAAAAAAATAAAAAAAATATCATTTCAAAAATTAGCCCAACTTAAATTTAAGGCAATTCCAGTCACGAACCAAAAAACCTTAAAATGTATTTGGTAGAGAGAATTGGAGCAAGAGAAATGGAAATGCTTTCATTTTCATTGTTTGGTTGGTAGAGAAATAAATAAGGTGGAGAGTTGAATTCTTACATTGTGTTCTCGAGTTTTTTTTATTGGAATGGAAGAGGATAGAAAGGGAAATCTAAAAAAAATGGTGTTCTTAAGTTTTTTTATAAAGAAGGGAAAGGGACGAGAAGGGGGAAGGAAGGAAAAGTGTGAGCTTTTTGGTGTAAATCTGTTCCGCCCAATTTTAGAAGGATTAGGAAGGAAAATGAGTTGGGCTCTATAAAATTATTATTGTATCCTCGTTATCAGTTTCTTGTGTGTTTTTATATGACCATAGATGGTTGATGATAAACTTGTATACATTATCAAACTCCATTCGTACCAATTAAACTGAGCTAACCACATCTTTGACTGAACGGAGCATACCTGCTGGGCGTTTTAGATAAATCCAAGTTGTTTTGTTTATAACCTTCCTTTTTACTAATTCTTTATGGCCTAAACTCTGTTCAAACAACATGGCTTTATAAGATACACTTTGTGGTTATATATAGTGTGTTAGATATAATAATATTAGAAATATGTATTAACTTATTTGGCAATTTTCACTTGTCCTATATATTTCGGATGATCACAGCTTGCTAAATCACAAGAAAATGTTAACTAATCTCAGTGGTGTTCTGTTATTTTATTGCAAAGTGCAGGTGTTTATTATTAGCACCTCATTATATTGCATTATATTTGACTAACTAAGCATCTAGGCTCCAGTGTTTTGCTTTCATGTATCAAATACATCAAGTATTACTAGTACAAGTTAGTTTGATTCCATGATTTGTTATGTTCACTAGCATGTTACTGTTATTGTTAATAAACACAATATCACAGGATAAGAGAGATCTTTACACCCAACCAACCACCCCTTGGTGTATTTTATTATGAATCAAAAGTACAAAACAAAACAGATAAAGATTAGTCCCCAAAACGGATGCTAATCGAACGATTACAAAAGAAATGATGAGAACGTCCCAACTAGGTTGATCCGTTCTCCCTCACATACAAATGATCACTCAAACACTCAGCTATACAAGATGAAGATAATCAAACTCCCAGGTCAAGTCCTCCATGGATTTGGTGAGAGAGAGAGCTGCGCACACAGATATGTGTGTGTGGCGAGTGAGAGATGATGAAACCCTAGTCAAAGACTAGGGTAATATAAATAAGTCTTGGGCCTCAACGGATACAAAAGCCCACCAAGATAGAAAGCCCACATCTAAACCTGAAACATAACAATAAACACAAAGCCAAAAAATATAACACAATACAAGTATATATTGCACCCTTTGGGAGATTGACAAACCAACACCCTTCCTCAATCTAACAAAGGAGAGAGCAGAAAAAATCATTTACCAAACATGTTCACAAGCCTCAGCTGTTTACATAGTTTCAGGTGTTGATTAATGCCATGAGCCTTAGTAAAAATGTCAGCAGTTTGATCAAGTGAAGCAACCTTAATGGTGTTGATAACACCATCCTGAACCTTTTCCCTTACCAAATGAACATCAACCTTAAAGTGCTTGGTTCTCTCATGAAAAACAGGGTTAGCAGCCATCTACATAGCATAGCTGCTATCCTTATAAAGGTTCACAGGAAATAAGTTTTTTATTCTTAGATCACCAAGCAAGTTAGTGATCCAAATAACTTCACAGGTAGCACTTGCCATACATCTATACTCAGCCTCAGCTGAGGATCTGGACACTGTGGGCTGCTTCTTGCTCTTCCAAGAGACAAGAGGCCTCCCTAAAAAGACACAGTATCTAGAAACAGATTTCCTGGTCTTAAGACATTTGGCCCAATAAACATCAGTGAAACAAGACACCCTTAAAGAGGTATCTTTATAGAACTGGATACCAATCCCTGGAGAGTTTTTGAGGTATCTAATAACCCTTAAGGCTATTTTAAGATGAGATTGAAAGGGTGCATGCATGTGTTGGCTAAGGCAATGAACAACATAAGATATATCAGGTCTGGTATGAGTTAGATAAATAAGTCTCCCAAGTAATCTTTGATACTCAAAAACATTTAAGAGAAATTTATCATCTTTGCTTTCATCAACAGCCAAAACACAATTTTCTAGTAATGGGGTTGCTACTGGTTTATTAGCAAGCAAACCAAACTCATGTATGAGCTCAAGACAATACTTCCTTTGGGTCATGCAGATCCCATTGGAGTTTTCAAGAACCTCAATACCTAAAAAATACTTCATAATGCCAAGGTCTTTAATCATGAATTTGGTTTTTAGAAAGCATTTAAATGATTCAATTTCCTCAATGCAGTTACCAGTAATGATAAAATCATAAACATAGACAAAAAGGGCAATAAACATGTTACCATTCTGTTTAGTGTAAAGAGAGTAATCAAACTTACTTTGGCAAAAGTCATGCTCAACCAAGATAGTGGTAAGTTTAGCATTCCACTGCCTTGGGGCTTGCTTGAGACCATACAAAGCTTTATTAAGCTTACACACCTTACCTTTATCCTTGCAATTGAAGCCCAAATGAAGAGTCTTATAAATGTCCTCATCAAGATCACCATACAAGAAAGCATTGTTAACATCAAGTTGAAAGAGAGGCCGATCATTATAGACAGCAATGCTAACAAGACACCTAACAGTAACCATTTTAACAACAGGACTGAAAGTCTCATCAAAATCAATGCCTTCCCTTTGACTATAACCTTTAACAACAACCCTAGCTTTAAACTTGTCAACAAGGCCAGAAGACTTGTATTTAATCTTATAGATCCATTTATTGTTAATAGCCTTTCTATTAGCAGGTAAATTACATAAGGTCCAAGTATTATTCCTTAAGAGGGCTTCAATTTCATTGTTTATAGCCTCAACCCACCTACTATCTTTCAAAGCTTCATAGTAGGTGGATAGTTCAACAGATTGGTTAAGAGTGGTGGCAAAGCAAAAGTTGGTGGTGTTCAACTTAGAATAATTAACATGCTTCTCAATACCATACTTGAGTTTACTATCAAGAAAAAAGTCATTAAGCTTAGCAGGCAGTTTAGTGGGTCTACTAGACTTTCTAACAGGCTGCTCCTCTTCTATAGAATGGTCCTCACTATGATCAATGAAATAATTAGAGGAATTTTCATTTTCAAAGTTGCCTTCAGAGCAGATTAGCACATTTTCACCTATGGTGGTTGCAGGGTTCTCCTCTTGATGATGCAAAGGGGCATCATCAATAGTAGGGTAAACCCTACCATCCAAACCAGGTGATGCTCTCTCATCATCATTGGGACTTGCATATGTTTGGTTATCAAAAAATGTTAAGAGATCAACATCACTTGTAACAACTACATCAGTTGAGTCTTTTTCACTATTGTTTTTCATTTTGAAAGGAAAGACAGTTTCATAGAACTTCATATCCCTAGAGAAAAGAGTTCTATTATCTAAGCTAAACAGTTTATAAGCCTTTTTAAAAGAAGAATAACCAATGAGAACACATTTCTAAGACCTAGGTGTGAGTTTGTCACTGTTATTCAGACAAGTAGAAAAACACAGACATCCAAAACTTTTTAAATGAGAGAGATTAGGTTTTTTGCTATAGAGCAATTCATAGGGGGGCCTACCATTTAAGACACAAGAGGGGAGCCTGTTGATCAAATAAACAGCAGTTAAAATACATTCAGACCAAAAATTGATAGGAATCCCACCCTAAAACATAAGACTCCTGGCAACATTAAGCAGGTGTCTATGTTTCCTTTCAGCAATCCCATTTTGCTGAGGGGTATGAGGACAAGAGGTCTGATGGATGATACCCAGAGAAGAGAGCATAGTGTGTACTTTGTTATTGACAAATTCAGTCTCATTATCAGATCTAAAGATTTTAACTTTGGTATCAAACTGAGTTTTAACAAGATTAATAAATTAAGTTAACCACTCAAAAACCTCATCCTTAGATTTCAAAAGGTAAGTCCACACAGCTCTAGAGTAATCATCCACAATGGTAAGGAAGTATATATACCCTTCCTTACTAGGAACCTTTTAAGGGTCCCACAAGTCCAAGTGAACAAGATCACCAAGTTTACTGGACTTGTGATCACTCAAGGGAAAGGGTTCCCTTATTTGTTTATGACAAGTTTCACAAACAGAAATGATGGTGTTTTTAGAAAGTTTGAGGTCATTTTTGAGAGCATTGAGAACTTGGTCAGAGGGATGACCAAGTCTACAATGCCAGATATCTTTAGAGGTGTTAAAGGTTATAGCAGTGTTAACAGTACCAAGGCTCTTAGTCTTAAGGTCATCAAAAAAGTAGAGCCCCCCAGATTCACTACCAGTCCCTAGAGTAGTCCCTTTGGCCAAGTCCTGAATATAACATTTATCCTCATCAAAACCAACAAACAATTTACTATCCTTAATAAGCTTGTTAACAGACATCAAGCTAACACAATAACCAGGAACAACCAACACATCATGAAGAACAACATTATTAGAAAGTTTGAGGTCACCAATGTGACTTATATTGGCAACAGTGCCATTGGGGTGACCAACAGAGATGTTGAGGTTGGAAATATCAACAACATTGAACATACCAACTGTGGAAGTGGTAAGATGTTGGTTAGCCCCAGAATCAATAATCCATCCCAAAGTAATGGTTTTAACAAGAAATTTAGAGTTCCCACAAAAAAACTTGGAAAAGTTAACATTGAACCAAACATTAGCATTAAAGAAAGAGATTCTATCTGCCATATTGGACTGAGTGTTGCCAGAGGAGTCATTGATCAAATTAAGGAGCTTCTACATTTGTTTAGTGGTGAAAGAGTTTGGAGAATTACAAGTGGAAGCTTGTTTTTCTCCAGTTTTGATATCACAATTAGCATTAAAATTGGGTTTAAAAACAGTTTTCCTTTGACTATTACCCCCCTTCTTTATGTAACCAGTAGGATAACCAATCAATTCAAAGCATCTATCAACAATATGACCAATTTGATTGCAATGAGTGCACAAATGATTAGGGTTAGGACCCCTAAAGTTTTTGGACCCATTGACCTTGTCGGGGGTTCTATTAGAAGCATTGGAAGTGCTTCTCCTATTTTGATTAAAGGTCTTAGCAGCAAAGGAAGTAGCATTCAATTTAGCCTATGTATGATCAGAGTTATCAGGAACACCCCTATGGGATTCCTCTCGAGATACAGTGACATAAGCTTCCTTAACATCAGGGAGTGGATCCCTGGTGAGAAGTGCAGTTCTAACAGGCTGATAACAGTCATCAAGCCCCATAAGAAACTGCATAAGCCTCATGATTTGCTGATGCAAAGCTAATTCAGTGCTAGCAGAACAAGAACATTTAACAGCACAAACACATTTAGGAATCTTAGAAACAACATCAAACTCTCTCCAAAGAGAGTTCAAACTATGATAATAATCAGATATAGAGCTACCCCCTTGTTTAACAGACCCAATCTTTTGAAGCAAATTATAAACAATGGAACCATCAACCTTGTCATAAGTTTCATTAAGCTCTTTCCAAACATTAGCAACATTTTCAGAATAAACAAGACCCATATAAACATCACTGGAAACAACATTCATAATCCAAGTAAGAACCATAGCATTGCATCTATCCCATTGAGCACACAACACATCATCAGTATAAGACTCTCTTAGACAAGACCCATCAACAAAAGCAAATTTGTTCCTAGCTTGTAAAGCAAGTCTCATAGCATTGTTCCACATTCTATAATTCTTAGTCCCCAACAGCTTGAAAAGGACAAGGACAGAGCTACTATTATCACTGTTATGAATGTGAAGTGGGTTTACAGCATCCAAATTGCTGATGAGAGCAACAGGATTGGTAGTGGTCTCAGGGGAACCCCTACCACCACCATTTCCTCCACCACCATTGGGTGGTGGGGGAGGAGCACCACTAGCACTCATGACTCACACACAGAGAGAGCAATAAACACACAAAACAATAAGCAGAAAGCAAAGAAACCAAGTAGAACAAGACAAAAAATAACCACAATAAACACTCAGAAGGTGAGCACCCGAAATGTCAAGTTGTGGAATGGGATTGGCCAGAGCAGGTATCCACACCAGTCAAGGCTGGAGGGTCAAGATGTTAACCGAATCCGTTTGCACCCACACACTAGACAACAGTAACTCACAATAGTAACCAAGAGAGAGGCAAGAAAGAAGAATGAAAGAAGACTTACAGCGGAAACAGCAACCTGAATCAACCAAAAAGACACACAATCTCTAGATTCACTTAGTCTAGAGGATGGGTAAGCCACCAATCAGGAAACCCCCCAAAAAGTAACAAACTAGGGTTAGCAAACCCTGGAAAAGATATACCTGTGCAAGTTAGCAAAAAATGGTAACGGCACCACCAAAGGTGATACCAGGATACCCAGAATAGAGAAAACCCCAAAAAATTAAATTAGGGTTTCAAGAAACCCTAATCCAATCTTCAAGATTTTTAACGGCACCACCAAATAAAGCAACGACAACACCTATTAAAGCTTCCTGGACACCACAGAAACAAAACCCCCAAAAAATAAAATTAGGGTTTGTGAAAACCCTAATAAATTTTTTTTCAAGAAAACGAACGGCACCACCAAAATAAGCTTCCAGATACGTCAAGAGAGCAAGAATCACCACCCAAAGTATAAAACCCTAAAAAATTAATTAGGGTTTCGAAAAATCAAAAAATTGATTATAATAAAAAAGAACCGAGAGAGCTTCGATAGGCTGAAAGATCTACAACCATAGCTCTGATACCATGTTAATAAACACAATATCACAGGATAAGAGAGATCTTTACACCCAACCAACCACCCCTTGGTATATTTTATTATGAATCAAAAGTACAAAACAAAACAGATAAAGTTTAGTCCCCAAAACGGATGCTAATAGAACTATTACAAAAGAAATGATGAGAACGTCCCAACTAGGTTGATCCGTTCTCCCTCACATACAAATGATCAATCAAACACTCAACTATACAAGATGAAGATAATCAAACTCCCAGGTCAAGTCCTCCATGGATTTGGTGAGAGAGAGAGAGAGCTGCGCACACAAATATGTGTGTGTGGCGAGTGAGAGATGATGAAACCCTAGTCAAAGACTAGGGTAATATAAATAAGTCTTGGGCCTCAACGGATACAAAAGCCCACCAAGATAGAAAGCCCACATCCAAACCTGAAACATAACAATAAACACAAAGCCAAAAAATATAACACAATGCAAGTATATATTGCACCCTTTGGGAGATTGACAAACCAACAATTATGCATCAAAATATTACGTTATGCAGCAAAAACTTATATACAGCAAAAATTTACATACATGATAGACCTATATAATATATACGTTTAGTTACAACATTATTTTTGAATATTTTTACACAATGTGATTAACCCTTCTTGTCCATTTTTCCTTTTTGACGTTAGCGACTACTTAGAGAGGAGGGTGTGGTGACGAGGGGTACCTCGTCGTGCTGAGGTGGCCCCTCGTAGAGCTTCGTCGTGACTCGTCGCCACACCGACCCCCCCCCCCCTAATTCGCCGTGTCAATTTCGCAAATGCGAAATATTGACGACGAGCCAAATGTGGGGTACCTCTTTTTCTTCTTTCTTTTTTCTTCACTTTTTTCTTCTTTCTTCTTATTTTCTTTTTTTTACTGTGTGTTTTCTTGTGTGTGTTTTTCTGGTAATAGAGAAGAAGATGAAGAGATGTAGAGGGGTGGTGAAGGGATAAGGTGAGAGTAGGTGTTTTTGTATATTGTTTTTGTGTTTAAAAAGAATTTTTTTTTAAATTTTTAAAAATGTTTTTAGTTTTTTTTTTGAACTAAGAAAATGTTTTTAGTTTAAAAATGTTTTTTATAATTTTTAAAAATGTTTTTTTTTAATTTTTAAGTCGTAATGTTTTTTTTGTAAAAATGATTTTTGTAATGTTTAAAATGTTTTTTTGTAATTTTTAAATCGTAATGTTTTTTTTGTAAAAATGTTTTTTGTAATTTTTAAAAATGTTTTGGTTTTATAAAATGAAATTTAGTTTGTGTGAAAATGAAAAAAATAAAAATAAAAGATAGTGGTGGGGCACAAATGAAGAGGGGTTGGGTGTGTTGTGAGTGAAGGGGTATTTTGGTTAGTTGTGTTGGTATAATGTGACGCTGAGTTAGCAGGTGACTAGGGAAAAATTTGAGGGGTGGGCTTGTCACCACACCCTCCTCTCTTATCATGTTCTTACGATGGTGCACAATCATCAACTGTTATGAAAATATATGCCGCTGCATTAGACAAACCAATTTTTTTTTATATATTGACAGTTAAAACACATAGATATATCTTCGTGATTCCGATGCCAATACGTTATATTTCTAAATCTATGTGTGTTACTCTTACAAGTTTAAGAATAAAAATTATGTGTTTTGAGGGTATATTGTTAATTTTTTTTATTTCCATATATTTTCCTTTCTACTAAAAATTAAAACTCAAGAACACAAATTACAATAATTACTTTCTTCACAATGTCATCCCTTACTTTGCACTTCCTATCCTGAAAGTCCCTAATCAATGCTAGAAACACTAAACTTAACTAATCAACACAAGTTATTACTTTTCAAACGTAATCTTATTATTGTATAATAAAGAATTACAAGTGTTATGGATAACACCGTTTGATGACAATGTGTTGTGCACACTTTGAACAACTATAAACCCTAACTTATGAATACAGTCACAGCTGTTTGATTCAATAAGTTCTAAGCATTAATGGTGTAAATATTCTCAAAGTGTTAAACATTAATGCTGGGATACACATCCTATTTATAGTGATACGAGGTTGACCTAAGTACTAGTTGATGGTGACTACACAAGACATTCACTTTTCAGACATCTGTCACAAGATGCTCTTCTATTCTTGGTAGTCTGCCATAATGCTTTAAGGAAACAGATCTTGAAACAGTTTCCTTTTTCTTCATTGTCTCGTACACACAAATGGCATGTCCAAAGTGTGCTGAGTGTTAACAGGGCATTGCCACCCCTGTTAACCCTCAACCCCTCATAGTCCCTGATACATCTTGGCTGTTATCCATCACAGCCAATGAGTATGTCTTCAAGTAATCTTTGACTTCCTTGACAATGTCTCTGACATGGACTCCTCTGAGGTTGCTCACAGAGACTTGGATCTCTGTGAGTCTTGCGATACTTGCCTGTCTCCTAGGAACAGGCAAGTGACTATCTAACAGCTTAATTTTTGTTTAAATCTATGATCAGGGAATCTAACAAACTTAGATTCCCAACAATCTCCCCCTATTTAAACATAAATATAGCTAGATCTATCTAAGTTAAGGTAAGTGAGATAACAGCTTCTTCTTACTCATAACAGATCTAAACAAACATACCTCATGATTTTATTCATACTTAAAGAAAATTACAAGTACATTACAAAAGTGAAATAAAATGTGAAGGTAAAATTGAGCTGTGAATTTCTTCAATAGTCATCATTTTTGATCTTTTCTTCAGCTTCAGCTATGTCTGTTCTAGTATCCAATTCTGCCTGCAAAGCTTTTGCAAAAACTTTGGAATACTCTGAGTTAATCTTGAGTCCCTTTTTGAGACAAAGCAGCTGAATTGTTGATGCTAAGCCAAGCTCATCTTCTCTTTGAAATGCATACTGGCAAGCTCTGTTCATGAATGTCATACCTCTTTCAGGCTCTGTGTAGGTCTGACCATCAACAGGGCCAACGATTCCATTTGGTAGGATCAAATCCCTGTGCATTCCATCCACTTGAACATCATATGTGAAAAAGGTTTCCTTAACAAGTTGAGAAACCCTTCTTCTTTTCTTGCCAGACTTTGGGGGTTCTTGTTCAGACAGCTGTGGTGGGGTTTCTATTTTGAGTCTGGCTGCTGTTTCTTTGATCCAGGTGAACTTAGCCTTAAGAGTTTTAAGTAGAAGGAAATTTGCCTGACCAGTTCTTTTGGAAGCTAAGGCTTCAAGTTCAAACCATTCAGATAACCCAAGTTTCTTTAGCCTGAAGTCCTCAAATACATTCATATTAACCTATTGGTTGTCTCTCCACAAAATCATCTGTGGTGTGTTGGTGGACTTCGAATTGTGTATTTGAACTTGGTTATCTTGCCAGGTGCATACCTGTTGTTAACGCATGCATCATAATCAACTTTTACTTTTCTTAGTGCCTCTACGCGTTTAGCTTCCATTTCCCTCAACCTTTGTCTCTGCTTCTCCCTTTCAGGTGGAGTCATCTTCCTCAGAGTTGCCTCATTTAGTTCCTTGGCTTTCTTGATTTCATTTAATCTCTTGAATTCCTCAGTCTGTTTCTCTATTTCTTCAGGTGTTAAGGGATTCTCATTGGAAGGTGTGAAGGTTGAAAATTGGGAGAGGTCTGTGGTGGATCCTCCTGTCTCTAGCATCGCAGCTATCTTCTTTAGTTTGGTGTTTGTGTCGACCAAAACTATCTCCTTTCCTTTCTTCGAGACAGAGGATTCCATACTCATATTTTTCAACTCCTCAGCTCTTTTGATAAACGCTGAATGAGCTTGAGTTTGTATTGCTTTTGGTAGGGAGCTAACAGTGAACTTTAGCTTCTTGGCAGCTGGTTCACCATCATCCCCAGACTCGCTGGTGTTAACCAAAGTCAAGGACTTTGATGAATCAACTCCATCATTATTCTGTTGCTCCCCCTTAGTGTTATCCTCATCATCAGGTATGATAACAGGTGTGATGACTTAGAGGGGGACTGGTGAAGAAATGGTGTTGTCAACAGATGTTGAGCCCTGTTTGGCAGATTCAAGGTTAAGTACCTTTTCCTTCTCCCCCTCGCGTTCAGCCTGTCTCTTCAGACGTGTGGATGAACGTGTTTGAAAGTGTCTTGCAATCTGTTCAACAGAGGCAGCCATAGCACGTTGCCTTGTCCTTGAAGCTCTGGCAATCTTCAGCAGAAGGTTGCAGTTTCCATTTGTGTTGCCCTGAACACGATTAATGATGAAGTTTGTATGACGATATTGCCTGCTTCGAACAACTTCAAACTCTCTGTGCATTGTTAACCCATGTTCATGAAAGAGAGCAGGGACCTCTGTGTCAATGGCATCCTTGATTCTTGTGGACAAATGACTAAGTCCTTTTGATACACCTTTTCTTTCACCATCCTTGATGGGTTCATTGACTGCATCCGCTACTGTCTTCTTGATGATCCCTGGAAATGTGACAATGAAATTATGCATCTCAGACTTGATAACATCCAGCTTTCTTGAGAGGCGTTCAATATCTGATTGATGATGAACAGGCTGAAGATTATGGATGTTCAGGCTTTGTTGAGCATAATCATCCCCCCTTGGCAAAAGATCAAAGTTGGTTTGGGCAGGATGATCAAACATAAGGAATTCAACAGTTGGATCATAAGCATGTCTTTGGAAGATTGTTGTGGTGGAGGTAGCAGAGGTGGGAGTGACAACAGCTTCCTTGGGAGGAGGAGTATTATTATCAGCTAGAGTGGACACAGCTATTTCCTTGGGAGGAGAGACAGATTGTTGATCATCTTCTTCTTCTTCATCCTCCTCCTCAAACATCCCCACAGGGATTTCATCTTCAGGCATCGATTCAGGATCAGAGACATCATCAACTAATGACAGCACTTCTTCTTCAATATCAAGCAGGGGCTCATCATCATTTGGTTGATCCTGAATGATTGTATCAGCCTCTTTATCTTGTTGCTCCAGGGATTCTGTGTCCGGCTGTACAATTTCAGCCTGCAAGTTGTTTTTATTAGTAACAGGGAAATAAGTAAGGGGAATGGTCGCCATTTCGCTGTCCCAGAGAGGCTGAGGGTGATTACTCAGCCACTCCAAAGGATAAATCCTTGGGATTCTTTTAAGGGTGAAAATTATATGGTTAATGATCGCCATTCGTTGCCCCTAGGAAAGCTGAGTGTGATTATTCAGCCCCCCCCCCCCCCAAAAGGTTAAAACCTTTGGGACTCTTTTGATTGTGAAACATATGTTGTTAAGGATCGCCATTCGCTGCCCCTAGGAAGGCTGAGGGTGATTATTCAGCCCCCCCCCCCCAAAAAGGTTAAGAAACCTTTGTGACTCTTTTAAGGATGAAACATATGTGGGTGAAGGTCGCCTGTTACGCTGTCCCTAGGAAAGCTAAGGGTGATGATTCAGCTCCCCCTGAAAAGGATAAATTCTTTGGGATTCTTTTAAGGTGAAAAAGATACGGGTTAAGATCGTCTTATTACGCTGTCCCTAGAAGAGCTGAGGATGATTATTCAGCTCCCCTAAAAGTAAAACTTTTGGGATTCTTTTTCTGAGGGAACCAAGAGGCTGTGTGAGGTACAGCTGGTCAAGGTCGAGACATATATGTATTCAGGTTGTTGTTTGCCTGAATACTTTCTAGAGGGTGCAGGGTCATCGGGGTGCTTTATAAACACAATTGAATCATTCCCTGGTGCATAGACAGGGTGTACAGAAGTCTTAAAGAGTTCTAAGTGCATAGACAGACTTCTATGGGTCGAGGATTACCCTAACTTCACCACTCTCACCTACAGACATTTGAGAGTGGCTGCTTGTGGACCTCTAAAAATGTACACTGATTACCTGTGCGATATCAGCAGAATTCGGCTGGTTCCCTGTTGTCTCGGCTGACATCGAGACGCTAGACCCTTGTTGTTGGTCAGCTGAAGTCTCTGATTCCACACGAGTCTCTGGAACAGAGGAGGTGTCGAGGTTCACAGTCTTCTTTCCCCTGGCCTTTGCAACAGATTTGGTGTGGGAAGAAGATGGGTTTTTCTTATTCTTAGGTTGTTGGCCAGTTGAAGCCTTGGACGTCGTGGTGTGCTGCCCAGAGGTCAAAGACTTAGACTTGCCAGACACACCAGAGGTAATCACCTTCTCTGATGAAGGGAGCAAGGACTTCTCAGCTGAGGGTTGTTTGTTAGCAATGTTCAACATGTGGGAGGTGACAGGGACATCTTCAGCTCCAATTTCCTTGTAGATGGCACCTGTGATGCGATAGGGCTTTAGAGAAGTGAGTGCAGAGTTATGATAGCTGTCACCCAACAGGCTTTCGAAGATCAGCGATAGAAAGCGAACGTAGCAAATGTTCTTTTCCCTGACTTGGTTCCTTCCTTTCAGCTGTTCAACTAGATTGGAGAAGAGAATACTTCCTACATCAACATCAGCTCCCCAGATCAGCCCATATGCAATAGATTGGTGGTTGAAGGACATCTGATCTTGGGATCCTGCATTCCTCCCAGGGATTTAACTATGTGGGTGAAGAGGACACGCCATATAGGGGTAAAATACTTGATCTTCAGAGGAGACTTAGAGAGGACCTCAGCGGGTGTAAGAGCAGGGTTCACATCATGAAAGGGTTTAAGTGTGGCCAGGGCGTCCTTAACATCCTTTTTGTCAACCACCTTTAGGCATTCATCACCATGTTTTAACCCAGCCACACTAGAAAAATCTTTGAGTGAGAAGGTAAATGGGTGTTCGTTGCAAGGGAGGCTAAAGGTAATGGTGTCATCAACGACTTCAACAGAGTACCAGAATTCCCTAAGGTATTCTTGGTAGAAGGTGGTTGGGGATTTTGTGAATGCTTCACTTGCATCACAATTTTGCATGAAGTTAACCAGATCTGAGTAGGATTCGTTTGGAGCCTTGATCCATCCAATGGAGTTGTTTGATGCAAGAATGCTTTCCTGGTGTTCAAAGTTGACGTTTGCAGCCTTGGGAACTGGGAATGCCATGGATTCAAGGTCGAAGAAGAATGAAAATGGAGGATGGGTTTAGAGAGAGAAAGCTTAGAGAGAGAGAGAGAGAGATTTGTGAAATGAGAATAGTGGTAGGTGAGGAGAGACGTGAGACAATATATATATATATTCAAATATGAAAACAGTTATTCAACCGCATTTAATTCAAAGTGGGAAAATGACTGCTCATGTGGGTCCCTTGACCTTTCAAAACTTATTTGTCTCCTCGTTATTCGAAAATAAATGATTAAATATTGAGAATGTTTTTTAGCATTTACTTGGAAAGTAACTACATAGTTTCATGTGAAAAACATTTAATATAGAATCAGTCATTTAATGAACACATTTATTATCAAGCCACAGGCTTTGAGATATTGAGCATCCCTAGCTCAGTAACTAGCCTGTTGAAAGAAGGTTCAGCCAAAGGCTTTGTGAAAATATCAGCTAGTTGCAGCTCTGTGGGAACAAAGTGCAGCTCAATATCTCCCTTCATTATGTGATCCCTAATAAAATGATACCTGATATCAATGTGTTTGGTACATGAGTGAAGAATAGGGTTGTTGGAGATGGCAATGGAACTGGTGTTGTCACAAAAAATAGGCACTTTGTCATATAAGATTTCATAGTCAGCCAATTGACTTTTCATCCAGAGCACCTGAGCACAACAGCTGGCAGCAGCGACATATTCTGCTTCAGCTGAAGACATGGCCACAGATTTTTGCTTCTTAGCACTCCATCCAACCAATTTTCCTCCTAGGATTTGACAGCTACCTGAGGTGCTTTTCCTGTCAATACAGCATCCTGCATAGTCTGAATCTGAATAGGCCTTGAGATCAAAGCCTGATTCCTTGGGATACCATAGACCTAGGGAGGGTGTTCCTTTGAGATACCTGAAAATTTTCTTAACAATCACTAGATGGGATTCTTTTGGGTTAGCTTGGTACCTTACACAGAGACATGTGGAGAATTGGATATCAGGACGACTAGCTGTTAGATACATGAGTGACCCAATCATGCCTCTGTATAAAGTCTTATTAACAGAGACCCCTGACTCATCAGGACCCAATTTGTTGGGTGGAAGCATGAGGCATTTCACTGATGCACAATCAGCTAAGTCATATTTTTTAAGTAGATCTTTAACATACTTTTCTTGACAAATTGAAATTCCCTTTGGACATTGTTTAATTTGAAAAACCAAAAAGTAAGTTAATTCACCCATCATACTCATCTCATATTTCTTGGTCATTAATTTAGCAAATCGTTTACTAAGATTAACATTTGTTGACCCAAAGATGATATCATCCACATAAATCTGCACAATGATGAAATCACTCTTATCCTTGAAGGTAAAGAGTGTTTTATCAATAGAACCTCTGACAAATTTGTTTTCAGTTAAGAAATTAGAAAGAGTTTCATACCATGCTCTTGGAACTTGTTTCAGCCCATACATGGCTTTGTGTAATCTGTACACATGATTGGGAAACTCGCTGTTCTCAAATCCTTCAGGTTGTTCAACATACACTTCCTCAGCCAAATCTCCATTGAGGAATGCACTCTTAACATCCATCTGTTACATAGTGAAGTTCATATAAGCAACATAAGCCAGGAAGATTCTGATGGCTTCAAGTCTTGCAACAGGAGCAAATGTTTCATCATAATCAATTCCTGCAGTCTGAGTATACCCCTGTGCCACCAGCCTGACCTTGTTTCTGATGATGTTTCCAATTTCATCCATCTTATTTCTATAGATCCATCTAGTGCCTGTGATATTCTTTCCAAGTGGAGCTGGCACTAGTGTCCATACTTTGTTCCTTTTGAACTGATTGATTTCTTCCTGCATAGCAGCTACCCACCCATCTTCTACAAGAGCCTCAGCTACTCTCTTAGGTTCAATTTGAGAGAGAAATTCAGCAAAGAGAAATTCATTGGCTGATGCAGATTCTGAGTCATGAATTCGCTGTCTAGTAGTAACCCGTGTATTAGGTTCCCCAATGATGTTGACAAGAAGAATGTGTTGATCTCTTGACCACTTATTTTGAGGAGCTGGGGACTCAATGACAGGAACACTTGTGGGGACAGCTGGTACTATTTGAGTTTCATCCTGCTGACTAGGAGGGCTTTCTTCAAAGACTACTTTAGTGTCAGAGTCTACTTCAGCCATATCAAGAGGTACAAGTTCATTATCAGCAGGAGATTCTTCAGAGATTTAAAGAATTGGCGAGTCATCAATAGTAGTAGAAGAAGAAGGACTACAAAAGGTTTGTGGTTCTTCTTCATCAAGCTCCTGAGAGGTAGGAACTTCTATGTTGTGAGTAGACAAAGGGTCAAAAGCAGGAACATAAGGAGTGAGAGTGTTGAAGTGATGATGGTGATGACTGGTAGGTCTAGGTTCGGTTAATTCATCACATGGGAAAGACACATTTTCATTAAAATCAATTTCATCACCCTCTGTTCTAGTTCTTTGTATGACATCATCATCTTCATTGAATCTGACATGAAAGGTTTCTTCTACTTCTTGTCTTCTGATGTTGAATACTCTGAAGGCTTTGGCTGTTGGAGAGTATCCTAAGAAGAAACCATCATCAACTTTTTCATTAAATTTTCCAAGTTTATCCCTGTAGTTATAAATGAACACAAGACATCAAAAAACATGAAAATAGCTGACATCTGGAGATATGTTTCTGAAAACTTCATAGGAAGTTTTACCATGTCTTTTGACAATGATTGATCTATTTTGTGTGTAGCAGGCAGTGTGAACAACTTCTCCCCAAAATTGCTTTGGTAAGGCTGTACCATTCAACATAGTTCTGGCTGCTTCAATCAAAGTCCTGTTTCTTCTTTCAGCCACACCATTTTGTTCAGGGGTGCCAACTGAAGAGAAGTTTTATGATATACCCTTTTCATCACAAAAAGATTCAAGTTGATGATTCTTGAATTCAGTACCATTATCACTTCTTAGAGCTTTGACTCTAACATCATTCATATTTTCAACCTGTCTGATGAAGGACATGATGGTATCAGCTGCATCACTTTTCCTTCTGAGGAAGAACACCCATGTATACCTTGAAAACTCATCAACTATGACCAAGGTGTATTTTTTATGATTAATGGTCTGAGGTTTGACAGGCCCAAACAAATCCATGTGAAGGAGATGTAAGCACTTGTCAATAGAAAATGATTGCATGGTCTTGAAAGAAGACCTGTGATGCTTTCCCTTGACACAGGCAGAACAAGTCTTGTATTTAGAAAACATCACTGAAGGTAGACCAGCAACCAGGTTTTGTGTGGCTATCTTGTTGATGTTCTTGAAGTTGAGATGAGACAGTCTTTTGTGCCACAACCAATTGACACTTTCAGAGGCTTTAGCAAGAAAACAATTTGAGCTGTCTTTAGAGCAAACAACCATGTTGATGACATAAACATCTCTCCTTCTAGGTGCAATAAGCACAACATCATTGTTCTTGTTGAATATGGTTCCCTGAGTCTTAGTAAACAAAACCTTGTAGTCAGCATCACACAATTGGCTGATGCTAATAAGATTGTGTTTAAGACCATTCACATATGCAACCCTTGTAAAAGTTATCCCATTGCAGTTCACTGAGCCATATCCCTCTGTGTCGCCTGAAGAATTATCTCCAAACACCACTTTAGGACCTGGCTCCCTTGAGTATCTGTGCAAGTATTGTTGAATCCCTGTCATGTGTCTAGAACAGCCACTGTCTAGATACCATACCGGTTCCTTAAGATGTTTCTGCACAGATACATGGAAACAAGTTAGTTCCTATGGTGAACCCACTTTCCAGTGGGTTCCCTGAATTACTGATTAGCAATTCTTGAGTTCCTGTAGAACTTTTGACGATGGGAAGGACAATTAGCTGTCTCATGGGTAAAACTTACACAGATATCACAACCTGGGAAGTCACCACACTCATCTGAGTGATGGTCTGTGAATCCACAGAATTTACAGGGAGGATAAGGTCTGTAGTTCCCTTGTTGTCTTTTAGAACCCTGTTGTCTTTCCCTAGAAGGTGTCTGAGCTCTCTTAACAGCCATTTGTCTATCATGATCTAAGGTCATGTGATGAGAGTTCTTACAGATATTGCAATAAGGTTTGACTAACCTTTCCCCCTTGGGTTCACCTAGGACAGACTTAGGTTCACGAGAAGTAGAGCATTCAGCGGAAGGCTTAATGTGTTGTTTTAAGAGTTCTACTTCTTTCATTAGTGACAACAGGCGTTCTTCAGTTGAGGAGTCAACTTTGTTCACAGCTTTTGTTGAGACAGGCTTAAATGCAACTTGCTTAACAGATTGTTTAGCAAGTACAGAAAATATTTTAGCTGGTGGTTTCTCAACATCTGTTTTAAGTTCACCATTAGCTCCTCTTGAGGAACTGCTGGGTTCAACTCTAGAGAGTTTGGGTAAAGGTGGTAATTCAGCCACATCTTTAGAGACAGGGTCATCAGCCAAAATGGGATCTGACATATGAATAGTCTCTGTAGATTTAAAAACAATCTCTTTAGGTTTGGTGAGAATTTTCAGCTTGTTTTTCTTAGCAGATACATCCCTTTTAATGTCAGTAGGCAGTTCATCATTAAGCAATTGATCTATAGTGAACCTACTACACAACCATTTTTTAATAACCTTGTTTAATTCAGATACTTGATCATTTAAGGCAGTATTTTTCAAGGTTAACCTACTGACTTCATTTTGAAGGGATATTTTCTCTAAATTAACCCGTCTGAGAGTTTCACATTCAGATTTAGCAATTAACAGTTCATTTTTAACAGAGTGAAACTTATCAAGTAGGTTCTTTCTTTGTTCCTCAACAAAGTGCAAATCAACAATGGTGTAATCAATGACATGTTTGCGTTCATCACTATCAGACATAGATAAAAGCCTATGTACCTTTTTCATTGTGATGTCAACCCATTGTCCTGATCTTGCATCACCTTTCCCAACAGCTGGTTCATCCTCAGCTACAGCCATGAAAGCCCTGACTCTAGTAGTATCTTCCTCATCTGAAGTCAGTGGCTCATCATTCCAATCATGTGCTTTAGCTACCAACCCTTTCTCTGTCTTTTTATCACCTCCTTTCTTCTTAGACAGAGCTTCAAGCTTCAAATTCATCTGTTCTAACTCAGCTTTGAGTGCCTTGTACTTGTTCTTGTAATCCTTCTTCTCATTGTCTGATGAGTTGGATTGGTGAGATGAGTTGTTATGTTGTGGTTTGAACTTGTAAGGTTTCATGGAAGATGATGGATAGGAAGGTGAGGATGTCTTGGTGGAAGGACAGTCTTTTTGGAAGTGTCCAAGCTTTGCACAAGCAAAACAAGTTTCTTTTGATCTGTCAGTTTGTTTACTAGCTGATCCTATTCTCCCTGATCTTTTGAAGAATTTTCTTTGATTGGCTAGCAAGGCTCTTTCATGAAACTCAGCATTAAGGTCTGTCAAGAACTCTTGGCTGCTGTGGGTGTCTTCTTCAACATCAGAGTCGCTGTCATGAGGATGTGGTGCAGAGATCAAGGCTTTGAAAGTTGCTCCTTGAACTACAAATCTTTCAGTCTCTGACTTGTATATAGTATCAATCAGCCCTTCTTCATAATTATACTTTCCATAAAGCTGAGCTAAGGTGTCATTCTTGATTGAGTTATTGGCTCTCCAAGTCTGATTCGTACTCAGCCACTTTCTTGGAAGGCTGTTGACAAATGTGGTATTAATCTCAGCTTGACCAATGGTGACATCATTCATAGCTAGGTCATTGAGAAGAATCTTCAGCCTTGTATAGGTTTGTTGAACCTTTTCACCTTCAAGTGACTTGAAAGCATTAAACTGAAGTCTAAGTGCCTGAATCTTGGTTTCTCTGGTTTCAGAGGGTCCTTCATGGCCAAGGATGAGGTCTGTCCACATTTGCTTGGCTGTGGGACACTGAATGACAGACTTCATGATGTGTTTGGGAAGACAGGATATGATGATGCTTTTGAGACGTTTACATTGGTTTGCCAATTTTCTATCAGCTGGAGTCCATTGTTTGAGAGGTTTGGGAAGAGGGTTTTCTTCTGTGAAGGTAAGCGCCATGGAAACATAAGGACCATTTTCTAGAATTTCTAGACGAAATGGTTCAAGTCCATCGAGGTATACAAGGAATTGACTCTTCCAACTAGCAAAATCTTCTTCATCAAAGACTGGTACACTGGTGACATGTGATCCGCCTCTTGAGTCAAGAAGTTGGGGTAGATCATCGTCATTGGGAGGTGGAGGGGTGAGTCTTGGTGAAGATGGTGATGTATTGTTGTTGTTTCCAGAAGGCGATTGTGGTGGGTTAGAAGTTTCTGGCATGGTGGATCTTGATTATAAAACTGAGAACTATGTTTCTTGAAGGTTTTAATATCAAACACCGCTCTGATACCAATTGAAAGTCCCTAATCAATGCTTGAAACACTAAACTTAACTAATCAACACAAGTTATTACTTTTCAAACGTAATCTTATTATTGTATAATAAAGAATTACAAGTGTTATGGATAACACCGTTTGATGACAATGTGTTGTGCACACTTTGAACAACTATAAACCCTAACTTATGAATACAGTCACAGCTGTTTGATTTAATAAGTTCTAAGCATTAATGGTGTGAATATTCTCTAAGTGTTAAACATTAATGCTGGGATGCACATCCTATTTATAGTGATACGAGGTTGACCTAAGTACTAGTTGATGGCGACTACACAAGACATTCACTTTTCAGACATCTGTCGCTCTCCTATTCTTGGTAGTCTGCCATAATGCTTTAAGGAAACAAATCTTGAAACAGTTTCCTTTTTCTTCATTGTCTCGTACACACAAATGGCATGTCCAAAGTGTATTGAGTGTTAACAGGGTATTTCCACCCCTGTTAACCCTCAACCCCTCAGAGTCCCTGATACATCTTGGCTGTTATCCATCACAGCCAATGAGTATGTCTTCAAGTAATCTTTGACTTCCTTGACAATGTCTCTGACATGGACTCCTCTGAGGTTGCTCATAGAGACTTGGATCTCTGTGAGTTTTGCGATACTTGCCTGTCTCCTAGGCACAGGCAAGTGACTATCTAACAGCTTAATTTGTGTTTAAATCTATGATCAGGGAATCTAACAAACTTAGATTCCCAACATATCCCTTCCTCTTTCAATCCTTTAAAAATAAACTTAAGAACAGAGCGTAGATCATTTGTAATTTGTGTGGAAATCATTTTCATTATTTTTGGTGTGAAAACCATTTCCTAACAATTTGATATTTTGTTTTATTCTTGGGATGGAGGTAAAGATGTGTGCGTTGATCTGACTGGTTCTTCCCCTTTGACTCGTACGGGGGTGAATGACTTTGTTCCTGGCCGAGCTGTGATTGATGTTGCACAACGTAAACGACGCAAGTATTTGGCTAAGTGTGCAGCTCTCGGATATGGGTTTCTTCCTTTCTCTTTTTCTTCTCTAGGTGAGTTACAGGAAGATGCAGTTGCGTTGCTAAAGCGGATTCAAAGATTTTCTAAGGCTCAAGACATTGGAGCGCGTGCTGCTGTACATATTTTCTATAGAATAGGTTTTACTATTGCTAATGGGGTGGGAGCGCAGATAGTATCTCGACTCCCATCCAATTTTTGTAAATCCCTTTTTGTTTCTAATAAAGTGATGGTTGAATAAAAAAATAAAATAATAACAATAATAATAATAATAATAATATAATAATAATAAAATATAAATAACATCATTTTTTATTTTTTTATTTTTTATTTTTTATTTTTTATTTTTATTTTATTATTATTATTTATTTATTATTATTGTATTGATTAATATTATTAATATTATTATTATTTTATTATTATTATTTACTTTTATTTTATTTTTAAAATTTATTATTATTTATTTATTATAAATTATAAATTATTACTATTATTATATTATTTATTTACTTATATTTATTATTATTTTTATTTTTATCTTTAAAATTTATTACTTATTATTATTTATTTTTTAAAATATTATATATTTTTATTATTGTTATTATTTATTCTAACAATAATAATAATATTTATTAGAGTAAATTGCATAAATCGTCCCTAAAATATAGCCAAAATGCATGTTTTGTCTTAAATGTTATGAAAGTGCAAGAATCATCTTTATTTGAAAAACTTAATGCAAGTATCGTCCTTAATGAGGATATTGCTTGGGACGAAACACGCAAAAAGGCCAAAATATTTGGGACGAAACATGGAAGATAACAAAACTTTAAGGATGAAAATTTGCAAAATAGTTTGATTTTGGGACGATATCAGTACTTTCAAAATATTTGGGACAAAACCTGCAAAATGACCAAACTTCAGGAACGATTTATGCAATTCTCTCTATTTATTATTATTATTATTGTTTAAAATAATATTTATTATTATTATTATTTATTTATTATTTTCATTTAAAAGTTAAAAAAAAAAGAAGATTTGTATGAGTATTTTTTTTTTCAAATATCTAACGCTAACAAACAAATGAATTCAATAAATCATTTATTTAGATTTCATTTCCAAAAATACAACTATCTACTTTATTTCTACTCTCTGGGTTTTGCTAACCACCACTCAGGATGGTTTTTACTTTTTCGTAATTAAAATCATTTCCAAATATAAATTCATCATTTCTCTAAATACATAATTTCAGCATATACAATTAAGTTAGTTTTTATAAGGTATGCATTAATATCAAATAAGTTCATATTAAAATCACCTATGAGTGGTGGTTAGCAAAAACCCATAAATAAATCCATTACTTGGTACCTATATAAAAGTAACAAACAGCCCTTAATTATAGCGAAATTCGAAAAACCGAAATGAATTTGTTAGGGTCGGGTTAACCCGAATTAATCGATCTCACATTTTATTTTATTTTATTTTATTTTTATATATTATAAATAATAATCTATGTGATGAAATATAAATGTGTGTGTGAAATATGAAAGAGCAAAGGATTATCATTTCCAGAGGCTAATTCTTTCAGCTTATTCTTCTCTTTGCGTAAGCTTATTTTTCCAGCTTATTATGTGTGGCTTATTTTGAAAACTTTATTATTATGTCATTTTGCCTGCATCAGCTTATTAGTTTGTTGTTTATAACCCCCACTTATTAAATAATACTATAAGCTTACTACGAGTTTATGTGCTTTTCAGCTTTTGCTTATGTTATTTATATAAGAAGCTTATGACATACAGTATATAATAAGAGGCTGTTTGGTTTAGCTTATTTAACGTAACCTTATCTCGGTTTATATAACATAAACCTCAATTTTATGGCTTATTTTGAGGCTTATTGGCTTACGTTATATAAGCCAAACCAAACACCAACTAAGATTATAAGCTCATGCCTCTTGGATTAGCTTATGTATAATAAGTCGATGAGCTAAAGTGTTTGGTTTGGTAAATGACTATAAAGGGCCGAGTGTGGGTCAATAAACTCATTAAGATAGGATTAGCCAAACACTTAGATTAGGCTTATATGAGCCATATAAGTTAATAAGCTCATACGCCCATCATATAAGCTTCCCCTGACTAACACTCAGTTATTTTTTCTATTTGAGTCATACAAACTCATGAATGATAATGAGCCTAGTCGTAACGGCTTTGGGGTCCCACTTAGAGATCCTAAGTTCAATTTCAGTTGCAAATGGCTCTGGTATGTGGAGACGGGGGTTTACCTTACGCTTCATGATAGGTTTTGTATTACAGATTCGTAACACAATAAATGGATATATGATAAATAATCTTAGTGCACAATTTTAAGAAAAGGGTATATTGGTCATTTGTAGTATTTAAGACGTCTTTTCAGCACAAAAGCAAAATACTATTCGAGTATCTCATGTTACTCTGCTCACCTTTTTCTTTTTCAACAGGTCAACACTTCTAATAAAAAATGGTCGTTGGAGGTTCATCTGCACTTCCTGTACCGTCAGAGGTAGATATCAGTGGAGAAGGCGGAGGTTCCAAAAGGCTTATCACAGATACGAGAGACAAAGTGGCCACATCATATGCAGATGAAGTCTTGTCCAACGATGATCTTCTAATCGAAATATTACTACTATCACCTGCTATCTCACTTTTACTCTATAAATCCATATCCAAACAATGGTTATCTGTCATTACATGCCCTACTTTCGCTCTACGACATAGCCAAAAGCCTAACGTCGATCCTCCTTCTGGCCTCTTTGTACATAGACCTATACGAAAACGCAAAAGCCTAAGCAGAATCAAAAGAAATACGTTTGAATATAATTTCATATCGTTTGATATCAGAGTTCCTTCCACAAAATCAATTGTCTTTACGTTTGGCTATAAGGCACCTGCTAAGATTTTGCAGTCGTGCAATGGTTTGCTTCTTTGTTATATCCCCGATAAGTTTTTCGTTTACAATCCTTGTGTTAATCTGTTTACGATGCTTCCGAAGCCCCATATGTCTAAATTGAAATCTTCTAGTTCTGTTGGTGGAATTAAATTGGTTTTTGATCCTGCAATATCACCTCACTACAAAGTCGTACATGCTCAACTTGTAACTCACGATAATGGTGCTGGGTTTTACATTCTAATAGAGACTTACTTTTCAGAAAGTGGCAATTGGAGTGTTTGTGCTGATCGAATTCCCTCCTACGAAAGTTTTAGAGGTTTCGAAGATGGAATATATTGGAATGGTGCCATTCATTGGCTCGGTCGTGTCTATGGGCCTTCTGTGCATTCCAAGTTGGATATTCTTGGAGACAATCTCGTTTTAACAACCATAAAACTCCCTGTAAAGGTAAATGACAATTTGTGTTGTAATCGCAAGCTGTATGTATCCCGTGGCTGTTTACTTCTTGCTTGTAAGGGTTCTCCTTATTCCCCTCAACTGCATATTTTGGAGATGAGGAATGAGTATTCTGGATGGTCGGTGAAATACCTTGTTAATCTTGATGACCTTATTAAGATGCCATTTCCCGGATCTTGGGGGACTCATTCGAGTGCCTTGTGTATCGTTTTGGGAGAAAGAGAAGAGGATTCTTTTATGGTCATCGAATCACATGGTAAGGTGTTGCAATACAAGATTATGCTGAAGACTGTCAGCACGCTCTTTGATTTCGGATCAACTAGCCCTCATGAAAGCTTTCCGTTCATTGCGTCTTTTGCTGGCGTGTGATCTATTTCTGGTATGGTCTTAATATGTTATGTTTTAATGTCACTGCTAAAGATTGTATGCTCAAGTTCTTTTTGTTGGTATGGTTTGATAGCTTAGCTCTACTATTAAATGGGCTTTATAGTTTAGAGTGTTCAAGGGAAACATATGAGGTTTTCCTTGTTTAGGTTACCTAGGGTATTCGGCCTAACGAGGTATCCCCATGACCATTTCGGACACTATCCTTGGCCAACCCCAATTGTTTGCCTAGTGAGGTTTGAACCGGATGACAAGTAGAAATTTTGATTGACATCATAATGGCATCCCTCTTCATAAATAGACACGTGATCCAGCCAGAACAGAGTGAAATTCTTTAATGCTCTCTTTTGTTTATGAGGAGTGCAGCTGAACATGTTCTTGTGTTAACAATTTCCATTTTTGTTTCACCATTTCTGTCTAAACTAATATTTTTTTGTTTTTTTTGTTTCACCATTTCTGTCTAAACTAATATTTTTTTGTTTTTGTTTTTTTGTGTTTATTCACATGTAGGATTCCTTTCGGGTATCCTCGGAGGCTTTAGAGCTCTGTTGTGGGGAGGGCATTCCAGGTTTCTCGTTCGATTGCAGCATTAGTCTTTTGTAGTTGATAAATGTTGCAGATCATCCGGTTTAGTTGAGGTATGCATAATATGGAAGAAAATTGCTTGTTTCTTGAAGATACCTAGATTTGTACTGATGTTCTAGCTATCGACCTTCTCATGACCTTTTTAGATTTCACTTTGTGTTTTCTGTTGGCTTATTACATCTAAAGCTAATCACTCTTAAAAAAGCTATATGAATCATGTGTGATCTTTATTACCGCAGTTATGAATTTTTCAAAATCCTTTATTAGCCAAGATGAGCAACCTAGTGTCGTAGACATATGCATATCTTGGATAAACTCAGCGGTGAAGTAATAGTAAAATTAGTGATAAATGGCTGATGCTTTAAAGTTTAAATTTGAAAGTTAGACCCTAAAGTGTATGTATCGCCCTATTTGTACGTGTGAATGTTTGCAAACAAAGTGGCGGCTCCTGGTAACGGTAAGTAGATAAAAAGTTCAGTTTGTCTATGATGAACCACATGGAGATATCTGATGTTTGTGGCTAAAATTGGTTCAGCTTGTTTGTCTTAGTTAGCATGTTGTAGGATTATTGCATTTTTAGGAATACTACAGGGGATGAAAACAAAGACCGAGAATATATTTCTATTTTATATATGAGTACACACGTGACAATAATCGTTCATGTGTACGTTCATTTGCTTGCATGTATATCTCATTTATATGTTTACTTTTATTTGGATAAGTTTGTTAATCTACATTGATCGTACCTAAATATAAATGGTTTTCAAAACTGGGAAAACCAAAAATCCGAACTGAAACCAAATAAACCGAACCGTTCAAAACTGAATGATTTTAATTTTTGGTTTTATAAAAACCGTATATTTTGGTTCGATTTCGGTTTTAGCCAAAACCGACTGCAAGTCGTGCACAACTCTGCTAATCACTAATAGCTTTACTAATCACGACTGATCTTTACTAGTGAAGATGTTCAGCTGTAAGGAAAAGAAGTCCTTTTAGAGTTGTCTTTACTTTATATCTTGCATTTACATTTGTGCATACATATATCTTGTTGATTTCACTTTCGAAAAAGAATATTTTAAAATCGATAAAATGATTGAACCTCCTTTTAGTATTTCACACAAGCTATATGAACAAGGAGAAAAGTTCAAATGCATTTGTCTTTGCTTACAAACAAAGGGATAAATCTTGGACATCTATTTTGATTTGATTTAAAAATAAAAATTAACTTAAGATTAAAAAAAATCACGGAGAGTTCATTTTTATCAAAAGGTCTAAAAGTTTAAAAAATAGATGGAGGAACTAAAATTGTAAATTTTCTAAACTAATTTTATTAATGGTGATTTGATGATAAAAAATTATATATTATTAGTGATAAAGTAATCAACTATAACTATGTGTTATCACTAATGATATTTCATTTTGTTATCACTAGTGAAATTTTACCCTTTTTATCACTAATGAAATATATAAACGTTTTTCGTCAAGTTTACAATTTTAGTTCCTTCACTAATTTTTTTATAATTTTTGAATATTTTGGTAAAAATAGTCTCTCCATGTTTTTCTATAACATATAATCTTAAATAATAAATGACTAAAAGAAAAATAAAAAATAACTCAACAAACAATTACTCTTTTATGTCGCCAAGTTTGCTTCTCTTCCTTTTCTTTATTCGCAAATCACCTCATCAACTAAAAGTTTCAGGTTATCTTCATGCTCTTGTTAAAAGATAAAAAACAAACATTACATTTTCATACGAATAAATGTATATCTCAAACAAACCAAAAAATGTAAAAATTAGTATTACCTCGTGATCATGAAGATTGACATTATTGTTCCCAGCTTGCCAATCATATGAAAAAGAAAATATCATGAAATAATTATATTTTTAAGTAATAAGGTGGTGTATTAGTTATATTAATTAATTAATTTTATTTTTAAGTGTGTATTAATTATTATGTATTAATTAGTTTTAATATAATTGTTAGATTATGCTTTTATGTTTTAATTGATTTCTAATTATGTATTAATACTTTTATTATGTGTTGTTTTAATTGTAAAATAGGTTGATGAGTAAATCTCTTTAAAATTTAATGGGATATGTTGTTTTACATGTTTTAAGTTTTTAATTTTTCATATGTATGCTTATTATCCTTGTACAAATAGCATTATGTTTTAAGTTTTTCTACTTTATAGAGCACAAGGATTATATGATCAAAATCCTCTCAAGTTGAAGATAACTTAATTTTGATCATGTTAGCCAATCAAAAATTAGATAAATTTTTGAAAGTTTTTCTTTTAGTGATAACACACTAAATAATTTAATTTGAACATAACAACATTTATGGTCTACTAATTTGAACATTCCACTAAATTAAATTAGGGGGTATATGTGTAAAAAAATTAAATAACTCCCATTATAAATATAGACAAAAGTTTCTTAAAGAACATGTATTTAAAAAAGAAAAAAGTAAACAATCTCTACCATCCATTTAAATCACATGTATACTATTTTTTTAGGAGGTGATATTTACACGGAAGTTTTTATTTCGTCCACAGAAATTTAATGTGTAACGACAATTATACCCTTCACCTATTTAATTTTCTCTTTTGATCACATCTTAATTCCGTGTACGCCGTATTTGCTATACTTTCTCTTACTTCCTCGCTGGTAAACTAGTAAGATTCTTCTTCTTATCTCCGACACAGATTGCAATCATTGCACATGCATGAAGAAGAACATTTTACTGCATATTGCATAAAAAATTAATCAGACAAGAACCTGACCATAAATAGGTTATAACTTATAAGTATCGAAACCATAAGCCATTATTATCGATAACCTTGAATCTGAGCTTTACTTAACTTGTATATCATCAAATCATCAATATGATTCTTAAACTTTGGGAATCTAGGAAACCATTCCAAAATCGTAGCTATTTACCGACAAACGACGGCTCTTGATCAAAATCATCAAAAATTCGATCGAAAGGTGGAATTGAGGCACCACCAGATTCTTTAACTTTAAGCTCGTTATTTAACTGCACATAAGTACCGATCATACGCATAGAGAGAAGTGTAAACAGAAAGAAGATGACGGTTGATGGGATGCTGGTATTTACATAAAAAGTTTCTGTGTGAGAATTAGAATTCATACTTTATTATTTATGAATGATTTTTTTGTTGCTAATAAAAACTGTGAAAGTTGGATTCTTAGGCGGCTAAAGAGTTTAGAAGAGAAAAGGGGACCTGATAGTTCACAAATTACAAAGAAGATAACGATGGGAAAGTGAGTGAAAAGAAGTAGGGGCAAAAATGTCATTTCCATTCGAATTTCAATGTGCAGATAAAAAGCTTTCGTGTACATATCACCACCCTTTTTTAAATTTAATTCAAAAAACACATTTTTATCGTATTTCTTAAATATTAAATATCCCTCAAACCGTTAATCGTTATGGAAAAATAATTATACCGTCACGACGGGAATTAAATTATCTTTCTATAGATATGCACTTCTATATACTTTCGGCGAATTGTTTTTAAGAAATTTCGTAAAAATGACATGTGATTCTCGAAAAATTACATGTGATTCTCGAAAACTCATGTTTGATTTATTATTTTAAAAATCACATTTGAATTTGTAATGTCACATGCGATTTGTGAAAATCACGTGTATTTTTTTGACACGAATTTCAACATTGTAAAATCGTTAAAAGTGTATGAAATTAACCGTCTATTAAATGACAAAAATATTTTCGTTATTACTTTAAAATCACATGTGATTTATGTGAATTACATTAAAATGTTTGAATCACATGTAATTCTATCAATATATTAAAATGTTTGTTGTTATTAATATAAAATATGTTCATTTTACCGGGGTGGAGTCCCCTTTACCCAAAAAAATATATGTAAAACAAATTGGCTTCTGAATTACATGTGATTCGGTGATAATTACATGTAATTTTGATTGCATTACATGTGATTCAAGCATTTTAAAACTGTAACTTTTTCTAACAAACTCACATTAGATGAATCACATGTGATTTTCTTAATCATGTATTATCTGTTTTCATTTATGTAAAATATATAAAACAAATTGGCTTCTAAATTACATGTGATTTTGTTTGAATCACATGTAATTCTGCTTAAATTGCATGTGATTCGGTGATAATTACATATGATTTTGCTTGCATTACATGTGATTCAAGCATTCCGAAACCTTAACTTTTTTTAACAAACCTACTTTAGATGAATCACATGTGATTTTTTTAATTATGAATTATCTGTTTTCATTTATGTAAAATATATAAAACAAACTGGCTTCTAAATTACATGTGATTCTGTGATAACTACATATGATTTTGCTTGCATTACATGTGATTCAAGCATTCTGAAACCTTAACTTCTTCTAACAAACCCATTTTAGATGAATCACATGTGATTTTGTTTGAATCACATGTAATTTTACTTGAATTACATGTGATTCTCTATGTGTTTTTACATGTGATTCATGTAAAATATATAAACCAAATTTGCTTTTGAATTAGTTATAAGTTTATTTTAATCACATGTAAATCTGCTTAAATTACATGTGATTTAATGATAATTACATGTGATTGATCCGAATAACAAGTTACTTATACTAAATCCAAAATCATAATTTTCGCCAAACCGTAAGTAATTTTTTCAAACACTTGTGATTTGTGTCAAATGACATGATTTTTACCAAATCACATGTGATTTGTGATAAATTTTCTTTTTAATGATACGTACTTCTATATACTTTCAAAGATTTTTTAATTTCCGCACTCACGGATCACATGTGATTTATTACTTTGTAAAGCACACGTGAATTTGTAAAATCATTTACAATTTAAGGATTTCTGCAATCACATGTGATTTGTTACTTTAATATCACATGTAAATTTATGAAATCACATGCGATATATAGAATCACACATGCATTTTAGAAATATAAATCACAATTGATTTTACAAATTACTAGTGATTTTACAAATTATGTGTAATTTTTTTGACGAATATTTCAACAAAAAATCATCGAAACTATATGAAAAATCTAGTGGCGTAACTTGTTACGAGTTTACATTCGACTATGTAAATAATTACACTAATAAATAATAATAAAAGTTATTTATTTATTGTGTAAAAAAATTATTTTTTTATATAAAAATCACAAGTAATTTTTCCGAATCACATGTGATTTTTATAGTCGAAAATCGCAATAATAAAAAATGGTCAAAAGTATATCAAAGTGGATATCTACTGAAAGATAAGGATTTTTTCGTCGCAATGGTGTATTTTTCGTAATCTGACGATTTATCGTTTGAAAGATATGATGTTTTTAGGAAAAAAGTGAAAGATGAGTTTTTATTTTTTTATGAAAAAAATGAATGATTGAGATTGATTTTTTTTCTTTTATTGGTTTATGTTCTATGTAGAACTCACCTCTATAGTCACATTCTCACACACTTCTTAGGTGTTGTTTGGTATGGGGTGATCTCTTTTGAGATCGGGGATTACAGCAATTCAAAAATTTTGATTAAGTTTTTTCAGTCTGACATTTGGGCTCATGCCCTCGTATAGGGGGTTAAACAAATTCTCACCCTATACCTTGGTTTACAAATGAGCTATCGGCTTCCAGGCCATTATTAGCTAAATTCCAAAACAATTTCATTATGCAGAAAATGTGGTAACTTAGGAACCACATGTTTGATTTACTTATCATCATTTGATTTTTTTTTTAATTTTAAACCGATTATATAAATTTTTGATATTAAATAATAAATAATTAATTCTTTATATTATAAACCCAAACCCAATATCAAACAAACAACTTTTTTTATTTTCTTTCTTTTAATTATATCCAATACTAAACCATCCACTTTATAAATGTCACACTCCCAAAATATCAGAGTATAATGGCAACAAGGGAGTGGTGACGTCATGATTATCATACACACACAGTTACAAAGAACGACCTCTAAATGAGACGTTCGGAAAATTGATCACTTGCATTTGATAAAATAAAATAGTTTTAACATAGTGCGGAAGCATAAAACTGGTCACAGATACAAAAACATAGTTTCCAAATAGTACAAATGATCTTTAATTTCAATAGAAATGACGGCAGTGCATGAGACCTCACATAGCATCTTCCTTCTTAATACCTTAGAAAAACATTGCTAAAGCGTCAACATAAAGTTGGTGAGTTCACAGGTTTTGTTAAATTGAAGTGTTTAATGAACCAAAAGATTTTCCCAGACGTGATGACAATATAACAAATACAAAGTCATCATAAAAGCATTTATTACGGTCTAAGCTCGTGACACCGAAGCGTTAACAACACCGCCAGTATAATCATATAAATGTAGCCCAACTGGATGCCTAAACCCACGACATCCTATCTCATACTCAAATGAAACTGTGCCCGCTTGTCCCTTGTTGGACCAAGACGGACAGGGGCGTCAACCCCGATAGATCAATCCATAACATTCGCGCTTACACAAAGTAATTAACGGTTCACGATTCACGGGCCAAAGCAACTGGGTTTTTAGTGGGACTTAGACTAGTATATAAATCAGTAAATGCACTTGTGTTCATACGTTAAATCAAGCAATGTCTCACCCCAAAAAGCAGTTAAAGCGGGGCTATAAACTCACCTCGTAACTAAGCAAAGTGATGAGAATACACGGTAGCTCGAGAATACGATCACGTTATCCAAAACCTAAATAAGTATATCGACCGTGTCACGACACTTATAATTTCACCAATAAAAATGTATGCGATCCTAGTTGTGCTTGACGGTATATTTTGTTTACGAAAAAACGCGACAATCAAAACTTGATTATTTAATAAACGGGCTTTATATTACACTTTATATTAATATTTCAGTTGGGCCTTAAATAAACCCAATACAAACCGAATAGCCCAACCCTGCAAGGTAACACATGGGCTCGGCCCATTGACTGTTTGACCCAACCCGGCCCAACAGGCGATATAAACAAAGTTGGGGGGGGGGGGGGGGCATATATCTGTTTTTATCCTCACAACTCACAGTCACACTCTCTCTCTCTCTCGATATTAACTCCCAGATATACTCCCAACCGTTCCATTCCTTTCTCTCTCTAAAAACTCGGATCTAACATCATCTTTATAGCCAAAAATAACACAATCCGAAAGAATATCATAAATAAACATGAAACCCTAGTGTGTTTATCATTCGTGGGGTGTGGGGATTGGTCCAAACTTCTAAATCAACTCGAAATCAATGGTTTCCATGGGTGATTCGATGGTGCATCTAAACAAAGATAAGTCTTCAATCTCTATTCTAAAAAGGAAAATGGTTTAAATAGTTTTTTTATTATACCTTCGAAAATAAAGAGGTTTTACTGACATCAAATCTGTTTATTCATTAAAATATGACAAGGGGTTCTAGAATTTATTATAAACAGATTAGAGTTTCGAAAATATATTTGGGGTTTTCTTAATCTCGAGTTTAATTGCAATTAATTAGTGTTTTCGGGTATAAATCTATGCTAATTTCATCATATAACTAGTTAATAATAATTAGGGTTTCGTATATTTGGGGGTTTCTTTAATCTCGGGTTTCATTCTAATTAACTAGTGTTTTTATGCTTATCTTGATGTTAATTATAGAATAAAAATGAGTTTTCAAAAATTAGGGTTTTGAATAATTAGGGGTTTTTATACATGAGGGTTTAATTAATGTTAATTAATGTTTCTATGAAAAGAATTGTATAAATTTCTATGTGTTGGTTGATTTTACAAGGATTTAGGGTTTCGGTAGATTAAATCATGAAATTCGAATGGGGTTTTGATTGGTACTGTTATTACTACTAGTTTCTTTTTTTAATAATTCTATACAAAATAACAACAAAAATGTAAAGGGGGGTCTCGGTATGGTCTCGGCAGGCTCAATTGGGTGTCGTGGGTTCATAAATCTAGCTGTAGTCATTTGTTCATGTTTCTAATAGGCCTTAGCATTAATTTGGAATGGTTTCAAAAGAACTAACTGTCTTTGATAATTGTTTTCGCAGGTAAGGTTTCAGGTAGGCAAGCACAACTAAATGGATGCATAAAGAGAAAATAAGATGGGATAGATGACTCACAAAAGGTGGTGTTGGTTTTCGGTTTGGTGCTGTTCGGACAAACAGTGGAGCCTCAGCTTGGTTTTGCTCAAGATATAGCACTTGTTCCTTAAAGACCTTCCCAGAATTTTATTAAGTTTTTATGTTTGTGTGTTATAAACTTTGTGAAAAATGGACTGTATTTAACTTTGTAATAATTGTATTAGGGTTAGTCTAAATCTTGAATTGGTATGCTTGTGAGGTACCCATTTTGGGTAAACTAGGCATGTGTGCTGGACTCTTATGGTGAGTTGGAAAGCATAAAATAAGTTAGTATATTGTGGGTTTGACTTGGGTTGACTGAGGTTAACAAATTTGAAAATCTGAATAAAAAGTTTACCAAGTTTGATTTTGTATTCACTGTTTGTGTTAAATTGCTTGTATCAATCGGCCCAGCAAGGTTTATCAAAATGACATGCGTTTTAGACGCGTAAGAACTTAACAACGTGAACAACATAATACAATCTCAACACACAACTAAAGTAAGGATGGATACGTGCATTCTCGAGGGTTTAGTAAACATTCATAACCGGCGCAAACCGTTAATACATAAAACGTTCAATAACGAACACGTCTCTATTACAAAAATAGGACGCGAAAGTTCGAGTTGTTACATTCGCTCTCCCTAAAGAGGGCTTTGTCCGCAAAGCTAAACAAACGATACATTTACGTCGACACCACATTAGTAAACAAATGAGGATACTTTATAAATATGAGATAACTTCTCAATTTATTAAATCCACAAGGTTCAAAGCTCACACTAAATAAATACATGGAAAAATAAAGGTGAAAAATTGACGGATGTCACAGTATTCCCATGTTTTAGAGATTTCGTCACGAAATCAAGACGTTGTTGTAGTAGGGTGATTAGCGAAAAGATGAGGATACTTGCTCTTGAATTGGTCTTCACGTTCCCATGTGTATTCTGGACCTCTACATGCATTCCAACGGATTTTCACGATAGGTATACAACTTTGCTTGAGCTGTTTGACCTGACGGTCCATGACCTCCACTGGTTCTTCCACGAAGTTGAGTTTGTCGTCGAGTTGGATTTCTTCTAAAGGAATAACGAGTGTCTCGTCGGCTAAGCATTTCTTCAGATTG
The DNA here is from genome assembly GCA_025667525.1 of Glebionis coronaria. NCBI lineage: Eukaryota > Viridiplantae > Streptophyta > Magnoliopsida > Asterales > Asteraceae > Glebionis > Glebionis coronaria. The sequence goes on from CM046876.1 coordinate 45,277,021, forward strand.
CAAATGTGGAACACATTATGCACTCGGCTAAGTTCTTGAGGTAACTCCAAACGATAGGCCACGGGGCCAATCCTCTCTATAATCATGAATGGTCCAATGTAACGAGGATTCAACTTTCCACGTTTTCCAAAGCGGATCACACCTTTCCAAGGTGAGACCTTCAACATGACTCTATTGCCAACCTCAAACTCAAGGGGTTTGCGTCTCATGTCAGCATAACTCTTTTGTCGATCTCTTGCGGCTTGCATACGGCTCTTGATCTTAAAGATCTTCTCAGTAGTCTCATGTATGATCTCGGGTCCAGTGAGTTGGGCCTCACCAACCTCTGCCCAACACACGGGTGAACGACACTTTCTACCATACAATGCTTCGAACGGTGCTGCCTTTATGCTAGTGGGATAACTATTGTTGTATGAGAACTCCACCAGAGGTAGGTGCCTATCCCATCTATTTCCAAAGTTGATCACACAAGCTCTCAGCATATCTTCTAGGGTTTGAATGGTCCTTTCACTTTGACCGTCAGTTTGGGGATGATACGCAGTGCTCATATCCAACTGCGTTCCCAACGCTTTCTGCAGCGATTTCCGAAACTGTGAAGTAAATCGGCTATCTCGGTCAGAGATTATAGACACAGGCACACCATGCCTCGTGACTACTTCCTCCAAGTATGTTCTTGCTAACTTATCCATTCCGTCTGTCTCCTTGATTGGTATGAAGTGAGTCGATTTGGTGAGTCGGTCGACGATGACCCAAATAGTGTCAAAGCCAGCTGAGGTTTTAGGTAGCTTTGTAATAAAATCCATAGTGATCCTTTCCCACTTCTATTTTGGCAGTTCGGGTTGGACCAATAATCCTGATGGTTTCATGTGTTCGGCCTTGACCTTGGCACAAGTCAAGCACTTGCCAACATATGTAGCAATGTCCGCCTTCATGTTCGGCCACCAATACAACATCTTAAGGTCATGATACATCTTGTCAGATCCCGGATGTATGGAGTATTTTGACTTATACGACTCATGCATAATCAAAGGTCGTAGGTCACCATGGCACGGTAACCAACTCCTATTATCAAGGCATAATGTCCCATCCGAGCGAGCTTCTAACTTCTTTATCATGCCTTCTACATCTTCGGTCTTGAGAATTTCCTCCTCGACTGCCTCCTTCTGAGCCTTGAGAATTAAGGATGGAAGATCTAAGTCAATGGTCATCACCAAGGCTTTCACTCTAAGAACTCTCTCCTTTCGACTCAAAGCGTCAGCCACGACATTTGCCTTGCCCGGGTGATAACGGATCTCGCAATCGTAATCACTGAGCAACTCTAGCCAACGTCGTTGTCTCATGTTGAGTTCTTTTTTATTCAAGATGTGTTGTAGACTTTTATGATCAGTGAATACAACACACTTTGTGCCATAAAGGTAGTGTCTCCAAATCTTCAGGGCAAACACCACTGCTCCTAACTCTAGATCATGAGTTGTGTAGTTCTTCTCGTGCACTTTTAGTTGTCTTGATGCATAAGCAATGACCTTAGTCCTTTTCATCAACACCGCACCCAACCCTTTTATGGATGCATCACAATATACTACAAAGTCTTCATTACCCTCGGGTAGGGCTAGTATAGGTGCTTCACACAACATCTGCTTCAATGTTTGGAATGCCAAATCTTGATCCTCTTTCCACTCAAACTTCTTGTCCTTTTGAGTTAACTCCGTCATTGGTTTAGCTATCTTGGAGAAACCTTCAATGAATCTCTTATAGTAACCAGCAAGACCTAAAAATTGGCGGATCTCCGTGGGTGTTGTAGGAGTCGCCCAATCCTTCACAGCCTCGATCTTAGCAGGATCAACGTGAATACCACTGCTATCGATTACATGCCCAAGGAATTGCACCGTGTTTATCCAAAACTCACATTTGGAAAACTTTGCATATAACTTCTCCTTCCTCAGCAGCTCTAGTATGGTCTCCAAATGCTCTTTTTGTTCTTCCTCATTACGAGAGTAGATGAGAATATCATCGATAAATACAATCACAAACTTGTCCAAGTATGGTTTGCAAACTCGGTTCATGAGATCCATGAATACCGCGGGTGCGTTCGTCAAACCAAAAGGCATAACTTGGAACTCGTAGTGTCCGTACCGGGTTCTAAAAGCCGTCTTGTGGACGTCTTCTTCTCTAACCCTTAGCTGATGATATCCCGATCTTAAATCAATCTTCGAGTATATGCTAGATCCTTGCAGTTGGTCGAAAAGATCGTCAATTCTTGGCAATGGGTAGCGGTTCTTTATCGCCAGCTTATTCAACTCTCGGTAATCAATACACATCCTAAAGGATCCATCTTTCTTTTTGACGAATAGGACCGGTGCTCCCCAAGGTGAGGAACTCGGCCTAATGAAACCTTTGCCAGAAAGTTCCTTTAGTTGTTCAGCTAGCTCGTTCATCTCTGCTGGTGCTAAGCGGTATGGGGCTCTAGCAACAGGTGCGGCTCCTGGTGTAAGCTCTATGTGAAACTCCACTTGTCGTGTTGGTGGTAATCCCGGTAAGTCTTCTGGGAATACGTCTGGAAAATCTCTAACGATCGGTACATCTTCAACCTTCTTCTCACGATCTTCTTCTTCCTCCTTTCGCGTTACTTGAACCAAGAACACTGGACATCCCTTCTCAATGTATCTTTGGGTTCTAATACATGAGATGACTTCCAGTCTCGATCCATTCTTCACTCCACTTCTTTCGCCTTGTATGATTAGTACATCGTTTCCATAAGGAACACGGACGCACTTCTCATGACATACAATTTCCGCGTGATGCTTCGACATCCAATCCATTCCAATGATGACATCAAAACTTCCCAATTCTATGGGGAGTAAGTCGATATTGAACGAACGATCTTGTAACCTTAGACTACATCCTTTCAGAATAACATCGGTGGTCACTGACTTCCCATCGGCTAGTTCTACATTATACTTAATATCTAACGCAGTAGGGGTGATATTTAGGCGTTCACTAAATACAGATGACACAAAACTCCTATCCGCACCAGAATCAAATAGTACTGAAGCATAGTTGTTATTGACTAGGAACGTACCAGTCACAACATTGTTGTCTTGCACCGCAGCCTCATCACACAAATGATACACCTTGCTAGGTGCCGTGAATCTACTTGGAGCACTGGTTGTGGCTCGGTTATTTCCTCCCCGATTCCCCTGGTTCTGCTTCTGGTTTACTTGGTTGTGGTTTTGGTTGCCTCGAATTTGATTACCACGACCTTGGTTCCCACTGCTTGGACATTTATACTTGTAATGCCCTTTTTCTCCACACCCAAAACAGGTAACATTCGCTCCTTGACCACCCTGAGTTCCCGGTCCTCTTTGGTTAGCAGGACGAGGTGGTGCTAGACACTCCTTTGCCTTATGTCCAGCCTTTCCACAGTTGTAGCATGTAGGGGGGACATGCTCCCTCGTGGTGTCGGCCACACTTTCCACAGAAAGGAAGTCTTCCAACATAGTTCCCAGCATTACTTTGCCCAGCGGTAAACACTCTAGCCACCTCTTGACGCTTGTTTTGACTGTAGTTATTGGTGTTGTTGTTGTTGTTGTTGTTATTGTTGTTGTAGTGATTGCCAGGCCACTTCCTCTTGTCTCCAGTATTTTCTCCCAACTCTTGCACCACTTGGTACATCAAACTCTGAGCCATATCGATTGCCTCATGCAAGTCATTTGGCTTTGATGAAGTCACATTCCCCTTGATGCTCAAAGGTAAGCCCTCAATGTATCGCTCCAACAATCGGTCGTCGTTGGGCACCATTTCGGGACATAACAAGATTAGCTCTTGAAAGCGCTGATTGTAAGCAGTAAGAGCGGTACCCTTGACCTTCAAGTTTCATAGCTCAACCTCCATTTGCTTGACTTCATTTCGTGGGAAATATTTCCTAACAAACATAGCTTTGAACTCACTCCAAGGTGTTGCTTTGGCAACATCAATGGTCACTGCACGAGCATAGACATTCCACCAAGTCAAAGCACCATCCACCAATGTGCTTGATGCAAACTTCACCTTATCAGCTTCAACAACATTGCTAATCCCAAATTGGGATTCCAACTTCTCAAACCATCTAGTCAAACCTACTGCAACTTCAGTACCACGGAAACTCACTTGTGTAACCGCACGGAATTCCTTGTAGGTGCAGGTCCGCGCATTGGCAACAGTGGCTCCTTGGTTTGTCTCCTCTTGCGTGCTCGCAGTACGAATCGCTTCAGCTGCTGCGAGTGCCTCAGCCACCCGTTCCGCGATCATTTGACTAAGCATGACTGGGTCAATCCCACCGGTAGCAGCTGGTGGATTCTGCGCCTCAGATCTTCTAACTGGTGCCATAATCTAAAAGGTAAACAAGACAATGAGTTTTGCCAGACATAACATTCATGGCACGCACAATACAATTATGAAATGCTCAACGGTATAATAAACAATATATGATGATCGCACAAATTTTGTAACCCAAATAAAATAATGTCATCCATAGAAATGTCTTGCAATACATCACAATTCGACATACATAATAAAGAAAAATGGAAAATGCCAACTAGCTGAGATAAACCTCATAGCTTAGTGGTCGTACAACAATGAGTCAACAGTACATGGTAAGTCTAACTAGTGCCCTCACGGCGCTGGTGAAGTACTCTCTCAATCTCTGACAGTCTCCTCTCAACCACGTCCTCGCGAGCCTGGGCATCTCTAAGTCTGACATCGGTATCATAGCAAGCGGCCCTAAACCTGCGATCCAAGTCAACAATAGGGTCCTCAACAGGTGCCTCTAGTCCACCTACCTCAACCTGTGGCTCTACTCCCCAACGGGTCATCAGGCTCTCGATCTCCTCGAGGCGAGCATTCGGCATGGTGTCCATCTGGTCGAGAACAGCATGGAGCTGTCCTCGTAGACGGGTCACACAAACCGTCAATGTCGTCTCATCCTCAACTGGACTCTTCTTCGTCAATGCCTCCAGCTTATCCTGCACCTCATTATACTCCTCACCCAAAGTCTCCACAGCATCCTCCAACCTATTCAAGCGGGTCGTCACACATCCATCCGCTGCTCCAAGCATCACAACTATCGATGTAGCTCTCCTAGGAAGAGGGGTCGCAACTCTCGGTCCAGTAGAGATACCAACATCGGCAAGCATCTCCTGATACACAGCAGGTACAGTCTCTGGTGGTGGTGGTGGTAGTGACGCCTCTGGGGCAGGACTGGCAGGTGTGCGGGCTGCATGCCTATCAGTGGCAGAGAAAGGTATGAGGGGTCGTGATAAAAGAGATTTTGCATACCCTTTTTATATTTCTTATTATTGTTCCTCGACTCACCCGAATTGATTTCCAATAAATCGTTACGACTATATTTTGTTTTTGGTAAACGAAAAATTGGTATTTTAAATCTAAGAACTATATAAATTTAAAAACTATTAAAAATTAAGCTAATAAAAACTTTTTAAATAAAAACTATTTTAATCTAATTTAAAAATTAAACTAATTTAAATGACAAAATTAATCTATATAAACTAATTTTAAAAACAAAATTTGACTTTTAATAAAAATTAAATGAAGACTTTCAAAAACTTTAAATGAAAAATATATTTTAAAATAAAACTTAATTAAAAACTATTCTAAGGACTTTTACGTAAAATAAAAACTTTTAAATAAAAAACTATTTCGAATTAACAAAACAAATAAAATATTTTTTTTGTCTTTTTGAATTTTTATAAAAACTGAATTAAAAGAAATTTAGAATAAAAACTATTTTAAATAGAAGTTTCTAATTAAATTTTAACAAAACTTAAACTTGAATTAAACTTAATTAAACTTAATTAAACTGCCAAAGTAAATTACCATATATTAATTTGATGTTGTAAAGGTAAACATAAAAAGGGTGCTGGCAGAGATGGTTGGAGCGTTGGTAAGTTATGCGAGAGGTCAGGGGCTCGAATCCCCTAACAGACATAATTTAGTTAATATATTTTTTTAGCTTTTTATTTTGGAATTTTGACCCACAGACCAATAGTGTCTGAGACTTATACAACAATTAGAAGAAATAAACAGCAAAGCAGTTAAATTCAAATGAGCAAATAAAACCGACACTAAGCTACTGAAATCAATAATCTAAACTGTCAAAAAGCATAAATAAGCTAGAACTAAAAAAATAATAAGCAAATCCAAAAACGAAATAAGCAATAAATCTAAAAGTGAAGGTAAGCAATTCGAACCTCAAGAAAGTAAAAAGCTGATCTAAACTTAAACATTCAAAATAAGCAAAATAAGCTAAACCGAAATAAGAAAATCCTAACTGAATAATAAATAAAATAAGCAGTTTAAAAAGCAGATTAGCAAAACATTAACTTAACCAAATAGACAAGCAGATAAAAATAACCCAAAAATTAAGCAGATATTATCTAAATGAGAATCATACAGCAATTCCAACTACAGCAAAACAGAAACCTTAAACAACAGCTATATTAAACCAAACAAATCTCAACTTAATTCAGACATCTAAAATTAACTTAGCAAACAAAATTAGAATAAGCAGAAAACAAGCTAAACATATCTAAACAAATTAATCAGACTAATCATGCGAAGAATATCCAAACAAACTTAAATCCAAACAGCGACCAAATAACAAACTAAAAGAATCAGTAACATAAGCAGAATAAAAGCAATTTTAATCTACTAAACTGAAATTAAAATTTAACAAGAAATTAAAAAAAAAGAAAGAGCACCTTATGACGAAACCTTTGGGACGAAGACTGAGCGCTGAGCCGTCTTAACGAAACCGAATCGACAATCACCACCTTGTTATCAACCCAATATCATCATCAACCGATCCAAATACTCCTCTCGAACCAAATGATTATCCGAACCAAACGAACAGTATTTATTTATTTATTTTTTTTCTTTCTTTTTTTTTTATTTTTTTTTATTTTTATATATATAATAACGGGAACAGTAACCTTAAAAAGATTTGAAGCAGAATATAAAATTAATACCAAATAACAAAAAAAACAGATTCGAATTTAACTTCAACAGAAATTAAAAAGAGATTGAAAATAATTAAATTAACTTTTCATTAATAAGATAAAAATTACAATTGACTGAAAATAAAAAAATACATTAAACCTATTCTAATTTATCCTACTCCTAAATTAACTAATTAAAAAAACTGAAAAATAATTAAAAACTTGGATATGAATTACAATGAAGGGGGTTTTATAGAGAAACCCTAAAACTATTCCTTGGTGCCTACGGCTTAAGATCTTGATCGTTAAATCTTCTATTCTCTCTCTTCTCTTCAAATCTTCGGCTGAGATCAATTCTTGAGTCATGGATTGCCAAGGTGGCATGTGTGATGTGTTATATCCAATGGATGGTTGCCACGTTGGAGAGAGAATGAGGACCTGGTGAGTGTATGCCCCGAAAATTGAGGGGATTTAATTCCCTTGGGTGTTAATTACTCATTGAGGGTAAAAGCCCTCTTTTTGGTAGATAATTTCATGGTGTGAAAATTAGGGTTTGTGACTGTGATAAAAAGATGGGGAAATAAAAGGTTGCTGCATTTTATTTGGGAGAGAGAGAGGAAAAATGGGACTCTAGTTTGTAACGAAAAAAAATGGAGTAAATAAATGTGTGTTGGGGTGAAACACGTGTGAGGTGTTTTGAGTGAAATGAAAAGGCACGGTTGTGGTCAAAACAAAATACTTCCACCGTCCATTTTAATTATTAACATTGAACAAGCAAATTGTTCTACCGTCCAATTCTTTAATCTCAAAATGGGCTTGGGAGCCCAAGTTTATTTTTTTCATTAGTTTCATAAAACATTTGGGCTTAATTGGGCTTTTAGGCTAGAAACTTTTTATCAAGCAAGTATTTAATGGGCCTTAAAGCCCATTCATCCGAATATGGGACCCACTTGGCTTGAAATCTTCGTAAAATTAAATCCACTAGAAGTTGAGCTCAAATTTCGGCTTCTTTGATCATTTCTTCAAAACTGTGTCGGGTTAGCCGGTTTTCGTGAACTTGGGCACACTTTTGGTCTTTTGACTTTGTCTTCGACTCTTTTTGGACTTTTCTTCAACATTTGACCGTGAAATCCCGTGTTTTATCTTCTTTTGATCATTTGTACCTATTTAACACAACAAACACAAAACCACGCGTAATTCCGACATTTATGATATAAAACACATGATTAGGTCTTGTTTTTCCTTGATTTTAGTGGCAAAAGGATAAGTGTTTACACACTTATTAAATCCCCTACACTTGACCATTGCAATGACCCCATGCAATGCATTATTTCAAAGCATAAGTTACATTTTTCTCATTATTAACCCATCTCGGCCTTAATTACTAAAAAGGAGACAAAAATTTTAACAATTTATTTAACTTTAAAATTATTTGATGGAAGGAACTCGTAAAGAAATCTAAGACTTAGATTAGGGCTTTTGTGTCATGAATATAAATCACCCTCAAGTTTCACGTTCCCCAAACCAAGCTTAAAAACGAGATCATTGTTATTACAAGTTAGCACTACTAACACTTACTCATGTGGTTTAGTTAATCACTTAGACCCCCTTATTCCTACGGTGTATCTCTTATATTTTATTTTTTTGTCTTAAATGATCACGAGGATGCATTTTTGACTTATTTTGATAATTTATTAAGGCCGAAAATAAAGTGGGACGATTTAATCAATTGTTAGCTAAAGGACAAAATCTTTTAAAACGGCTTCTCGAAACCTCATAAAGTTCATATCTTGGCATAACTCGTTTCACGATTTGAGACCTTTCTCGGACCGATATTTGGCTTGTACTTCAAACTTCAAATCTTGAGAGACGATCTTGAAATTATGGTCTTCTCTTCATTTTGGTATACATCTTCATTAGGAGTGAAAGATGCTTCAAACGTTGACAACGACTTCTTCATTTATCCTCTTCTTTATTTAGGATTTTGATATACAACGATCCGCCTCCTTTTCGGACTTGGATCTATTTATTCTCATACCTTGTTAGGGTCTTTTTGGATAGACTTCTCCATGATCTTTAGGGGAGTAATTGCTTCTCGTCGTGTGTCTTGATCCTTCATATTGATTTGGATTAATGATCTTCACATCATCTTAGGATCTTTAGCAAAAAGTGAATCCTCATGCCTTGTTAGGGCCTTTTTGGACTCGGGTATCCTCATGCCTTGTTAGGGCCTTTTTGGATAAGCCAATATTCGCGTCCCGCTTCAATAAGTTATGCCTTGGCTATGAACTCTAATTAATACCGAGCAACTTTTAAACGATCTTGTGCTAGAAGCTAAGTAACCTTTTAAATCGTACAACCTTATTTATTGCAAATATATTCATTAACAAGTGATGGGAGAAAAAGCTCATAACTAACTCACATAAGTTAATGAAAGAATACCGAACTTATAATGAACTCTATCATCTCTCGTTCTCCACAATTTAAAATCTCAAGGAATGAGACTCGTGGATGCTTAGCCTAATAAACCAATTAAGGTCCATATGGTTAAGGATACTAGCTAGAGTAAACTTAGATAAGTAAACTCGGGTTGAGTCAAAATATTCACGACGGGCCTAATATATCAAAGATATCTAAACTTATTAAAACCATATTATTTATTTATTTTATTTTTGACTTTATTTTTGAAATGGAAATATAAGTACGATGCGAAAATAAAAGGAAAGAAAATACTACAAGGCCAAAATAGATCAAAAATTTGAAAAATGTTGAAAATTTTAAAAATTTTCCGGTTAAAATGGGGTCAAATTCATGGAAAAAAACCACAAAAATTTCGATAGAAATCCCCCCTACACTTAATATAAACATTGTCCTCAATGTTTAAGCATGTGGGAGAATAAACTCCTCTACACTTAGGACATTGAGTACGTTGTCTAAAATCGAGCTAAGGAAAGGACAACTAAAGTGATTACATTCATTCGGTTTATTTATATACAAGATTGAATCACAATAGCAAAAACTTATCGAAGGAACCGGGTACACGGGTAACACGGGAACACGGGTCACGTCAAAAGCACCAAAAGTGGATCATCAAAGCACATGTACCTACACAATCACAACACACAAAACAAACAACCTACACGGCTCCCCCTACACTTATTGGTGAAAATAGATAAAAGATAGATAATCGGGTTGCCTCCCGAGAAGCGCTTGTTTTTGTTAACCGAGTCACGAGCCTGACTCGACCCCGAATTAAATGGTCCATGGGGAAGCCTCGAATGTTATACCGGGATCAAAAATCTTGTCCTCGGTCCCGGAGGAACATAATAAATGAGAGGCAGGAGGATAAGTCATAAAAGGTAGAAAAGTCCTCTCGACATAAGAAAAGTAAGTGAAGTCTTGATCCACGGGAGGTGGGGTGGGTAAAGGAAACACATTGTCATCCCCCAAAGACAAAGGATGGTCACTATCCGGCAAAGCCGTAAAGGTATCAATCAAAGAATGGTCAATGTCACCTCCCGGGTCAAAGAACTCATCCTCATTTCCCGGTATGAAATGAGGAGAGTAAAAGCGATACATCACTTGCTTGGGTGTGCACGCGGTAGGACGGGGTGGCAACATAATATGAGAAATATCAGAGGACATATCTACCACCCGCGTCACCTCACCAGACCGAATCAAACGGAAACTAGGGTCAAATCTCTCCACCTCCTCTATGACGGGAGGTGGCATGGCTAACAAAGGATGCTCATCAATAGCAATAGAGTCGGAGCTATCAATGTCCTCAATCCCCTCTTCAAAGAGAGGATTCACGTCACTAGAGATGTAGGCGTCATCAAAATCAAATAAAGGGTTCGAATAAATCTTGAAATTTTCTTTCAGAACGTCTTCATCGGATAGTGACTCGTCATCACTAGAAGTAAAATCATCATCGAGGTTAAAAATGAGATTAGAGAAAGCTAAAGAATCGTTTCCCAAGATGTCGGTGGGAGGTAAAGAGTCATCACTAGAAAGAGATTCACACTCATCGTCACTATTGGAAGCAACCGTAGGCTCACTTTGGATTGGAATAAGAGTCTCGTCACTAGGAATAGTGATAAGACCCTCATCCCCCATGATGAGAGAGGCATCGGGCTCCGTAGTGGAAGAATCGAGAATAGGAGTGGTAGAATCCTTAGGCTCGAGAGCCGGCAAGTCGAGAGAAGGAATTACAATTGCACTAGGACATTGAGCACAAAGATCATTCCAAGAAATAGTATTCTCATCGTCATCATCATCATAATAGAAAGAACGCGCAAGAGGCGGAGTATAATCACTAAGATTAGATACTTGCTCTTGTCGTTGTCGTTGTTGCTCCTCCAATGTCTCGGTCAGTCGAATTAAGCCGTCATGAAGTTCCAAAAGAAGGGCTTTTCTTTCTTCATTCAAAGCATTGATTTGTTGAATTCTATGAGAGGATTGATGATTGAGGATGGGATGTGGGGGTTCAAAATTTTGAAAACCGGAATTATATCACGGATGTGGCTCATAATTCATTGGTTGACAATAAGAAGTATCGTGAGGGCCCCCACAATGATTGCAACACGGGTATTGGGAAAAACCCGGTTCATGTTGCGGATAGGGATTGTCATAGACGGGAGGGGGGAGAAATTATTGTAAGAGGAGAAGTACGAATTCGTTGAATTGCAAAATGGACAAAATCCAAATTGTGTATTGTCGATATCAAAACCACACCGCTCACAAATACACCATTGACATGTTTGAAAACCATGCCATGGTCTCCCACACCGAACGCAAGACGAATCCATGAAGAATTAAAAATAAGAGGGGTTGAGAAAAGAATTAAACACAAAAGAGGATAAAGAAGAATATTTTTGTATTTTGTTTTAGAAAAATATATATACAAGAAAAATCGAAAGAAATCGAAATAAAAATTAACACTAATACGTAATATTTTTGGTGTAATACGTTTAGGAAAACGTATTACTTTTGGATTTTTTAATTTTTTTGGTGCAATTCTTAGGAAAGAAATTGCTTTTGTGGTTTTTTAATTTTTTTTTGTAATTTTATGTTTTTGATTTTTTTGTATTTTTGATTTTGTGTGCAAGAAACGTAACGTTCAAAGAATGAACGGATCCCAAAATCCAAACGTCTTCACGACAAATCGTCAATCGTACGAGCGAAGCGGCAGCGGCGCCATTTGATAAAAGAGATTTTGCATACCCTTTTTATATTTCTTATTATTGTTCCTCGACTCACCCGAATTGATTTCCAATAAATCGTTACGACTATATTTTGTTTTTGGTAAACGAAAATTGGTATTTTAAATCTAAGAACTATATAAATTTAAAAACTATTAAAAATTAAGCTAATAAAAACTTTTTAAATAAAAACTATTTTAATCTAATTTAAAAATTAAACTAATTTAAATGACAAAATTAATCTATATAAACTAATTTTAAAAACAAAATTTGACTTTTAATAAAAATTAAATGAAGACTTTCAAAAACTTTAAATGAAAATTATATTTTAAAATAAAACTTAATTAAAAACTATTCTAAGGACTTTTACGTAAAATAAAAACTTTTAAATAAAAAAAACTATTTCGAATTAACAAAACAAATAAAATATTTTTTTGTCTTTTTGAATTTTTATAAAAACTGAATTAAAAGAAATTTAGAATAAAAACTATTTTAAATAGAAGTTTCTAATTAAATTTTAACAAAACTTAAACTTGAATTAAACTTAATTAAACTTAATTAAACTGCCAAAGTAAATTACCATATATTAATTTGATGTTGTAAAGGTAAACATAAAAAGGGTGCTGGCAGAGATGGTTGGAGCGTTGGTAAGTTATGCGAGAGGTCAGGGGCTCGAATCCCCTAACAGACATAATTTAGTTAATATATTTTTTTAGCTTTTTATTTTGGAATTTTGACCCACAGACCAATAGTGTCTGAGACTTATACAACAATTAGAAGAAATAAACAGCAAAGCAGTTAAATTCAAATGAGCAAATAAAACCGACAATAAGCTACTGAAATCAATAATCTAAACTGTCAAAAAGCATAAATAAGCTAGAACTAAAAAAATAATAAGCAAATCCAAAAACGAAATAAGCAATAAATCTAAAAGTGAAGGTAAGCAATTCGAACCTCAAGAAAGTAAAAAGCTGATCTAAACTTAAACATTCAAAATAAGCAAAATAAGCTAAACCGAAATAAGAAAATCCTAACTGAATAATAAATCAAATAAGCAGTTTAAAAAGCAGATTAGCAAAACATTAACTTAACCAAATAGACAAGCAGATAAAAATAACCCAAAAATTAAGCAGATATTATCTAAATGAGAATCATACAGCAATTCCAACTACAGCAAAACAGAAACCTTAAACAACAGCTATATTAAACCAAACAAATCTCAACTTAATTCAGACATCTAAAATTAACTTAGCAAACAAAATTAGAATAAGCAGAAAACAAGCTAAACATATCTAAACAAATTAATCAGACTAATCATGCGAAGAATATCCAAACAAACTTAAATCCAAACAGCGACCAAATAACAAACTAAAAGAATCAGTAACATAAGCAGAATAAAAGCAATTTTAATCTACTAAACTGAAATTAAAATTTAACAAGAAATTAAAAAAAAAGAAAGAGCACCTTATGACGAAACCTTTGGGACGAAGACTGAGCGCTGAGCCGTCTTAACAAAACCGAATCGACAATCACCACCTTGTTATCAACCCAATATCATCATCAACCGATCCAAATACTCCTCTCGAACCAAATGATTATCCAAACCAAACGAACAATATTTATTTATTTATTTTTTTTCTTTCTTTTTTTTTTTTTTATATATATAATAACGGGAACAGTAACCTTAAAAAGATTTGAAGCAGAATATAAAATTAATACCAAATAACAAAAAAAACAGATTCGAATTTAACTTCAAAAGAAATTAAAAAGAGATTGAAAATAATTAAATTAACTTTTCATTAATAAGATAAAAATTACAATTGACTGAAAATAAAAAAATACATTAAACCTATTCTAATTTATCCTACTCCTAAATTAACTAATTAAAAAAAACTGAAAAATAATTAAAAACTTGGATATGAATTACAATGAAGGGGGTTTTATAGAGAAACCCTAAAACTATTCCTTGGTGCCTACGGCTTAAGATCTTGATCGTTAAATCTTCTATTCTCTCTCTTCTCTTCAAATCTTCGGCTGAGATCAATTCTTTAGTCATGGATTGCCAAGGTGGCATGTGTGATGTGTTATATCCAATGGATGGTTGCCACGTTGGAGAGAGAATGAGGACCTGGTGAGTGTATGCCCCGAAAATTGAGGGGATTTAATTCCCTTGGGTGTTAATTACCCATTGAGGGTAAAAGCCCTCTTTTTGGTAGATAATTTCATGGTGTGAAAATTAGGGTTTGTGACTGTGATAAAAAGATGGGGAAATAAAAGGTTGCTACATTTTATTTGGGAGAGAGAGAGGAAAAATGGGACTCTAGTTTGTAACGAAAAAAAATGGAGTAAATAAATGTGTGTTGGGGTGAAACACGTGTGAGGTGTTGTGAGTGAAATGAAAAGGCACGGTTGTGGTCAAAACAAAATACTTCCACCGTCCATTTTAATTATTAACATTGAACAAGCAAATTGTTCTACCGTCCAATTCTTTAATCTCAAAATGGGCTTGGGAGCCCAAGTTTATTTTTTTCATTAGTTTCATAAAACATTTGGGCTTAATTGGGCTTTTAGGCTAGAAACTTTTTATCAAGCAAGTATTTAATGGGCCTTAAAGCCCATTCATCCGAATGTGGGACCCACTTGGCTTGAAATCATCGTAAAATTAAATCCACTAGAAGTCGAGCTCAAATTTCGGCTTCTTTGATCATTTCTTCAAAACTGTGTCGGTTTAGCCGGTTTTCGTGAACTTGGGCACACTTTTGGTCTTTTGACTTTGTCTTCGACTCTTTTTGGACTTTTCTTCAACATTTGACCGTGAAATCCCGTGTTTTATCTTCTTTTGATCATTTGTACCTATTTAACACAACAAACACAAAACCACGCGTAATTCCGACATTTATGATATAAAACACATGATTAGGTCTTGTTTTTCCTTGATTTTAGTGGCAAAAGGATAAGTGTTTACACACTTATTAAATCCCCTACACTTGACCATTGCAATGACCCCATGCAATGCATTATTTCAAAGCATAAGTTACATTTTTCTCATTATTAACCCATCTCGGCCTTAATTACTAAAAAGGAGACAAAAATTTTAACAATTTATTTAACTTTAAAATTATTTGACGGAAGGAACTCGTAAAGAAATCTAAGACTTAGATTAGGGCTTTTGTGTCATGAATATAAATCACCCTCAAGTTTCACGTTCCCCAAACCAAGCTTAAAAATGAGATCATTGTTATTACAAGTTAGCACTACTAACACTTACTCATGTGGTTTAGTTTATCACTTAGACCCCCTTATTCCTACGGTGTATCTCTTATATTTTATTTTTTTGTCTTAAATGATCACGAGGATGCATTTTTGACTTATTTTGATAATTTATTAAGGCCGAAAATAAAGTGGGACGATTTAATCAATAGTTAGCTAAAGGACAAAATCTTTTAAAACGGCTTCTCGAAACCTCATAAAGTTCATATCTTGGCATAACTCGTTTCACGATTTGAGACCTTTCTCGGACCGATATTTGGCTTGTACTTCAAACTTCAAATCTTGAGAGACGATCTTGAAATTATGGTCTTCTCTTCATTTTGGTATACATCTTCATTAGGAGTGAAAGATGCTTCAAACGTTGACCACGACTTCTTCATTTATCCTCTTCTTTATTTAGGATTTTGATATACAACGATCCGCCTCCTTTTCGGACTTGGATCTATTTATCCTCATACCTTGTTAGGGTCTTTTTGGATAGACTTCTCCATGATCTTTAGGGGAGTAATTGCTTCTCGTCGTGTGTCTTGATCCTTCATATTGATTTGGATTAATGATCTTCACATCATCTTAGGATCTTTAGCAAAAAGTGAATCCTCATGCCTTGTTAGGGCCTTTTTGGACTCGGGTATCCTCATGCCTTGTTAGGGCCTTTTTGGATAAGCCAATATTCGCGTCCCGCTTCAATAAGTTATGCCTTGGCTATGAACTCTAATTAATACCGAGCAACTTTTAAACGATCTTGTGCTAGAAGCTAAGTAACCTTTTAAATCGTACAACCTTATTTATTGCAAATATATTCATTAACAAGTGATGGGAGAAAAAGCTCATAACTAACTCACATAAGTTAATGAAAGAATACCGAACTTATAATGAACTCTATCATCTCTCGTTCTCCACAATTTAAAATCTCAAGGAATGAGACTCGTGGATGCTTAGCCTAATAAACCAATTAAGGTCCATATGGTTAAGGATACTAGCTAGAGTAAACTTAGATAAGTAAACTCGGGTTGAGTCAAAATATTCACGACGGGCCTAATATATCAAAGATATCTAAACTTATTAAAACCATATTATTTATTTATTTTATTTTTGACTTTATTTTTGAAATGGAAATATAAGTACGATGCGAAAATAAAAGGAAAGAAAATACTACAAGGCCAAAATAGATCAAAAATTTGAAAAATGTTGAAAATTTTAAAAATTTTCCGGTTAAAATGGGGTCAAATTCATGGAAAAAAACCACAAAAATTTCGATAGAAATCCCCCCTACACTTAATATAAACATTGTCCTCAATGTTTAAGCATGTGGGAGAATAAACTCCTCTACACTTAGGACATTGAGTACGTTGTCTAAAATCGAGCTAAGGAAAGGACAACTAAAGTGATTACATTCATTCGGTTTATTTATATACAAGATTGAATCACAATAGCAAAAACTTATCGAAGGAACCGGGTACACGGGTAACACGGGAACACGGGTCACGTCAAAAGCACCAAAAGTGGATCATCAAAGCACATGTACCTACACAATCACAACACACAAAACAAACAACCTACACGGCTCCCCCTACACTTATTGGTGAAAATAGATAAAAGATAGATAATCGGGTTGCCTCCCGAGAAGCGCTTGTTTTTGTTAACCGAGTCACGAGCCTGACTCGACCCCGAATTAAATGGTCCATGGGGAAGCCTCGAATGTTATACCGGGATCAAAAATCTTGTCCTCGGTCCCGGAGGAACATAATAAATGAGAGGCAGGAGGATAAGTCATAAAAGGTAGAAAAGTCCTCTCGACATAAGAAAAGTAAGTGAAGTCTTGATCCACGGGAGGTGGGGTGGGTAAAGGAAACACATTGTCATCCCCCAAAGACAAAGGATGGTCACTATCCGGCAAAGCCGTAAAGGTATCAATCAAAGAATGGTCAATGTCACCTCCCGGGTCAAAGCACTCATCCTCATTTCCCGGTATGAAATGAGGAGAGTAAAAGCGATACATCAGTTGCTTGGGTGTGCACGCGGTAGGACGGGGTGGCAACATAATATGAGAAATATCAGAGGACATATCTACCACCCGCTTCACCTCACCAGACCGAATCAAACGGAAACTAGGCTCAAATCTCTCCACCTCCTCTATGACGGGAGGTGGCATGGCTAACAAAGGATGCTCATCAATAGCAATAGAGTCGGAGCTATCAATGTCCTCAATCCCCTCTTCAAAGAGAGGATTCACGTCACTAGAGATGTAGGCGTCATCAAAATCAAATAAAGGGTTCGAATAAATCTTGAAATTTTCTTTCGGAACGTCTTCATCGGATAGTGACTCGTCATCACTAGAAGTAAAATCATCATCGAGGTTAAAAATGGGATTAGAGAAAGCCAAAGAATCGTTTCCCAAGATGTCGGTGGGAGGTAAAGAGTCATCACTAGAAAGAGATTCACACTCATCGTCACTATCGGAAGCAACCGTAGGCTCACTTTGGATTGGAATAAGAGTCTCGTCACTAGGAATAGTGATAAGACCCTCATCCCCCATGACGAGAGAGGCATCGGGCTCCGTAGTGGAAGAATCGAGAATAGGAGTGGTAGAATCCTTAGGCTCGAGAGCCGGCAAGTCGAGAGAAGGAATTACAATTGCACTAGGACATTGAGCACAAAGATCATTCCAAGAAATAGTATTCTCATCGTCATCATCATCATAATAGAAAGAACGCGCAAGAGGCGGAGTATAATCACTAAGATTAGATACTTGCTCTTGTCGTTGTCGTTGTTGCTCCTCCAATGTCTCGGTCAGTCGAATTAAGCCGTCATGAAGTTCCAAAAGAAGGGCTTTTCTTTCTTCATTCAAAGTATTGATTTGTTGAATTCTATGAGAGGATTGATGATTGAGGATGGGATGTGGGGGTTCAAAATTTTGAAAACCGGAATTATAGCACGGATGTGGCTCATAATTCATTGGTTGACAATAAGAAGTATCGTGAGGGCCCCCACAATGATTGCAACACGGGTATTGGGAAAAACCCGGTTCATGTTGCGGATAGGGATTGTCATAGACGGGAGGGGGGAGAAATTATTGTAAGAGGAGAAGTACGAATTCGTTGAATTGCAAAATGGACAAAATCCAAATTGTGTATTGTCGATATCAAAACCACACCGCTCACAAATACACCATTGACATGTTTGAAAACCATGCCATGGTCTCCCACACCGAACGCAAGACGAATCCATGAAGAATTAAAAATAAGAGGGGTTGAGAAAAGAATTAAACACAAAAGAGGATAAAGAAGAATATTTTTGTATTTTTTTTTAGAAAAATATATATACAAGAAAAATCGAAAGAAATCGAAATAAAAATTAACACTAATACGTAATATTTTTGGTGTAATACGTTTAGGAAAACGTATTACTTTTGGATTTTTTAATTTTTTTGGTGCAATTCTTAGGAAAGAAATTGCTTTTGTGGTTTTTTAATTTTTTTTTGTAATTTTATGTTTTTGATTTTTTTGTATTTTTGATTTTGTGTGCAAGAAACGTAACGTTCAAAGAATGAACGGATCCCAAAATCCAAACGTCTTCACGAAAAATCGTCAATCGTACGAGCGAAGCGGCAGCGGCGCCATTTGATAAAAGAGATTTTGCATACCCTTTTTATATTTCTTATTATTGTTCCTCGACTCACCCGAATTGATTTCCAATAAATCGTTACGACTATATTTTGTTTTTGGTAAACGAAAAATTGGTATTTTAAATCTAAGAACTATATAAATTTAAAAACTATTAAAAATTAAGCTAATAAAAACTTTTTAAATAAAAACTATTTTAATCTAATTTAAAAATTAAACTAATTTAAATGACAAAATTAATCTATATAAACTAATTTTAAAAACAAAATTTGACTTTTAATAAAAATTAAATGAAGACTTTCAAAAACTTTAAATGAAAAATATATTTTAAAATAAAACTTAATTAAAAACTATTCTAAGGACTTTTACGTAAAATAAAAACTTTTAAATAAAAAAACTATTTCGAATTAACAAAACAAATAAAATATTTTTTTGTCTTTTTGAATTTTTATAAAAACTGAATTAAAAGAAATTTAGAATAAAAACTATTTTAAATAGAAGTTTCTAATTAAATTTTAACAAAACTTAAACTTGAATTAAACTTAATTAAACTTAATTAAACTGCCAAAGTAAATTACCATATATTAATTTGATGTTGTAAAGGTAAACATAAAAAGGGTGCTGGCAGAGATGGTTGGAGCGTTGGTGAGTTATGCGAGAGGTCAGGGGCTCGAATCCCCTAACAGACATAATTTAGTTAATATATTTTTTTAGCTTTTTATTTTGGAATTTTGACCCACAGACCAATAGTGTCTGAGACTTATACAACAATTAGAAGAAATAAACAGCAAAGCAGTTAAATTCAAATGAGCAAATAAAACCGACAATAAGCTACTGAAATCAATAATCTAAACTGTCAAAAAGCATAAATAAGCTAGAACTAAAAAAATAATAAGCAAATCCAAAAACGAAATAAGCAATAAATCTAAAAGTGAAGGTAAGCAATTCGAACCTCAAGAAAGTAAAAAGCTGATCTAAACTTAAACATTCAAAATAAGCAAAATAAGCTAAACCGAAATAAGAAAATCCTAACTGAATAATAAATCAAATAAGCAGTTTAAAAAGCAGATTAGCAAAACATTAACTTAACCAAATAGACAAGCAGATAAAAATAACCCAAAAATTAAGCAGATATTATCTAAATGAGAATCATACAGCAATTCCAACTACAGCAAAACAGAAACCTTAAACAACAGCTATATTAAACCAAACAAATCTCAACTTAATTCAGACATCTAAAATTAACTTAGCAAACAAAATTAGAATAAGCAGAAAACAAGCTAAACATATCTAAACAAATTAATCAGACTAATCATGCGAAGAATATCCAAACAAACTTAAATCCAAACAGCGACCAAATAACAAACTAAAAGAATCAGTAACATAAGCAGAATAAAAGCAATTTTAATCTACTAAACTGAAATTAAAATTTAACAAGAAATTAAAAAAAAAGAAAGAGCACCTTATGACGAAACCTTTGGGACGAAGACTGAGCGCTGAGCCGTCTTAACGAAACCGAATCGACAATCACCACCTTGTTATCAACCCAATATCATCATCAACCGATCCAAATACTCCTCTCGAACCAAATGATTATCCAAACCAAACGAACATTATTTATTTATTTATTTTTTTTCTTTCTTTTTTTTTTTTATATATATATAATAACGGGAACAGTAACCTTAAAAAGATTTGAAGCAGAATATAAAATTAATACCAAATAACAAAAAAAACAGATTCGAATTTAACTTCAACAGAAATTAAAAAGAGATTGAAAATAATTAAATTAACTTTTCATTAATAAGATAAAAATTACAATTGACTGAAAATAAAAAAATACATTAAACCTATTCTAATTTATCCTACTCCTAAATTAACTAATTAAAAAAAACTGAAAAATAATTAAAAACTTGGATATGAATTACAATGAAGGGGGTTTTATAGAGAAACCCTAAAACTATTCCTTGGTGCCTACGGCTTAAGATCTTGATCGTTAAATCTTCTATTCTCTCTCTTCTCTTCAAATCTTCGGCTGAGATCAATTCTTGAGTCATGGATTGCCAAGGTGTCATGTGTGATGTGTTATATCCAATGGATGGTTGCCACGTTGGAGAGAGAATGAGGACCTGGTGAGTGTATGCCCCGAAAATTGAGGGGATTTAATTCCCTTGGGTGTTAATTACCCATTGAGGGTAAAAGCCCTCTTTTTGGTAGATAATTTCATGGTGTGAAAATTAGGGTTTGTGACTGTGATAAAAAGATGGGGAAATAAAAGGTTGCTGCATTTTATTTGGGAGAGAGAGAGGAAAAATGGGACTCTAGTTTGTAACGAAAAAAAATGGAGTAAATAAATGTGTGTTGGGGTGAAACACGTGTGAGGTGTTGTGAGTGAAATGAAAAGGCACGGTTGTGGTCAAAACAAAATACTTCCACCGTCCATTTTAATTATTAACATTGAACAAGCAAATTGTTCTACCGTCCAATTCTTTAATCTCAAAATGGGCTTGGGAGCCCAAGTTTATTTTTTTCATTAGTTTCATAAAACATTTGGGCTTAATTGGGCTTTTAGGCTAGAAACTTTTTATCAAGCAAGTATTTAATGGGCCTTAAAGCCCATTCATCCGAATGTGGGACCCACTTGGCTTGAAATCATCGTAAAATTAAATCCACTAGAAGTCGAGCTCAAATTTCGGCTTCTTTGATCATTTCTTCAAAACTGTGTCGGTTTAGCCGGTTTTCGTGAACTTGGGCACACTTTTGGTCTTTTGACTTTGTCTTCGACTCTTTTTGGACTTTTCTTCAACATTTGACCGTGAAATCCCGTGTTTTATCTTCTTTTGATCATTTGTACCTATTTAACACAACAAACACAAAACCACGCGTAATTCCGACATTTATGATATAAAACACATGATTAGGTCTTGTTTTTCCTTGATTTTAGTGGCAAAAGGATAAGTGTTTACACACTTATTAAATCCCCTACACTTGACCATTGCAATGACCCCATGCAATGCATTATTTCAAAGCATAAGTTACATTTTTCTCATTATTAACCCATCTCGGCCTTAATTACTAAAAAGGAGACAAAAATTTTAACAATTTATTTAACTTTAAAATTATTTGATGGAAGGAACTCGTAAAGAAATCTAAGACTTAGATTAGGGCTTTTGTGTCATGAATATAAATCACCCTCAAGTTTCACGTTCCCCAAACCAAGCTTAAAAACGAGATCATTGTTATTACAAGTTAGCACTACTAACACTTACTCATGTGGTTTAGTTAATCACTTAGACCCCCTTATTCCTACGGTGTATCTCTTATATTTTATTTTTTTGTCTTAAATGATCACGAGGATGCATTTTTGACTTATTTTGATAATTTATTAAGGCCGAAAATAAAGTGGGACGATTTAATCAATAGTTAGCTAAAGGACAAAATCTTTTAAAACGGCTTCTCGAAACCTCATAAAGTTCATATCTTGGCATAACTCGTTTCACGATTTGAGACCTTTCTCGGACCGATATTTGGCTTGTACTTCAAACTTCAAATCTTGAGAGACGATCTTGAAATTATGGTCTTCTCTTCATTTTGGTATACATCTTCATTAGGAGTGAAAGATGCTTCAAACGTTGACCACGACTTCTTCATTTATCCTCTTCTTTATTTAGGATTTTGATATACAACGATCCGCCTCCTTTTCGGACTTGGATCTATTTATCCTCATACCTTGTTAGGGTCTTTTTGGATAGACTTCTCCATGATCTTTAGGGGAGTAATTGCTTCTCGTCGTGTGTCTTGATCCTTCATATTGATTTGGATTAATGATCTTCACATCATCTTAGGATCTTTAGCAAAAAGTGAATCCTCATGCCTTGTTAGGGCCTTTTTGGACTCGGGTATCCTCATGCCTTGTTAGGGCCTTTTTGGATAAGCCAATATTCGCGTCCCGCTTCAATAAGTTATGCCTTGGCTATGAACTCTAATTAATACCGAGCAACTTTTAAACGATCTTGTGCTAGAAGCTAAGTAACCTTTTAAATCGTACAACCTTATTTATTGCAAATATATTCATTAACAAGTGATGGGAGAAAAAGCTCATAACTAACTCACATAAGTTAATGAAAGAATACCGAACTTATAATGAACTCTATCATCTCTCGTTCTCCACAATTTAAAATCTCAAGGAATGAGACTCGTGGATGCTTAGCCTAATAAACCAATTAAGGTCCATATGGTTAAGGATACTAGCTAGAGTAAACTTAGATAAGTAAACTCGGGTTGAGTCAAAATATTCATGACGGGCCTAATATATCAAAGATATCTAAACTTATTAAAACCATATTATTTATTTATTTTATTTTTGACTTTATTTTTGAAATGGAAATGTAAGTACGATGCGAAAATAAAAGGAAAGAAAATACTACAAGGCCAAAATAGATCAAAAATTTGAAAAATGTTGAAAATTTTAAAAATTTTCCGGTTAAAATGGGGTCAAATTCATGGAAAAAAACCACAAAAATTTCGATAGAAATCCCCCCTACACTTAATATAAACATTGTCCTCAATGTTTAAGCATGTGGGAGAATAAACTCCTCTACACTTAGGACATTGAGTACGTTGTCTAAAATCAAGCTAAGGAAAGGACAACTAAAGTGATTACATTCATTCGGTTTATTTATATACAAGATTGAATCACAATAGCAAAAACTTATCGAAGGAACCGGGTACACGGGTAACACGGGAACACGTGTCACGTCAAAAGCACCAAAAGTGGATCATCAAAGCACATGTACCTACACAATCACAACATACAAAACAAACAACCTACACGGCTCCCCCTACACTTATTGGTGAAAATAGATAAAAGATAGATAATCGGGTTGCCTCCCGAGAAGCGCTTGTTTTTGTTAACCGAGTCACGAGCCTGACTCGACCCCGAATTAAATGGTCCATGGGGAAGCCTCGAATGTTATACCGGGATCAAAAATCTTGTCCTCGGTCCCGGAGGAACATAATAAATGAGAGGCAGGAGGATAAGTCATAAAAGGTAGAAAAGTCCTCTCGACATAAGAAAAGTAAGTGAAGTCTTGATCCACGGGAGGTGGGGTGGGTAAAGGAAACACATTGTCATCCCCCAAAGACAAAGGATGGTCACTATCCGGCAAAGCCGTAAAGGTATCAATCAAAGAATGGTCAATGTCACCTCCCGGGTCAAAGCACTCATCCTCATTTCTCGGTATGAAATGAGGAGAGTAAAAGCGATACATCACTTGCTTGGGTGTGCACGCGGTAGGACGGGGTGGTAACATAATATGAGAAATATCAGAGGACATATCTACCACCCGCGTCACCTCACCAGACCGAATCAAACGGAAACTAGGCTCAAATCTCTCCACCTCCTCTATGACGGGAGGTGGCATGGCTAACAAAGGATGCTCATCAATAGCAATAGAGTCGGAGCTATCAATGTCCTCAATCCCCTCTTCAAAGAGAGGATTCACGTCACTAGAGATGTAGGCGTCATCAAAATCAAATAAAGGGTTCGAATAAATCTTGAAATTTTCTTTCGGAACGTCTTCATCGGATAGTGACTCGTCATCACTAGAAGTAAAATCATCATCGAGGTTAAAAATGGGATTAGAGAAAGCCAAAGAATCGTTTCCCAAGATGTCGGTGGGAGGTAAAGAGTCATCACTAGAAAGAGATTCACACTCATCGTCACTATCGGAAGCAACCGTAGGCTCACTTTGGATTGGAATAAGAGTCTCGTCACTAGGAATAGTGATAAGACCCTCATCCCCCATGATGAGAGAGGCATCGGGCTCCGTAGTGGAAGAATCGAGAATAGGAGTGGTAGAATCCTTAGGCTCGAGAGCCGGCAAGTCGAGAGAAGGAATTACAATTGCACTAGGACATTGAGCACAAAGATCATTCCAAGAAATAGTATTCTCATCGTCATCATCATCATAATAGAAAGAACGCGCAAGAGGCGGAGTATAATCACTAAAATTAGATACTTGCTCTTGTCGTTGTCGTTGTTGCTCCTCCAATGTCTCGGTCAGTCGAATTAAGCCGTCATGAAGTTCCAAAAGAAGGGCTTTTCTTTCTTCATTCAAAGCATTGATTTGTTGAATTGTATGAGAGGATTGATGATTGAGGATGGGATGTGGGGGTTCAAAATTTTGAAAACCAGAATTATAGCACGGATGTGGCTCATAATTCATTGGTTGACAATAAGAAGTATCGTGAGGGCCCCCACAATGATTGCAACACGGGTATTGGGAAAAACCCGGTTCATGTTGCGGATAGGGATTGTCATAGACGGGAGGGGGGAGAAATTATTGTAAGAGGAGAAGTACGAATTCGTTGAATTGCAAAATGGACAAAATCCAAATTGTGTATTGTCGATATCAAAACCACACCGCTCACAAATACACCATTGACATGTTTGAAAACCATGCCATGGTCTCCCACACCGAACGCAAGACGAATCCATGAAGAATTAAAAATAAGAGGGGTTGAGAAAAGAATTAAACACAAAAGAGGATAAAGAAGAATATTTTTGTATTTTTTTTTAGAAAAATATATATACAAGAAAAATCGAAAGAAATCGAAATAAAAATTAACACTAATACGTAATATTTTTGGTGTAATACGTTTAGGAAAACGTATTACTTTTGGATTTTTTAATTTTTTTGGTGCAATTCTTAGGAAAGAAATTGCTTTTGTGGTTTTTTAATTTTTTTTTGTAATTTTATGTTTTTGATTTTTTTGTATTTTTGATTTTGTGTGCAAGAAACGTAACGTTCAAAGAATGAACGGATCCCAAAATCCAAACGTCTTCACGACGATCGTACGAGCGAAGCGGCAGCGGCGCCATTTGATAAAAGAGATTTTGCATACCCTTTTTATATTTCTTATTATTGTTCCTCGACTCACCCGAATTGATTTCCAATAAATCGTTACGACTATATTTTGTTTTTGGTAAACGAAAAAATGGTATTTTAAATCTAAGAACTATATAAATTTAAAAACTATTAAAAAATAACCTAATAAAAACTTTTTAAATAAAAACTATTTTAATCTAATTTAAAAATTAAACTAATTTAAATGACAAAATTAATCTATATAAACTAATTTTAAAAACAAAATTTGACTTTTAATAAAAATTAAATGAAGACTTTCAAAAACTTTAAATGAAAAATATATTTTAAAATAAAACTTAATTAAAAACTATTCTAAGGACTTTTACGTAAAATAAAAACTTTTAAATAAAAAACTATTTTGAATTAACAAAACAAATAAAATATTTTTTTGTCTTTTTGAATTTTTATAAAAACTGAATTAAAAGAAATTTAGAATAAAAACTATTTTAAATAGAAGTTTCTAATTAAATTTTAACAAAACTTAAACTTGAATTAAACTTAATTAAACTTAATTAAACTGCCAAAGTAAATTACCATATATTAATTTGATGTTGTAAAGGTAAACATAAAAAGGGTGCTGGCAGAGATGGTTGGAGCGTTGGTAAGTTATGCGAGAGGTCAGGGGCTCGAATCCCCTAACAGACATTATTTAGTTAATATATTTTTTTAGCTTTTTATTTTGGAATTTTGACCCACAGACCAATAGTGTCTGAGACTTATACAACAATTAGAAGAAATAAACAGCAAAGCAGTTAAATTCAAATGAGCAAATAAAACCGACAATAAGCTACTGAAATCAATAATCTAAACTGTCAAAAAGCATAAATAAGCTAGAACTAAAAAAATAATAAGCAAATCCAAAAACGAAATAAGCAATAAATCTAAAAGTGAAGGTAAGCAATTCGAACCTCAAGAAAGTAAAAAGCTGATCTAAACTTAAACATTCAAAATAAGCAAAATAAGCTAAACCGAAATAAGAAAATCCTAACTGAATAATAAATCAAATAAGCAGTTTAAAAAGCAGATTAGCAAAACATTAACTTAACCAAATAGACAAGCAGATAAAAATAACCCAAAAATTAAGCAGATATTATCTAAATGAGAATCATACAGCAATTGCAACTACAGCAAAACAGAAACCTTAAACAACAGCTATATTAAACCAAACAAATCTCAACTTAATTCAGACATCTAAAATTAACTTAGCAAACAAAATTAGAATAAGCAGAAAACAAGCTAAACATATCTAAACAAATTAATCAGACTAATCATGCGAAGAATATCCAAACAAACTTAAATCCAAACAGCGACCAAATAACAAACTAAAAGAATCAGTAACATAAGCAGAATAAAAGCAATTTTAATCTACTAAACTGAAATTAAAATTTAACAAGAAATTAAAAAAAAAGAAAGAGCACCTTATGACGAAACCTTTGGGACGAAGACTGAGCGCTGAGCCGTCTTAACGAAACCGAATCGACAATCACCACCTTGTTATTAACCCAATATCATCATCAACCGATCCAAATACTCCTCTCGAACCAAATGATTATCCAAACCAAACGAACAGTATTTATTTATTTATTTTTTTTCTTTTTTTTTTTTTTTTTATATATATAATAACGGGAACAGTAACCTTAAAAAGATTTGAAGCAGAATATAAAATTAATACCAAATAACAAAAAAAACAGATTCGAATTTAACTTCAACAGAAATTAAAAAGAGATTGAAAATAATTAAATTAACTTTTCATTAATAAGATAAAAATTACAATTGACTGAAAATAAAAAAATACATTAAACCTATTCTAATTTATCCTACTCCTAAATTAACTAATTAAAAAAAACTGAAAAATAATTAAAAACTTGGATATGAATTACAATGAAGGGGGTTTTATAGAGAAACCCTAAAACTATTCCTTGGTGCCTACGGCTTAAGATCTTGATCGTTAAATCTTCTATTCTCTCTCTTCTCTTCAAATCTTCGGTTGAGATCAATTCTTGAGTCATGGATTGCCAAGGTGGCATGTGTGATGTGTTATATCCAATGGATGCCACGTTGGAGAGAGAATGAGGACCTGGTGAGTGTATGCCCCGAAAATTGAGGGGATTTAATTCCCTTTGGTGTTAATTACCCATTGAGGGTAAAAGCCCTCTTTTTGGTAGATAATTTCATGGTGTGAAAATTAGGGTTTGTGACTGTGATAAAAAGATGGGGAAATAAAAGGTTGCTGCATTTTATTTGGGAGAGAGAGAGGAAAAATGGGACTCTAGTTTGTAACGAAAAAAAATGGAGTAAATAAATGTGTGTTGGGGTGAAACACGTGTGAGGTGTTTTGAGTGAAATGAAAAGGCACGGTTGTGGTCAAAACAAAATACTTCCACCGTCCATTTTAATTATTAACATTGAACAAGCAAATTGTTCTACCGTCCAATTCTTTAATCTCAAAATGGGCTTGGGAGCCCAAGTTTATTTTTTTCATTAGTTTCATAAAACATTTGGGCTTAATTGGGCTTTTAGGCTAGAAACTTTTTATCAAGCAAGTATTTAATGGGCCTTAAAGCCCATTCATCCGAATGTGGGACCCACTTGGCTTGAAATCTTCGTAAAATTAAATCCACTAGAAGTCGAGCTCAAATTTCGGCTTCTTTGATCATTTCTTCAAAACTGTGTCGGTTTAGCCGGTTTTCGTGAACTTGGGCACACTTTTGGTCTTTTGACTTTGTCTTCGACTCTTTTTGGACTTTTCTTCAACATTTCCCGTGTTTTATCTTCTTTTGATCATTTGTACCTATTTAACACAACAAACACAAAACCACGCGTAATTCCGACATTTATGATATAAAACACATGATTAGGTCTTGTTTTTCCTTGATTTTAGTGGCAAAAGGATAAGTGTTTACACACTTATTAGGTCGGTAAGGTGAAGGTGGTGGTCGGGCGGCTCTCCCTCGGAGACGTCGCCTAACATAGTAGAAAGGCAGAGTGCCAGGTGCTGGAGTAGGGATGTCTGCCCTTTCCCCTTCGTCTTCAGACGAAGACGAGGAGATGAGTGCGATGGAAGCCTCAGGAGTAGCAGCATATGTAGCAGGGGGGTCCTCAGTGTCTGTGACCTCCATGGGTTCACCTTCTCCATCGGTGAACTCCATATCATCATCCTCAGTATCCTCCATTGATTCGCCCCTAGTGACTGATGCCTGTCCTGGTGACTGCACCACATCAGCGGCTAGGTCGTCCTCTCCTCCGCCTTCTAGGCTAAGTACGTCATCCGCTGGTGCATCAGGGATATGGATCGGTTAACGGTAAACCTCCTCTGTCTCTCTCTCAGTCTCATCATCTGAAATCATCCGGTACCACGGATATCCAGATGGTGATCCTCTAGGTAATCCCACAGATAAACTGATAGTCGACTGTGAACTGCGGTTGTAGTATGCCCCTGTAGACGTTGAATCATCAGAACAAGACATCGTTGTAACATAAACAGAATAGATGTGTGTAAATATCTCATATAATTAGTCCGCGAAAGGGACATCGACATAATATATAACAATCATTGTTCAAACCACATGTATCCCATATAACATAACTCGGATTTTGTTGTTGCACATGTACCCCATGTAATTATATCTCGTAATTGTTAAATCACATGTATCCCATTTATCATAAATTATATAATGTTGAATCACTCGACTCCAATAATAATTGTTCATTACATATATATATATATCCATGTATATATATATACTTAATACTTACAATCCGTATGATAATCAACTAAACACATAACAGTTATAGTCTAGAGTTACTAAATGCAACCTAGTTCTCTATAACCACGCTCTGATACCAATCTGTCACACTCCCAAAATATCAGAGTATAATGGCAACAAGGGAGTGGTGACGTCATGATTATCATACACACATAGTTACAAAGAACGACCTCTAAATGAGACGTTCGGAAAATTGATCACTTGCATTTGATAAAATAAAATAGTTTTAACATAGTACGGAAGCATAAAACTGACACAGATACAAAAACATAATTTCCAAATAGTACAAATGATCTTTAATTTCAATAGAAATGACGGCAGTGCATGAGACCTCACATAGCATCTTCCTTCTTAATACCTGAGAAAAACATTGCTAAAGCGTCAACATAAAGTTGGTGAGTTCATAGGTTTTGTTAAATTGAAGTGTTTAATGAACCACAAAATTTTCCCAGACGTGATGACAATATAACAAATACAAAGTCATCATAAAAGCATTTATTACGGTCTAAGCTCGTGACACCGAAGCGTTAACAACACCGGCAGTATAATCATATAAATGTAGCCCAACTGGATGCCTAAACCCACGACATCCTATCTCAGACTCAAATGAAACTGTGCCCGCTTGTCCCTTGTTGGACCAAGACGGACAGGGGCGTCAACCCCGATAGATCTATCCATAACATTCGCGCTTACACAAAGTAATTAACGGTTCACGATTCACGGGCCAAAGCAACTGGGTTTTTAGTGGGACTTAGACTAGTATATAAATCAGTAAATGCACTTGTGTTCATACGTTAAATCAAGCAATGTCTCACCCTAAAAAGCAGTAAAAGCAGTTAAAGCAGGGCTATAAACTCACCTCGTAACTAAGCAAAGTGATGAGAATACACGATAGCTCGAGAATACGATCACGTTATCCAAAACCTAAATAAGTATATCGACCGTGTCACGACACTTATAATTTCACCAATAAAAATGTATGCGATCCTAGTTGTGCTTGACGGTATATTTTGTTTACGGAAAAACGCGACAATCAAAACTTGATTATTTAATAAACGGGCTTTATATTACACTTTATATTAATATTTCAGTTGGGCCTTAAATAAACCCAATACAAACCGAATAGCCCAACCCTGCAAGGTAACACATGGGCTCGGCCCATTGACTGTTTGACCCAACCCGGCCCAACAGGCGATATAAACAAAGTTGGGGGGGGGGGGGGGGGGCATATATCTGTTTTTATCCTCACAACTCACAGTCACACTCTCTCTCCCGATATTAACTCCCAGATATACTCCCAACTGTTCCATTCCTTTCTCTCTCTAAAAACTCGGATCTAACATCATCTTTATAGCAAAAAATAATACAATCCGAAAGAATATCATAAATAAACATGAAACCCTAGTGTGTTTATCATTCGTGGGGTGTGGGGATTGGTCCAAACTTCTAAATCAACTCGAAATCAATGGTTTCCATGGGTGATTCGATGGTGCATCTAAACAAAGATAAGTCTTCAATCTCTATTCTAAAAAGGAAAATGGTTTAAATAGTTTTTTTTATTATACCTTCGAAAATAAAGAGGTTTTACTGACATCAAATCTGTTTATTCATTAAAATATGACAAGGGGTTCTAGAATTTATTATAAACAGATTAGAGTTTCGAAAATATATTTGGGGTTTTCTTAATCTCGAGTTTAATTGCAATTAATTAGTGTTTTCGGGTATAAATCTATGCTAATTTCATCATATAACTAATTAATAAAAATTAGGGTTTCGTATATTTGGGGGTTTCTTTAATCTCGGGTTTCATTCTAATTAACTAGTGTTTTTATGCTTATCTTGATGTTAATTATAGAATAAAAATGAGTTTTCAAAAATTAGGGTTTTGAATAATTAGGGGTTTTTATACATGAGGGTTTAATTAATGTTAATTAATGTTTCTATGAAAAGAATTGTATAAATTTCTATGTGTTGGTTGATTTTACAAGGATTTAGGGTTTCGGTAGATTAAATCATGAAATTCGAATGGGGTTTTGATTGGTACTGTTATTACTGCTAGTTTCTTTTTTTAATAATTCTATACAAAATAACAACAAAAATGTAAAGGGGGTCTCGGTATGGTCTCGGCAGGCTCAATTGGGTGTCGTGGGTTCATAAATCTAGCTGTAGTCATTTGTTCATGTTTCTAATAGGCCTTAGCATTAATTTGGAATGGTTTCAAAAGAACTAACTGTCTTGGATAATTGTTTTCGCAGGTAAGGTTTCAGGTAGGCAAGCACAACTAAATGGATGCATAAAGAGAAAATAAGATGGGATAGATGACTCACAAAAGGTGGTGTTGGTTTTCGGTTTGGTGCTGTTCGGACAAACAGTGGAGCCTCAGCTTGGTTTTGCTCAAGATATAGCACTTGTTCCTTAAAGACCTTCCCAGAATTTTATTAAGTTTTTATGTTTGTGTGTTATAAACTTTGTGAAAAATGGATTGTATTTAACTTTGTAATAATTGTATTAGGGTTAGTCTAAATCTGGAATTGGTATGCTTGTGAGGTACCCATTTTGGGTAAACTAGGCATGTGTGCTGGACTCTTATGGTGAGTTGGAAAGCATAAAATAAGTTAGTATATTGTGGGTTTGACTTGGGTTGACTGAGGTTAACAAATTTGAAAATCTGAATAAAAAGTTTACCAAGTTTGATTTTGTATTCACTGTTTGTGTTAAATTGCTTGTATCAATCGGCCCAGCAAGGTTTATCAAAATGACATGCGTTTTAGACGCGTAAAAACTTAACAACGTGAACAACATAATACAATCTCAACACACAACTAAAGTAAGGATGGATACGTGCATTCTCGAGGGTTTAGTAAACATTCATAACCGGCGCAAACCGTTAATACATAAAACGTTCAATAACGAACACGTCTCTATTACAAAAATAGGACGCGAAAGTTCGAGTTGTTACATTCGCTCTCCCTAAAGAGGGCTTTGTCCGCAAAGCTAAACAAATGATACATTTACGTCGACACCACATTAGTAAACAAATGAGGATACTTTATAAATATGAGATAACTTCTCAATTTATTAAATTCACAAGGTTCAAAGCTCACACTAAATAAATACATGGAAAAATAAAGGTGAAAAATTGACGGATGTCACAATAAACCTAAATCCAAAGTAAAACCCGACTTCAAACCAAAAAACCCCTTAGTTCTCATCTTAACTGTATGAATCGAATGCTTTAATATTATCATATTAAAAGGGCTTTTGTAAACCAGCTTATTTACTTATTTTTTCCAACTTACGACCATTTCTTTTTTTAGGGGCTTTTTCAAACTTTGAAGGTCTACGTAAACCTTGGCCTATTCTACATGATTGATTAGATGGATTGATCGGATGGATTGAATAATAATATAGAAGATAGATGAAGGAGATGAGGGTGTAGAGAGAGAAATGAGAGGAAGGAGAAGTAGAGAGAGAAAGTAAAATATTAGATTGAATGAATAATTGACAAAGCTTACCCTTCCTAACATGTTAGGAAGGGTTATATAGCCCACCCTACATGTGGGCTTAACGGGTTATACATTTACTAAATAGATCACGAGCCCATTACATTAATATATCGTTGGAGCGACCGATCCTTCATAAATACGTAAAAACGTATTTCCAACAATCTCCCCCCAAGGGAGGTCGCTCCAAGAGACAAAGTTCTAAATAGTCTATATCTCGTGATCTATGCTAACTAAGATGTGACCGAGACTTTATTGGGAAAAACGTATTTCCAACAATCTCCCCCTAAGGGAGGTCACATCTTTTTACAAAATCTTAAACCTAGCATCTATGCTTGTGTCTTCGATCTTGTTCTTGTGAATATGCTTGATGTGATCTTTGACTTTAGTCTTGAGAATGTTTCCTTGCCTTGACCTTGTACATTCATCACTTGGATATTCGCCTCTTCGTGACGTCATGTTCCACATACTTATACCTTTAAATTCTTGAAAGCTTCAGAGTTTGATACAGCGGAAGACTTGACCTTCAGACTTTCTTGAATTTGTTGAAGTACTAAGTGTATGTAGTATAAGCATGTGGTGATGACTTCTTCTGGATTGTACACCGCAATGCCACCTTCTTGTTACACTGCATAAGACAGTTAGCCACAAAACATATACACAGATGAAATGGCCTTTAACATTTCATTTTAATTCAGTAGCATTTTACCTCCGGTCAGTGAAGACCGTTGGACGATATTAAATATCACACTTGTGGCAGGTAGTTTCAATAAAGAACCTCCTTGACAAGATTTCGCGGGTAAACCCGTTCTCTTTACTCGACCGTCCAAAGCTGACTGCGAACGTAAAGAGTGAATCATTTGGATAATATTATCCGCATGATTTGAAGCCGTCAATTCATGTTCCTGGAACAAGTGAAGTTCAATTAAGAACCACACCAGCGTTGCTTTCCAGTTGTCACGAGCTTGATTCGTATAGAATCTTGCAAGTTACCTACCAAGTGTTGTTTGAGGTTAACACTAGAAGGATTTCCACTCATCACTATGAACACTAAGGTATCACTCTGAGTGTTCTGGCAAGATCACTAAGATATTGCGTAGAGGCCTGGAATGTGTTTAAATTCAGTTAGAAACCACTGTTGCTTTCCAGTTATCACAAGTTTGATTCATATAGAATCGCACAAGTCACCTACCATGAGCTTTTTGATGTT
The DNA here is from genome assembly GCA_025667525.1 of Glebionis coronaria. Lineage (NCBI taxonomy): Eukaryota > Viridiplantae > Streptophyta > Magnoliopsida > Asterales > Asteraceae > Glebionis > Glebionis coronaria. The sequence goes on from CM046876.1 coordinate 45,311,513, forward strand.
CGCTCAAGAAGGATTTCCATCTTCATTGTAAATACTTTCGTATTACTCGGATGTCCAGGCAAGATCATGAAGATTTTGCGTAGGACTCTTAATATCTTTCTTACTTTTCACAGTGTGTGAAGAAGCAAGGAATTATGAAAGTGTGTCCTAATGAGATATTTGATGATCTCATATGGCTCTAGACTCGATCGTGCATTTTGGATTTTAGTGATCGGAGGCTGGAGAGGAGTGCCACCATTTCAATACCAATTTATTCGGAGTGAATAAATAAATATATAATGCATTGTCTCCGTGTGATTAAAACAAATACCTTTTGAGAGATATCTGAGTTAGCTGGGATGGATTGTGCATTGCATCACTGGGCCCATGATGTCTATCTTTAATATCGAGTGATACTATGATTTTCTTAAGATAAAAATTAAAGTTCACGAATCTCTTCGAATTGAAAATGATTTATCGTGTGACTCAGTCGTTCTTGGTGGAAAAATAAAAGGTTGTCGTTGTAGTAAAGGAAAAAGTGAAAAACTTTAAAGTAAAAAGCAGGGTAAATAAAGCTTAGAAATAATTGAAAATAAATGACGAGAAATTAAAAGGCAAACTTAAAACTAAACTAAGGCAAGGCAAGTAAAAGTGTGACTAAGGAAAAAGGCGGGAAAAATAAAGCTTAAAACTTAATCTATAAAATTAGAAAAATAAAAATAACTCATTCAGAAAACACCTCACTCGGAATAACTCTTCGTTCGGAATGTCACCTTCACTCGGAAAAATTACCTTCGTTCGGAATGTTTACCTCATGCGGAATAATAAGCTTGTTCGGAATAATAAAAAGAAAACGCTGGTTCGGAATAATGACTTATGCGGAATAACAGCTTCGTCCGGAATAGTCTTCGTTCGGAATAAAAACACTCATGCGGAATGTATGCTTCATCCGGAATAAAGTTTGGTTCGGAATAAAAGCTTCATCCGGAATAATTGACTCATGCGGAATAATTAAGCTTATGCGGAATAAAACACTCACTCGGAATAAAGGGACTGATTCGGAATAATAACTTGGTGCGGAATAATTACGATAAAACGCTTGTTCGGAATAAAATAGTGATTCGGAATCTGGGAAACTAAAAATTACGAAGAACAGGGAGAAAGAAAGGGATACGAATCTAACCAAATCCAAAGATCAAACAAATCTAACCAATAAACATCTAATAATGATAACCTAACAATCCAAATCAATAAAACTAACAATAAACACCAACAAAATCAAAACCCACTTAATAAATCTATCAAAAACTCAAGAACATAATCATAAAATAAGCAAGATTAAACCATAGAAAGAAAGGTAGGATGAGAGATTAACAATAAAAAGTAAAGATTCAATAACATAAAAGTAAAACTTACTTGAAAATTAAAGGTGCAAGACAAGGTGTATAAATTGACAATTACTTAAAAGTGCAAGAAAATTAAAGATGGAAGAGCTATTTGTCAAGTAGCCAACAACAAATGAAAAATGAACTAAGGTCTCTATTTATAGTGAAGGAGGACAGGAAGTAGGTGGAAGCTTCCTTCTTTCTTTCTTTCTCTTTTAGTCCTTAGTCTTTTAGCCTTCTAAATTCTTCAACTTTTTAGACTTTGTCTCGGGATTGATTAAACTCGTCTTGTAATTTTTTCATAAATTAGACTTGAGTTCTTCGGCTTTATTGAACTTCCTTCTTTAGACTTTTTCTTCGATAAATCTTCAGAATAGGCCTTGGACTTCCATTCTTTTTGCACTCTTGATTTCTTGACTCCGTCTTTTGTCTTTTTCTTCGATAAAAGCCCGTGAAAGCCCGTGTTTTCTTTCTTTTTCATCTTTTGGTCCTAAAACACAACAAAAACACAAACCACGAATAATTCCGACATTTACGACATAAAATATACGTTATGGTCTCATTTTAATTATAATTAAGTGTTAAAAGGATGGGTGTTTTCACACCTATCAAATCCCCTACACTTGACCATTGCAATGACATCATGCAATGCTTAGTGACAAAGCAAGATTTACATTCTCCATCATAATCAACCTACCTTGGCCTTTATTAAACAATAGAAACTAAGGAAAATTTAAAAGATAGAAAATTACAAAATACTAGAAGGAAGAAACTTGTAAAGAAATCTAAGACTCAAGTTTCACGTTCCCCATGACAAGCTTAAAAACGAGATCATTGTTAGTACAAGTTAGCACAACTAACACTTACTCATGCGGTTCAATTAATCACTTAGACTCCCTTATTCCTATGGGTAACTCTTATATTTTATTGATGTCTTGAATGATCACGAGGATGCATTGTTGACTTATTTCGATAGGTTATTAGGCTGAAAATAAAGTGGGACGATCTAATCCATAGTTAGCTAAAGGAAAAATCTTTTAAAATGCTTCTCGAAACCTCATAAAGTTCATATCTTGGCATAACTCGTTTCACGATTTGAGACCTTTCTTGGACCGATATTTGGCATTTACTTCATACTTCAAATCTTGAGAAGACGATCTTGAAATTTTGGTCTTCTCTTCATATATAGTGTATATCTTCACTTGGGGTAGTTGAGATATTCTTTAAATGTTGACCACGACTTCTTCATTATTTCTTCAATCCTTATTTGGGATTTTGATATACAACGATCCGCCTCCTTTTCGGACTTGGATCTATTTATCCTCATACCTTGTTAGGGTCTTTTCGGATAGATTTCTCCATGATCTTTATGGGAGTTGATTGCTTTTCGTCGTGTGTCTTGATCCTTCATATTGATTTTTGAATAATGCTTTTCACATCATCTTGGATCTTTAGCAACAAAATGGAATCCTCATGCCTTGTTAGGGCGTTTTTGGATTCGCCAATCTTCGCGTCCTGTTTCAGTAAGTTATGCCTTGGCTATGAACTCTAATTAATACCGAGCAACTTTTAAACGATCTTGGGCTAGAAACTAAGTAAATTTTCATACCGTACGACCTTACTTATTGCATTTATTTATTTACAAGCGATGGGAGAAAAAGATCATAATTAACTCACATAAGTTAATGAAAGAATACCAAACTTATAACTAACTCTATCATTTCTCGTTCTCCATAATTTAAAATCTCAAAGAATGAGACTCGTGGATACTTAGCCTAATAAACCAATTAAGGTCTACATAGTTAAGATTACTAGCTAGAGTAAACTTGGATGAGTAAACTCGGGTTGAGTCAAAATACTCACAACGGGCCTAATATATCTAAGATATCTAAACTTGCTAATACCATTTTATTTTAATAAGAGAAAATAACAAATATAAAGGAAACTACAACTAGGCCAAAATAGATTAAAATTTTTGAAAAATGTCGAAAAATCGAATTTCCGGTTAAAATGGGGTCAAATTCACGGAAAAGCCCACTTAACTTCGATAGAAGTCCCCCTACACTTGATATAAACATTGTCCTCAATGTTTAAGCATGTGGGAGTAAAATCCCCTACACTTAGGACATTGTGCACGTTGTTTAAATCTCGCTAAGAAAGAGACAACTAAAGTGATTCCTATTTTAATATTGAGAAATATAAAATAGTGAATCGAAAAGAGTTTAGGATAGAACCGGGAAGACGGGAACACGGAATCACGGGTCGTCAAAAATCATCAAGAGTGGATCGTTGAACGCTCGAATCCCTGAGTATGATAAGAGAGAAAAGAGCAAACACCAACGGGTCTCCCCTACACTCAGGATATAGATAGCTAAAGATAGATACGGAAACCTATATAAATAATAATCGGTCTTAGACTCTTGTCCAATGACTTTTATCAAAATAACAATATACATATGATGATTTTTGTACATATGATGATGATCAAGTGGGTTTATATATCCTTGTTTACTCATTTTAGCGTTCATGTATTGGTAACTTTTTTACTAGTTTACTAGTTTTACCTATTTACATGTTTTAAGTCCAATAAGCTTATTATAAGTTCTTTAACTTGTATTATTTCATTTTATACTTATATTATCAGTATTCACACTTTACATGTTGGTCCCAAATGGGTTAAGCCCAATAAGTACTTTTTATAAGTGTTTAACTTATTTAGTCCAATATGCTTTACTTAGCTCGTTAATGTCCGTATGTCCTATAGTTCGGTTTTTATCGGTTTTTACTTGTAGTAGATACTTATATATCAGTATATGACTTTTAAAAACTTTACATTAGACGGGTTTGATCGTTTAAGTTTTAATTGGCGAAAAACGTTAATTTTACGGTAATAGCCGAAAAAGTCGTAAAAATCATGTTTATAGTTTTTATAACTTATAAATATTATTCCACTACCATTTTTATAAATTGTCCATTTATTTAACCTTATACATATTTATATAAATGAAATTCATAAGTTAGTGGGTTTTAATTTTACATTTTATACTATATAATTTGAGTGCTTATATAATAGTAATAAACATTAATTCTTCAAAATCTGATTTTTATTTTCATCTTCACCATTTTTATCATATCTAGAGTTCTACAATGAATTAGAAGCTCATTTTTGGATGGCATGAACTTCATATTATGTGCTACAATTAACTTAGTTATAGCTACTGCTCATTTTAAGTTTATCCATCCTTAACAGTCCCTACAAAACAGCTTATTCAGATTAGCACACTCATCTTGTTTTGATCATATCTCACTCATTTTAATGATTCCATTGCATGGCCAACTCTCACATGTGTATGACATCTTGTACTTACTGTAAATGGATTCTAACATGCAAGTTTATCAGTTCAAGTTTTAGGTACATACTGTTTTTATACAGCCAACAAATTAATCATGATTTTAGCCTTGTTTCTTATGGTTATTAATCTTTTTAAGTATATTTATCAACACTTGATCCCCACACAACATTTTTATCATCATATATTCATCATATACATATACAACAAGAAAGAAAATACATTTGATCTTTACAAAAATAACAAGAGAAAATGGAGAGGATGATCTTCTTTACCAACCAAGAGTATATCTTGTTTTTGGAAGACAAGAACTTGATGAACACCAAATGTAACTCCAAGATCATCAAACACCAAGAAAATAAGTTGAGAAATCAGCCCTAGGACACAAGAAAATCACCTCCTTTGTTGTTAAAATGGCCACCAAGTGATCAAGCTTCAAGGTAACTCCATGATAGAGCTAGATAACAAGTATTTTGTGGCTAGAAAAGATCAAAAAGGGGTGTTTGTGCTTAAAGTGGGACGACAATGGTGATGGTTTTGAGAGCGTTTCTAGTTGATTTTGCATGTGTGAATGGTAGTTTGTGAGAAGGTTGATGGTTTTAGCTAGAAACTAGCTTAAGTTGTAAGCTTAAGCTTACACTTGTAAGTTACAAGTTAACATGATGCCACATATTTGATGTGGTGTCATGTTTGGCCGTCCCATGCTATAGTGGGGTGGGATAATGTATTTTGTCCCACCTCACTAATTTACGGGTATTCCTCGATTCTAGTTTCCTCGATTTGCGTGCCCTCGGGTCGTTTCACGAAAAACGTTTTTATAAATTATGAATCAACGACACAAAACGAATCCAATAAAAATTGTCTCATAAAAAACGGAGTTCAAAAAACTAAATACGTAATCCTAAGGTTTCCGGTTTAATCGTAAAAGACGCTAAATTATGCACGTAAGCCCAAATTTAAATCCGTAAATTGTGAGTTCATCAACCAACACAAAAATAAGTTTCAAAATATTATATGAGAAAATAATTCACTACCTGAAAATGTTAGATTGTCACAGCTTTTCCTCCTAAAAGGGATCAACGTCCTCGTGATCCATTTCATTTGGATGTCCGTTTCTTATTGAAATCGAAGAGGTGTGGATATTTCTTCCACATTTCATCATCTCGTTCCCAAGTATATTCTGGTCCATGCTTTGAATTCCATCGGATCTTGACAATAGGTATCCGACTTTGTTTCAGTTGCTTTACCTCACGATCCATAACCTCTACGGGCTCTTCGATAAAATGCAACTTCCCATCTATTCGAACCTTATCTAACGAAATTTTCTCATCACTCACTGCTAGACATTTCTTCATATTAGATACATGGAATGTGTTGTGAACACCATGAAGTTCTGGAGGTAACTCTAGTTTGTAAGCCACCGGACCTACTCTAGATAAAATCTTAAAGGGTCCAATATAACGGGGATTCAATTTTCCTCGCTTTCCAAATCTTATAACGCCTTTTCATGGCGATACTTTCAGCATTACTTGGTCACCCACTTTAAACTCCATTGGCTTCCACCGCACATCCGCGTAACTTTTCTGTCTACTACGGGCAGTCAACAACCTATTCTTAATCTGAACTATCATCTCTGTAGTCTCCCGGATCAATTCCAACATACAGGAGATCTACACTTCCTAGCATATAAAGCTTCAAACGGTGCAGCCTTAATACTAGAATGGTAACTATTGTTATACGAAAACTCTGCTAACGGCAAATGTTTATCCCAATTCTTACCAAAATCTAACACACAAGCTCTCAACATATCTTCTAGTGTTTGTATCGTCCTTTCACTCTGCCCATCAGTCTGGGGGTGATAAGCAATGCTCATGTCGAGATTCGTTCCCAAAGATCTTTGGAGAGATTTCCAAAAATTCGATGCGAATCTAGGATCTCGATCTGAAATGATCGATATAGGCACTCCATGCTTGCATAAAACATTCTCAAGGTATATACGAGTCAGCTTCTCCAGTGAGAACTGCTCTTTAACCGGAATGAAGTGTGCTGATTTGGTCAGTCTGTCGATAATAACCCAAATCGAGTTGTTTCCAGATGATGTTCTAGGAAGCTTGGTGATAAAATCCATCGTAATTCGCTCCCACTTCCATTCAGGAATCTTAGGCTGTTGAAGTAGTCCTGATGGCTTTTGATGTTCAGCTTTAACTCTAGCACAAGTCAAGCATTGAAGACATACATAGCAATATCAGCTTTCATATTCGGCCACCAGTACAACTTCTTCAAATCATGGTACATCTTATCAGATCCCGGATGAATGGAATACTTAGATTTATGGGATTCTAACATAATCAAGTCTCTTAAGCCTCCAAACTTAGGTATCCACATACGACCTCTTAAGCATTTCACTCCATCAGCTCTAACCTCTAAAGGATCTCCTTCTCCTCGGAACCCTCCATTAACAAAATTTTCCTTCTTACAAGCTTCTATTTGCGCATTTCTAATTTGCTCAGGCAAATTATTGTGCACGGTCAAGACTAGAGAACGTACCCTGATAGGCTCTCAATCTTTCCTACTTAACGCATCGGCAACAACATTGGCTTTTCCTGGGTGATATTTTATATCACAATCATAATCACTTAACAATTCTATCCATCTTCGTTGCCTCATGTTCAATTCCTTCTGATCGAGAATATACTGTAGGCTTTTGTGATCGGTGAATACCGTACACTTGGTGCCATACAGATAAAGTCTCCACAACTTAAGAGCAAAGACTACAGCTCCTAACTCAAGATCATGAGTAGTATAATTCTCCTCATTCTTCCTTAATTGCCTAGAAGCATAAGCTATCACTTTCTCTCGCTGCATCAAAACAGCTCCATAACCTCTAAGAGATGCATCACAATACACTACAAAATCTTCACTCCCGTCGGGTAATGATAAGATTGGCGCACTACATAATTTTTGCTTCAATGTCTGAAATGCTCCATCTTCATCACTTCCCCAAACGAAAGGTTTATTCTTCTGGGTAAGCTTAGTCAAGGGTTTAGCTATCAAAGAAAATTCTTTAATGAATCGCCTATAATAGCCAGCCAATCCTAAGAACTGTCGCACTTCCATTGGCGTTGTCGGTGCAGACCAATTCTTAATGGCTTCAACCTTTGCAGGATCAACATGAATTACATCTTTGTTAATCACATGACCAAGAAATTGCACAGAATCTAACCAGAAATCACATTTCGAAAACTTAGCATACAACTTTTCATCCTTCAACAAATTCAAAACAATCCTTAAATGTTCTCTATGTTCATCTTCATTCTTAGAATAGATTAGAATATCGTCGATAAACACAATCACAAATTTATCCAAGTAGGGCTTGCACACTCGATTCATTAAATCCATGAAAACCCCAGGTGTGTTAGTTAACCCAAATGGCATTACTTGAAATTCATAGTGTCCATAACGAGTTCTAAACGCAGTTATAGGAATATCTTCTTCACGGACGCAAAGTTGGTGATATCCTGACCGCAAATCTATCTTAGAATACACACTAGATCCTTGCAGTTGATCAAACAAATCATCAATCCTAGGTAAAGGATATCGATTTTTAATTGTCAACTTATTCAGTTCCCTATAATCAATGCACATACGGAAAGATCCATCCTTTTTCTTAACGAACAAGACTGGAGCTCCCCAAGGCGACGAGCTCGGTCGAATAAAACCTTTATCAGACAACTCCTTAAGTTGCTCATATAACTCCTTTAGTTCAGAAGGGGCTAATCGGTAAGGCGCACGTGCCACCGGTGCAACACCAGGAATTAAATCGTTTCGAAACTCTACTTGCCTTATCGGTGGAAGTCCGGGTAAATCTTTAGGAAATACCTCAGGAAAATCACAAATAATAGGTACATCTTCCAATCGTTTCTCCTTAGACTCATTCCCGGTCACTTGAGCTAAGAATAACTCACAACCGTTCCTGATGTACTTTTGGACTTTAATACATGAAACGATTTTCAAACGGGATTCACCTCGATTACCATCAATTACTAACGTTCTATTCCTAAGAGGAATCTTAACTTTCTTCTGTCCACATAAAATAGTAGCATTATTCAACGACAACCAATCCATACCAATAATAATATCAAAACTACCTAATTCTATCAACATCAAATCAATCGGAAAGGAATAGTTTAAGAGATTTAGAGAGCATCCTTCTAATAGCTTATTAGTTTTCACTAATTTACCATTAGCCAATTCCACCTCGTAACTGGTATTTATCTCAACAGGTTCAATGTCAATAAGGGCACTAAATTTAGTGGATACAAAGATCCTATCGGCACCCGAATTAAATAAAGCAACAGCATAATGATTGTTGAGTAAAAACGTACCGGTAACGACATTCGGATCCTCTTTCTTCACCTCAATTGTTCCAAGTTGATAGATACCACCCTGGGGGTTCCTTCCAGGTACAATCGCTTTCAACTTGGGGCATTCTGATTTCCTATGACCTTCTTCATTACAGTTGAAGCAAATGGTTCCCTTCTTACACCTTTCAACCTTGTGTCCAAGCTTTCCGCAATTTCGGCACTTCCAGCAGTCGCCAGCATGCCTCTTGTTGCCACACTTAGGATATCTATCATCGTTGCGTGGTGTGTTGTTGGTAAGAGCATTTGCATTCCCCTTTCTCTGGTTCTGACGGCGATTGAAATTCTTCCTATTATCACCTCTATCTACACGATCACCGTCTCCCTTTCTTTTCTCACCAACACGGGCTTCATCTTCCATATCCTGAATTATCTGTCCAATGAGTTGGTAAGCCATTCGAACAGCATCATCAATGGTCAGTGGTTTAGATGATGTCACGTCCCCCCCGGATATTCCTGGTCAACCCTTTAATATATTGCTCAATTCAGATTTCTTCGGGTTCCACCAATCGAGGACATAGCAAGGCCAACTCATGGAATCGGTTTGTGTAACTATCAATGTCCACACCTTTCATTCTCAAATGAATCAACTCTTGTTCTAACCTAATGATCACACTACGGGGACAAAACTCCAAAGTCATCCACTTCTTAATTTCAGCCCAAGGAGTAGCATTAGCAGCATCAGGACCCATGAAAGCAATTCTCCCATTCCACCAAGTCAACGCACGACCTTTAAGATTAGCCATAGCAAAAGTCACCTTATCTTCCTCCTTACACTTACTAATTCGAAACACCGACTCAATCTTCTCAATCCACTTGCTTAATCCTACAGCACCTTCAGTTCCATTAAAAGGTAGAGGTTCACACTTCATGAACGTCACATAAGTACAACCACCAACTCCAGGTGCATTAGTTCCAAGTCCTCCTACATTTCCTCCAGCATTATCATTTACATTATTAGCATTCACATTCACATTAGTACCGCCAATTCCACTACCGCCAGCTCCACTACCTCCAGCTTCATTTCTAGCATTTGTCATAAATTCAGTCATAGATGCGGTAACTTGCTCTGTAATAATCCTACGTACATCATCCTCAGTCACAACCTTCTTGGGCGGCATAGTTCTATAATTTCACAATTTCAAAGTATTAAGCATTCACCCAACAAGGGATTCATATAATATGGATTGAATTCATAATCAAGATACAAATAAGGCACAATATGGAATTCAAGACAAGATACATATTTCATTCGATTTGAAACAAAAGTATTGTCTTAGTTACATCCCATATCAAAGTTCTAGCACTATATATACTCAAAATTCGTGCCAAGTCTACTACTAATAAGTCGGTTCAGTCAAAGCTACAAAAGTACAAAAGATACAAAGGTCACTACTAAATACAGACTGGTCTACTGAGAACCGCCAGATGGTCTATCATCCATCGTCTTCTGTATCTTTGTCGGACGATCACTAGACACATCTTCAGCTGGGCGCTTACGGATCATTCCTCTTTCAACCATGTCAGCATAAAATCTACTATTCCAACCCACGGATATATTCAACTCCTTTTCAGCTTTCTCACGCATCGCACGAGCCACACTCAACTGAATCTCCATAGAATTCACCTTTTTCTTCATTTCAGCAAACTCACCACTTTCTAACACTGATAACCTCCTAAAAGCCTCATTCAAACCACGTTCTACATCAGTCAAATCCAAACTAAGCAATTACCGCTCTTTCTCACCAACCTTAGTCTTCGACTCCAAATAAGCAACTTGAGTCTGAACAACACCTAATCCAATCTCTGTCATACTACTCTTAACACGGGAAGCATCTAGATCACGTCTCAAGGCCCATGGTGCAAGACCATCAATATGAGTAGCCTCTCGAGTATTAGACGACTCTCCTATCACACGTATATGAGTAGCAATACCATCAGTACCGTCAGGTGCATTGTCATCCTCATCCTTCTCTGATTCAGAATCAGATTCAGACGATTCAGACATTTCATCCCTAGGTAGCTCAACCTCGGAATCAGACAAATAAACTGGTGGGGGTAAAGGCTCGCCCTCTAGAACATCATAAGGGTAAATAAGCTCGGCTTCCTTATCATCATCGACCTCAACGTCTATACCTACATCCTCCTCGACATCCTCGTCGTCAATCTCATCATTTAAATTATCTAACCCAATCTCCTCATCATTCTCAATATCAACATTATCAATCTCATTCTCTACCATATCAACCTGAGGGGCAATCTGATCTCCTAGTCCTATCTCGGGCTCGGGATCCTCAAATGGTTCCTCCTCATCATCCATATCATAATCTACTAAGTCTAAATAAGGATCATCATCTACATTAGGTTCGGGAATAGCATGGTTTTCTACAGGAATATTAGGGTCAGCCATGACAATCTGCATTTATATATATATCTCGTATTAGGATAACATACTATTTAAACAATTACATACTGAAATCACGATATATACATATATATAAATTAAAATATATATATCAAAATATATATCTTCTCAATAGGGCTTGTTGGTAACGTCGGAGATCTCTGGCACCGTTATAGTCAAAAGATTTTTCAAATATTTTCTCAAATGTTCATAGTTAAAAGATTTTGAAAAGTTTTGTTCAAAACCTTGGTTTTTAAAATCTTTTGTTCTCTATAACGAGAGCTCTGGTACCAAACTGTAACACTCTCAATTTTCGTATCGGAACAGCGGAAGGGTCTTTTAGAGTGTTACGGGATAGCACAATAACTCCAATCATAGACAACACATAAAAATGGTTGTACAAGGTTTAACATACATTCATTCGATAAAAAGTTATAAAGTATACAACAGGTCCCAAATTATACAGGTCATTAAGTTTACAAAACATAGATCGAATGAACATTTTAAATATTATGTGGGCCATCAGGGTCGATCTCCATCCGGATTACCTTCAAGCAAAATCATCATAATCTTCCTCATCGGAGCTTGAATCATCATCATAGGCATCATAAATTGGTGGAGAATCATATATGGGTGGAGGATCCAAATTGGAGAGAGAATCATCCACATTATCTTGGAAAAGTGGATTATCATTGAGAGGCTCGAAAAGAGGATTGTTGTAGACGATAAAATCATCAAGCACATTAAACATATTCGCCGATTCTCTTCTATTGACTTTACTTGTAAGCGTCCCCATTTTAAACACTTGTGCATCATCCCTGACTCTTAAGATTAGTTCACCTTTAGCAACATCTACTAAAGCTTTTCCGGTTCTCAAAAATGGCCGTCCAAGTATTAACAGAATACGAGGGTCCATTTCATAATCAACAACGACGAAGTCGACCGGAAATGTGAAGGTACCAACTTTAATAAATACATCTTTGGCAATACCAACGGGGTAAGCGAGAGTTCGATTTGCTAGCTCAAGAGTCATCTTTGTTGGTGTAAGATCGGGTAATGATAACTTTTTCCAAACACTTAAAGGCATCAAATTAATACTTGCCCCGAGATCGGCTAAGGCAGTACATTCGTCGGTTTGGTGAAAAGTACATGGTAGCACAAAACGACCGGGATCTCCAAGTTTTTCCGGAAGTTCTTTAAGAAGGATTGCAGAACAGTTTTCATTCAATTAAGTATTAAAAAACTCGGCCATATTTTCCTTCTTATTAAGCAATTCCTTAAACATCTTGACAAATTGTGGCATTTGGGCGAGAGCTTCAACAAGGGTAAAGGTGACGGTCATGCCTGTTGGGTCAAAAAGTTGATGTGGCAGAAACTCAAAATCGAAGAAAATATCAAGTAATATGTTCAAGCATTGACAAGAGCAATCTGGGCGTTGACAAGAGCAATTCAGGCGTTGACAGAAAGTCAACAAAAGTCAAACGCAGTCAAAAAGTCAAACGCTGATGGATATTGAAGATTTGATGGAGAATTCTATTTAGGGAATATATTGAGTATATTATTTATGATATACACAATATATAGTTTATTTAAATAGAATATTTAGATGTTTATTTGATTTGATCTCTTGTAGATTCTGTTCCTTCCACTATAAAAGGAACAAGAGTCTTAGGTTTTATACATAATTCAATTCATACAATGTAAACCTAAAGTGTGTGTCGCACTAGACGTGGGATTCAATGTATACACGTCTAGTGGTTGTTTGTTATTAATATAATGAGCAACCCAATTGTTTTAATTCATGTGTTCTTTGTGTCCAAACACCTTGTTATGATCATTGTTCTTATTCCGCTATGTTATCATATGAACGATGATCAACCTAGATATAATGGTTCATAACCATTGAGTCTAACGATCTATGGACTCCACAATTGGTATCAGAGCCTAAGGCTCTTGATATCTAGGTCCGACGAGGTGTTCGTGTATGGTGAAGAAAAGAAAAATTCGTATGGATTTTTCTGGACGTTTTTGTGTGCGCAACAGCATTCAGAAGGGCATAACTTTTTATTGAACCGTTGGATCGCCACGAAATTTTATATGTGTGTTCTACATACATATATCTAGATATACACTGAAGGGATTGTCGAGATCTATCCCAAAGAAAAAGTTATTAAGCGTCGAAGTCAGCAGGGGTCATATGCTGTTTTCTGTGAACAGTAATAGTAAAAACGCGATTTCTCATTCGTTAACCGTTGGATCGTCGTAAAATTTGATCTGTAGGTTCTTGACACTTATGTCTAGGATCTGACCGAAGGGATCTTCGATCTGAGCATTTATGAAGAAGTTATTCGCTGTCGAAGTTCACTGCAGTTTATGAATTTTCACATGAAATAATGATTTAGGGTTTATAAAACCCTAGATCAATTAGCCGCTGATGGGAGTTATTTAGACGCTGATAGATGTTGGTGTGACGCTGACAAGGTTTAAAGTTGGCGCTGATGTTTGTTATTTAGGCGCTGACAGGCTTAATTTAGGCGCTGACAGGCTTAATTTTGACGCTGACAGAATAAGTCAACGCTGATAGGTTGACAGTGTTGTCCGATATATACATTTTTAAACGCTGACAAGTGTTGTCTGATATTGGACAACACACAGTGTTCATATCTTGGACAGTGAAGGATATTGGACAACACAAGGTTTGCTGCTGTTTGAGAAAATTAGTACGTTTTGAGCACACAAAAAGGAGGAATTTACACACAAAGGTACATGGAATCTCCGTTTTAATTTAGAATATCATGATGATATTTATGGATCGGATATGTTTGAAAGGGATTAATGATTTTTAAGTAAGTTAGCAACAATTCATGAAGAATTTTATTGGATTATGTAATCGGGATAGCCTTGTGAAAGAGTTATTCGCTTACATCTTTTACATATGAAGATAATGACTTGTCATGAAGAGGTGTTAGCTTAAGGGGAAGAATTCTTATGGTAAGTTTGATGATTGAAGAAGATTTTCGCGAGGTTATGTTCTATCATATCTTGAAAGTAATTAGCATGACAACTAACTTTCAAGGTAACTTGTTCGTGCTTACATGGTTGGTGATGAAGACTTGTCATATCTAGCAAGCCAATTGCTATCACTTGAAGGAGTTACATTATCGTGCTCAGTGTCTCACATAGGATGAGGATTTTTGACAAACGGATCGAGGTCTACTTATACTTTGTACCATGAGTATAAGTTCTTCATCACATAGATAGTACAAGACATGGAACATAGGTTTGGGTTACTCTACTTCTACATCAAAAATATTATATTAATTGTTCTTCAAGATCATTACACAGAGCCTACATTTGGAGAATCTTCAAAGATTGCATACATTGTTTACTTTCCTGTTGATGTGACAAAAAGGGGAAGAAAATACGTGCTACACTTGAGGGGAAGCAACTTGAAGATCATGTACAACTTACAAGAGATATACATAGAGTTTTGCCACCATCAACTAGGGGAAGATTGTTGGGTCAAAAAGTTGATGTGGCAGAAACTCAAAATCGAAGAAAATATCAAGTAATATGTTCAAGCGTTGACAAGAGCAATCTGGGCGTTGACAAGAGCAATTCAGGCGTTGACAGAAAGTCAACAAAAGTCAAACGCAGTCAAAAAGTCAAACGCTGATGGATATTGAAGATTTGATGGAGAATTCTATTTAGGGAATATATTGAGTATATTATTTATGATATACACAATATATAGTTTATCTAAATAGAATATTTAGATGTTTATTTGATTTGATCTCTTGTAGATTCTGTTCCTTCCACTATAAAAGGAACAAGAGTCTTAGGTTTTATACATAATTCAATTCATACAATGTAAACCTAAAGTGTGTGTCGCACTAGACGTGGGATTCAATGTATACACGTCTAGTGGTTGTTTGTTATTAATATAATGAGCAACCCAATTGTTTTAATTCATGTGTTCTTTGTGTCCAAACACCTTGTTATGATCATTGTTCTTATTCCGCTATGTTATCATATGAACGATGATCAACCTAGATATAATGGTTCATAACCATTGAGTCTAACGATCAATGGACTCCACAATGCCGGTAATCTTGTTCAAAAAGTTAGAGACTTGAACGTCATTCTTAGTCAGAATTCTAGCTTTGTTCAGCCGAGAAGGATAAGGAATGCTGGGGTTAGGTGGTGTAGGTGTAGAAGGTGAAGGTTAAGATGTTGAAGGTGTAAAGGTGGAAGGTGGGGTTGGTGGAGGATTCTTCTTGGGTACTTCTTCATGACGAGGCGGAGACGGTAATGGTGAAATAATACTAGGTGTGGGAGTAGGAGGGATAAATGGTGGTGGAAGCGGTGTAGATGGAGTAACTGGGGGAGGGATAGATGGTCCTATTAAAGTTGCTCCACTGCGTGTAGTAATAGAACTCACATTCGCTCTCGGGTTGGTGACGGTGTTTGAAGGAAGTGAGCCCGAAGTAGATGGTTGATTACCTTGAAAGAAGCTAGCCATCATATTCTTCAAATCATTCGTTTGAGTGCTGATAGAAGTTTGCATATCATGACGAAGCTCGGTTCTAATATCATTTCCTTGTTTAGTAATATCATCTTTCAAGGTGATGATTTGGCTTTGAAGATTGTTAACTAGCTCTCGTTGGGTTTTCATGAAAGTTTCAACATCGTGATTGATGGGTGGAGGTTGGGGAGCGGGTGGGTGATATGGAGTAGAAGCGCGAGGTGGGTTTGGAGTGCTTCTATTGTATTTGTTGGGGTTGTGGTTTTGAGGAGAAAAACCGGGTGAAAGATAATTGGTAGAACGGTAACTTAGCAAATTTCGATCACCTTGAGGCCGGGCTTGGTAATTTTCCATTGAATAATTACCATAAGCCGCATACACGTTTTCCGGATTGCCTTGAGTAGAAGGACAATCGGTGTATGAATGAGCACCGCCGCAAGTCTCGCAAGAAATTGCTACCGCTTTAACTTGTTGTTGTTGATTGGTAGCGATGAGCAAGATATTTTTGTTCATTTCGGCCATCATGCGGGTGAATTCGGTCATATCGGGGTTTGCTGAAGTAAAAGAAACATTAACTCTCGGATGATTCCTTGAAGATGCTGATGAATCCTAATTTTTGTGATGAGTAGTCATGTTCTCAATAAGCTCTCTACACTCCTCGGGTCTTCTTTTCATAAATGTGCCACCGGCGGCTGCATTAATAGTATCACGATCACGAAAAGTTAAACCATCGTAGAAAGTATCAATCAACGTAACGGGGAGCATGTTGTGGTTTGGACATAGATCGATCAAAACATTATATCTTTCCCAAGCATCAAAGAGAGATTCATCCGGTTCTTGCATGAAACCGTTGATTTGATTCCGAAGGCTCGTGACCATGGATGGTGGAAAATAGCGCGACAAAAATCGTTGAGTCATGTCGTCCCAAGTATGAATGGAATTCTTCGGGAGACGATCAAACCATCTTTCGGCGTGGTGTGATAAAGTATGTGGAAAGAGCTGAAGGCGAAGGACATCCATAGTAACACCGGGCAACTTCATGCTTTGAGTAATAGTGTTAACAACTAAATGTTTAAGGGTATTAAGGTAATTACTTTTAGTTCTCCTTTTTTTTCTCCCTCTCATTACTAAACGTACGGATACCCCTCTATATTTTCACTCTCTCGTTCCTTTTAATTTCTGCACAAATATAATACATGTATCCATGTCAATTTTAAAAGATGTATTTATTAGAAGATGAATCAATTTGTTTCTTTTAAGAGGAATGCTAGAGCCACAAAAAAATTCATACAAAAAGTTTTACAAAAATGTGTCTTATGATTAGTGGTGTTTCATATTTACTTTTCAATTCTCTCTCATATGTGTAACCAATAGTTTACAAGACACATCATTATGTGGATTTTATTTTGTAAAGCTTTTGTGGTTTTAGTTTTTCCCTTCTTTTAAATGATAATGCATCGGATAAAGTTGATCCATCATTATCTATATACGTAATTGTCTTGAGATCACAATTAATAAATGCATCGCTATAGCTAGATGCATTAATTTGTATTTAAGAAGTAACATTCTCGAAATGACACCATTCATACAACGTTTCAATGCAAATATTCGATAGATGGATGGATTGGTTACATCTAATCCGGTTAACAAGACATCAGATGCATCGATTATCGATAGATGCGTGGATTGGTCGCATCTAATCCCGTTAGCAAGCATCAATATACCGTAGATTAGGGATGAGCTCGGGACCAATCCCGTCCCGATCTCGTCCCGATTTAGTGCTCCCGATTTTTTCCCGATCTAAAAAGTTATGTACTGATCCCGTACCCGAACGGAATTCGGGTATCGGTACCGGTACGGGTATCGGTACCGGTACCGGGAAATCGGTATTTTCTCGTTTTTTTCGGGAATTTCCCGATTTGGTACCGATCCCGTACCGAATTAGTGGTCCCGAATTTTTTTTCACCTTATTTTGTAGTCCCGATCCCGTACCGAACGGGATTCGGGTATCGGGAATCGGTACGGTTCCGGGAACGGTTCGGGTTCGGATTCGGGATTCGGGTCAAAATGCTCATCCCTACCGTAGATGCATCGATAATCGATAGATTCATGGATTGGTCGCCTCCAATCCAATTAACATGCATCACTATATAATAGATGCATCGATAATGGATATATAATTGATGCATCTATAAGAAACTAACAATTCGAAAATATAAAGATGCCATCGATAATAAACTTAGAGTTAGAAAAACTAGATGCATATTATTTTGTTCAACAGGTTTGTTAGAATTATTCCTTCATGATGTAACAATATAAATCTAGTTGCCTAGAATTTGGAAACATGCACCAACCTTGCATCTCGTATACACAAAATTGCATCTACATGGTACTTACGAATTTGTTTATAATCAATTCTTGATTCAACACAATACCAACCCATTTAAAATCAATGCTGCGTCGAATTGTATAATAAAAAATAAGTCGTGCATCTCGTTAGATGCTTGTGTTGATCGTAAAGATGAACGTACTGTATGCATCAAAATATTATTAAATATGAATTGTATGTATCTAAAAATTACGTAATCGTTCATACCTTGTATACAAAAATTAGTTAGATGCATGTGTTGATTGTATATGTGAATTGTATGCAGCTAATGATTTTTTTAGAAAGGCGCATGCATCTAAAGTTACTTAATATGATATTCCGAACGTTGTGGCATGTGTGCATTGGTTTAAATTGAAGTTAAACGTGTGTTTGTAATCAATAAAATAATTTCAAATGGTTATTGACGTATGGTGCCTTTGAATTTGTTAGGGTAGTAAGTCAGTTTTACTACTATGCCCTCATCTACCTAATAAAACATCTAACTATTTACATTAATGCCACTCCTTACTTTTAGCCATTGATCATTTAATCTATGGTTCATATTACTTCTTACTCTTCTTATTTTAACTAATATTCTTACCGGATCTTTACTCTATATATATATATATATATATATATATATATATATATATATATATATATATATATATATATATATATATATATATATATATATATATATATATATATATATATATATATATATAGAGAGAGAGAGAGATGGGATCAAGAGAAAACATGATCTTAAAAAAAAACCTAGAAAACCCTCTTCTACCCGTTGGATCAAACCATCTTCCCCTCCTTTTTTTTCCTCCCAAACTCCAGGGACTATTTTGTTAATTTTTAAATTTTACAAGGTATGTTTGGTAACAATCATATAACTTCCTAACTGTTTCAATTTTCTTAATTTTATTGACGCTCGATGGTTTCTTTTATAGAAACACGTCTTTCTTTATTTTTTAAACGATTCTTACGTTTTGTTCAACGGTTCTCTTAACATGCCTGGTTCTTTGTCCGATGTTTCTTTATACAGTGAGACAAAAACCAAATTGTTCACCCATCTTGTTTTTTTATTCTTGTTTCTCGTACAGTTGCTTTTGCATTACGAATACGTACATATATCTAAGCACTAATTCTATTTCAAAATTCGGATCCCGCATAAAAGAATTACACACGAATACAAAATGGAACAAAGTGTTTTTATAATAGTTTACGTTCCTTCTCGCTATAACCATAGAAAACACCATTTACTGACCACGTTCGCTTTTTAATTTTCGATGGGGGTTAATAACAGCTTTATCCACATTGCCTCAACCATCTTGGATGCTTATTGAGTCGGGTTATGAACATTGATCATTTTTATAAATAGTCCATGTAGATTCAGATTAGTGAGGCGGCACATAATACGATGGTATGGCCGGAGAACTTGTTCAGTAGCGGCAAAAGCGTCTATAGTTGGAGAATTTGCCGCAAAAACAACGACCAGTGGAGACGTGAAGAGATCAATTTTAGTCTGCACAATTCACAATATACCAGATTTTTTATTAATTTAAATTCACGACTCTAGTGTATATTACAATCAGTTGGCGCATATACAAAATTCTATAGTCATATAATCACAGTCGCATACAATTCGGCTGAACCCGATAACTAAACCCTATTGTTCAGATATTGCACTAGTCATTTAATAGCATAGACACACTTTCAAACTAAATTTATGTTACATATTTCTGCAGACCTACAAGATACACAACTCAAATCAAATTAGTTACCCAAGTTTTTACTAAAAAACTGGCTGAAACTGATAAATATCTTCAGCTTTAAAACGGATGCACTAAAGTACACAAACATATGCAATTAAATAGTCATTTCTAAAATGTTTTTAAAGGTGATAGGGAAATATATTGTTTATAATTTGCTTAACTTTGAAGTTAGGGACCCTTGTCATCATAAACATTAACAAACAGTGAAAAGCCAAAATGGCTACCTTAATCATTAACTTACATGTTTGTTTTTTTATGATCGTAAATCTCAAAACTATGATTTAAGATTCTAATTAAACTTACGAACAGGTACCGGTGTAATACCACTGAACATACTTGTAGAAGGCAGTAGCGAGTGAAAATTTAATAGGGATAAAAGGAGTACCTTGTATAACCGATGGAACTGGTTTGCCTAATACTCTTACTGACTAGTACTCGAGAATCAAGCCCCATTCCACTGCATAAGAAAATATACATACTATGAAACGGTGATTTAAAATATGGCATACAGAGTTTATATGAGTGCTCATAGTTCAACAATTACGTAATATCATAACACCAGTAGTCATACCCTATTTTTATGTAGTAATTCCCTTAACCTCATATAGTAGTAGTTTTCGTCTACGTGAAAACTTTCATAATTGTACAATGCTTATTTATGACATCTATCGAAAAGACTAAAAATATCCTTACCCATTCCACAAAACACCTCAGGAACATCAAAAGGAGCTGAACCGTTCCCTGAGCAAATATGAGACAAGTTATTAGCAAACTAAAGTAAAGAAATTCAAGGAAACCAAATCACTACACCTAACAAGAAACTAATTACCAGTAGCTAACAAACGACACATCAGTTGCACGCTACAATGCCTGCTACAGTACTTGCTAACTTGTATCCATGTGCTTCATATTTGCCCTGAGTTCGCTCCCAGAAATATACAGTGCCTGCTACAGTCCTGCTCCAGTACCTGCTATAATACCTGCTACATTACCTGCTACAGTACCTTCTACAGTACCTGCTACAGTACCTGCTACAATACTGATGCAACAGTAGTTAATTTATTCCAGTATGTACGTTGTTGTGTTGAAATAATAAAACTAAAAATCCAAATTACATGGATACCACAGACGCAACTTAACAGCAGGTAGGCTAATACCCGAATCATGTTGATACCCGGTCCTAAACCAAAACAGCTAATACCTTTTCCTAGTACTAAACAAAAACAACTAATACCTAATTTTTTTAACATATTCAGATTACATTGACTTCCTTAGGTTTCTTATTTTCAGCAAGTGTATCACATGGTCGACAAATGTTTAAAATGCATTCAATGTGATTACTTACCATTTATAATCCTTGTCAAAGGGTATATTTTGTAAACTAACAGAACATACTTTGTAAGTCTAAAAAAGCTGAAAACTAAACTGACCCGTGACCCGTAACCAGATGAAATGGTTTGCCAAATAACAGATGCAACAAATTTGCAAACACAAATGCAACAAATTTTGTCAAAACAGATGCAACGAATTTGGCAAAAAAAACAGATGCAACAAATTTGCAGACACGGATGCAACAAATTTGCAGACATAGATGCAACAAATTTGTAGACACAGATGCAACAAAAATTAATAATCATAGGCAACAAATTTTGTCAAAACAAAGGCAACAATATTTGGTAAAACATATGCAACAACATTTACAAAACCACGAAAACATATAAGACGGATGCACGAAAAAATTATAAAACGGATGGACGAAAAAAATTATAAAACGGGTGCACGAAAAAAATTATAAAACGGGTGCACGAAAAAAATTATAAAACAGATGCACGAAAAATATATAAAATAAATGCACGAAAATTATTTCATTAAACTGCAACTTAGAATCAACTGATGTGTAAAATATCTAGTACTACATTTTATCTTATCACCGGTATGCGTCTCAACTATTTACTCTACCCTACAAATGGGTGCATGAAAATAACAATACTACAGTATCTTTAGTGCTTCCTAGTTCATAAAGGTTTATATTGGTTTCTTATTTTTACATACAAATTTCATAAACAGTAAAAAATAAATAAAAAATACAGTACAACTTACAGTTCCATAAATATTTAATTTATTTTTTACGCCTCTTATTTAGTGTTCATAGACTTAATCTGGTCGCTGAAAACGAATATAACTAAATAAAACAATTAATATGAACAGTTAGGACACTTACACTTTTAATAGTGGTTTTCGATGGTGGTTTTCGGTGGTGGCTTCCGATGATGGCTTCTGATGGTGGCTTTCGATTGTGGCTTAGATGGTGGTTTTTGGTGATGGCTTCTGATGGTAGATGGTGTTTCGGATTATAAATGGTGGGCTCTGGTATTAATGGTTGTGATGGTGCTGCTAATCGATGGTGATGGTGGTTTTGAGATTAGATTGATGTTCTGCAGACACAGATGCGACAAATTTTGCAGACATAGATGCAACAAATTTTGTAGACACTGATGCACCAAATTATGCAGACACAGATGCAACAAATTTTAAAGACACAGATGCAACAAAATTTATAGACACAGATGCAACAAATTTTGAAGACACAGATGCAACAAATTTTACAGACACAGATTCAACAAATATCAATAATCATACACAACGATGCATCATATTTTTTAACACATAGATGCACTGTCATTTTTAACACACAACTGCATTAGCGTATTATCACACAGATGCATTATCTTTCTATTGTACATATGCATTCTATTATTAACACATATACATATTCTAATCGCTTAAGCTATACACGTTACCCTAAAAGGATTTCTTTTTTCTATAAATATGTGCCTTACATCTAACAATACTCATACACACCTTTCTGAACACATTAGTTATAAACCGATTCCTTAGTCACATATATACTATATGTATGCTCCATTTTGAACTCGTACATCGTTCTGAAATCATTTTTTATATATATGCGCCTTACCTCTAACAACAAATTATAAACAACTAACTTTAGAATCACATTTTTTTAATTTTAATTTTTCTTAAAAAATCAGGAAAACCATCTCATATTAATTTAAATAACACAAAAATAAAAAAATAAAAATAAAATCAAAAACTCAAAGAAAATTATGTAAAACTTACAGTCATCTAAATCATCCACTGCTTGTCCTTGTAATTTCTCCCATGCCTGCGGACTTCTTCTAATTAATGAAAATACAAATAGTTAATATATCATTTCTAAACAAAATAAAAAATTATTGATACTAATAAATCGGGTCACTTAGGATTTTCATTTTTTTTCACCATTTTTGATTCAAAATAAGGGCGTTATAATGATCGATCGCGCCTGTGTGTGATTTTATTATGATTTGTTATGATTTACGAGTGATTTTGATGATCAATCGCGTGTGTGTGTGTGTTTCGATGTTTACGAGGTTAGAGTGTGTGTTCTGATCGGATAAAAGAGTTAGTTGTGAGTTATGTTATGTAATTTACACTTCTAACCCTCCGTTTTATTATTAATTTTCGTTATATACCCTCCGGTTTGATATGTTTCAAAAGCCGCCCTGTAGTTTGTTTTCTATGTTTTCTACGAAAAGGAGGTTTTCTCTAGAACCCATCCCTATATATATATATATATATAGAGAGAGAGAGAGAGAGAGAGGGGGGATATTGTAAGAGAATTTTTAAAATTGTTAAAACGAGAGCTAGTATAAACCGTTGGATCATTTGTTTTATTGTAGATGAGTTTTATTATTTCTGAATGGCATTGTTGTAATTAACATGAAAACATAAGGGTTGTATGTATCATATTAAAAAAATGATTTCCCTCGTTTAATTTGAGGTTTAAAGACTGCAGTTACAAGTGGTGGTGATCATATCATTCTGATACATAAATGAACACCACAATTACCCACCAAACACATTTTGACCCCGTAGATAATGCCCAAAAAATTAATATATCAAATCAACAAGAATCATCACATTGCTATTTTTCGGGGATGATACATCAACCCAATTAAATATCGGATCAACGTTATCAAAGTCTATAGCTAAAGATTGGGGATTAGGGTTTTAACCAATCAATTGTATCAATTGGGTATAAATAATGTCTTCACCAACAACAAGTAGCACAGATTCACAGCCAATTTCAATTTTAACTGGTAAGGGCATTTCGTTTTTAAGTAACAATTTGACAAGAAAATATATGTTTCTAATCAAGATTTACATGTGGGTTTTTCAGTGAGAAGAAGCTGGAGGTTGTCAATGATGAAAGCAGAAAGTGGTGGAATCAATGGTGTAATCAATTTATCTGATGCGCCAATGAAGGAGGTTGTACCAGGTAACTTTGATCCTTTGATTAACTTTATTCCTTTTTGTTTATGTTTTTGGCGTTCTATATATCTAAAAGGGTACAATAAAACATAGTGAATCCAATATAAAAACATGTATACAAAAACGATAGATCTTGATACACATATCGAAACCAACAGCGGAACCTGGTACATCACTTTATTCAAGGTTTTGGGTATCACTATCTACCCGGACCTATTGTGTCACCAGTTGGTCACATCAAGTGAATATGACCCGGACCTATTGTGTCACCAGTTGGTCACATCAGTTGGTCACATTCAAGGTTTTGGGTATCACTATCTACCCGGACCTATCAGTAACCGGTTTACACATTTTAGTTAAGTTCGGATAAAAGGGTGTACCGGGAACCAATCATGTTTGGATACAGAGATAAAGTGATGTATCAGTAACCGGTTTAACATTTTAGTTAAGTTCGGATAAAAGGGTGTACCGGGCACCAATCATGTTTGGATACAGAGATAAAGTGATGTATTGTGTCACCAGTTGGTCACATCAAGTGAATATGACCCGGACCTATTGTGTCACGAGGTTACTGACCCGGACCTATTGTGTCACGAGGTGTTTTAGTGGAAGTTAAATACGAGGTTACAGATACCTGGTACATCACTTTATTCAAGGTTTTGGGTATCACTATCTACCAGGACCTATTGTGTCACCAGTTGGTCACATCAAGTGAATATGACCCGGACCTATTGTGTCACCAGTTGGTCACATCAGTTGGTCACATTCAAGGTTTTGGGTATCACTATCTACCCGGACCTATCAGTAACCGGTTTACACATTTTAGTTAAGTTCGGATAAAAGGGTGTACCGGGAACCAATCATGTTTGGATACAGAGATAAAGTGATGTATCAGTAACCGGTTTAACATTTTAGTTAAGTTCGGATAAAAGGGTGTACCGGGCACCAATCATGTTTGGATAAAGTGATGTACCAGGTACCAATGTAGTCGAATGTAGTCGAATGTTTGGATAAAGTGATGTACCAGGTACCAATGTAGTCGAATGTGTATCAGGTTACGACAGTTCACTTTGTAGTCAAATGTAGTCGAATGTGTATCGGGATACTTTGTAGTCAGATTACTTTGTAGTCGGATGTGTATCCGGTTAACAGTTATGTTTCTTGTAAGTGACGATTGACATGTAAACTTTAATACATGTATTAATTTGATACATATTTATACGGTACATAGTTGGATACATTTGATCACATGGTTTAGATAGTAATCGCGATTTTTTGGTAATTAAATATGTAGGCTTGGTGGAACACGCTAGTGATCAATGGATGAAGGGAGGTGACGATAACAGCGGCAAGAATAATGAAGCTTATACTGAAAAAATTAGTGGTGACCGTGGTTTGGAGTGTGGTGATGCTGGTTTGGGGAAGAAGGACCATGAAAAGAAGGAACGTGGAAAGAAAAGTAAGTTTTTTAATGTGGCAGAAAAAGAGTGTGGTGATGGTTTGGGGAACAATGATAGTAGGAAGCGAAAGTTAGAATTAAATAACAAAAAAGGAAAAAAGACAGCTACTGATGAGGCCGCGGTCTTTGAGAAACCTGATAGTGACGAGGCTGACGTGAATAATGTTGGAGAGGGAATGGTCAATCAGTTGCCCAATCCTATTTGTAAGGCACCTGATAGGGTACGTGCACGTGTAGCGTTGTGTTCATTGCATAGATTGATACCCAATCTATCACCACAACAGAAGAAAGATATAAATGAGATGGGATTAGGAGATGTGCTTGATTTTAAGATAAAGGATGTACCGGGGCGTCTTAGTTATGGGCTACTCGATAATTTTAATGAATAAACGTGCACGTTGAATGTGAATGGTAGAACGATACCTATTACGAGGGCAACAATTAAAGATGTTCTTGGTGTACCTATGGGGAATTTGTATGTTGACACACGTGATGAAGCGGACTACAGGCACCATTTGGTGATTGAATGGAAGAGACAGTTTGGTAGGAAGGAAAGGTATTACCATACCCCACTTGAGCAACTAATATATACACAAACAGGAGGAGGATGGTGGTTTAGGATAAATTTCTTAATTTTATATTTGACGTCAATTGGGGAAGCCAACAAGAATGCTACATGTAACTTAAGGTTTCTCCATGGTATGAATGAGGACATTCCTATCTATAAATTTGACTGGTGTACATTCATACTTGAGTGTCTGATTAGGACTAAGAAGAACTGGGTCAGAAACTCACACTACACCGGCCCAATAATTGTTCTGCTGGTATGGTTTTCTCTGATATTACATTAATTTTTTTTGTTTTTGGTGTTCAACATATAACTAACTGATGTACCAATAACCGGTTATTGAAATGTTTCTTTCCCTGACAGATTTTGTATGCCTCCTCACTGCCCATCAAGACAAAAACAGAGAGGGTTATGTTTCCTTTGGTCAACAATTTCACTGATGAATTGTTGGACAAGCTCGAGGTCGATAGATTCAGTACGACAAATGTGGAGGTAAGTATTATTTTTTTATTACGTTATATATTAACTAGTTTTTATGTTAATATGGTACATTGATTGATTGGTTGCTGATGTATCGGGTTATAATGCAGGAAGTTAAAAAGAGTGTCGCGGAAAAATTTAAAAAGGCTACTGATCTTATTGGTGAAGCTGATAACGCATTAGATGATGCGCTTGACCAAAATCCAAATGATAAAGATTTAATACAATTAAGGGACCTACGAAATGTGTTATTCGGGTCACGTACCTATTCTGAGCCAGACAAAGATATTCCAAAACAGAACGAACAAGATGGTGATATTCCACAACAGAATGAAAACGAGTCCACGCTGGGAAAAGACACGAGCAGAAGTTATGTTGAGCCATTCCCGTACACTCAGGTGTATGGGACCCCGACTGCATACGTTGCGTATGCTGAAGAAGTAGAATTAGAAATAAGCAACAAAGAGAAAAAACTAAGGAGTGTCGATGTCGATATTCCAACGTTTGATTTGGGCTTTTCTACACCCCCACCTGCTGCAGCAGCTGTGTCGGGAAATGCTGATGATATAGTTGCACTTACGCCATACAATATTTGTGAGGCAAGACCGATACAAAGCATCCCCCCTGTTGTTGCACCTAGAAGGAGTCAACGTAATGTTCGACCATCAGAAGTCTTACGTTCCCCTTACGTAGTCAGGGAAGTTTATGTGTGTGGTACATTGTCTACTCATGAAAGGAGAGCAGCGTACTGTTTGATCAGCGGTCGATTCTCGCAAACGTAAGTATACGTTTTAAAGTAAAATGATATTGTTGAATATAAGTATTGAACATTTGTGTTTATTATTTTATATTTTTGATGTAGGGACGTTTTGTTCAGGACCGCTTATGTGACTGGCTATAGGGGTGAATTGGAAACCTTGTGCCCGAGTATAATGATATCAAGTGGAGTTATCGACATGTTCACCAAGGTTCTGAATCATGCTGAGTTTTACCGTGATCCATTGAAGTCGGTGCGCAAGGTTTTCTGTGATACATCAATGATGGTACGTAATATATTAACATGTTTTTTTAGATGGTATACTAAATAAATATGACACTAAGTTGTTTGTACAATTGATTGTTTATACATGAAAAAGCACGAATGGGATGTAAAAGACTCATCAGCAAATAAAGCTGATGTTAAGAGGTGTGCCGACAAATTCAATGCAGAAATGATGCGCATTCTGAGAACCACAACCTATCGGAATCTGTCTAATGTGGATTTGGTAATATTTTAATTTTTATAGAATTATACATTTTCTAGGATGATACATTTTTCGATTAATTGGTAACATGTATTTTGTAGGTGTTCTTCCCAATAATTCAGGGGAAACATTTTTTCGTTGTATGCATGCATCTGAAGTTGAGAGAGGTGCATATTCTCGATAATATGTATACAACATGCAGAGATGTATCGAAGAGATACGGTGATTTAATTGACAATCTGGTATGTTCCTTTACATGTTACGTTATTGTTTGACAGTTGTTGTATGTGTAAACGAAAAACATTACTAGTTTATGTTATGTATGGGATAAACTTGTGTATAATTGTACGTGTGTCACCAAATATGATTTGCATAAAATATCACCAAAAAGGAGTTTGGGTTACATTGTTATTAATATTGTGGTACAAAATAATATGGCGTCAATTAACATTTTTTCAAATGAATGAAACAGGTGGCTAGGTTTGTAGATTTCCTTACATACCAAAACCATCCGGCACAAGGAGCAATGAGGAATGTTGCGCGCACAATCCTAAATTTGGGGTGTATGACCAAACATAACTTCCTTGACTGTGGGGTTTTTGCAATGCGCCACATGGAGACCTACTTGGGTGGCGGTGAATACGAGGACCGTTGTGATCTTAGAAGAGAGGGTAAGGCGCAGAAGCTGCAACTGGATGAACTACGGATGAAGTACGCAACAAAGATATTGTTGTCTGATATTAACCTAAATAAATCACAATTTTAAGTTGAAGCTGAAGCGTACAGGCTGTTGCCGTTAGAAGAACAACAACGACTATTGGATGCTGCATTTGAAACGATACAGAAGCGTGCGGAAAATATGTTGTAGCTTCAGTTCATTTTTAGGTCTTTTTAATAAGTGGATAACACCTGTGTGTGGGTTTATTTTGGGTCATCACAAACTTGTTGAATCCTAGTGTGTTTTATTTTTATTTTTAATGATTGGTGCACCACCAATCATGAACTTCTTTATTTTTGCGTGCCATCTTAAATTATGTTTGAATTAATGTGATATTTATTAAGTTACCGTGTTATAATGTTGGTGTATATAATTGGTTCATTTATGTTTTACTTGTTATTTGGCAGTTTCCGTTTATTGGGTACATGTTGGTACATAAAAGGGTTATGCCAAACATACAAACTAATGTGTACCAATGTGTAGCAGCCGGTACATATCAGTTTGTATGTTTGACATAAACCTTTATGTACCAACATGTACCCAATAAACGAAAACTAATATGTACCATGTGATGTACCTTTCCCATGTATTATGTTACAACAGTTTAGATATCCGAACTGTTTATATATGTACCAGTTATATCAAAACTGATGGAACATATAAACTCGAATCCCCTATGGATGCCAATCTTGGGTACCCAAAGTGTGATCTTTATTAGGAATACACTGATTTAAAATCTTAAAAAAGTGATTCTCACTTTAAACGCGTTGTCAACCGGATGTATGTTTGTTGGTTAATTTCTGTTAAACGCGTATCCAAACGCTCCTTTAAAAACAGAGAAAAAACGCAAAAAACTGATTGAAACTGAATTATAACTCAAAAAGTTGATACTGATATTTGTTGTCAGGAATGATATGTTTTAACAAGTAAAACTTGTATAGTTTTAGTCTAAAATAAGCAAAATCAAAAATTATTACATAGTAAGACAAAATTTAAAAAGGTGAAAATTGGTTACTGATGCACAGTAGGTACGTGTAGGATGTAAACATTAGAAGGACTATGTACCAAGTTGCATCAGGAGATACAACCCCGAATACCCTGGTGCACGTAATGCCAATCTGGTGTATCAAATTTTTGGGATTGGGTTCAGTTATACGCGTTGCAAAACACCATTTTAAAAACAGAAAAAATACTAATAAGCTGATTGAATCACTTTTATTACTCCAGTAATTTTAGACATACCTTTTTTAACATATGAATAAAAAAAGGTAAATTAAATTTACATTTTAAAAGGGATATGTACCAACATGCATCGGGGGCAAACACCATTTTGAAATCTGGTGTATCACCTTTTTTTGGATTTGGTTCAGTTAAACGCGTTGCCAGACGCCATTTTAAAAACAGAAAAATACAAATAAACATAAAAAAAATAGGAAAACAATGTATAAGCCGAGCAAGCACGAAAAAACCATAAGAGCTTCCCGAGAATAGTCTGATTACACCGTCAAGCCAAAAAACTAAGGTAAACAAAAAAAGGATAAAAGTTGTTAATGGTGGTACAAAGTATCCACGACAACCTGATGTACCAATTGTGTCATAATATACTTGTTACAGCAATTCCAAAAGTTGATGCACCAAATATTTTTTGGATTTGAATCAGTTAAACGCGTTGCCAAACGCCATTCTAAAAACAGAAAAATATAAATAAACAGAAAAAAATAGGAAAAAATGTATAAGCCGAGCAAGCACGAAAAAAACATAAGAGCTTCCCGAAAAAAACTAAGGTAAAAGGAAAAAAAAGTTGGAAAAGGTGATACAAAGTATCCACAACTACCTGATGTACCAATAGTGTACTAATATACTTGTTACATCCATTCCAAAAGTTGGTTTACGAGTTTGTAACATGTACAACCTGTGTGAAATATGTTTGCAATTTATATCAGAACCTAGTACACATGTTCAGACCTAATTTAAGTTTAGCCAAAAAAAAACATTATCAGATCATATAAAACCTGGCGCAAATGATACATAAATTAAATTGGGAAAAAAATAAACAAACACATTTCTATTAAAAACGATTCACAGATAAAACATAAAAAATCCCAAATACGAGTAGTTATTAAATCCAACACATAAGTAAAAACATTATTTTAAAAGCAAAAATTAAAGTAACAAAATTATTCTGATGCGTCTTTCGAATTCGCCATATCTGCAGCGGCCATATCTTCAGTTTTTTTCGGACAGTTGCGTGAATCATGAAAACCATATTCGAGACAGTACTTGCACTGACGCGGAGCCTTGTTTGATTGAATCGTAGCTATCTCAGCATGTGTTTGATGCCTCTTGTCAGACACGGATCCTTTATTACGACAAACGGGGGCAACAATTTCAACCTGTTCGGGCTCCTTGACACCAAGCGCAGCGGCATATAATTCCTACTTGTTCATTTCTGACCCGTTTGGTATGTCAATCTTCACCTGTTCTAGTAATGATGCCAGCTCGTCCTTGTAAATGTGGAGTTTCTGAATATCAGTAACCAATCGGGTAACCGAGTCTTCGACGTTACCATATATTTCCCTAAGAACACCGTTAACACATTCGACCGGATTTGAAGAACTGGCAGCATCCATGGGCCTACCCACAATCTTGCTAGGCAAAGCATTCTTTGACCATCTTCGCTGCAAATATTTTTTAGGGAAATGGAAAACCTTGGACATCCTAAGAACATAGAAAATATGGCGACACAGCAAACCATAACACTCGTATTTTAAGCATGTGCAATTGATATCACCAGTAGATGCTACATACGTAACCTGCAATAAAAAAGGGATAATAATCATACATGTATATATAAAACACAAATCGAGACAGTCAAGATAGAAAGGACGTCGGTAGTGTTACCTCGTATTTAACTTCCACTGAAACACCTTTCAATTTGTAATCTGCTTTAATATAACGAATCACATAGTTGATGGATGTATCAACTTCTTGAACACTCAATGAACAACAATCATATAATGACGCAAATATCTCATCCTGAACATCATAAAACAAAGTACGTGTATACAGTTTTGCAGCCTCTTTTTCAACCCGTAAATGAGTTTTGAAATCAGGTGTCGTGTACTTTGAATCATGTGTATTCTTCCCATACTTGAATCTTTATGAATCCATTGCTGTATCGAAATGACTCAAAAGTTCAATCAAACTCAAATGTGGATGCATCAGCTGTCCAAAAAAGTGATTCTCGCTTTCGGACCTTGATGTTGTGCGCATTAGCCCAGACATCGGCTCATGCCTGAAATACGCAGGTATCCACTTTGACCGCAATTCAAACATATCATGTAACCATCTGTGTTCAGTTAGCTTAAAATCCACCATTATCTCATTCCAATGTTCATCAAACACATCGCCATCGATCTTGTCTGTCCATACAATATCACACAGACGCCTTTTAAAGTCGGTGTTGCTGCACACATCGGTTCTGACCTACACAATTTAATAATGTATCAGTTTGTATAATGATGGTGACCGACAATTTGGAAGAAAATAAAAGATTCGCACATTTGGTAGGCATATTGTATGAAGGGAATTGCAAAACAATAGTAATTGATGTAACAGTTTCTGTTTTAACCCAAATATGCTAACAAAAAATAGGTAAACCAAACACCCCTGACCATAATATGCCGGAACATGATTTATTAAAACTAAATTGTAAGTAATGTGACACAACAACAAAATAAAAGACGATACCTTTGTAGTGAGCTTCGCCATTATATGCCACATACAAAGTCGGTGTCGTGTATCAGGCAATATTTCTTCTATAGCTATCTTCATAGCCGGATCTTGATCTGTAACGACTACCTTCGGAACTTTTACGAATACCTTTTTAAACTTCTTCAACAACCACGTATACTTGATTGCAGATTCACTCGCTAACAAAGCAGCAGCAAATATCACACATCTGTTGTGGTTATCAACGCCCGTAAAAGGAACAAGCACCATATTGTACCTATATATAATAATAGACATATGTATCAGTTGGTTTCAATATAAACTACTTAACTTAAAATAATGACATGTTACCTGTTTGAGCGAAAAGTGGCGTCAAATGACACAACATCACCAAAAGCTTCGTAATTACGTTTGGCTTGTGAATCAGCCCAAAACAATCCAACCAATTCTTTTGTTTCTTTATCCTGCTTGTACTTAACCGAAAAATCTTCAAAGAACTCTTTCCGACTCAACAACTTATTAACCACCATCTGGGCATCACGATTACCAATAAATTCATTCAACCCACGCCTATAATTCTTACAATCAACATCTGTAGCACCAATATATTCAAAACCACCATACATCTCTTTCATAACTTTCCAAGATCTAACTGGACCTAAATTGACATTGGAAAGTTGGTTTAACAATTGTTGCTTGGAGAAAGTCAGCCTACGAGATGTCCTAAGATACTTGATATCATCTTCATATACCAAATTATGGTTGTGTTTCTCGAAAAACTTTGTAACAATAAACTTTCCTTCTTGTGTCTTCTTAAATCTAAGTTGTGCGGTACATCCACAACGACAAGATGCACGTTTCCTCCTTCTTATGACCTTAGTAACACCTAAAGGGCTGGTCGACACTTGTTTTATACTTTTGGAGTTTTCAGGCTTAGGTGGGGGTTTATAACCTTGTCTAACACAATAAAAATACTTATAGTTCGGTTTTTCCTTATCGTCTTTGGTGTTCTTTTGACCACCCTTTCTAACCTCAAAACCACCTTCTCTAGCATAATCTTTGTACGCATTGAAAGCTAGTTCAAGTGTATCAAATTTTGTACCTTCCACAGGTTTATTCTTAACTTTGGGAACCCAAAATTTAGAACCATTAGGAGTCGGCTGAAACTCCCAACTTGAATATCAGGAGGTGTAAAGTAACCCTCACCAAGCATGTCTTGGTCATTGCGTACCAGGAGAGGAGTTGATGGTTCTTGAACATCAATAGGTGTAAGATACCCCTCATCGAGCATGTCTTGGTCATTGTGCACAGCTAACGGAGTCAAAGGTTCACCTAAAACAATATTGTTTTAGAGTTAGAAACATTTATCCAATAACATTCTTATTATAAAACACATGTGGATCAAACTAAATAAAAATATGTCAAAACAAATGTAACATTGCTGATACATTTGTCTATTGATCTTAATACACATAAGACATAAATTTGTTACCTTCAACAATAAGATCAACCGCCTGAAAGCCTCTGGAATCATTCATGGTGACTAGTAAATTGGAATTGATTGAAGATTGTGATGTGGTTTATTGAATATATTTGCTGTTAAATAGTGCTTGAATAATAATAACAGGCATATCAAAAATCTCTCAAACGAATGATCTTCTGCTAAAAATCTGGGAATTGATGATTCCAATGTGCAAGATGATCTTCTGCTAAAAAAACGTATACTTTTGTAACGTTTATAAATTTATGCCAGTCACAAGTGTTGATACGTAAAAAAAAGACTGACCATAATGCCCTTATCCTCTTATAAATTTATTATTTGTCATTTTTTTCTTTTAATTATATGTAGTTTTAATTAATTGCCACTTGCTCAAATCCTATTGGCTATTGAATAGTTCTTATTTTTTTAACTTTTAAAAGTTCTCATTTGATCCAAACTCTATATATATATATATATATATATATATATATATATATATATATATATATATATATATATATATATATATATATATATATATATATATATATATATATATATATATATATATATATATATATATATATATATATATATATAGGGTGGAGTTATTTTACAAAAAATCTTATAAATAAAAAGGATAGGGTGAATTGTGGGGGTGACATGTGTCATCCTTTTAAATTATTATTCCACATCATATTGCCATGTCAAGTCATCTAACTTTAAAAATAATTGATTTTTTTAAATAATTATCAAAATAGAAAAATCCGTAAAAAAAAATTTCGAAATTTTTTTTTTTTGAAAATTTTTTTTCGAAATTTTTTTTCATAAATTTTTTTTTCAGAAATCTTTTTTTTCAATTTTTTTTCAAAAATATTTACTGCATCACAGTTACATGTTTTAAAGCATCAAAATTAAATTTCAAAAAAAATTTCGTAAATTTTTTTTTCAAAATTTTTTTCGAAGAATTTTTTTGGAAAAATTTTCATTCTTTTTTACTGCATTATGGTTACATGTTTTGGTGCATCATGTTTATAAATCAATGCATTACAATTTTAATTTACTACATTATAGTGCATTCACCAATGTTTTAATTATGATGTACAAAATTATAACTATGATGCGGTAAACTATTACATTAATGCACCAATAATACAAGTGATGACTAGTGATATAATTTTTATTTTCCAACGGATAACTATTATGCATTTACTTATAACGTATCAATGTCATAATTATGATGCATTAAGGTTATAAATTACTACACCACTCGTGATGCACAAAACTTATAACTACAATGCGGTAAACTAGTATTATAATACACCAGAAATACAAGAGATACTAATGATATAGTTTGTATTCTATGACGGATAACTATAATGCATTTACTTATAATGTATCAATGTTATAGTTCCGTTGCATTAAGGTTATAAATTACTCCATCATTCGTGAAGCACAAACCTTATAACTATGATGCACTGGTTAAGTTTGGTGCATTAAGATTTTAACTTACTGCATCATAGTGAAAATCAATGTTATATTATTAGTTATCACATGTATTTTTGGTGTGTGATAGTTATAATTTGTCACATCGTAGTTTTAAATGTGTTGCATCATATATATGAGAATTAAACCATAATTATAAGTTTTGTGAAGGAATTATGATGCAATAACTTAAAACCGTGATGTATTAACTTATAAATATGATGCTCTAAAACGTATAACTTTGATGCACTAGATTTTTATTGATGTCTTGTAGTGAATCACACTTAAAATTTCAATGCATCAAGACTCTAAATATGGTGAATAAAGATAATTAATAAGTTCCTTATTCTTGATGTACTAAATCATTTACAGTAACTGTGATGCAAAAGATTTTTTTCCATAGTAGTTTAAAAAAATAATTTGAAAAGAAAAACATTCGGAAAAAAAATTTGAAAACATTTTTCAATAAAAAAAAATTTGGAAAAAAATTTCGAAATAAAATATTTTTTGAAAAAAAAAATTTGAAAAAAAAATTTTTGAACTTTTTTTTTATTTTTTTTAAAAAAAAATTTGAAAAAAAAAGATTTTTACAAAATTTTTCGAAATTTTTATTTTTTTTCTTAAAGAGATGATGTTTGATAATGTTGTGAGAAGGTGACACATGTCACTCTCACATTCATCCCTTCTTTTTTATTTACTCTATTATAAAGATTGTTTTATTTTACCCCAACTATATATATATATATATATATATATATATATATATATATATATATATATATATATATATATATATATATATATATATATATATATATATATATATATATATATATATATATATATATATATATATATATATATATATATATATATATATATATATATATATATATATATATATATATATATATATATATATATATATATATATATATATATATATATATATATATATATATATATATATATATATATAGGGGAGAGTTAAAATAAAAAGACTTTTTTTTGTGAGAAGAATAAGAAGGATTTTTAGCCAGTCATTTAAAATCAATGGATAAGATCAATCCATATTCCTAACTAACCAACTAACTAACCACCAAAACACGATTTTAAAAAAGTCTTCAAAAAATTCTGAAAAAATTCAATGGTCGGATTTGTTGGTGCCTAAAAAAGTTGTGAATAAACGTTTTTTAATTTTGAGTTTTTTACGTTTTTCTGATGCACAAAAAACAAAATTTGATGCACAAACACGTGAATTTTGGTGTACAAAATTTTTTCATTCAAAAAATTTTCAATTTATTATAGTTTGACGCGGAATCATATTTTAAAGCAAAAAGTCAAAAGAAGTTGGGCATAAAAATGAATTCTTGATGCACAAAAAACCTAAAAAACGTAAAAGAAAACGTTTTTTTTGCATCAAAATTCCGTTTTTGTGCATTAAAAAAGCGTAAAAAACTTCAAATTAAAAAAACTTTTTTCACAAAAGTTTTTTGCACCAACATATCCGATCTACTGGAATTTTTTCATAATTTTTGAAGAACTTAAAAAAAACACGTTTAGATGGTTAGTTAGTTAGGATTTTGATTTAATCTCATCCATTGATTTTAAATCAATGGCTGAAAATCCTTCTTATCCTTCTCACAATAAAAAGTCTTTTTATTTGATCTCTCCCCTATATATATATATATATATATATATATATATATATATATATATATATATATATATATATATATATATATATATATATATATATATATATATATATATATATATATATATATATATATATATATATATATATATATATATATATATATATATATATATATATATATATATATATATATATATATATATATATATATATATATATATATATATATATATATATATATATATATATATATATATATATATATAGGGTGGAGTTATTTTACAAAAAATCTTATAAATAAAAAGGATAGGTTGAATTGTGGGGGTGACATGTGTCATCCTTTTAAATTATTATTCCACATCATATTGCCATGTCAAGTCATCTAACTTTAAAAATAATTGATTTTTTTAAATAATTTTCAAAATAGAAAAATCCGTAAAAAAAAATTTCGAAATTTTTTTTTTTTGAAAATTTTTTTTCGAAATGTTTTTTTCATAAATTTTTTTTTTTTCAGAAATCTTTTTTTTCAAATTTTTTTCAAAAATATTTACTGCATCACAGTTACATGTTTTAAAGCATCAAAATTAAATTTCAAAAAAATTTCATAAATTTTTTTTTTCAAAATTTTTTTCGAAGATTTTTTTTGGAAAAATTTTCATTCTTTTTTACTGCATTATGGTTACATGTTTTAGTGCATCATGTTTATAAATCAATGCATTACAATTTTAATTTACTACATTATAGTGCATTCACCAATATTTTAATTATGATGTACAAAATTATAACTATGATGCGGTAAACTATTACATTAATGCACCAATAATACAAGTGATGACTAGTGATATAATTTTTATTTTCCAACGGATAACTATTATGCATTTACTTATAACGTATCAATGTCATAATTATGATGCATTAAGGTTATAAATTACTACACCACTCGTGATGCACAAAACTTATAACTACAATGCGGTAAACTAGTATTATAATACACCAGAAATACAAGAGATACTAATGATATAGTTTGTATTCTATGACGGATAACTATAATGTATTTACTTATAATGTATCAATGTTATAGTTCCGTTGCATTAAGGTTATAAATTACTCCATCATTCGTGAAGCACAAAACTTATAACTATGATGCACTGGTTAAGTTTGGTGCATTAAGATTTTAACTTACTGCATCATAGTGAAAATCAATGTTATATTATTAGTTATCACATGTATTTTTGGTGTGTGATAGTTATAATTTGTCACATCGTAGTTTTAAATGTGTTGCATCATATATATGAGAATTAAACCATAATTATAAGTTTTGTGAAGGAATTATGATGCAATAACTTAAAACCGTGATGTATTAACTTATAAATATGATGCTCTAAAATGTATAACTTTGATGCACTAGATTTTTATTGATGTCTTGTAGTGAATCACACTTAAAATTTCAATGCATCAAGACTCTAAATATGGTGAATAAAGATAATTAATAAGTTCCTTATTCTTGATGTACTAAATCATTTACAGTAACTGTGATGCAAAAGATTTTTTTCCATAGTAGTTTAAAAAAATAATTTTGAAAAGAAAAACATTCGGAAAAAAAATTTGAAAACATTTTTCAATAAAAAAAAATTTGGAAAAAAATTTCGAAATAAAATATTTTTTGAAAAAAAAAATTTTGAAAATATTTTTTATTTTTTTTTTTTTAAAAATTTGAAAAAAAAAGATTTTTACAAAATTTTTCAAAATTTTTATTTTTTTTTCTTAAAGAGATGATGTTTGATAATGTTGTGAGAAGGTGACACATGTCACTCTCACATTCATCCCTTCTTTTTTATTTACTCTATTATAAGGATTGTTTTATTTTACCCCAACTATATATATATATATAGCTAGAAGGGTATTTTAGGGAACTAAAATTATTTGTCTTTTTATCACATATTGAATTTGTTAATTACCATTTAATACTTTTCTACCAAAATTTTCTACGTGATTTTTTCTTTACTAAAACTTCGGTGTACGATTTTCAATCGAAATAATAAAATGCTAATATATTTTCAAAATGAGACATCCGTCCAGTATATTGAAGATTATACACACAAAAAAAACATTCAAAACTAAAGAAAATGAATACTGTTAATAAATGGCACACAACTGTTAATACATTGCATATAAAAAATCTAATATAAACGTTTCATCACAAACTCGTACACACTATTGAAAATCTTATTAGCTTATAAATATGACATTCATATACTTAGGAAACTATACGTCTAGGCTGCTCGTACACCACAATATCGCACACACTACTGGTACACCAGCTAGTCGTACACCGCGAACTGGTACATGATGATGAACTCGATCCGCACCCTACACAACTAGACACCAGCGCCTACACCACGAACTCGTACACTATGGTGAACTCGATCATCGTCGCACATGACTTGTAAACCACCAACTCATACGCAACCAACTCGTACAACATGATAATCTAAAGCCTCGCCACACATAAATAGTGTACCACCGACTCGTACACCATAACTCGAGCCTCGTCAAGCCCTACTTGTACATCACCCATTGATACACCATCACGAACTCGAGCTTCGTCGCACGTCCATAGACCATCGACTCTTACACCACTAACTTGCACATAACCAACCAGAACATCTTGGTAAACTCCAGGGTCGCCACACACGACTCCTATGCCATCGAATCGTACACCGCCCAACCTAAATGATAATGTCACCTGTTCATACACAACGTGGGTTGCAAATTGAATGACACAAAATCCTGAGTGATTTTCGTTCGTCGGTATATCATACGCGCTGATCTTCGATCCAATTGGTAAATCACACGCATGACACTCTGTGGAGCCTTTAGAAATGATTGTAAAACATCATTCTTATAAAATAGAGATCATAGGCGTGTAGAGAGCCTTTAGAAAATGAGCGATATAAATCACGCATTGATACGTCATTGATACACTATGGTATCAAATATAACCATGACTTGTTGTTGATAAAAGATGATAATATAAAAAAACAAAAGGTACCTACTGGTACAAATCAACTGTTAAAAGATTTTCATGATAAACAATTGTTAAAATAGTGATACATCATAATCAATTGGCAACAACAACTCGTACACGAACTTGTACATTTAAAGATCTTTTGTAAGATCCTGGTCAATAACAAGAACTTGTACATAAAAAAATAAATGATTGAAGGTTACCGGAGATAACAAAGTTTATAATATAGTTTTGATGATGATTAGCGGCGGTTAAGGTTTAGAACCCAGATCCGGAGAGAATTACGACGATATCCTAGAGCCGATATATAGTAAGAGACAAAGGATTAAAGTTAGGATATATAGGCAGATTTAATGGTGTCAATATGATAATACGAGATTGAATGGAGATAAAG
The DNA here is from genome assembly GCA_025667525.1 of Glebionis coronaria. Taxonomy (NCBI): domain Eukaryota; kingdom Viridiplantae; phylum Streptophyta; class Magnoliopsida; order Asterales; family Asteraceae; genus Glebionis; species Glebionis coronaria. The sequence continues at coordinate 45,352,309 of CM046876.1, forward strand.
TTTACACATTTAGTTGATAGGAGAAGAATGGGGCGTTTATTATTTTGAGAATTAACCTATTGTTAGAGAGAAAAGATAATAGGTTTTAACAATGGTCAATTACCTATTGTACCCTTTTAATTAACATAGCCTTTCTTTTATTTAAACACCTGATTTAATTATATAGGACACTTGTCTACTTTTTATTGCTTTTCATTTTAGCAATTTTAAAAGCCTACACTAATTTAACTAAATTCTATATATATATATATATATATATATATATATATATATATATATATATATATATATATATATATATATATATATATATATATATATATATATATATATATATATATATATATATATATATATATATATATATATATATATATATATATATATATATATATATATATATACATATACTAGTCTTAAGACCCGTTCGATGGACGGGCTAGCTTTATGATGATTTTTATTAGATAATAAAAAGAGTTAAATGGTTATAAAATTCATATCCCAAAATAATGGATAACTGAAGTTTAGATGTCATAGTTTAACATAAGACATAAAAATAAAATCCTTAAAATGCTAAAGCTTGTGTAAACTATAAAACATAAAACAATCTTTCAAAATGTTAAAACTTGTGTAAACTTGATAAAAGCATATCAAGCAACCTTGACTACAATAATCTAAAATAAAGGAAAATTAAGTTATAGTAATAAATTAGATCTATATGTTTTGCATCAAAATAAATAACCATAACATGCTTTTACCCTTAATCAATAGTATAATAAATAAACTTCTAAACGACATCAATATTAAGTGATTGAATAAGTAACACGACATAAAATATTTAAATCTCATAAATCGTAACAACAAAACAAAAATTAAATGTTCTTATAAAACTAAAGGTGCAATTTCAAAGATTTCTCAAAAGACCATCGAAAATGTTCATCTTCGAATTCAAAGCCTCAAAATTCAATTCGTTTCTATAATATGAATCATCATTGAAATGATGTTTAAATTAGTTATGGAGCAACATGAAGTAAGTTGTTTCTTGTTATCTTTAGCAAGTGCCAAATTGAATAACACCTTTGTCCACTGTTTTTCGCGTCTTCGCAACAGTCAAGAAAATATACCATCAATCTTGCTTCCCGTTTATAACACATTTATAATACAGAAAGTAACAAAGCTTTAACAAAAAATATCCCATACGGGCTAGTACTTACGTATCTCATTCTTAGAGGAAAGAGGAACATAAGTAATCTAAATTTATAGGTAAATGGATCGAAGAGACAACCTCAAAATAACAAATGAATTCTTTTAGCACTAAACTATACTACTATTTTTAACTTCATGAAAATATATATACAAAATTTATAATATTTCTTAATTAAATTAAATATGAAAAAGGTAAGTAATAGAAAAGTTACTAAAAATATATTCTTATCAATTTCTATTAAAAGAGTTATTAAAAGTTAGTTTTATTATATATATTCAAAAAAGATAATACAAAGGATCACTAAAGTTTATTCTTACTCAATATTTAGTAAACAAAAATATAAAATGTTTAGTGACCCTTTTCTTAGTAAGCAAATGATGTGAGTTTATTTTGCCTACTTTTATGTTCGATTTTAGTAAAAAAGAGTTATAATAACTTAAGTGATTATCTTATTAATAAGCAAAACATTTTTTAAGTAATGTGTTTTATTTTTTAATATGTTTTTAGTGTGATAGTGTAATTAGATTTGTAATTCTATATGTTCACAAGATTACTTGGCTAAAAAAGTTTTGATGAGCAACAATTTATGTTTCTCAACGTAAGCATATACTTTAGTGCATATATGAAAAAGATTATTGAATAAAACTACTGAGTTCATAAATGTATATAATACCTTCAAATATTTAAATGAGTGCAAGTAGGAAATGGGTGCATCATGAATTTCAACTTTGGTTACTCTCCAACATGTTTACATCACATAGTTGGAGTGTTGTCACTCTCATACTCATAAGAAATGTTTTAAAACCCGATTTTTAAGTTGAGGCGGTCAAATCATCAGTTCATCAGGTCAATGGTTCAACCGTCGTGTCAAACCGGTTTTTTTATAAAAGTTTTTATATATGTTGAGCTTACAAAACATTTATAAACGTTAACAAAAAACATGTAGATACATAAAATTAATACTTTGATATCGAATATGTATTAAAGATTTCAAATTATATTTTGTACAAAAAACCAACACATGGCATGATTATTTCGAATTCCAATAACCCACAGCTACTCAATCCAACCCAACTCATTGCCTAGTTAACATCTAAACTTAACTATGGTTATATTAGGTAACTTTGACCGCATAATTGAATATTGAAAGTTCCATCATCATCTTTCTCCTATCGTTCTTTCCACAGTCCTTGCAAACAACCACCATAAAAAAATATGAAAGTTGGTCGGGTCTAATGCACCGGTTCGACCCGGATCTGCTGAAACCCAGTTGTTTAATCCGGGTTTTGGAACCCCAAAAACCGGCTAACATCGGCCACTTTCATCACCGGTTACAGGTTCAACTGGTTCGACCGCCCGGGTTGAACCCTGCTCATAAGCATTAAAAAGCCAACCCACTTAATCCCTACCTCCAACTCACTTAGCCGTATATCATAAAAAGCATTTATAAAACATCAAAAACCTACGAAACATTGATAATACACAGTAAGGCTTATAAACCATAACAAAGGGATAAGAGGTACACTGATGTATAACTTAGCAACAACAAATTATGATTAATGAATACATAGTTAGGTGTATAACTAAGATGAGATTTACAAATTAACAACAAAGTGAACTTTAACTGTGCAGTTTCTTCAAAGAGATTATCATTTGTCATGGAAAATGATTGTTGGTGGATTCTTAAATGATTGTTGAAGAATAAAATATGTCCTGTTAGAAAAATGTTGCAGCAAGTGCGATTAGTGTTAAACAACTAATCATCGAAAGTAATGTTTGCTTAAATTTTACTTTTTATGATGTTAACAAATAAAAAATTCGATCGGTGTTAAAGAAATAAACAGCAAAATTGCGACTGGTCAATCATTTGCTGGATCCAAGTGTTAGGATTTGCAGGAGCCATAACAGCGGTGTAAATGTAATGTTTCTTAATTGTAAATCTTCCATTAAAAGAGCTTAGTTGGCCTTTTAGAAACATCACTTTTTTATCCTCACTGTGCAAATAGATACTTATTATATAAAAACATTACTTCTTACACACATGATGAGTTTATAATTTTAGGTAAACCTATTGTGGATATATAAAGTATAATTGGTCAAGCTTATATAGTAGAAGACATCGTCAAGCTCAGGGCAAAACTTCCCTTGAGTAAATATGTAAAAGTTATATAGTTTCTATGAGTGGTTACTGAAACCTTTCGAAGAATTTAAGTGTAAAAAGTATTCAATCCCAAACACCCTGTTTATTAGAAATTACAGGAAAATGCAACATGCTTACACCTCTTCAACGCTTAACAACGAAAAACATCACTACACTGCCAAGAACGCTAACTTATATGAAACACAAGTATAAATTTGTTTGCATTTAAGTGTAGTTAATCAATAATTGAAACACATTATTAGAACCTAATACTTTATGTGTAGTTGTATTTACTTACGGCGTCGTTAAGCAACCTTTTTGGTTAACGTCAAAGCAAACTGAACTATCCCAGAGAACGACTTGTAACATAAGAGAAGAATGTAACAATGTACAGTTGGTTGCATGTGTATATTTGGGAATTAGGATTGCATATTTATTTGGTTCATTGGCTTAATGCATTTTAAAATGGGATTTTGTAGCATTTAAATTGCTATTGGCTTTTGTTTTGCTGAAGTAAGCACCTAACAATAGGCAAATTAGTTATGTGCTTATGCGTATTTTAAAGTTCTTAAAGGGCACAAATATAAGCTAACCACTAAGACTTAAACATTACTTACCTTAGAAATACAGTTTGGTATCTCTAAGCGTGAAACATCAGTGGCCCACCACCAAGATTAATAAATGATCATGCAGTTTAAAAAAGTAATCCCAAACAGCCCTTATGTAAGAAATTTAATTAAGCAACATCAAACAGCCTAGTTTATAAAAGCTAATTAGGTGGTGTTAGACTAATTTTTAGTAGTTCAAACCTCATTATGATTTGACCGGGCAATACCTTTGTATATAGATGATAAGAACAGAATGGATTCAACAGCATTGGGAGCAATGATAGCACATACTCTGAAGCGGTGACAACAAACCTTAAACCAGACAAAAAAATTACCAAATAAAACTCTTCTAAGAGACTTGGCGTGGTTGTTAAAATCTGGAATAGGTAGAGTTTATGTACCTTTTATGAAGAACCATGTTTCTATCGACATCACCATCTGCAACATCACTAAATTTGGTGGGTTACAATCAGTGTTTTTACTGAATATCATTCGTGAGACCAATTCTTTGTACTACGTATAAAAACAGTGACTCGTTAATGTTACCTGTTATGAAAAATAACTTACCATTCTTCCAACTCTTTAAAGCGGTTTCATAAGTGTAAGCACCAAAAAGCTTAGAAACACATACCTTAATAGTGATCACTACGAATAATGTGAGTATAATACTAACTTATCCCTTTGACAAATTTCTTCACATTATTTATCAAGATAGCCGACAAGTAAACTCAAAAGTCGCAGCATCCCTAGCACTCTGAAAAAAATTTAAATCAAAACTTCATAACAGATCTCAAATTATAGATAATGTTTAATTATAGTAGCACAAACATACCTGGACTAAATATATAAGGATGAACCACTCAGTTAATTCAATTGTTCGAATTTTAAAAACTTTATGTGTACTTCATCTTTTTGAGATATTTATAGCTTAAATAACTGATTTATCATGGCTTACCAACTTAATGCATGCTTTAAAAAATTAGGAACTCAAATTATTTTCATAGAAATAAAATTGTAAAAGATCTTATCTAGTGTCAGAATAACAATGGAACACGCCTTATTTAGTGTGCAAACAACTGCCTTACGACAACCATAAATAGTTGCCTAACATCTCCATCAAAACAGGCTATACAACAATTATCGTATTGTTTACCTTTAAATGCCCTCATATTACCATTATCAATAAAAGCAAAAAGTAAGTTAGCGCAACAAAGTCTCTGTATTGTTGATTTATCTCGCTTCTGTCCAATTTCATACAAAAACTAACGATGGGCTTCTATTCTCTTCATAACTGGAGCGATAACATGGAATGCGTGCTTAAGTGAAGATGTTGTGTGATATAGTAGTATACATTTACATTGTTCCCTGCACTCATTCCAATGGCTGGTCACCTTAACAAATATGGTATCGTATATACCTATCTTGTGACTCAACCTTTTACTTAACATAAATCTATTACAGTTATATATTATCAATACGAAAGTTATATCAAAGATTAATAAAAGTAATATGGTAACTACAAAATAAGCAGATAATTTACATAACTTTTTTGGAAATAAAGAAACGATAATCATATAGGGGTGTTCATGGGTTTTGTATTCGGGGTTTTCAGATTATGTGAATAGGCTTCTACGGGTTGAGAATTCTGTTATGTAAAACCTACATCATGTACATAATGGATAAACTTTATATTGCATCATTTGAGCATCTAAGATGGAGCCATTCATATCACCTATGTCCTATATCTAATGTTTCTCTCTATTACGGCGTATCCTTGTTCGAAATGTCACTACTAAGTAAACTTAATAAACAAAAGTAATGACCTTGTACCTTAGAAACGCTAGATTTGATCACGATGCCTAATTATACCGTCTTGTTTAATAGATTATGAGTACATTAATAAAGGTGCCTACCCGAGTCGTGTTTAATTGTTTCATCCCCAAGTATTTCTAGCTATCTTAACATGACTATTTGCTTTAATATCACTTCAAGAGCACAAATCAAGAGACTCTGCCTATAATGAATTAGTTTTTGTCTACTTTAGATAGCTAATATTAACAAGCATAATAGGAATATTGAACAGAAAACCTTAAAATTATATAAACAGTTAGCTACCTTTTGGTTCAGTATTTGAGTTGTGCATTTAGATGATAATTGATCTATGCATCTACTCAAGAAAGCATAAAAGCAGGTAGTGTTGAGTTTGCCATCTTTGCACGAATTTCAATCATCTTATATTGCCAAGTATGTTTTATGGGTTCTTTCATTTATTAAATAAGAATACAATATTAAGGCATCCTTATCTTTCAAGAATCAAATGTTGAGGCAAAACATCATAAGATGATTCCATTATGAGTAGTTCAAATGCATGCCTTAAGTTGATTGCCAATGATTGTGAAGTGACTTTATATCTATCCCGTCAAGACCAATGGAGTAAGATTTGTCCAAACCCATTATTAAACAGAAAAAAATAACATAATATTAAACAAAATTTGATATATTTTCCATACAGAATAATTTATGGCTACATATATTATTTTCCACTTATCCTATTTTTCTTTGTTCAGACCTTTAGTGCCTGCCACTTGAAAGATTTTAGCCAAAAAATAGGAATAAGAATGAAATATTTATGGTCATGTGAGAAATTTAGTCATACACATGTCGTCTCCAAAATACACACCTTGACCATATGTCTTAAACCTGACGTCTCTAAAGTACGCACCACTTTTGCATCCATATAGAAACTCTTCAATTATTGCAGCCAGTTCTTGGTGTATATGGGTCTATCAAAATGCCAGCATCAGTAGAAGTCTCTCTAGTGTCTGCTGGATCCTAGATAAATTATACACTCCATTAATAAATTTCTATGCTCAAATTTTTTTTATTAGGTGGTGTTTGGTATTTCTAACTTATTGACATCAGAGTATATCACCATCACGGTAAACTTGTAATCCAAAAGTACTTATTTTACCCTAAAATAAGCTAGTATAAGTAGGTACATTTAGTTACCAACACTGCTTATTTAAATAAATAAACAAATATCTAGATAAAAAAAAGCAAACCTAAACCCTTCTTTGCGTACAATATCCTTTCTTCCTCATCAGAATTATCATTGATCTATATTTTTCTTCCACAGACCATTCCATATTCTTGTGTTTGAACTTCTTCAGCTGTCAGTTAATCTCTTTACCATTTACCTGAAAACATAACCATCGATTATATAACAAACAATTACATAGTTTGTTAATTAGTTAAAACATTACAATAAAAAACTTAACAATTAAGATGAACACAAAACAATCAGTATTATTTTCCTTCAATCATCAATTTATATTTTTTATTTAGTATGAAAAAAATTAAGAGAAATTAATAAAATAGAACCTGGGAAATTGAATATACAAAACACCTTTCTATCATAAAAATCATTTCTTTATCAACCGCTCATTAAACAATCATTTCTGTGATAGGCATTTGCTGACTTTTGATACCGGAATAGTACTTTGTTTAAAAATTTGGTGGTGGTGATGTATCTCATATCCAGATTTAGGGAGGTTTATGATTTTAGTTTAGGGTTTTTAATGTTGATTGATAACAATAAGATTCAATAAGTTTTTTTATGAATCAGATAGTGATGTGGGGAATATTTTAGGAATGATTCAAATCTTGATAACAAAAACATGAAGATCGATTAAATGATGAAGAAGTTAATGTGTTTTTTTCTCATATTGGGGATATGTTTTTTTTCATATGGGGGATCTGCTATTTTTTTTCTTGAAGTGAAACACCCGAATGATATTCTTATAGTTTGAGAGGATAGTACGGCATTTATAGAAATTGTATTACGGCATTTAGACTAGTGGGAGTTGGGTGAAACCCACTCACCTCCACCTCAGCGCCACGTCAGCTTTTTACCAAACTCACCAAAACTCACCCAAACTCACCACAGGAGGTAATGGCACTCACCAAACTCACTCCACATCACCCTATTTTTTCATTAAATATTTTTTATTCATAAATTAAAACATTTATTCATACATTTAATTAAAACACGGGTACATAGAAAATTAAAACACAGTAGCAAGAAACATCGGATAAGTTTTCAAAACCTCCCAACAATGAAGAAGCTGAAATAAGCACCTATGCTCAGTTTCATATTCACGAATGGTGTTGTTAATTATATCCTCGTCACTTTCTCCAATTACCCGTGCACGCGTTGCGTTGTTGTGACATCTAACAAACCTACGCATGGCACACTTTACGCCCTTCCATTTCCAGATTAGCGTATGGTGTCTTTTTTTCCTTGGATCTTCTAAATGACCCTCCATCATTCGCACAACTAAATTCCAAAAAACCCGAGTATCAGTTCGGTTACTTGGCACGGTGTTTTGAGCAACCGTGTACCAAGCATGACACAAAGCTATTTCTTCCGCGGGGGTCCAAAATATAGATGCCATTGGAGTAATGAAAGATGGAGATGAAGATGAGATGTTTGATTTTGTGTGTGTGAAAAATGAAGAAGATGATGAGGGTATTTATAAGTAAATTTTGGGTAAAAAAAATTTTTTTTTTAATTTGTAAAAAGAAACGGTAATATTTAAAAGTGGTGGGGCCCAATGTTCAGAAAGTCGCTGGGGTGAGTTTGCCATAGGTTTTTGGTTGCCAGCGAAAGACTCGCGCGCGGGTTGGGTAGGAGGGATTGGGGGCTGCGCGTGGGTGGAAGGAATTCACGAGTGGGTTAAGTCCCACTCCCACCAGCCTTATAGAAATTGTTATTTATTTACATGTGTCATTTTTTTAGAATTTTGAACTTAAGGAAATGTTTCACCATCCTTCCTATATAAGTGTTTCTGATTCTGATATAGATTTGAGTTAGTATGGTGTACTACTTTATAATTGTTAAAATAAAAAACTTTTTGAACCATTGGATCATGTATATTACTTTAGATCACATCAATCTCGTTAAAAGAAATTTATAATTATAATTCATTATTTTTTATATGAATAAGGGTATATTAGGTATCTAACTTTATCAATTGTCTGTTACAATGTCGTATCTATCATTTTCGTTTACTAGTGTCTTGTTCTTCTTCCTAATGAAGTCATCTAGTATATTATATATCATTAACACAGTAATATTCAATTTCTCTCTAAACACCTGCACATTACAATGAATCATTGTCTCTGTCTTAAAAAATTGGCTACCACCTATTAATGGTTTTAGTCCTTTTATTTGTCTATCAACATGATTGCGATATAACATTTTTAGATCCACAATCGACTACCAAACGGATCAGAAGACCCAACCATCAGATCCACAACCGACCGGAAAATGGATTGGAAATCCCACCCGTCGCTTTTATTTCCTTGATGGTAGTATCATATTTATTAAATGTGTTATTGCCACTATGATTCTGTACAAATTAAATAGTTTATATGTCAACACCGATTGTGTACCAGATGGTTTATAGGTTTTCGGGTTGTGCACTTGTTTGTATAGGAGGATTTTTTTGTTGTCAACAGATTTTTGGTTTTGCATCATATGGTTTCTGTGAAAAAAAGTTAGAGTGTGGTATGTATGAGTTGTTAAGGCTACAAGGTGATACAAGTTGTATATCAACATGTGACATTCTCATTTAGGTTCGATGGTGTACGATTTGGTGGTGTATGAGGCGTGTGTGGCGAGCCTCAGGTATAAAATGGTGTCCGATTTCGTGGTGTCCGAGTTGATGGTGCATGAGTCGGTAGTTACGAGTCATGTGTAGTGGGGATCGATCGGGTGTTGATTAGTAGTAGTTTGTTGCTCATGTACAGGTTATGGCCCATGTACAGGTTGTTCTGATCGTGTACGGTTTGTAGGTCATGTACGGGTTGTTTAAATTGTTCTTTGTTGGTCATGTACGGGTTCTGCTCGTGTTTCATCTAGCTAGTGTACATACAGGATAGTTATGATGTACATTGTACCAGCTCCGCTATTGACGATTCATGTTGATTCTTATGTATAATATCCCTTTTGTAGTGATGCATTTGCATTATGCTCGTGTTTCATCTAGCTAGTGTACATACATGATAGTTATGATGTACATTGTACCAGCTCCGCTATTGACGATTCATGTTGATTCTTATGTATAATATCCCTTTTGTGGTGATGCATTTGCATTATGATGTATCTGTTTTTAATTAGAATGGATTTTAGAATATTTGAAGATTTTTGTCTACAAATTATGAGTGGTGTGGCTCGAGTTCTATATGTTGTATAAGTTTTCGGTGTATGAGCCAGTGATGTACCGGTCGTGTGTGGTGAGGCTCGATTTCACCATGGTGTATGAGTGGGTGGTGTACGAGTCGTGTGTGGAAAGGCTCGAGTTCACCGTGGTGTGTCAGTTATTTTTTATGTGTAAGTTCGCCATCGTATGTAGCGAGGCTCGAGTTTACCACGGTGTATCGGTTTTGATTCATCTATTTTTTATGTTGATGCTTGTGAGTTATGCATTGCAGTTTGCAGGTGATACATGGTCATGTATAGTTTACTTATTTTGTACTTATAATATATTATACATGTCATTTTTATCGATCCTATATCCATGTATATTTTATTGATTCATTTAAAAAAATGTATTACAAACTCTTTTGAATTAGTGATGTGTTAACAGTAGTATAGCCACTGTGAAGCAACTACTCATAGATCAATGAATATCACTAAGGGTTAAAGCCATAAATTACCAACGAACTTTACTTTTTTTCTCGATATTACAAATTATGAACATAAAATACTTATCTAGCCATTGAACTTTATGTTTATTTATAACATTGCCAACAACTTCCTCAGTCACCGTTTTTAATAGGTAAAAAAGCATTTATGACCGACACGTCACTTGTTTTAGCAGGTCATTCTTGTCCACTTCCTTAACCACAATAACTTTTCAATTTAACCACAAATCCTCCCATCACAACCACAAATTCCACCACTCTAAAAAAACGTATTAAACACCAGATTTGAAAACAAGACTCTCGCACCCAGCAGTTGAGGAATTGGCCAGATACAAATCTGAAAAAACTGATTAAACACTAGATTTGTATTTAAATACCCGATGGAGTTGTGTTTGTGTGTTCACATGGTTATGGATACCGCCATTGAAGTCGCTTAGATCTGGGTGAAGCAGAGTATGGATGCCGTCGTTGAAGCCAATGAATGGTCACAACCCAAGTATGGTTGCCGCCGTTGAAGCCGCTCATCACCTTCGTCCACTATTTTATCCATTTAGATCTGGGTGAATCTGATAAGATGTGTTTGCCCGTTTTAGTTTAATTGTCATATGTTTTAGGCTGCCATGTTGTATCTTTCTATGATCGATGGGATTTTGGATTTGTATTTGCCCGTTTCAGTTTAATTGTATATATGCTCTCTTTTTTTTGGATGCTATAGCTATGACACTTTCTCATATGTACCATTGTAGTTTTTGTTTTTTTTTTCTTAAAGTAGTTTTCTGGTCAGATTATGATCTTCTTTCTATTTGGACAAAGCAGCATTCGGATGTATAAATGTCATCCACCTAAGAATATAAAGGTCATGGTCTTGATAATTATATAAGAACAAGTCAATGAAAGTCAACGCCACGTGGGCAAAAAAAATGATGTGGAATATAACATTTTTACGTTACTAATAATAGCCGGTACCAACAAGTTTCAATGACAATATTATAAATAAACATAAAGTTCAATGGCTAGATAAGTATTTTATGTTCATAATTTGTAATATCGAAAAAAAAAGTAAAGTTCGTTGGTAATTTATGGCTTTAACCCTATCACTAATGTATTAACAACTTCCATTAATTTTTAATATGTGCAAGAGAAGTTGAAAAGTCAAACAACGTGTACCATGTATGTATGAAATCGTGAAGTACATATTGATTATTTATTCATGTAAATATATAATTATGATTTTATGTATCAATTTAATTATGAACAAAAGTTACCTAATTCTTTAAAGAACAGAGTTTAAACTAGTTGTGTATCAATTATTATTCTCAAAATCTATAACTATTATAAAGCTTTTTGGTACCTTATAAAAATAGAAAAGTTTGATTTTCAATCAATTTTATTTATTAGATATAGCAAGTTATTGATGTCTTTTATCATATCAATTTTTGTAACAATTTTTTATAACAAACTTTTGTAACAATTTATTAAATTAATTTTTTTTATTTTGAATTAAACTATTTTTTTACCTATTTATTATTTTCATAATCTAAATTTATCATTTTTTTAAAATTTTGTTCTCCTTAATTCTATATCTATTTCGATAACTTTTATTTATTTTTAGTTGTTATTTTTTATTTTTAGCGGGTTTATTTTGATTTCATCTTTTTACCCATTTAACATCAATAACATTTATACGTTTCAAAATTAACCACCGAGTATTTGCCGTTGTGTTGTGCGAGTTTCATGCTACTATTATTTATGAAAAGTAAACAACAATTGCAATTAACTCTATATACGAATTCGGCGTTTAAAAGACGTGATGTTGATTGTTTAACAAATGAAACAAATAAAATCGGTTACAAACTTTTCCAATGATGTATCTACATAAATGAGGTGATAATGTTGTTTGTTTCATTGGACTCAAGTGTCCTTTTAGTGCTACATGAGACCCTTAAACTTGATGTTTATTACATAAAAGCCATTCTTAATAACTAATGTGACCAAATACAAATCAGTAGATCTAACGTTTTGTATTACTTCTCATTTTAATATTTTTCAAAATAACTACATCATAATAACTTAAATATATATATATATATATATATATATATATATATATATATATATATATATATATATATATATATATATATATATATATATATATATATATATTTATGAGATATTAGGGTTTTAGTAGTTTTTAGGATAGTTTATATTTATGGAAACTTTTGGAAATGAAAATCAGGAATAATTATGTGTAGTTATGATTATCGTGTACGTAATAATTTCGTGTGTGTATTTACGTATTATGTATATTATTATATATGTTAGGATAGTATTTTAGAGGTTTTGGTGAAGTTTTTAAATTCAAAAAGTACATTCAGAAATGAGAAATTTATGTATTTTTAGTTTAGAATTTATTTAACTAGTTAGAATCCGAAGGTTAACGTTAGACTTTAAGGTTTTTACTTAAAGATCATTAAAATGTGATTAAAGTAATAAGTAATAAACAAATAATGAAAATAAATAAATAAATATATAATGGGGTATTAGGCCGGCGAAAAAAAGAAAAAAAAAAGGAAAAGGGTGGAAGTTCAATTTGAGCCCAAGTAGGAAACCTTAGCTAGTTTAGCTATAAATATAAACCCTCAACCCCCTCAAATGGATTTTCCTCCCACTTGAAACCCTAAATCATTTGACTAAAGTAAAAAGAAGAAGAAAAACTCAAAATCAATTAGGGTTAAGGTAATTAACTAAACTATGTTCGATTCTTCTTTAATTTAATATTTGTAATAATTATAAGTGATGGATTAGGGTTAAATAATTCGGATTTTGAATTAGAGTTTTTAATATTATGAGATTAGGATTCCTTAATTAATTATCATGATTTCTTTAATAGTTAATAGGTTTTAATGAAGAAGATAAGGATTTAAAAGTGTTAAAATCGAAGTTAGGGTTTTGAGCAGAAAATTAGTCAACTTGTTTTAATGATATCGATGAGTTAGATCGAGTTTTATATATGTCAATTGTAGAAAAACACAAATCCATATTTCACGAATAAACACCAATCTTCGAAAAGGCAACATTTTTGATGATTTCCAACGAAACGATTTATACTTCCAAGTGTTATAACCTTTATAGAATGATAAAAACGCAAACTTTTTCAAATTTTCGACGAAAAATTTAAATCAAGATTTGTACATTTTGAATAACTTTTCACCAAAAAATCAATCCACAAAAGCAAATTTTTTTTGTGTTTTTAGCTAAAAGATGTAAACCAAAACATTATCAAATGATAGTAGAAGGTTTAGATGAATATTGGAGCAATAAAGACATAAAGAACATTTTGATCGTGACCTATATGAGATGTATATGTCACGAATCACCAACATAACACACAAACAAACACAAAAACTAAGCAAATCACTTCATGGATCTTGATACCAATTGTAAATTTCTATCATCCTTGATTATGTCTAGAGATGAAAAGTGATAGAAAGAGAAAGAGAGATGAAATACTAGAGAGAGAAACTAGAGAGAAAAAGAAATAAAACAACATTAATTAGAAAAGAGTAATAACATGGTTTATATACCCTATGTCCATCGACATGGGGCGACCCAAGCCAAACCCACATGTAGACTCTCTTCTTCATTATTTGTGTTCTAGATGCTGAACATAAGTGTTTGTCATGGAATGTGTCCTAACGAGATTTGATTGATCTCTTGGCTCTAGAATCGATTTCTACAATTTGGTTTTTAGTGATCGGAGGCTGGAGCAAACTGTCACCTTGTCAATATCAACTAACTCGAAGTGAGAAAGTCAATAAAACTCGTGTTGATCTCCATGACAATAAAACAACTTTTTATAAGAGAAACCTGAGTTAGCTGGAAAGGGTTGTGCATTACATCACTGGGTCAATAATGCCTCGTCTTCAATATCATCAATCATCCTTGTGATTCTGATAGTATATGGTTTGACCCGGTTTTTGCCTACGTTTTGTATGGCTATTTGTTTTCAACCTTTATCCTTGCATTTCTTTTTCATGCTTCAAGCCCTTCAATGCTTACCAAGACGTCATCACTAGCACCTTGTTGTGGTTGTACTAAAGCGAGCTTAAGTTATTAGTCCGCATTATTCCCTTATCACATTCTACTCCATCGTTTCTAAGGACTTATAATATATTGGATTGTCCTTAAGAAGATCCCTCTGGTTCTGGTTAGATCATTGGATATATACCTAACCACCTTTTGTCACCAATATCGTCTTTTATTAAAGAGGTTGTGGGTATAAGATCATAACCATAAAACCTTTTGAAAAACAATTAAAGTGTTAGATCAAACTCTTAACACCTTAATAGTTTTGTCGTTTTAGGAATTGCTCTCCTTCACACGTGCATCGATAATCAAAAGTGTTTCGCATATGTGGGTAAGAGTTGAAAGTGTATGAGTCTTACATATATGTTTCTTATATTAGGTGACATTTTAATCACATGTTCTCCCATATCTCTAATGTATAGATCTTTTGTAACACCCCATATTGATAATAAAATATCACGCGTAATTATGGCGTGTCATCAAAGCATACAAGGACAAATGTCTAAAACATTACATGACCATAAAAGGAAATACCGGAATCAAACATCGGTAGTCCAAAAGTAAAGCTCATCACACACAAACATAAGTACTGTAAATGAAAGGACTAAACAATGTCCATGGAAAGAGTATCAAAGTATAGATAATGCATAAGTAAAGAAAGGCTAGAAAGCTTCCAGTCCATATGCACGTACGCTTAAAGTCTATGAGCGTCCCTGAGTACCTACCGTTTTGGGAACATGAAAAGGAAAACGGCTGAGCAATACGCTCAGTGCACGGATGTACAATAAAGCATGAATAATATAAGCATAAAAGCATATAACAGCAAGCGAAACTAAGTCCCGAATAACCCGGTTAACTCTTAATAAAACTGGTTTTATATTTTGAAAAGCCTTATGTTTATCTTGTAAAAACTGTTTAACATATTTTACCATGAGCCAATATAGGTCATGAAAATCCACCGTGCATGAATACTTGGAGGGGTGACCTCAACATGCAAATTAGAGGGGCTGTCTCTAATTTAATATACTGGTTTTTGGGTAGGAGGGATCAGCTCCTTGTGAAGGATGCAAGGCACACACCACATTCACACTGAGTAATCTGCTGAAAAACATGTAACTAGGATGCACCCATACGCCCCACATGATAAATATAATAGTATGGCCAAAAGCTGAAGGGACGCCACGAGCAATCACTCCACGGTGGGGAAGTCATAACACTAGTGCCTCTAGTGTTATGGTTATGGTACATCCATAACTAGGTGAAACTGGTCATGCATGTATATGTCTTTAGGTATTCTAATTAAACATAAGCAATCAAACATATAAACTTATACTACGGGAAAACAGTTGGCTGCATACGGGGAATCCTAATAAGGAAAGAATGTCCATACTGAAAGGACGGGAATCCATACCTTATGTCCAGTGAACGAAGAAGACGAACGGAAGAGAGTCTTACTTCGGTATCACTAACGCTACATAAATACATACATGTATAAGTATCTGATTACTAAATACGTAACTGGTTTTATGTCATGTTTTAGCTTATTTTATACGTTCATGTCATGTTTTACTGTTTTAAGCTTTATACTGTATTTATCTTATATTCTGTCTATTCTAATTAAGTATTACTTATATTTCATGCACTATTATACTTGTTGTGTAATAATAAGTAACTTTATAAAAATAGCAGGTTTCCTAAAATAGAAAGTTTCCAAAAATAGAAAGTTACCAAAAATAGAAAGTTTCCAAATATAGAAAGTTTCCAAAAATAGAAAGTTTCCAAAAATAGAAAGTTTCCAAAAGTAGGAAGTTTCCAAAAATAGAAAGTTTCCAAAAATTGAATTACTGCTTAAAATATATAAGTTTCTAAAAATAGAAAGTTTCCATAAATAGATTAGCTGCCTTAATTAAATAAGTTTCTAAAAATAGAAAGTTTCCATATTTAGATATAAGCTGGTTAAATAAGCTAATTATATAAGCTTAAGTGTTTTCTGATTATTATTCTAAGTCATGTTGTTATAAAGTATAATTTATTAATTATTACATGTAATTTAAAATAAACTATAGGTTAAAAGTATTTAATTAAATATATCATGTATTTAATTAAATAAGGTAAAATACTTAGGTTAAAACTTGTATTATTAATTATTAATAATATAACCTAAGTCATGTTAATTAATTAATTATAGTCATGGTTTTTAATAATTAATTAATTATAAAGTCTAGTTAAATATAAATACTTAGGTTAAAATTCATGATCTAGTAATTAAATTTATAACCTAAGTCATGTTAATTAAATTAATCATGCCATATTTTATTAATTTAACTTTTAACACATAACTATTAAAATCATAAACCTTAAAATAATCTATGAACCAGACCCGTGACTAGAAACCATGAACCGGACCCGTAATCAACACCATACCCCGAACCAAGGTCGGAGATCCCCTTGTTTGCTGCTGTCGTGGGACCACCATCACCATACTGAGACCATATGGTCTCGGTGGTGGGTAATAAGCCAAGCCGAGACCCCTTAGGGCTCGGTTTAGGCGTTGGCTACAAACACAACACCCCAAAACCCTTGTTTTGATTTACCCCATGATCATAGACATGTTTTAATAATTGTTTTTAATTAGTTTTTAAAAACATCATGATTTTATGTGATCCATTAAATCAAAACATAAAAGAAAAAGGTTAAAAAGGTTATACCGTTTACGTGAAACAAATGAGGATGAACACACACGTATCCTTGCAAAATTCCAAGATCAAAAATCAACCCGAACACCCCTTTTGGTGTCTTGAATCCGGCGGCCAAAGAGAGAAGAAGAAAAAGATTTAGGGTTTTGTTATTATTCTTGTTTTGTGATTAATGACACAAGATTTCCTAATTCCCTTGTTTTAGTAAAAATTAGAATGGGCTTGGCCCATTCTCTTGGTGTAGCCGCGGGTAGGGGGGCCCACATGGGGTAACCCGTACCTTTCTCGAGTCTAAAAATTATAGTGTGTGTTCGTGTTTTATCGTGTTCGTGTTTTATGTGTTCTAATCAATTATTGATCGTGACCTAATATATTTATTCGTGTTCATAATAAATTTATATACGTAATTAATATTCTCTCGTGATTAATTTACGTTCATGATTTCATGATCGCATGTTCGTGATTATAATTATTATTTGAATAATTATCGTGTGTTCATACGTAATAAATACTTATCGTGTTCTAACACGTACGTAATACTTAAAATTCTTATACGTGTTTGTAAACATGCTATAAAAGGAAAGTTTTAATCTTGTACGTACGATCTAAAGGGTACTATTCATGGTAAAAGCATGCGGGTTTTACAACTCTTCCCCCCTAAAAAGAATAATTCGTCCCCGAATTATAGATAAAGTAAATTGGAAAAGAAGAACATACCCGAATTCAAAATGTGAAATGAGGGTAAGTGATAGGTGTGTAAACACCCATCCTTTTCACCACTTAATTATAATAATAACCGAGCCAAAACGTGTATTTTATGTCTTTTATGTCGGAATTATGCGTGGTTTGTGTTTTTGTTGTGATTTAGGACGAAATTGTGAAAAGTGGAGAAAACACGGCATTCACGGGCTTTTATTGAAGAAAAAGATGAACGATGAAGTCGAGAAGTCAAGAGTGCAAAAAGAACGGAAGTCCAAGACCAATTCTGAAGATTTATCGAAGAAATAGTCGAAAGACGGAAGTTTACTTAAAGCCGAAGAACTCAAGTCTATTTTATTGAAGAATTAAAAGACGAGTTCAAAGAAATCCCGAGCCAAAAGTCATTAAAGTCCAAGATTAAAGAATATTTAAAGGCTTAAGGACTAATGGTGCAAATTAAAAAAGAGATTAAGAAGGAAGGGCCTAATGATGTAATTAAGAGAAAATGAAGGGGGGGAGGAAGCTTCCTAAGCATTCCTTAATCCTCCCCTATATATAGATTAGTTCTTAATCATTTTCATTTTGTTGGCTAGAGTGACACTAGTTCTTCCACCTTTTAATTACTTGCACATTTACTTTATTGCACATTTAAATACTTGTCTTGCACTTTTAATACCTTTAATTTCCAAGTAAGTGTTCTTTAATTTTCTTGTCTTAAATTTCTCATTCTACCTTTCTTTCTTTGCTTGATCTTTATGTTTACATGCTTATTGTCTTGTTTATTTGATTAAAGATTGTGTTTTTATGCTTTTGATTGTTTTAGATCATTTATTTTATAGCTTATTTGTTTTCATCTTAAAGTTTCTTAAGCTTTTATAAAAGTTAATTTTTTATATTAAGTTTGATTTCGTAAACCTTTGTTTCATTTTGTATTTTAAAAAGTCTTTAATATTCAGTTTAGTAGCTTTTTCTTATACGGTTTGCCTTAGGATTTTCGTCTTGTGCTTATTAGAGTTATAGCTTATTTTTCTAGCTTATTTTGTGCTTTATCTATTGTATTCCGATCTGGTAAATCGAAAAGGGGTTTATTATTCCGACCATAGCTCTTTGGCTTGGTCGGAAAAGGGTTTACAACATTCCGATTGGGGGAATCTAGTGGTATTCCGATCAGAGTTAAGTGACAGTTATTCCGATCAGAGCTCTACTATACATTCCGATTGGATAGACCAATCATTCCGACCAGGTAGGTGAGTGTATTCCGATAAGTCCACATTCTGATCAGGGTTTGGTTTGTAACATTCCGATCTGGGGGTTTTTGCTTGGTATTCCGATCGGGTAGGTGACAGTATTCCGATTGGCATTTCCGATACACATTCCGATCAGAAGGTAGTTTAACATTCTGATCAGCTTTCCGATCTGGAGGTAGGTTTATTATTCTGATGGTAAGCCTGATCAGAATATATTCCGATTAGGATTGTTTTCTTTATATTTTGTCTTGTTTAATTTTTAAGTCTACATTTTAATACTTTGTCTAATTTGAAGTCACTTAATTTTCTCGTTATTTACTTTTCAAAGTTTTAAATATTGCAACCTTTCTTTTAATTAGACTCAGTTTTATTTTAAACACCATTTTACTTTTAAGTCATTTTACTTAACGCCATTTAATTTTAACGCCTTTTACTTTAATTGATTTGCACTTTTTAATATACTACAACGACACACTTTTGTTTCACCAAAGAACGACTGAGTCGCACTTAAAACCAATAATCAATTCGATTAGACCACTAGAACGATAATTTTCATACTAGGTAAAAGCTTTGTATCAAATGGCGCCGCTGCCGGCTCTTTTCGTAAAGATTAACGGTTTTCTGTGAGAGACGCGTTGTTTTTTGGATCCGTTCACTTGTGAGCGTTATTTTTCTTGCATAAAAAATTCAAAAAATCATAAAAATTAAAAATTGCTAAAAATCCATAAAAGATTTTATCTTTATTGTGTATATATATTGTCTTTGTGTTTGGTTTCTTTTTCTTTTGCATTTTCAGGTGTATGCGTACTAGATCTTCTAATTATCGAGAGCCCGAGACTCGAGAAGATTTAAGTATGTCAGGTGTCAACAACAATAATCCACCACACCTCAACAATAACAACAATGTTCCTCCACAGCCCGATCTTCGGACAATGGAGGAGCTTTGTCAACCTACCATGTTTGGACGAGGAGGACCGATTGCGCCGATGCAAATCACGGCTCCGGAGTTTTCGTTGAAGCACCACATGATTCAGCAAGTGCAAACAAATCCTTTTAGAGGAATGCCTGATGATGATGCCAACAAACACCTCGACAAGTTCATTACAATCACCCAAAGCATGAAGTTGCCTGGTGCCATAATGGATGTTCGTCGCCTACAACTCTTCCCACATACTTTATCGCATCACGCCGAGAAATGGTTTGATCGTCTCCTGAAGAATTCTATTCACACTTGGGATGACATGACTCAGCGCTTTTTGTCGCGCTACTTTCCACCATCCATGGTCACGAGCCTTCGCAATCAAATTAGCGGTTTCATGCAAGATCCCGATGAATCTCTTTTTGATGCTTAGGAAAGATATAATGTCTTGATTGATCGTTGTCCAAACCACAACATGCTTCCCGTCACCTTAATTGATACTTTCTACAACGGTTTGACTTTTCGAGATCGTGATACGATTAATGCAGCCGCCGGTGGCACATTCATGAAAAGGAGACCCGAGGAGTGTAGAGAGCTTATTGAGAACATGACTACTCACCACAAAAACTGGGATTCCTCTGCTTCTTCAAGGAACAACCCGAGAGTCAATGTTTCTTCTACCTCAGCAAACCCTGATATGACCGAACTCACCCGCATGATGACTGAAATGAGCAAAAGTATCACGCTTCTCGCTTCAAACCAACAACAACAACAAGTTAAAGCGGTTGCACCTTCTTGTGAAACATGCGGCGGTCCACACTCATACACCGATTGTCCGTTGACTCAAGGAAATCCGGAAAATGTGTATGCAGCTTATGGTAATTATTCACCGGAAAATTACCAAGCTCGACAACAAGGGGATAGAAATCTGCTGAGTTACCGGAAAACTGCTCTGTAGTTATTCTTAAAGAACTTTTGGAAAAGCTTTGAGATCCCGGTCGTTTTGTGTTGCCTTGCGTTTTCAACAAAACTGAAGAATTTAATGCCCTTGCTGATCTCGGGGCTAGTATTAATCTTATGCCTTTGAGTGTTTGGAAAACACTATCATTACCCGACCTCACACCAACAAAGATGACTCTTGAACTTGCAAATCTCACTCTCGCTTACCCCGTTGGTATAGCCGAAGACGTGTTCATCAAAGTTGGCACATTTACTTTCCCGGTCGATTTTGTCGTTGTTGATTATGAAATAGACCCTCGTATTCCTTTAATACTTGGTCGGCCATTCTTGAGAACCGG
Organism: Glebionis coronaria; assembly: GCA_025667525.1. Classification (NCBI taxonomy): domain Eukaryota; kingdom Viridiplantae; phylum Streptophyta; class Magnoliopsida; order Asterales; family Asteraceae; genus Glebionis; species Glebionis coronaria. The sequence goes on from CM046876.1 coordinate 45,373,920, forward strand.
ACGAGCTTTAGTTGATGTTGCCGAAGGTGAGTTAATCTTATGAGTCGGGGATGATGCAAAAGTTTTTAAAATGGGAAAGCTTACAAGTAAATCCTTTGGAGGCCGAGAATCAGTGAATATGATTAATGTTCTCGATGATTTGACCGTCTACAACAATCCTCTATTCGATTCTTGCATCGATAATCCACTTTTTCATGATGATGTGGATGATTCTCGCTCCAATTTGGAACCTTCTCCCATTTATGACTCTCCACCGATCTTCTATGCTTATGATGATGATGATTCTAGCTCAGATTCGGGTGATTATGATGACCGTACTTCCGAAGATCTCGATCTGCCCACGTATGATGATTTCGATGAGGCTGATACTCTTTCGAGCGATTCTTCACATGATGAAGATCCTCCGCCATCACTCGATCCTACTTTGGACGATTACTCATTTGAGGAAGACTTCTCTGCATTTCTCAATACTTACTTCCCTCATGAGAGTGATGCTCCTCCTTATGATTTTGAAGATTATCGTCTTGATCCTACTTTGGATTTGAAGAACATTCTTTCAAAGGAGAAGAAACCGGTCGACACCAATATCCGCAGCACGTATGATTTAACACCTCTTTGTCCATCTTCTGAGGACGAGGTTGTGCTTCTTCGCGGATCTTCTTCCCATTCTGTTGAGCCTGAGTGCTATTTTCCCTTAAAGGAAAAGGTGTTCGACCCCGGTATTGAAATCTTTTAGCCATCTCAGTATCCACCTGATGAAATAAAAGGAAACATCTTTGGAAATTTTGAAGATATGCTTGCACCTCACCATACTTGCTTCCACCGTGCTCCATCGCTGCTTAAGGGAACCTTGCCTATTCTTATCTGGCTTGCCTTGTTCGCCTTAAGCTTGTGCTATTTGATGGACGAAAACTATGTCTTTGATCCTGGTGGATATGTTTCATGCTTTTTCCTATGATGATCAAGGTCGAGTCAGGCTCACGACTCGGTAATCAAAAACCAAGCGCTTCTTGGGAGGCAACCCATGCATCTATCTTTTCGCTTTCTTTATCATAAGTGTAGGGGGAGACCTGTTGGTTTGCTGTCCTCTCCTTTCTTATAATCAGGGATTCGAGCGCTCAATGATCCACTCTTGATGATTCTTGACGACCCGTGATTCCGTGTCCACTTCTTCCCGGTTCTATCCTAAACTCTTTTCGTTTCACTATTTTATATTTTCTCAATATTAAAATAGGAATCTCTTTAGTTGTCTTTTCCTTAGCAAGATTTAAACAACGTGCACAATGTCCTAAGTGTAGGGGAGTTTACTCCCACATGCTTAAACATTGAGGACAATGTTTATGTTAAGTATAGGGGGGACTTCTATCGAAGTTAAGTGGCCTTTTCCTTGTATTTGTCCTCATTTTAACCAGAAAATCAATTTTTCGACATTTTTCAAAATTTTTGATCTATTTTGGCCTATTAGTTTTCCTTTTGTATAGTTACTTTTCTTTCTTTGCTAGAATAAATCTTTAATAAAGTGGTTTTAATTTTCAAACGTTGTGAATCTTTTGACTCAACCGAGTTTACTTATCTAAGTTACTCTAGCTAGTATCCTTAACATGTTTAAGTCAAGTTTTGCTAGGCTTTTATATAGGGAGCTATAAAACGCGAAAGTCTTAACTCTCACGGGTTAAGAACAAGAACTTTACGCAAGTTCCTATAATTGATCCTAGAAAGTCGTTTATCAAGGGAACTTTAAAATGCGATTTCTAAACTTGAAAAAGTCTTAGAGTTTGCAAGATCCTATAGGCGACTCGAAAACCCAAAACTTTGATTTAATAGGCTAAGTATCCACGAGTTTCATTCCTTGAGATTTTAAACTGTGGAGAACGAGAGATGATAGAGCCAATTATAAGTTCGATATTCTTTCGTGAATTTATGTGAGTTCATTATAAGCCTATTCTCCCATCGCTTGGTAATAAATTTATCTGCAATAAATAAGGTTGTACGATTTGAAAAGTTACTTAGCTTCTAGCCCAAGATCGTTTAAAAGTTGCTCGGTATGGTTTAGAGTTCATAGCCAAGGCATAACTTGAAGCGGGATGCGAAGATTGGCGAGTCCAAAAAGGCCCTAACAAGGCATGAGGGCTACATTTTGTTGCTAAAGATCCAAAAGTGATGTGAAGAATCATTTATCGAAAATCAATATGAAGGATCGAGACACACGACGAAAAGCAAAACTCCCCAAAAGTCATGGAGAAGTATATCCGAAAAGACCCTAGCAAGGTATGAGGATAAATAGATCCAAGTCATAAAAGGAGGCGGATTGTTGTATATCAAAGTCCAAAATAAAGATTGGAGAAAAATGAAGAAGTCGTGGTCCAAGTATGAATCTCTCAAAACTTCAAAGTGAAGAAATTCCTATTATGAAGAGAAGACCATTATTTCATTAACGTCTCTCAATGTTTGAAGTATGAAGTCGCTGCCAAATATCGGTCCGAGAAAGGTCTCAAATCGCGAAGCGAGTTATGCCAAGATATGAACTTTATGAGGTCCCGAGAAGCAGTTTTAAAAGATTTTGTCCTTTAGCTAACTATTGATTAAATCGTTCACTTTATTTTCGGACTAAATAACTATCGAAATAAGTCAAAAATGCATCCTCGTGATCATTCAAGACAAAAATAAAATATAAGAGATACACCTAGGAATAAGGGATTTTAAGTGAGTAATTGGCCCACATGAGTTCGTGTTAGTTTACTAACTTATAATAACAATGATCTCGTTTTTAAGCTTGGTTTGGAGAAAGTAAAAACTTGAGGATGATGATTGTTCATGACATTTCCAAAACCCAAGGTATGCTTTTTGATTTCTTTATTTTGAATGTTTATAATTTTCTATCTCTTTAATAAAGGCCAACGTGGATTGATTATGATGAAAAATGAAATCTTGCTTTGTAACTAATGCATTGCATGAGGATATTGCAATGGTTAAGTGTAGGGGATTTGATAGGTGTGTAAACAACCATCCTTTTCACTACTTAATTACAATAATAACCGATCCAAAACGTGTATTTTATGTCTTTTATGTCGGAATTATGCGTGGTTTGTGTTTTTGTTGTGATTTAGGACGAAATTGTGAAAAGTGGAGAAAACACGGCATTCGCGGGCTTTTATTGAAGAAAAAGATGAACGATGAAGTCGAGAAGTCAAGATTGCAAAAAGAACGGAAGTCCAAGACCAATTCTGAAGATTTATCGAAGAAATAGTCGAAAGACGGAAGTTTACTTAAAGCCGAAGAACTCAAGTCTATTTTATTGAAGAATTAAAAGACGAGTTCAAAGAAATCCCGAGCCAAAAGTCATTAAAGTCCAAGATTAAAGAAGATTTAAAGGCTTAAGGACTAATGGTGCAAATTAACAAAGAGATTAAGAAGGAAGGGCCTAATGATGCAATTAAGAGAAAATGAAGGAGGGGAGGAAGCTTCCTAAGCATTCCTTAATCCTCCCCTATATATAGATTAGTTCTTAATCATTTTCATTTTGTTGGCTAGAGTGACACTAGTTCTTCCACCTTTTAATTACTTGCACATTTACTTTATTTCACATTTAAATACTTGTCTTGCACTTTTAATACCTTTAATTTCCAAGTAAGTGTTCTTTAATTTTCTTGTCTTAAATTTCTCATTCTACCTTTCTTTCTTTGCTTGATCTTTATGTTTACATGCTTATTGTCTTGTTTATTTGATTAAAGATTGTGTTTTTATGCTTTCGATTGTTTTAGATCATTGATTTTATAGCTTATTTGTTTTCATCTTAAAGTTTCTTAAGTTTTTATAGAAGTTAATTTTTTATATTAAGTTTGATTTCGTAAACCTTTGTTTCATTTTGTGTTTTCAAAAGTATTTAAATTTCAGTTTGGTAGCTTTTTCTTATACGGTTTGCCTTAGGATTTTCGTCTTGTGCTTATTAGAGTTATAGCTTATTTTTCTAGCTTATTTTGTGCTTTATCTATTGTATTCCGATCTGGTAAATCGGAAAAGGGTTTATTATTCCGACCATAGCTCTTTGGCTTGGTCGGAAAAGGGTTTACAATATTCCGATTGGGGGAATCTAGTGGTATTCTGATCAGAGTTAAGTGACAGTTATTCCGATCAGAGCTCTACTATACATTCCGATTGGATATTCCGACCAATCATTCCGACCAGATAGGTGAGTGTATTCCGATAAGTCCACATTCCAATCAGGGTTTGGTTTGTAACATTCCGATCTGGGGGTTTTTGCTTGGTATTCCGATCGGGTAGGTGACCGTATTCCGATTGGCATTTCCGATACACATTCCGATCAGAAGGTAGTTTAACATTCCGATCAGCTTTCCGATCTGGAGGTAGGTTTATTATTCCGATGGTAAGCCTGATCGGAATATATTCCGATTAGGATTGTTTTCTTTATATTTTGTCTTGTTTAATTTTTAAGTCTACATTTTAATACTTTGTCTAATTTTAAGTCACTTAATTTTCTCGTTATTTACTTTTCAAAGTTTTAAATATTGCAACCTTTCTTTTAATTAGACTCAGTTTTATTTTAAACACCATTTTACTTTTAAGTCATTTTACTTAACGCCATTTAATTTTAACGCCTTTTACTTTAATTGATTTGCACTTTTTAATATACTACAACGACACACTTTTGTTTCACCAAAGAACGACTGAGTCAAACTTAAAACCAATAATCAATTCGATTAGACCACTAGAACGATAATTTTCATACTAGGTAAAAGCTTTGTATCAGTAAGAAGCCTGGATAGACTCCTCTGTTTCCCAAGTGGCTTCCCGCTAGGTATGATCCCTCCAAAGGATTTTGACAAATGGAATCTTCTTCCTTCTCATGACTCGTTCGGGTCTGTCAAGAACTCGTTCGGGTTCTTCTATGAAAGTGAGATCTTCATGTATCTGTTCCAGTGGATACTGAACCATGTGAAGGGGATGATACTGGTACCCTCTGAGTAAGGAAACATGAAACACATTGTGTACATGCGAAAACTGCAGAGGTAACGCTAACCGGTAAGATACTTCACCGACTCGTTCAATGATATCAAACGGTCCGATGAAACGAGGACTGAGCTTCCCTTTAATCCCGAAGCGTCTAACACCACGTGTCGGCGAAACCTTAAGAAACACGTGATCTCCTGCGTTAAAATGTATGTCCCTACGATGCTTATCGGCGTAACTCTTCTGACGTGACCGTGCTTCCTGAAGTTTCTGCTTAGCTACTGCGACCCTCTCATTAGTCATCTCTATGATCTCTGGTCCTTCAAGTGTTTGCTCACCAACTTGATCCCAGCAGATTGGGGTGCGACACTTTTTGCCATACAACATCTCGAAAGGAGCACACTTGATACTCGCGTGCCAACTGTTGTTGTATGCAAACTCCACCAAACAGATATAATCGTCCCAATCACCCGTCCATTCCAACGCACATGACCTCAACATGTCTTCAAATGTCTGAATCGTTCGCTCTGACTGCCCGTCTGTTTGAGGATGAAAAGCCGTGCTAAGCTTAAGTTGTGTACCCCAAGCTTTCTGCAGACTCTTCCAGAATCGCGAAGTGAAACGAGGATCTATGTCTGAGACGATGCTGGATGGAGCACCATGGAGTCTTATGATCTCTCTTCTATACGTATCGGCGAGTTTACCTACCGAATCTTCCTTGCGGATCGGTAAGAAATGAGCTGATTTGGTAAGTCGATCTACGATAACCCAAATTGCATCGTGCTTCCTCTTGGTTGGCGGAAGACCAGTAACAAAATCCACGGTGATTTTGTCCCACTTCCACTATGGAATATCTAACGGTTGAAGGAGACCACCAGATCGCTGATGCTCGATCTTAACCTGCTGGCAAGTAAGACATTTGGAGACGTAAGTGGCCACATCCTGTTTCATACCATTCCACCAAAAGTACTGCTTGATGTCATGGTACATCTTTGTCGAACCAGGATGTATAGAGAATGGGGAGCTACGAGCTTCAGCTAACAATGCTTCCCGAAGTTCTTGATCATCAGGAACACAAAGTCTCGTGCTCTGCCATACGATACCATCTGCATCTACTCTGAATTCCGTCTGCTTCTCCAAATTCTGAACTATCGCCCAGATTTCTCCATCATCTTTCTGAGCTTCCTTGATCCTAAGAGTAACTCGGGTTCTTATCTAAGATTAGCCCATTAACCGTGTTGTATACGTACCATGATCTCTATGTCTAGTCTCTCCAAGTCTCTTATGATTTCCTCCTCTATCTTAATGCCGTTGATCATTCCGGACTTCCTGCTAAGTGCATCTGCTACTACATTCGCCTTTCCGGGATGATACTGTAGATTAATGTCATAATCCTTCAACAGCTCTAACCATCTCCTCTGCCTCATGTTCAATTCACGCTGAGTGAAGATATACTTCAGGCTCTTGAGGTCCGTGAAAATGTCACATGATTCTCCATATAAGTAGTGCCTCCATATCTTCAATGCAAACAAGACTGCAGCAAGTTCCAAGTCATGCGTAGGGTAATTTTCTTCATAAGGCTTAAGCTGTCGTAAAGCGTACGCAATCACTTTCCCATGTTGCATGAGAACACAGCCAAGTCCCTTCCCCGATGCATCACTGTAGATTTGAAATCTACCCGTACCAGATGGGAGAGTAAGAATAGGTGCAGATACTAGCTTCTGCTTTAGGTCTTCAAAACTCTTCTCTCGTTCTTCAGTCCAAACGAATTACTCCCCTTTCCGCATCAGTTTGTCAATGGTAGTGCTAAGCGGGAAAAGTTCTCCACGAACCTACGGTAATAGCCAGCTAAGCCTAAGAAACCGCGGACTTCAGTCGCTGATGTCGGTCTCGGCCACTTAGTAATAGCCTCAACCTTTGCTGGATCCATAGTGATTCCTTCTGCTGATACAACGTGACCTAAGAATGCCACCTTGTCTAACCAGAACTCACACTTGGAGAATTTAGCATACAACTGCTTCTGGCGAAGAATCTGTAGTACTGTACGAAGATGGTCTTCGTGTTCCTCCTTGGACTTTGAGAAAATCAGGATGTTATCGATGAAGACAATGACGAACTTGTCCAGAAATTCATGGAAGATTCTGTTCATCAAATCCATGAACACTGTTGGAGCATTGGTCAGGCCGAATGGCATGACTACAAATTCGTAGTGGCCATAGCGGGTACGAAAAGCAGTCTTGGCGATGTCCTGCTCCTTAACCCGTAGTTGATGATAGCCTGACCTAAGATCGATCTTGGAGAAGTGTTTGGCCCCTTGGAGTTGGTCAAAAAGATCGTCAATGCGTGGCAGTGGATACCTATTCCTGATAATAATTTTGCTGAGCTCGCGATAGTCTATGGAAAGACGCATACTGCCGTCCTTCTTCTTAACAAATAAGACCGGTGCGCCCCATGGAGATGCGCTCAGTCGAATGAAACCTCATTCTAGACGTTCTTGTAGTTGATCCTTCAGCTCCTTTAACTCTATGGGAGCCATGCGATAAGGAGCGTTGGAAATCGGTTCAGCTCCTAGGATGAGCTCGATATTGAATTCTATTTCTCATGCAGGTGGTATGCCGGGAAGTTTTTCTGGAAATACATCTTGGAATTCCGACACTATTGGTTGATCCTGAATTGATGGAGATTCAACATCCATGTCGTGAACCGTAGCTAGATAACCCTCGCAGCCATGTGACAGTAGTGCACGTGCTTGCAGGGTAGAAATGATTTGTACAGACCTTCCTGGTACGAACCCGTTGTGAATGTACTCTGATGCATTAACATCACCGAAGATGACTCGATATGAATGGCAGTCTATGGTAGCATGATGCTTGGATAGCCAATCCATGCCCAAAATCATGTCAAAGTCATTCATGTCCAGCGGAAGTGCGTCAACAGGACGAACCTTATCATCAAACTCTAGGGGAAGACTCTTGTATACATGGGTGATTAATACAGAGTCCCTCAAGGGCGTGGAAATAGTAAGTCTATTATCTAGTGGCATGGGGAGCATCCTAATGTTCTTGGCATAAGCAGTAGAAATAACCGAGTGAGTAGAACCCGTATCAAATAGCACACACGCAGCCTGACCATACATATACAAGATTCCAGTGATGGTACCTGTAGACTTGTTGGCCTGATCTCGAGATGTCGTGTAGACACGTCCAGTGGTAGGAGGCGGCTTGGTATCAGCATGTCCTGATGTGCCCTCCATCTCGCCCTTACGGCAGTCCTTCATGAGATGGCCAGGAAGACCACACTTGAAGCATGTGTCAGTGTTACGACGACATGGCCCTGGGTGCCTACGGTGGAAAGTAGAGCAAAGAGGATGAGTATATCCTCCAGCAGGTGCTCTGGCTGGCTGAGGACCTGATAAAACATTTTACATGAGACATGATAATAGGATACAAAGGACAATGCGAATAATCGTAAGATTGAATACCCGTAATAGCTGGACGGCTATGCTGTGAACCTCTCTGGTTCTGGTCCCTACCGTTTCTATGGTTCCTGGTAGATGATTTGCTAAAGCGTCAGAATTATGAGTTATAACATGAAATCATAAGAAAATTGCGTAAGTATTAGGACCTGCTGTCGTTGGAGTGTCCAACGTTGTTACGGTAATTGACATTACCGCCACGCCTATCCGTAGCAGAACGGTCGTTAGTCTGATCGTTTCCCTTGGGCTGATTAGGCTGCTGCTGAGTAGCCGGCTAAGACCGGTCCCCAATTTTCTGCTTAGAAGATACAATTTAAAGAGATGTATAATTGACATACATAAAGAATACGGACTGGTCACCGCTTGAATACGAATGTTTACCTCTTGTCGGGTTTCTCAGCTTCCCCGAACTCATCTCTCTCATGCAACATCTCCAGCTTCGTGCCGCATCGGCCACTTGTGCTACTGTGTTGAACGTAGCACACACCAAGTTGTTTGCGACCGATGTGCGAAGAGCCCACCTAAAGTGGTGTGCCTGCTCTTCAGGAGTACCTGCCGCTGCACCAAGGAAACCAGCTAAGCGAAGAAAGCGCTGTATAAACTCATTCCTATTCTCCCCAGCTCTCTGTCGGATCCCATGGTACTCCCTCTTAAGCTTGTCTTGCTCAGCCTTGGGAAAGAACTGCTCCATCACCCTATCTCTGAAATGAGCCCATGTCAAACCAGCCACCCAGTTATCACCTCCCTCAGACTGCTTCAACGCTAACCACCAATTTAACACATCGCCTTCGAACCGGTAGCATGCCAACCTCGCCTTGAACACGGGGGCACAACCCATAGCATTGAAGATCTTCTCGATGTGAGCCAACCAGCTTTCAGCTTCACTAGGGCTATCTGTTCTCTCGAAAGCTCAAGGACGGAGCTTGTTGAATCTCTCCAGCCATATTGCTAATGTCACCGGAGGAGGAGGAGGTGCTTGGTTTTGCTGTTGATTGTTGACAGCCTGAACCTCAGCCCTGATGTCATTCCTTAGTTGAGGAAGCAAAGCTTGCATTGCAGCTTGGATTGCTGCATTGAGTTGTTCATGTTCGCGTGTGAGAACCATCTGACAGTATAACATAAAACATATGATTAAACATATCAAAACATAAAATATATACATGAAAAAAATTTATACCCATAAATCAAGAGAAAAAAAAAATTATGCAAGAAAAGTTGTATATGAATGCATGATGCAGTTTTATGAAAACTTTTGTATGCTTGAGAGTGAACGTCTATGGTCAGTTCACCCAAAATAAAAGACATGGCGAGGGGACGCCTATGGGTCGGTCCCAAATTTAAAAGTTTCGATAAAACACATGCGACTAAATAAGGCCAGTCCTGTACCAACCACTACTTAGTCATAAACCTGCGACAATGACATATATATGTATGCATAAAAATGATGAATGCATGAAAACGACTGTCAGTTCTAGGAAGACCATAGTGACTACCCACTAATCATAGGTCATGTTTTGAGAGCCTACAGGTCGAAACCTGGCTCTGATACCATAATTGTAACACCCCATTTTGATAATGGAATGTCACGCGTAATTATGGTGTGTCATCAAAGCATACAAGGATAAATGTCTAAAACATTGCATGACCATAAAAGGAAATACCGGAATCAAACATCGGTAGTTCAAAAGTAAAGCTCATCACACACAAACATAAGTACTGTAAATGAAAGGACTAAAAATGTCCATGGAAAGAGTATTAAAGTATAGATAATGCATAAGTAAAGAAAGGCTAGAAAGCTTCCAGTCCATATGCACGTACGCTTAAAGTCTACGAGCGTCCCTGAGTACCTGCCGTTTTGGGAACATGAAAAGGAAAACGGCTGAGCAATACGCTCAGTGGACGGATGTACAATAAAGCATGAATAATATAAGCATAAAAGCATATAACAGTAGAAGAAACTATGTCCCGAATAACCCGATTAACTCTTAATAAAACTGGTTTTATAGATTGAAAAGCCTTATGTTTATCTTCTAAAAACTGTTTAACATATTTTACCATTAGCCAATATAGGTCATGAAAATACACCGTGCATGAATACTTGGAGGGGTGACCTCATCAAGCAAATTAGAGGGGTTGCCTCTAATTTAATATACTAGTTTTTGGGTAGGAGGGATCAGCTCCTTGTGAAGGATGCAAGGCACACACCACATTCACACTAAGTAATCTGCTGAAAAACATGTAACTAGGATGCACCCATACGTCCCACATGATAAATATAATAGTATGGCCAAAAGCTGAAGGGACGCCACGAGCAATCACTCCGCCGTGGGGAAGTCATAACACCAGTGCCTCTAGTGTTATGGTTATGGTACCTCCATAACTAGGTGAAACTAGTCATGCATGTATGATAGGTGTGAAAACACCCATCCTTTTACCACTTATTCCTGGCTAAAACGAGACCAAAACGCGTATTTAATATCATTTGTTTGGAATTATGCGTGGTTTTTGTGTTTATTGTGTTTTCAGAGTCAACCGGATGAATATTGAAGAAAACATGGGATTGCACGGGTTTTATCGAAGAAAAAGACTCAAGACGAAGTCTATTGTCCAATAAATGCAAAATATTTGAAGTCATTGTACCTATTTGAAGATTTATCGAAGAAAAGGGCCAAAGATGGAAGATTCATATATGTCGAAGAACTCGAGTCTATTAAACAAAAGATTATAAGACGAGTTGGAATTATTCACCGACACTTCTCAAAATCCAAAGTCGGAAACGTTTATTTAAAGAAACGTAAAGACTAAAGAAGAAAGAAGAAAAGAAGCCCAAAAACAAAGCCCATTCACAAAGCCCACGAGAGACGCCTATATATAGGATTCCACTTCACAAATTTGGAGACTAGTTAGTTAGTGTTAGTTTTTAGTTTTTCATTTTCTCTAGTTTTAGAGAGAGAAAGTTCTCAACTTTCTCTCACTAGTTTTCATCTTTCTTTCTTTTAATCTTTCAAAGATTAAACCTTTTGTATTGTTAATTTCATTAATCAAGTTTGAAGTTTAAGCTTTTAATCTTTATTCTCTTTCTACCTTTCTTTGATTTTAGTTAACTTTTAGTGCAAAATACATTTGATCCGTGTTGTTCTTAATGTTTTTGTGCTTAAAAAGTTAATATTTTTGCTCCTACATAAGCTTTCATTTGATTAAGCTTTAAGATTCTTATGCTTATTGGCTTATTTACATGTTTAGCTTATTTATTTTTTATAAGTTTTCTTAAAAAGTTCATCTTTTTATCATTTGATTTATAAGTTTGTTTATTTGAAGTTTAGATAGGTTGTTATTTGAGCTTATTTGATCCAATTTATTTTAGATTCGTGCTAGTTTTTGGTGTTGGCTTATTCCCATAGCTTATCACCTTGCTTAAGTCTCGAATCCCACTTAAATCGGAAAAGGGATAAACCCTTTTCCGATCAGCTTCCCCTTCCCTCATTCCGATCTATAGATCGGATTAGGGTTTAGGTTTTTCCGATTTGGACCCTTTTTTTAGTATTCTGACAGGAAGTTTTAGTTATTCCGATTGGGGGTTTGTTGAGATTCCGATTGGGGGTTCTTGTTTAACATTCCGATTTGGTTTTGGTGTGTGGATATTCCGATTAGTGCTTTTCCTATATTCCGATTAGCCTTGTTTATCAGTTATTCCGATCAGGTGTTTTGCAATACATTCCGATTTGATTCATGTTAACACATTCCGATTGAGCTATTTCCCATATTCCGATCAGCCATTTTGTCTAATATTCCGATTGGTCTTTCCGACCATACATTCCGATCAGGTTCCGATTTGATTTTCCGATTGTTTAAATTTCTTATTTTTACAAAGTTTTCAAGTGTTAGTTTTATTAAGTGTTCAAGTATTTTTTCTAAATTTGTCTTTAAGTTTTCAAGCATTTATTTTCAACTCGTTATTTTAGTTTAATCTTTAAAACTCTTTTCGCTCAATGACATTTACATTTAATTGTTTAAAATAGATAAACAAACCAACACCTTTTTATTAACCAAGAACAAATCATTCCACTTTGAACCGTGATCAATTCGAGCAGATACCGAGAACTAAATCTGAACCCAGTGAAAACTAAAGTATCAAATGGCGCCGCTGCCGGCTCTTCTCGCTAAGATCAACAGTTTTTTGTGAGAACTTGGATTTTGGGATCCGTTCGCCGTGAACGTTACTTTTTCATAAAAAATTTCAAAAACCCTAAAAAATATAAAATTTTCAAACATACAAAAAGTTAAAAAACCATAAAAACCAAAAATATTTCTTGTTTGCTTTGTTAGTTCTTTTGCAGGTGCATGCGTACACGATCCACGTCTTATCAAGAGCCCGAGCCTCTCGAAGACTTAGACATGGCCGGTGTACAAAACTAGGGGTGAGAAAAAAAAACCGAAAAACCAAAACCGAACCGAAAAACCGAAAAAACCAAACCGAAAAAACCGACCGAATATAAAAACCGATGGTTCGGTTTCTACGTTTTCAAAAACCGAAAAGTTTCGGTTCGGTTTCGGTTTTCATCCAAAAACCGAACCGTAAAAACCGAACCGAACCGAACCATTTTATTGAATAAAAAATATAAATATAATATAATATAAATAAATAAGTAATATATCAAAATTATAAATTAATATTCGTTCTTTTAGGGAAATAGGAGTAATATATTTATTTCATTGTTTATACGCGTGTTTGATATATATTTGTGCTTAGTTGACAATATATAATTACATATGTGACAGTAATCGTGTGTACGCATATTTATTTGCATGTGTGTTTATCTTAAAAATATGTGTGTAATTATAGATTAGAAATTTGAGATAAACATTATTAGGCTTAGATTGAAAATAAAAAAAACTATTTTTACACGCAAAACAAGTTTTTTAATCTAAATCGGATGTACCCAAATATAAATGGTTTTAAAACCGAAAAAACCGAAAAACCGAACCGAAACCGATTACAAACCGAAAAAACCGAACCGCCCAAAACCGAACGGTTTCGGTTTTTAGTTTTTTTAAAACCGAATATATCGGTTCGATTTCGGTTTTAACCAAAAACCGACCCAAACCGAACCGTGCACACCCCTATACAAAACAACAACAATAACCCACCTCAAAACAATAACAAAAATAACAATCCACCTCTCAACAACAATAATAACAAAAACAATGAGCCTCTACCGGACAATCGCCCGATGATTGAACTTCTGCAAGCACATGTAGATGGCAACAATGATCCAATTGTCATACCCGCGATTGCAGCCAACAACTTTGAGCTCAAATCCGGCTTTATCCAGATAGTCTCTGCTCAACCATTCTTGGGGCGTACCATTGATGATCCACATGACCACATCAATAGATTCCTGCAACTCACGAATACGGTCAAATTCAATGGTGTTCCACAAGAGGTAATCCGTTTACAACTTTTTCCCTTTTCTTTAGAGGGACAAGCCCGGCATTGGCTTGCTAAGGAACCTCCACAAAGTATTCTGACGTGGACGGATTTGGAGACCAAGTTTATCAACTACTTTTTCCCACCCTCTCGTACTACCGCTTTGCGGAATGAAATCATTAATTTTGAACAAAAGTACGATGAGTCGTTTAGTGAATCTTGGGACCGTTTCAAAGATCTTTTAAGAAAGTGCCCACAACATGGTTTTACCAAAGTGCACCAAATTAATACTTTTTATAATGGTTTAAGCATGAATGACCAAGATTCACTAAACAGTGCCTCGGGGGGTAATATTTTGGTTAAGACTTCCAATGCCGCTTGGGATATTATAGAAAATAAGTCTCGTGTGCAAACCAAGAGTGTTCGGAACAATGTCGCTAGTGCTAGTACTAGTGACAGCGACAAGCGACTTGACAAAATCACTGCGCTTCTTGAATCGCTTGCTACCCAAACCGCCAGCAACACCAACAGCATCAACGCTAAAAACGCTCACGACGCTCAAGTCAATGTCGTTAGCCAGCCATGTGAGATATGCGGTGGTCCTCACTCTTACACCACTTGTACCGCCACCCAAGACTATCCATCTGAGAATGTTAATGCAGCATACGGTACCTATCCTCCGGCCGCTTATCAAGCTCGTCCTCAAGGTGACCGCAACTTGCTTAGCTACCACTCTAACAACTTTCTCTCACCACCCGGTTTTCCTCCTAACAACCCAAACCAACCGCAAAACCTCAATCGACCTCCTCAACAACAACAACAACCTCGTGCACCATACATACCACCTCACAAACAACCATATCCACCTCAAAGAAACAATCAAGTTTACCAACAACCTGCTTATCAACCACCTGCTTACAATGCTCCTCCCAACCAACCCACCGCATTACGACAAGATATTGGAACCTACATGAGGACTAATGATGTGATCGTGGACAATCTCCAGTGGGAAGTGCTCAACTTGAAAGCAGACATGGTGAAACAAGGAAATGATCTGAGAGCTGATATGAGAAACACTTTGTCAAGTCAAACGAATGACTTAAGGAACATGATGGCTAGTTTTTTCCAAGGTAATCAACCCTCTTCTTCGGGTACTCTTCCGAGTAACACCGTTGCGAATCCAAGAGGGGAGATGAAAGCAATCACCACTCGCAGTGGCAAAGGTACCAAAGAACCCGAGCTTCCTATACCTCCACCGGTGATTGTGACTAAGGAGAACGAGTCACCTGCTCCTATTCCTCATCCTTCTCCTTCCCCAAATTCTCCACCTCTTACTTCTACCCCTCCTACACCCAAGGATGTGAGTGATCCTTCGATCCCAAAGCCTTCCTCTTCTTCCGATATACCTTATCCATCAAGGTTGAGGAAAGAGAAGATCAAAAGCAAGGATGATATTCAAGTTTCGAACTTTCTCAAAATGTTTAAACAATTGAATTTCAACATCTCCTTCGCTGAGGCTCTCGCTCACATGCCCAAATACGCGAAAATGTTCAAAGATCTTCTTAGCGACAAGGAGAAGCTTCTTGATATTGCTAACACCCAACTTAATGAGAATTGCTCTGCAGTGCTCTTAAGGAAATTGCCAACCAAGCTTGGTGATCCGGGTCGTTTCTTAATCCCTTGCAACTTCCCGGGAGTAGAGAATTGCAGGGCCCTAGCCGATCTAGGTGCCAGTATTAACTTAATGCCCTTAAGTGTTTGGAAGAAATAATCTCTCCCTGAGCTAGTCCCCACCAAAATGACTTTGGAATTAGCTAACCGTACGGTTGCTTATCCAGTGGGGATAGCCGAAGACGTCTTTGTAGGAGTCGACAAATTCACTTTTCTTGCCAATTTCGTCGTCGTCGACTATGATATGGACCCTCGCGTGCCATTAATTGTTGGTCGTCCATTCTTGAGGACCGGTCGCACTCTCATCGATGTTGAAGCTGGTGCGCTTATCATGAGAGTGGGTGACGATAAAATTGTCTTCAACATGGGAAAGCTCTCTAAAAAGCCTTATTTATACGAGAGTGTTAATTGTATTGACGTTCTTGATGAGGCTTGTGAATAACACTTCAAAGCTGCTTGTAAAAGTATTCCTACCTCTCTTCCCAATGTTGAGACCATTTCCTCTATTGATTCATCACTATCTCTATTTGGAGAAAGTGATTTCCTTTGGAAAGATTTGTAAGCCACCATGGGAGATGTGAACTTAGAACATGACGATTCTCCCACCGATTGGGATGAAGATCTTCGTCTCATTGAGAACATTCTTAAAGAGGACAATATTTCTCCACCATCTCCTACGGTTATTGCTATCGATGCTCCGACGTTGAAAACGCCTCCCATCGAAAATCCTCCGGATTTAGAACTTAAGAAGTTGCCGCCCCATCTCGAGTACGTGTTCCTTGAAGAAGAGAAGAAGTCGCCCGTCATCATTGTGAAAGACTTGAAAGAAGAAGAGAAATCTCGCCTCATCGCCGTGCTTAAAGATCATAAGAAGGCAATTGCTTGGAAAATTTCCGATATCCGCGGAATTGATCCGAACTTTTGTACTCACAAGATTCTCATGGAAGATGACTTTAAACCCGTAATCCAGAGCCAAAGAAGGGTTAATCCTCGCATTCATGACGTCATCAAACAAGAGGTTATCAAACTTCTAGATGCCGGCTTGATTTACCCTATTTCGGATTCGTCGTAGGTAAGTCCCGTCCATTGTGTGCCCAAGAAGGGCGGAATAACCGTTGTTCCCAATGAACACAACGAGTTGATTCCCACTCGTCTCGTTACTGGGTGGAGAGTTTGTATCGACTATCGCAAACTCAATGATGCCACGAGAAAAGATCACTTTCCTCTTCCTTTCATGGATCAAATGCTCGAGCGTCTTGCAGGTAATGACTATTACTGCTTTTTAGACGGTTTCTCCGGGTATTTTCAAATTCACATCGATCCCAAGGACCAAGAAAAGACCACATTCACTTGTCCCTACGGAACATTTGCTTACAAACGTATGCCTTTTGGTTTATGCAATGCTCCTGGGACATTCCAAAGGTGTATGATGGCTATCTTCCATGACATGGTGGAAGACACTATGGAAGTATTCATGGATGATTTCTCGGTTTATGGCGATTCTTTCTCTGCTTACCTTGCCAATTTAGAACGTATGCTTAAGCGGTGTGAAGACACTCGCCTTGTTCTTAATTGGGAAAAATGCCATTTCATGGTAAAAGATGGCATCGTGCTAGGACACAAGATCTCCAAAGCCGGTCTTGAAGTAGACCGTGCTAAAGTCGATGTTATTTCTAAGTTGCCTCCACCTTCAACCGTGAAGGGTGTGAGAAGTTTCCTTGGTCATGCGGGCTTCTACCGTCGATCCATCAAAGATTTTTCTAAAATCGCTCGCCCGATGACCCACCTCTTGGAAAAAGATACTCCTTTTATCTTTTCCAACGAGTGTCTTGAAGCCTTCAACTCGCTTAAGGATAAGCTAACTAAGGCACCCGTCTTGGTTACTCCGAATTGGGAGCTTCCCTTTGAGTTGATGTGCGATGCTAGAGACTTCGCTATTGGTGCGGTTTTGGGCCAAAGAGTGAATAAACACTTCCAACCAATCCACTACGCTAGCAAGACAATGACGGGGGCTCAATTGCATTACACGACAACCGAAAAAGAGATTTTAGCTGTTGTCTATGCTTTTGAAAAATTTCGCCCCTATCTTGTCCTTTCCACCACAATCGTGTATACGGACCATTCAGCGATGAAGTACTTGTTGACTAAGCAAGATTCCAAACCAAGACTTCTTCGCTGGGTTTTGCTACTCCAAGAATTTAAAATCGAAATTCGCGATAAGAAAGGAGCTGAAAACCTAGCCGCGGATCATCTCAGTAGACTTGAGGATCCTTACCAAGGGGATCATCCGAACAAAGAGATCAATGAATCTTTTCCCCTGGAAACCTTAATGTCTATCAACTCGACTTCTGATGAAACCCCGCGGTTTGCGGACATTGCAAACTACTTGGCGGGTGGAATTCTCGTTGACGAGCTAACATCCCAACAAAAGAAGAAGTTCTTCAAATACATTAAGACTTACTTTTGGGATGACCTGTATCTATTCAAACAATGTGCTGATTTGATTATTCGCCGATGTGTTGATGGACCGGCAGCTTTTGAAATCCTTGACGCTTGCCATAAAGGACCCACCGGTGGTCACTTTGGTCCCAACTACACCGCCAAAAAAGTGTTTGACTCTGGTTTTTATTGGCCCACCATTTACCGTGATGCTCACGAGATGGTTAAACGATGTGATGCTTGCCAAAAACAAGGCAAGATCACACATAAAGACGAGATGCCTCAGAATTTCATTCAAGAATGTGAAATCTTTGATGTTTGGGGTATCGACTTTATGGGGCCATTCCCTTCTTCTAAAGGAAACAAATACATCCTTGTAGTCGTTGACTACGTTTCAAAGTGGGTTGAACCAAAGCTTTACCTACTAATGACGCAAGGGTGGTTTGTAACTTTTTGAAATTGCTATTCGCTAGATTCGGTGTGCCTCGTGCCATTATTAGTGATCGCGGGACTCATTTTTGCAATGACCAATTTGCTAGAGTCATGGCTAAGTATGGTGTAAATCATCGTCTTTCCACCGCCTACCACCCACAAACTAATGGCCAGGCTGAAATATCCAACCGAGGATTAAAGCGAATTCTTGAAAGAACCGTGGGAGAGCATCGTGCCTCATGGGCTGATAAACTTGATGATGCTTTGTGGGCTTTTCGTACCGCATACAAGACTCCGATTGGTTGTATACCATATCGTCTCGTGTACGGAAAGGCGTGCCACCTCCCCATTGAGTTGGAGCACAAGGCTTACTGGGCCTTGAAGTGGGCTCATTTTGATATCAACAAAGCCGGTGACCTACGCAAGATCCAACTCAATGAGCTCAATGAACTCCGTAATGAGGCTTATGAAAATTCTTTGATCTATAAGGAAAAGACTAAGCTCATTCACGACTCTAAGATTAAAAACCGAGAGTTCCAAGTTGGAGACAAAGTTTTACTCTTTAACTCTCGGTTGAAAATCTTTTCGGGCAAACTGAAATCTCATTGGTCCGGCCCATTCACCATTGTCCAAATTTTTCCATATGGTACTCTCGAGCTCGCTCAACCTAATGGACCTAATTTTAAGGTGAATGGCTAACGAGTGAAGTTGTACTTTGGTGAGGACATCTCTCATGAGATGATTCCATCCCTCACCACGTTCCCCATGAACTAATTTTGGGTCAAGTCAGGCTCGTGACTCGGTTATCAAAAACAAGCGCTCCTCGGGAGGCAGCCCGAGTATCTATCCTTTTCCGTTTTAACCTCCTAAGTGTAGGGGGACCTATATAGGCGTTTGTGTTTGTGTGGTGATGTGATTACAGGGATGAATACACTTTTGGAACCTTTGAAGAACCGTGCTCCCGTGTTATCCGAAATCCGGTTCTATCTCTCAACTATCGTGATTCAATTTTCTTCATACTCACATTTGAAATTGATCACGTTAGTCGTCTCTTCCTTAGCTTGATTTAACCAACGTGCACAATGTCATAAGTGTAGGGGAGACTTTTCCCACATGCTTAAACATTGAGGACAATATTTATCTTAAGTGTAGGGGGGATTTCTATCGAAGTTTTAAGTGGACTTTTCCATGAAAATGCCTTCATTTAACCGGAAAATCATCTTTTTCAGCATTTTTCAAATTTTTAATTAACTTTGGCCATTTAGTCATGATTCTTAAATTTTTATCGTTGCTTTCATATGTATATATCCCACAATAAAGTCAAAAATATTAATAAAGTGGTGTAGCTAGTTTTGAAATCTTTGACATATTAGGCCCGTTGCGATTATTTTGACTCAAACCGAATAGAATTATCCAAGTTTATTCTAGCTAGTATCCTTAACCATGTAGATCTTAATTAGTTTATTAGGCTAAGTATCCACGAGTCTCATTACTTGAGATTTTAAATTGTGGAGAACGAGAAATGATAGAGTCAATTATAAGTCGGTATTCTTGCACAAGCTCACTTGGTGTAATTATTTGCCTATTCTCCCATCACTTGCTAATAATTTATCTGCAATAAGTAAGGTCGTACGATTTGAAAAGTTACTTAGCTTTTAGCCCAAGATCGTTTAAAAGTTGCTCGGTAATGATAAGAGTTCATAGCCAAGGCATAACTTATGAAGCGGGGCGCGAAGATTGGCGAGTCCGAAAAGGCCCTTACAAGGCATGAGGATTCAATTTTATTGCTGAAGATCCAAAGTGATGTGAAAAGCATTATTCCCAAAATCAATATGAAGGATCAAGACTCACGACGAAAAGCAATCAACTCCCATAAAGATCATGGAGAAGTCTATCCGAAAAGACCCTAACAAGGTATGAGGATAAATAGATCCAAGTCCGAAAAGGAGGCGGATCGTTGTATCTCAAAATCCCAATTAGAGATTGAAGAAATAATCATGAAGTCGTGGTAAACAAAGTTGGAGTACCCCTCAAAAGTCTCCAAGTGAAGAAACTCTATTAACGATGAGAAGACCATTATCTCAAGAACGTCTCTCAAGATATGAAGTATGAAGTAAATGCCAAATATCGGCCCGAGAAAGGTCTCAAATCGTGAACCAAGTTATGCCAAGATATGAACTTTTTGATATCCCGAGAAGCAGTTTTAAGAGATTTTGTCCTTTAGCTAACTATTGATCAAATCGTCCTACTTTGCTTTCAGCCTAATAAACTATCGAAATAAGTCCAAAAATGCATCTTCACGATCATTCTAAGACAAAAATAAAATATAAGAGATACACCTAGGAATAAGGGAGTTTAAGCATATAATTAAGCCATGTGTGTAAGTGTTTGATTTGCTGACTTATATTAACAATGATCTCGTTTTTAAGCTTAGTTTGGGGAACGTGAAACTTGAGGATGATAAATCTTCGCAGCACCGAAGCCCTAATGTAAGTCCTTGATCTCTTTGCACGTTATTTCCATATAGCTATTTTCAAGTGAAAATGGTTTTCTATCCTTATGTTTCCTCTAAAGTTTTAATTTCTCTTAGTACTTTAATTTTTGTTTAGTAGTATGTTAATAAGGCCAAGGTTGATTGATTATGAGAAAAGTATAAAATTGCTTTATCACTAAGCATTGCATGAGGGCATGGCAATGGTTAAGTGTAGGAGATTTGATAGGTGTGAAAACACTCATCCTTTTACCACTTATTCCTGGCTAAAACAAGACCAAAACGCGTATTAATATCATTTGTTTGGAATTATGTGTGGTTTTTGTGTTTATTGTGTTTTTAGAGTCAACCGGATGAATATTGAAGAAAACATGGGATTGCACGGGTTTTATCGAAGAAAAAGACTCAAGACGAAGTCTATTGTCCAAGAGATGCAAAAGATTTGAAGTCATTGTACCTATTTGAAGATTTATCAAAGAAAAGGGCCAAAGATGGAAGATTCATATATGTCGAAGAACTCGAGTCTATTAAACAAAAGATTATAAGACGAGTTGGAATTATTCACCGACACTTCTCAAAATCCAAAGTCGGAAACGTTTATTTAAAGAAACGTAAAGACTAAAGAAGAAAGAAGAAAAGAAGCCCAAAAACAAAGCCCATTCACAAAGCCCACGAGAGACGCCTATATATAGGATTCCACTTCACAAATTTGGAGACTAGTTAGTTAGTGTTAGTTTTTAGTTTTTCATTTTCTCTAGTTTTAGAGAGAGAAAGTTCTCAACTTTCTCTCACTAGTTTTCATCTTTCTTTCTTTTAATCTTTCAAAGATTAAAACTTTTGTATTGTTAATTTCATTAATCAAGTTTGAAGTTTAAGCTTTTAATCTTTATTCTCTTTCTACCTTTCTTTGATTTTAGTTAACTTTTGGTGCAAAATACATTTGATCCGTGTTGTTCTTAATGTTTTTGTGCTTAAAAAGTTAATCTTTTTGCTCCTACATAAGCTTTCATTTGATTAAGCTTTAAGATTCTTGTGCTTATTGGCTTATTTACATGTTTAGCTTATTTATTTTTTTATAAGTTTTCTTAAAAATTTATCTTTTTATCATTTGATTTATAAGTTTGTTTATTTGAAGTTTAGATAGGTTGTTATTTGAGCTTATTTGATCCAATTTATTTTAGATTCGTGCTAGTTTTTGGTGTTGGCTTATTCCCATAGCTTATCACCTTGCTTAAGTCTCGAATCCCACTTAAATCGGAAAAGGGATAAACCCTTTTCCGATCAGCTTTTTCCGATCAGCTTCCCCTTCCCTCATTCCGATCTATAGATCAGATTAGGGTTTAGGTTTTTCCGATTTTGGACCCTTTTTTTAGTATTCCGACAGGAAGTTTTAGTTATTCCGATTGGGGGTTTGTTGAGATTCCGATTGGGGGTTCTTGTTTAACATTCCGATTTGGTTTTGGTGTGTGGATATTCCGATTAGTGCTTTTCCTATATTCCGATTAGCCTTGTTTATCAATTATTCCGATCAGGTGTTTTGCAATACATTCCGATTTGATTCATGTTAACACATTCCGATTGAGCTATTTCCCATATTCCGATCAGGCATTTTGTCTAATATTCCGATTGGTCTTTCCGACCATACATTCCGATCAGGTTCCGATTTGATTTTCCGATTGGTTAAATTTCTTATTTTTACAAAGTTTTCAAGTGTTAGTTTTATTAAGTGTTCAAGTATTTTTTTCTAAATTTGTCTTTAAGTTTTCAAGCATTTATTCTCAACTCGTTATTTTAGTTTAATCTTTAAAACTCTTTTCGCTCAATGACATTTACATTTAATTGTTTAAAATAGATAAACAAACCAACACCAACCAAGAACAAATCATTCCACTTTGAACCGTGATCAATTCGAGGAGATACCGAGAACTAAATCTGAACCCAATGAAAACTAAAGTATCAATGTATATGGCTTTAGGTATTCTAATTAAATATAAGCAATCAAACATATAAACTTATACTACGGGAAAACAGTTGGCTGCATACGGGGAATCCTAATAAGGAAAGAATGTCCATACTGAAAGGACGGAAATCCGTACCTTATGTCCAGTGAACGAAGAAGACGAACGGAAGAGAGTCCTACTTCGGTATCACTAACGCTACATAAATACATACATGTATAAGTATCTGATTACTAAATACGTAACTGGTTTTATGTCATGTTTTAGCTTATTTTATACGTTCATGTCATGTTTAACTGTTTTAAACTTTATACTGTATTTATCTTATATTCTGTCTATTCTAATTAAGTATTACTTGTATTTCATGCATTATTATACTTGTTGTGTAATAATAAGTAACTTTCTAAAAATAGCAGGTTTCCTAAAATAGAAAGTTTCCAAAAATAGAAAGTTACCAAAAATAGAAAGTTTCCAAAAATAAAAAGTTTTCAAAAATAGAAAGTTTCCAAAAATAGAAAGTTTCCAAAAATAGAATTACTGCTTAAAATAGATAAGTTTCTAAAAATAGAAAGTTTCCATAAATAGATTAGCTGCCTTAATTAAATAAGTTTCTAAAAATAGAAAGTTTCTATATTTAGATATAAGCTGGTTAAATAAGCTAATTATATAAGCTTAAGTGTTTTCTGATTATTATTCTAAGTCATGTTGTTATAAAGTATCATTTATTAATTAATACATGTAATTTAAAATAAACTATAGGTTAAAAGTATTTAATTAAATATATCATGTTTTTAATTAAATAAGGTAAAATACTTAGGCTAAAACTTGTATTATTAATTATTAATAATATAACCTAAGTCATGTTAATTAATTAATTATAGTCATGGTTTTTAATAATTAATTAATTATAAAGTCTAGTTAAATATAAATACTTAGGTTAAAATTCATGATCTAATAATTAAATTTATAACCAAAGTCATGTTAATTAAATTAATCATGTCATGTTTTATTAATTCAATTTTTAACACATAACTATTAAAATCATAAACCTTAAAATAATCTATGAACCGGACCCGTGACTAGAAACCATGAACCGGACCCGTAATCAACACCATACCCCGAACCAAGGTCGGGGTACCCCTTGTTTGCTGCTGCCGTAGGACCACCATCACCATACCGAGACCATATGGTCTCGGTGGTGGGTAATAAGCCAAGCCGAGACCCCTTAGGGCTCGGTTTAGGCGTCGGCTACAAACACAACACCCCAAAACCCTTGTTTTGATTTACCCCATGATCATAAACATGTTTTAATAATTGTTTTTAATTAGTTTTTAAAAACATCATGATTTTATGTGATCCATTAAATCAAAACATAAAAGAAAAAGGTTAAAAAGGTTATACCGTTTACGTGAAACAAATGAGGATGAACACACATGTATCCTTGCAAAATTCCAAGATCAAAAATCAACCCGAACACCCCTTTTGGTGTCTTGAATCCGGCGGCCAAAGAGAGAAGAAGAAAAAGATTTAGGGTTTTGTTATTTTTCTTGTTTTGTGAATAATGACACAAGATTTCCTAATTCCCTTGTTTTAGTAAAAATTAGAATGGGCTTAGCCCATTCTTTTGGTGTAGCCGCGGGTAGGGGGCCCCACATAGGGTAACCCGTACCTTTCTCGAGTCTAAAGTTTATAGTGTGTGTTCGTGTTTTATCGTGTTCGTGTTTTATGTGTTCTAATCAATTATTGATCATGACCTAATATATTTATTCGTGTTCGTAATAAATATATATACGTAATTAATATTCTCTCGTGATTAATTTACGTTCATGATTTCATGATCGCATGTTCGTGATTATAATTATTATATGAATAATTATCGTGTGTTCATACGTAATAAATACTTATCGTGTTCTAACACGTACGTAATACTTAAAATTCTTATATGTGAACGTAAACATGCTATAAATGGAAAGTTTTAATCTTGTACGTACGATCTAAAAGGTACTATTCATGGTAAAAGCATGCGGGTTTTACATCTTTTGATATTAGAGATACCAATTTGATTAAAATGTATCACAAAAATAGTATTGTCAAACATATTTGATTCTCAACTCTAAGCCACATGCAACTTACCAAAGTCACTTTTGAGTTTTATGCCCAATCTATATACAATATCATATATATACAATATTATATATGATAGAAGGCGTGTTTGCAGAGCTTAAAGATATTTTGTGTAAATTAGTCATAAAGTCTGATTTTGTCTTGTATTTTTTCAGAAACATCATATTTGATATCTCATGTATCATATTTGATATGCCTATCATACATCATGTATCTATCATATATGATGAATAAGGTATGCAATATAATACATCAAGCTTGATTCAACTTACATCACCAAAATAAAAATTCCTAATAATACAGCTTATTAACATGGTTATAAACTTATTTATAACTCTCTTATTTAAATAATCTGATAAGTCGTTAATATAAGCTAATAAGCAAATGCATTATCAGACCTGTCTCAACTTCTAAGTAGTTTCAATAAGCAAATAAAAGATCACATACTTGCATGTATTTTTTTTTAAGTACATTATTAAACCTCTAAACTTCTAAATAGTTTCAATAAGCAAATGCATGTCATCTTGTTAACAAAAAGTCAATCTCTATAGATTTGTAACTAGCAGGGTATCCGCGCGATGCAGCGACGGGTACCCTGTGACTAAATTCTTCGGTGTTATAATTCGTATTTTTTATTATAATTTCTGATTCAATAGTTTTTATCGAAAAACATGTTCTAAAAACGTAATTTCAATCAAAGGATATTATTACTTTTAACATTATATGTAATATATATATATACATATGAAAGTTCAAGTTCAGTTATGTAAATGATTAAAAAAACTAAATGTAATAAATCATTTTTAAATTACACTTTTCATTTGATGCATGCATGAAATTTTTGTAATGTTATAATGTTTTTGAGAAATATATGTATATCATAGTTTGCATTAATATAGTATAGATGTTTTTAATGTTTGTAAAATGTGCATATAATATTATATATTTATATGTAATTGGGTGTTTTGTTAAGAGTATTAAATACACTTTTATATTTAATTCTACCATGTTGTATATTTGGCTTGTAAAGTTGTATTCCTTAAATAATGTTTTGGTTTGTGCATTAAAATGAGGTACAACATGTAGATGTAATAGTACCTCTTATTTTTTTGTATTTAATATGAGAGAAGGTGCAATTTGCTTTATAAATGAGTTAGATACTCACTTTTATACTCCAGTTCTTTTTTTAATTGTATATAAATAAAAGTGTGTCGTAGAATTGTGTGTAACATTTAACTATGTTTTACTTAGACCCTTTTAACTAACGAAAGAACAGGCACGTACATTATATCTCATTAAAAGACAGTTAGACACATACATGATATTAAGAAAAATCTTCTCAAGTACTAAAATTTCATGAAAAAGGATAAAATAATTAACCAAAGTTAACTTACGAAACTCAAAGTTCTACAATAACAAAACTTAACTTCAAGAATTTGATTAGATTATTTCACACGAAATGATGGATTTAAGCTCAAAACTGAATTTTATAAAGTCCAAAATGATGACGATTAACGATCTTAGTTACAATGATGATGATTCTAGTGATAGATTTGATAGTTGAATCCAAATTTGTTGAGAGGTTTGGTCACTCAGTTGGAATAGGAGAATTGGGGACCTGATGAGTTCCAAGAATATACAATTTGCGTGTAGGTTTTGCATGTGAGGTTAGATTTATCGGTGTAGATAAAGAAATAAGAAAAAAGAGATATGCCACGTAGAGAGAGAAAAACACACATATATGTCTGAAGTAAATGAAGGTTTATTAAAAAAAGTCTTATATAATACACGTGTGAAAAAATAACATAGTTTTATAATATAAATTGAAGATTTAATCCCATTTATTGAAAGAGATTGAGATGGTGAGTAAGGGTGAGTTTTATGATATTTTAAAAGTGTTGATATTAAAAAAAGTTTAAATCTTAAATTAAAGTTAGGTGTTCAAATGAAAAAAAAAATATCTTTTCCATTATAAGTAGTCTACATATAGAACATGAAAAATGAATCACCAAGGACAGTGCAGACCCCCAACTCAAAATAATTAAAGCAAAGCAAAAAGCAGAATCAATAATGATCCAAAACACAGAAACAAGAAATTACCACTTTTGTCAATTCGAATGAACGGGTTTGCAATTTACTCAATTAATAATTCGAAAAGGAATCAAATCATTTGTTGAGAGAAACTTGATAATTCTGCACATGGGCAAATTAATTAAGATTATACATACCACTATTTATTTTAAGTGTGTATTTTTAATGTCTTTTCTTATTATCTATTTTAATTTATTCAAATAAACTAAACTACCACCTAAATGTCCTTTTCCACGGGAGTGTCATATATATTTTTTCATGTATAACGTCTATAAATTATCCCGAAACTTATTACTCGTAAGAATACATTGATTCCTCTCATTTTGAATCATGGAAACTTATTCCATGCATTTTCTCTCGACTCCATTATTTTTTAATGTAATCGCACCTCTACTTCTTCTTGGTATGTTACACTATCTCAACAGTCGACAACAAAAATATGGAAAGACGACGAAGAGGTTTCATCCTTACGCCGGAACAAAACTCCATCAGCTTATTAACTATTCCACACTGCATGATTACATGACCGGTCTTGCGTCAAAATACAAAACTTTTAAAATCTATAACCCTTTCCATACTGAGGTTTATACGGTTGATCCGGCGAATTTGGAGTATATTCTTAAGACCAACTTTGAAAATTATGGCAAGGTATATATGTGATTAGGATTAACTTTGTTTTTTATATCTTTCTAAGTTATTAATTGTTAAACTAACTAGTTAGAGTGCTTTTCCATGCTAAGCTTGTTGTCTTGAAGCTGCATGAATTGAATTAGTTTATGAGATCCACACGGTTTATAAAAATATGACAAAAATTGTGATGTATGGGAAATCACATAGGGTAATGAAAGGTTGATGTCCTTATAGTAAAAAAGTTTAGGTGTTTTGATGCCTATGCACACAGTAAAAAGATTAGGATGAAAGAAAATGTTTCTAAAGCTTACTATACATACGAGTGTCTCTTTAACATTTGCTTACAGATCAGAATTGTGCAAAAATGTGTTATAGGGACCATATATCTACGACATGATGAAGGAACTACTTGGTGATGGGATATTCACAGTGGATGGGAATAAATGGCGAGAACAAAGGAAGGTGTCAAGCCACGAGTTCTCTACGAAAGTCTTAAGAGACTTCAGCAGTAAAATCTTCAAAAAGAATGGAATAAAACTCGGGAAAATATTGTCAGAAGCAGCAGATAAAAACCAAATAATTGATATAAATGTAAGTTTCTTGTTGTCTGATGCAGTAAACAATCAACTGATGATCATATATTGTCATTGCAGAGATACGCATCATATACATGCAATTAATATATGTGTTTATACAGGACTTGTTCATGAAAACAACAACAGATTCAATTTTTAAAGTTGGTTTCGGTATTGATCTTGACATCATGAGTGGAACAAATGAAGAAGGTCAAAAATTTAGTCGTGCATTCGATGATGCAAACAATTTCACGGTTGCAAGATTTATTGACAAATCTTGGAAGATCAAGAAGTTTCTAAATCTTGGATCCGAAGCAAAGTTGAAGAAGAATGTCCAAGTCATTGATGAGTTTGTTAATAAGGTGATCCAGAAGAAGATTGAACAAATGCAAAACTCAGAGGATGAGAGTTCGGTAAGCTTAGTATATATTAAACTCGCATACACAAATTCAAGCTAGTACGACAGTTAATATGCAGTATATTTTTTCTTCAATTAACTAAGCACTAATTTTTGGAACTTACAGTTGAAGAAAGAAGACATCTTATCGAGGTTTGTTCAGATCAATGATAATGATCCAAAATACCTACGGGATATAATACTAAATTATGTTCTAGCTGGAAAAGACCCTATTGCAATTTCTTTGTCTTGGTTAATTTACATGCTCTGCAAACATCCTGAAATGCAAGAAAAGGTTGCTAGAGAAATCAGGGACGCAACAAATGTGACCGAAGAGATCACAAATGTTGAGGATTTTGTGGCTCTTGTGAGCGAAGCTGCACTCGACAAGATGCAGTATCTTCATGCAGCTTTGACAGAAACTATCAGACTCTACCCCGCGTTACCAGCGGTATGCTATCTCTTTTCTGCAAATGCTTAATTTGTTATATTTAACGTTTTCTAAAATTCCAAATCTCAGAGGAATTCTGTAACTTATTATGGATGTAGAAACTGTTTAGGTTAAGTTGTTGCTATAAATTAAGGAATCCAAACAAGTACGTCTTTAAACGTGGCAACGAATGGTGTTGAGTCGACCCATTCATTTGTCCAGCGTTCTTAAGTAGAAACATACCATATTAGTACATTAATGATCTGATTACTTAATAATTCGCATTAGGAGTATGTATGCATTCACTTTTGCTTTAACTAAATTCTCTTGCATAAAATTGAAAGAAGGTTTATGGATTCGAATAAACATTAATCAGATTTCTACCTGACATGTCCGTCCCATTTGACTTTATAACCTAGCTAGATATAGTTTTGCCTGATAAAAATGAAATGTGAAGAAGATAACTTGTTCAAATCCAAATATCAACCAAAAAGATATAAAATGTTAGTTCGTTCTAAAATTTTCTAATAATTTTACAGGATTCAAAGCATTGTTTTTCAGATGATGTTCTACCAGATGGCTTTAGTATAAAGAAAGGGGATTTGGTATGTTACATGCCATATGCAATGGGAAGGATGCCGTTCATATGGGGTGACGATGCACTTGAGTTTAAACCAGAAAGATGGATTGATAACGATGGTTGTTTCCATCAAGCTAGCCCCTTCAAATTTACAGCTTTTCAGGTTTGTATGATATCAATTCTTCCCCGAAAAGGTGATCCCAATCAGAAAGATGAATCAGTCAGCTTATTACCAACTAATTTGCTACATGATATGTAATTTGTTTCCAAAATACATTTAGTAAAATAATTCTAATACCAGTATGAAAGGGATATATAATCTTTTTCATTGTAGTAATTAACTGTTTATTGGTGGTGTAATTAACTTTAACTATTGTTGTTTGTCATATATTATACAGGCTGGACCACGTACCTGTTTGGGTCGAGATTTCGCATACAGGCAGATGAAGATCTTAGCATCTATTGTTTTAGGTTGCTTCAGGTTCAAGTTGAGTGACGAAAAGAATGTTCCAAGGTACAGAATTTCGATTAATATTCACATCGACGGCCAACTGCAAGTCAATGTTTTCAACAGATTGGCGTCATAAACTTTATCTTTGTTTGCGTACGTGGTGCTAAATAAAATAAATATGCTCATAACGAGCAAATATGTATTGAATAAAAATGTACACATCAAGCGTATTTCCCCACAATGTGTTGTACGAATCATTCTAGTATTCTGTTAAAACTATTTAAGACATCAAGATTTACTGCATAATTCAATTTGCGAATGATTCGAAACAAATTGTTCGTACATATATAGACACAAAGTTCAAAAGAGATTGTCCTTTGATGTCGTGATTTTAGTTTCTACTCGTGTGTCGTAAATAACAGTGTTGGGGTTTAAAAGGGTTACATCTGGCAATAAAAGGTCTATAGTCTCTTGATATTGGCAAATTAAATATTGGATCAAGTCCAAATGACCCACCATCAATATCATGCCACCAAAATTTAACTCACTATTTTACCCCTCACAATATTTATACTTTAAGCTTAAGGTAGTGGTGTATCATAAGCCCATCAAGTAGCGTTTTCTTTCAAACATAACAACAATAATTTCTTTTTTCTTTCTCAAAAGTACACACGTAGACCAAATTCTAAAATGGGCCAATCTATTACATATGATGATTAAACATAGGTTGAAGTAAACACTACAAAAACTTTGATATGCATGCATGAGCCTTTATAGACTATATTTTGTGCTTTTGTTATGCATACTATACCCACAAAGTTTAGTACTCCATATTAAGTTTGAGATTAGTTATCCCTGGTCTATTGAAAACACAAACATGCAGACATGCAATTGACCGTCGATGTGAGGACTAATGTATCTTACGATTTTCTGCTCATCACTCAACTTGAACCTGAAGCAACCTAACAGAATTGATGTGAAGATCCATCTACTTATATGTGAAATCTCGACCAACACAAGTCCTTGGCCCGGCTGTGTATAATAGAAATGGTTGATTACCAAAAGTAAACATACAGATTCAAAAACAGCAATAATAGTTTGTTATATTAAAAAAAGTTGTCTAATTAAGGCTATTTAATTAATTGTAAGAAAAATAAAAATCATATGCATTAGTTGGGATTCAAACTAGCGTTTAAATAGTACACATGGAATGGAACCCATAATTGAATAATGAAACTTGAAAATATTGATTCGCCAGTTATATCCGTATACATGATAGTGAAAAAACAACTAGTAACGGGTAGGTTTCACTACAACAAAACTGACTTTAGTGTCGCTTTTAGTCGTCCCTAAATTACGTGGGGCCACCACTTTTTCAAGAAAAATCAAATCAAATTAAGGCTGTGGGAACAATAGGGCTCACGTAATCTAGGGACAACTAAGTCGTTCCTACAGTAAAAAATTTTCTTTTTTTCTATCACATTTTATTATTTAAAATTATTTAAAATTATTTAAAATTATTCAAAAATTTTAAAATTAAATTAATTATTTTTTTTTTAAAATATTAGATTAAAAGGAGGAAATATATTGAAAAATTTAGGGACGACTTATTCGAACCTAAATTACATAAGGAAGTCGTCCCTAAACTTCCCCCCAAATTTTCTAAAAAATTTTCATAAAAATTAAATAACCCGCTAATAAATTAAATTACCGGGTAATAAGTTATGTGGAAATATTTAGGGACGACTTTTTCGACCCTAAATTTCATAGGGAAGTCGTCCCTAAATGAAAACTTTATATTTATTTAAAAAAAACTTTATACATATTTAAAAAAACTTTATATATATTTTAAAAAAACTTTATATTTATTTAAAAAAAACTTTATACATATTTTAAAAAAATGTTATATATATTTAAAAAAAACTTTATACATATTTAAAAAAACTTTATATATATTTTAAAAAAACTTTATATTTATTTAAAAAAAACTTTAACATATTAAAAAAAAAACTTTATACATATTTAAAAAACTCTAACGTATAACCCTATCATATCGACTTATCAGTTGAACCTCTAACGTATAACTCTGGCATATCGACTCATTAGTTGAACCTCTAACATATAACCGTAACATAGCGACTCATCAATTGAACCTCTAACGTATAACCCTAGCATAACGACTCATCAGTTGAACCTCTAACGTATAATCGTACCATATTGACTCATCAGTTGAACCTCTAACGTATAACCCTAGCATATCTACTCATCAGTTGAACCTCTAACGTATAACCCTAGCATATCGACTCATCAATTGAACCTCTAACGTATAACCCTAGCATATCGACTCATCAGTTGAACCTCTAACGTAAAACCCTAGCATATCGAATCATCAGTTGAACTTCTAACGTATAACCGTAACATATCGACTCATCAGTTGAACCTCTAACGTATAACCGTAACATGTTGACTCATCAGTTGAACCTCAAACGTATAACCCTAGCATATCAACTCATCAGTTGAATCTCTAACATATAACCCTAGCATATCGACTCATCAGTTGAACCTCTAACGTATAACCGTAACATATCGACTCATCAGTTGAACCTCTAATGTATAACCCTAGAATATCGACTCATCAGTTGAACCTCTAACGTATAACCCTAATATATCGACTCATTAGTTGAACCTCTAACGTATAACCGTAACATGTCGACTCATCAATGAATGTTAACAATGATTGTTAACAACTACAAATGAATGTTAACAATTCTCAATGATTGTTAACAATGAACGTTAACAATTATCAGTGAATGTTAACAATTCTTAATGATTGTTAACAATGAAAGTTAATCACGATTAGTTAACTCTAGCATATCGACTTATCAGTTGAACCTCTAACGTATAACCGTAACATGTTGACTCATCAGTTGAACCTCTAACGTATAACCGTAACATGTCGACTCATCAGTTGAACCTCTAACGTATAACCGTAACATATCGACTTATCAGTTGAACCTCTAACGTATAACCTCAACAGGTTGACTCATTAGTTGAACCTCTTACGTATAACCCTAGCATATCGACTCATCAGTTGAACCTTTGACGTATAACCCTAGCATATCGACTCATCAGTTGAACCTCTAACGTATAACCGTAACATATCGACTCATCAGTTGAACCTCTAACCTATAACCGTAACATGTTGACTCATCAGTTGAACCTCTAACGTATAACCGTAACATGTTGACTCATCAGTTGAACCTCTAACGTATAACCCTAACATATCGACTCATCAGTTGAACCTCCAACGTATAACCGTAACATATCGACTCATCAGTGGAACCTCTAACGTATAACTGTAACATGTTGACTCATCAGTTGAACCTCTAATGTATAACCCTAGCATATCGACTCATCAGTTGAACCTTCAACGTATAACCTTAGCATATCGACTCATCAGTTGAACCTCTAACGTATAATCATAACATATCGACTCATCAATTGAACCTCTAACGTATAACCGTAACATATCGACTCATCAGTTGAACATTTAACGCAGAAGGTATAATGTCAAAATATATAATTAACTTTTATTAATTTTATCACAATTGACAAATACGTATAACCGTAACTAAATTGAATTAAAACTAATTATATATGTAAGACAATAACGTATTTATCAATTGTTATTATTACAAACTAAGTATAACGTATATTTTAATATTAATTAAAATAATTTATTTTTATTTTATTATTAACTTTTATTATTAAATAATATTATTAACTTGTATTATTAATTTTATTACATAAAAGGTATAAGGTAAAAATGTATGAAAAACATTTACGGACGAATTTTTCGTCCCTAAATATTAAGGTAAAGTTCTCCCTAAAAAACCCTCCAAACACTTAGAAAATATTTGGAAAAATTGGCAAAAATTTAAATAACCCGCTTTGGGTTTGAGTTTTCCCGGTATATACTTAGGTGCGACTTGGTCATCCCTAAGTTACCCAAAATTATAGGAACGACTTAGTCGTCCCTAAGTTTCACACTAAAGTAGTCCCTAAACTTTAATATACGAAAAAAAAATATTGATAATACACTTAGGGATGACATAGTCATCTCTACGTTACAAGGTAAAAGTCGTCCCTAAACATAAGATACATATAGTATCTTATCCCTTTTCAACTTCATTCTTTCTGTTAAAAAAACTATACGGGATGAGCTACCATCTTCACCACCAATTCATCTTCACCACCAATTCGACCCACCACCACACCAATCCAACCCACCACACCAATCCAACTCACCACACCACACTCGCACACGAGCACCAATCCGACCACCAGTCAACCACCAATCCGAGCACCATATTTTCATAAAGGTAATTGATTTTGTAATAATGTTTAATTTTGTTAAAATGTTTAATGTTTATAACGTTTAATCCGACCACCGAGCACCATATCTTCATAAAATTAAAATTGGGTTTGTTTTGGGTAATGTTTAATTAAAATTGGTATTGGCTTTGTTCTGGGTTTGTTTTGGTTAGTTTAATTCGAAAGTAGCAACCCATCCCGCACCACCACCACCACGAACGGTATGTTTTTTTGCTAGTTTAATTGATTTTTAGCGTATATGTTTTCGGCTTATATGTTTTTAGCTTATATATAGTTTAATTTTGATTTTTTTGCTAGTTTATTTCGTCACCACCATTGCGGCAGTCGCAACCACCACCGCCACACCAGCAGTAGCCACCACCACTGCCGGCAGTAGTAGTAGCCACCACCACCGTCGAGACAGCAGCAGCACCACCACAGGTGGGTGTTTGTTTGTGAGCTTATTTGATTTCGAGAATTATGAGCTTATTTGATTTCAACTTATACATAAGAAAGCAATTTATTTTCTTTATGTAAGGCACAATTTAATTTATTTTTTGATATGTTTGTCGTAGCCGAGACCCGAGTCACAGCCGAGTTAGAGGGAAACCGAGTCGCAGCCGAGAACCGAGACCCGAGTCACCTGTTTGAAAGGTGTGTTTGAAAAGTGTGTTTGTTTCGATAAGCTTATCACGGTATGCGCTTATTAGTTGATTTCAGATTATATTTAAGCTTATGATTTCGGATTATATTTAGGGTTTAATTGATTTAGGCTTAATAGATTTCAGCTTATATAGGCACAAGTTTATTTTTTTTTGATATGTTTGTCGTAGCCGAGACCCGAGTCACAGCCGAGTTAATTAGCAGGGAACCGAGTCACAGCCGAGAACCAAGATCCAAGTCATAGTCGTATCAAAGGTAATGTTTTTTTTTAAATTGTTTTGGCGTTTGTTTCAAATTAGATAAAAATTCGTAAACCAATTAATTTATGTTTTTTTATTTTATGTTTGTGTTTGGTTAGCACCGGGACAGTCGGGACAACTTCCTCAAGACCTCTTTTTCTATCTTTTTTTGTTTCAACCGTGACCGAGGTGTGTAATTAATATTATGCATATGTTTATTATATTATATATATATATGATATATGATTGTTTGTCTTTTGTAGTAAATAATTTTAGGATTTTATCGATTAATT
Source organism: Glebionis coronaria (assembly GCA_025667525.1). Classification (NCBI taxonomy): domain Eukaryota; kingdom Viridiplantae; phylum Streptophyta; class Magnoliopsida; order Asterales; family Asteraceae; genus Glebionis; species Glebionis coronaria. The sequence continues at coordinate 45,409,629 of CM046876.1, forward strand.
TCGGAAAATTCCCGTCTGAAGTTAATCAACCTATAGAAAACCTGTCCAAAATTAATTTATTAGGAATTAGTTTTGGAAAGTCTCCTGTTTGTGACTGCTTTTTGATGTTTTGTCTCATTTAGGATATGAATGCGTATAACTGGTTTAGTATTTGAGATGATTTCGACAGTGTTTCTCCTTTACTCCTACGAATATGTCTTTAAACACATATTTGGGGAGTAGAGGGGAAATGCTGTCGAAATTTTCTCAAATAGTAAACCGGTTATACGCATTCATATATGGGACAAAACATTCAAAAGGTGGGTTAGGATTGCCTTCCATAGTTGCACTAGAAAGAAACAAAAGAGTTCATATTCATTTGGTTAGTATGACATTTTACGTATAAAAATAATAATTTATCTGAGTATGTTTATTTGCAACGCAGTTATGAAAATTGATAAGAGTTGGACCACTGTAAATAATCGTAATTTCAATGAGATTTTAGATGGTCTTTTTGCATTCATCCAAGATTGTGAGAAATTTTTGCACCCCATCTCACAAAAGCTTTGTTGTCCATGTAGTCGTTCTTGTAACCGTGAAACGTTGGTTACCCTCAGCTAACTTGAGGCACACATATCCCAATACGGGTTTGACAAACGTTACACCACTTGGATATATCACGGTGAACCAATTCTTCGGTTACCTCCACTATTACCACATTCACCTGATCGAATTCACATGGATGCGTTCTTCGAAGATATTTCTGCAAATAATATTCCAAATCCACCATCTGAAACTCCACCCTCTCAAACTCCACCAACTCAAACAACCGGTCCTCAACCAACCCAAACATCGGGTCCTAGTAACGACTTTGGAGAGTTACTTGCTAGGTCTACCCAAAAGTTGTACCCGGGTTGTGGTATGAGCACATTGGAATTTACATTAGATATTTCGTACATCAAGGTTTTACACAAAATAACTGATGCCGAGTTTAACAAAATTAACCCTACCAATTGCACCAAACGCAATAGACGTTCTTACACTGAGCAAGGCATACATCATATTTTGACCGATAGGCTATTTCACCAAAATAACCCATACATTTTCCCGACACAAGCAACACAAGTATTCTACCTTGAAGACCTTGCTAGACGACCGCTTCATTGGAAGGTCGACGAACAGGTTTGTCATCGAGATGTGGCAGAGTCCGATGAAGATGTTATACATGGTAGCAGTTCATCAGATGTTACACTGTCTGTTGCTTTGCCTAATTTGGATCTTACGGATTTGAGTGTAAATACTCAACCGACGGAAGTGGACGCTCCACCGGTTGATGATGATATTATTAATATTGAAGATGAGGTCGTTGCACACGTCATTGATGATGTTGATGATGGTGATGATGATTTAGTGTCGGATGATGATGAAGTAAAACCTAGTAATGATGTTGAATAAGTTTTATATAAGTGATGATTCTAAAGATGACAATTGATATTAAGTTGTATTTTGAATAAAACAATTGTTATATGCTTTAATGTGTAATTTTTTATTTGTAAACGATTGTTATATGCTTAAGTTGTAGTTTGAATAAAACAATTGTTATACGCTTAAATGGTGATGAGTTGTTTTTATTTGTTTAAATGTGTAATTTTGTATTTTAATGAAAATGTTTTTATATGTTATAATGTGTATATTGATATGAATTTGTGTATTAGTATTAATTGGTTAATTAAATTATGTGTAATTTTGTTTGTTACTGAAAATATTTTTATATGTTAAAATGTGTATATTGATCAAACGTGTATACTGATATGAGCTTGTTATTTTACAGATGGGGTGTGTAGCTCCTAGATCACACGGTGGGGATGCTGGTGGTGATCCACCCAGACAGCTCAGGCGTCCTATACCGGCCTAGTGTCAACTCAAGAAATCGTTATATTTTTTTATAACACTGATATTTATAATTTATGTCACTTGAATTTTTACGATTAAATAACATATCTTTTGTTGGTTCAAATCAACGTTTTGAGACCAACCTAACAAGATTAAGGAATGTGTACAAAGCAAATAACGAAAAACCTTTGACGGTTGGCTTTGAGTTTTATGGATCTGCAAACCTTCCATCTTTTGGGCAATCATGCATCCCTGTTGACTCATTTATGGGGGAATTAGTCCGGACACTTCCCCTAAATTGCGAATGGGACGAAATTCCAGACTCTTATAAAGCTCATATTCTTCCTACATTTCTACATTTGAGGTCAAAATTGTTTATTTTACTTATATTGTTATTGTTATCGACATTTAGATATGTGTGTTGTGTTTAATTTGTTTGTTTATTTAAATTAATATGATTTTATGTAGACATATTTCGACCTCCAGCCATGGTACAATGATCATACTGAGGTGGTGTGTGACAAGGGTGTGTATCGGGTGACCGAACGGGTTAAGCTTGCCTTGGAACTCCATCTGAGGTTGTTGTATAGAAAACACAAGAACATGATTAAGAAGCAATATTATTCAGTTTATGAGACGCCCGCACAGGAAGACGAACATGTACCGCCCCAGAAAGCGTGGGACAGTAGAACCGAAGATGACTGGGCTGACTTGGTTGAGTCGTGGTCACATCCAAGTAAGGTGACAAGAAGTGAGATTAATACTGTTAATCGTTCCAAAAACACGGCACCGACCACTCAAGACAAAAAACCATTCGCCCGAGGAAGGAATGAATACGTAAAACTCTTCATAATTTTTGTGATTTTATTAAAAGCGTTTATATTATTTATTTATTATAGCTCGTTATTAATTTATTTGATATTTTACAAAAGGTCGAAAAAGGGGTCTACGAGGACTTGATTGAAACGTGGAGGAAGGGGCACTAAAATAATGGCACGTTTAAAAAAAGAAAACGAGGAAAGATATGTAAGTAACATATAACTCTTTACATGCTTTAGTAACTAACTAGCCGGGTACCCGCGCAATGCGGCGGCGGGTACCCGATGATTATTTTATTACGAACAAATGATTTTCATTATAGGTTCTTCTTATGTTAAGGTCTAAACTCGATAACACGAATCACCCGACATAAATAGCCCGAATCACTCGAACCTGATAATCCGATTTTTAATCGGGTTAGGGTTGGGGAATTTAAATCTAATGAGTGGTGAGTGAGAGTTATTCTTGTGACCTGTCAAGATGACACTGATGATGTTTTAAAGGGAATTGTGTGAGAAAAAAATTGAGTTTTAGAGTGTAGCCAAAATCATTTATATATTAAGGCTTTATTTGAGATGGGCCAGAGACGTTACAAAGTTTTGAGACGTTATGTCTTAAATGGGTTAAGGGCATTTAAAATGGGTGTTACAGATTTGATGGGGTGTAAAATTTTGAATTGAAAGATATTTATTTTTCAAGATGTTACATTTTAGAATTAAAAGATAATAACTTATATACATTTCTTATTAACATTTTTATTTAATTGATCATTTGCTTTCACTTACTTAATAAAGAAATGTTTAAGGCTTAATATTTTAAGACTTCCTTATTTATAAATGTTATAGATTTTTATAAAATAGTATAAATTTTATTTGTTTTAAACCGTTTTTTTTTTCTTTCCCTGCTAAAGATGAAAGCCCTCCAAGACCAAGTTAAATCCAAGATCATCCCGCCCATGTCTAATAAAGGAATAGTGGCTACAATCATGCCTAGTCAAAATAAGCAAAATGTGTCGGGACAAGGCAGGAAGTTACCGGGTGGTGGCAATAACACTTCTCGCAGGTTATATATCCTCAATAAAACAAAATATAAATCAATTGTTCATATTTATGTCTTGTTGTATATAATGAAAAATTGTTGTTGTAACTTATCGCCGGCGCGGTGCTCCAGCTCGACCGGATTTTCCCGCTCGTGATGAAATCCAACAAATGATGGAACGACATGCGCAAGAGATGGAGCTGATGAGGAAACAGAATCAGGAGGCGCAACAACGGGCTTACTTGGTAGCGTTAAAGGCAGACGCGACACAACAATAGGGTCAGACGTTGTACCAACATATGACGCAATACCAGAGTCAATTAGGTGAGTTTTTCCAGAGCTACAACTCATCAAATGCTGATCACTCAATTAACCCTCCTACTTTAGTACCCCCGCCCGACCCTGTTTTATGCCCCCTAGCTCCTGATTGGGCTCACTTAGTCCAAATCCCCTATCCTTTTAATCAACTATTGCTACCTCCTTCCATCGACCCATTCCGACCATCTTTTTCCAACAATCTCCAACCACTCCAACCTCCCTATACCGGCACTTATCCTGTGACTCCCGGCACCAACAATACATTTAACCATTCTTATCGTCCCGTCTCAAACTCAACTCATGAGATCGACTTTACTTCACATTCCCTACCCGGAGGTTCTTGTGTAATCATTAATCCTCATCAGCACGATTACCGGTCCGTTGACGAGTTGGGTCGAGATAGGGATCTCCAAAACAGTGGTGATGACTTATCAGGGGATGACGAGGGGGATGACGATCAGGAAGGTGACTTTTCACCTAACGAGGATGAGGAGGACGAGTAGAGGTTGTAGTAGTATTATTTCTTATTATGCATGTTTAATACAGTTTGAGACTTGTAGCGTGTGAAACATTTGATTTAGGACGCATAAGTGTATTTGATGAATATTGTATCGTAAAGTTGGATAATTTATCTTAATATGGTACTGTAACGTTTATTGATTTGTTATTATTCTGTGTTGTAAATTTGCCGAATTCTGCCATTTTGAATTGTAGATTTTGTCCGGAAAAAGTTTCGGAAAAAAATCTGGAAACTGCAAAAATGCCCAGATTTTTTTTTACCCCCAGGTACACATAGGGACGACTAAGTCGTCCCTAAAGTTTCAAATATCGCCCAGAAAATAAACATAGGGACGACTTAGTCGTCCCTAAAGGTATTTGTTGCCCAGATATTAACCCTAGGGACGACTAAGTCGTCCCTAGGTTTAATATATGGGCAACTTTGAAACCCTTAGGGACGATAAGTCGTCCCTAAGTTTATATTTACGTATATTTATTTTTCTAAAAATAATTTTTTTAATTATTAAAAAAAAGATTTTCTAAAAATTATTTTATTAATTATTAAAAAATATTTTTTATTAAAAATTAAAAAAAGTTTATTTTTTATTAAAAATTTAGGGACGACTTTTTCGACCATAAGTTTCGAAGGAAAGTCGTCTCTAAGTTAGTCAGTATTTTCAACGGAAAGGTTGTGGGGCCCATTTGGTCGTCTCTAGGTTTCAAAAAGAAAGTCGACCCTAGAAGTTTAAGGTCGAATTTTTGGGCACTACCCCTTGGGTCGACTAAGTCGTCCATAGGATTTAGGGTCGAAAAAGTGACACCCTAGGGACGAATAAGTCGTCCCTAAGATGCAAATTTGTTGTAGTGTTTTCGCTAATAAACTCGAGATGCAATGGGTCATTAAGATCAAACCTATACTACAGCATAATAAAACGGGTAGAAATTAATTAGTCGTCATGTAATAAGTAAGAGTTGAAAAATCATGATCTAAGATTTAAAATTTCGCCACTTAATTGATTAGGAATTTGGTGTATTACTCATGTCATATACATATTCTATAGCTAGCAATGTGTTAAAAGTTTTTTAATTCACTTTTGCGCTCACTTCATTATTAAGTTTGTTACTTCTTTTTCGCTGAATTCTTATACTAATTAGTTGTCCTCTTTTCCATATATTAAAGTTACAAAGGAGTGACGGGATTGAAAATTGTTTGTGGTGATAAAGATGGTTATTACGCAAAATCAACGACCAATGTTGTGTACAACGAAGTCTTATTTTTCATTTGCACATATACCATATACTTTGTATTTGACGATGCTATAATTACTTCTATTTACTATTATTAGACGAACAATCATTTTTTTTTTAATTAATTTCTATATATATTTTAGTATCTTTATAATTGATTTTTTACTTGAATATTTTAAACAATACTTATATTATTGGTAATCATTTTGAAAAAGAAATGTTCATTGCGAGGATGAACCTTCTTATAAAGGGTTACCTTATAACATTATACAATTTCCAGTTTTCATTTTTTTTTCTATGGCAATTAAAATAGTATTTTTATGGCAATCAAAATAGTAATAAAAGACACTCGCTTGGACAAGTAGGTTTATTTTTCGTAGCCTGCCTTTACACACGAACGACTATATGTAGCAGTTTCTTGCCTCAATAGTAAAAAGATGGTTGACTATTGTCATTTAAGATGAAGATATACAAATAAAGACGACACTCAACTATCTTAATATACGTAGTACATTTTTTTCTTTCGTACTCAAACTTATTGATTTATATTTCTTCTAGATAAGTCATTGAATGTCATTTTTTTTCGTTCAATAACTTCATTCATAAGGTTAGTTGAAAACATTAAATAATGAGATGAAGACAAGTGACGTAATGTTTATGCGCTTTCACAATGCTTGAACCTAATATTATATTTTTTGCGTCCAACATCATTCGGTATATCGCAGTCAGTTTTATCACCTCTTTAAAGTCTATGTAAATACATAAATTCAAATAGCAATGTTATATATAAAAAAAGTTATTTCACATTTGAACTAAAAGTATATACTTTGTAATTATAGATAATTTATTAACTTTTAGTTTCACTGATGATTGGATTGTCATTTATTTCTTTTTATTATTTATTCACACTAATAATGTCTTAAAAGAAAATAAAAAATAAAAAAACAATATTTACTAAATAAGATAAAATAAAAAACAACCAGAAGTAATACATGTCAATCGAACATAAAAAAAATAAAATAAAATGACAATTAAAAGTAATATTGAAAATAAGATAAAATATCAAAATTCCGGGATTTACTTTTTATAAAACTAATATTGAAAAAACTATTTTTCTAATTTTTATTTCTCTTTATTTAATTTCAAAACTATTTAATAAGACTTAAATGGCTAGTTAAAAATCTGCAAAGTGTAAAACGATTTTTCTATTTGTAAAAGTCGTAAATTTTATTTAAGACTATAAAACTGTTTTTCTATAATTTTAAGAATTAATTTAAAAATCGATAACTAATTATTAACACTACTAGAAAACAGAGCAACAGCGACGGATTTTCCGACAGACATTTTTCCGTCGGAAATTAGTGACGAAATCCCGACAGATTAGTAACTCATATTGTGATCATCTTTTTGCAACGGTTTTCCGAAATATTCCCAACAGATTTCCGAGGGATAAAGTTATCGACGGAAATCCGTCGGTAAATAACTTATATTGCGTCTAATTTCCGAGGGGATACCGACAATTTTGCTTATTCGCTATTATGTCGGAAAGTGTTAAATATATATAGCCTATATATATAAGTGTTCAGTCCGTATTCTGTCGGAAATTAAACCCCTTTAGCGACGAATTTCTGACGAATGTTTAATAATATGATAAAATGAAGTCTTGCTAAGCCTATTTAATTTATAAAGCTCAATCTATTTAAAATTAATATTTTTTACATAAAATATTTTATTATTAAGTGTTTCATAACCAGGTTTGCAAATTTGCGTTACACGGCAAAATGTTTATTTTTAAAATTATTTTTGGTATTTTGAAATCTTAATTTATTTGCAAGTTTGCTTTTACAAGTTTCGTTAATTTGTAAGGTTTTGAGCTGTAAAATAAGCGTAATAACTTACGTGATTTAATTTTTTTTATGCCAGATAATCCGTAACAAAATCACGCACAATAAATTTAAATCGAGTGCGAAATTCAACCCGAACAAAATTATGATCTAAAAACCAATGTTTTAAACGGTTTTCAAATCGACCCGGTTGAGTGACTAGGTCCGGGTCAACCTAGGTTCACCTGGTTTATAAAAAAATATTTTTCTTCATATTTTTAATAATTAACAAAAATTATATATATAAATCGTAAAAACTTTTGTATATTTAAAATATTTTACGAACCAATATAATATGTAAAAATAAAATTATATCACAAATACGTAAAATTTACACATTTTAAAAAAATATAACCCGAAAAAATCAAACCCGACCGGGTCTCGAGAACCGGGTTGACCTGGGTCATCCCAAACTCGGCGAGTCTAGCCGGATTTCGAAAATGTAATACCCAGATCAATATGACCCATTTTTTCGACCGAAAATGAGTCAACCGATTGAGGAGATCAATTAGCATAGGGAAAGCGAAATGTAAAAATGATATGAGGCGATAAAGTAAACTGGTTGCTTTCAGCCAACCTGATGTATCATGTATATTACTAATGATGATTTTTTTACTACTGTATAACTTTTAAATTTTATAAATAACTCTAATAAACTTCTAACTAATGATTTTTTTAAAGCAAAAACAAAAAAGCGCCCTGTTAGCTTATTAGAAGCTTACCATCATTGTCATACAAATTCAAATGTGTCGACTGAGGCGTCAGGGAACGAAATGGATGAAGCATCCGAAGGCGGAACGCGAGAGTACATTACAGTTAGCTAAAAAAAGTTGCGGTAATTTTTTTATCTCAGTATTCAATGATGTACTTGACACTATATATTAATTATCAGAATTCTATATTACAAAGGACGCCGTTGAGGCTTCTGTGAAGGAGAAACACGGACCAGATACTAGTGACCACCCACCCGATGACTTTGATTTATGGGAAGATGCTACTGGGGGGAAGAAGAAAGGTAAACTAGCCGGTTTTGGTACAAGAGGCGATCCAAGGGTCATGGTGACCCGTACATCAGCAACATCAAGTTCGAGTTCCACATCCAACGAACAGGTTTCTCACTTGCTGAAATGTTATTTTAAAGGAGTTTGCTTTAAGAAATTAACATTAAATTAGGAGCAGAGAGAGATGATAACTTGTCAGACATTAGTACAAAATGACCATTGTCGGGGTCTTTTAGTGCATTTGCTAAGAGTCTTTTCTCTGCATCAACCATAGATATTTTCCCCCAATCCACCTTAATAGTACATTAACTAGTAATTGTGGTGAATTCATTCTAATTTTCTAACCATGTAGATGGACGCCCCAAATTGATACATAACGGGATTCTATGAAGAATTTACAAACCTTGCCACTGCAAATTTCACGGATAATAAAGTGACGATTAGAATCTACCTTCATGTCCCTATGAGAGTCAAGAACAGTGTTGTGAAAGTTAGTAAATATATCACGGAAAAACGTCAACTTTCATTAGTTTGAGAGAGTGTTTAGAAATTAGAATTGTTTAGTTAAGTGCTTATATACTCAATTACGATTAGAATCTACCTTCATGTCCCTAAGAGAGTCGAGAACAGTGTTGTGAAAGTTAGTAAATATATCAAGGAAAAACGTCAACTTTCATTAGTTTAAGAGATTGTTTAGAAATTAGAATTGTTTAGTTAAGTGCTTATATACTCATTTTTTTAAGTAGGGCAACATTTCGAATGTTTACTATTTAAGTTATAAAAGCACCTAGAAGTAAGCAGGTCATTATGTGCTTTCTGGATGTATCTGGGTATGGAAAACAAACCTGGTATATACCAGTACAGTGATATATGTTATATGTTGGGTAACGGGTCAGTATTGAACTTTTGCACTTTTGCGCTTTTGGTTCTAGTGTTTTGTAAGTTGTTGAGGATCGTGTTTGGTGTTTTAAGTTTTCTAACACGACTGGATACAATGTAGGTACAAACTTTGCAAGAGACGGTAAGAAGATTGCAGAATGAGAACACACAAATGAGATCACAGCTTCAAATGGAGATGCAAATTGAGGTACAAAGACAAGTGGAACATCAAATACTAGAGCATCTGAAACAACGGGAACTAGAGGCAAATGCTCGTGAACAAGCTCGAGAGAGTGAATGGAAGAAAAAGATGGATGACATTAACTCGTTCTTATAAAAATTTATGAATTCCCGTCCCCCTTCTTAGTTGGATAATGTCATACCATTTAGATGATATTAACTCGGTCTTAAGATAGTTTCATCTTGAATGGTTTAGATATGTTCGACTATGACTTGTGATTTGAATGTTAAACGAAAGTTTAATTTGAGCATTTTCTATCTTGAGTTATCCATTTCCAGTTATTGGTTTTTTTGGTTTATTTTGAATGTTTAGTTTTGAATCATCCATTTCCAACAGTAATGTGGCTGTTTACAAACAGACTAATGATAATGTATTTACCGACGGGTTTCTGACAACTTTTTTCCGACTGACTTCCGACAGAAGTATTACCGACGGACTTCTGACACTTTTTTCTGTCACTATTTCCAACTGAATCCCGATGGTACCATTTACCGACCATGAATTCACCGACACCTGTTTTCGGTCACTAATCTGTCGGAAAGCACTTATACCGACGAATTTCTGACGGAAAAGGCTGTCGCTGTTGCTCTGTTTTCTAGTAGTGTAAAAATCTAATAAAATTATAGAAAATATATAAGAAGTGCAGAAAGCTAATGAAACAAAAATCCCCAAATTAGGCTTATGTAATAAGCTCTAGTTAAGCCCTATTAATATGAAACCTAATAGGCTCTATAACTGAAAGTAATATAAAAATAAAACATTGTAGATGACTAACAAGTAAAACTCAAGGGCATACTGTTTATCACGTTTGCCATCTGAACAAGAGGTCGCGAGTTCAAATCTTCTCAGATTTTGCAAGTATTCTGTCACCACTGCTTACCCAATCGTCTGCGTCAGCTGGTGATCTGCTTCCAACCAAGTTGGTACCTAACCGCAAGGTTAGCCTTGTCATATGATTAAAACATCATTGCGTCATACATCTACTATACGCGTTTAGATCTGCTTGGTTTTACTCAAAACTCCCATGTGAAAAGCAACGTACAATACAATCACTTTCATTCGTCCCTTTTCTTTTGATTGCTTCGAAGTAACAACAGGAATATACACCAAAACGAGGGACCACAAATTTGTGAAGTAAACAGTACCTTTTAAACTCTTGTACCACAAAAGTTTGCATTACAATAGTGAACCACAATTTGTCAATAAACTTGGGCATTCGCTGCTGCAACCAGTGGCGGAGCCAGGAATTATGATTACAGGGGGCAAAGGTCAATAATATAATTATTAATGTGAGTTGAACAAATCGGGTCGGGTTTAAGTAACGACAACAAAATTTTCTTTTTTTACGTAGACAATGTTTAAAGTAGGTGCGAATGTTTATAAAATAGAATTTGATTCGTAACTTCGACAACTTTATCTTTTAATAAATAAATATACGTGTTTGCTATATTGATATGTCGAACGCATTATACTTACAAAAAAGTAAAGAACACTCGGCGGTAGATAGTCTGACGAAAATTGTGATTGCTATGCTATCAATAAACTGTAAAATGTCTCAATACATACCGTAGTTATTTAAGAAAAAAATATTACTGTATTTCATAGTACAGTAGATAATAAAGAGAAATTACAAAACAATTACTAGTATCACATATTTCATTATTCTATTAAATAAACTCTAAGACAGTACATTTTTTTTTGTTTTTAGTCTTCACTCTTCACATTATTAACCCACGTCCCCACCATATTCCTTTATCCCACTTCCCTATATCACTATCAGTCTTCTTCTCCAATCTTTATTCCGACCAGACAGACCACCGGAAAAGGTAACCAAATCAAAAAAACATTGTCATTGTTGAGGGCACTTTAAAAATTTCTATGAGGGCACTCACTACTACACAATAGCTTAAATAGATCACCTCATATAGAACAGTTTTGATAAAAACTGATCTATTTAAGAAAAATAAAGGAGAAATGTGACTAATAGAACGGTTGTTCTGATAAAAGGCGATCTAATTAATTTTAAAAATAGTTAGAACGGTTTTTATGAAAAAAGCGTTCTATTTATATGTCACAAACTAGCACGTTTAGTCTGAAATAGAACGGGTGTTAGGATAAGGGCGATCTAATTAAAGCCCAATTATTTTAGCGGGCTCACTTTTGCTGCACAAAATTTTCATTCATTTCAAACCTGAACCCAAATCTAATCCACCTAACACCTTTTCACTTGCCGCTTTCCTCAATATTTTGTTGCAGCTAAACCTTTTCCCCAAGATCTATGAACTCTCAAAATATATGATGGTTTGAACATCATAGATGATAAAGACAATCCTGATGATGATGAACAATCCAATTGTTAGTCAGGTTGCTATTCTATTGCTATTTAATTAATATTGATTTTTAATTAATTTGCTATTAATCTGAAACCCTAATCCCCAATTATAAAACCAAAGGTGGTTTATTTGTTATGATTGAGATGCGTTCGGAGAAGTGAAAAAAAAAAGAATTTTGTGTTCCATCTTTTATTTTTAATGCAATTTAAATTTATGTTCTTTAAATTTCTTGTCATTTAAATTTATGTTTTTTTTCTTACTATTCCACAGCTTATTTCTAATAAGCTGTTTGCTTGTCCTCTATCCGAAAGGCCTTGTGGTGCTTGGTTCTACATTTTGAAGATATTGGTGTTCCAATAAGCTTTTAGCTTATTGGTTTGTTCATAAGCTCACTAAGCTTATTTGAGTGAGGATGAGCTAGTTTGAACTAAGGTCCACTGAGTTGCTAGGTCAGAGTATCTAAAAGATCTTTGACATTGGTAATCTCTTTTCCCATTTCCAAGCTTATATTGCTCATTTGCTTATTATCATGCTTATTTGAATTGCTTCTTACTTATCTTATTGTTCTTATTGGTTTTATATTCTCTATATTGATTTCGTACATGTGCTTATGCTTTATAGATTAGTTGTGTTGCATTTTTGTAGTTTATAGTTTGATTTGCTGTTTGGTTTAGTCTAGGTCAATGGTAAAAACGGGTCAAAACAAGTAAAACAACAGTGGGTCACTTTCAACAACTACTCAACCTCCTGCATTACCAATTCAACTCTTCCAAAATTGAAACCCACCATCCAACAATTCATCTCATTTTGATATTTCCGAAAGCCTCTACTCAATCACCTGTTACCAATTCATCTTTCTTGTGATTTCATGGTTAGTAAATGATTTTTATGTAATCTCAGTAATTGACAATTATTACTTGTTAAACAGCGTTATGTGTGTTGATTTGAATTTGGAATTATTGTTGCTTTATGTGAAAAGTTGGGGATCTAGTGTTAGTTATTTAGTGTTAATTAAGACTTAAATATTCTACTAACCGTGTGAATGTGTGGGTTAAGGTAAACCTCTTCTTAGAATCAGACACTTCATGCTTATTAGTTACAACATACCCCAAATGTATACGAATTGTGATATAAAAAATCACGTTTTTCTGAAGAATAACATTTTTCTTGTTGATTTTCTAGTTAGAGAACGACCCATTTGACTAAAAGTCATTCTATAAAGGACTTAGCTGCTCAGGCATGTTTGCTATTATATTATTCATCCTTACATCATCTACCGGGTTTTATAGGCAGCTACACCATACATATAGCTCTTAAATGGGAAATGATAATAAAAGTCCCTCAAGATAGATCAAAAGAACGCTAAACTGCTGATTTTACTTTATATATAATGATGTCGCTGTAACAGTTTATAAGCTCACCTTAAACTTTTCGTTTAATTAATATCGATTTTTTGACGTTTGTTTCCTGTCACGTTTTTTAGGAAACTAACAAGCAAAGCAGTAACTGGTCACCACCTTCATGGGCTATTGTAGCCTTGTGTGTTCTAGGATTCGATGAATCATGACTCTTTTAAGGTTCTTTCAGCTTTAACATGTCGTATTGATATTATTACTTGCCCTCTTGACTAACTTCTCCTAATTCTTAATTTCTAGGAATCCATTGTATCTTGTTGTGATTTTTGTCAGTTATTTGCTTATGAAAGCTTTGTGGGTTCAACTAGACATAGATTTGGCATTCCAACATGGCATAAAACTTACGAAATCATTGTGTTTAGAGTAATTATTATTGTTGAAACATAATTTTAAAAATTGTTTTGCCTTAGCCCGGACCTGTTTTCACATGTACTCATTTCTTACCCATTATCCAACCCACTTATTTTGCTTTATGTACGTGCTAGAAAGTCACTAACACCCATTGTTTCCATATGATATTTGTTATGTTTACGTTTCTGCAGATTACAGGAATGCTCTCGTTATCCACCAAGGTTATTCTAGCCATTCTCAACCTCGTGAAAAAGCTCTCGGAGCAAGGACATATGCCAAATCGTGTACACAACTTCTACTATTGTATCTTCTACACTTTACCGGTCAAGTATACTATAGTGAGAGTACTTTGATCTCTGCAAGAGAACTTTCAAGTTACAGTCCGACTTCACCCAGTTAAAATCCCTCATCAGCTAAGTACAGCCCTTCGGTGGCATATTCACCTAGCAGTCCAAGGCTTTCCCCTTCAAGTCCGTATAGCACTACATCTCCCAATTACAGATACGTGTATTGATCTCTTTCTTTCTGAGCTTGCAACATGTTTATTTGTTTATACTGAATCACGTTGTGCATTTTCTTGTTACAGTCCCACATCACCATCATATTCTCCAACGTCTCCATCTTATTCTCCTTCAAGCCCTACGTACAGTCCCAGCAGGTATGTCCAAATATCTTGTGTTTTCCTTAAGTAGTTTTTGTTAGGGCTCCAAAATATATAAGGCCGACTAATATGTAGCGGGTGGTTTTGCGGGCTGGATCTTGAGCTGAACAGTTAGTTTTATTAATAGAATCGGGTCAACACTAAGTACCTTGATCAATAATTTTGAAATAGGCAACTACTAGTTTGTTAAAACAAGTTTGAACCAGTTCTTTTTTAGCCGTGTTTCTAATACTAGTTGTTGGAGATTATACATAACCTTTTATCGACCCATCCATAATTACGTGGCCTGTAATTGCCATCACAACTTTTGTTGGTGAGCATTTTATATGGCACCTTTTTAGCTTATTGCCCATGAGCCACCTGCTTGACTTAGCCTGGCCAAACTTTAGGGCCTTTTGGCATGGGTGACATTGAAACCTTGGTTATCATGAGGCGCTCAGCCCTAATTATTGTTTGCTGGGCTAATGCCTTAGAGTTGTGTAATGCCGTAGGGTTGTGTAATGTTGTAGGGTTGTGTAATGTGTTATTTATATTGCATTATCTCATGCGTCTTGTATTATGTGTATCTTGATTCTTGAACAATACTTTAGGGCTTTCCGTCTAATCTTGAATTTTTTATGTTGATGCAATAGCCTGTTTTTTATTAAGAGGAACACAAGTGTTCATGGGCTCTCTTAGAGTTTATTATTGTAAATGCCATATGATATTCTATCTTCAATTGTATCATGACAATGAAATCTGTGCCTCTGCAGTTCTTACAGCTCTGGTGCGAGTCATGACTACAGCCCAAGCTCACCACAATACAGGTAATTCCTCATCTGATATCGGTTTTCGTTTAGTTCAGCGTTCCCTCACATTCCTTTCGTAAAGAGTTATCTTGGAAGTAAAGAGTTATCTTGGAAGTAAAGAGTTATCTTAGAAGTAACCTATTTCATGTTAATGTTCAATCTGATTCACGGGTTTAATCTATTTTGTTTAATAATAAAGTCTGCTCATGACTCCAGACTATTAAAATTAGTGACCAGAGCTTTTCATTAACTTACTGTATGTGGGTTTATTACAGTCCAGGTGATGGGTACTCGCCTAGTGCACCTGGGTATTCACCGTCTTCAACAAGCCAGTATACTCCTTCAATGAGCAACAAGGACAAAGATGGATCGAGGAAGTAGGAATGGAGTTTTGATATCAAGTGGAAGAGAGATGCTACTACTGTTCTGAACATTTTGTATCAATCGATTAATTGTTATATGGTGTTAGAGATTGTTTTTTTTAGGAACAACGACTTCAACTTGTTTTGGTTATAAAACTCGAATGCTAATCTTTATCACAGTTGTTTGTACTAGAATACTATTTGGTATCTACGGAGAACCTGCACATTTGTAGTTTATTTGGTAATGAATTGAATTTCGAAAAATCTGCACATTTATATCATATAAATCTGGAAAAATAAAAATATTTATTTTTTTTCAATATAGTTTTTAATTAAATAGAGCGGTTAAAAACTGATCTATGTACTCCAATATAACCATTAAAAACATGCCTTACATAGATCACTTTTTTGTTAAGGGACCGATCTATTTGTAACTTTAAAAAGAACGGTTAATAACCGATCTATATGTAACCCGTCTTAAAAAGATCACCCTTTGTTAGATCGGTTCAAAACCGTTCTTTATAAGGCATTTTCACCGTTCTATTTAGACTTTTCTGTGGTAGTGACTGGATAATTTTTCTTAAATCTGACTTTTTTTCCTACATGATTTGGATGTCCGCAAAAAGATTGTTGGGCGCAGCGCCCCCCATTGTTATACACATGGCTCCGCCCCTGGCTGCAACTCTTTGTACAAACGTTTGAATGAAGCACAAGTATCTTGACCTCATCATAGGGGGTGTTTGGATGTGCGGTTAGGAGGAGATTATCTCCAAATCTCAGTTTCAAAATGGAGATAAGTTAAAAAAAGTGTTTGGGTAATAAATGGAGATAAGTGATTATTTGCGTTTAGAAGCTCCAAAATGGAGTTTTGAAAAAGTTAGTGGGAGCTACTTATTTCATTTTCAAAATGGAGTTTTGAAAAAGTAAGCTTTCAAAATAGAGTTTACTATCAAATAATCAAATTTGCCAAACACTTAAAAAAGTTTTTAATTATTTGATTATTGCGATTTCAAAATGGAATATCAAATCCAAACACTATTTTTTAAAATGGAGTTTTCAAAATGGATTTTTTAAAATGGAGTTTTCAAAATGGATTTTTCAAAATGGAGTTTTCAAAATGAATAATTCGTTTTCAATAAGCACATCCAAACACCCACATAAACGAAGCTTCCTTAGGGCCAGGAAGGGGTGCTGACCCCAAGCTTCTGTCTTGTAGTGTATAATTTTAGTAAATCAATCAAATTAAAATGACAGTATGCATTGTTGCTTTACTCAAATTATGAAAGAAACCATCATATCTAAGAATGCTAGCAGTAAACAAAAAGCATGGGTATCTTTTTCCTTTCTAAGATATATGTATTATATACAATTAAAATAGCCAAAATCTTTCCCATATGCTGTAGATAAACACACACGTGAATACCATGGTTGGGTCACTTTCATAGTTTGCCCTTTATGAACAGGCACACCAATTGAAACCTTTCAAAAAGTCTATGCTCACCCCTTTTTTTGTACACTCGCTGTCAAACCAGTTCCAATCCAGACCTAAGGTTCTTTAAAAACCCTAACAGCATCATCGAATCACCACTAGGGTTTACACCAAAAATCCTAAAGTTAAATCGTTCAGCAGCAATCTTTTGTGATATAACATTCGAGCATCAAGCTTTATATGTTAAACACCAATCAACATCAACAATAACACATTCTTGAACATGTTTTCTGTTTTAGATTCGAGCCTAAGGTTTATAGAATCCCTAGCTTCATAATAATATAAAAAACAGAAAATTTAAAACCTTCTTCTGTAGTCAAGTTCGACACGCTATAACTCGCGATAAAAATTTTAATCAAAGATCCCTCGGGTAAGATTCTAGACACATATGCCGAGAACCACCAGTTCCAATTTCGCAACGATCCAACGTTTAACGAATGATATATGCTCGTATTAATATCACTGCACAGGAACATCCGAACATAAACTCTAATCGGATTTTTTAAGCTTCGTCTTCATTATTCGACTTGTAAACCTTGAAGATCCTAGATATCACGAGCCACAAGGCTCTGATACCAATTGATGAATCCCGGAATCGGACTCGAGACGGTTTAGATCTCATATCTAGGAAGAACAAGTAACTATGAACATAACATATGTATTACGAAATTAAGATAAGAACATTATTACTTCAACAAGGTTTTTATTCATTAACACTATAACCAAAAAGCTCCAATCTTAGGTGATCAATCCTAAGACGTATTATCTACACTATAACAAGGGATCAAGACAAAGTTTGATTACCTTGGAGCTAAACTACCATTCTAGGTGCCCATACAACTAGAAACCCTTACATACCCAACGACGACATTCTAGATCGTTTGTTTTTTATACATAAAACTACGTACATTAAATGTCTTTTACTACTAGAAACTTGACCTACAGCAACGGATATTCCGAGGAATTTTTATCCGTCACTAATTATCAAGGATATTGATCCGTCAAATTTGCGAGAACTTTATATTTTCAACGGACTTCCGACGAGTTTCCATGAAATAAAATATTTGTTGAAAATCTGTCGGTAATAGCATTCAATTCCAACGGATTTCCAACGGCAATACTAAATACAACAATTACCAATTCCATTTATTTACAAAATTAAACATCACCGTTATTTTGTTAGAAATTATAAAAACCTTTTTATCATATTAACACATTAATATACACGAGTACGCAGCGGAATATAGGATCACGTATACACAAATAATTAACATAAACGATAAAGAATTGCGTACCTTTTAGCAATGGATTGAACACCTTTATCGAACCACCAATATAAACGAAAACCCAAAGATCAAACAATGATCTCTCTAAGAATACGTTATAGCAAACAATTAAGTATGCTAGTACCAATCGTGATAAAGCTAATCGAATTTGATTTCTTAAATCAATAAAACAATAAACCAAACCAACTTTTGGTATTAATCAATCGTATAATCAATCGTAGATTGCTAACTCATCTCTTTTCTGTCGCAGGAAAAAATACCCTTTATAATGAATGACCAAAGGTCATTATTATATATCAATGTTTAGGTCGTAGGATATATCTCACTATAATGACAATTCATATTGTGTATATATACATTGCACATGTCGGTGACCCAATTCAACAAGGAATAGGATATGTTTCCTAAACAAAATCAATTTCCTTTTTATTATTGTTTTATATAATAAATGTTTATAATTAACATTTAACTATCGTTTGTCAAAATCCGCTAACTAACTAATTAGTTAGCGTTCGTCATAGCTTATCACTAACTAATATATTATGCCTAATATATTAACGTATAATTGTTTTACGTATTAACGCGTGCGTCTCCTTAGGCTCGGGACGACTTCCGGACATATATTATTTACGTGTACATATTCCTTCAGCTCCCACTTGGACATGTACAATAATATAATATAATAACATTGGTTAGCGTCTAGCAACACGTCAATGCTCCCGAAAGTTCTCGAGTGTAGTTTTCCATAAAGTACATTTAAATGACTTAAACATTTACAATCCCTTTGTTTCTCAAATGCCATGTTAATAATGGATATGGATCAAAGTCATTCCATTTTAACTATTCTGTTTCTCGCATTACATAATTAATATAGATTACCAATCTAATCGAGACAAATCTAGATTATCATTGGGTATGGCCATACAAACATCTAATTAATTAACGAGGGGCCCAGTAGCATTATTCTTCAAGCCTAGTTGAATGAACAAATTCTATCTTGACTACACGTGCCTCTTACATGTTTCAAGATACAAATGATTATAGTCTTTATTACTACCTTATTCAGGATAGCGTTAGAACTATAGCAAAAAGTACCATCCACATATATAAGACCTGCTTGCATCTCGAGTCAAAGGATTTAGTAATGTAAATCATTTACAAGTTTCACTTAAAGACAGCGATCCATAAAGTGATTGACTTGTTAGTAGGAGATGTCCAATATACAACTTTTGGATATCGTATGAGTTGGTGAACCATTCTTACATATTCTACGAATATTACCATCTCTCATATATGTCTTAATTCAATTATATTCCCATATAATCAATCGACAAAGACAATTTAGAATAACATATTATTCAAGGATTTAAACATGCAAAAATAGGACCAATAAATATTAAAGAAAACGAATATATCCAATACTTCAATTCACAAAATAAATATTGTTTAACAATATCCTTTATCCAAATACTAAAAGATCAATGCATGATAACCTTAGTTGAAAAATCATGCCTCAAGATATGACGATCATACTTGTTGTCAAGGCATATATTTCATAAAAATCTACTAGGTTTGATCTTTGGAATTTTGAGAATACTTATTTCAAATTCACAATTGTGAAAATCTATGAACATATATAATGATTGTTATTATGTACGTTTCTACATATGAACACACAACAAAATGGGAGTATCGTTGTTGTACATCCTATAAGGTGTGTGAGTCCAACAAAACACCTTATTGAAAACAATCTTCTTTAATAGCTTCTTAAACTATAAAGTATTCTTTATTCTTTTAATATGTATTGCAACATTATGCTCAATTTTAACATAGTTAGTCCACATGGTCATCATCAAAGATGAAATCATACCATGATTATTATTGAGTGTTATCTCAATCAAGCTATCATCTATGTCTAGAAACATCACTATGATATATTATAATCCATAAACTATAAATTATTATAATGATAATATTTGGTGTCTTTCTGAACTCTAAGTTTGTTGACAATGATAATTACATCTTATTATCATATAGAATATTCATTACTTGGAACAATTCAAGTTAGTAATAATCATTCTATCCCAACCAAATCTTATCATAACATTTGTACTAATCATCTAAATGATTTTCTCTTTAAGCAATCGTTGTTGTCAAATCTTCTTGTACTTATACAAGTTTTACAACTATCCATACACACAATATGATTTACATGATGAATCTCTTAAGTTTTCATCTTATGTCAACTCTCATCAAATGAGATATATTCATTGAGACTTTCTAAATGATATTTCATGTTGTGTTGGATTTCATTAACCACAAATGTTTATTACAATAAACATACATATCAAGGTCATACGTTTAATTTCTAAATCCTTTCATATGAAACCTTATTCCAAGCTAAGGTTTAACATCTTGCTTACATGGAATATTGCTTTCCATATGTTATACATCATATGTGATTTAAGAAATACATATAATACTCCCACTAGCTTTTAGATGTACTCACAAGTTATCTTAAATCTAATTAAAAATCAAAACATAGATTTAATAATTAGACTTGAGATATATTCCTTAGATGCATGTATTAATTCATACATGGATTCTTGCATTATGTACACTACATAAAGATTATTGTAACTTATAAACACTTTGATCACAACCGTCCTCGCTAATGTAATCATATAAAAGTGTTTAAATATTACATTGTCATATTTATCATTATAAAACTATCATGACAACAAATCATCTTTATTAATGCATGTAGAACTTTTCTACCACATATTGTGCATTAATCATGTGTACAATATTGTCCATATGATTCTTTCACTAAAGAAACTTATATTCACCTCACGGTCTAACCGATTGGTTAAAGATTAATCAAGTTTCAAAAATTGATTATCTTCTATGGACTTGCATCTACTCATTCATAGTTTTATTCAATAATGACATTCAAGATTCAATAATACATCTATATGGTTAGTAGGGTCACCATGATCCTCTAACATACATTACTTAGTATTGACATATCAATATATTATTCAAGTACTAAAGACATCCTTACGGATCTATGAATGTGAGTTCTATCATCACGATGTTCAACACTTAATGTTCACCATCATTATGACATTCGCTAGTATATTTAGAAGGTTGAGTATTTTGTTATTTATCTCTTAAAGATCTACGAGTCCTCCCACTTGCTTTTAGTAATCATAGACTATTCTTCAAATACTTAGCATGTAGGGCAATAACAAATTGTTATCTTTTGGGACACGTCACAAAATACCTTGATAGTTCTTGACAAATTCAGAACTTCAATTTAAAAGACTCAATGTGATTCATCACATTCCATAGCTTGATGGTGTCTTAGTTTCCTTCTAGGTCGGAGTAAAATTTAAGTATATGCATTGTATACTCAATTTCCAAACCTTGACAACTTTTGGAGGTAAAGTATTTCAAGTTATCAACATCAAATAATTCTAAAGAATTTGATTTATCACTCAAGACATTCTATGAGTATTTGAAATTGTGAGACAAATATCACAATTCCTAAATAACTTAAGACTCCTTAGGTTAAATACTTATCAATTGTGTCAAAACAAATTGAAATTATATAATATATAAAACCTAGTGCATGCTCTAATGTAAACATCTTTAAATAGTTCAATAACTATATATACATTGTTTATCCTTTGAATAATTCAAAGACTTCATGTTCATTAACAAGAAGACATAACAAGTAAACTATTTACTTTATGTTATAAGTCTTTTAACAATTAAAGACTATATGCTTATGCTTTACAAGAGACATAAACATTCATAAAGTAACTATGAACAACTTCAATAGTTATTTCAAGTTAATTGCATACTTCATTTATATTATTGTTCATTCCAAGAAACATTCCAGTAAATATAAACAAATTAGTTGAAGTAGCTTGTTATTCATATCTTGACATCTTCTATACAAGACAACATACATTGAAAATTAAATGTATAAGCCTTAATAGAATATTAGATTATTATCTCGCGGTCAAGAAACCATTGACATATTGTTATGTGTTGTACCTTGCACACAATAAAGATTTCTCCCACTTGTGCATGGCACAACATCATGTACACATATAAACAACCACGAAACGTAATTGTTTATTTGAACAATATGATAATGTCATGTATATTTGAATAACTAGTAGAATGTCAACCATATAGTTTTATAAGAAATTCTGCATAATTATTATATGAAAAATACTTCAAAAGTGATAATCATATAAAATAGAATGCAGTTATCCTTAAAACTATGGTTCTTCATATTCTGAAAGTAAATTATTATTTCAAGTCAAACTAGAAATAATATGGATTACTACGAAGTAAACAAGCTTGTAGCTCCCACTGAATTAGAAAACATTACATTAATGTATTTCGCAACGCTCCCACTGGATTTGACAACATTACAAATGTTACTTTACCAGTAATATAGCAGATAGCGCTTTATTTACTTCCAATACTCGCTTTAAATGCCCATAAGTAACAAGTACTTATGTATTATAGAGAGTGTATGAATTTCTACCATTTAAATGAGAGACTATCTATCATGCTTTCATTAACTTGAAAACTGGCATGCGATTTCCTCCATATAAGGCCTACCATTCAATAAGGGTATTTAGTGCCTACGTTGGGTTAAAAACATAATAAGTAGGATAAATAAAGCTAGTTATTATAATCACAATAAACAAACAAAACACTTGTTTTGTTCTATCGATTATAGCCTTAAGGGGATCGATATGTAAAGAACAAAAGAAGTATTGCTTGTCTACAGATTGCTAAGAGACTTATTAGTTTGAAAGATGCTCAAAAACTCAAAAAGATTAATGAGATCTACTTGAAACAATAAGTTGTGCAAATCTACTTAACCATTTAAGTTCACTTAAAGATTGATAATTACAATAATTCAATCACACCTATTAATAGCTTTTCCTTGCACCGAAAAAGGATAGGTATATGTCTCTTTTGTTTCTTACAAGAAAACGAGACTTTGTTTGTCAAACAAGCATTAGTTTATGGAACTTTGATGCAATAATACGTTTAAAAGAATCACAAAATTCAATTTTAGTATTTTCAATAATAGTATCTTTATAGAAAATTAAATACCCATGTTTATAAATAAACAATTAATTTTCTAAAAAGCTAGAATCCACCAAGACATACCGCCACCGCATCAGTTGATCTGCTAGTGATGATGATATTCAAGGGGTAATTGACGTTCAATAATTGCATCCAATACAACTTCTAGAATTATGGGACTCAACTTTATATATATTACTTGTGACAACTCAAAAGTGAAAAAGCGAGCATGTTTATCCCATCTATTGCCACGAGTTAAGGTCTCACCTATCTTAACTTGCTTAAGTTGTCCAACCAAAAACCGTGATTATATAGCACCGACGTCTCACAATCGAGTGTATTATATCACCTTGGGTTACAAAATCACCACAGTCTCACGTATGGTGAAAGAGCAAGTGCAAGTGCTTTTACGAGTTGGATGGCAAATAAACTTATTTCAAAGGGTATAAATTTTGACAATTTCAAAACATGTACAAAGAAGCATGCAACATCTTTGTATCATGATAATTTAAAAAATTTACTCAATTCGTTAATTATAGACATCACTTATTTAACTCGTAATTCAATTGTATAAATAGTGATATCATAAAAATTGACGATTCAACATGTATTCTATTTAAAGAAGTTTAATTTTATCACGGGAAAAGATTAAAGAATGATTAAAATCATTCAAACCCTAGACCATTCACGGCTTCCTAAATAGTATGCAAGATAAGGAGACTACAAGTAGTCAGGTATTATAGGGCAATGGTATCTACAAGACCGAAGTCTTGATGAGTCTTCCCGAACCTTAGCCTTGCAACTAGATAGTACTTTTGCAAATTACGTCATTAATAAAATTTTACAACTTTAAAATAGAAAACAAATTATAAACTTGATTCTTGCTAATCACGGCGTGAGTTAGATTTAAAACCATGTAAGGGCGACTCATTTGTTGCCACATATGATCGTGCAAGAACAAGATTATAATAAATCAAATTTCATATAGTTTTAGTCCGGTTTATTTTTATTTTTCGAAAAACCCTTTGCTTGAATCATAATATATAACAATTATAATCAAAAGCAAAACAAATAAACATTAACCTAAAACATATACCCAATTAACAATTAATCACATACTTCATGCACACCACATCTATCATGACTTCAATTAAATCAATTAATCAAGAACACATGATCCATGGTAAACTTGCATGATTCCCATGGATCGAACCATAAATTTAACAATTAACAACGTGATAAATAACGACTAATTAACAATTAACAATATATTTATCAACAAAAATTGTATACAACTTAGGGTTTGTCTAATTAATTTTATTATCCATAATTAAGGTTTATGAAAAACTAATCATCAAACAAAATAATTCAAACGCCATCCTAGTAAGTTTATACAATTTTATCTCTTTCGTTATTTTTAATGTAATTAAAAGCTATACGAACCTGGCTCTGATACCATTGTTAGAAATTATAAAAACCTTTTTATCATATTAACACATTAATATACACGAGTACGCAGCGGAATATAGGATCACGTATACACAAATAATTAACATAAACGATAAAGAATTGCGTACCTTTTAGCAATGGATTGAACACCTTTATCGAACCACCAATATAAACGAAAACCCAAAGATCAAACAATGATCTCTCTAAGAATACGTTATAGCAAACAATTAAGTATGCTAGTACCAATCGTGATAAAGCTAATCGAATTTGATTTCTTAAATCAATAAAACAATAAACCAAACCAACTTTTGGTATTAATCAATCGCATAATCAATCGTAGATTGCTAACTCATCTCTTTTCTGTCGCAGGAAAAAATACCCTTTATAATGAATGACCAAAGGTCATTATTATATATCAATGTTTAGGTCGTAGGATATATCTCACTATAATGACAATTCATATTGTGTATATATACATTGCACATGTCGGTGACCCAATTCAACAAGGAATAGGATATGTTTCCTAAACAAAATCAATTTCCTTTTTATTATTTTTTTATATAATAAATGTTTATAATTAACATTTAACTATCGTTTGTCAAAATCCGCTAACTAACTAATTAGTTAGCGTTCGTCATAGCTTATCACTAACTAATATATTATGCCTAATATATTAACGTATAATTGTTTTACGTATTAACGCGTGCGTCTCCTTAGGCTCGGGACGACTTCCGGACATATATTATTTACGTGTACATATTCCTTCATATTTAATCCCACCTGTTCACTTTTCTCTGTATAAAAAACATTATTTCTTCTCATTCACGTTTTCACAAATCCGTTCACTCCACCGTCCGTTCACCACTCCGTCGCATGCCGTCTTTCAAATTCCGATCACTCCTAAACGTCATCTCCTTACCTGTTGATTAGGAGTTAGTGGTTGAATTGAAGCTTTATTTGTTCATTAGGTGATGAAATTAGATTTTTGTACAAATTTCGTTTATTAGGTCTTGGCTAATTTTCCCCTTATTTTGATTAATAATTGATACATTAGTTTTCATGAAATAAGCTATATTTGTTGTATGAACCAAACTGTGTTTTTGATAAAACTTGACATGAATGAATCAATGAAACTCTCTAGTTATTACTAGTAATTGTGTTCTCACTTCTAGTTCAAATATTTTTTATTCACTCGTACTCAATAATCAGAATATCGGTTGAATTTATTATGGAGTAATATATATTGATCAATAGAATATTGCACATTATCAGATGCCAGATTTTGTTTGTATACATTTGTTGTCGATATCTAGGGAGAAATTAACGACGGCTACGTTTAACAAGCTTGGGTGTGCGGTGTGCCCGGCTTCAACAGTTGAAGCAACAAGGACAATTTTTTTCTGTTAATACTATTGCTTATTCGCCGGATTCGTAGCTTTTGGCTACTGGTGCAGATGATAATAAATCAAAGTAAGTTAGTTATCTGATTTACGGTTTATCACGATACCACGTGTCAAACCCAATTTGGCCCGGCTTATATGCCAGAAGCTTGAGCGCAGCAGAGTATCTATGTTCTACCTTACAAACGTTCTTGTACGGCTTTTCTGAAATAGGTCCTGGGACAAACATCACTAAATGTGTGAGATCCCACCAACCTCTTGAAGAGGGACAGCTTTTCCTGGTTTGAATGTGTGTTGCGGTGGGTTACTCAAAAAAAGAAATAGGTCTTGGGTTTGAACCTTATTCTCAATGTTGGCAAGAACTGAACATTTCCCGAAGGTGCGGTCCTTTGGGAAGGGTCACACAGGGATAACTTTCGAAACAACCTTTTTGCGATAATTGTCATATCACCACGAGATTATTGAATATGAATTCAGTTAGGCTACACAATCTTTAAACGTGAATCGAAAAGTTGACAAAAAACTGAATTTAGTACTATGAATTCAGTTAGGCTACTTAATCTTAAAAAAATGAGTTCAATTAGGCCCTACGATTTTTGATGCTAACATCACATGATAAGAAAATGACATATAACTTAATCTGTATCCTTTTAAGTATGTCAACTGTGAAACTTAAGCATAACTAATAAAGAATATGGATGTATTGTGTATATATTTTACTGGGAACTCATGGTAGAATGGTGGTTTTTTCAGGTAGAGGTTTTTGATATGAATCACTGCTGGGGAAAAATGGAGGAAATGAAAAGGGGTGGGGATGCAGAGCTGATAATAAAACGTTACTTCAGTCGAGGTGATCAACAAGCTGTTTCCGATATGGCGTATCAGCGACAGCTAGGCCTATATTTGTAAGTGCCACAAACAAATTAAAGTACATATCTTTAGTCTTGTGCATTTTTTTCTCCCTCACATTGCTCTCTTGGCTGTTTTCTTTGTGGAAAGTAAGCCATGCGTATAATAAAGGGAAGGCAATCGTAATAAGAAAATTGCATTACCTAACTATCGAGCGGATCTTGACGAGCGTCATGGTTCTGCACAAAAAGAGGTACAAATTAAAAAGCTATAGTTTTTATAAACATGGTTGTCTCAAAAAATTTCAAATATAAACTCAATTGTTTATTCCTGTATATTTTGTAGATACATATGTCTTTAGAAACCGAGAGAAGAGTTTAGAATCTGCTGAATAGTTCATCTGGGATTAAAAAAATTGACACTAATTTGGTACATCCGTTCAGAGGGCCAAACAATCACCCTACGTATCAGATAAAACCAATAGTATCTCGGCATTTGGAGTCATATAGTGCCAAGAAGGCACTTAGTGTCAAACTCAAAGAAATACAAGAGAAACGGAAGGTACCTATATCCTGTTCTTAAGTCATTTTAAGAATTGTGTTAGTGTTTGGTATTTGGGTTTATAATGGTATTACTATTTTGGTTGTTTAACGTCTACTATAACATTTTTTTTTGCAATGGCTTAGTCCCTCAACCATTTTCTTGGGTCATTTTTCAAAATTAAACATCTGAGTACAAAAAGAGTATTGGGATTAAACGACTATAAAAAGCAGAGTTTACAGACTTAATTGATTAATTTAGTGGTTTTACCCTCTATTACCTTTAGCATATTTTACAATAATGCAGGAATCTGATTGTGTCAAGGAGATGTGTCAATTCAGAGAGAAGCTTCCTGCACACAAAATAAAAAACAGAGTTTTTTAAAGCAATTGCCAGAAAGCAGGTTTGTATTCATTCTTGCATCTCACATTGTTTCTAGAAATTCTACATTAGTAGTTAGTTATGCTCATTCCAAATGGGAATATAGGTATTAGTAGTTTCAGGGGAGACAGGTTGTGGAAAAACTACACAGCTTCCTCAGTCGATCTTAGAGGAGGAAATATCATCTTCACGTGGTTCTGACTGCAATATTATATGCACTCAACCTCGGTGTATATCTGTTGTTGCTCGTATTTCCAATGAAAAAGGAAAAAATCTCGGTGAAACTATCAGCTATCAGATCCGTCTGGAATCAAAGTGGTCTGAACAAACAAGATTGTTGTTCTGCACAACAGGAGTGCTGCTTCGGAAACTGGTATTTTGATTATCAATCACTTCCATTTTGTTTATTGAATGATAATATGGTGTTTCATTAATGATGTTGGTTTATCCACTTGGTATTCAAGCTCCCGTGGAGTCTTCCTTGTCTCTAGCATTCAGGTTTGAGGCTTTGAATAACACTCTACTTTTTTTTTGTTCGTGAATGCTAGTAAATATTACCCGTATGAAATTCTATGCCCTTTGAGGATAACATAGAACATAAGTTAGTAATTAATATTGTAAAGCACATAGAAATCTAATGTTTGTCCTCTTCCTAACTCAGTGCGTGTCTATGTTGTTGCAGGCATGGGCCACATATGCAACTGTTTGTGGCAGGACTTCCTTCCGTATATGGCAGTTGTTATGCCTCCTTTGCTTCAGTCTGCTCAACTGAAACCTGATGTGATCATCACATCTGCTGATTTGGAAATTGAAATTGATTCTGATGATGAAAAGTATCGTATGAATTACAAATGGTGAGGATGAAGAAGTGCAGATACAGAATAAAGAGAATGAAATAATGCATGTGGATAAGCTCGAGAGAGAGAGAGAGAGAGAGATTGGCCACAAAGGATTGATGCCATTATATCAGTGTTTAAGAATCAATTCACGTCTTCCTCCTTAGTTGGATAGCGGATGTTTTAAATAATTCGATTTTTTTTATATAACAACTTTTATGAAAAGTTATTTTGGAGCCTTATTTTTTGTTGGAAACCAAGGGCTCAATCCCCACCCTTCATTTAGCTTTCATCTAAGGGGGGAGATTAATCTAAGATTTAATTGACTAATTCTAATTTCTTATCCTAAAGCTTTTTATTTTTATTTTCACACACTTAACGTGTTTCACCAACCACCATTATCACACTGTCTCACCACCATCATCTCCCAAACGCCTTCATATTATCAACATAATCGAAGAATCATTCGATCTCACCTATCATCACCGTATACCACCACAATCAATCTCATCTATAATCATCATCGTCATCCTCATCTACCAAATGCCTCTGCCACGTCATCAAACCACCACAACCGTCCGACCAGATGGATAATGAAGATGTTGATGATGAAGTGTTGTTGATTGATCTTTTGTTATCAGAACAAGGAGGTAACTGACATGGTGTTTAATTGAATGAGGGATTTTGAGTGTTTTTCTTTCAGTTACGTATAGTACTCTTGAGAATGGATTTCGTCATCGTGGTAACGTTTATGAAGCACGTGAGTTGTTGAGAAAAGTTGGTGAGGTAGACGGATGTTCACCGGATGTAGTGACGTTTCTGCGATGACAAGAGTCGCTACACGTTACTGTGTAATATCATCAGTGATATTTTATCACCGGTGATATTTTTATTGTTTTATCACTAGTGAAGTATCACTAGTAATAAACCAATGAAATATCACGTTATTGTGTAATATCATCAGTGATAATTTATCACCGGTGATATTTTTATTGTTTTATCACTAGTGAAGTATCACTAGTAATAAACCAATGAAATATCACGTTACTGTGTAATATCATCGATGATATTTTATCACCGGTGATATTTTTATTGTTTTATCACTAGTAATAAACCAATGAAATATCACGTTACTATATCACCGTTGATATTTTTATTGTTTTATCATAATAAACCAATAAAATATCACGTTATTGTGTAATATCACCGGTGATATTTTATCACCGGTGATATTTTATCACCAGTGATATTTTATCACCAGTGATATTTCATTGTTTTATCACTAGTCCACAAGTAATAAACCAATGAAATATCACGTTACTGTGTAATATCACCGGTGATATTTTATCATCTGTGATATTTTTATTGTTTTATCACTAGTAATAAACCAATGGATTTGGACACACAGTTAATGTAAAATCATAAGAAAAGCAATGTTGAACGGGAAGGAATGAAGATTAACCTGAATGGCGAAGAATGGAGGTTAAACACAATATCGAGTCCATAAACAGAAGATTGGTTAACCACCATCGGTAATATTATGAATCGGTTGGTTTTGAATCTTTTTTTCGAGATCGGTTGATTTACTAGTTTCTTCTTGCTTTTTTGTGTTTATTTCATGATTTGCGCGACTATTTTATGCAGATTTTGCGATTTTTGTTTAGGATTTGATGTGTGAATAGTGTGTGTGTGTGTTTTTATGTGGGGGAGACGAGAATGGGAGTTTTGTTTCATATTTACATATTCAGTCCTTTTGTTTTTTTAAAGATATTTACATTATTAGTCCTTCCGGGTTTTTTTTTCATTTGATCTGGTCCTTAACAATGAATGGTCCAGATTAAGCCCTTGGATTCCATAAAAAAAAGAGATGTTTCATAACCGGACTCTTTTATATTGAGCTATCCATTTAATTTATCATTTTCTTTCAAGTTATTCTAGATGCAGATTAAATAGATGCGAGCTTCAATTAGTGAAACTATAGTATTTTTGTGACAGAAAGGTGATCATTTACCGACTACTTTTTCTGACGGATTTCCGACTGACTTTTTCTGGCGATTTTCCGACAGAAATTTAAAGTCACCGACATATTTCTGACTACCTTTTATCAAACGGTGTTTCCAACTGATCTCTGACTGATTGTTATTAGTGACCAAACATCTGTCACAAATTTGTCAGAACGACCTTTACCGACGGAATTCTGATGGAAATGGTTGTCGTTATTGACCTATTTTGTAGTAGTGTATATACTAAATATAACTTATTTTACAAGAAACCTAATTACAATAAAAGTCTTTTCATCTTTTACACTTTAGTCCTCTTTCTTATGTTGAAGTCCTCCATATTCTTGTAGAACTTCATATTTCAATTACTCCTTTTTGTTTCCTTATTGTATGTTTTGTATCATCAAATCTTTTAATTCCCAACAATACAAAATGCATAAAAGCATTAGCTCAGTGTCTTTCATTAAGCTAAATAAGCTACGAATAAGCTCTAATCCACTAGCACACCTAAAATAGAATTCAATCTATATCTAAACTACTCAAATTCCAAATTTCAAGCCAATTCAACAATTGCGCAATCTAGCGAAGATCTGTAAAGCTATATGACAAAATGATCAATTCTAGTGAATTTTGATAGTTTTGACTCACAATAACTTAAAAACGAGTGTTCTTAATGAAATCCAAAGACAGATAATTAATCTTTAGATAAACACTTAAGGAAACATAAATTCATATCTTATCCACACTAGTAGTATTAATATATCTCTGATTTAAGTCAAAACTTAGAAGTCAAACAACAAAATTCACACCCACACAATTGGGCGTCAAAAGTTGTTACAACCCAAACTATTACTTCCCTCTTTGTATAAATACCTTTCTTGTATTCATTTCTTATTTCTCATGTATGATTTGATAAACAATTTCTCTCTATAAAAAACTTTGTAACAAACCCCATTGTTAGCAATAACAATAACCCTTGTTCACCATTTATCCTTTTTCTAACTTGTTTGGGTAATTCTGGGCATTGTGTTGATGATCTCTACCCTACTGATTAGGGTCAGGATCTGAGATTGTTTTGTATTGTATCAAGTGGTATCAGAGCTATCCTTCCTTGGATTTGCTCAAGTTTTTGTTCATCTACCATTAAAGTTGTTCAAGCTTTTCAAATTCATTTTTTCCCGCCCTTTTCCCAAAACACTTACAAACTCTCAAAACCCATTTCCACATCATAAAATATGGTTATTCAGTCTGTGTGAGTAGTTTTGGTATGTTCTTGTTCATTCTTGGCAGTGGTTGATTTTTGCGTGACCTTTGATTAATTCTTGTTTCTACTAAGTGGTTGGTTGGAGTTAGTTGTTAGTTAATAGTTCTTAATCAGTTAGTCACAGAAATTCCGGAAGTTGTTAGTGGTTGTTATTTTTGATGAAAAGATAAGGATGATGATGGTTGTTGTTAATACTACCTTTACAAACAGCAGGTATGATTTGATCTTTTAGCTAATAGTCTTGGTTAACAAAATTGCACATTGTTGATTTTTGCAAGTTCTTGTGAGTTTTCTGTTGGGAGTTAGTTACATATTTTATTAATTCAGTTAGCAATAGGTAGGCAGTTGTCACACCCCACCATGGCGGAATATGGGGCGCAACGTATGGATATCATCACAACAACAGCGTGTCTGTAGAGAGAACTATATGAATTAAAAATGTCATAAAAGGTGACACAAATGTCATGAAAATATCTCATCAATGCAGGAATCTAGGTAAGTAGGTAACAGTCCTACCTCTTAACCAAGACAAACAAATAACACAAACAAATCAACATATATGTTCATAGTATCACTTATAGAAACAAATAGAAAAATAAACTAAGAAGGAACAGGGATCTCCTTCTAAATGCATTCCTACGCGACTCCAATCCTAGCCACATATGTTCTCACGCTTAACCACTTTATCACCTGAAAGAGACACTAAAACACGTCAACATAATGTTGGTGAGAGTCATAGGTTTAGACTCCAACCGAAAACAGATTAAAATAAGCTATGAACCACCATAAACCACTAAATATATGGACAATGTGCTATAAATATGCATTAACAACTAACATTCAAGATCAATCATTCCAAACAAAATCCAAATCCAAGGCTCCCAGCCTTACCAAACACCATGGTCCCATAGGCGCCCATACACCTATGAACCAATCCCAAGGCCCCGCCTTGTCATCATCCCCTTGGTACCAAGTCAAAACATAAAACAATCATGAATCAACTAGCAGTTAATCACATAAGTATGCACAAGTCCATCACCAAACACAAAACATTCACAGCATAATTTATAAAAACAAGATAGTGTCTCTTCCATCCCATCTGGAAGTCAAAATCATTAGTAGACATGGGACTATGAAATGCACCTGATTGAGCTTCTCCAAAAGTCCGCGCACTAGCAAAAAGCTAACAAACAAAAGCACACAATCAAAACATGAATCAAACACTAAGATGGATCATCAACCTATGATGGACATCTAACCTTCTTCCATATATATACCTCATTTATATGCTCTAAGCATCTCATTACAACCCTCTATAAAGCCCTTAACTCAGTTTACTTCATAACCTGTCCCGTTAACATTTTACCCAAAACAGTCCCGGTTTTTAGGTCTCCAAACTATAAGCCAAACACCCACCTAACAATACCCATGCTCTCTGTAAAGGAAATCCTATGCCCTTAAATATGTTAGCTAACTCCTCCCTTTTGCCCCAACCTTAAAGCTACTGTTATGGCCCCAATATATATATATATATATATATATATATATATATATATATATATATATATATATATATATATATATATATATATATATATATATATATATATATATATATATATATATATATATATATATATATATATATATATATATATATATATATATATATATATATATATATATATATATATATATATATACTTCTGCCTATCCGCATTGTACCGATTTTGAACATACAAAAAGTTTGTTATGATTAGGGGGTCTTACCCTAACCCATTTGCTTAGCCACCATTCAGATCTCTTATTTAATATATAAACCAACACCCATGCTCATTAGAGGGCTCAAGTGTACTTCTAAGTACTCCAATCACCTTAAAACATTAAATTAAACCCGACTGATTTCAAAACTATTTTGACCTCCGACTGATGTAACCTGTTTTTGACCCACCTCCCTACCTCCAATTTAGTTCTCGTTTCTTGCATTTGAAAGCCACTTCAATTACCTATTCAGGGATTCTAGGATCACAAAATAAGAGTTTGTAGAGCTCTAGATATGATCAAAACAAGTGACTCAAAAATCTGCCCAGTTTTTAAAAACGAATTTAAACATGATTAAACCCTAATTAACATCACTAATAATCACCAATCATTATCCTAATCATGTTAATTGTTATAAAACCCCTAATTACAGATCTATTAAGAACTCTAATCCATCATATAAATTAATTACAGATCTATTATAAAACCCCTAATTACTGAGCATAACGCTCAGTGAACGGATATAAAGCATGATAAGGAAATACTGAAATGAAACAGATGATGAAATACTGGATCTGTAAGACTGATAAGTAAAGTTGTAGCGGAAATCTGTGTATAATCTGTAAAGGCTGATTTATAATTAATAAAGCTGAACTGTTATCTGTTAAATCTGAAAACATGCATTTACTGTATTTTAATTGCCAGAGATTATATAGGTCATGTGCTGTAAAAACGGTGCATGAATAACTGGAGGGGTGACCTCGTCATGCTGTA
Source organism: Glebionis coronaria (assembly GCA_025667525.1). NCBI lineage: Eukaryota > Viridiplantae > Streptophyta > Magnoliopsida > Asterales > Asteraceae > Glebionis > Glebionis coronaria. The sequence continues at coordinate 45,444,486 of CM046876.1, forward strand.
GAGGGGTGACCTCTAAATAACTGTGTTGGGTGGAGGGATCAGCTCCAATGTGAAGGATGTAGAGCACACACCACATTCACCCTGATAACTTGTAAACTAATAAGCCTAGGATGCATCCATACGCCCCACTAAACATACTGATAAAATGGCCAAACTGAACATGAGTGAGACGATGCAGGATATCACTCTCCTGCATGTGAGTCACGACACCGGTGCCTCTAGTGCCATGGTTACGGTACCTCCGTAACTAGTACATAAACTGGTCATGCTTGTATATAATGCTCAGGCAATTTATTTAGTTATTAACATGATTACTGATAAGCTTAAGCATATACTGGGGAAAACATTTGGATGAAGACGGGAAATCCTAATCATGCATAGAAAGGAAGTCCTTACTGAAAGACGGAAAATCCGTATCTTAGCCGATCAACGCGTACTTGAAAACTCAAGTTAATCCCGCTTCGTAATATCTACATAAATTATAAACTAAATATTATATATGTCAACACCATGATTCATTTTAGTGTCTTAATACATAATTTAAACCATTGACTTCTTCTCTTAGTTCATATAAATAAATCTATTATCATATAGTAATAGTGAAACCTTTTTTTTTCTTTTTACATACTTTAGGATATATTTGTGAACACTTTTATAGTCCAAGGACCAAAATGAAAATTAGCCTTTGATAACCATGAAATGGACAGGGGAGTCTCTTCAACATTGTATGTTTACAAATCTTAAAAGAAACATGAAATCAAGATACCGAAACCCGTGTATTTCTTAATTTCATACATATTTGTTTTCTTAAGTCCATGCAACGTTAAGACGTATTTTGATCCCCCATGCAAATCTGAACTACGCTAGGACATACATATCTATGAATATATGGTGAAAGATAGATTAGCGATTACCTCAAGATCAAGCAAACATACACCAAAACCAAAACAACAACACGAACACTTAATGAGAGGTGTCCCATCACCCGAACCAAACTATGAACTCGATCAGGCCTCGTGAACCACACCCTGAATTAAGCTCGCACTAGGACAGACCGAACCAAAACTTGAAGCCACAGCGTAATCGAATAGCTATGGCCAATCGTGAACCTGAATCGATCGAACTTGCTACGATATGATGCAAGTAGATCGAAGTTAAAAGCCCACTTCCAACCGAACACAAATTGATCACAATCTGATCAATCTCAATCCCAAGTGCGGCTACTGAACCACCAGCGAACCAACAAGAATGGTGTTTCCAAACTGAAACCATCGACCTTAAAAACCTATCAGAATCTAACTCGAAACCAAAAACATGAACGGACAAGACCTATATACACTGACCCGAACATACACATGACACTTGATTGTAATCATGCGATAGAAAATTCAATCAGTAACTCATCGATATGGTAATCCTCGTCGTGAACCTAGATCTCCAAACTAAACAAGAGTCGCGATGAACACGAGTACGGGCTTCGACTCGGACCAATCAAACGACACACTTCAACGACATGCTATCGACCCTCACATAAGCAGACCCTAACTCGAACTCCAAATTTGTCGCGGTCACCAACTTGAAACGAACACAACCTGAATAACGACTAATCGTATTCTACTCGAATTATCCTTCATCATGAGCAAGACGATAACACATCGAAGCCACACAGTATGAACACTTGATCATAACGTGAACTCATAATCAGATTATGAATGAAAGGAAAACTCGGCGTGATTACGAATGAGAATTACCTTCATGAACAAGTTTTAAGGAACTAAAGCAAGGCTTGAAGTAGATTCTAGATTTGTCAATCCCTCCCATTCGTTTAGTACTGCTGGTGAGATTTTGGTAGCCCTGTTTATCAAGAACGACCAAGTATTTAACTGATTGTCATGGGCCGATAAGTCTCAACGTGATCTTTGGCGTGATTTTAGGTGTTTCTAAACTGTTCGTTGGTAACTCAAAGTGAAAAATAGAAAAGATTCAAAATTGATGGACTAAAATATCTGACTAATAATATGAGTTTGACTATCAATTGCTTTATCAAATACGTTTTGAAATTTGCTTTCATATTTAGAACTATATTGACATTATTATATCTATTTCTTTTTTTTATATATATAACTTAATAATTAAAACTTGTAAAAGTTACGGGTTTTAATCATTACAAATTTTGCGGGTTTTACAACTCTTTCTCTCTAAAAAAATAATTTGTCCTCGAATTAAAGGTAATAAGCTGATGAAGTTTATGAGAACTGAAAGGACACCCAAGCTAAAAAGACATGTAAGCTGAAAGATAATTCGTCTGCTAATTAAGACATAATGTTGCTAATGGGTATAAACATGACATGACTGAAGTGATCTTGTAACGTAACATGACTAAAGAGGGTGAGAGGTCCGGATGGACTCCCCCGTTTCAAGTGGCTTCCCGCTCGAAACGGTTCCTTCGAAGATCTTGACATATTGAAAATCTTGGTCCTGATGACCCTGTCCTGACGATGCTGAAAATATATAGGGACGAACTACGTGAACAATTGTGAACGTGCCACGTGAGCAATTGTGAACGTGGTTCACGATTATATGAGGAACGTTGTGCATTAAGTAAATCATGAATGTAATACGTGAAACATGGACGTGATACTAGAACATATCATGAACGTATGCTGACAGAGGGAAGAATGCTAAACGATACGGCCTGAGATGTGAAACGTCAGCCTGGTTATGGAATAGCTGTGCTAAACTTGAGTCTAGTTTCTCAAGCTTTCTGTAACCGTATTCGGTAATAAACTACGACACGTGTATCGCGAAATGGAACACGACCTTGAACGTGAACAATGTTATGAACGCTAACGTGAGCTTAAATCATGAGATAGCACAAAACATGAAATGAAACAGCATGATACTGCGAATGAGACGTAAACGTGAAGGTGAACGTAAACGTGAACGTGGATGTGAAATTTCTATCTGATATAATGGTTGATGGAACAACTTGAAATTGTACACTCTATTGCTGAATTTCCAACAGGTCTGCTACTGCGAAATCTCTTCGAATGAGAGAAACCGCGTAGGCTAGTTTACCTGGTCTACCATGACTTAGGTAGTATCATATTTTCTAAGTTCCATGGTAAACTAAAAAACAATCTTCATGGAATCTTGTCTCCTTTCCGTCCAGAATTTCTACCGGTAGTAATAAGTTGCTAGCATGATGGCGCTCTATCTTAAACCTGCTAGAATGGTAGGCATTTGGATATGAACATAGATACCTCTACGTTTTATACTGCTTCTATTAAATTTCTGTCTGGGATTATGGTACATTCCGATGGAGTCTGGGTGAAACGTAAGGAAAGAATTTTAGTGAGAACTGTCAGTAATTTCTGTAGTAGCAGTCAATTGATTTCTAGAAAATTTTGTACTCTAGTTACAGACGTCGGTCTTGACCATCTGGTGATAGTCTTCACCTTCGTAGGATTTGTGAAACTTCTTTCTGCTGAAATAGGGTGGTTCGGAAATGCCACTTTGTTCAAGTGAAATTTATATCTGGAAAGTTGTGTATAAAAATTACTCCTATTGAAGATTTTGTACAACTGTGAGAAGATGAGTCTCGTGTCCTTCTCTAGCATTAGGCAAATCAGAATGTGATCAATGAATATACTGACAATTTTGTCTGAGAGTCATGGAAATTTTTTATTCATAATTACATAATATACCTGGAGTATTAGGGACCTCGGGAGTATGGATCAAAATTTTGAGAGACTATGGTATATGTAACAGCAGTCTGGAGAACATCACGTTTTCCCTCTCGCCACTGATGGTAGTATGATCGGTAATTTTTCTGGAAAATTGTTCAAGGCATCGTAGCAGGTCAGGTAAACCTTCTATACGTGGAATGAATATCAATTAATAATGGTGATCTGGTACATTTTCTGGTGGTCGATATATGATCTCATGTTACTGGCCTTCTCTCTAATAGACCGAAACGGTTCACTTTCTGGTGATGTGCTAGGGAGATTAAGCCTCGTTCCGGTAACTCTGGCAGCAATTGCTGTAACTCTTTTAACTAAGCTGAAGTCCTGCGATAAAGAGTTCTAAAAATAGGTTCAGTCCTTGAGACAAGCCCTATGTTAAACTCTGTCTCGTGGTTAAGAAGGAATTTCTTGAAAACTTTCTGGAATGACCTTTGGAAACTTTAGGATAATCTGCTGGTCCTAAATTTAAGAATTCCAGAAGTTGATTTATAACTAGTAGCTATAAGTCTCCGTAGCTTTGGACTGATAAGTTACGCGCTTGTAAGGCAGAAACAAATTGTACTGATTTTTCTGGCAGAAAATATAATGAATATATTTGGGATTTTGTAAGACGGATCTCGTCTTTAACTGAAAGGATAACTTTAATAACCGTAGGTTGTACTGTAGAGTCTTTTCTGGCTGGGGGTAGGTAATGCCTGATTTAAGATGAAGCTGACATATGAATATGTGAAGTAGATGTGGTAGATTTTACTGAATTTATATCGCCTTTAACTTCACAGAACAAACACTGCATGTCTAATCGGGAAAATACTCCTGTGGTGGTGACTGAGTCATTAATGGTTTGATTTATGCATGGCATGACAAAACGGGTATACTCCCTTGGAGGGTACCCTGAATTTCTGAGGGCCTGGGTTAGCAAACATACGGAGTTATGAGTTATGACTCGTACTTTGAGAAGATATTCTGACGTGTACCATGACTGGTGTGATGATGTGTGTCTTACGAAATGATACCTGAGACCCATGTCTTGACTGACGTCTTGATATATGTTCTAGTGGGTGAATCTGGACAAGGCTGAAAATTTTGGTAACTACTAGGATTGGCGGACCGATTAGACTACTGACCTATGTATTTCTGGTCAGGTCCGTTCTGGAGTTCCGATGGTTACTGAATGATTAATTATAATCACGGTGGTTGTCACTACTGCTTTGTCTGTCAATTTATGACGGTCATTATCATGACCGCGATTGATGTAACTATTCTGCTGAGTGGCCGGTTAAGTTCTGATTCCCACTCTTCTGAATGAACGGTTAGCTGAGTGAAGTGTGACATCTAACTGAGAAGGTAAAAGTATGGAGTGGAATGGTAGTGTCTGATGGTTGAAATTTATTCTTGTCAGATATTTCAAATATATAGTTTTCGTCCTTGTTTTGTAGAGTCTTCATAGTATAAACAGCATCAGCATCTGGCAAAATCTTCAACTCACGAGCAGCATCAGAATCTGGTAGAATATCGACAAGCGGAAATGCCTGAGGTGATTAAGGATCGATTAACGGTACACATGGTGTAAGGTGCATGGGGTACACCTGAAATACTATACGTGAAGTACACGATGAATACTATTCATGTGGTATCGCTGAAGGTTTGTTGATATGATCGATACTGGTGTAAACCGTCAGACATGGTCAACGAAAAATAATTTGATTTAACTGGTTAGCAACTGAACCGAAACAGTTAACATGATAGGCTAAAATTTCTGCGTAGACTTAATGTTGGTTGTATAGAGGCTGAAAAGTATGATTAAACGGAGTTTCATCAATGTTCAGTATAAGGACATGATTGATAAAGACTAGAACATGATTTATCATGAAATAGGATTTTACTATAATTCTTCTGTATCATAGCATGAAAACATCATCACCTTTCTTAAAATGTAATCCTCATAAAGGGACATGAACTTAATCATCATGAAAACGACATCCACTTGAGAGTAAAAACTTGACTGATACAAAGAACATAGAAGAATAATCAACTAAGGTTTAACATCAACTGATGTGGATAGTTATGGTTTAGTTCACAGTATTCATAGTAGGAAGCATGTGACTAAGTATGGGTGATTCTGGTTCGATCCATACTTGTCAAAATTTTATAGAATGTCAAGATATGAGCAAAGGTGAACAATTATGGTTCAGTTCACAAAACAATATTCGACTGAAAGCATGAAAATTTGACCTGAATAATGGTGAACCTTTATGGATGGTTTACTAAGTAATATTTGACTGAAAACATGAATCTGAAATGAGTAAGGGTAAACGCCTATGGGTCGATTTACCAATACAAAATCTGAACGGGCAAGGGTGAACGCCTATGGGTCGGTTCACCAAAACAAAATTCGCAAAAAAGCACATGCGACTAAATATGGCCAGTCCTGCACCAACCTTTTACTTAGTCAAAAGGATTTAATAAAACTGACTGATAAATGAAGAAATCTGACTAGATAATTGCACGAGAAACATGAAAGTTAACAAACGCCAAAATCTGGGAAGTTCCTGGTGACTACCCACTAGTCACATGTCAAGTTTTAGAGCCTACAGGTCGAACCTATAGCTCTGATACCATAATTGTAACACCCCACTTGGATAAGTGGACCGTTACGTGTATTTATGGCATGTCTCAAAGCATAAGGTAAATGTCCTAAAACATTAACTGACCATAAAGGAAATACCGGAATCAAACATCGGTAATCCAAACATAAGCTCAAAACATGAAAAGTAAAATACTGAAGGAAAGGACTAAACAATGTCCAAATAAGCAGAATAATGTAAGAAGTGCAAAAAGTAAGAAGACCGGATAGCTTCCATTCAATGCACATGCTCTCAGAATTCTAAGAGCGTCCTGGTGTACCTGCCGTTAGAACATGAAAGAACTACAGCTGAGCATAACGCTCAGTGAACGGATATAAAGCATGATAAGGAAATACTGAAATGAAATAGATGATGAAATACTGGATCTGTAAGACTGATAAGTAAAGTTGTAGCGGAAATCTGTGTATAATCTGTAAAGGCTGATTTATAATTAATAAAGCTGAAATGTTATCTGTTAAATCTGAAAACATGCATTTACTGTATTTTAATTGCCAGAGATTATATAGGTCATGTGTTGTAACAACGGTGCATGAATAACTGGAGGGGTGACCTCGTCATGCTGTAGAGGGGTGACCTCTAAATAACTGTGCTGGGTGGAGGGATCAGCTCCAATGTGAAGGATGTAGAGCACACACCACATTCACCCTGATAACTTGTAAACTGATAAGCCTAGGATGCATCCATACGCCCCACTAAACATACTGATAAAATGGCCAAACTGAACATGAGTGGGATGATGCAGGATATCACTCTCCTGCATGTGAGTCACGACACCGGTGCCTCTAGTGCCATGGTTACGGTACCTCCGTAACTAGTACATAAACTGGTCATGCTTGTATATAATGCTCAAGCAATTTATTTAGTTATTAACATGATTACTGATAAGCTTAAGCATATACTAGGGAAAACATTTGGATGAAGACGGGAAATCCTAATCATGCATAGAAAGGAAGTCCATACTGAAAGACGGAAAATCCGTACCTTAGCCGATCAACGCGTACTTGAAAACTCAAGTTAATCCCGCTTCGTAATATCTACATAAATTATAAACTAAATATTATATATGTCAACACCATGATTCATTTTAGTGTCTTAATACGTAATTTAAACCATTGACTTCTTCTCTTAGTTCATATAAATAAATCTATTATCATATAGTAATAGTGAAACCTTTTTTTTTCTTTTTACATACTTTAGGATATATTTGTGAACACTTTTATAGTCCAAGGACCAAAATGAAAATTAGCCTTTGATAACCATGAAATGGACAGGGGAGTCTCTTCAATATTGTATGTTTACAAATCTTAAAAGAAACATGAAATCAAGATACCGAAACCCGTGTATTTCTTAATTTCATACATATTTGTTTTCTTAAGTCCATGCAACGTTAAGACGTATTTTGATCCCTCATGCAAATCTGAACTACGCTAGGACATACATATCTATGAATATATGGTGAAAGATAGATTAGCGATTACCTCAAGATCAAGCAAACATACACCGAAACCAAAACAACATCACGAACACTTAATGAGAGGTGTCCCGTCACCTGAACCAAACTATGAACTCGATCAGGCCTCGTGAACCACATCCTGAATTAAGCTCGCACTAGGACAGACCGAACCAAAACTTGAAGCCACGGCGTAATCGAATAGCTATGGCCAATCGTGAACCTGAATCGATCGAACTTGCTGCGATATGATGCAAGTAGATCGAAGTTAAAAGCCCACTTCCAACCGAACACAAATCGATCACAATCTGATCAATCTCAATCCCAAGCGCGGCTACTGAACCACCAGCGAACCAACAAGAATGGTGTTTCCAAACTGAAACCATCGACCTTAAAAACCTATCAGAATCTAACTCGAAACCAAAAACATGAACGGACAAGACCTATATACACTGACCTGAACATACACATGACACTTGATTGGAATCATGCGATAGAAAATTCATTCAGTAACTCATCGCTATGGTAATCCTCGTCGTGAACCTAGATCTCCAAACTAAACAAGAGTCGCGATGAACACGAGTATGGGCTTCGACTTCGACCAATCAAACGACACACTTCAACGACATGCTATCGACCCTCACATAAGCAGACCCTAACTCGAACTCCGAATTTGTCGCGGTCACCAACTTGAAATGAACACAACCTGAATAATGACTAATCGTATTCTACTCGAATTATCCTTCATCATGAGCAAGACGATAACACATCGAAGCCACACAGTATGAACACTTGATCATGACGTGAACTCATAATCAGATTATGAATGAAAGGAAAACTCGGCGTGATTACGAATGAGAAATACCTTCATGAACAAGTTTTAAGGAACTAAAGCAAGGCTTGAAGTAGATTCTAGATTTGTCAATCCCTCCCATTCGTTTAGTACTGCTGGTGAGATTTTGGTAGCCCTGTTTATCAAGAACGACCAAGTATTTAACTGATTGTCATGGGCCGATAAGTCTCAACGTGATCTTTGGCGTGATTTTAGGTGTTTCTAAACTGTTCGTTGGTAACTCAAAGTGAAAAATAGAAAAGATTCAAAATTGATTGACTAAAATATCTGACTAATAATATGAGTTTGACTATCAATTGCTTTATCAAATACGTTTTGAAATTTGCTTTCATATTTAGATGGTTACTATCATCTTGTCTGTCGGTTCCCTGACGGTCATTCTCATGACCGTGACTCATGTAACTATTTAGCTGAGTGGCCGGCTGGTACTGGTTTGCACTCATATGGCTGAAATGACAGCCGAACGACGTGTGACATGTAACTATGAATTTGGGACAATGATCGATGGGAATCGTGTGATGGTGAAGCATCTTCTCGTCCAATTGCTTTGCTCCGACGCCTTTGTCTTCGTCTTGTAGGATCTCCAGGTTGTGAACAGCATCAGCATCAGCATCTCGTAGCGTCTCCCAACATCAGCATCATCAACCTTCAGTAACATCTCCAAGCTATGAGCGGCATCGACAACCTTGTAGGATATTAGCAAGTGAACATACGCCTGAGATGATTTAGAATCGACTAGCGAATAATCGTGAAGTATTGCAGGTGGAATACACATGGATTAAGGTACATGTAATACACATGAAATACGGTACGTGGAGTACACATGGAATGCACATGAAATGATCGGTATGGGCTCGATCATTTGTCATGATTTAAGGAAAGTAAACCGGTTAAACGGTTAGGAAAACCATCATGATAACCTGGCAGTATTAGCATAGACATCATTCTGGTTGCATAGAGAAACGCTAAAGTGTGGTTACACAAAATTCAACGATGATTTGCCTGACAGCATGATCAATGGAAACCAACCATGACTATCATGAAAGCATGATTCAAGAAATCTAACAATGTCTTGCAGGACAACGTAAATAACAAAAGAGGCGTGAAACATAATCAACATAAAGACGGAATTATCATGAAGAAACATGAAACCATCTATCACGAAGAAGTGTATAACATAATCAACATGAAACTGAAGTTAACAATGACAGTATGAAAACCTACTTGACATAAAAACATAATAACTTATGAGGGGACATGAAAAATTTTTTATGCCAATTTTAAATCATGAGAAAAATTTTATGCATGAAAAAAGTGCATGAATACGTAATGTAGTTTATAAAAAACCTTTTATATGTGTGAGGGGACGCCTATGGGTCGGTCCCAAAACAAAAGACATGGCGAGGGGACGCCTATGGGTCGGTCCCAAAATTAAAAGTTTCGATAAAAGCACATGCGACTAAATAGGGCCAGTCCTGTACCAACCATTACTTAGTCATAATCCCTGCAATAATGATACATGAAACATAAATAAATGAAACTCATCTGCCAAAACTTGTCAGAAAAAATTTTATGTGCCTAATTATGAACTATTGAGGTTCAGTCCACATAGTCACAGTTCACGAGGAACGTCATGCATGAAACAATGACACATAACTAAATATGAATGAAGGTTGTCCATCCATATTAGTAAAACAATCTCGATAAAAACGTTAAGGTTAAAACCTCAAGGTGCTGAAAACATAATGGTTAAAACAACAACGCGCTGGAACATCAATACGTGGAATAACAATCGTTGGCTTAGGAAGCTCCTGGTGACTACCCACTAGTCACAGGTCGAGTTTTAGAGCCTACAGTTCGAAGCCTTGGCTCTGATACCATAATTGTAACACCCATTTTGATAAATGGAATGTCACGCGTAATTATGGCGTGTCATCAAAGCATGCAAGGTAATATGTAGTAAAACATACATGACCATAGGGAAAACCGGAATCAAACATCGATTCCCAAAACATAAGTCCAAAACATAATAAAGTAAATGAACTGAATGAAAGACTAATCAAGCATAAATATATGAAGGCAAAAGGAGAAGAAGTCTATGGCCGCTTCCATCCTATGCACGTCCTCCAAATGCTCGAGTCTTGGGTACCTGCCGTTTTGGGACATGGAAAGGAAAGTAACGACTGAGCAAAACGCTCAGTGCACGGATATACAATATAGCATGAAATAGGATAAGCATGTAACATATAACAGCGGAAGACTAAGTTCTGAATAACCTGGTTAAGAATTGAGAAAAACTGGTTTTATAGTTTGAAAAGCCTTATGTTTATCTTATGAAATCTGTTTTAACATAAATATACCATAGCCCATATAGGTCATGAAAAGGTCACGTGCATGAATACTTGGAGGGGTGACCTCATCATGCTGATTAGAGGGGATGCCTCTAATTAATATACTGGTTTGGGTAGGAGGGATCAACTCCTTGTGAAGGATGCAAGGCACACACCACATTCACCATGAAATACTGAATAAAACATGTAACTAGGATGCACCCATACGCCCCACATGATATAATAATATGGCCAAAACTGAAAGGGACGCCACGAGCAATCACTCCGCCGTGGGGAAGTCATAACATTGGTGCCTCTAATGTTATGGTTATGGTACCTCCATAACTAGGTGAAACTGGTCATGCTTGTATATGGCTATAGATTATGCTAATTAAACATAAGCAGTTCAAAACAATAAAACAAATACTGGGAAAACAGTTGGCTGCATACGGGGAAATCCTAATAAGGAAAGAATGTCCATACTGAAAGGACGGGAATCCGTACCTCAAGCCCAGTGAATGAACGGAAGAGAGAATCCTACTTCTGGATCACTATCGCTACATGAATACACACGTGTATAAGTATCGAATCACTGATTACGTACTGGGTTTTATGTCTCATCTTAGCTTACTTGGTATGTTTTAGGTCATGGTTTACTGTTTAAAGCCTTAAACTGTGTTTATCTTGTATTCTGATTAATCTGATTAAGTATTACTGGTATTTCATGTATTATTATACTTACTGTGTAATAATAAGTAACTTTTCAAAAATAGTAGGTTTCCAAAAATAGAATGTTTCCAAAAATAGAAAGTTCCCAAAAATAGAAAGTTTCCAAAAATAGAAAGTTACCAAAAATAGAAAGTTTCCAAAAATAGAAGTTTCCAAAAATAGAAAGTTTCCTAAAATAGAATTTACTGCTTAAAATAGATTAGTTTCTAAAAATAGAAAGTTTCCAAAAATAGATCAGCTGCCTTAATTAAATAAGTTTCCATATACAGAAAGTTTCCATGATTAGATTAGCTGCCTGAAATAGATAGATTTCCATATATAGAAGGTTTCCATTAATAGATTAGTTGCCTTATTTAATTAAGTTTCTATAAATAGAAGTTTCCATAATTATAATTAAGCTGGTTACATAAGCTAACATATAAGTCTAAGTGTTTATAAGCTTATTTCTTAAGTCATATGATATAGTGTATAGTTTAATTATTATTTCATGTATTTTAATTAAACTATAGGATAAGCATTTTAATTAAAGTATAACATGTTTTAATTAAAATGGAATAAAATACTTAGGTTAAAATGTGTATTATTATTATTAATAACATAACTTAAGTCATGTCTAAATTAATTAATTATAGGCATGTTTTAAATAATTAATTAATTATAACTTATAACATAAAATACTTAGGTTAAATTAATATCATGCTAAATTAATAATTAAAATAACCTAAGTCATGATTTAATTAATATCTCATGTTATTAATTAATTTATATCCTAAGTTCATAATTCATAAAAATTAACATGTAGCATAAATCATGATTTAACCAACGAATCATGAATCGGGCATGAACTCGACACCGTACCCCGAGCCAAACTCGGGGTACTTGTGCCCCCTTGCAGCCGTGGGTCCCACATGCACCAACCAAGACCAACAATGGTCTTGGTGGTGGCGGCTAAAAGCAAACCGAACCCCCCCCCCCCCCCCGGGTTGGTTCTGCTAGGCGGCCAAAACAAACACCCTTTTATATCATCCTTTGATTTTAATTTACCCCAAAACATGTTAGCTCAATGTTTAATTATCATGTTTTAATAAGAATATTAATGACATGTTCATGAAAATAATCAAAGATTAAAAAGAATTAAAAAGAAAGGTTTAGAATGATATACCAATACGTAGCTTGAAAGGGGATGAACAAACACGGTTTCTAGCACTTGTTTTTAATTTCAAAAATCAACAACACCCTCCTATGGTGTTGTTATGGGTGGCGGCACAAGGAGGAACAAGGAGGAGAAGGAGAAAAATCTTTTAGGGTTTTATGTTTATTTTCTTGAAAAGTGAAAATGAATGTATTTTTCCCTTAACCCCTTGTTTAGTAAAAAAAGATGGGCTAGGCCCATTCTCTTCCTAAATTCGTGTATATGGGGCCCACAAGGGGTAACCCAAATGTTTTCCGTGTCCCGATGTTTCGTGTTCATTCGTGGTTAAACGTGTTCGTGTTTAAAGTGTTTCTGTTTATTTTATCATGTAGTTTATAGTAATCTTAACGCTCGTAATTATATTATATGTATTTACGTAATTACTTTAGTTCGTATTTTAAATGGTGATCATGATTTAATTACGTTCACGTGACATATTTATTAACTGTTTATCATGGGTTCGTACGTAATCGATACTTATCATGTCATACACGTATGCACTTGCTTGATTATTAGCACATGAATGTGATCAATACTAAATAAGGTAAGTTTAAATCTAGGACGTACGATCTTAAGGGCACTATTCATGGTAAAAGCATGCGGGTTTTACAATTCTTCCCCCCTAAAAAGAATAATTCGTCCCCGAATTATAGATAACGTAACTGGAAACGAAACATACCCGAATCAAACTGGAAAGGTATGCAAAATAACGGAAATGAAGGTGACAAGGTAGAAGGGAACATGGAACGTGACATGTCTTGAAAAGACATGGAACGTGACCTGTCTTGAAAAGACATGGAACGTGACCTGTCTTGAAAAGACATGGAACGTGACGTGACTGAAAGGACATATCTAATCGATAAGAGAAAAATGCATAAGAAGTCCGGATGAACTTGTCCGTTTCCAAGTGGCCTCCCTCTTGGAACGGTTCCTTCAAAAGATCCTGGCACAAATGATAAATCTTGGTCCTCCTGACCTTGACTTGGAATATGAAGAAATTCTTGGTTATCAACGGAAGGTAGATCCCCTAAATTCGATCGAGGAAAAAAAAAGAGTTAACGTGCAAGGGTAACTGAAACGTTACGATGCAAGACCATCTGACTTAACTGATAATTAGAAACGATGCGCGAGACATAAAGAAACGTAGTACGTGAAAAATTTTGAACGTGATACGTGAAAAATTTTGAACGTGCTACGTGGAGATATGGCGAGTGTAGTATGAGTAAACATATCGTGATCCATGATACGTGTAACATATCTTGATCATGATATGAGGAACGTGAAATGAACATGACATGTGAGACATATCGTGATCATAGAATATAATGGCGGTAACGCCAAATGCTACAAGGTGAGACGTGGAATATGACGTGAAACGTCTATCTGATGATGGAGAGTTATACTAAACTTGGGTCTGGTCTCACAAGTTCTTGCAACTTCCCAGAATGAGAAAAGAAATGAACGTAAAATCGTAAGCCAAAATACGATCATGAACGTGAATAGTGTCATGAACGTGAGCGCGAAAGCAAGTCGTGGAATTAGAATGAAGACGTGAAGTAAGTTAGGAGTACAATTACGAATCTTTGTCTGACCCGATAGCTGAGGGATTGCCAAGTGATCGGATGAACCTTGGCTGGAACATGTTCGTTCAATCTGTTGGTTCCGAAATCCGTACGGATGTAAGGATTCTGCAGACTTGATCAAACTGTTGACAATAACCCAGATAGCATCATGCTTCTTCTGAGTTTGCGTTAATCTGGTAACCAACCCCATGGAGATCTTATCCCATTTCGATTCACAATTCCAGATGATAAAAACATCCCAGTCTGTTGGTGTCCTATCTTAACCTGTTTGTATGACAGGTATGAAGATATGAACGTAACTGTATCTTGCTTCGTAGAACTTGATACCTAGGAGTTTGCGAAACTCTGAGTCTCTGAATCTAGACTTCTCCTAGCGTATAATTTTCTAGAACACCTAATGTAGTGTAGGGTTCTCTCCTTTACGCATAAGCTGAGTCATGGTAAGATTAACCATAGAAACCCATGTGATTCAGTGTGTCACTGTAATCAAACAGAATTGATATTGGAAAAAAAAAATTCCAGGGTAGAATTTCTCTTGTCATAGAATTTGCAACATAGTGCAGATATGGTCTTCATGTTCTTCTCTAAGCTTAGAGGAAATCAGGTTATCCTCAATGAAAACACTGATGAATTTGTTTAGGAGTTCATGGAAACTCAATTTATTAAGTCCATAATGCGGTTGGAGCATTCATGAGACTAATTCAAAATCATAAATCTAGCATGACCGAGTCGTGTACGAGTAGCAGTCATGGACATGTCCTGCTTTTTCACTCGTCACTGTTGGCAGCATGATCATGAGTTCGATCTTGGAAAAGTGATTCACACCATACGGTTGATTGGACATGTTGTCAATATGTGGAGGAGAATAACTGTCATGAATGGTGATTTGTTTAAGTCGACGGTAGTCGACACATAATCTCATGGTACCATCCTTCTCCTTGAAGGTTCTTCTGGAGTGTAAGGAACAATTTTGGAATAATCCGTTGGTTATGCGTAAAAGGACCTTAGTAGTCGTGTGTTACTGACAGCTAGAAAATTTTAGCAATATGGCTAACAAAGCATGTGCTTGAAAAGCATAGATAATTTGTACAGATATTCCTGATGGAAAATCAAGCTGAATGTATTCAGGAGCCTGAACATTACTGTACATAATTAGGAATCATAGCATGGTGTGGTGTTCATAGTACATAATTAGGATAAAATTCACCTCGTGTCTGTCCGAGGAAATGCGTTAGCAGCTTGGATCTTATCATTAAGCTGAAGGAAAACCTTCGTATGCGTGGGAATACGAAAGGCGTCCTTCATGGTTATGAATATATGAACTACGGTGAAAGAAATGAAAGTGACATCGGCAACGTGACGGTTGTCACTGATGCGCCGATAATGGTATTGAAATTCTTGTGGCCTGATTAATACATGGCACAACAACATAGATATACCCTTGGAGGGTACCCTGAATTTCTTAGAAATGTTCCATAATTAGACGTGAGTCATGTGTCTTGACTCGTGTCTTGAGAAATGTAAGCGTGACATATGTCTTGACTGGTATCTTGACATGTGTCCTCAGAAAGTATACGTGAGACATGTGTCTTGACTGATGTCTTGACATGTGTCTCGAGATGTGAAACAATTAGAACTACAAATATTAGGTTATTATGCCAAAATTGGCGGATCGGTTGGACTACTGATCATTTGTATGTCTGATCACGTCCGTGGCCGGATCCTCGGTTGCGATTTCTAGGATAGTTGCTGACATAGTAGTGGTTACTATCATCTTGTCTGTCGGTTCCCTGACGGTCATTCTCATGACCGTGACTCATGTAACTATTTAGCTGAGTGGCCGGCTGGTACTGGTTTGCACTCATATGGCTGAAATGACAGCCGAACGACGTGTGACATGTAACTATGAATTTGGGACAATGATCGATGGGAATCGTGTGATGGTGAAGCATCTTCTCTTCCAATTGCTTTGCTCCAACGCCTTTGTCTTCGTCTTGTAGGATCTCCAGGTTGTGAACAGCATCAGCATCAGCATCTCGTAGCGTCTCCCAACATCAGCAGCATCAACCTTCAGTAACATCTCCAAGCTATGAGCGGCATCGACAACCTTGTAGGATATTAGCAAGTGAACATACGCCTGAGATGATTTAGAATCGACTAGCGAATAATCGTGAAGTATTGCAGGTGGAATACACATGGATTAAGGTACATGTAATACACATGAAATACGGTACGTGGAGTACACATGGAATGCACATGAAATGATCGGTATGGGCTCGATCATTTGTCATGATTTAAGGAAAGTAAACCGGTTAAACGGTTAGGAAAACCATCATGATAACCTGGCAGTATTAGCATAGACATCATTCTGGTTGCATAGAGAAACGCTAAAGTGTGGTTACACAAAATTCAACGATGATTTGCCTGACAGCATGATCAATGGAAACCAACCATGACTATCATGAAAGCATGATTCAAGAAATCTAACAATGTCTTGCAGGACAACGTAAATAACAAAAGAGGCGTGAAACATAATCAACATAAAGACGGAATTATCATGAAGAAACATGAAACCATCTATCACGAAGAAGTGTATAACATAATCAGCATGAAACTGAAGTTAACAATGACAGTATGAAAACCTACTTAACATAAAAACATAATAACTTATGAGGGGACATGAAAAAAAATTTATGCCAATTTTAAATCATGAGAAAAATTTTATGCATGAAAACAGTGCATGAATACGTAATGTAGTTTATAAAAAACCTTTTATATGTGCGAGGGGACGCCTATGGGTCAGTCCCAAAACAAAAGACATGGCGAGGGGACGCCTATGGGTCGGTCCCAAAATTAAAAGTTTCGATAAAAGCACATGCGACTAAATAGGGCCAGTCTTGTACCAACCATTACTTAGTCATAATCCCTGCAATAATGATACATGAAACATAAATAAATGAAACTCATCTGCCAAAACTTGTCAGAAAAAATTTTATGTGACTAATTATGAACTATTGAGGTTCAGTCCACATAGTCACAGTTCACGAGGAACGTCATGCATGAAACAATGACACATAACTAAATATGAATGAAGGTTGTCCATCCATATTAGTAAAACAATCTCGATGAAAACGTTAAGGTTAAAACCTCAAGGTGCTGAAAACATAATGGTTAAAACAACAACGCGCTGGAACATCAATACGTGGAATAACAATCGTTGGCTTAGGAAGCTCCTGGTGACTACCCACTAGTCACAGGTCGAGTTTTAGAGCCTACAGGTCGAAGCCTTGGCTCTGATACCATAATTGTAACACCCCATTTTGATAAATGGAATGTCACGCGTAATTATAGCGTGTCATCAAAGCATGCAAGGTAATATGTAGTAAAACATACATGACCATAGGGAAAACCGGAATCAAACATCGGTTCCCAAAACATAAGCCCAAAACATAATAAAGTAAATGAACTGAATGAAAGACTAATCAAGCATAAATATATGAAGGCAAAAGGAGAAGAAGTCTATGGCCGCTTCCATCCTATGCACGTCCTCCAAATGCTCGAGTCTTGGGTACCTGCCGTTTTGGGACATGGAAAGGAAAGTAACGGCTGAGCAAAACTCTCAGTGCACGGATATACAATATAGCATGAAATAGGATAAGCATGTAACATATAACAGCGGAAGACTAAGTTCTGAATAACCTGGTTAAGAATTGAGAAAAACTGGTTTTATAGTTTGAAAAGCCTTATGTTTATCTTATGAAATCTGTTTTAACATAAATATACCATAGCCCATATAGGTCATGAAAAGGTCACGTGCATGAATACTTGGAGGGGTGACCTCATCATGCTGATTAGAGGGGATGCCTCTAATTAATATACTGGTTTGGGTAGGAGGGATCAACTCCTTGTGAAGGATGCAAGGCACACACCACATTCACCATGAAATACTGAATAAAACATGTAACTAGGATGCACCCATACGCCCCACATGATATAATAATATGGCCAAAACTGAAAGGGACGCCACGAGCAATCACTCCGCCGTGGGGAAGTCATAACATTGGTGCCTCCAATGTTATGGTTATGGTACCTCCATAACTAGGTGAAACTGGTCATGCTTGTATATGGCTATAGATTATGCTAATTAAACATAAGCAGTTCAAAACAATAAAACAAATACTGGGAAAACAGTTGGCTGCATACGGGGAAATCCTAATAAGGAAAGAATGTCCATACTGAAAGGACGGGAATCCGTACCTCAAGCCCAGTGAATGAACGGAAGAGAGAATCCTACTTCTGGATCACTATCGCTACATGAATACACACGTGTATAAGTATCGAATCACTGATTACGTACTGGGTTTTATGTCTCATCTTAGCTTACTTGGTATGTTTTAGGTCATGGTTTACTGTTTAAAGCCTTAAACTGTGTTTATCTTGTATTCTGATTAATCTGATTAAGTATTACTGGTATTTCATGTATTATTATACTTACTGTGTAATAATAAGTAACTTTTCAAAAATAGCAGGTTTCCAAAAATAGAAAGTTTCCAAAAATAGAAAGTTCCCAAAAATAGAAAGTTTCCAAAAATAGAAAGTTACCAAAAATAGAAAGTTTCCAAAAATAGAAGTTTCCAAAAATAGAAAGTTTCCTAAAATAGAATTTACTGCTTAAAATAGATTAGTTTCTAAAAATAGAAAGTTTCCAAAAATAGATCAGCTGCCTTAATTAAATAAGTTTCCATATACAGAAAGTTTCCATGATTAGATTAGCTGCCTGAAATAGATAGATTTCCATATATAGAAGGTTTCCATTAATAGATTAGTTGCCTTATTTAATTAAGTTTCTATAAATAGAAGTTTCCATAATTAGAATTAAGCTGGTTACATAAGCTAACATATAAGTCTAAGTGTTTATAAGCTTATTTCTTAAGTCATATGATATAGTGTATAGTTTAATTATTATTTCATGTATTTTAATTAAACTATAGGTTAAGCATTTTAATTAAAGTATAACATGTTTTAATTAAAATGGAATAAAATACTTAGGTTAAAATGTGTATTATTATTATTAATAACATAACTTAAGTCATGTCTAAATTAATTAATTATAGGCATGTTTTAAATAATTAATTAATTATAACTTATAACATAAAATACTTAGGTTAAATTAATATCATGCTAAATTAATAATTAAAATAACCTAAGTCATGATTTAATTAATATCTCATGTTATTAATTAATTTATATCCTAAGTTCATAATTCATAAAAATTAACATGTAGCATAAATCATGATTTAACCAACGAACCATGAATCGGGCATGAACTCGACACCGTACCCCGAGCCAAACTCGGGGTACTTGTGCCCCCTTGCAGCCGTGGGTCCCACATGCACAAACCAAGACCAACAATGGTCTTGGTGGTGGCGGCTAAAAGCAAACCGAACACCCCCCCCGGGTTGGTTCTGCTAGGCGGCCAAAACAAACACCCTTTTATATCATCCTTTGATTTTAATTTACCCCAAAACATGTTAGCTCAATGTTTAATTATCATGTTTTAATAAGAATATTAATGACATGTTCATGAAAATAATCAAAGATTAAAAAGAATTAAAAAGAAAGGTTTAGAATGATATACCAATACGTAGCTTGAAAGGAGATGAACAAACACGGTTTCTAGCACTTGTTTTTAATGTCAAAAATCAACAACACCCTCCTATGGTGTTGTTATGGGTGGCGGCACAAGGAGGAACAAGGAGGAGAAGGAGAAAAATCTTTTAGGGTTTTATGTTTATTTTCTTGAAAAGTGAAAATGAATGTATTTTTCCCTTAACCCCTTGTTTAGTAAAAAAAGATGGGCTAGGCCCATTCTCTTCCTAAATTCGTGTATATGGGGCCCACAAGGGGTAACCCAAATGTTTTCCGTGTCCCGATGTTTCGTGTTCGTGTTTAAAGTGTTTCTGTTTATTTTATCATGTAGTTTATCGTAATCTTAACGCTCGTAATTATATTATATGTAATTACGTAATTATTTTAGTTCGTATTTTAAATGGTGATCATGATTTAATTACGTTCACGTGACATATTTATTAACTGTTTATCATGGGTTCGTACGTAATCGATACTTATCATGTCATACACCTATGCACTTGCTTGATTATTAGCACATGAATGTGATCAATACTAAATAAGGTAAGTTTAAATCTAGGACGTACGATCTTAAGGGCACTATTCATGGTAAAAGCATGCGGGTTTTACATCTGCTACTGAGAAATCTCTTCGAATGAGAGAAACCGCGTAGGCTAGTTTACCTGGTCTACCATGACTTAGGTAGTATCATATTTTCTGAGTTCCGTGGTAAACTAAAAAACAATCTTCATGGAATCTTGTCTCCTTTCCGTCCAGAATTTCTACCGGTAGTAATAAGTTGCTAGCATGATGGTGTTCTATCTTAAACCTGCTAGAATGGTAGGCATTTAGATATGAACATACCTACCTCTACGTTTTATACTGCTTCTATTAAATTTCTGTCTGGGATTATGGTACATTCCGATGGAGTCTGGGTGAAACGTAAGGAAAGAATTTTAGTAAGAACTGTCAGTAATTTCTGCAGTAGCAGTCAATTGATTTCTAGAAAATTTTGTACTCTAGTTACAGACGTCGGTCTTGACCATCTGGTGATAGTCTTCACCTTCGTAGGATTTGTGAAACTTCTTTCTGCTGAAATAGGGTGGTTCAGAAATGCCACTTTGTTCAAGTGAAATTTATATCTGGATGTGTATAAAAATTACTCCTATTGAAGATTTTGTACAACTGTGAGAAGATGAGTCTCGTGTCCTTCTCTAGCATTAGGCAAATCAGAATGTGATCAATGAATATACTGACAATTTTGTCTGAGAGTCATGGAAATTTTTTATTCATAATTACATAATATACCTGGAGTATTAGGGACCTCGGGAGTATGGATCAAAATTTTGAGAGACTATGGTATGTGTAACAGCAGTCTGGAGAACATCACGTTTTCCCTCTCGCCACTGATGGTAGTATGATCGGTAATTTTTCTGGAAAATTGTTCAAGGCATCGTAGCAGGTCAGGTAAACCTTCTATACGTGGAATGAATATCAATTAATAATGGTGATCTGGTACATTTTCCGGTGGTCGATATATGATCTCATGTTACCGGCCTTCTCTCTAATAGACCGAAACGGTGCACTTTCTGGTGATGTGCTAGGGCGATTAAGCCTCGTTCCGGTAACTCTGGCAGCAATTGATGCAACTCTTTTAACTCAGCTGAAGTCCTGCGATAAAGAGTTCTAAAAATAGGTTCTGTCCTTGAGACAAGCCCTATGTTAAACTCTGTCTCGTGGTTAAGAAGGAATTTCTTGAAAACTTTCTGGAATGACCTTTGGAAACTTTAGGATAATCTACTGGTCCTATATTTAAGGAATTCCAGAAGTTGATTTATAACTAGTAGCTATAAGTCTCCGTAGCTTTGGACTGATAAGTTACACGCTTGTAAGGCAGAAACAAATTGTACTGATTTTTCTGGCAGAAAATATAATGAATATATTTGGGATTTAGTAAGACAGATCTCGTCTTTAACTGAAAGGATAACTTTAATAACCGTAGGTTGTACTGTAGAGTCTTTTCTGGCTGGGGGTAGGTAATGCCTGATTTAAGATGAAGCTGACATATGAATATGTGAAGTAGATGTGGCAGATTTTACTGAATTTATATCGCCTTTAACTTCACGAACAAACACTGCATGTCTAATCGGGACAATACTCCTGTGGTGGTGACTGAGTCTTTAATGGTTTGATTTATGCATGGCATGACAAAACGGGTATACTCCCTTGGAGGGTACCCTGAATTTCTAAGGGCCTGGGTTAGCAAACATACGGAGTTATGAGTTATGACTCGTACTTTGAGAAGATATTATGACGTGTACCATGACTTGTGTGATGATGTGTGTCTTCCGAAATGATACCTGAGACCCATGTCTTGACTGACGTCTTGATATATGTTCTCGTGGATGAATCTGGACAAGGCTGAAAATTTTGGTAACTACTAGGATTGGCGGACCGATTAGACTACTGACCTATGTATTTCTGGTCAGGTCCGTTCTGGAGTTCCGATGGTTACTGAATGATTAATTATAATCACCATGGTTGTCACTACTGCTTTGTCTGTCAATTTATGACGGTCATTATCATGACTGCGATTCATGTAACTATTCTGCTGATTGGCCGGTTAAGTTCCGATTCCCACTCTTCTGAATGAACGGTTAGCTGAGTGAAGTGTGACATCTAACTGAGAAGGTAAAAGTATGGAGTGGAATGGTAGTGTCTGATGGTTGAAATTTATTCTTGTCAGAAATTTCAAATTTATAGTTTTCGTCCTTGTTCTGCAGAGTCTTCATAGTATAAACAGCATCAGCATCTGGCAAAATCTTCAACTCACGAGCAGCATCAGAATCTGGTAGAATATCGACAAGCGGAAATGATTAAGGATCGATTAACGGTACACATGGTGTAAGGTGCATGGGGTACACCTGAAATACTGTACGTGAAGTACACGATGAATACTATTCATGTGGTATCGTTGAAGGTTTGTTGATATGATCGATACTAGTGTAAATCGTCTGACATGGTCAACGAAAAATAATTTGATTTAACTGGTTAGCAACTGAACCGAAACAGTTAACATGATAGGCTAAAATTTCTGCGTAGACTTAATGTTGGTTGTATAGAGGCTGAAAAGTATGATTAAACGGAGTTTCATCAATGTTCAGTATAAGGACATGATTGATAAAGACCAGAACATGATTTATCATGAAATAGGATTTTACTGTAATTCTTCTGTATCATAGCCTGAAAACATCATCACCTTTCTTAAAACGTAATCCTCATAAAGGGATATGAACTTAATCATCATGAAAACGACATCCACTTGAGAGTACAAAGTTGACTGATACAAAGAACATAGAAGAATAATCAACTGAGGTTTAACATCAACTGATGTGGATAGTTATGGTTTAGTTCACAGTATTCATAGTAGGAAGCATGTGACTAAGTATGGGTGATTCTGGTTCGATCCATACTTGTCAAAATTTTATAGAATGTCAAGATATGAGCAAAGGTGAACAATTATGGTTCAGTTCACAAAACAATATTCGACTGAAAGCATGAAAATTTGACCTGAATAATGGTGAACCTTTATGGATGGTTTACTAAGTAATATTTGACTGAAAACATGAATCTGACATGAGTAAGGGTAAACGCCTATGGGTCGATTTACCAATACAAAATCTGAACGGGCAAGGGTGAACGCCTATGGGTCGGTTCACCAAAACAAAATTCGTAAAAAAGCACATGCGACTAAATATGGCCAGTCCTGCACTAACCTTTTACTGGATTTAATAAAACTGTCTGATAAATGAAGAAAATTGACTGATAATTGCACGAGAAACATGAAAGATAACAAACGCCAAAATCTGGGAAGTTCCTGGTGACTACCCACTAGTCACAGGTCAAGTTTTAGAGCCTACAGGTCGAACCTATAGCTCTGATACCATAATTGTAACACCCCACTTGGATAAGTGGACCGTTACGTGTATTTATGGCGTGTCATCAAAGCATAAGGTAAATGTCCTAAAACATTAACTGACCATAAAGGAAATACCGGAATCAAACATCGGTAATCCAAACATAAGCTCAAAACATGAAAAGTAAAATACTGAAGGAAAGGACTAAACAATGTCCAAAAAAGCAGAATAATGTAAGAAGTGCATAAAGTAAGAAGACCGGATAGCTTCCATTCAATGCACATGCTCTCAGAATCCTAAGAGCGTCCTGATGTACCTGCCGTTAGAACATGAAAGAACTACGGCTGAGCATAACGCTCAGTGAACGGATATAAAGCATGATAAGGAAATACTGAAATGAAACAGATGATGAAATACTGGATCTGTAAGACTGATAAGTAAAGTTGTAGCGGAAATCTGTGTATTATCTGTAAAGGCTGATTTATAATTAATAAAGCTGAACTGTTATCTGTTAAATCTGAAAACATGCATTTACTGTATTTTAATTGCCAGAGATTATATAGGTCATGTGCTGTAACAACGGTGCATGAATAATTGGAGGGGTGACCTCGTCATGCTGTACAGGGGTGACCTCTAAATAACTGTGTTGGGTGGAGGGATCAGCTCCAATGTGAAGGATGTAGAGCACACACCACATTCACCCTGATAACTTGTAAACTGATAAGCCTGGGATGCATCCATACGCCCCACTAAACATACTGATAAAATGGCCAAACTGAACATGAGTGGGACGATGCAGGATATCACTCTCCTGCATGTGAGTCACGACACCGGTGCCTCTAGTGCCATGGTTACGGTACCTCCGTAACTAGTACATAAACTGGTCATGCTTGTATATAATGCTCAGACAATTTATTTAGTTATTAACATGATTACTGATAAGCTTAAGCATATACTGGGGAAAACATTTGGATGAAGACGGGAAATCCTAATCATGCATAGAAAGGAAGTCCTTACTGAAAGACGGAAAATCCGTATCTTAGCCGATCAACGCGTACTTGAAAACTCAAGTTAATCCCGCTTCGTAATATCTACATAAATTATAAACTAAATATTATATATGTCAACACCATGATTCATTTTAGTGTCTTAATACATAATTTAAACCATTGACTTCTTCTCTTAGTTCATATAAATAAATCTATTATCATATAGTAATAGTGAAACCTTTTTTTTTCTTTTTACATACTTTAGGATATATTTGTGAACACTTTTATAGTCCAAGGACCAAAATGAAAATTAGCCTTTGATAACCATGAAATGGACAGGGGAGTCTCTTCAACATTGTATGTTTACAAATCTTAAAAGAAACATGAAATCAAGATACCGAAACCCGTGTATTTCTTAATTTCATACATATTTGTTTTCTTAAGTCCATGCAACGTTAAGACGTATTTTGATCCCCCATGCAAATCTGAACTACACTAGGACATACATATCTATGAATATATGGTGAAAGATAGATTAGCGATTACCTCAAGATCAAGCAAACATACACCGAAACCAAAACAACACCACGAACACTTAATGAGAGGTGTCCCGTCACCCGAACCAAACTATGAACTCGATCAGGCCTCGTGAACCACATCCTGAATTAAGCTCGCACTAGGACATACCGAACGAAAACTTGAAGCCACGGCGTAATCGAATAGCTATGGCCAATCGTGAACCTGAATCGATCGAACTTGCTGCGATATGATGCAAGTAGATCGAAGTTAAAAGCCCACTTCCAACCGAACACAAATCGATCACAATCTGATCAATCTCAATCCCAAGCGCGGCTACTGAACCACCAACGAACCAACAAGAATGGTGTTTCCAAACTGAAACCATCGACCTTAAAAACCTATCAGAATCTAACTCAAAACCAAAAACATGAACGGACAAGACCTATATACACTGACCCGAACATACACATGACACTTGATTGGAATCATGCGATAGAAAATTCATTCAGTAACTCATCGCTATGGTAATCCTCGTCGTGAACCTAGATCTCCAAACTAAACAAGAGTCGCGATGAACACGAGTACGGGCTTCGACTCGGACCAATCAAACGACACACTTCAACGACATGCTATCGACCCTCACATAAGCAGACCCTAACTCGAACTCCGAATTTGTCGCGATCACCAACTTGAAACGAACACAACCTGAATAACGACTAATCGTATTCTACTCGAATTATCCTTCATCATGAGCAAGACGATAACACATCGAAGCCACACAGTATGAACACTTGATCATGACGTGAACTCATAATCAGATTATGAATGAAAGGAAAACTCGGCGTGATTACGAATGAGAAATACCTTCATGAACAAGTTTTAAGGAACTAAAGCAAGGCTTGAAGTAGATTCTAGATTTGTCAATCCCTCCCATTCGTTTAGTACTGCTGGTGAGATTTTGGTAGCCCTGTTTATCAAGAACGACCAAGTATTTAACTGATTGTCATGGGCCGATAAGTCTCAACGTGATCTTTGGCGTGATTTTAGGTGTTTCTAAACTGTTCGTTGGTAACTCAAAGTGAAAAATAGAAAGGATTCAAAATTGATTGACTAAAATATCTGACTAATAATATGAGTTTGACTATCAATTGCTTTATCAAATACGTTTTGAAATTTGCTTTCATATTTAGAACTATATTGACATTATTATATCTATTTCTTTTATATATATATATAACTTAATGAGTCCGGTTATTAAAGAGTCTTGTATTTTGGTGGAAACCAAGGGCTCAATCTGGACCATCCATTTGGGAGGGACCAGATCAAATGATAAAAAACACGGAGGGACTAAAATTGCCAATTTATAAAAAGAAGCCTGAGGGACCAAAACGAAAAATATGTTATAAATCTCACCTACCCTTCATTTTTGTAAAACAAAACACACAGATCTCAAACCTTCTCTCTCTACATCAAACCCTCTCTTTACAACAAACTCTAACAAAAAAATCCATAAATCTACATAAATTAACCTTGCAAATCACGAAATAAACACACAAATGGAAGAAATAACCATTAAATCAACCGATCCCTGAAAAAAATCGATTAAAAACGAACCGATTCATAAGGCTGATTGGTGATGATAAGGTGTTTGATGAAACGCCTAAAAGAAGAATTGAAGTTGAAAGTGCTTTGAAATCTGATGAAGGTAGATGGTCACAATAGCAGCAGCAAATGGGTCACCCTCAGCAGTTCAGCCCAACCCCGACTTCCCTCCCAAATACCAACCCCGCCTTCCATCCCAATACATTGGTTTATTACTAGTGATAAAACAACAAAAATATCACTGATGATAAAATATCACCGGTGATATTACACAGTAACGTGATATTTCATTGGTTTATTACTAGTGATACTTCACTAGTGATAAAACAATAAAATATCACCGGTGATATTACACAGTAACGTGATATTTTATTGGTTTATCGTGATAAAGCAATAAAAATATCAACGGTGATATACTAACGTGATATTTCATTGGTTTATTACTAGTGATAAAACAATAAAAATATCACCGGTGATAAAATATCACCGATGATATTACACAGTAAGGTGATATTTCATTGGTTTATTACTAGTGATACTTCACTAGTGATAAAACAATAAAAATATCGCCGGTGATAAATTATCACTGATGATATTACACAGTAACATGATATTTCATTGGTTTATTACTAGTGATACTTCACTAGTGATAAAACAATAAAAATATCACCGGTGATAAAATATCACTGATGATATTACACAGTAACGTGTAGCGACACTACATCTGGTGAACATCCGTCTACCTCACCAATTTTTCTCAACAACTCACGTGCTTCATAAACGTAACTGAAAGAAAAACACTCAAAACCCCTCATTCAATTAAACACCATGTCTGTTACCTCCTCATTCTGATACAAAAGATCAATCAACAACACTTCATCATTAACATCTCCATTATCCATCTGGTGGACGGTTGTGGTGGTTTGATGACGTGGCAGAGGCATTTGGTAGATGAGGATTACGATGATGATGATTATAGATGATTATGAGAAGCAAACAAGAGATCTTGAACAAAACAAGTAGAAAATCAATCACTTTTAGGGGTTTGCTACGGAGGTGATTGTGGTGGTTAGGGTTTCAGGATGGATCTGACGGTGGTGGTCAGTTAAAGAAAATGCGCAGGTGGCCAGTGGTGTGGTGATGGCGACTGTGTGAAAACACATTTCACTGTGTGAAAAAAGGAAAGTAAAAGGAATGATTAAAAAAAAATACTCTATTTAATTAGACATAAAAATAGGTTTTGACAAATTAAATCTTAGATTAATCCCCACCCTTAGATCAAAGCTAAATGAAGGGTGGGGATTTGTCCCTTGGTTTCCACCAAAAAACAAGGCTTCAAAATAACTTTTCTCATAACTTAATAATTAAAACTTGTAAAAGTTACGGGTTTTAATCATTACAAATTTTGCGGGTTTTACACCATGGCTTTCCGATAAACTGAATCCCAATTGGCAACCCCAGTCTGTCATATCCAACCTGCCAAGAATAACTATATGTGTTATGCTGCTTCTTCTAGAAAATGTACTAGTTATAAAACTACAAGAACTACTCCTTCCGTCCCAAAATTATTGTCCCCTGACAAAAAACACAAAGTTTTAGAAAAGTACTACTTTTTTAGCTTTCTCTCTTACTTTTTGCAAAAATACAGTTTTACCCTTAATCAATTAATTTTAAAAAACCTTTTTAAAGTTTGTAATTATGATTTCAATTAAAGGTAATCTAGTAATCTCGATCTAAATTTCATACCTATTTATAGAAGTTTTAGAAGTGGACAATTAATTTGGGACAACCAAAAAAGGAAATGTGGACTATAATTTTGAGGCGGAGGGTGTGAATGGCTACTGGAGGTATGTTGTACAGATATGATGGTGCAGATCCCGATCAAAGAGTGCTTATCTGACGACTTAGAGAAGGCTTTGCTAGCGTTCATTGTTGGTGAGTATGAATGAGAATGTTCATGTCTTGGTACGAGGTTCCATTTCCTCAATCTAGAAAATGTTGGATTTTGTTAGTTTACATCAATTAGTACATCTATGTACGTGATCATTGATATTATTCACTTGTATATATGCACATATAATTCATGAAAATAAGCACTCTTTGGAAACAAATACTATCTGATGGTGTGAATGGAGGTATTTTCTAATATGAATTTAGAAAGTATTTTCTAACAGTTAATACTGTGTATAAAAAATAAACTTATTGTACTTCAAAATTGTTAGAACTATCAAATCGTTTGAAATAAGCACAAGCACAACCAACCCAAACCCGTTTATACGCTATGGAAAAATCAGTAGAAAGGTCAAATGTTCATGAAATAACAAAAGAAGCATGTCTGAAGATATGTAATTAGTTCTCAACTTGCAAGTAGTCGTGTCGCACAAAATAAGCAAACTGAAGATGTTCAGATAATCGTATTAGAATACTGCCTAATTGTCCAAGGAGAATCAATAGAAAGGTTAAATGCCACAGAAACTAAGCTTTTTCCTTGTGAATTTGCTTTGTATGCTACTGATATCTCAAGATATGCACCGTTGAATGTTGAAGCATTGAAATCTGATTCTCTCGTATCAGCTGATGTGAGATTTTATTTCTGTATAGCATTACATTTTTTGTATGTAATCATGAATGAAAGACTAAAATTTAACCGTTCATTTACCAAATAAGTCATGTTATGCTCAGGAGCATATTCACTATCATTTCTAAAATTACATTAAACTACTTTTGAGTAAGAGGAGTTGCAATCATTATAAGTTAATAAAACATTTCAATAATTATTTATTCAATTCTTTTTTCCAGAAGTATACATTTACATATTTTTACACTATCGGCCACGAACTCATGTCGTATCTTTTACGTGGGTACAAAAATATATATGAGATTTTCATCTATCATATAAATACACATTAAAGCTTACACATAGGTCATATGACTGCAGATTGTGTATATACAATGAACTTACCAAGCGTAATGGCGAAGATAGTATATAACCTCTTAAGGGTAGAGACTTCAGGGCCTCCTTCAAGTGCCTCAGTTATTCGCCACCACCTCGTTCTGTTATTAGCCGATCAGTTTCTTCCAGCTGTGATATTGAACGTGACTGCCGAGACATGTAAGATGACAGCAACAAAAAAGGATTAATGAATGGCAAACAAAGTTGAATCAGTATTCATAGCTGGATTGCACACATGGCTTATGCTAACTTAGTACATTAAATCATGCAGCTAGCCTTATGCATATTCAAAAGTGCTTAATTCATTGAAACTATAAGTAAATAAGCCAATGATATATAAACGATCCAAACACTTCATTATTACTGCTTATTCTGTATAAAACATAGTAATCAAAATAGCCATAAACACTATATAATCGCAAACACCATCAGACATGTATCAGCTCTATCAAATACCTCTATTAAAAGGAAGTAAAAGTAAATTGAGGTTCTGGGTCAAAATTAAACATAAAGTAATGAAATAAGGTCTTGCATAGAGCACACTTTTTATATTCTTCCTAGTCTCTTGATATGTAAGGTTTTGGGAATGGATCCAGCCACATTATTAACTGAGAAAGCACGATATCACTTTCTCAAATCATCGGAAAGTAAAATTTATCTGTGGCCGGATGGATTCCATCTACTGCAAATGAAAATGAGTTTGAGATGGAAAGAGATCACATCAAGGTTATACTTAGCAGAGCAAGTATTAAGTGCATGACTCGAAGGTGATAGGAAGAGCCCTTAATAAGCAAATCTATATCAGTACTACGTTTCAAAGATATGCAATCTGCATCATATTAGTACTCGATACAAGAAAAGCCCGTGTACTTAGAGGACTATGTATTGTAACCTTTTACTGTGAGCCTGTCCAAGGTAGCAGCAAACTGGTATCCTCAGATTGCACGCCACGGTACCGGGCATTGCGCGTGTCAGCGGCGATGTGAGTGAACTAGTATGCGGTAGTTGGGGAAAAAGAGAAAGAAAAATGAGCCGATGGCTCCACGGGCAAAAAGAAAAGAAGACAGGTATATGTGATCAAATGATAGTCTTGGAGCTTTGTTGGCTATCAATACCAGTTGGATTGGGATGTTGCAAACTTGCAACAAGAAGATATATATGAAATCTTCAGATCGACCAGTACAAAACAGTATTCGTATTACTAATCTTTGTTACACGTCCAAGTCTTTTGATGATGACAGAGTTCCAAGAGAACGTCCAACTGAATTCTTATACGTAAAATGATCAACCAATTTTATTAGATCACACAACACAAATTATGTCTGATTGTTCAGAATAAGTTAATCTATGTGCAGAGTTCAGTTATTTGAGTTCGGCCATAATCTGCAAGCTTGACGACTTAGGGTAAAAACACATGTGACGCATCTTAACAAAGTGAGAGAATCACACGCTCTAGGGTGACAAGTAACATATTTCATATTATCATTCTAGACTTATGATGTGAAGTCTTTAACAGGGTGTTTGGATAGCTTGTTGAAAAAGCTTACTCGTAGCTTAGAAGAAAAGCTTACATATGTATCAATAAATCAGATGTCATGGTGTTTAGTAAGCTTTTGTTATATCATAATGCAACCGTACATAAACAGGAAGAATATTTACCAAGTTCCCCCTGTTTTGTTGTTTTCCCCCCGTGTTTGGGACTGGAACCAACCCTATTTTGTTGATCACTTATGGAAGTCGTGGTTCAAAATATGGAAGTGCGGGGAATCGAACCCCGTGCCTCTCGCATGCAAAGCGAGCGCTCTACCATATGAGCTACACTCCCAATCTATATTATAAAGCCTTGAAACCCCAAACACGGGGGGGAAAACAAAAAAAAACAAGGGGAATGAATTTGCAACAGGGGTGTAAACGCTTCATCATTTTGCATAGGGTGGTGTAAACGCTTCATCATTTTGCATACAGGGGGAATGAATTTGCAACAGGGGAACACATCTCTATGGCTTGTCTCCTAAGGTGGTGTAAACGCTTCATCATTTTGCATACGCATAATATAAATGGCGTGTACACACTAGTGGTCCACCTAGGATGAATCTGCTGTCAGGAGTCGGGACAAAGAGTTTAACAAAAACCGTAAGTGGATGTTTGTATGTGAAAACATATTAATTACACTAAGAAGCCGTTGTCGTTTAAGCATCTGATCATCGATCATCCATTCTTTAGTTGTTGTTTTTTTTATGAAAAATGGCGATGAGTTTTAATCTATGGCCTAACTAAAAGAGGAACCAAAGAATGATCAAAAGTAATATCTAAAAGTAAATCAACTGAATCATTCATTAATCAGTATGCAACTCTTTGACAAGCAACACAAAATATATGGAAAGAAAAAAATGAAAAATAAATTAGAAAGTCGAATAATCTGACCTAGAGATCGACTAGGTTTTATGAAGAACACCCGTTTAGTTTGAACTCAATTGAACATTGGTCAACATCAGTCGATTCATCAAGAAAATTTCTCCAAGAACATTGGCCGGTATTTTACAAAGTTGAGCACTTGTGGATCGAGAACAGATGAACTTTGGTTGCGCACACATGATATAAATATAGTGGAGTTCAACATGTGTGCATAACTAAATATATCAAAATATTTTCCCTTAACCATCTAGTGGATGGTAAATGCTCAAAATGATCAAATCCGTCTTTTTCTCTTTGAAAAATCCTTTAAACCAGACCCGGGTTGGATACCGACGAAGTCCTTTTAGACTTACAAGCCTGTACCACTATAAATTTATAAATTCGTGTGTTGTAGTTTAATTTTTTTTATCTTTATTTTAGGTAAAAGGAGTGGAGATTAATGTTTTAAAACTTGGTTTTTAATTGACCCGATCAAGTTAGTAGTTCATCGGATTATCGGTTTAATTAGTTCAACCGTCAAATCAAACCGGTTTAATACTATATTAAAAATAAGAGTAAAATGCAAGTTTGCTCCCTGTGGTTTGTCAAAATTGCAGGTTTGCTCCCCAACTTTCAAAAAGTGCAGGCGGCCACCCGGAAGACGAAGGTAAGTAGCAACCAACCTCCCCGGAACTAACATTTGTTAGTTTTTTCTAGTTAACTTTGTTTTCTTCAAGGGTATTTACGTCTTTTCCTAATTCCTCTTTAACCTACTATATTTTTAAAGCAACCTTACTCCATGTGGTTTACATTTAAATAGCCATCCTCCTATAACACTTTTGCAAAAACACGCCTCGATCAAAACCCGTTCAAGCCTGGATCTCTAAAAGCCAAAAATTCTGATAATACCTCCCCCAACAATTCAGGTTCTGAAACAGTCTGTTCTTCATCAACTTCAACACCTTCAAGCCTCATCTGAAAATGTTGAAATAAAATTTTAACACCGTTTCAATTCAGCGGAACAAATCCAAATAGAAGAGACAAAGCCTAAATACGATTTTTGTTGTTGAAACGTAAAATTTGAGTGCTAATATAACCTAGAAAGTTCGTTAACAATAATATAGTTTCCCTTGGTGATTAGCCCTACAAAAATTGAAAACCATGTTTGAACTTTGAACTTACTATGTAAATCGCTCTTTTCAATGGTTTGCGAAGTGAAGTATAAGCATCGATAACCTTAGCAGACTGTTCAGCAGCATACTCTCTTTCTTCCTACATAAGAACAAGAACCAATACGTCAAGTAACAATGAAAGGTAGCTGATCTAACTTATCCGAAAGAAATATCACTCACAAACCTTAGATTTCGTGTGAACCAAATCAGGGTGCAGCTTGTTATGTCAGTTTTTGTATGTTACTTCCAGACTTCCATCATCGATATCAAATTTCCTCTTTCTGTCGTATGATACTAGTAATTAGGAGGTGTTTGGCAACACGTTTTAAGATATGTGATATGGAATAATATGCATTCAAATAATCAGCTGCAACACAGCATCAAAACTTGCGATAACTAGAATATCAGTCCATTTAAACAATAAGTCAATAACAAACACTTGCTCCATAATTATTTACATATTGAACTTAAAACCTCTTATAAACATATCTAGTTTTACTTTTCCCAACAACTTATTATCTCTGAAATATTATTGCATTTTACTCACAATATAAGGAAATCTCTGAAGTAATAACTATCTATCATCACCATTGTTGGTATATGTGTTAGCCTCAAAATATTGAGTCAAACAAGAATGCTCGGTCATAGTTTATTATTGGAACATTAATTAGAACGTTGTAATAGATAGTTATCTAGTCGTGGTTTACGGGCTTGGCTTTTTAAACTACTTAAAGTCCAAAAGACAAGCTCGACCCAATATATAGCCCATTAAAGCCCGCATGTGGGTGGACTATATATACTACCCTCCTAGCATGTTAGGAGGGTGTTGGTTGTTCATTTGTTTTTTTTCTCCTTAATCTAATATTCACCAAGTTTCACACACTTCTCTATACTTTCTCTCTCTAGAATTCCATCTTCTTCATCTATTTTCTACCTTTCTTTCTTCTTTAATTCATTTGTTTAATCATCTAAATTTATGGGAAAACAATTGGTATCAATCGCCACGGAGTAGATTTGTGATTGGTTGTTGTTATTATATTTGATTCGAATGATTTAATCCATAAATTATCTCGGATTCAATTTTTTTTTTGTGTTTTTCGTGCTCTATATCTTGCTACAAATATTCTATATACTTGTTGTAGAGATTTGGTTGTTTTGGTTTGGTTAAAAACATGATTTTGTTGCCTTAAGTTGCGAAATTCATTGCCTACCAAGTTGCGAATTCATCTACACATAACGACAGGTTCCATCGGAAAAAGCTAAGTACAAAAGGTTTTTATCGCAATAACCTTAGGGTTTTACTTTGCGATCAACATTGCGATACTCCTTACTGCGACGTATATTGCGATCGCTCATTGCGATAGTATATTGCGACGGAATTAAGGCTTATTGCGACATTACTCTGCCCACATTGCGACAACCACATTGTGACAGCCACATTGTGACAGCCACATTGTGATAGGTGTTATTGCGACAGAATATTGCGATAGGACATTGCGATAGAACATTGTGATAGAACATTACGATAGGACATTGCGATAGGACATTGCGATAGAACATTGAGATAGAATATTGTGATAGAAGGGATATTGCGATGGGTGACATTGCGATGGGTGACATTGCGATGAGTTGTATTGCGATGGGTGACATTGTGATGCTAAAGTTTGTTTGAGAAATTTTTAGACTTAGCCAGTATCTAGACTAGTCCCGGAACATAGTTTACACGAAGATAAAAAAAAAGAGTTAAAATTTTCCCGTCAAATAAATTCAAACTTTTTCCATACTAGTTTTAGGCTATTTCTAGCTCGATTTCAGAATTTGGCAATTACAAAATTTTTCGGTCTACCGTTTTGTCGGACTGAAGAAAATTGCCATTTTCGGAATTTAAACCACAACAACAATCACAACACATCTACTTAAGATCCATATTAACTTCATCATTTCAGAACATATCGAGATGGATTCTACTGCAAAATATCGTGTGACGAACAACAACATCATGGTCGCGGGTAATAAAGAGAGAACACCAATGCTTGTGACTGGTCGGTATGCTCAATGGCAATCACGTTTTATACGATACCTTGATACAAGACCTAATGGTGAAGCCTTGAAGAAATGTGTTAATCATGGACCATATGTATTCAAGAAAATCTCAATTCCTCCAAGACCAGCCACTGACACTTCCGATCCAGTACCAGCAAGTGAACGTGATGAAACAAGAGCCGATCTCACACCTGAAAATTGTGCTTGGAATGATGCGGAGAAAGAAGCCATCTATATGGTTCTAAGTGGGATTGGAGATGATATTTACTCCACGGTTGATGCATGTCCTACTGCACATGAAATGTGGACTGCGATTGAATGCTTGCAACAAGGAGAATCATTGAACAAGCAAGATGTCAAAACAAACTTGTTTTGGAACTTTGGAAAGTTTACTTCAAAAGATGGAGAATCAATTGATTCATACTACTCCAGGTTCTATAAAATGATGAATGACATGACAAGAAACAATTTGCAAGTCTCCACCATGCAAGTCAATGTTCAATTTCTCCAACAACTTCAACCCGAGTGGACACGGTTCGTCACTTTAGTGAAACAACAAGAAAAGTTGGACAAGGTTTCATATCATCGACTCTTTGATATCTTGAAGCAATTTCAGAATGAAGCAAATGAGATTCGAGCTGAACGAGTTGCAAAGACGGCTAATCCACTTGCTTTAGTGACTACCACTCAAAATGTTCAAGATCATCGCTCTCGTGCTCCAAAGCCATACTCCACTCCATCATCCTCACCACGATATACCACATCATCCAAGTCTTCATCATCCACACGATCACGCGGCAAAGCACCAAGAGCACCATCACCACCATCTGATTCATCCTCTGATGAAGATAGTGATGAAGAGCAAGCTCATAAGAATCAAGAGATGAAACAACAAATTGCTTTCATTATGAAGACTTACCATAAAAACTACAAACCCACCAACAAAAATCTTCGAACATCATCTAACACCAAGAACCAATATGTTGAGAGTCCTCCAAGGTATGACACACGCCATCGTGGTGAAAGTCCTTCTAGGTATGATCGACATAATCCAACTTATGTTGAGGGTTCTGCAAGGTATGATCGACAAACTGCCAAGTATGATACTCAGAGGGTTGCTGCTGCTACGGGGAATAGGGAAACTGTTGGAAGTCAAGTGGTTCAGCAAAATGGGATTCAATGTTTTAATTGCCAAGGTTATGGGCATATGACAAAGGAATGCAGGAAGCCGAAAAGGGTTAGAGACTCTAGCTATCACAAGGAAAAGATGCTGCTATGCAAGAAGATGGAAGCAGGGGTAAAATTGTCGGCTGAGGAAGGAGAAATGCTTGATGATACTGATGATGAAGCCTCCGACCAGGAATTAGAAGCACATTACTCGTACATGGAAAACGTTGAAGAAGTTCGCAAAGTCACCGAAGATGACAATGGTTCTATCTTTGACACTGAGCCAATCGATAAGGTACACACTCCTGAAGAATATAATGTGTTTGGTGATATTCATGAGCATCGTGAGCTACCCAATGCCATTAATGACACTTGTATGATGGAAATGGTTGATAGTAATACCATACCTAATTCATCAGACGTGTGCAATAATGAGTCTGAGGATGAGCACCATGCAAATGAGTATGATGAATAGGAACGTTTTGCGCTTGCTAATTTAATTTCCACTTTACAAAAAGATGTTAAAGAATCTAGGAAGAGTCAAAAGCAATTAAAAAAGGTCAACGCTACGCTCACTCAAAATTTTGAAGAATGCAAAGCTGCGCTAATTAAATCTAGCGAGACCACTGAAAGATATAAAGATGAGCTTCTTCAGAAAACCAAAGAGCTTGAGGGGTACAAGGGTAGTGCGTTAAAACATCAAAAAGACGATTTTGAAAACAAATATAACACAACTTTTGAGCTATTAGCCAAGGAAAAGTGATAGGTGTGTAAACACCCATCCTTTTTACCACTTAGTTACAATAATAACCGAGCCAAAACGTGTATTTTATGTCTTTTATGTCGGAATTATGCGTGGTTTGTGTTTTTGTTGTGATTTAGGACGAAAAGGTGAAAAGTGGAGAAAACACGGGCATTCACGGGCTTTTATTGAAGAAAAAGATGAAAGACGAAGTCAAGAAGTCAAGAGTGCAAAAAGAACGGAAGTCCAAGACCTATTCTGAAGATTTATCGAAGAAAAAGTCAAAAGACGGAAGTTTACTTAAAGCCGAAGAACTCACGTCTAATTTATTGAAGAATTACAAGACGAGTTCAAAGAAATCCCAAGCCAAAAGTCATTAAAGTACAAGATTTAATGAAGATTAAAGGCTTAAGGACTAATGGTGCAATTAAATGAAGATTAAAGGCTTGAGGGACTTAATCATGCAATTAAGAAGAAATGAAGGAGGGGAGGAAGCTTCCTAAGCACCCCTTAATCCTCCCCTATATATAGTCATTAGGATTAATCCTTTCATTTTTGTTGGCTAATAGTGACAATTAGTTATTTCACTTTTAATTACCTTGTCATTTAAATACTTGTCAAATTTAAATACTTGTCTTGCACCTTAATTACCATTTAATTTCAAGTAAGTTTTTCTTTTAATTCTTGTCAATCTTTATCTTTATTGTTCACTTCTCATTCTACCTTTCTTAATCTTTGATTTTCATTGTTTATGTTCATGTTCTTGATTTTTGTCAAATTTATTAAGTGGGTTTTGATTATCTTGATTAGTTTTGTTGTTTTGGATTGTTTGTTTATGATTAATAGATGTTTATTCATTAGTTTGATTTAATCTTGTGGTTGATTTAGCTTAATTTTTATTAGATTCGTATAGTTTTGGGTTACCTTGTTCTTCGGGGTGTTTGTTTCTGTGTTTGCAGGTTTTGATCTCCCAGTTGTTCCGAATCAAGTTCTTTACCCAGGATCTCCATCCGGAATATTGGATATTCCGGATAGGGAGAGTATTCCGTGTAAGACTGTTATTCCGAATAGGAACTACATTCCGCATAGGGGTATATTCCGAATAGCTTCATAATTCCGAATAGGGAAACATTCTGATTAGGCCAAATATTCCGGGTAAGGGATATTCCGAATAGGGTTGGTTATTCCGCATAGGGCAAAGATTCCGAATAGTCACAATATTCCGGATAGGACTTTATTCCGCATAGGGGTGATATTCCGAGTAGGCTGGATATTCCGCATAGGGGACTTATTCCGGATAGGTGACAATATTCCGGGTAGGGAACTTATTCCGAGTAGGCCATGTTATTCCGAATAGGCAAACATTCCGGGTAAGGACATCATTCCGAATAGAGTTGATTTTCAGTTTCTTTAACTCCAGTTTTTAATTTTCTGCTTTTAATTTCGAGCTTTATTTTTCCCGCCTTTTTCCTTACTTGCACTTTAAGTTTATTTGCCTTAGATTTATTTTAGCCTTGCCTTAGTTTAAGATATAGTTTTAGTTGCGTTTTAAGTTTGCCTTAGTTAGATTTAAATTTGCGTTATTTACATTTAGTGCCCTTTAATTTTAGTCACGCTTTTAATACTTGCACCGTTTACTTTTAATTAGACTTAGATTTACTTTTAAAGTCATTTACTTTAATTGTTTTTGCACATTTAATATACTACAACGACACAACTTTTGTTTCACCAAAGAACAGCTGAGTCGCACACTAAACTCCTTTTTCAATTCGAAGAGACATACTTAAACGAATCTTTTTAATTAGGCAAAAACCTAGTTATCAAATGGCGCCGCTGCCGGCTCTTTTCGTAAAGATTAACGGTTTTCTGTGAAAGACGCGTTGCTTTTTGGGATCTGTTCACTTGTGAGCGTTATTTTCTTGCTTAAAAAATTCAAAAAAAAAATCCATAAAAATTAAAAAATTCAAAAATCCAAAAAGATTTTATCTTTATTGTGTATATATATTGTCTTTGCGTTTGGTATTGTTTTCTTTTGTCTTTGTAGGTGTATGCGTACTAGATCTTCTAATTACCAAGAGCCCGAGACTCGAGAAGATTTAAGTATATCAGGTGTTAACAACAACAATAATCCACCGCACCTCAACAATAACAACAATGTTCTTCCACAGCCCGATCTTCGGACAGTGGAGGAGCTTTGTCAACCTACCATGTTTGGACGAGGAGGACCGATTGCGCCGATGCAAATCACGGCTCCGGAGTTTTCGTTGAAGCACCACATGATTCAGCAAGTGCAAACTAACCCATTCCGTGGATTGCCTGATGATGATGCCAACAAACACCTCGGCAAGCTCATTACAATCACCCAAAGCATGAAGTTGCCTGGTGCCACAATGGATGTTCTACGCCTACAACTCTTTCCACATACTTTATCGCATCATGCCGAGAAATGGTTTGATCGTCTCCTGAAGAATTCTATTCACACTTGGGATGACATGACTCAACGCTTTTTATCGCGCTACTTTCCACCATCCATGGTCACGAGCCTTCGCAATCAAATCAGCGGTTTCATGCAAGAACCCGACGAATCTCTTTTTTATGCTTGGGAAAGATATAATGTCTTGATTGATCGTTGTCCAAACCACGACATGCTCCCGGTTACCTTAATTGATACTTTCTACAACGGATTGACTTTTTGTGATCGTGATACGATTAATGCAGCCGCCGGTGGCACATTTATGAAAAGGAGACCCGAGGAGTGTAGAGAGTTAATTGAGAACATGACTACTCACCACAAAAACTGGGATTCCTCTGCTTCTTCAAGGAACAACCCGAGAGTCAATGTCTCTTCCACTTCAGCAAACCCCGATATGACCGAACTCACCCGCATGATGACTGAAATGAGCAAAAGTATCTTGCTTCTCGCTTCAAACCAACAACAACAAGTTAAAGCGGTTGCTAATCCTTGTGAAACATGCGGCGGTCCTCACTCATACACCGATTGTCCTTCGACTCAAGGAAATCCAGAAAATGTGTATGCAGCTTATGGTAATTATTCACCGGAAAATTACCAAGCTCGACCTCAAGGGGATAGAAATTTGCTGAGTTACCGGTCCAACAATTACCTTTCACCCGGTTTTTCTCCTCAAAACCAAAACCCCGCCAACAACTACAATAGAAGCAACCAAATCCCACCAAGAGCTTCTAATCCTTATCACCCACCCGCCCAACAAAACCCAACCATTAACCCGGATGTTGAAGCCATAATGAGAACCCAAGGTGAGCAAATCAAGAATCTGCAGAGCCAAATTATCAATCTGAAAAGAGATATCACCAAGCAAGGAAATGACATTAGATCTGAGCTTCGAGATAATATCCAATCCTCCTTCAGCAATCAAACCAATGATTTGAAGAATATGCTTGCTAGTTTCTTGCCCGCCGCTCAACCTTCTACTGCAAGTTCTCTACCTTCAAACACCGTCACCAATCCGCGAGCAAATGTGAGTGCTATTACTACTCGTAGTGGAATTACCATTGTCGATCCACCGATCCCACCCCCATCATCTACACCTCCTCCACCACCAATTATCCCTACGCCTCCCACACCTAGTATTAGTGCACCATTACCGTCTCAGCCTCGTCATGACGTTGTACTGATGTAGTGTTTTGTATACCCTTTTAGGGAAAAGAGCAAACAAAGTAGTGGTAAGCGTTAAGCGTCGGTTTAGGAAAACCGAGCACTAATGACCAAATAAGTTCGATCCCAAGGAGGCAAGTGTGTTGTGAGATGAATTGATTTTGATTGTGATTTTATTGTTAAGAAGAAAAGAGAATAGAAATGAGAAAGGAAAGAAATGACGGTTACGAAGACGGATCGAGCTAAGACGAAAACGCGTTCACGTAAAACCGTAAAAACTACCAAATTAAAATTTTAACCTAAAAATTCCTAAAAATTACTAAAAATCCACAATATTATTCTAAGAGTTTACAAAAAATCAAAACTTGCTAAAACCTTTTAATTATTTAGAAAATGACTTTTTAATGCTAATTAAAGCCCTAAAAATCACAATTAATTATTAAAAAGCCCTAAACAAGATCTAATAGTTTGTAAACCTCAAAATACCCTAATTAAGCTAAAAACTATTTTTAAAAATTTTAAAACCAAATTAAACTATTTTTAAACACTTAAAAACTATTAAAATCAATTAAAACTTAAATTAAATCTAAAAAATAAATGAAAAGCCCTAAAAATATTTGGAAAGTGAAAAAACTCCTAATTATGTGTCTAAAATCTAGGAAAAATGAAAACAGTAGAAAAAACAAACTTTCAATTTTTAATAATTAAATAATAATAAAATAATAAAAAAATTCAAGGTTTATAAAAAAAATTCTAAAAAATTACCAAATATCCTAAATAATGTAACTAGAATAGAAATGCAATAAAAAGTTCCTAAAACCTATTTAATAATTTTATATCAAATTTTAAAGTTGTTAAAAAAAACCTAAAATCCTATAAAATTAAAAATAAGACTTTTTGAAAACTTTTTGGGCTGTAAACCTCAAATTACTTAAACAAAACCTAAAAACATTTTTTATAAAAATTAAAACCTATTTTTACTATTTTTGAACTAATTACCTAAAAACGGCTAAATAAAAATTAATAAAAAATAAATAAAGAAAGGGAAAAATTGAAACTTAGCACAAAAAAATCCCTAACTAAATGACAAGTCTAAGAAAAATGAAAACTAGCAAAAAGGCATACCCAATAAGCTTGAATAAGCTTATTAAGCTACAGCTTATTTAACAAAAGCCCAAACACACTCACCTTATATATTAAACTTTGCAAAGTGATACCAATCAAAGACCCTAGGGCAGATGGTTAGAGCGTTTGTGTGTGAGAGGAGTGGCGCAGGTTCGAGTCCTGGCCACGTCCTTTTTGCTTTTTATATATTTTTTTAAAACTTTAAAAACACAATTCAGTAACTATTTAATCCTTTAAAAACACAAATCAAATCCAAATTAGCCAAGATTAAGCTTAACAAATATGAAAACGTGCCCAGTCAAACTTTTTGATGATGAACACAAAGTGATATTTCTTCACTTGTGAAAATATGGAACAAGAGGACTTGATCCTTGATTGTGGTGTTGTTTGTTGGACAAAAGGGGCACCCCTATACTCAGTTGAGTATAGGGAGTCAGAATATGCACAAATCAAGCAAGTATCCACACAAAATCAATGATCAAATAGCACTCAAGGTTCTGATTAACTAGGTCTAGGTCTGAGAACAGTTAACACAAATTACATGCACAAATCTGAATTTTAAAGGCCAATATCTTGCACACAATAAAATCAAATGGCATATAATCAGTTCACAATCCTTAAAGAACCTATACTCTAGCAACTAATAAGATTTCATGGCAAAATTCTCACAAAATAAGCAGTAATATGGCAGTTTCTGAATTATGCAATGTTATCCAAATTTTTGACATGCACTTGTGTTCAAAACTTGTTCAAACTGAAATCCTATAACACATATAACCTAATAACAACCTAGAGAGTGTAACTAGACTGGTTTTAACACAAATCTTGTCACAAATCTTGACTTATCCCTTAATCCAAACACACCTTTAAACTCTGAAATGAAATTTTAACAAAGCAAATGGTATCAAAACACACCCAAACTGATTCAAACTCAAACTATCATGCATAAAAAACCTTTAAACAGCTTAAACAAACTTCAAACTTCAAACTTAAACACTTGCACACATAATCATGCCAAATCACATTTATAACTGAAAACTTGAAATTTCAACAAGGAAACAAGTACTACCTTGTTGGGCCTACATTCAGGCCCAACAGTGACTGTATGTCACCTCCAATAGACCCGGGTCTATGCTGATCCTTGGACAAGCTCCAATGGATTCCTGCTAAGAGAAAATAAGAACAAAAATACACACTTTCTGATTTTTTTAAAACCTTTTAAAACCTTTTCACAAGTCAATAAACCAACA
This sequence comes from Glebionis coronaria, assembly GCA_025667525.1. Lineage (NCBI taxonomy): Eukaryota > Viridiplantae > Streptophyta > Magnoliopsida > Asterales > Asteraceae > Glebionis > Glebionis coronaria. The sequence continues at coordinate 45,488,149 of CM046876.1, forward strand.
AACCTTGGATCTTTTAACACTTTTTTATCAAGTGATCAACCTCAGAAAACAAAAACAACAATCCACTTTCACTTCTTGATGTTCTTAAATTTCTGAAAATTGAAAAACCTTTTCAAAAACCTTTTGAAAACTCAAAACCTTAACAAATTTTGGAACTCAGTATCAGCTTTCAACACACACACAACTTTTAACAAACATAAAAAGGAATTAAATTGTTTTGACAAATACCAAACTTTTATTTCATTAAAAAGGAATTACAATGTGAAAGCTTAAAAACTGGAACAAGCTTAAATGAGATACATGCATCTCATTTTATAGTACTCAAGAGAACTATCTAGAAACTGATTAAAATAATACAATGCCCTAAACCCTAATGCTTGGAAAATCCGAATTTGCCCTTGGCCTCTTGACTGATTTCTTGGTCAACATGCTCATGTGAAGTAGCCAGCTGTGATGAATGATCTTGGGACGTCCATTTTGAACTTGGGGACCAAGGAGTGCCATCTAATCGTTTGTTTGGTCGGGTATTGGGTTTGGGGACGAAAGTGATGGGCAGGGGAGGGTCCCACAACCACATGGGTGTGTTGTGGATGGAATCTGGGTTGTGGGTTGGGTTTATATAATGGTTAATCAAGGATCTGGAGTTAATTAACAAAAACCCCTTTGGTTTGATGGATGATTAGGATTAGGGTTTATGGGTTTAGGAAGGTGGGTTTGATCTGTTTTAGGGGAAATCGTTTTTAAATAAGTGTTTAAGAGGGAAATTAGGGAGAGTTGACTGAATGTTTTGACCAGGTTTATTTAATAAACCTGGTATTGGGTGGGTTACGGGTTTGGACTGGGTAGGGTATGGGTAAATGGGTAGATGGGTGGGTATTGATGAGGTGTCAAAGTCTGGTTGGGTGAGGAGGTTTGGTTGTTTGGCAGTTTGGCCCCCTGGACTCCTTTCCTTTGTTCACTTTGTGAAAAATAGCCAACAACGCCCATTTTCCCTTTAAAAACTTTTGCTCTCTTGTCAAAAATGGCACAAATACTTCCAAACTTTTTCCAAGGGCTTCAAATGCAATTCTTGGATTCTTCAAGGACTGGTCTTGTAATGTCTTCAAACTTTAGGGACCCTATTCATAATTTTGAATATTTGAGGGGTATAAAGTGTTAATCTTCAAAATTTGAGGGACTAAAGTTGCCAATCTTCAATTCTTCAAGGGCATTTTTGTAAAATCCAAACTTGGGCCCGGTTCATTGTGCGGCTTCGTTTCCCGTGTTCGTTTTTGAATGATTCTTGTGATCTTTTGCCATTTCCTCAATATCCGTACCTAAAATACACAAGTAACAAATACGAGCATATATTTGGCAGTTTTAATGATATTTAATGCATTTTAAGCCCGATTTGGACGATGAGACTATGTATAAAAGCAGTCTCATCTTGTACCTAGGAAGGACCCTTCAACATCTCAACCTTTACCTACGCCTGCACCTTCACCACCTTCACCACCTAAACCCACTATCCCTTATCCCTCTCGTTTAGGCAAGACCAAAATGCTAACCAAGGATGACTCTGAAGTGTCACGCTATGTGAAGATGATCTCTCAAATGAACTTCAACATTAGCTTTCTCGAAGCACTTGTCCACATGCCGAAATTTGTTAAAGCATTTAAGGAATTGCTTAACAAGAAGGAAAAGTTGATTGAGCTCGCCAACACACGCTTAAATGAAAACTGCTCTGCAGTTATTCTTAAAGAACTTCCGGAAAAGCTTGGAGATCCCGGTCATTTTGTGTTGCCTTGCGTTTTCAACAAAACTGAAGAATTTACTGCCCTTGCTGATCTCGGGGCCAGTATTAATCTTATGCCTTTGAGTGTTTGGAAAACACTATCATTACCCGACCTCACTCCAACGAAGATGACTCTCGAACTTGCAAATCGCACTCTCGCTTACCCCGTTGGTATAGCCGAAGATGTGTTCATTAAAGTTGGCACATTTACTTTCCCGGTCGATTTTGTCGTTGTTGATTATGAAATGGACCCTCGTATTCCTTTAATACTTGGTCGGCCATTCTTGAGAACTGGACGAGCTTTAGTTGATGTGGCCGGAGGTGAGTTAATCTTACGAGTCGGGAATGATTCACAACTTTTTAAAATGGGAAAGCTTACCAGCAAATCCTTTGGAAGAGAATCCGTGCATATGATTAATGTGCTTGATGATTTTGTCGTCTACAACAATCCTCTATTCGACTCTTGCATTGCTAATCCACTTTTTCAAGATGATGTGGATAATTCTCTCTCTACTTCGGAACCTTCTCCCATTTATGATTCGCCACCGGTCTTTGATGCTTATGATGATGAGTCTAGCTCAGATTCGGATGATTATGATGACCTTACTTCTGAGTATCCCGATCTGCCCACATATGATGATTTTGATGAGGCTGATACTCTTTCGAGCGATTCTTCACACGATGAAGACCCTCCGTCATCCATGCTTAATCTTACTTTGGATGATTACTCTTTTGAGGAAGACTTCTCTACGTTTCTCAACACTTACTTCCCTCATGAGAGTGATGCTCCTCCTTATGATTTTGAAGATTATCGTCTTGATCCTACTATGGATTTGAAGAACATTCTTTCAAAGGAGAAGAAACCGGTCGACACCAATATCCACAGCACATATGAGTTAACACCTCTTTGTCCCCCTTCTGAGGACGAGGTTGTGCTTCTTCCCGGATCTTCTTCACACTCTGCTGAGCCTGAGTGCTATTTTCCCTTAAAGGAAAAGGTGTTCGACCCCAGTATCGATATTCTGCAGCCATCTCAGTATCCACCTGATGCAATAAAAGGAAATATCTTTGGAACTTATGGAAATATGCTTGCACCACTTCACCCTTGCTCCCACCGTGCTCCATCGCTACCTAAGGGAACCTTGCCTATTCTTCTTTGGCTTGCCTTGTTCGCCTTAAGCTTGTGCTATTTGATGGACGAAAACTATGTCTTTGATCTTGGTGGATATGTTTCACGCTTCTTCCTATGATAATCAAGGTCGAGTCAGGCTCACGACTCGGTTAACAAAAATCAAGCGCTTCTTGGGAGGCAACCCATGCATCTATCTTTTAGCTTTCTTTATCCTAAGTGTAGGGGAGACCCGTTGGTTTGCTATTTCCTCTCCTCTCTTAATCAGGGATTCGAGCTCAATGATCCACTCTTGATGATTCTTGACGACCCGTGATTCCGTGTCTCCATTTTCCCGGTTCTATCCTAAACTCTTTTCGATTCACTATTTTATATTTCTCAATATTAAAATAGGAATATCTTTAGTTGTCTCTTCCTTAACGGGATTTAAAAAAAGTGCACAATGTCCTAAGTATAGGGGAGTTTACTCCCACATGCTTAAACATTGAGGACAATGTTTATGTTAAGTGTAGGGGGACTTCTATCGAAGTTAAGTGGTCTTTTCCTTGTATTTGTCCTCATTTTAACCGGAAAATCAATTTTTCGACATTTTTCAAAATTTTTGATCTATTTTGGCATATTAGTTTTTCCTTTTGTATAGTTATTTTCTTTCCTTATTAGAATAAAAATTTAATAAAGTGGTTTTAATTTTCGAACATTGTGAATCTTTTGACTCAACCCAAGTTTACTTATCTTAGTTTACTCTAGCTATTATCCTTAACATGTTTAAGTCAAGTTTTGCTAGGCTTTTATATAGGGAGCTATAAAATGCGAAAGTCTTAACTCTCACGGGTTAAGAACAAGAACTTTTCGCAAGTTCCTATAATTGATCCTAGAGAGTCGTTTATCAAGGGAACTTTAAAACGCGATTTCTAAACTTGAAAAAAGTCTAAGAGTTTGCAAGATCCTATAGGCGACTCGAAAACCCAAAACTTTGATTTAATAGGCTAAGGATCCATGAGTCTCATTATTTGAGATTTTAAACTGTGGAGAACGGGAGATGATAGAGCTAATTATAAGTCCGGTATTCTTTCGTGAATTTATGTGAGTTAATTATAAGCCTATTCTCCCATCGCTTGTTAACAAATTTATCTACAATAAATAAGGTTGTACGATTTGAAAAGTTACTTAGCTTCTAGCCCAAGATCGTTTAAAAGTTGCTCGGTATGGATTAGAGTTCATAGCCAAGGCATAACTTATTAAAGCGGGATGCGAAGATTGGCGAGTCCAAAAAGGTCCTAATAAGGCATGAGGGCTATATTTTGTTGCTAAAGATTTAAAGTGATGTGAAGAATCATTTATCGAAAATCAATATGAAGGATCGAGACACACGACGAAAAGCAAAAACTCCCCAAAAGTCATGGAGAAGTGTATCCGAAAAGACCCTAGCAAGGTATGAGGATAAATAGATCCAAGTCATAAAAGGAGGCGGATCGTTGTATATCAAAGTCCAAAATAAAGATTGAAGAAAAATGAAGGAGTCGTGGTCCAAGTATGAATCTCTCAAAATTTCAAGTGAAGAAATTCCATTATGATGAGAAGACCATAATTTCATGAACGTCTCTCAAGGTTTGAAGTATGAAGTCGCTGCCAAATATCGGTCCGAGAAAGGTCTCAAATCGCAAAGCGAGTTATGCCAAGATATGAACTTTATGAGGTCCCAAGAAGCAGTTTTAAAATATTTTGTCCTTTAGCTAACTATTGATTAAATCGTTCACTTTATTTTCGGCCTAAATAACTATCAAAATAAGTCAAACAATGCATCCTCGTGATCATTCAAGACAACAATAAAATATAAGAGATACACCTAGGAATAAGGGAGTCTAAGTGAGTAATTGGCCCACATGAGTGCGTGTTAGTTTGCTAACTTATAATAACAATGATCTCGTTTTTAAGCTTGGTTTGGAGAAAGTGAAAACTTGAGGATGATGATTATTCATGACATTTCCAAAACCCAAGGTATGCTTTTGATTTCTTTATTTTGAATGTTTATAGTTTTCTATCTCTTTAATAAAGGCCACTATGGATTGATTAGGATGAAAAATGTAAACGTGCTTTGTAACTAATGCATTGCATAAGGACATTGCAATGGTCAAGTGTAGGGGATTTGATAGGTGTGTAAACACCCATCATTTTTACCACTTAATTACAATAATAACCGAGCTAAAACGTGTATTTTATGTCTTTTATGTCATAATTATGCGTGGTTTGTGTTTTTGTTGTGATTTAGGACGAAAAGGTGAAAAGTGGAGAAAACACGGGCATTCACGGGCTTTTATTGAAGAAAAACATGAAAGACGAAGTCAAGAAGTCAAGAGTGCAAAAAGAACGGAAGTCCAAGACCAATTCTGAAGATTTATCGAAGAAAAAGTCAAAAGACGGAAGTTTACTTAAAGCCGAAGAACTCAAGTCTAATTTATTGAAGAATTACAAGACGAGTTCAAAGAAATCCCAAGCCAAAAGTCATTAAAGTCCAAGATTTAATGAAGATTAAAGGCTTAAGGACTAATGGTGCAATTAAATAAAGATTAAAGGCTTGAGGGACTTAATCATGTAATTAAGAAGAAATGAAGGAGGGGAGGAAGCTTCCTGAGCACCACTTAATCCTCCCCTATATATAGTCATTAGGATTAATCCTTTCATTTTTGTTGGCTAATAGTGACAATTAGTTCTTCCACTTTTAATTACCTTGTCATTTAAATACTTGTCAAATTTAAATACTTGTCTTGCACCTTAATTACCATTTAATTTCAAGTAAGTTTTTCTTTTAATTCTTGTCAATCTTTATCTTTATTGTTCACTTCTCATTCTACCTTTCTTAATCTTTGATTTTCATTGTTTATGTTCATGTTCTTGATTTTTGTCAAATTTATTAAGTGGGTTTTGATTATCTTGATTAGTTTTGTTAGTTTTGTTGTTTTGGATTGATTGTTTATGATTAATAGATGTTTATTCATTAGTTTGATTTAATCTTGTGGTTGATTTAGCTTAATTTTTATTAGATTCGTATAGTTTTGGGTTACCTTGTTCTTCGGGGTGTTTGTTTCTGTGTTTGCAGGTTTTGATCTCCCAGTTGTTCCGAATCAAGTTCTTTACCCAGGAGCTCCATCCGGAATATTGGATATTCCAGATAGGGAGAGTATTCCGTGTAAGACTGTTATTCCGAATAGGAACTACATTCCGCATAGGGGTATATTCCGAATACCTTCATAATTCCGAATAGGGAAACATTCCGAGTAGGCCAAATATTCCGGGTAAGGATATTCCGAATAGGGTTGGTTATTCCGCATAGGGAAAAGATTCCGAATAGTGACAATATTCCGGATAGGACTTTATTCCGCATAGGGGTGATATTCCGAGTAGGCTGGATATTCCGCATAGGGGACTTATTCCGGATAGGTGACAATATTCCGGGTAGGGAACTTATTCCGAGTAGGCCATGTTATTCCGAATAGGAAAACATTCCGGGTAAGGACATCATTCCGAATAGAGTTGATTTTCAGTTTCTTTAACTCCAGTTTTTAATTTTCTGCTTTTAATTTCGAGCTTTATTTTTCCCGCCTTTTTCCTTACTTGCACTTTAAGTTTATTTGCCTTAGATTTATTTTAGCCTTGCCTTAGTTTAAGATTTAGTTTTAGTTGCGTTTTAAGTTTGCCTTTGTTAGATTTAAATTTGCGTTATTTACATTTAGTGCCCTTTAATTTTAGTCACGCTTTTAATACTTGCACCGTTTACTTTTAATTAGACTTAGATTTACTTTTAAAGTCATTTACTTTAATTGTTTTTGCACATTTAATATACTACAACGACACAACTTTTGTTTCACCAAAGAACAGCTGAGTCGCACACTAAACTCCTTTTTCAATTCGAAGAGACATACTTAAACGAATCTTTTTAATTAGGCAAAAACCTAGTTATCAAAAAGCGTCAATATAATGTTTTCTTAATCGATGAACGTCAAAAAACGTACCTTGCCAATACCAAAGTGAATGAACTTGAACAAAAGCTCTCTATGACCACTACCGATTCTGCTAAAATTCTTGAGGTTAGGAAACAAGAGGTAGAAGCGTTAAAATAACACTTCAAAAGTAGACATGAACAAGATACTGAAAAAGTAACGACACTATAAGAACAAGTCGAATTTTTGAAGAAAGTTGTTAATGAAACGCATGACTCTATTCAAACCGTTAGAATGATAGCACCTCCATCGATGTTTAAGGGTCAAGCTAGCTTTGCAAGTCCTGAGTACCTTGCCAAAGCTCAAGCTGCGAACCCGCGTCTTTATCTTGATGTGTCTGAAAGGACTGATCTTGATTCCATGATTGTTAGGGCCGATAGTGACGAGACTGCCCTTTGGGTTGACGAGTGTCGATCATTTGTCAATAAGGAGTTTGTGAAACCATATAATTATGCTTATGAGAATAGTCTTTATGGTCTTTTCAACAAACAAACTCAGAAAACTCGTGAGGAAGTGTTTTTAGAATGCAAACAAACACGAATTCAATGGAAGAAAGCGTTTGCCCCTAAGAAATATAATGTTTACAAATATATGAACTACCTTCCTCTAGATGTGTCCAAAAGCAAGAGTAGGAAAACATTAGGTATTCTTAAACATCACATAGATAATGTTAAATCTATGGTTGAGAGAGATTGGGCGAAACGTGAAAAAAAATGAGTGTTATAGACCGATTCCTCAAGATATTACATTGCTTGTGAAAGAACTCTTAATCCCAAATACCGCATTGATTAAAGCAACTGTTCTTGAATTTGAGGCATTAATTAAGACTGAAATGTCTGATGATTTAAAATATGTTGAGTCTATTGAGAAAGACATTGATGCTCTTCAAATGGAGAAGTCCGATTTTTCTGATGAATATGACTTACTCTTGCAAGAATGCGTTTCTAAAGATGTTATGTGTGCTTATTTTACATCTTGTGCTGATATTGATGAATATTCTGATGTTGCATGCAAATATCTTGATCAAGTGAAAGAATGTGAACGTCTTGAAACTGAGCTTTCAAAACGTAAAGAAAATGTTGATAAAAAGGTTTTTACACTTCTTCAACACCGATGTGATTTCCTTCAAAAACATTGTCATGATCTTGAACTTGCTTTGCAAAAACATGTCGGTAGTTTTTCAAACGATAATAAATTGCAAGAAAAACTTTCCAAAATGTGTCTAGAAATGAATGAAAGAGTTTGTAAATTACGGATTTAAAAGCTCAGTTACAAGACAGGGAAATAGTGATAGCAGAGTTGAAGAAACTCGTTGCTAAGATGGGTGGGAAAGTTGTGGAACCTAGTGCTAAGAAACCTGCTGTAAGACAACCCAATGCCTAAAAAGTGAATAGATCCTCTATCTTGGGAAAACCAACTGCTTTTTCAAATTCCTCGTTTGCTAAACCCGTGTTTGCCCCCAAGATGGATGGAAAGGAAAGGCTTCCACAGACCCAACCCATAAGGAATGCTCAAGCACCAAGAGTTAAGAACAACAATGTGCTTAAACCAGGGATGTATAGATTGGTCAATAAACCCACATACAACAATGAAAGTCAATCTTCTCAGACTTCTAGAAACACTAATAGACGTGTGTCTTTTACTACAGGAGTAGTCTCCACTGCTAGTGTTAGCCGGCCTCAGCTTAAGAGCACTCCAAGGAATGAAAAGGTTTGGCAAAACAAGAGTCAAGGGAAGATGAAGAAAGTAGAATACCACCCTAGGATTTTAAATGTTTCTAAGAATAAAACGTCTGTAATCGCATGTAATGACGATTTGAATGATTCGACTTTGAATGCTTTGAATGTTAAGTTTGTTTGTGTGAAATGTGGAAAATGTGCCAATGCTAATCATTCTAAGTGTGCTTCGAACAAGGACAAAGGCGTAGATACTAGAACTAAGAAGCAAATTGTGATGCCTATTAGTGCTAGAAAACCCAAGCGCAGAGTGAACCATTCTGGTGCACACCCCCCTAAAGAAAGTAATGCATCAGACTCCACCACTGAGCACTCTAGAAGCAAAATTAGGGACTTATATGAGTCTGCGAGCAAGTCTTGGAAATGGTGGTTTGCTAATCAATGTCCCCCCGGATATAAATGGATGCCTAAAGTTAGGACAAAAAATGTGACAACGAGTGTTAGTATGCCTTTAACTGTTGCTAAGGACACTAATAATTCTGAAATCACAACCAACGTGGTATCCAATTTAGAAAATGCTCCATCGTCTTCTAATTCTTCTACAGGTGATACAAATAATTCTCTTCATAATGGAATCCGGGTGCACCAAGCACATGACCGGGAATCTCAAGCTTCTAATTAACTTCGTCGAGAAGTTTCTGGGGACGGTCCGTTTCAGAAATGACCAATTTGCACCGATCCTAGGCTATGGAGATTTGGTTCAGGGGAATATAACGATCAAAAGGGTATACTACGTCGAAGGGCTCAATCATAATCTTTTCTCGATTGGTCAATTCTGTGATGCAGATTTGGAGGTTGCTTTCAGAAAGAAGACATGTTTTGTTCGTGATTATGATGGTAATGACTTACTCACTGGTACACGGGGTACAGATCTTTACACGATCTCACTTCAAGACACATCTTCTACAACTCCACTTTGCTTCATGGCAAAAGCTTCATCGACTCAAGCATGGTTATGGCATCAACGTCTATCTCATCTCAACTTTGATACCATCAACTTGCTTTCCAAGAAAGATATTGTGAGAGGCCTTCCAAGCTTGAATTTCGTCAAGGATCATCTTTGTTCTTCTTGTGAGCTTTGTAAAGCTAAACGGAGTAGTTTTAAGACAAAGACTACACCAAGCTCTAAAGAACGGTTAGATCTTCTTCATATCGATTTGTGTCGTCCCATGCGTGTTCAAAGTATCAATGGGAAGAAATACATTATGGTAGTTGTCGATGATTACTCAAGGTATACATGGACCTTCTTCTTGAGATCCAAGGATGAAATACCCGAAGTTCTCATCAACTTCCTTAAGCAGATACAACGTGGTCTTCAAGCTCAAGTGAAAGTGGTACGTACTGACAGAGGCACAAAATTTCTGAATTCAACTCTGAAGAATTTCTTTGAAGCTGAAGGGATTGAACATGAAACATCCATTGCTCGAACACCTGAACAAAACGACGTTGTTGAACGATGAAATCGTACTTTAGTTGAGGCTGGTCGAACATTATTATCCGCTTCAAAACTTCTACTATACTTTTGGGCCGAAGCTGTGTCAACCGTGCTACACACAAAACCGTTCCTTAATTATTCCAAGACACGAAAAGACACCATATCATATAATTCATGATCGCAAACCTTCACTCAAACACCTTCACGTCTTTGGTTGTACGTGTTACATAGTCCGAGATGGTGAAAATCTGGATAAGATGAAAGAGAAGGGTGATGCATGTATTCTAGTGGGATATGCTACTCAGTCTAAGGGATATAGAGTTTACAACAAGAGAACAAAATTGATCGTTGAAACTATTCATGTTAGATTTGATGAATTACAAGAAATGGCACTTGAACAAAACAGTTTAAGTCCCGATCCACAACGAAAAACGACTTCTGTTCACAACCGCACGAAACTCGGAACTCAAGACCATAGCAATGAACCATCAAGTTCAAAGCTGGTTCCACCTAGTGTTCCAAGAGCTGACATGACAGTGGACACGACAATTGAAGAGTTGGAAATGTTATATGGACCAATGTATGATGAATATTTTACGGGGGAGAAACATGTTGTATCAAATCTTCCGCTGTTACTCATGATAAGAATGATGATACCGATCATCGTCCACAAAAGGATACAACTTCATCTACTTCAACACGGGTTGCTGCAGATGTACCACCTCATAATATCTCTTCTACAATCGATCCTACAACATCCACAACTACTGTCATTGCTCCAGGGAACACAAATCAAGCAGACCATACATTAAATGACGAAAACGACTTTATCAACCCATTCGGTACACCGATACACGAAACTGGAGAGTCTTCTACCCGCCACGTTGATCCGTCAAATATGCATACGTTTTACCAACGACATCCGTCAACACATCATTGGACCCGAGATCATCCTTTGTTACAAGTAATTGGAAACCCTTCACAGCCCGTTCGTACAAGACGACAACCTGAAACTGATGGTGATGTTTGTATGTTCGCACTCGCCGTGAGTACAGCTGAACCAACAAATATCAAAGAAGCCTTAGCCGATCACGCTTGGATTGAATCGATGACGGATGGACTTCAACAATTTGACAGACTTAAAGTCTGGGAACTTATTGACAGACCATACGATGTAACACCATTAAATCTTCGATGGATCTGGAAAAACAAGATGGATGAAGAAAACACGATCATCGAGAATAAATCAAGGCTAGTGGCTAAAGGGCATGGTCAGAAAGAGGGTATTGATTTTGAAGAATCATTTGCACCAGTAGCTCGTTTGGAAGTGGTTAGGATTTTCCTTGCTTATGCTGCACATAAGGGATTCATCGTTTATCAATGGACGTAAAGACGACGTTTCTTAACGGTCCTTTGAAAGAAGAAGTCTATGTCACACAGCCGGAAGGATTCGTTAATCCTCAGTATCCTGACAAGGTGTATCGTCTCCACAAAGCACTTTATGGACTCAAGCAAGCTCCAAGGGCGTGGTACGATGAGCTCTCGAAATATCTGGTATCTAAAGGTTTCTCAAAAGGTTCTATCGATCTAAATTTGTTCACTTATAAATATGGGGATGACATTTTGCTTGTGCAGATTTATGTTGATGACATTATTTTCGGGTCTACAAACCCAAAACTTTCAAAATGGTTTGAAAAAGTTATGCACAGCAAGTTTGAAATGTCTATGATGGGGGAACTAAAATTCTTACTAGGAATTCAAGTTCACCAATCCCCACATGGTATCTTTATTAACCAAGCTAAGTATTGTCAAGAGATAATCAAAAAGCATGGTATGACTTCATGTGACCCAGTTAGGACACCATTATCCACAACATCTCTAGATGCTGACTTAGAGGGATTACCCATAGATCAAACACGATATCGCTCCATGATCAGGACCCTCATGTACTTGACAGCAAGTAGACCTGATATCCATCATGCTACATGCTATTGTGCACGATATCAAGCCCGACCCACTGAAAAGCACCTCAAGGAGGTTAAACGGATCTTTCGGTACCTTAAGAATACCATTCACATGGGACTCTAGTATCCGAGGGAAACCGGTTTCTTTCTAACGGCCTATTCAGATTCTGATCATGCAGGGTGTCTTGATACACGAAAAAGTACTTCTGGTGGTGCACAATTTCTAGGTCAAGATAAGCTCGTGGAATGGTCTTTCAAGAAGCAGGATTGCACGTCATTGTCATCAGCCGAAACGGAGTATGTGTTTCTATCTGCGTGTTGTGCTCACTTTCTTTGGATGAGAACACAACTCACGGATTATGGCTTCCACTTTGATAAAGTACCTATGTACTGTGACTCAAAGTCGGCCATAGCCATCTTCTGCAATCCGGTACAGCATTCCCGCACGAAGCACATTGATGTCAGATATCACTTCATAAAGGAACAAGTTGAACACGGAATCGTTGAATTATACTTTGTCGGAACGGATTATCAGTTAGCCGACCTGTTCGCGAAAGCTCTATCGAAAGATAGGTTTGAGTACCTCGTTAGGCAAATGGTATGAGATGTTTGACTCCAGCAGACTTGGAGATTCTGGCAAAGGTACCTGCTTGATTCATATTTCAAACATCTACTTGTATATATCTATGGAAAAGCAAAATACAAAAATATAAAACATAGAAAAACAAAATAAAAAATGAAAAATCTTTCAAAATACAAAAATATTCTTCTCGACATGTCTTTCAGTATCGATAATATGGACGCACATAGAAATGTCGCTCAATAATGACACGGGTGTGTACATAAAGCTCGAATGAAAGTTGTAAATATTTTTCAAAACATGTCACTTCCTCTTTTAATAAAGGAAAATGTCTATTTTGGACAATTTTTCCAACAACGGGTAGAGCAATCTATCTTGGGTTGAGCTTGTCACAAAACATTCAACGTTTTGAGCTCAACACTATGGCTTGTGATTACTTTCAGATTACAACCCGGATCGATATTCACGGGGGAGTGTACGATTTAGTGCGCTTACCCTCAACAAAAGAAGAGAAATCTTCTTACACTTGAATGGATTCATCAAGACATTCCAAGTCTATGAACTCAAGTTTATGCTTTTGAAAACCATTCTTCAAAAATTTGGAATTTTTCAAAAAGCGTTGAATATAAGTTTTTCAAGAATTTCTCAATGATATTCAAAATCTTTCAAAAATTGTGTGTTCAACAACTCCTATCCTCAAAAAGCGAAATGTGGATCACATCCTCACAATGACAATTCAATTGGATCAACATTTGAGGGGGAGCTTTCCAAAATCAAAGTTTTAATGTTGTTGGATATGTTATGTAAAAACAATTTTATGTATTCAACGCATTGTGTGCACATATCATTTGGTATCATTCACATAAAAAGCTTTGATGTTCGTGAGCACATTCTTAAATGACACTCTTTTATGTGTTCATGAACATGTAGTTTGCGAGTACAATTTTTTCAAGAGTTTTTCAATGATTATTCAAAATCTTTCAAAAATTGTGTGCTCGACACTACATAAAATGTTCCTATAATTCATGCTAAGTTAAACACGTTTTTCTCCCGAAAGTTTTCAAGACTATTTTTCGTGATATATATTTTAATCAAATTTGGTATCTCTAATATCAAACGGTTTTATATATTAGAGATAGGGGGAGAAAATGTGATTAAAATGTGATCTAAAGACTCAAGCACTCATGGTTACGATCATAAACCCACAACATCTTTAATTCACGACGTTATTGGTGTCAAAAGGGTGGTTAGGTTTAAGTCCTATGATCCAACCAGAACCGGAGGGATCTTCCCAGGGACAATCCAATAGATTATTAGAAGTCCTTAGGAAAGATGGAGTAGAATGTGAACGTAGCTGAATGCCGACTAAGTACTGAAGCTAGCACTGGAACAATCACAACAAGGTGCTAGTAGATGATGTCTTGGTAAGCATTGAAGGGGTTGAAGAATGAAAAAGAAATGTAAGGATAAATGGTGTAAAGAAAGAAGCCCTCCATACAACGTAGGCAGAAACCGGGTCAACACATCATGAAGACAACGCATCATAGACCCAGTGATGTAATTCACAACCCTTACCCAGCTGACCCAGGCTTCTCTCAAAAGAAGTTTGTTTTATTGTCACGGAGAACAACATGAATTCTATTGACTTACTCACTCCAAGATAGTTGATATTGAATAGGTGGCATCTGCTCCAGCCTCCGACCACTAAAAGTGCACAAATTGAGTCTAGAGCCAAGAGATCAATCAAATCTCGCTAGGACACACGGATGACGATCAAGAGAGTCCTAGCTATATCCTTGCGATATTGCTAGAACACTCAGAGTGATACTACTTAGTATTCACAATGATGAGTGGAAATCCTTCCAGTGTTAACAACAAACAACACTGCGGTAGGTCATGTGTAAGATTCTTTGTGAATTAAACATATGTAAAACTGAATAGCGACGATGGTTTGATTATGAATTGATTCAAACTCGTTTCAGGTTTCTACGCAATATCTTTATGGTCTTGCCAGAACATTCAGAGTGATATTCATTAATATTCACAGTGAAGAATGGAAATCCTTCTAGCGTCAACATCAAATAGTGCTACGGTAGGTGACTTGCGAGATTCTTTATGGATCAAGCTTGTGTCAACTGGAAAGCAACAATGGTAAGATTCGTTATGAATCAAACTTGTTCCAGGATTTTGAATTGACGACTTTAATCAAGCGGATATTTATCCAATTGATTCACTCTTTATGTTCGCAGTCTTGCTTTGAGACGGTCGAGAAAAGAGAATGGCTAGTACAGCCGCGAAACCCTGTCAAGGAGGTTCTTAGTTGAATCTACCTAATCACAGATACGATATTTAATATCGTGTAACGGTCTTCACCGACCGGAGGTAAAACGCTACCGATTTAGGACGAATGTCAAAGCCATTCAGTCCGTGTTTATGTTTTGTCTCAAGAAGGTGACGTTACGGTGTACTCAGTAGAGTCGAAGATTCAAAACCACATACTCATGCCCAAAGACATACTCAGCAATCAAGAAAGCAGAAGACTTCCGCAAATCTGATGATCAAAGCAAGCTTTCAAGATGATGCAAAGTATGAGCGTGTGGATAAAGACACAAGATCGCAAGATGGCAAAGACAAGTCAAGGATGATTTGAAGATCTCAAACGTAAAGACAAAGTCGAAAGACAACGACAAAGGATCAAAGATCACAGCATGAAGGAACAAGACTACTATTACACGTTCAAGACTCATTTATGACGAGATTCGTAATCTCCATTGATCTCCAAATATCGAAGGGGAGCCTAAGGGGATGACCTTACATTGGGGGAGATTGTTAGCCTCAAAATATTAAGTCAAACAAGAATGCTCGGTCATAGTTTATTATTGTAACATTAGTTAGAACATTGTAATATATAGTTATCTAGTCGTGGTTTACGGGCTTGGCTTTTTAAACTACTTAAAGTCCAAAAGACAAGCCCGACCCAATATATAGCCCATTAAAGCCCGCATGTGGGTGGACTATATATACTACCCTCCTAGCATGTTAGGAGGGTGTTGGTTGTTCATTTGTTTCTTTTCTCCTTAATCTAATATTCACCAAGTTTCACACACTTCTCTCTACTTTCTCTCTCTAGAATTCCATCTTCTACATCTATTTTCTACCTTTCTTTCTTCTTTAATTCGTGTGTTTAATCATCTAAATTTATGGGACAACAATATGTTTCCTCTATGGTTTGCCATAATGCGTGAAGAACAGAATAACCTAGAACTCCTGAAGGTGAAAAAATCACATGTCGAATACCCAAGAGGGAACCAAGTTCACTAGTCCACCCAAGAAAGAAGTCATAAATGATGGCGGCTGGAGGTGAAGGATGAGACTTGGTTTAAAAAGAAGGGTTATATCCAAGTGGATTGGGTAAGCCCATGGACCCAAACCGGGTAAAATATATTTAATTAGATAATTGACAAATTTACCCCCACAGAAAATTAGCCTTTTAACGAGAGTTAGTTTCAGGGAGGTTGGTTGCTACTTACATCCGTCCTTCGGGAGGCCGCCTGCACTTTTTAGAAGTTGGGGAGCAAACCTGCAATTTTGGCAAACCACAAGGAGTAAACTTGCATTTTACTCTAAAAATAAAGATGCCTATGTTTACTGCATGTATAGAAAAAGTTGTATATGGGTATCTTTTATGTTTCCAAGATAATATAAACTTGCATTCTAAGATAACATATAGGAGTAGTATATTTTTACATTAAAGTAATTTATTTTTGTTAAGAGCTTAGGGTGCAGTTCATACCAAAATTTTGGTGTTATGTAAAAAATGACTGTCATGTCAGTAATCCATTCCATAACACCAGAACTCTATAACACCAAAAATCAGGCGGTATGGTTAACACCAGATTTTTGGTGTTATAGAGGTCCCATTATTTTTTTTAACAAACTATTTTATAAAATTTTAATTTTCATTAATAAAAAAATATTACAAATAAATAAAAACATTAATAAAAACCATTACTAGCCGTTATATTTAAAAAAAAATTTGTTTGGCTATAACGCGGGCCAGGGTATAGTCTCACGTCATAGGCTCGCGTTATACTATCATTTTAGACTGGTGGGTACGACATGAGGGTCTATAACACGAGGTGGAGTGTGGTGTTTGGGGTCGTCATCCTTGCGTTATGCCCATGACTCAAGCCATGAGTCACTGTACCCTGGGCTCTAAACATTTTAAAATGTTATTGTATCATGTCATCTCTTCAAATCCAGCCAAATCTTGTCTATTATTTTCTCTATTCCACTCATTTATTACTACGTATCACGTAATAAAAACTCGATTTATACAAGAGAAATGATATGTACAGATAGACTATTTTACCCTTTTTAACCCCTTATCTTAAACCCTACCGTCTTTTTTTTATTATAGTACTATTGTTTTTCAATCTCTCTTTCACTCCGCTAATATATGTTCTTCACTCCCTTACAATTTCCAACCTTCACATCGTCATTTCATCACGTATTTAGGCTCTTAATTCATGTATATGCACTGCATCGAATTGTCATGTGATAATTGCCCATTGACCTTTTTGGCAAAGGAAGAAGATGGATTCTATTTATCGTGATATCTGAGTGTGTTGTAGTTTAGTATGTATGGATTTTAGTATAATATTACTCCATTACTGTATTAGATTGTTGTGTGTCATCGTATGAACAGAGTGGCTCTTATCAGAAATCGAGTTCTCTATCGGAGAAAAGCAAAAAAGAAGCATGCACCACACCTTACTTCAAAATTGATATTGGTTTAGCCACATTGTGTGTAATGATCAATATTTTTTTTAGAAAGACAAGAAATATATTACGAAACAAAAACAACAAGGTACAAATACAAAATAAATGGCGACCCCTTACTTAACAAGACGCTTAAAAAAGAAGGGTCCCAACACAAAACACACCAAATTGTGTACACAAACAAGGAAATGCCACACTACGTCACTACCTATGACAATATGCTAACACTCAAAATACCCATGACCCACCATTGAAAGAGAAACATACGAATGGTAGAGAATTTGATACAAACCAAAACTTTGACTTTCCAACCACACAAACTAACTTTAACTTATTACCAACCATGGTCCCACTCACACAAAAAGTTGCACCAAAATCTCACTTAAAGCATGGGAAAAAGACCAATTTGGTCAAAATCATACCTCAAAAGTTAAACCATGGTCAAGTTTTTTCATTTTGACAAATTTGGTCATACACAAGTGCACAAATGCACAACTCCATCCAATAAACGCCACGTGTCCATCCAACTTCAGATTTTAACAAGGGACCGGACCCACATATGTTCCCATTTACTATGACAATATTTGTCTTATTATGTTATCAAATGCACAACTGACGGTGTTCAACTTGCAAATGCTCAACCGTATCAGTACTTTTTTTTCTCGATATCCTTTCTGAGATTTTCAAATTTAACCCTTACAAATTAATAAACGTTGCACATTATACCCAAATACAACTTATTTAGTTGCTACGATTTCATACTATTTCAGTTACTATTTTCCAGATAACCTTAATCATGGCCGTTTAGATAATCAAATGACTCTTTAAACCTTCATCATTGTTCATCGTGGTTTTCTGTTTCCAGATTTGTGTATATCTATGGCCGGTTTTGTACAGGTACCTTCTTCAATCTTAATAATTATCTTTAATTGAATATCCCATTTTGTTTATACAAAGTTTTTTGATGGGAATGTTGGCATCATAAATATGTTTTTGATATCCCATCTTGTTTATACATTAGGTTTTTAATAATTATGTTTAATTGAATATCCTATTTTGTTTATACAATAGGTTTATGATGCGAAGGTTGGCATCAGAAGTAGTTTAAATTATTTGACAACTATTAAATCAAAATTGTCTATGATGGTCTCACGGCAAAATCTGTTCACTAAAACAGTATTTGGGCCTTGGTTGGATATAGGAACAGAGGAACATGATAATCATCTGATTAACTATCTTCAACAACATCAAAGATACATTGAGAACCCACCTCCTGATAAGTCTTTTTACTTTGATTTTGGGCAACATACCTTGGAGCTTAGACAAAAGGACTTTTGTTTGCTTACCGGTTTACGTTTTGGTAACTGTTCCTTAAAACAGTATAGTAAACGTGAATCAGAATTCAAGAAACGTGTCTTTCCAGGCATCCCTAGGGTAAAGGGGGGCCATATTAAGGATCTTATTTTGGACAATTATGCTTTTAGTAATTTGACCGATGATGATGCCGTGCGGGTCTGTCTATTGTTTGCATTAAATTGGGTGTTCATGGGTCTTCAGCTACGGGGAGTTGTTTCAGAAGAGTTTTTTAATCTAGTCGAGAATATTGATTCTTGGAACAATTTCCCTTGAGGTGAGTATATGTGGGACGAGTTTCATAACCGGGTATACAATAATGACAGAAAGTACCGCAAAGATCATTTGGACAAGAAAGCTGCGCTTGGCCCAACTTATCTCCCCACGTATACATTGCAAGGTTTTGTATTTCCATTAAAGGTGTGTAATTTTCTGTTTATGT
Organism: Glebionis coronaria; assembly: GCA_025667525.1. NCBI lineage: Eukaryota > Viridiplantae > Streptophyta > Magnoliopsida > Asterales > Asteraceae > Glebionis > Glebionis coronaria. The sequence goes on from CM046876.1 coordinate 45,507,342, forward strand.
TCGTACATAAATTCTATTAGCAAGTTTCCTGAATACAATGTTTATGTTTCCCATTTAACCCAGGTTTGGCTGCTGGAAAAGTTTCCGGTTTCAAGATGTTGGTGGTCTAAGAAGCTTGATTTACTACCTCGGTGTGTTGCATGGAGTGATCCGAAGCCATTTTCAAAATCCGATTATCCAAATTTATTTTATTTTAGAAATCCCATTTATAACATTGAGCCGACAAATGTTGAGAAAATACAACCCTGGTGGATTGCTAGTTTGGAATATTTTAAATCAGGTTCACGGTTGTCGTTGTCTATAGAAAAGTCAAACAAAAGAACCCGTTATAAGCGCAAGTCTCTAAAGTCACAAAAAAGGCCACCACAGAAATCACTCCTATGGAAGTAGATGTTGATTGCATTCAGTATGGATCTACATCATCCGGTGTTGTAGATATTTCCAAGGAGGTTGCTGATTTGAAGTGTGAATTCAAGACCGTATACGTAACCTTGAGCTTATATGTAGCAGCCCCTTTACAAACCACGTAGACAAAGTTGATGTTCTTCAAAAGATTAGTCAAATCAAAGCAGACTTTAAGATACGTTTAGCAAAACTAGATGATCTCGTGAAGAGCCCTTTATCTGGTTAGCATCAGAAGGTATAGTTAAATTAACAACTGTTTGTATAAAATACCAAAAGTAAAATACATTATAAGTTTATGTTTTTTATTGACTTTTTATCAGGAAAACGATGACTTAGGCGGTTCAACATTGGGAAGTTACACCACTGCTTTCGATGGTGTTGACTTAAATGGCAACCACTCAATGAATGAGAATCATATTGTTGCTGAGAATAAGCATGAGTTGCTTGATAATGAAAAGGTAACCTATCTATTTTCAAAAGTCTCTTTGAGGAATGTCTGGTATATAATGTGTTCTGTCAACCCTGCAGGCATCCAGCCCATCTAAGCCACCTACAGAAGACATGGAAAAAGATTTTGACATCTGGACTACAATGAAAAGAATGTACGAGCATGATAAAAAAGATGCCATTTGGGGAAATCAGACGGATTCAAATATGATATTCTGGAGGCTGTTTTCTTCTTCTGCAACTATTGAGGTAATTATGACAGAGATGATTGTCTACTTGCTAGTCGATAGGATGTATCCCCTCACATAGGAAACTTTGAAGAAAATGCTGGAATTTGATTTACAGGTTGATTGTATCAATCATGTAGCTTATCAGTTGATCAGGTTTTTGCACTCTCAGACTCTCCCTTGAAGAAGTTACTTTATTTACTTTTTAATGTAATTTACTCTATTTGCTGAATATTTAGCAAAAAAATGGTGGAATTTATTTAATGTAATTTAATCTATTTTAATTTTCTCTATTTGCTGAAGTTATGAGTGACCTGGATAACGCAGATCCACTGTTTTGACAAAAAAATCCCCCTGTTTTGTCAAAATATTCCCCTTGTTAATAGTATTTCATTTGATGGAAAAGTTGAGAATTTGTTCATTAAGCAACAAAAAGTTGAGCATTTGTGCATTAAGCAACAAAAAGTTGAGCATTTGTGCATTAAGCAACAAAAAGTTGAGCATTTGTGCAATATCCATAAAAAATTTGAGCATGTGTGCACTATGAAACAAAAGTTGAGCATTTGTGCATTATGTGAAAAAAAGTTATGCATTTGTGCAACATTTGACCAATATTTTTAAGAAACAAATGTAATAGATAAAATATGACAAAACACATACTTGAATATTCTTTAACAAATAATAAAACAAAATAAGTTAGAAGTTATTTGAAGCCATTCAAACATAACAGTTGATTAAAAGTTGCGTCTAATACATATGCATGTACTACATTGCTATCTTGTGCTTGAAAAAGAATTCTAGCATTTTCTCTCTATAGGCAAGGGCGGTTTGTATTGGATCTTCAACATAGAGGGAGATACCATGGGCTAACCTATTTATATAGAAAAAATAAAAAATGTAAGATCTGACAAAGGATATATAAGACAATGAGTTATACAAGGATATACCTGTAAAGGAAAATGCAGAGAAATACGCCACAGTCACCAAATACCCCACCTTGGATTGGGACATTTTTTGCTCGACAGAAGTTAATAGAGTAGGAATTTTTTTCAATACCTTTGCTTTCAAACACCCCGGTTTTTTCTAAAACAACAGGATGTTTATTCCCTAAACACTCAATTACTGACAAATACCAGTCACTACGTTCATCATTATAATTTTCACTGTCATATATCGTAACATTTCCAGATGTGATGTGAAACTGTGCTAAGAACAAATGTCGTTTGGATTGATTGATTGGAATGAAGACCTATAAATATTATTATCCATAAAATTAAATTCAAAATAATATATGATTTGCAAGTAAGATTTTTCAAACTATAAATAATTACCTGTTCAACATCTCTCCACGACAACGTGTAAACTTCATCCGTTGCATAAAACAGTGGCATCGATTCGGCCATCAAAAGATTAAAAAAATAACAGCTAACCATTGACCAGTCATGCGATGATTGTCTGAAATGCCACATGTACCATACCCATAGATCAATGTGCTATAACAAGATAAATTAAAATATAATTAACAAAATTTAATGTATCTTAAAATATAATTAAAATATAGATCAATGTGCTATAACAAGATAAATTAAAACATTTAGTATAAGTACCTCATCCAAATACCAACCAACTCGTTCTTCATCTAAACCAACAAAACTATCCCAGAAACTACGATCTACTGAAATGTCATTGCACCATGAGAACTTTAAACGAGGAATTGGTAAGTTGTTGAGGAAAAACACCGTCGGGGAATCACAATAAATTTTATCAATACTTTTAGATGGTCTCCTAAGATCCTGAAAATAACAAATTATCAGTAAAGATAGTTAAGTTAACAAAAAAGATAACAAGAATTAATTTGATGCCCTGAATGGAGGACAAACCTCTTTCCATGGTTCAAGATTAATGCACATTCTATTCATAAATGCATCAAGAATGTTCTTCTGATTTCTTAATGCATCCATGTTGGGTAACACAGTATCTGGATTACTGAATTCCAGTTGGCTGATAACATTAACATACCTCCTATTGGTGTTGCTTCCAGTTTTCTGTAGAGCAAGTTCATGTGACTAGAATTAGATATGTCCGTGGTCTTCATGCTTCGTTGTTCCTCTTGCAATGATTTCATCCTTTTTCTCTTAACCTCATCCAGCCTAATCTTTTCAGCCTCTAACTTTTGCACTTTGGTGCGAGAATTTAATACAAAATTTTTCTTCTCAGAACGGCGATCCTGTTTAAAGCTATATATACTTGTTAGAATACGCTTAAAAAATATATCGGAATACCGAAAAGTTGTGCAAAAAACATACCTGATTATCAAACTCATCTAAAGCTTTTACCAAATCCTCAACAGGGTCTTTGCTTGATCGTACAATTGGAGAACAATTAAATGAAATATATTGTATTTCATCATCACTCAAATACTTGTATCCAAGATCACACGCCTTATCAAGACTAGGCAACTTATCCTGTTGATTAATTTAAGAGGCTATTATTATATTGTGCTGTAAACCAATGAATAAGAGGAGAATTACCTTTTGGGAAACTGTGTTAGTCTTATCTTTACGAGTGAGGACCTAAAACATTAAGATTAATGAAGTTAACGTTAAATTAACAAGAGAATGTGTAAAACAACTTGATAAACCATGTTTTAAAACTTACATTGATAATAGTCTCAAGCTTGTAAACACGTGATTTCAAACTCTTTGTCTCTTTCGGTAGAATCATTAAACTATTGGATAATTTCTCTAGAGCCTGAAGACGGTTCTCAATTGATGGTTCTTTGCTAAGTGTACCTTTTGATGACTCAGCATCTTCCTCCTGGGCTTTGCGGGCTTTCATCAATTTGTTTAAATAATCACCAAATAGGCCACCATATTCAACAGGAGGAGCTCTACGTGTATACCACTTGAAATATTTATTACTTCTTGTATACCAACCAGTTTTCCCCTCAACTTTGTTTGGATAAATGTCAAAATCTGGAGCTTTTGCCTGAAGGTAAGGACATACAAAACATAGAATGCCTATTTGATCAATTAAACCTGTACTAAATAAAACAAATATTCCCCTGTATTATCAATAAATTCCCCCTGTTCTGCATTAGGTTACAATTTTTGGCCTGTTTGAACAAATATTCCCCCTGTTTTCAATCAACATAACATTACGCAGGAGAGGGATCTAGGGATCATATCAGTTGAATCAAATTATTTAGTAAATTATTAACATAAAACATAAAACATAAAAATAACCTAGGGGAAAAGTTTGTCATAATCATCAATATTCTTATGCTTTGACCAGGAAATGGCTCTAGGGATCATATCAGACATTTGGGACCACCAACAACCGTTCACTCTTGAAGACTCTAAAATCCAAATCTATAATATGTAGATGTAAAAAATGTTATGGTAAGGAACAACCAATGAATATGGAATACTATAAAATCAATACTCACTTTGAAAGCTAAGACAAATCCAGACAATCAATACGACGGAACAAAGTTAGGGTTTCTCTCAAATGATTTACAGTGAGTATCCATATACCTGGAACTAACATTTGTAATGGCAGTATATAACTCCCGCCATATATACTCACCCCAACAAAACTCATTCCAAACAGCAATACTTTCCACCATCCGCAGAAATACATCATCAACAATTGCTCCCAAGTCGTGTCCCATGAAAATAACTTCCAAAGACAAAAGTAGACAAACTCTAACAGAATCTTCATCAGACAAATTGGTAAATCGCTATTCATCCTCAATGATACATAGAAGATCCATGTTTTTTACATATTCACCAATCTTCTCTGGTAACACTCTATCAGGGAAACTGATTTTGCCAGCCCTATACTTACTAAAGCTTTGGTGTCCAAATTCAAAAGCAGTTATAATACAGAATTCACGACGACCAAAGTGGAATGTACTGTCATTAACATGATAAATTAAGGGCAAATCATAATAATCATTATCTGAATACTTCTGCTTTTGAAGCATATAATGTATCAGACCATCGTCATTATCAACATTATCTAAATCCAACCAGCGATCAAAACATGTGGACCTAAACAACTCACACCTTCTTAAACCTAATCTATCTTTCATCAAACAAAAGTAATGGAGTTTGCTTTTTATATGAATCTTCACAACATATTCCTATAACCATAAAATAATAATACTATATCAATTCAACAAATTAAATCAGTTTCATGGATGAAATGAGACATACTGTCGGAAAAAAAAAGTTAATGAGACTTACAAGTCGATTCATGGAGCTTCCTGGATGAAAAATAAGGATGCCAAAATAAAAATAGTATGTGAAAATTAATATATATCGTTTATAACAGGGGGTAAATTGAAAATAAAAGGGGGTAAAAGTGAAAATTAATCCGGATATCAAGGTTATGACAATAGTACATATTTTTTCAATTTCCAATAAAAGTGAAACGCAGAAGTTGTGCATTTGAGGGTTGAGCGCCGTCGGTTGATCATTTAAAAAGTATCTTTAGTAGGACACTTGGCACATTATGAATGATGATGACCATATTGGTCTTTAGTGGGAAACTTGACCATGATAAGGTTATAAAGTGATCAAAATGACCAAATTGGTCGTTTTCCCTTTTACTCTTAACTTGTAGTAGATCTTCTGATATAATTGCACCAGGTACTAACACATATGTATTATATACTGCAGCTAGGGGTGTCGAAAAAGTTGACCTGACCCGAACCCGACCCGAACCTAAAACCGAATAATCATATTCGGGTCGGGTCACTCGGGTCCAAAACCGTATTCGGGTCAATTCGGGTTGACCCGAATTGACCCGAGTTCTAATTAAGCTCGGATTCAGGTTATATATTTTTTACCCTTGACCCGACTTGACCCGAACCGAGTTGACCCGAACCCGACCAACCCGACTAAAATTACACTTTTTACATTGTATTAGTACAAAATTAAGCCACTTTTTACACTTTTTCCTTAAACTCGGGTTGACCCGAACCCGAGTTGACCCGACCCGATTTGACCGGACCCAAATTGGCCCGAACCCGAGTGACCCGAGTTCCAATTAGTCTCGGGTTCGGGTTATATATTTTTTTACCCTTGACCCGACTTGACCCGACCTGAGTTGACCCGAATCCGACTAGGTCAACCCGAATCACACCCCTAACTGCAGTAGATCCCCAAACTAAACTTAAAGGCCTATAAAATGTAGGAGACATGTCCAACATATAATAATGCAGCAGCCCAGGATGTGCAAATAAAATGAATCAAACCTGTCCAATCTATAATAATGCAGCAGTCAAAAAAATTGCAGCAGGAAAATGAATGTTACTGTATCATACTCTTTGAAGGTTCCCATAGCCATTTATCCCAATCTAACACTTCATATTTCTGTGATCTTCTCACCATCCATTCAAAACTTTTGAGTTGAATATCTTGAACGATCTTATTAGTGCTCGAGACCTTATTATCGAACACACGAGCGTTTCTTTCTTTCCAAATGAAATACCTGGAAGTCCAAATAACCGCTTGCCAAACACGAGATAAATTGGTGGGCACATGAACACCTCCATTTGATGAAAATAACTCATCAATCGTGAACGCGTTAACAATGCCCACTTTCCACCAATTGAATATTTTAACCCACACGCTCATCGCTAAGTCACAAGTGACCAAACAATAAGCACACGTTTCCATGATATTGTTGCAACAAGGACAAAGAACCGAATCCAAATCAGTTCCTCTTCTATCAAGCTCCACTCGAACCGGAAGTATCCCTTTTAACGCCCTCCACACGAAGATGTTAACTTTCTTAGGAACTAACCTATTCCAAAGCGTCTCTTGCCCTCCATTTTCCACTTGAAGAATATTTTCCTCCGTCATTTTTTCCAATTCTCTTACCGTGAACTCGCCATGTTGACCAAGCATCCATCTCCATTTATCCCTACAATTAGATTGCACAACGATGTTTTGTACCACACCTATAAGATCATCAAGTTCCCTACTTACCCTACCTCTAATATGTCTACACCAATCCCATTCCCAACACCACACATTATTAACCCATGACCCCTTTTCACATACACTTCCCTCCTTTCTCCTATCTAGATGATAAAGCCTAGTGAATCTATCACATAGTCTCTGATTATCCAACCACCTATCTAGCCAAAACCTAATATCTTTCCCATCTCCTAACACCCCAATACAAGATGATGAAAAATCTATCCCCATTCTATCAATCTCCTCACCAATCCTCACAATATCACTCCACACCCCGCCACCCGATACCCCCTCCCAACGCCCTAACGTCACCCAACCCCCCACTATCACCATGTATGCTTTTAATCACCCTAACCCACAAACTCTCACATTCTGTCCGAAATCTCCACCACCACTTACCTAATAAAGCCAAGTTTTTTGCCCTCAACGCTCCAATATTAAGCCCTCCCTCCCCAAATGAAGCAATAATAGATTCCCACTTAACCCAAGAATATTTTTTGCCCTCCCCGACCCCGCCCCAAAAGAAATTTTTTCTCATTCTCTCAAGACTTTTTATAACACTCAAAGGCAAGCGAAACATCGAGAAACAATACAATGTCAAGCTACCCAATGTCGATTTAACCAATTTTAGGCGTCCACCAAACGACATTGTTTTAGCTTTCCAATCCGCAAGCCTATTTTTGAACTTTTCCACCACAGGACCCCATGCGTTCACCCGTCTCATGTTATCACCAATTGGTAAACCCAAGTACCTAAATGGTAAATCCCATACGCCACACCCCATCCATCTAGCCATAGCCAACATGTCCTCATCATTGACTCCAATACCGTAGATCTTTCTCTTTTTATAGTTTACCTTGAGGCCCGACACCTCTTCGAAGCATTTTAGGATGCACATAAGAGATTTTGCATTGTCTTTATTCCACTCCCCAAAAAATATGGTATCGTCCGCATATTGTAAATGGAAAACCATGACATTATTTGCTCCTACAACAACGCCTCTAAATATTCCTTTCTCCACCGCTTCGGTAACAATCGCGTTTAGGCCTTCTGTCGCCAAAAGGAATAGAAATGGTCATAGAGGATCACCTTGTCTCACTCCTCTCTCTATGCCAAATTCCATCGATGGAGATCCGTTCACCAATAGGGACGTAGACGCTGATTCGAGACAAATCTTTACCCATTTACACCATTTTTCTCCGAAGCCCATTCTTTTTAATATATCAGTTAAAAATCTCCAATTAATGCTATCATACGCCTTCTCAAAATCAACTTTGAATATTAAGCCTTTCTTTTTCTTTTTCTTCAGAAACTCAATTGTTTCATTTGCTATAAGAACACCATCGAGAATATATATTCCTTTTATGAACGCGTTTTGAACTTCCCCTACAACGTTCCCCACAACTCTTTAAACCCTCTCCGCTAACATTTTAGATATGATCTTGTAATAGCACCCAATGAGACTAATAGGACGAAAATCCCCAAGCCCAATCGGGTCCGCCACCTTAGGAATAAGGGTGATGAAAGAAGCGTTACACCCCCTTGAGATATCCATAATATCCCAAAACCAACCAATCTGTAACGTGACAAATCACGACACTCCCAATCCGAGAAGATCCTCGACGCATCTCCATGCCTAGTTTAATCTAGACTTATACACTTAAGAATATCTAAGATATTCTAGCTAAAATATCTTAGAATTATCTAGAATAAGCTAGATATTATCTCAAGTACTTATTAGAGAATAATCTAGAAATAAGCTAGATAAGTAGGAATCTAGAATAAGCTAGATATCCTAGACATTATGGAACTTTCTAGAAACTTACTAGCCCTTATTATAAATAAGGCTAGCCATTCTCATTTGTAATCACCCAACTTGTACCAAATCTTTCAAGCATAATACAGTAAGTATTCTCGAGAAAAGCTGCAAGTGTTCATATATAATTTCTTCCACGTCTTTTGGCTTACTTAGACGCTGAAATCGAATCGTCAAGTGCCACACGGACATTGAAAATTTAGTTCCGTGACAGGTGGTATCAGAGCAAAGGTTACAAACCTAGGTATACACCATTGGAAGGAACACGATGGCAGAATCAGTCCTAGAAAAGAACCTCAGGGATGGTGTTGAAACACCAAACGAGGAAGAAACTCAGGGGCGTAAAACTGAAAGGAAGAATGATGTCGCAAAAAGGGACAAAAATAGAAGCAAGTCTCGACCTCCTAAGACTCTCCAAGGTGAAGAAGCTTCAAGCGGTTGCCTTGAAAATCGTGTTACAGTTTTAGAAAGCTATGTTATTGAGATGAGGGAGCAGATGGACTCACTTCATGAAGCCGTCAAGATGATGACCCAAGAGAATGTTGAAGTAATCAATGTGGCAAAAGCCTTAGTTCAAAATCTTGGCCTAGATTTCAAGAAAGAGATCGAAAAGATGTCTCAAGATCTATTAAGCGCTAGAAAATTTGTGGAAGACGAGATCTTCACAATGCACGAGATGATAGATAGTGCGATTAAGGAATGCAAAATTAATCAGCATACTAACGGGAGTACTAGTAGTAGCCAAGGTACGCCTTCTTACCGTTAAAGGTCCCAAAAACAAATATGTATAATGGTACTCGAAATGCTACTCTAGTAGAAAACTTCTTGTTTGGTCTTGAACAATATTTCGAAGCGATGGGAGTATTAGACGATGCTTCTAGAATCAGCAATGCACCCGCCTTCTTGCACGAAGCTGCCCAACTATGGTGGAGAAGAAAACACCATGAACGAGAAAAAGGAATATGCATCCTCAACACTTAGGATCAGTTTAAGACAGAGTTGCGGAAACAATTTGTCCCCCATAATGCTGATACTGAAGCCAAGGCTAAGTTGAGGTGGCTTCGTCACACGAGTACGATTGCCGATTACATAAAAGAGTTTACCACGATTTTGTTGGAAATTGTGGATGTACCAGATCAAGACGCCCTATTCTTCTTCAAAGACGGATTAAAAGAATGGGCACGAATCGAGATTGATAGAAGGAACGTGAAAACTTTGGATGAGACCATCACAGCAGCATAATCGATTGTGGACTACTCCAACCGACTAAGGAGACCAGTAGCGGAAGATGTTGGCAGAGAAAGAGTCTCGCCCAAGAGACGTGATGAGCGAAGGGACGAGAGCCCAAAGTTTGAAAGGCCGTTTCAAAAGAAGGATATGTCCAAACCCCCTTCGAAGCCATGCTTTATTTGCGACGGATCTCAATGGACAAGAGATTGTCGAGGTCGAAAAGCCATCAACGTCTTGGTTGCTGAGATGGGTGTTGGGAATAAATCTATGCTTACTTGTTTCCCCTGCTAGTTGATTATTCATGCCCCTGCTAGAGTAAGTTCCCCCTGCTAAATAACAAAGGCAGGGGGATCCGTTCCCCTGCTGGAGTCAAAGGCCCTGCCGTCAAGATAAACATGGAATAGATCTTTACGCGTTTCAGTTATTATTCCTTAATACTTTCCATAGTTTGTTAGTAGTGATCTTGTACGTGGGTCCTTGTATCTATAAAAGGACTCACTAGGTTAGCATGCAATGTGTGTCTTTCTCATTTCGTTTTTCATTATTATTACTTTAAGGTTTTGTAAACCCTAATACCACTTTGGGTATTCGTATATCTTTGATATATTAAAGTTCAACGTTTGAATCTTATTTGTTCTTGTGCTAAACATTACATTCCGCATCTTGTTTAGTTACTTTGCTTTGCAAAGTTTCTCTAGTGTTAGATTGAATTCTTTCTCTCTATCACAACCCTTAAACAAGCTATTAAGGTTTAAGATCTGACTTTGGGATCAACAAGTGGTATCAGAGCTTGTTGAGAAACTTTGTCTAAATCAAGAACAAAATCCTCATAGCAAACATGTCTTCAGATTCATCCACAAACAGCAACAACCACAATACCCTCAAGCTACCCATGTTGGATCCTGAAAACTTTGAATTATGGGAATTCAGAATCCAACAATACCTGAAAATGGAACACTATGTTCTCTGGGAGATCATAGAGTTTGGTGATCAATTCAACAAAATGGTGGCAGTTGAAGAAGGCAAGGATGAAGGTGAAAGTTCCAAAGGTAAGGACAAGAAGAAATCTGCTGCTCTATGTGATAAGGAAATACTGGCTAGAAGGCATGATGTCAGGGCTCATAGCTCATTGCTGATGGCCCTACCTGATAGACATCAACTCAGATTCAGGAAATACAAGACAGCTAAGGAACTATGGGAAGCCATAGGCACAACCTTTGGAGGAAATGAAGCCACAAAGAAGAAGAAGAAGAATCAAATGCTGGATGATTTTGCTTCTTTCAAAGCAATAGGTGATGAATCAATTGGAGCTATTTACAATAGGCTTCAAGACATGGTGGCCCACTTGGAATTCTTTGATATTGAGGTGTCAAGAGAGCAGGTGAATACCAGGTTTCTTAACAGCCTCCAGAAAGAATGGTTTGTCTATAAGGCAATCTGGCAGAATAAGGATGACTTGGACAACAAGAACATTGATGATATATACAATAACTTAAAAGTTTTTGAACCTATTGTCAATGAAATGAAGTCAAAAGGGACAATTCCCACCAACTCAAGTGGAATCGTTGATTACCCTGCTAACATGGCATTCATATCACAAAGCAGTGGAATCTCCAAGAACAGTGGAATAGAAGTAGCCCCTGCTACTTATTCCCTTGCTACCAGGTCTGGACCTTCCTATGATGAAGAAAGACCAGCCACATTCAGCCTTGATACTGCATGTGCCTTTATAGCATCTCAAGGGCCACAAGGATCTATAGTGTTACATGAAGATCTGAATCAAATCAGTAAGCAAGCACTAGAAGAATTGGATATCAAGTGGAATATGGCTTTGCTCAGCATGAGGGCAAACAGGTTCCACAAGAAGTATGGGAAGAAGATCACAATTAACCCATCTGATGTGGCTGGGTTTGATAAAGCAAAAGTTGAATGCTACAATTGTGGCAAGAAGGGTCATTTTGCCAGGGAATGCAGAGGACCTAAGTCTGGAAATAGCCATAGAAAGGATGAGGATTCTGGTGCTAAAGCCATGGTAGCTATGCAGGGGATAAATGGAGCTAATGGATGGGACTGGAGTGCTATGACAGAAAGTGTGGAAAGAAATCAAGCTTTGATGGCTGAGGAAAAGGAAGAAGACTTTGCACTTATGGCCATGTCAAGTTCCAGCTCTGACAATGAGGTATATGATGACTCATACTGTACTAAAGCTTGTAGGAAAAATACTGAATCTTTAAATGATCAAATCAGAAAGGTAAAAGCTGACTATATCAATTGTGATAATGATCTTGATAACTACAAACGTGCCTTAGAACAACTAGAGTCCACCATAAGAGAGTATAGGCAAAGAGAAAGTGAGTATAGGGATCACATTGTGATTCTAGAAAGAGATGCCAAGGAGAATAACCAATCTATAAATGTTTTAACTGCTGAACTTGAAATTTTCAAAGCTAACCAAAAGATAGATGAGGAAACTGTTGAAAAATTTGGAAAAGCTTCAAAAGATTTAACCAAGGCATTTGAAATTGGTCAATCTCCTAAGGACAAAACAGGGTTTGGAATTAAGAACATGAATGCTACTATACCTCCACCCCCTGCTAACATCCATGCTCCCTATCCTAGAAAAGACTTGTCATGGACTGGTCTTCCTTGTTTTGAAAAACAGGATGACATTGAGTTTGACTTGAGTGCTTATATACCTAATAACCTTGATACAGAAGAGTCTCTAGTTAAAACTAGTGTCATTAGGGATGTTAAACAGGAACAGGTTGGTTTAAAGCAAATTGACAACCTTGTTAGATTTTCAAAAGAAGGAACCTCTAGCAGCAATCCAAACTCTAAGAGCATCTCTTCCAAATCTAAGGCTAGGCCACAGTCTCCTAAACCTACTATTAAATATGCTGGTATGTATAGGAATGTCAGAGGTAATCAAAGAAATTGGAATGACCAAAAGTCTCATCAATTAGGAAAAGACTTTGTGATCAATACCAAGCCCTGCTTCACATGTGGCAGTTTTGAACACACTTATCAAGAGTGTAAGGCACCAATGGAGATGGTGGCTGCAAATCCCTTAAAGGATATGCAACCTAGAGCCATTCTTCTAAATACAGGGGCAAAATCCTTTTCCCCTGCCAAGTATGTTGCCCCTGCCTTAAGAAATAGAGTAACTAAGAAATATGTTGCTCCAGCCCTTAGAAAGGAAAATGATGTTCACCCAAAGCCCAACACTTCTGTGACCACCCCAACACCTTACACTGCATATAGATCTGGCCCTAGACCTTACCAACACATGAACAGAGGCCAAAACAAAAGGTGGGTTCCCTCTGCTAAGCATAAGGATTCCCCTGCTAAAACTGGGGTATCCCCTGTTAGAAAAGGTGTACCTTCTAGGAACATGGGAAGGTGGGGAAAAGCTGTGAAAGCCTCAGCTCGTTGGGTTTGGGCACCCAAAAGGGGTACTCAATCTAATGGTGTATCTCTAGTTTTCGATAAGCTATCCTACATTGATACACGAGGTAGATCCAAGTCTGTAATGGCTTGGGTCCCCAAGAAAAACTAATTTGTTTTTCCTTTTGCAGGTGACAAAGAAGACAAGGGATGATAGAGCATACTGGGATAGTGGATGCTCAAGAAGTATGACTGGACACAAAGCTTACTTGTCTAACTTTGTACCCCTGCATGACAATGATGGTGTTTCTTTTGGAGATGGACATGGAAATATAATAGGAAAAGGAACTATTGTCACAAATGGGATGACTTTTGACAATGTGTACTTGGTGAAAGAACTCAAGTATAATCTCTTCAGTGTGTCACAGATGACTGATAACAAGAATTTTGTCTTGTTTACTGACACTGAATGCTTGGTATTAGGAAAGGATTTTGTCTTGCCACAAGATACTCCAATTGTTCTCAGAACACCAAGACAGAAGAACATGTACACAATTGATCTCAAGGACATATCTCTCCAAGACAATGAAACATGTTTCATTGCCAAAGCTTCAGCAGATGAATGTAAGAAATGGCATAGAAGACTTGGTCATCTTAATTTCAAGAACATGAACAAACTAGTAAAGCATAATCTGGTTCATGGTCTTCCTTCCAAGTCTTTTGCCACTGAACATACTTGTGCAGCATGTCTGAAAGGGAAGCAACACAGAGCATCCTGCAAGTCAAAAACAAGTATGTCCACCACCAAGCCATTGGAACTACTGCATATGGATCTTTTTGGTCCTACTTCTGTGGCAAGTATAATGAAGAAATGGTACTGCTTAGTGATTACTGATGATTTTTCAAGATTTACATGGACATTCTTTCTATTTGAAAAGAGTGACACTGCTGATGTACTCATTGGGTTCATCAATCAAATTGAACTGTCAAAAAGCATGAAGGTAGTTACCATAAGATCAGACAATGGTGGTGAGTTGAGAAATCAGAAGCTGGATTCGTTCTGCATAAACAAAGGCATCAAAAGGCAATTTAGCATTGCTAGAACACCTCAACAGAATGGAGTGGCAGAAAGAAGGAATAGGACACTCATTGAAGCTGCAAGAACTATGCTGTCTGATTCCAAACTTCCAGTTATCTTTTGGGCTGAAGCTGTATCCACTGCTTGCTATGTGCAAAACAGGGCCTTGGTTGTCAAGACACACAACAAGACCCCTTATCAGCAGTTTAATGGAAGACCTCCCTTAATTGACTTTTTTTAGACCTTTTGGGTGTCATGTTATCATCTTGAACACCATTGACAATCTTGGTAAGTTTAGTGAAAAGGGTGATGATGGATACTTTGTGGGTTATTCCTTAAACAGCAAGGGATATAGGGTCTTCAACAAGAAGACAAGCAAAATCACAGAAAATCTTCATGTGAACTTTCTTGAAGACAAACCTGAAGATGTTCAAACAGGCCCTGACTGGTTCTTTGATATAGATGTACTTTCCAAGTCCATGAATTATGTACCTGTTGTCTTGCAGAACACAAACATTTCAGGTACTCAAGAAACAATTGATGCTGAGAAGTCACCTTTGAGGTACATGAATGTACCCTCATTGTTTCCTAGTGAAGCTGATAAACAAGAAGATAATTCTGCTTCAGGAAAAGAACAGCCAATCTCATCCCCTGCTATAACTGAAGGCAGTGGAATGGCTGAAAGCAGTGGAATCCTGGATTCCCCTGCTAGAGGAATTGATTCCTCTCTCACAAAGGATCATGATGCTAATGAGACTTCTGCTGCAGAAAGAGAATCCCCACTTATCTCATCATCTACACCCATAAATGATGGTCCTATCATATCCAGCAGTGGAAGCAGAATCATCAGGAGTGGAGGCCCTAGTTATTCAGAGCTTCATTCTGCTCACAAGCACCCATCTTTAGGTCATGCTGTCTCATTTGGAAGTTCCTTTGAGGACTTCTTTCCTAATCAAAATAGCCCCATCAATTCTGATTTGGAAGAAGATGAAACAGAAGTCATCATGCAGCCTACCTATAGAGTCAATAAGGATCATCCTATCTCTCAGATCATTGGTGATCCTGAAGCTCCCAGACATACAAGGTACACAGCAAAGGAGCACAGCTTCATTGCTAACATCACCATGAAGTTCAATCATGACAACATGCAATGTTGTCTGTTTACTGCATTTTTGTCACAAGAAGAGCCAAAGAAGATTTTTCAGGCTTTAAATGACCCAAGCTGGGTTGAGGCTATGCAAGAGGAGCTCTTACAATTTGACATACAAGAGGTTTGGATTCTGGTTGATTGTCCCAAATGGGCAAGGCCTATTGGGACCAAGTGGGTACTCAGGAACAAAAAGGATGAAAGGGGAATAGTTGTCAGGAACAAGGTAAGGTTAGTAGCACAAGGGTATACTCAGGAAGAAGGGATTGATTATGAAGAGGTGTTTGCTCCAGTAGCAAGGATTGAAGCTATTAGATTATTCCTTGCTTATGCCTCATTCATGGACTTCACTGTTTTCCAGATGGATGTGAAAAGTGCCTTCTTATATGGAACCATTGATGAAGAAGTCTATGTCATGCAACCACCAGGGTTTGAAGATCCAGAACATCCTGACAAAGTATACAAAGTGAAAAAGGCCATGTATGGCCTTCACCAAGCTCCCAGAGCCTGGTATGGTACTCTTTCCAAATATCTCCTAGACAATGGATTCAGCAGGGGGAAGATTGATCAGACCTTGTTTACTAAGAAACAAAAGGGTGACCTTCTGCTAGTACAAGTCTATGTGGATGACATCATTTTTGGATCAACTAACTCCATGCTTAGCAAAGAGTTTGCCAAATTGATGAAGGATAAATTTCAAATGAGTGCTATGGGAGAACTAAACTTCTTCTTGGGGTTACAAGTTCAGCAGCAGAAAGATAGGATATTTATCTCACAAGACAAATATGTAGCTGAGATTGTAAAGAAGTTTGGCATGTCTGATGGGAAGAAGGTGTCCACTCCCATGGACAAGGATCATCCATGGGGCAAGGATGGTCCTGGAAAGCTTATAGATGTCAGGAATTACAGGTCTATGATTGGGTCTCTTATGTATCTCACTGCTTCAAGACCTGACATCATGTTTGCAGTCTGCTTATGTGCAAGATACCAGGTGTCACCAACAGAGTGTCACTTATTTGCTGTTAAAAGGATTTTTAGGTATCTAAAATGTCATCCCACCTTAGGACTCTGGTATCCAAAGGAGTCACCATTTGAGCTGAGCTTATTCAGATAGTGATTATGCTGGTGACAACAATGATAGGAAGTCTACAACAGGGGGATGCCAATTTTTGGGAAGCAGGCTTATATCTTGGCAATGTAAGAAGCAGACTATCATGGCAACATCCACAACTGAAGCTGAGTATGTAGCAGCTGCTGCATGCTGTGGTCAAGTTCTTTGGGTGCAAAATCAATTGCTTGATTATGGGTACAACTTTCTTAAAACCAAGATATTTATTGACAACAACAACACTATTTGCATCATAAAGAACCCTGTTTTTCATAGCAAAACCAAACACATTGAAATTAGACATCACTTTATCAGAGATTGTTTTGAAAAAGGACTGATTGTCCCTGAGAAAATTGATACAGAACTTAATGTTTCTGATCTTTTAACAAAAGCTTTTGAGGTAGGGAGGTTTCAGTATCTGGTTGCAGGTATTGGAATGGTTACTCCTTAAAATCTGATGTCTATTTTTGTCATGTGTAATCAGGGTTACTTCACTGCTGTTGTTGTATAATTGTTAGTCAATTTTACCATTCCTTTCATTCCACTGCTTTTTAACACTGATTCCCCTGCTTGGGGTTCATTCCCCTGCCAAGAGGATTTTCCTCTTAGCAGGGTGTGTTCTTTTTACAAAAGTGGTTTTATGTGGTTTTAGACTAACAATGCAGAGGTTCATATGGTGCATACTATTCTCCTTGGTGGATCAGGTATATACTCTATGTTTCAGGGGAGGTTAGGTCAAACCTTTAGGATTTAGGGTATTCTTAGGATACTCATATATGATTCTAGATCATATCCATTGGTGAGTGGGGGTTCAGGGTAATGATGACTTGCTGCACAACTTGTCTGAACTCTGAAACCTTGAGGCACTGTAGTGTGTGTTTACATTTCTTTATTCAAGCAGCTTGCTGTTCAAATACAGATGTGTGGCACACATTGCCAAGACTAACTGACCATAGGTAAAGGACAAGGTTGGGACGGTGACTGGGGTATGCATGATTTCTTGGGATTACCTGGTGTAGGGGGACTTATGTATTAACTTTTTGTATTGGGACCATTGCTGAATAGAGGACTCTTGAGATTCTATGCATCTATCTTGTGTATACAAGTGTGTGCATTAGAGCAGAGCTAGTTAGCATTAGTCCTTCCATGACTAGTTTAATACCTCTAGGAAAGTTTCCCCTGCTTTTATCTTTTATTCCCCTGCCTTCACAACATTCCCCTGTTTGACTATTGACCGACAATACCGTTACCCTGTTCATAGCCGTTGGGCCTGCTAGCTTAAATTTTGGTTAGGGAATATTTTATTCTTTTTAAAAGATATTTAGGGCGCTTTCTTAGCTGATTGGTAATCTTTTCCTTTTATTTCAAATATATTAATTTTTTATCAAGATTTATTCCTGATATTTTTGCAATTTGAAAATTTTGGTCCAATCACAGCCCTTCAATTTGTCTATATAAACTTAATTCCCTTTACCAGCATGTCCACAAATCTCTCTCGACCTAATCCCACTTACCTCCCATCTCTATAAACCTCTAAACTATTTTCCAAATTCATCATGACCCTTAAAATTGCTCCTAATCATAACCAAATTGCTTTGCTTCATGATGAACCAGTCGAGTTTGCTGAGGCTGTGGCCTTTCTAAAGTCCTCGTACTTCAAAGTGGCCCTTCTCATCAATCCTCGCATTTATACCTCACACATTCAACAGTTCTGGTCTAAAGCCATGACCAAAACAGTGAATGGAGAGGTCATAATTCAAAGCACAGTTGATGGTCATTCCAAGGTAATCACACTTGCCTCCATCAGGGAGAATCTTCTCCTTGATGATGAGGATGGAATAACCAACTTTTCCGAGGCTGAAATTTTTGAAGGTCTTGATAAATTGGGGTATAAACTTTCTGAAAATCAAAAATTAAAGTTTGCTAAAGGCCAGTTTGCTCCTCATTGGAAATTTTTGATTCATACTATTATGCAATGTTTGTCACCCAAAACCACTGCTTTTAATGAGGTTGGTAGTGAGATAGCTTCTGCCCTGATCTGCTTTGCAACAGGAAGGAAGTATTGTTTTTCTCAAATGATTTTTAAAGGCATGGTTAAAAATGTTTCAAGCACCTCAAAGTTTTGTATGTATCCGAGGTTTATAGAAGTTTTGCTGAATATGAGTGATCATGGTCCCATTACACACATAAACTATTTTTCAGCAACCAAACACACAACCAAACTTTTCACCACATTACTTGCACCATCACCTTTGTTTTCTGGCAGAAACATTCCATTTACTTCAATAATGCTAGACAAAATCAGACGGGAAGAAGCCAAACATCAAACAGCCATAAATCAACCTGCTGAATCCCCTGCCAGGAACCTACCACCTGCTGATCCACAACAAGAAAGGCGTTCAAAATCCAGGTTTGCCAGGTCTCCCTTGCCTGGTGAATCTTCACAAGCAGCAGAAAGGAGAGTCTCCAAAAGTTTGGAGCAACCTGGGGGTTTGGCTGCCACTACTGTCTCATTCTCAAGGGGTGAGCAGGATAGTGACACCATCAATAAGTCCTCTCCCCCACTCCATGATATCCAACAAGGGGAGAAATTCCCTTCTAGGATTGAGAGCAGTATGAAACCTTTGACAAATTTGGAATTGACGAATATGTGCATGAGCCTGAAAAGGCAGAATGCACAACTTGTACAAGATGTCAAAAAGCAAGGTCTGGTTATCTCTCATTTGGAAACCAGACTTGCTACTCTTGAGGGGAGGAGAAAGCCCAGACTAATTCTTTCCACAGATGAGGATGCTTCCAAAGGGGAGGAAATTCCACACATGGAAGCGTCTACTGAGTATTATTCATATCCTGGAGGAGAACATGAAAAGATACCAATTGCTCAGAAAGGGATGGAGAGAGAAAGTGCTGATAAGGGAAGTGACAAGGGGAGTGCAACCAAAGATATTGCTCAAACATTGCTCACCATGGGCAATCAAGAAGAAGCCCCTGCTTCAAAAGTTTCCCCTGCCATTGCTGATCCCACTGCTGTAAGTTTATCCCCTGCTAAGAACATTACTCAAACATTTGTTAGGAAGAACAGAAAGCAACCAGCTCAGAAGGGGATAACAATCAAAGAACCTGCATCTAAAGCAAAACCAGCACCAGCAGTGGATCCAAAAGACAAAGGAAAAGGAATCATGGTGCAACAGCCCAAGAGAAAATACAAGCATCTGACTCCTGAACAGCAGAAGATCCAAGAAGCACATGATGCACAAGTAGCTCTCAGGCTACAACAAGAGAAAATGGATATGCAGGATCAAAGGATGGAGAAGATGAGGCACAAAGATATGCTAAAACAGGTTGAGATTATGCATAGGGAACTAGATGACAGGGTACCTCATGTTGAAGAATTTCTTAATCAATGGGAGAAGGAGTTGAAAAATGCTCCTTTGGAAGACAGGTATGAGTTGACTTGCCTTGTTTACAAATATCAAACTGAATATCTGGAAAGAAGGGCAATGCAAATTCAGAGTGAGAAGTATAGAACGTCAGAGAAAGGGCAACTTGATTACTACAAAGTTCTGCTTAAAAGGCATAGAAAGTGGAAGGATGGTGACTTCGGAGATATGAGCTTTGAAGCCATAAAGAGAGCAGTCAGACCAGTTCTAAAGTTGTATGATGTGGAGGATTGGATGACTATCAACACTCCTGAGGAAGCTGAGTATCTTAGGAGACAAAGTGAAGTACTACAGAAAGCTAGAGCAACAAAGAAAAGAAAAGCTGGAGATACTACACAAGCAGGTGCATCATCCCCAGCAGGGGAATCACACCAAGCAGGAAAATGATGAAATCTCACCTAGTGAACTTGGAAAGAAGTTTGCTATTATAGAGTATGCTGTTTATGAACACAAAGGGAGAACTTGGTGGAAGCTTACAAGGGCTGACAATACAGCACAGACATTTCTAAGCCTAGATGTCATGTTTCAAATTTTGGATAGTGAAGACTTAGAAGATCTGTGGAAATTATTGAAGAAAACGTTTGCTGCAAAACCTCCTACCATGGATGGTGTAGAGAAGGATTGGGTAATCTGGGAGTGCATGCATAGAATGTATGAACATGAATTATTTGATCCTCTATTTGATGCAGTGAATAAAGGAGATTTGGTGTATTGGAAGCTATTTACAAATTCTGGGGTTTATGAGGTAGTAATGGAAGGTGTGAGTGTTTATCTACTCAATCATAGGTATTATCCTTTCTCTCAGGAAACCTTGAAGAAGTTAGCACAGGCTAAGTTAATTGTTGATGCCAAAATGCCTGTTGCTTATGATCTGGTGAGAATGGTTCATAGTCAGATTTGGCCAGAGAGTTTGTAAGCATCCTCATCAACTAGCATTTATTCAGAAACTTGTCTTTTAGGGGAAAGCACAAGTTTAGGGGAGGATTGTTGGGAATAAATCTATGCTTACTTGTTTCCCCTGCTAGTTGATTATTCATGCCCCTGCTAGAGTAAGTTCCCCCTGCTAAATAACAAAGGCAGGGGGATCCGTTCCCCTGCTGGAGTCAAAGGCCCTGCCGTCAAGATAAACATGGAATAGATCTTTACGCGTTTCAGTTATTATTCCTTAATACTTTCCATATTTTGTTAGTAGTGATCTTGTACGCGGGTCCTTGTATCTATAAAAGGACTCACTAGGTTAGCATGCAATGTGTGTCTTTCTCATTTCGTTTTTCATTATTATTACTTTAAGGTTTTGTAAACCCTAATACCACTTTGGGTATTCGTATATCTTTGATATATTAAAGTTCAACGTTTGAATCTTATTTGTTCTTGTGCTAAACATTACATTCCGCATCTTGTTTAGTTACTTTGCTTTGCAAAGTTTCTCTAGTGTTAGATTGAATTCTTTCTCTCTATCACAACCCTTAAACAAGCTATTAAGGTTTAAGATCTGACTTTGGGATCAACAATGGGTGCGAGAGAAGATTCGCAAGGCGAAGAATTGGGGTCCACTAAACGTCTTGGAATGATTAGAGAAGTTCTAACTCGATCAAAGACTAAAGATCAAGGTTTGCTTTTCACCTAGATGATGGTGAATGACAAAAAGACGATGGGACTAATTGACACGGGAGCTACCCATAACTTCCTAGACGCCAAGGAAGCCGAACGACTAGGGGTAAAATACACTTCAGAAGAAGGGAAAATCAAAACCGTAAACTCGGAGCCAAAACAAATCCTTGGGACGGCTAAGGTAAAGGTTTGTATCGATAAGTGGACTAATGAGCTAACCTTTACAGTTGTGCCAACCGATGACTACAAGTTGATCTTAGGCATGGATTTCTTTGAAAGAGCCCGAGCTTTTCCTATGCCCCCACAAGGACGTTGGTCATCCATGACAATGGAGTGTCCCAAGTCACAACCTTTAAGAGGCGGAGCAAAATACAACCCTTACTATCGGCAACACAACTTAAAGAGACCGCTAATGAAAGAGGGTGCTTTTTGGCAACCGTAAGAGGATCCCTTGACAACAAAAAAACTCATTTTAGATCCCCACGCGTATTTCAGAAAAAGAAAGAATGGCATAAAGAAGAAAAAGACACAAGAGCGTACTTGAACAACGGGGAAAAACAGGTAAAGAAATGGCCAGGTACGATGCGAAGGATACTCAATTACAAAGAATACTCGACCAAGTGGAAAGGACTTGTCAAGGAGAAGTCAGGCTAGAAACAAAAAGATTTTTCATGGCAATTTCAAGATCAGATTCGTTGGTACGAAGACAAGAAGCACGACAGAGGACGTCGTGAAATTAAGTGGGGGAGGATGTAATGGGACAAATCACGACACTCCCAATCCGAGAAGATCCTCGACGCATCTCCATGCCTAGTTTAATCTAGACTTATACACTTAAGAATATCTTAGATATTCTAGCTAAAATATCTTAGAATTATCTAGAATTAGCTAGATATTATCTCAAGTACTTAGTAGAGAATAATCTAGAAATAAGCTAGATAAGTAGGAATTTAGAATAAGCTAGATATCCTAGACATTATGGAACTTTTCTACTAGCCCTTATTATAAATAAGGCTAGCCATTCTCATTTGTAATCGCCCAACTTGTACCAAATCTTTCAAGCATAATACAGTAAGTATTCTCGAGAAAAGCTGCAAGTGTTCATATATAATTTCGTCCACGTCTTTTGGCTTACTTAGACGCTGAAATCGAAATCGTCAAGTGCCACACGGACATTGAAAATTTAGTCCCGTGACAAATCGCTCTTAATAAATCCGGCTTAATGAGCTCCCAAGCTTTTTTAATGAACTTGAAATTAAAACCGTCAGGCCCTGGTGCTTTATCCCCACCGCACCCACATACGGCTTCCCATACTTCTTTTTCATTGAAACTCATTTCCAAATTTTGTGCTTCCTCCGTCGATATTTTCTTAATCTTGTTATAACAGAATATCGGTCGTGTTACCCCCTATCAGAAAATAGATCGCTGTAATGTGCAGCCATCTCTTCTTTTATTACCTTTGGTTCTTCGCACAATACCCCGTTCACCATATGGCCTCTTAAATTACACTTACTATTCCTCCTCTTAACGAATGAGTGGAAGAATTTATAATTTTCGTCCCCTTCAACGTCCCACCTAATTTTAGCTTTTTGCCGAATCATATTACCGTATTCTCATTCTTTATCCTCCCATTGTTTTCTCGCCTCCATCCACGATCCTCTCTTGTTTTCACTTAATATTCTCATTTCCGCCTCTAATTCCCATTTCATAGCTTCATTTCTTAAGTACTCAATTTTCTCTTTTTGACCGCCAAATCTATCTTTACTCCAAACCCTAAGAGTTGTCTTAACGTTCTTTAACCTATCTCGGAATATGCAGTTCGGTCGACCGCTTCTTACTTCTTTCTTTCACGCTTCCTCCACTACACACATGAAATCAGGTTCATCCATCCACACATTAAATATACGAAATGGCTTCGGACCGAAATCCAATTCCACATCCTTAATCACAATAGGACAATGATCTGATAACTTTCTGTCTAAAGCAATTACAGAAAGGTTATCCCAAAGAACATTAAACTTATCATTTAGCAGGAAACGATCTAATTTGCTAAACTTCAATCCATCATCGCTATTCCTAGTGAATTTCCTCCCCCCCATTGGGATCTCGATTAGCCTCATATGATTAATGAAGTCGGTAAACTTTATCATTTCCATAGTATTAACCTGGGAGTTAAGTCTATCTTCATTTCTCCTGACCACCTTTAAATCCCCAAAGATACACCATGCTCCATTCCATTTATTCCATAAATCGATAATCCTTTCCCATAGAGATGTTTTTTGTCTACTCACGTGCGACCCGTAGATACACACAAAAAACACATCCTCATTCTTCCCTTTCTAAGACCCCTTAACTGCAATAGTCTCCAATCACCTCTTTACACATAAAGACTCTCGTATCCCACATTACTAATATACCCCCTGAATTCCCATTTGCAGGCAATTGTGAATAACCGTAACCTTGCCCACCCCATATGTCCTCAATCCACATATCGTCTACTATACCACATTTAGTTTCTTGAAGACCGATAATATCAGGCCGCTCGTCCCTAATGATCGATCTAATCCAACCTTTTTTACCACTATCCCCCATTCCCCTCACATTAACAGATATCATCTTCATGTTAATAATACAAATACAACGAAGAATCGTAATACAACAATTAGGTCTGCTTAACGTCATCTCCGCCCGCCTCATTCCCACCCATATCATGATTTGTCACATTCCTTTCTTTTTCGGCTAATACCCAGGAGACACCAATCAGTTCACCGATTTCCTTGACTTGTTCTATGCTCACTTTACATCTACTACTATCTACTTCTCCCTCCTTACAATTCACAAAACGAAATACTTCATTGTTCTCGCATTCCACATCATAATATTCTTTATATGCATATGAGACCACTTTTTTGTTTTCACATAACCCTTCCGCGCCCGTTTTTCTTGCCAGTTCAATTTCTTTCTTGATACTCCTTCGTACTATTATCTTTTTACTCTTAGTGTTCAAGCCATTCGTTTTTCCTTGATTAAAGTTCATGTCGACCTCATCCCCTTCGAACATCTTCTCACAACAAGCCTTTCTCTTTTTTCGCATCCTATCTCCGTCGCTCCCCGTCGAACTAGAAGGCGAAACCTCTATTTTATCTCTTCTACTACCCAAATTATCTTGCTCCAGCACATCGTTCCTCACTTCGTCTACGTTGTTCCTATTCTGTATAATAATTCCTCCATTTATGCCACTGATGTTGTTAATCTTATTTGGGCTACTTGCATTATAATCTAAAGGCCCACCTGATTTGTTTACATTATTATAAGGCCCATTTAATTTAACCCCATGTGGTTCCTCATCCGGCCCAGAACCCTCACCGTAAATATCAAAACCATTATTGTTTGTCTCATTATTAGAGGTGCAAACAAACCGAATAAAATCGGATTCAGATTTATAAAATCCAGATTTGATAAAAGCGGATTTTCAAAAATCCGGATTCGGATCGGATCGGATTTTCTGGAATCAGTTTTTCGGATAAAAATGTTCGTATCGGATTTTTTTCGGTTAAAAATTTTCGTTATCGGTTTTTATCGGGGTTTTTTCGGGTCGGTTTTTTCGATTAAAAATGTTTGGATCGAGTTTTTCGGTTAAAAATGTTCGTATCGGTTTTTTTGGATCGATTTACAAACATTAAAAAAATACCACAAATGTAATTTTCTAATTCTAAACAAAAAATAAATGAACTAATTACAAGTTATTAAAGGATTCATAAGAATAATCATTAAATTGCCGGAAAAATCATATAAATTGACTAGTTTACATCATCATCATCCATGGGTACCATTGGCAAAAATATTGAATAACAACCCAATATACAAAATTTCAAGAATGATTTAGTTGCATAAATTTCAAATAATACGAAAAAATGTTCTGCCTAAATTTCAAATAATAAATTTCATAAATTTCAAAGAATGTTCAAAACAAACACATTTTTCAGTATATATTATCTGTTGTAAGGTTTTGAGTGATCAGTGGTTAAAGTTTATGCAGATAGTTAATGGGGACCCACACCCTGAATCACCCAAATAAATTCCCTACCAAACCACTAAAAAACAAACAAATAATAAAGCCCGGACCAATTCACGTAAACAAGCACCTTTCCGCTAGTTCCCCAACAATAATAAACCGGCTACTTTGACTATGTACAAAAACCGGTTAAATCTGGGTTTTTTGAAAACCGGATAAATCCAGTAATTTATCCGATTTTCCTAAAATCGTAAAATCCGATCTAGCCGGTTCGGATAGAAAAAACCGGATCGGATAACTAGAAAACCAGATTTTGAAAAAACCGGTTTGGATTTTTGGACCGGATTTTCAAAAATCCGATTTTCATTTGCACCTATACTCATTATTATCTTCCATACGTGTGCTAATATTGTACAATGTCGGTTTACCTTTATTCGGCTCCAGGTCTATGGGTGTGTTTGGTTACACTAGCAATTAGCACTAGCAGTTAGCAGGAGCAGTAATAGTTAGCAGTAGCAGTAAGTAGTAGCAGTTAGCAGTAACATATAGTTTATAAAAGTGTTTGGTAGATTAGCAGTAGCTGTAATTTAAATGTGTGAAAACACATAAAATGACAAAATTATATAAATAGGATACTCTTTAAAATTAAATATTTTATATTAATGAGGGTATTTAAGTAATTTATTAAGTCTAAAGCTCTTCATTAATAACTAGAATGGTACCCGCGCAATGCGGCGGCGAGTACCTAATAACGAATTTTGAGACTAACAAATATTAGTCTCTTACTTATTGTAAAGTTCTAAAAATTGAATTAAAAAACCCACTAAAATTGCAAAAAAAATAAAAGTTAATAAAAATATATATCAAAATGGATATCGAATTAAAAAGCACAAATTTAAAAAATATAGTGAAATTAGATTATAAAAATAATAAATAAATAAAAAGATTTTTCAATTTAAAAGAAAAATTATTGTTACAAAAGGTTGTTACAAAAGTTTGTTACAAAAGGTTGTTAGAAAATAATATAGTATATAATGTTAATGAAGATAATCAACAACTTGCTTTATTTAGTAGGTAAAAAAGTCTGAATTTTCATTTTTAGAAGGTCCCAAATGCTTTATATAGTAGTATAGATGCTCATCCAAAAATGCTTTTTGAAAGAGTATATAAAAAAAGAGCATTTTTTATAAGAAATGCTAATGCTCATTGCTCTTACCAAACATGCTTTTTTAACAATTATAATAAATGCTAATGCTAATTGGTAAAAACCCTCTTAAAAAATCTATTACCAAACAATTATACTTGCCTCCTATAACCATTTCATTTGTCTTAATATTATGTTCCCCATATAATATTTTATCTTCCCCATTCAACATGTTCTTGGAACTATCACACTCCCCTGGGAAAGTATCACTCACCCTCATCTCCCCCGAGAACTTTGACCCTTCGTCTTCACCGTCATTCCGTCAACTGGATTCTGAACCAGGTTCGTTACCACCACTACATCCCACCTTTATCCCACCTCTGTCTTCGTCGTCACTAGAGTCCTCACCCTCACTGTTCCATTCCCCATCTTCGTCGTCAACTTGCATATCGTTATCTTCAATCGGATTATCTTTATTGCTACCTTCATAACTTTTATCATCACCTTCCTCTAAATTCAGGCCAGTAATGTCCCTCACTTCCTCTACGACACACACCTTGTACGATTTCCCTTTCACTATCACATTGAGATACTCCCTTATCAGTCCCGTCTTGCGCGTATGTATTTGTACCCTCCCAAAAACGATGTTTTGGTTTCCTTCCAACCTACAGTTATGTTGTGCCATAATCGTGCCATGTACCGTTGCAATTTTTTGAATATATTTTCCCCCAACAAGAGACAGGTACCCCAAGTCCCCAAGAATGGCAATCCATGTTAACCTCTTTGATGTACTATGTACACTGTCTCCCCTCCTTAGATTATGTAACCATCTTCTCAGTCCATGATCTTTGTCAGATAAAACGTTAGCCGCCGTTTCTTCATTCTTTAACACAACCATGACATCAAGTCCTCCAAGCAGTTTTATCTCAAACTCTCCTAAACCTTGTTCCTCGCACAGAGTTGGTAATTTCAATAAGAAACATGAAGCTTTCACCTCCCCCACCACACTCCTACCAAGCATCGTGTTGTTGATCTTATCGTCTTCGAATTTAATGGATCTCCGCGACTCCTTCATGCCCCTCACCGTGTGTAGCCTTTCTTTGAAAACACGCTCACCATCCATCACGTTCTGCCTTTTTTCCTTTTCCCCCGCTCAACCTCCCTAGATTCAACATAGCTTCTTTATCTTTCACATCACCATCCTTACTATTCCTTCCCCTTACCACATCCACGAATTTGCGACTATCTGTGTTATACACATTAATATTGTGTCTATAAAAGCTTGAGTAATTGACATTATTCTCCTGTTTAAAGACACCATCCTTGGATCCGACCTTCATATTGTTTCTCCTATCATATGCCACAAATATTCTCAACCACTCCTGACCAATCTTGATTTTCCTAAGATGACCCAATAAACCTTCAACGTCCCTAACAGATTTGTATCGTACAAATCCATACCTCTGTCCATTTCGAAGCCGCCTTTGTGCCATGAACATGTCAAACACGATACCGTATTTCTTGAATATCATCCATAATTTACCAATTCCCCACTCTTCCGGAAAATTGAAAAACATAAACGATATCGTCGAGTTACGTTTTCCACTGGTGTAGTTAGATCCTAGTTGCTTGCCATTTATTGCTCTCTAGATCCTATGTGCCTTGTCCTCACACTCTCGAACCCTTTCTCACGTTGGTTACTGACCCTAACTCTATTATTCTCTCTCACACAGTTCATATTATTATTCTCTCTCACACGAAAAAAAAATTTGTAATGATCAATATCAACTCTTAGAAGAAAAAAAATGTTTTTACTCGACCATCAAATAAATTGCACTTTGTTCGATATTTTGCGACACCAAAAATAAAGACACAGTGAGCAACAACAAACAAAAAATACATCTAAAAAGGTCCAAGTCAACATACACTCAAAGCTAAAAAAGAACTACACCTATTTCCTGACTAGGTAGGGCAATTTTTTGTATTCTTTTATATTTTTTTCGCCGTCATGTCGCTTCCCCCTTTAAGACTGGTGGGAGTGGTAAGCAACCCACTCACCGCCACGTCAGTTTTTTTAACAAACTCACCCAAACTCACCACATGAGTTAATGACACTCACCCAAACTCACTACAAATCATCTATCATACCTATTTTTTTATTATTTAAACACACTCCACTCACAAAAAACACCCAATAAATAAAAACCCTTAGGGCCCACAAAATTTAAACTCACATGGGTCAGTTTGCCCCTGATCTTTTTTTCTTTGAGCACTAACTCGCGCGCGACTTTTTTGGGGGGAATGGTACCCACTCGCGAGTTTGGGCAACTCGCTCGTGAGATACCTCCTACTCCCACCAACCTAAGATAAGAAGTTTGTAAAAAAGCGAATCGATTTCTTGACTGAAGCCATTCCTAGCCACCATTGCTTTCGAAAGAGCTGCAAATATCTAACCATCTTAGAGTTATTATACGAGTTCATATGATAAAACAAACAAGAAACAAGATGGAATTGACAACTTAAGAACCTTAACTTGAACAAGATTAAGAAAAAATGTACGTCAACAACTTAAATAGAATCAAATGTTTTACGGTAAAACTAAGCCGCCTCCAGCAAAAACGACGCAGGTGGATGATCATGATCATAATAAAGTGAAAATGGTGAAATGAAGCGGTTAGGAGGAGAAAGGAATGAGGCAAACAAGGGAAATGATTTGGTCAAACTAGAGAGGAAAGATGGTAAATTATTTACGTAAGGGTATATTAGGGTAAGGCTGAGCACGACAGATCTAAAACTGATCTGGACCGGAAAACCACATCGGATCGGACCAAACAATTTTGGTCCGGGGTTCTGAACGAATTCGGTCTTCAGTCCGGTCCAGTTTGGTTTTACCCAAATCTCGTCAATTATGTCTAATGATAGGTGTGTAAACACCCATCCTTTTACCACTTAATTCTGGCTAAAACGAGACCAAAACGCGTATTTAATATCATTTGTTTGGAATTATGCATGGTTTTTGTGTTTATTGTGTTTTCAGAGCCAACCGGATGATTATTGAAGAAAACATGGGATTGCACGGGTTTTACCGAAGAAAAAGACTCAAGATAAAGTCTATTGTCCAAGAGATGCAAAAGATTTGAAGTCACTGGGCCTATTTGAAGATTTATCAAAGAAAAGGACCAAAGATGGAAGATTTACATAAGTCGAAGAAACTCAAGTCTATTAAACGAAGAAATTAAAAGACGAGTTGAATTTAATCGACAACAAATCCCGAATCAGAATCGAAAACGTCAACTTTTCTGAAAAGACGAGAAGACAAGAAGAACGGGAGAAAGACCACTCACCAACCAAAAGACAAGGCTATATAAAGCCTTCCCCTCACACAATAGTGCCAGTTAGTTTTTAGTTTTTATTTTCCCCACTTTTTTCTCTCTTCTTGTTCGTTGCATCACCAACACCACTAGGGTGTTTGGTGATTTTGATCTTTGTTTTTCCAATCTTGTTATTTTAATCTTTGTTTTATCTTGTTAAAACATTAATCATTCAATACAAGTTCTTGTTTGATCTTTCCATTTCATCTTGTTCATCATCATCTTTTATTTCAAGCTTTTAAGTTCTTATTTGATTGATTTGATCTTCAAAACTTGTTGGGTTTTGTGTTTTTGTTGATGGGATTTGTAGTTTATGGTTAGTAGATGCTTTGTGTTTAACTTTATTTAACATTTGGTGAAAAACTTGGTGATTTTTGGTATTAAAATTGATTTCCTTGTTCTTCGGGTAAAGCTTCTGTTTCTGAGTGTTCCCAGGTTCCGGATGAACAAATCTTCCGGATGAACACCAAAGTTCCGAGTGAACCAAAAAGTTCCGGGTGAGCTAAAAAGTTCCGGATGAGCATAATCTTCCGAATGAGCATAAAAGTTCCGGATGAAAGTGTTTTACAAAAAAGTTCCGAATCAACTCTTTTTGAAAAGTTCCGATTGAGTTTAAGTTTTTTAAGTTCCGAATGAGTTTTTAAGTTCCGAATGAATTTTCCTTTTAAAACTTCCGAATGAGTAAAAAGTTCCGGATGAACCAAACTTCCGAATAAAGTTCCGAGTAAAGTTCCGGGTGAAAGTTCAGAACCAACTTCCGATCAAATCTTCCGAACCAAGTTCCGAACCAAGTTCCGAACCAAGTTCCGAGTAAAGTTCCGGGTGAAAGTTCCGAACCAACTTCCGATCCAATCTTCCGAACCAAGTTTCGAGTAAAGTTCCGAGTCAAATCTTCCGGGTAAACTTCCGAACCAAAAGTTCCGGATGAACAAAGTTCCGAATCAAGGTTAAAACTTCCGAATCAGTTTTCTTTTGAGCATCTTTTATTGTTACTGTTTCTTTAGTATTTCTGTTTCTTCATTTTTATCTCACAATTTATATTTTAACTGTGATTTTAATTTTAATTTTAATCTTAATTTTAATTTTAATTTTAATTCAAGTTTTAATTAATTGTCCTTAAAGTAATTGTCTTTGATTTAAGTTTTCATTTTAAGTATATTTTAACATTTAGTATATTAGAAAACCAAACCCTTTTTTTTAGTAACCAAGAACAATCATTCCACTTAAGGCCGAGATCAATTCGAGAGGACTGTGAGAGAAAATAGAGAACCCATAGCAAAAATCTTGTATCAAATGGCGCCGCTGCCGGCTCTTCTCGTTAAGATCAAAAGTTTTTTTGTGAGAACTTGGATTTTGGGATCCGTTCCCCGTGAACGTTACTTTTTCATAAAAATTTTCAAAAAATCCTAAAAAATATAAAATTTTCAAAAATACAAAAAAATTAAAAAACATAAAAACCAAAAATATTTTTGCTTTGTTTTTCTTTGTTCGTTCTTTTGCAGGTGTATGCGCACTCGATCCACGTCTTATCAAGAGCCCGAGCCTCTCGATCACTTAGACATGGCCGGGGTACAAAACAACAACAACATACCACCTCCAAACAACAATAATAACAACAACAACCCACCTTTCAACAACATGAATAATAACAACAACAATGAGCCTCAACCGGATAATCGCCCGATGATTGAATTGCTGCAAGCTCATGTAGATGGCAACACGGATCCAATTGTCATACCAGCAATTGCAGCAAACAACTTCGAGCTAAAATCAGGCTTTATCCAGATGGTCTCTGCTCAACCGTTCTTGGGGCGTACCATTGATGACCCACATGACCATATCAAGAGATTCTTACAACTCACCAACACGGTCAAGTTCAATGGTGTTCCACAAGAGGTTATCAGGTAACAACTTTTTCCCTTTTCTTTAGAGGGACAAGCCCGACATTGGCTTGCTAAGGAACCGCCACAGAGTATTCTCTCGTGGACGGATTTGGAAACCAAGTTTATCAATTACTTTTTCCCACCCTCTCATACTACCGCTTTGCGGAATGAAATCATAAATTTTGAACAAAAGTACGATGAGTCGTTCAGTGAATCTTGGGATCGTTTTAAAGATTTTTTAAGAAAATGCCCACAACATGGTTTTACCAAAGTACATCAAATTAATACTTTTTACAATGGTTTAAACATAAGTGACCAAGATTTACTAAACAGTGCCTCGGGGGGTAATCTTTTGGCTAAGACTTCCAATGCTGCTTGGGACATCATTGAGAATAAATCTCGTGTGCAAACCAAGAGTGTTCGGACTAATGTCGCTAGTGCTAGCACTAGTGACAGTGACAAGCGACTGGAAAAAATCACTACGCTTCTTGAATCGCTTGTTACCCACACCGTCAACAACAACAACAGCAACAACGCTAAAAACGCTCAAGTTAATGCTGTCAGCCAACCTTGTGAGATATGCGGTGGTCCTCACTCTTACACCACTTGTACCGCCACCCAAGACTACCCTGCTGAGAATGTGAATGCAGCTTATGGCACCTATCCTCAACCCGCTTATCAAGCTAGACCTCAAGGTGACCGTAACTTGCTGAGCTACCGTTCCAACAACTTTCTTTCCCCACCCGGTTTTCCTCCAACCAACCCAAACCAACAACAAAACCTCAATCGCCCTTCTCAACAACAACAACCTCGTACACCATACATACCACCTCATAAACAGCAACAACCACCTCAACGAAACAACCAAGTTTACCAACAACCTGCTTATCAACCACCCGCATACAATGCTCTTCCCAACCAACCCACCGCTCTACACCAAGAAGTGGAAACTTATATGAGGACTAATGATGTGATAGTGGGAAATCTTCAGAGAGAAGTGCTCAACCTGAAAGCAGACCTGGTCAAACAAGGGAACGATTTGAGAGCCGACATGAGAAATACGTTGGATAGCCAAACTAATGACTTGAAGAACATGATGGCTAGTTTTTTCCAAGGTCATCAACCCTCTTCTTCGGGTACTCTTCCGAGTAACACCGTTGCAAATCCAAGAGGGGAGATGAAAGCAATCACCACTCGAAGTGGCAAAGGTACCAAGGAACCCGAGCTTCCTATACCCCCACCGGTGGTTGTGACTAAGGAGAACGAGTCACCTGCTCCTATTCCTCATCCTTCTCCTTCCCCAATTTCTCCACCTCTTCCTTCTACCCCTCCTCCACCCAAAGATGTGAGTGATCATATTCTTCCAAAGCCTTCCTCTTCTTCCAATATACCTTATCCATCTAGGTTGAGGAAAGAGAAGCTCAAAAGCAAGGACGATATTCAGGTTTCAAACTTTCTTAAAATGTTTAAACAACTGAATTTCAATATCTCCTTCGCTGAGGCTCTCGCTCACATGCCCAAATACGCGAAAATGTTTAAAGATCTTCTGAGCGACAAGGAAAAGCCCCTTGATATTTCTAACACCCAACTTAATGAGAATTGCTCTACAGTGCTCTTAAGGAAATTGCCAACCAAGCTTGGTGATCCAGGTCGTTTCTTAATCCCTTGCAATTTCCCGGGAGTAGAGAATTGCATGGCCTTAGCCGATCTAGGTGCCAGTATCAACTTAATGCCTTTAAGTGTGTGGAAGCAATTATCTCTCCCAGAGCTAGTCCCCACCAAAATGACTTTGGAATTGGCTAACCGTACGGTTGCTTATCTAGTGGGGATAGCCGAAGACGTCATTGTAGGAGTCGATAAATTCACCTTTCCTGCTGATTTCGTTGTCGTCGACTACGAGATGGACCCTCGTGTACCACTAATTGTTGGTCGTCCATTCTTGAGGACCGGTCGCACTCTCATTGATGTTGAAGCCGGTGAGCTTATCATGAGAGTGGGTGACGATAAAGTAGTCTTCAACATGGGAAAGTTGTCTAAACAGCCTTATTCATATGAGAGTGTTAATTGTATTGACGTTCTTGATAAGGCTTGTGAAGAACACTTTAATGATGCTTGCAAAAGTATTCCTACCTCTCTTCCCAATGTTGAGACCGTGTCCTCTATTGATTCATCATTGTCTCTATTTGGAGATAGTGACTTGTTTTGGAAAGATCTTGAAGACACCATGGGAGATGTGAACTTGTCTACTGATGATTCTCCTACCGATGGGGACGAAGAAATGCATTTCTTTGAAAGCCTTCTCAACGAAGACAATCCTTCTCCTCCATCTCCCACGGTTATTGCTACCGATACTCCGACTTCGAATACGCCTCCCGTCGACAATCCTCCGGATTTAGAACTTAAGGAGTTACCGCCCCATCTCGAGTATGTTTTCCTTGAAGAAGATAAGAAGTCGCCAGTCATCATTGCTAAGGACTTAAAGGAAGAAGAAAAATCTTGCCTCATCACTGTGCTTAAAGATCACAAGAAGGCTATTGCTTGGAAAATCTCTGATATTCGTGGAATTGATCCTCACTTCTGCACACACAAAATTCTCATGGAGGACGACTTTAAGCCCACAATTCAAAGCCAACGAAGGGTGAATCCAAAAATCCATGAAGTCATCAAAACAGAGGTTATCAAACTTCTTGATGTGGGTATGATTTACCCTATTTCGGATTCACCATGGGTTAGTCCAATCCATTGTGTGCCCAAGAAGGGCGGAATAACCGTTGTTCCCAATGAACACAACGAGTTGATTTCCACTCGTCTCGTTACTGGGTGGAGAGTTTGTATAGACTACCGCAAACTCAATGATGCCACGAGAAAGGATCATTTCCCTCTACCTTTTATGGACCAAATGCTTGAACGTTTGGCAGGTAATGAATATTACTGCTTTCTTGATGGTTTCTCGGGTTATTTCCAAATACCCATCGATCCCCAAGATCAAGAGAAGACAACATTCACTTGTCCCTATGGCACATTTGCTTACAAAAGAATGCCTTTTGGCTTATGCAATGCCCCCGGGACTTTCCAAAGGTGCATGTTAGCTATCTTCTATGACATGGTTGAACAAACCATGGAAGTCTTCATGGACGATTTCTCGGTCTTTGGGGATTCCTTCTCTTCTTGCCTTGCCAATTTGGAACGTATGCTTAAGCGGTGCGAAAACACTCGCCTTGTTCTGAATTGGGAAAAATGCCATTTTATGGTAAAAGAAGGCATCGTGCTGGGACACAATATTCCAAAGCCGGTCTTGAAGTAGACCGTGCTAAAGTCGATGTTATCGCCAAGTTGCCTCCACCTTCAACCGTGAAGGGTGTGAGAAGTTTTATGGGTCACGCGGGCTTCTACCGTCGATTCATCAAAGATTTTTCTCAAATCGCTCGCCCGATGACCCACCTCTTGGAAAAAGATACTCCTTTTATGTTTTCCAAAGAGTGTCTTGAAGCCTTCAACTCGCTGAAGGATAAGCTAACTAAGGCACCCGTCTTGGTTACCCCTAATTGGGAGCTTCCCTTTGAGTTGATGTGCGATGCTAGTGATTTTGCTATTGGAGCGGTTCTGGGACAAAGAGTGAACAAACACTTCCAACCAATCCATTACGCTAGCAAGACAATGACGGGGGCTCAATTGCATTACACGACAACCGAAAAAGAGCTTTTAGCTGTTGTCTATGCCTTTGAAAAATTCTGCCCCTATCTTGTCCTTTCCACAACAATTGTGTATACCGATCATTCCGCGCTGAAGTACTTGTTGACAAAACAAGATTCCAAACCAAGACTTCTTCGCTGGGTTTTGCTGCTCCAAGAATTTAAAATCGACATTCGCGATAAAAAAGGAGCAGAAAACTTAGCCGCGGATCATCTCAGCAGACTTGAGGATCCTTACCAAGGGGATCATCCGAACAAAGAAATCAATGATTCTTTTCCCTTGGAGACCTTAATGTCTATAAATTCGAATTCTGATGAAACCCCGTGGTTTGCGGACTTTGCAAACTACTTGGCGGGTGGAATTCTCAAGGAAGGGTTGACGCCTCAACAAAAGAAAAAGTTCTTCACCGACATTAAGACTTACTTTTGGGACGACCCTTACCTATTCAAACAATGTGCCGACCTGATTATTCGCTGATGTGTTGACGGACCGGCAGCTTCAGAAATCCTTGATGCTTGCCACAAAGGACCCACCGGTGGTCACTTTGGTCCCAACTACACCGCCAAAAAAGTGTTTGATTCGGGATTTTATTGGCCCTCCATATATCGTGACGCTCACAATATGGTTAAACGATGTGATGTTTGCCAAAAACAAGGCACGATCACACATAAAGACGAGATGCCTTAGAATTTCATTCAAGAGTGTGAAATCTTTGATGTTTGGGGTATCGACTTTATGGGGCCATTCCCTTCTTCTAAAGGAAACAAATACATCCTTGTAGCCGTTGACTACGTCTCCAAAGGGGTTGAAGCCAAAGCTTTACCCACTAATGACGCAAGGGTGGTTTGTAACTTTTTGAAAGCTCTATTCGCTAGATTCGGTGTGCCTCGTGCCATTATTAGTGATCGTGGGACTCATTTTTGCAATGACCAATTTGCTAGAGTCATGGCTAAGTACGGTGTAAATCATCGTCTTTCCACAGCCTACCACCCACAAACTAATCGCCAGGCTGAAATATCCAACCGAGGACTAAAGCGAATTCTGGAAAGAACCGTGGGAGAGCATCGTGCCGCATGGGCTGATAATCTTGATGATGCTTTGTGGGCTTTCCGTACTGCTTACAAGACCCCGATCGGCTGTACGCCTTATCGTCTTGTGTACGGGAAAGCATGCCACCTCCCCATTGAGTTGGAGCACAAGGCTTACTGGGCCTTGAAGTGGGCTAATTTTGATATCAACAAAGCCGGTGACCTACGCAAGATCCAACTCAATGAGCTCAATGAACTTCGGAATGAGGCTTATGAAAATTCTTCGATCTATAAGGAAAGAACTAAGCTCATTCACGAATCCAAGATCAAAAACCGAGAGTTCCATGTTGGAGACAAAGTCTTACTTTTTAACTCTCGGTGGAAAATCTTTTCGGGCAAGCTCAAATCTCGTTGGTCAGGCCCATTCACCATTGCCCAAATTTTTCCATATGGTACTCTCGAGCTCGCTCAACCTAATGGACCGAATTTTAAGGTGAATGGCCAACGAGTGAAGTTTTACTTTGGTGAGGACACCTCTCAGGAGGTGATTCCATCCCTCACCATGTTCCCCATGAACTAATTTTGGGTCGATTCAGGCTCGTGACTCGGTTATAAAAAACAAGCGCTCCTCGGGAGGCAGCCCGAGTATCTATCCTTTTATGTTTTAACCCCCTAAGTGTAGGGGAGACTCTATAGGTCTTTGTATTTGTGTGGTGATGTGATTACAAGGATAAGTGCAATCTTGGAACCTACGAAGAACCGTGCTCCCGTGTTATCCAAAATCCCGTTCTATCTCTCAACTATCGTGATTCAATTTTCTTCATACTCACATTTAAAATTGATCACTTTAGTCGTCTCTTCCTTAACTTGAGTTAACCAACGTGCACAATGTCATAAGTGTAGGGGAGACTTTTCCCACATGCTTAAACATGGAGGACAATGTTTATCTTAAGTGTAGGGGGGACTTCTATCAAAGTTTTAAGTGGACTTTTCCATGAAAATGCCTTCATTGAACCGGAAAATCATATTTTTCAACATTTTTCAAATTTTTTATTAACTTTGGCCATTTAGTCGTAATTTTTAAATTTTTATCGTTGCTTTCATATTTATATATCCCGCAATAAAGTCAAAAATGTTAATAAAGTGGTGTAGCTAGTTTAGAAGTCTTTGACATATTAGGCCCGTTGCGTTTATTTTGACTCAACCCGAATAGACTTATCCAAGTTTATTCTAGCTAGTATCCTTAACCATGTAGACCTTAATTGGTTTATTAGGCTAAGTATCCACGAATCTCATTACTTGAGATTTTAGATTGTGGAGGACGAGAAATGATAGAGTCAATTATAAGTCGGTATTCTTGCACAAACTCACTTGGTGTAATTATTTGCCTATTCTCCCATCACTTGCTAATAATTTATCTGCTATAAGTAAGGTCATACGATTTGAAAAGTTACTTAGCTTCTAGCCCAAGATCGTTTAAAAGTTGCTCGGTAATGATAAGAGTTCATAGCCAAGGCATAACTTATGAAGCGGGGCGCGAAGATTGGCGAGTCCGAAAAGGCTCTAACAAGGCATGAGGATTCCATTTTATTGCTAAAGATCCAAAGTGATGTGAAAAGCATTATTCCTAAAGTCAATATGAAGGATCAAGACTCACGACGAAAAGCAATCAACTCCCATAAAGATGATGGAGAAGTCTATCCGAAAAGACCCTAACAAGGTATGAGGATAAATAGATCCAAGTCCGAAAAGGAGGCGGATCGTTGTATCTCAAAATCCCAAATAGAGATTGAAGAAATAATCATGAAGTCGTGGTCAACAAAGTTGGAGTACCTCTCAAAAGTCTCCAAGTGAAGAAACTCTATGAACGATGAGAAGACCATTATCTCAAGCACGTCTCTCAAGATATGAAGTATGAAGTACATGCCAAATATCGGCCCGAGAAAGGTCTCAAATCGTGAACCGAGTTATGCCAAGATATGAACTTTTTGATATCCCGAGAAGCAGTTTTAAGAGATTTTGTCCTTTAGCTAACTATTGATCAAATCGTCCTACTTTGCTTTCAGCCTAAATAAACTATCGAAACAAGTCCAAAAATGCATCTTCATGATCATTCTAAGACAAAAATAAAATATAAGAGATACACCTAGGAATAAGGGAGTTTAAGCATTTAATTAAGCCATGTGTGTAAGTGTTTGATTTACTAACTTATAATAACAATGATCTCGTTTTTAAGCTTAGTTTGGGGAACGTGAAACTTGAGGGTGATAAATCTTCGCAGCACCAAAGCCCTAATGTAAGTCACTGATCTCTTTGCAAGTTATTTCCATGTAGCTATTTTCGAGTGAAAATGGTTTTTCTATCCTTTTGTTTCCTTTTTTAAGTTTTAATTTCTTTTAATACCTTAATTTTTGTTTAGTTGTATTTGAATAAGGCCAAGGTTGATTAATTATGAGAAAAATGTAAAATTGCTTTATCACTAAGCATTGCATGAGGGCATGGCAATGGTTAAGTGTAGGGGATTTGATAGGTGTGTAAATACCCATCCTTTTACCACTTAATTCTGGCTAAAACGAGACCAAAACGCGTATTTAATATCATTTGTTTGGAATTATGCGTGGTTTTTGTGTTTATTGTGTTTTCAGAGCCAACCGGATGATTATTGAAGAAAACATGGGATTGCACGGGTTTTACCGAAGAAAAAGACTCAAGATAAAGTCTATTGTCCAAGAGATGCAAAAGATTTGAAGTCACTGGGCCTATTTGAAGATTTATCGAAGAAAGGACCAAAGATGGAAGATTTACATAAGTCGAAGAAACTCAAGTCTATTAAACGAAGAAATTAAAAGACGAGTTGAATTCAATCGACAACAAATCCCGAATCAGAATTGACAACGTCAACTTTTCTGAAAAGACGAGAAGACAAGAAGAACGGGAGAAAGCCCACTCACCAACCAAAAGACAAGGCTATATAAAGCCCTCCCCTCACACAATAGTGCCAGTTAGTTTTTAGTTTTTATTTTCCCCACTTTTTTCTCTCTTCTTGTTCGTTGCATCACCAACACCACTAGGGTGTTTGGTGAATTTGATCTTTGTTTTTCCAATCTTGTTATTTTAATCTTTGTTTTATCTTGTTAAAACATTAATCATTCAATACAAGTTCTTGTTTGATCTTTCCATTTCATCTTGTTCATCATCATCTTTTATTTCAAGCTTTTAAGTTATTATTTGATTGATTTGATCTTCAAAAGTTGTTGGGTTTTGTGTTTTTGTTGACGGGATTTGTAGTTTATGGTTAGTAGATGCTTTGTGTTTAACTTTATTTAAGATTTGGTGAAAAACTTGGTGATTTTTGGCATTAAAATTGATTTCCTTGTTCTTCGGGTAAAGCTTCTGTTTCTGAGTGTTCCCAGGTTCCGGATGAACAAATCTTCCGGATGAACACCAAAGTTCCGAGTGAACCAAAAAGTTCCGGGTGAGCTAAAAAGTTCCGGATGAGCATAATCTTCCGAATGAGCATAAAAGTTTCGGATGAAAGTGTTTTCTAAAAAAGTTCCGAATCAACTCTTTTTGAAAAGTTCCGAATGAGTTTAAGTTTTTTAAGTTCCGAATGAGTTTTTAAGTTCCGAATGAATTTTCCTTTTAAAACTTCCGAATGAGTAAAAAGTTCCGGATGAACCAAACTTCCGAATAAAGTTCCGAGTAAAGTTCTGGGTGAAAGTTCATAACCAACTTCTGATCCAATCTTCTGAACCAAGTTCCGAACCAAGTTCCGAGTAAAGTTCCGGGTGAAAGTTCCGAACCAACTTCCGATCGAATCTTCCGAACCAAGTTCCGAACCAAGTTCCGAGTAAAGTTCCGAGTCAAATCTTCCGGGTAAACTTCCGAACCAAAAGTTCCGGATGAACAAAGTTCCGAATCAAGGTTAAAACTTCCGAATCAGTTTTCTTTTGAGCATCTTTTATTGTTACTGTTTCTTTAGTATTTCTGTTTCTTCATTTTTATCTCACAATTTATATTTTAACTGTGATTTTAATTTTAATTTTAATCTTAATTTTAATTTTAATTCAAGTTTTAATTAATTGTCATTAAAGTAATTGTCTTTGATTTAAGTTTTCATTTTAAGTACATTTTAACATTTAGTATATTAGAAAACGAAACCCTTTTTCTTAGTAACCAAGAACAATCATTCCACTTAAGGCCGAGATCAATTCGAGAGGACTGTGAGAGAAAATAGAGAACCCATAGCAAAAATCTTGTATCATCTAATATGACTGGACTGGAACGAGGACCAAACCGGCCCGGACAAACCCGGACCGGACCATTTTGGTCCGGTCTCGGTCCAGGGTTTTGAACCATTTCGGTCCTTGGTCCGGTCCAGTCTTGGCCGGTCCGGTCCAGTCCTGGACCGATGCTCAGCCCTATATTAGGAGGGTGTGTTTGATTGGCACTGAATGACACAATTAAGTATTGAGTGCTAAATCGGTAAGTAGTTGGTGTGTTTGATAGGAATTTTAATATCTCTGAGTGATTAAATATGCGCTTATCGATTCATGGCCATTAGGCATGCAAAATCATTCAGTGGTTGCCACTTGATCGTCCAACCTTTTTTCTTCACGTGTCTACTATTAATATTTGTGTCTCCTTTTTGTTTGTAATGTTGTAATTTATTTTATTACTTCCTCCGTCTTAAAATTATAGTCCACGTTTCCTTTTCGGGTTGTCTTAAATTAATTGTCCACTTCTAAAATTTCTAAAAATAGATAGGAATTTTAGATCGAGATTACTAGATTACCTTTAATTGAAATCATAATTATAAACTTTAAAAAGGTATTAAATTAATTGATTAAGGGTAAAACTGTCTTTCGGCAAAAAGTAAGAGAGAGAAAGTTTAAAAAGTGGTGTTTTTATAAAACTGTGTGTTTTTTATCGGGGGCCCAATAATTTTGGGACGGAGGGAGTACTTTATTCTATAACCCACATATCTCCTTTTTAAGTTTATATATTAATATATATAGGTTCTATAGCAATTCTAATTTTTTCGGTATATACGGAGTGACCCAACGCTCGTATATTAAACCTTTATTTTATTTACCTAATTTTTTAATTTGAAATGCACTATAGATGGTTTAAATACGATTGTCACAATAATAATTTAAGAAAAACTTTGAATGATAATCATCACAAGCACGCTAATATTTCTATCCGTATTTTGGTGTACCTAAATTATATGTTTCGATCATTGTATTGTTTAGCAAAATAATTGGAATAGCAAATTAAAAAACATAAACGAGGTTAAAATGATAATTTTAACCATTTACGTTAATCATTCAGCATTGTTATCAAACACTCATAATCCAACTCACTCAGAGTCGTTGAATCATTCAGCTTTTGAACCATTCAGTGTTAAATGATTATTTTTTATCAAACAACCCCTTAGTCTATATACTATTATTTTATGTGTGCGGATCAAAATATCCGTGTACATATCACTTCCCTTTATACAATTCCCCTCAATCCTCACCATTAATGATGGCCATTTTCAGTCACTACAACCGTAACCCAACTTCCAAAAAATCAAAACCATCACCAGTCGATTTATAAAAGGACGATTAAATGTAACATGATGACATTAATCACACAATCAGTATTTCTCATTAATCATCCTGAGCTGATAACTTAAACTTCTATTTTTTTCCTTTCATGAGGTTAAACCGGATGGTTTCCGGTTCATGGTTCAACCCGGGTCGATCAAAACGTGACGATTCAATCCGGGTCGAATTTCAACAAAAACCTGGTATGCATTAGGGAGAATGTATTTTGCCTTGGTGGAAACCGAGATCATATCCCGACTTGTATGGTGCATATGTTATTTTGCATCTTTACATCAACCAAGTACAATTTGGCATTCTATATCGCTCGACAGATAAATTATGCCCTTTCAAAGCCCAAAATAAACCTTCCCTATGCTATGCTTCTTACTCGCCTTTTCAAAAGGGTTGTTCATGACTTTCCTCATCTCGACCATTCTCGATTTCAACCGGTTCATCGGGTTATGTTGCCTATTCAAGACGTATATGTAAGAAAGCCTAGAAGTGATTGAGGTTCGCGAAAATCCGATCATCAAGAGCCGGATGATGAGGACACCTATAT
The DNA here is from genome assembly GCA_025667525.1 of Glebionis coronaria. Taxonomy (NCBI): domain Eukaryota; kingdom Viridiplantae; phylum Streptophyta; class Magnoliopsida; order Asterales; family Asteraceae; genus Glebionis; species Glebionis coronaria. The sequence goes on from CM046876.1 coordinate 45,550,512, forward strand.
GTCAACAAGTGATGGTGATGGCATAGGTTCTAGTTCTCATTTCAACTCTTCGAGTAATTCCCACCCATCCTCAAACCCATTCGAGGATGGACTTGAAGACTTTGCTCCTCCACCTCATTATTCCTCTAGTGAAGTACCAGAAGATCTCAATATGGAGCATCTCTATCGTGAAAATCTTAGGACTCGAGGTGAATTACATGAACATCGGGTTGAGTCAAGGAAGGGATTCAAGTACTTGGGAAACATGATCAAGGGATTGGGCAAGAAAAGAATATGAAGACTTTGAATTGTTTCAAAGTATACATGTTGCTAAACATGTTATGTGATGTTTAACATTTGCTTCTTTTTACTTTAGTTTGGTTGTGTATTAACTAATACTACTTGTTTGGATTACTAATTATTTTAATCCTAATGTTGTCTATGCCATTGTGTTTACGATTTGCATAGCTTTGTGCATCCTATGTGTTAGTTAGCTTCCTAGATTTTGGTAAGTAGTTAACTTTGGCTTGTTAATCCTTTGGTAAAAATCTAGGCTAACCAAAGTTTGAGGAAGTGTGAATTTTTGAACACCTCTGGTCGCGGTTCCATATCGACCAGCGGTTCCTTATCGATAAGGAACCGCCTATCCTAGATAAGGAACCGCCAGCTACTGTGTCCGACATAATCTTTTCTTTACACTATTTTTGTAACACCCCACTTGGATAAGTGGACCATTACGTGTATTTATGGTGTGTCATCAAAGCATAAGCTAAATGTCCTAAAACATTAACTGACCATAAAGGAAATACCGGAATCAAACATCGGCAATCCAAACATAAGCCCAAAACATGAAAAATAAAATACTGAATGAAAGGACCAAACAATGTCCAAATAAGCAGAATAATGCTTATTCTAAAAGCATCCAAATGCACATGCTCTTAGAATCCTAAAAGCATCCTGATGTACCTGCCGTTAGAACATGAAAGGAACTACGGCTGAGCATAACGCTCAGTGAACGGATATAAAACATGATAAGGAATTTCTGAAATGAACAGAAGATGAAATATTGGAGCTGTAAGACTGATAAGTAAAGTTGTAGTGGAAATCTGTAAATAATCTGTAAAGGCTGATTTATCAATAATGAAACTGAACTGTTATCTGTTAAATCTGTATAACATGCATTTACTGTATTTTAATTGCCAAGAGCTTATATAGGTCATGTGCTGTAACAACTGTTGCATGAATACATAGAGGGGTGACCTCGTCATGCTGTAGAGGGGTGACCTCTAAATAACTGTGTTGGGTGGAGGGATCAACTCCAATGTGAAGGATGTAGAGCACACACCACATTCACCTGCTAAACTGTAAACTGTAGCCTAGGATGCATCCATACGCCCCACTAATAATACTGATAAAATGGCCAAGCTGAGCTGAGTGGGACGATGCAGGATATCACTCTCCTGCATGTGAGTCACGACACCGGTGCCTCTAGTGCCGTGGTTACGGTACCTCCGTAACTAGTACATAAACTAATCATGCTTGTATATAATGTTCAGGCAATTTATTTAATTCTTAACATAATTACTGATAAGTTTAAAATATATACTGGGGAAAACATTTGGCTGAAGATGGGGAATCCTAATCATGCATAGAAAGGAAGTCCTTACTGAAAGAACGGAAATCCGTACCTCGGGTCCCGTAATGAAATAAGAATGAAAGCCGAAGGATCGACTCTGACTTCACGAATACTACATAAATAATAGACGGGAAATTAAGTCGTCTGATTACTGTCTATAATTTATGATTCTGGTATATTCTTATTTCGATTTAAAAATGTTCTTGTATTATAGTACTGTACAATCTGATAAATCCGAATGTTCTTTATTATTTCTGATGAGTGTATTCTTATAATTCTGATTACCGTGTGATATGTATTTCTAATATTTACGATTTTACTAAAAATAGTAACCTGTCATACATAGAAAGTTTCCTGATTTAGAAATATTTTCAATTTAATATCTTTAAAATTAAATCATTAATAAATCATATGTTTTTAATAAGATAAACGATCAAGCGAGGATCAATTAAATTTTATTAATTAAATTAAATAAATCATACATAATTTATTTATTAACAAAACTCATTTTCTAAAAAAAATGATTAATCCGTTCAATTACTCCCATGGTTCCCACTGTTTGCATTATTAGTTTCCCCCTGCTTGTTTTGTTGTTCCAACTGTTAGTCAAGTTCCCCCCGCTTGTCTAAGTTCCCACTGTTAGTGCAGTGCCAAACACCCCTGCTGGCGAAATAGACCCAAACACCCCTGTTTTCTGAAAATTAATCCCAAACACCCCCTGCTACGAGGCAAACACCCCTGATGGGGTTTCTTTTAGCTGCGGTCGCTGGACCGGACCCAAGCCGCCCCTGTGTGGGTCATGGTTGGGCAGAGAAAGAACCACCGAGACTTGGTGTCTCGGTATTTGTGCCATAAACCAAACCCGACACCCCTGCTTGGGGTTTTCTGTCCTCGGTCGGCCAACACAACAGCACCACCGAGACCATGAGGGTCTCGGCTGTACAACACACCAAACCCGACCCCTATGACCTACGTTTGCTGCTGTGCGTAATTGGCAGGAAGGAATCCACACCGAGAGTCTTAAAAACTCTCGGCTGTGACACCCTAACATACCAGACGAATCAAAATAAAAAAAAAGGACGGCGACGATTACCGTTATGATTCTAAATATGGGGTACTACTACTCGGGTCAAAAACTCGAGACTTCCGTCTCTTTGTTTCCCCAGCCGGCGGCCACCAATGAGCAACCCTAGATTTTTTTTTTGTTCGTTGTGTGTGTAAAGGGGAAACCCCCCGTTCCTTTTTCTTACCCCAAATGGGCTTAGCCCAATTTCTTTTTTTCCTTTCCTTTCTTTCACAAGCCGGCCCAAAAGCACAAATATTCTTTTTTTTTCTTTTTTTTGCGTTTAATTATTTACGTAAAACTCGTACTTAAAAATCTCGTTCTGAAACGTAAATATATTTATCATGTTTTTAAAATCTCGCCATGTATTTATTTATTTTACTTAAATAAATATGTACGTCATACTGAATAAAATTTTCTGAATTATTTTCTGAATAATTAACTACGTAATTTTTTTAATAGAACTGAGACTGCGTGAAATTTATATTAATCCTCGTGGTATATTCTGATATGGATTATTTTCTTCTTGAATAATTAATATTCACGTAATATCTGAATTTATACTATTATTTTATTATCTGAATAAACTGAAATATTTATAGTATTTAAATAAATCGAGATTGCGTATTTAATTTCTGCGTTTATATCTCTGTATAATAGTTAATACTTATATAGTTTATTAAAATTAAACTGCGTATTTAAATATTCTGATTTTTAAATACGGGTTTTACAATTCTTCCCCTCTAAAAACAATAATTCGTCCCCGAATTAAAGATACGACTATACTGGGTTTTACAATTTTTCCCCTCTAAAACAATAATTCGTCCCTAAATTAAAGATAATAAGCTGATGAAGTTATAAGAACTGAAAGAACACGTAGACTGAAAAGACAATTAAGCTGAAGGATGAATTGTCTTCTAATTAAGACATAATGCTGCTGATAGGTATACACCTGACATGACTGAAATGATCATGTAACGTGACATGGCTGAAGAGAACATGGAACGTGACATGACTGAAAGAACTTAACTGGATTTATTAAAGGGAAGGGGATGAGAGGTCCGGATGGACTCCTCTATTTCGAGTGGCCTCCCGCTCAAAACGATTCCTTCAAAGGTCTAAACATAAAAAAAAAAATCTTGGTCCTGATGACCCTTTCCTGATGATGCTGAATACTTTCAGGTTCCATACTTAAGATGGATTTTCTAAACCTGAATGAATAAGCTATAGCATGTAGTATACATGAAACGGTACGTACAATTATCCTGAAAAGATAATATTTATATCTCTAAGCAAGCTGTTGAGAATATATATAGGGACGAACTACGTAAACCATTGTGAACATGCTAAGTGAGCAATTGTGAACGTGGTTCATAATTATATGAGGAGCGCTGGCATAGAATTAGAATATGATAAGTGAATCATACTGTGAACGTGATACTAGAACATATCATGAGCGTATACTGACTGAGGAATGAATGCCAAACGATACGGCCTGAGATATGAAACGTCCGCCTGGTTACGGAATAGTTGTGCTAAACTTGAGTCTGGTCTCTCAAGTTTTCTGTAATCGTATTCGGTAATAAATTGAGAAACGTGTATCGTGAAATGGCACACGAACTTGAACGTGATCAATGTTATGGACACAAACGTGAGCTTAAATCAAGAGATAGCATAAAGGTGAACTGAAACAGCATCATACTGCGAATGAGACGTAGACATGAAAGTTAAAATAAACATGATATTAAAGTGGGCGTAAACATACACTTGATCGTGAACATGAATTCTGTCTGATATGATGGTCAATGGAATGCCTTGAATTTGTACGATTTACTGCTGAATTTCAAAGTTTTCCGTTACTACGTGATCCTTTCGGATGAAAGAAACGTGCAGGCTGATTACATGGTTGATGATAACTTAGATAGTATCATACTTTCTCTGAGCCTGTGGTAGCTGATAACAATTTCATGGAATTTCGTCTCATTTCTGTTCAGAAATTTCTAAGGGTTGTAGTAACTCACTAACATGACAGCGTTCTATCTTGAACCCGCAGTAGGTCAGGCATCTAGATATGAACATAGCTGCATTAATGTATGATGCGGATTCTATTAAAGTTTTGTCTGGGATTATGGAACATTCTGGTGAAAATCTGGTTGAATAGTCATAAAACATTTTAGTGAGAACTGTCGGCAATTTCTACGGTAATAGTCATTTGAGTTCTAGAAAATTGTACTTCGTTCACAGGCGTCAGTCGGGACCATCAGGTGATGGCCTTCACCTTCGCAGCATTGTTTGAAATTTCTTTCTGCTAAGGTAGAATGGCTCAGAAATGCTACTTTGTTCAATGGAATCTATATCTGGAAAGTTGTATATCAAATTTTCTCCTATCGAAGATCCTGTACAACTGTGAGAAGATGATTCTCGTGTTCTTCTCTAGAATTTAGCAGACCCAAAATATGATCAATGAATACGCTGACGATTTTGTCTGAGAATCATAGGAAAATTTGTTCAAAAATTCCACAATATAGCTGGAGCATTAGGGAGTTCAGAAGTATAAAATCAGAATCTTTAGAGAGACTATAATATGTGCAACAGCAGTCTGGAAAACATCATATTCTTTCTCTTACCATCGATGGTAGCATGATCGGAAATTTGTTCTAGAAAATGTTTAAGACATCGTAGCAGATCAGATAAACCTGCTATTTATGGAATGAACATTGATTAAGAATGGTGATCTTGTCAAATATTTTAGTGGTCGATACATGATCTCATGTTACCGACCTTCTTCTGATAGACAGAAACGATACCCTCCTAGTGGTGCGCTAGGGCGAATAAAGCCTCGTTTCGGTAACTTTTGTAGCAGTTGCTGTAACTCTTTTAACTTAGTTGAAGCCCTGAAAGAAAGAGTTCTGAAAATAGTTTCTGTCCTTGAGACAAGCTCGGTGTTAAAACTCTATCTCGTGGCTAGGAAGGAATTTCTTGAAAACTTTCTGAAATTACAACTGGGAAACTCTAGAATAATCTGCTGGTCATGAATTTAAGGAATTTCAGAATTGGATTCATATCTGGTATTTAACAGTCTTCGTATCCATGGACTGTTAAGCCACACGCTTGTAAGGTAGAAATAATTTATATTGATTTTTTTGGCAGAAGATATAATGAATAGATTCAAGATTTAGTAAGACGGATCTTGTCGTTAACTGAAAGTAAGTCTTAAATACATATAGTGATACTGTTGAGTCCTTTCTGACTGAGAGGTAGGTAACTACCTGATTTGAGATAAAGCTGACATAGGAATAAGTGAAGCAATATAGCAGATCTTGCTGAATGTATTTGTCTGTAACCCAACAGAATAAACACCGCATGTCTAACCTGAATAATACACTAGTGGTGGTGACAGAACTTTAAATGACCTTATTCATGCGTGGTATAATAGAATGGGTATACCCCCTTTCTGAAGGGTACCCTAAAATACTGAGGGCCTGGTTTAGAAGACATACTAGAGTTATGAGTTCTAACTCGTATTTTGAGAAAATATTTGTATGACGTGTACCATGACTGGTGTCCTGATATGTGTCTTCCGAATTGATACCTAAGACCCATGTCTCGACTGATGTCTTGACATGTGTTTTAGTGGATGAATCTGAACAAGACTGAAGAATTTTCGGTAACTGCTAGGATTGGCGGACCGGTTAGGCTACTGACCCCTGTATTTCTGGTCATGTCCATTCCGGAGTTCTGATGGTATTGACTGATTAATTATAAGCACGGTGATTGTCACTACTACTTTGTCTGTCAGTTTCCTGACGGTCGTTATCATGACCCTGATTAATGTAATTATTTCTGCTGAGTGGTCGGCTGGTTACCAGTTCCCACTCTTTTGACAGAAAGATTAGCTAAGTGAAGTGTGACATCTAACTGAGGAAGTAAAAGCATGGAATAGGGTGGTAGTGTCTGATGGTAGAAATTCATTCTTGTCAGGAATTTCAAATTTATATTTTTCGTCCTTGTTCTGTAGAGTCTTCATAGTATGAACGGCATCAGCATCTTGAGAGATTTCCAAAGTATCAGCAGCATCAACATCTGTGTGGTCTTCAGAGTGTTAGCAGCATCAGCATCTGGTAAAATCTTCAATTCACGAGCAGCATCAGTACCTGGTAGAATATCGACAAGTGGAAACGCCCGCGATGATTAAGGAACAATCAGCAATATCCATGGAGTAGGGTACCTAGAGTACACCTGGACTACTGTACATGAAGTATAAAATGAATACTACACATGGTGCATATCTGAGACACTGTACGTGGAGTACACATGAAGTACTGTATGTGGAGTATAACTAAGACATTGTACATAGGGTACATATGGAATATTGTACATGGCACTGGTGGAAATTTTATGGGATGATCGATACTGGTGTCGCTTGTCTGACATGATCAAGGAAATAAATTGATTTAAACGGTAGTAAACTGATCTGAAACGGTTAACATGATAGGCTGATAATTTCTGCGTAGACTTAATGCTGGTTGTATAGAGGCTAAAAAGTATGGTTAAATCAAAGTCCCAACAGTGGTCAGCATGAAGCATGATTAATGAAGGCCAATCATGATTTATCATGAAAACGGTTTATACTGAAGTTCTTGTGTATCTTAACATGAAAACATCATTACTTTGCTGAAAACATAATCCTCGTAAGGAGACATGAAACTGAATCATCATGTAGATGACATCAACGTGAGGGTATGAAAATTTGACTGTTACAAGGAACCTAAAAAGTCAAATCAACTGAGGTGTAATATCAACTGATGTGGACGGCTATGGTTCAATCCACAGAATTCAAAGAAGAAAACATGAGACTAAGTATGGGCTATTATGGTTCGATCCATATCGGTCAAAATTTTCTGAGAACTATCATGTATAGAAATTTATAATCTCGGAATAAATATGGATGGCTGTAGTTCAATCCATACTTGTCAAAATTTATGAAATGTCTTGATATGACAAAGGTGAACAACTGTGGATCGGTTCACAAAACATCATTTGACTGAAAAGCATGAAATTTGACTTGAGAAATGGTGAACGTTTATGGCTGGTTCACCAAGTAATGTTTGGCTGAAAACATGAATCTGTCATGAGTAAGGGTAAACGCCTATGGTCGGTTTACCAATACAGAATCTGAACGGGCAAGGGTGAACGCCTATGGTCAGCTCACCAAAACGAAAATTCGCTAAAAAGCACATGCGACTAAATATGGCCAGTCCTGTACCAACCTTTTACTTAGTCAAAAACTTCAAGAAAACCGACTGATAACTGAAGAAAAATGACTGATAAATGCAAGAGAACATGAAAGATAACAATGCCAAAAATCTGGGAAGTTCCTGGTGACTACCCACTAGTCACAGGTCAAGTTTTAGAGCCTACAGGTCGAACCTGTAGCTCTGATACCATAATAGTAACACCCCACTTGGATAAGTGGACCGTTACGTGTATTTATGGCGTGTCATCAAAGCATAAGGTAAATGTCCTAAAACATTAACTGACCATAAAGGAAATACCGGAATCAAACATCGGCAATCCAAACATAAGCCCAAAACATGAAAAATAAAATACTGAATGAAAGGACCAAACAATGTCCAAATAAGCAAAATAATACAAGAATGCATAAAGTAAGAAGTCTGGATAGCTCCCATCCAAATGCACATGCTCTTAGAATCCTAAAAGCATCCTGATGTACCTGCCGTTAGAACATGAAAGGAACTACGGCTAAGCATAACGCTCAGTGAACGGATATAAAACATGATAAGGAATTTCTGAAATGAACAGAAGATGAAATATTGGAGCTGTAAGACTGATAAGTAAAGTTGCAGTGGAAATCTGTAAATAATCTGTAAAGTCTGATTTATCAATAATGAAACTGAACTGTTATCTGTTAAATCTGTATAACATGCATTTACTGTATTTTAATTGCCAAGAGCTTATATAGGTCATGTGCTGTAACAACTGTTGCATGAATACATAGAGGGGTGACCTCGTCATGCTGTAGAGGGGTGACCTCTAAATAACTGTGCTGGGTGGAGGGATCAGCTCCAATGTGAAGGATGTAGAGCACACACCACATTCACCTGCTAAACTGTAAACTGTAGCCTAGGATGCATCCATACGCCCCACTAATAATACTGATAAAATGGCCAAGCTGAGCTGAGTGGGACGATGTAGGATATCACTCTCCTGCATGTGAGTCACGACACCGGTGCCTCTAGTGCCGTGGTTACGGTACCTTCGTAACTAGTACATAAACTAATCATGCTTGTATATAATGTTCAGGCAATTTGTTTAATTCTTAACATAACTACTGATAAGTTTAAAACATATACTGGGGAAAACAGTTGGCTGAAGATGGGGAATCCTAATCATGCATAGAAAGGAAGTCCTTACTGAAAGAACGGAAATCCGTACCTCGGGTCCCGTAATGAAATAAGAATGAAAGCCGAAGGATCGACTCTGACTTCACGAATACTACATAAATAATAGACGGGAAATTAAGTCGTCTGATTACTGTCTATAATTTATGATTCTGGTATGTTCTTATTTCGATTTAAAAATGTTCTTGTATTATAGTACTGTACAATCTGATAAATCTGAATGTTCTTTATTATTTCTGATGAGTGTATTCTTATAATTCTGATTACCGTGTGATATGTATTTCTAATATTTACGATTTTACTAAAAATAGTAACCTGTCATACATAGAAAGTTTCCTGATTTAGAAATATTTTCAATTTAATATCTTTAAAATTAAATCACTAATAAATCATATGTTTTTAGTAAGATAAACGATCAAGCGAGGATCAATTAAATTTTATTAATTAAATTAAATAAATCATACAATATAATTTATTTATTAACAAAACTCATTTTCTAAAAAAAATGATTAATCCGTTCAATTACTCCCATGGTTCCCACTGTTTGCATTATTAGTTTCCCCCTGCTTGTTTTGTTGTTCCCACTGTTAGTCGAGTTCCCCCCGCTTGTCTAAGTTCCCACTGTTAGTGCAGTGCCAAACACCCCTGCTGGCGAAATAGACCCAAACACCCCTGTTTTCTGAAAATTAATCTCAAACACCCCCTGCTACGAGGCAAACACCCCTGATGGGGTTTGTTTTAGCTGCGGTCGCTGGACCGGACCCAAGCCGCCCCTGTGTGGGTCACGGCTGGGCAGAGAAAGAACCACCGAGACTTTGTGTCTCGGTATTTGTGCCATAAACGAAACCCGACACCCCTGCTTGGGGTTTTCTGTCCTCGGTCGGCCAACACAACAGCACCACCGAGACCATGAGGGTCTCGGCTGTACAACACACCAAACCCGACCCCTATGACCTACGTTTGCTGCTGTGCGTAATTGGCAGGAAGGAATCCACACCGAGAGTCTTAAAAACTCTCGGCTGTGACACCCTAACATACCGGACGAATCAAAATAAAAGAAAAGGACGAGGATGATTACCGTTATGATTCTAAATATGGGGTACTACTACTCTGGTAAAAAACTCGAGACTTCCGTCTCTTTGTTTCCCCAGCCGGCGGCCACCAATGAGCAACCCTAGATTTTTTTTTGTTCGTTGTGTGTGTAAAGGGGAAACCCCCCGTTCCTTTTTCTTACCCCAAATGGGCTTAGCCCAATTTCTTTTTTTCCTTTCCTTTCTTTCACAAGCCGGCCCACAAGCACAAATATTCTTTTTCTTTTTTTTTCTTTTTTTTGCGTTTAATTATTTACGTAAAACTCGTACTTAAAAATCTCGTTCTGAAACGTAAATATATTTCTCGTGTTTTTCAAATCTCGCCATGTATTTATTTATTTTACTTAAATAAATATGTACGTCATACTGAATAAAATTTTCTGAATTATTTTCTGAATAATTAACTACGTAATATTTTTAATAGAACTGAGACTGCGTGAAATTTATATTACTCCTCGTGGTATATTCTGATATCGATTATTTTCTTCTTGAATAATTAATATTCGCGTAATATCTGAATTTATACTGTTATTTTATTATCTGAATAAACTGAAATATTTATAGTATTTAAATAAACCGGGATTGCGTATTTAATTTATGCGTTTATATCTCTATATATTAATTAATACTTATATAGTTTATTAAAATTAAACTGCGTATTTAAATATTCTGATTTTTAAATACGGGTTTTACAATTTTCTTCAATATGTGTAAACCTTGCATGATTCTTTGCAAAAACCTGCACATTTCCTAAACTAGGTTACCCAAATTCATTATTCACATAAATTTTTTTTAACCCATTACTAGTTTGGATCATCCCCTCACCCTTTTAAACCCACCTTGTTAGCCATGTTCTTCACACATCAAACCATTCATCCTTAACCCTTAAACCACTCTTTACAACCATGGTTTCTACAAAAACCTCAAACTCATCCAAAACCTCCACCCCAAAGAAAACCCTTAAGATTAAGATTAAGTTGGCCAAACTTAGCTCTTCACCCTTTCACACACCCAAGAATGAGATTGTTCCAATTCTCATCTCTTCATCACCCTCACTACCTCTTGCATCATGCAAGACCACCTCAACCCATGGTACCAACCATTCTCATGGTTATACCTCCTCTTCATTCCATTATAGAACGAATGAGCTAACTTCACCCTTCACTCAAAGTACTCCCTTGGATGTGACTACCCAACCCCAACCCATCCAAAGCATTCCCTTTGTGAATGACTTTGTTGATACCTTGGTGACTTCACCTTTTACCCCTCCAAACTCACCCACATCACCCATTTCACCCTTGGAGAACATACCTCCACACTCACCCACTTCACCCTTGGAGAACATACCTCTACATTCACCCACTTCACCCTTGGAGAACATACCTCCTCCACCTCCACCTCCCTCAAACACTCCCATTTTGGGTGTCCCACTTCCCCTCCTCATGGGTGATCCTTACTATGGGTTCCAAGAAGCTCATGGTCCTAATTGTCCATGTTGCCTCTACAACCACTACATCATTCACAACCTTAGGATGGAGATGTTCGGACTTCATAGGAGGGTGCAAGAGTTCTTGCTCGCCTTGTTCTCCATGCCTCCTCATAAGATATGAATGATGAGTGTCTTTAACAAGTGTGTTTCAAGAAAAACCAATCCAAAAGAAGACTACTCATCAAGAACTAGTCTTAAGCTAACTTTGTTTTAGTTAGTTGATTTTTCTTTTTATTTCCTTATTGTACTTTCTTACCTTCATGAGTTTTTCATGAAGATGATCCATGGATTTAGCATTATGTGTTCTATCTTTATGTGCACATTAATCAACTTTAATTTTATATTAAAATTGAACCTAAATCTACCACAACCTCTAAAACTTGACTAAAATTGGTTCAAAATGTTATCTAAATATTTTGTCACCCTTTGTCAAGACATTCTTTGTGAATGTGTTGCTTTTATGAAACCCTAGCATAATTTAGTGCTAATAGAGGTAAAATTCCAAGATTTGCAATTTTTTTGAAAAAGTCTTAGTTTTTCTCAAAACCCTGGAAAATCATGGTTTCACGTCCACTGTACGCGGCTCGTTAAAGTCGCGCGGTTCCTTAAGTGATAAGGAACCGCCGGTCCCTATAAGGTACCGCAGACAGATAACCAACTTTTGACTCTTTTTTTGGTCAAATGTTTTTTTTATTTTATCACCCTATCCCTTGTCAAGATTCCATGTTTACTCAATTTGGCTAAACATTCCTTGACACTTCACATTTTATTTTCAAATCTTTGCCTTGTCTACACTCTTCTTATACCCCCACCTTGAGATTTCATTCTCACGCCTCAACAATGCCTAACTCCTCCATTCATAACCTTTACATTTCATTGTCACAACCCTCCTCACCCAAAGCTTCCTCATCCAAGCTTTCAAAGAAACCGAAAACCTTGGTTCGACCTATTTGGATCAAGAAAAATGAACCCTCTTCTTCCAAACCACCCAAGAACCCCACCTTCTCTCCAATCAAGTATTGGAATGAGACCTACACCATTAACCCCATCACTGGAGAAAAGGAAAATGTTCCCCCACCACCACAACCTTTCAACACCCCTTAACTTAATGACCTTTCAACCTTCCCAAACCTCACAAGGCATTGTGAAAACATTTCCTACCCACTCTCCCCACCACCACCAAACCCTAGGTTTGATGGCCTTCCCCCATCAACCGAATTTGTTTTGCATCATGGATCCTCGTGTGCTTGTTGTCGATTTCAACAAATTGAACTTGCTCATGTGTATGAGAAGTTAAATTTTCTTGAATTCCTCCTCAGTCGACCTCCTCTCCAAGTTTTCGTTCCCGTGGACAAAACTTCGAATGATGCCTCGTCGTCTTATTTTTCCAACTAAAGGACTAAGCACTCTTGGAGTCTTTAATAATTTAGTTGTTTTGGAGTCAATAACATTTTAAGCAATCTTGGAAAATTATCACTATTAGAATAGCTTATGCTTTGTGGTTTATTTTCCATATCTTTTGCTTTAGATACTCATATTGTGTGTATGACTATCTACCTTGTTTGTTTCTTTCATTTCTTTTAATATGTAACCTTTGTGTTGTTTGTGTTTTATATCTTTGATCATTCTCTCTTTTTCTTTTGAGTTGATCGTGGTTAATCTTTACAATTGATTATGGGTGATTCCATCAATTCTAAACTTTAACCCCTTGACAAATTTGTCATCTTCATTGGTTGGATGTTTCTTTTCTACCTGAATTTCACCAATTGAACTTTGATTTTGTCATTTACCTCTTTGGACATACTTAGCAAATACTTGCTTCTAATTTGAGATTTCTTCTCCTTCACCCTCTCAAGTTACTTAGTAGGTAGTGATCGTATATACATTGGTGTTTCTTTTCTTTCTACTAACCTTTGTGTAGCATGTGACCTTAGCTCATACACTTGGTGCCCCAAGCTAGGGGGAGCAACCACCAAGGGGGAGCTACTAGCAAAGTCCGGTTTTCTTCAAAAACTTGTGCTAACCTTTTTGCTACGACAAAGGGGGAAAAATGATAGTGATAAACTCGTTAATAATTCGATATTTTGTGTTTCTACGTAAATGAGTTTATATTTTGTCGTAATCAAAAAGGGGGAGATTGTTAATGCAAGTGATGCCTAAAAACATTATTAGTGTTAACTAATCTTTCTTAGTTTTGATCACAACAAACTATACAACACATTTGGTGTAAAACACAAAATGAATTATTTAACTAACACTATCATCAAGGTAATAATCATATCACTAACTTTTCTTAATCATACTTAGTGATCATCAAAGTGATTATCCTCAAAACTTACTTTTGTTAATATGACAAAAGATTTTTTAATAAACTTTATTTTTAAGAAAATGTTTTATTAAAACGGAAAATGTAAATTTGAAAATGGCATATTCCATATGCCATTAGAATATCCTTTGAAGGTTTAAAAAACCTCAGATATTCCTACCCCACTAAAATACAAAAAACAGAGCGTAGTCTACTGGGCGGAACCTTAAGTAGCTATGCAGTTCTCTAGCGATAAGGAACTGCCGGGCTAGATAAGGTACCGCGCCCAACCCCTTTCTCTTTTTTATAGCCTAATCATTAGTAAATGATCACTTAATGTGTTAAGTATGTTTACATATGACTATCCTCTTGATCCCTCCTTTACCTTGTCCAAAGAGAAGATCCCTCACTCACTAGTGTTGTGATAAAGATGAATCCATGAATTAGTCATGCTCATTATGTTACCCTTTTTGTTTTATGTTAATCTATTGTATTTATGAATACTTGGACTAGTTGTGTTCATCCAAGCTATTTGTGAGTACTTGGATTAGTTGTGTACATCTATTGCATATGTGTTTGCTTGGATTTATGTTGTGTAGATCCAAGCTACATGTGTGTACTTGGATATGTCTAGTTGAGTTGTAATAGATTGATTAGTAGTTCTCACTAAACTATAAAGTGATGTGGTTGTGTCTTGTGAGTTCTCACTTAACTTGAAAGTGATTAGTAGTTATGTTGTGTGAAGTTCTCACTTAGCTTCAAAGTGAAGAGTCGTGAAGATTGGTTCTAGCTTTGGATTAGAACTCAACATCTAGCCTTGTGTCGTAAAATGGTGAAGTAGGCAACATCGTGAAGATTGGTTCTACCTTGAGATTAGAACTCGACATCTAGCCTTGTGTCGTTAAATTGTAAAGTAGGAAACGTTGTGTAGATTGGTCCTAGCTAAAGATTAGGTCTCGACATGTAGCTTAGTGTCGGAAAATAATGTAAGCGACGATGTAAGGTTTTCTCCGCCAAGAAGGGAGCTTGTGGATATAGTGGAAATCTCGAGTAGGTGTACTCGAGGAGTGGAGTAGAAACGAGGATAGAGCCTCGTTGTCGAACCACTATAAATCTTGGTGTCGTCTCATTAGGTTGTCTATTTCCTTACTCTTTACTTATTTCATTATCATTACACTTACCTATTACCATTGCTAATGCATTTGAATTGAACCTAATCATTATGCAACTTAGCTTCAAGTAAAAGATAGTTTTGATACAAACCTAATTGAAAGTAATTTTAATTAGGTGACTAATCGAAGAGAAAATATTCAACCCCCCCCTTCTAGTTTCTACAGAAGATACGGTTCATCAAGTCCAAGAAAACAGCTGGAGCATTGGTAGGCCAAATGGCATGAATACAAATTCGTAGTGTCCATAACGTGTACGAAAAGCAGTCTTGGCGATGTCCTGCTCTTTAACCCGTAACTGATGATAGCCTGACCTCAGATCAATCTTGAAGAAATGCTTGGCCCCTTGGAGTTGGTAAAACAAATCGTCAATGCATGGTAAAGGATATCTATTCCTGATGGTGATTTTGTTGAGCTCGCGATAATCTATGCAAAGACGCATACTGTCGTCTTTCTTCTTCACGAATAAGACCGGTGCGCCCCATGGAGATGCGCTTGGTCGAATGAAGCCTCGTTCTAGAAGTTCTTGAAGTTGGTCCTTCAATTCCTTTAGCTCGACGGGAGCCATGCGATATGGAGCCTTGGAAATCGGCTCAACTCCTAGGATGAGCTCGATATTAAACTCTACTTCACGTGTAGGTGGAATGCCCAGAAGTTCTTCTGGAAACACGTCTAGGAATTCTGACACTATTGGCTAATTCTGGATCGATGTAGATTCAGCATCTATGTCATGAACAATATCTAGATAGCCCTCGCAACCATGTGAAAGTAATGCATGTGCTTGCAAAGTCGAGATGATTTGTACAAACCTTCCGGGTATGAACCCGTTGTGAATGTACTCTGGTGTATTAACATCACCAAAGATGACCCGATATGAGTGGCAGTCGATGGTGGCGTGATGTTGGGATAGCCAATCCATGCCTAATATCATGTCAAAATCGCACATATCTAGAGGAAGTGCGTCTACTGGACGAATTTTGTCGTCAAACTCGACGGGAAGACTCTTGTACCCATGTGTAATGCGTACAGAGTCTCATAAGGCGTGGAAATGTTTAGGACATTTCCTAATGACATTAGGCATATCCTAACATTTTTGGTAAAACTAGTAGAAATGACCGAATGAGTAGCACCCGTATCAAATAGTACACATGCAGCTCGACCATACATATATAAGATCCCAGTAATGGTACATGTGGACTTAGAAGCCTGATCGCGCGAGGTCCTGTACACTCGCCCAAAAGTAGGAGGTGGCTTGCTGTCGGCATGTCCAGATGTGCCCTCTATCTCTCCTTTATGGCAGTCCTTCATGCGATGGCCTGATTGACCACACTTGAAGCAAGCGTCGCTGTCACAGCGACATGGCCCTGGGTGCCTACGGTTGCATGTGGTGTAGAGAGGATGAGTATATCCCCCAACAGGAGCCCTTACTGGCTGGGAGCCTGTTTAAGAAGAGTATACATAAGACATGGTTTATGGATATAATTTGGATAATGCGGAAAAATTTATAGACATAATACCAGTGATAGTTGGACGATTAGGTTGTGAACCTCTACGGTCCTGCTCCCTTCCGTTTCCATGATTCCTGGTAAGAGATGCTTAAGTGTCAGAATCGAGTCCATGAAACATATGCATAATAGTTTGAGTAAGTTTAGGGGCCTGCTGTTGTTGGAGTGGCTGACATTGCCACGGTAATGGTCATTACCGTTGCGCCTGTCCAAAGCAGAACGGTCATGAGTCTGACCGTTACCCTTGTGCTGACTCTGCTGAGGCTGAGTGGCCGGTTGGGACCGGTCCCCAATCTTCTGCCTATAAGATGCAATTGTTTATAGAGAGATAAATATTTGGAATAATATGAAATGAATTGAATGATCACGGCTGAATGATAATATATACCTCTTTTCGGGTCTCTCTGCTTCACCGAACTCATCCTTCTCATGCAACATCTCCAACTTACGTGCTGCTTCAGCTACTTGTGCCACCGTGTTGAAGGTAGCACACACCAAGTTGCTGGCAACCGAGGTACGCAGAGCCCAACGAAAGTGGTAAGCTTGCTCTTCGGCCGTACCTACTGCAGTGCCAAGAAAACCAGCCAGACGGAGAAAACGCTACATAAACTCGTTGCTCCCCAGCTCTCTATCTGATTCCATGGTACTCCATCTTCAGCTTGTCCTGCTCAGCCTTAGGGAAGAATTGTCCCATCACCAACTCCCTGAACTGAGCCCAAGTCAAACCAGCCACCCAAGCATCACCTCCCTCTGATTGCTTCACTGACTTCCACCAACCCAACACGTCGCCTTCGAACTTGTAACACGCCAACCTCGCCTTGAAAACGGGGTCACAACCCATTGCATCAAAGATCTTCTCGATATGAGCCAGCCAGCTCTCAGCCTCGCTGGGGCTGTCAGTCTTCTCGAAAGAACGCGGGCGTTGCTTATTGAAACGCTCCAACCATGTGATCGATGTGGCTGGAGGAGGAGGAGGAACTGGGTGCTGTTGCTGATTGTTGGCAGCTTGCACCTCTGCTCGGATTTCATTCCTCAGTTGAGGAAGCATGGCTTGTAATGCAGCTTGGACTGCTGCATTGAGTTGTTCTTGCTCACGTGTGAGAACCATCTGACAGTATAAAACAAATGCAATATAAAACCTTGTTAGAACATAATAAATCATGAAAAAAAAATTATGCAATAATCATGAAAAAAATTTATGCGTGAAAACAATGCATGGATGCATGATGCAGTTTGTAAAACTTTATGTGCGAAGGTAAACGCCTATGGTCAGTTTACCAAAAACAAAATGACAGGGCGCAGGGACGCCAATGGGTCGGTCCCAAAGTTAAAAGTTTCGATAAAAGCACATGCAACTAATATGGTCAGTCCTGTATCAACCATTACTAGTCAAAATTCCTTTAACAAATGACGTATATATATGAAAATATGCATGCATGAAACAAACTGTCAGTTCTAGGAAGACCATGATGATTACCCACTAATCACATGTCATGTTTTTAGAGCCTACAGGTCGAAGCCTTGGCTCTCATACCATAATTGTAACACACCATTTTGATAAATGGCGGGTCACGCGTAATTATGGCGTGTCATCAAAGCATGCAAGGTAAATGTCATAAATACATTTATTGACCATAAAGACATAAGTCGGAATCAAACATCGGCAGTCTAAGTAAAGCTCAACACACATGAATAATAATCGTACTGGAATGGAAAAGGACTAAACAATGTCCATGAAATGAAATAAAGTACTCAATGTGAAGTAAAGGAAATGCATAAAGAAATAGAAGCCGGATAGCGTCCATCCGTATGCACATACGGTGATAAGCCTACGAACGTCCTTGAGTACCTGCCATTTTGAGAACATGAAAGGAAAATGGCTGAGCATAACGCTCAATCGCGGATATATAAGCATAGCATGAATAGTATAAACACATAAGACATATAGCAACGGAAATGAATAAGTCTTGGAAAACATGGTCATAACTTAGTAAAACTGGTTTTATAGTTTGAATAGCCTTATGTTTATCTTGTAAAATCTGTTTAACTGGTTAACCATTAAGCCAATATAGGTCATGAAATATCAACATGCATAAATACTTAGAGGGGTGACCTCATCATGCAATTAGAGGGGCTGCCTCTAATTAATATAAGTCTGGGTAGGAGGGATCAACTCCTTGTGAAGGATGCAAGGCACACACCTCATTCACCTGATAATACTGATACACATGTAACTAGGATGCTCCCATACGCCCCACATGATAATATAATAATGGCCAAAAGCTGAAAGGGACGCCACGAGCAATCACTCCGCTGTGGGGAAGTCATAACATTGGTGCCTCCAATGTTATGGTTATGGTACTTCCATAACTAGGTGAAACTGGTCATGCATGTATATGGCTTAGACATTTAAAACTAAACATAAGCAATTCAAAAACATATAAAACATATACTGCGAAAATAGTTGGCTGCATACGGGGAATCCTAATAAGGAAGAATGTCTATACTAAAGGACGGATAATCCGTACCTTGTGTCCAGTGAACGGAAAAGAAGCACGAAGGGAATCCTACTCCGATCTCACTAATGCTACATAGAAGGATACGTGTATAAGTATTCTGTTACTGCGTACATAATCTGATTATAATATGTCTTGACTTGTTCTATATGTTTTAGTCTTGTTTCACTGGTTTTAATATTATACTGCTTTTATCATGTGTTTTAACCCTTCTGATTAAGTATTAATTGATATTCTTGTGTTATTATACTTGTAGTGTAATAATAAGTAACTTTCTAAAAATAGCAGGTTTCCTAAAATAGAAAGTTTCCAAAAATAGAATAACTGCTTAAAATAGAATAGTTTCTAATAATAGAAAGTTTCCAAAAATAGTAAGTTTTCTGAAATAGAAAGTTTCTATATTTAAAAATAAGCTGAATTAATAAGCTAATAATATAAGCTTAGTTTTACTTGGTTAATATTCTAAGTCATGTGATTAAATAGTATAGTTTATTAATTATTACATGTGAATTAAATAAACTATAGGTTAAGGATTTAATTAAATATAAGCATGATTTAATTAACTTAAAGTGGTTAAAAATACTTAGGTTAAATCATGTATTAATATCTATATTAACATAACCTAAGTCATGGAAATTAATTAATTATAAGTCATGTTTTAATAATTAATTAATTACTATAGTCTAAAATAAATAATAAACACTTAGGTTAAAATTCATGTATTAATAATAATAATAATTAACCTAATTCATGCCCAAATTAAATTAATTATATAACATGTTTAATTAATTTAATTAACCTTGTAAATAAATGAACTTGTAAAATAATTAATCTTGTAAAATTTAGTCATGAACCGAACCCGTGTTTTATATATTAAACGTGTCGTGAACCGTGTTCGTGAACCCGTGAACCTGCCAAACAAACGCACCCTTAACAGTGGCAAAACCGGCTTGACCGGTTGCCACTGTTTTTGCAAAACAGCCACCGGCTGTGCCGGTGGTTTCCCCTGGTTTCTCGGCTAAAGCCGCCGGCTGGGCAAAGTTCCCACCGGCTAGCCGGTGGTTCCCCCTGCTGCCGCCGCTGTGGTTCCCCCTGCATTCATTATTCAGCCACTGGCTTAAGCCGGTGGTGGTTTCTTGTTTTTAGCCGAGACCCACACAAACCAAAACACACCCGACGCATGTCGGGGGTTCCCTTGTTCTTGCGGCCAAGACACAACAACACCACACTGAGACCATGGGGTCTCGGTTGGCGCGAATCAAAACAAGCCGAGACCACGGGGTCTCGGTTTCTTGCGTCGGCCGAACAAACACCCCCTAAAAACACCATGATTTAACCCCCCCATGATTAGTTACATGTTTAAGTTAACTTGTTTTTATAACTTTATGATTTCATGTGTTAAATTAAATAAAAACATAAAAAGAAAAAGGGTTTAAAGGTTTACCGATTATGTGAAACAATGGAGAACGATAACACTAACAATCTTGCAAGAATTGATCACCAAAATCAACCACACACACCCTTTTTGTGTGTTTGTACCCGGCGACCAAGAGAAGGAAAAAAAAGATTAGGGTTTTGCTATTTTTCTAATTTTTGTTATTATGAAACATATCATTTCCTTATTCTTGTTTTGGTAAAAATCAATATGGACTAGGCCCTTTCTTGTGTTTCTTGTTGCGGGTATGTGGGGCCCACAAGGGGAACCCATTGTTTTCCGTGTCTAAAATATTATACGTGTTCTCGTGTCGTGTTTACATGATTTATTTAGTTATCGTTCGTGTCGTATTATTTATTTATATGTAACCGTAATAATTACTACGTAAATACTTATAATGTGTTCGTGATTATTTACGTTCATGATTTCATGCTCGTATGTTCGTGATTATAATTATTGTTGGAATAATTATCGTGAATTTATACGTAATAAATACTTATCGTGTAATAACACGTACGTAATACTTGTAATTAACATTCGTGAAACGTAAACATGTTATATATGGTAAGTTATAATAATGTACATATGATTATATATGTACTGTTCATGGTAAAAACATGCGGGTTTTACACCTTGCCTTTGACTAAGCTGATGAAAAAGGGTGAGAAATTTGTCTGGACTGAGGAACGAGAGAGAGCTTTAAAGACCATAAGCAGAAGTTAGTGAATGCACCTATTCTTACTCTCCCATCTGGTACAGGTGGATTTCAGATCTATAGTGACGCTTCAGGAAAGGGTCTAGGCTGTGTTCTCATGCAACATGGGAAGGTTATTGCATACGCATCACAGCAGCTTAAACCTTATGAAGAAAACTATCCTACACATGACTTGGAGCTTGCATCAGTTGTTTTCGCGTTGAAGATGTGGAGGCATTATTTGTATGGTGAATCATGTGACATCTTCACAGATCACAAGAGTCTCAAGTACATCTTCACCCAGAAGGAACTAAGCATGAGACATAGAACATGGTTAGAGCTACTGAAGGATTACGACACCAATATTCAGTACCATCCTAGTAAGGCGAATGTGGTTGCAGATGCTCTAAGCATAAGGTCGGGTATGATTGCTGGCATCAAGGTTGCAAAGGAGATCATCCGTGACCTGGAAATGACAGACGTCGAGTTTTGTGTACAAGGACGACATGGTTACTGGGCAAATCTTTGAGTGGAACCAGACTTGCATTCTAGGATCAAGAAAGCTCAGAAAGATGATGGTGAGATTTGGGCTATCATTCAGAACCTTGATCAGCAGACGGAGTTTCGTATGGATGATGACGGTATCTTATGGCAGGGCACTAGATTAGTTGTTCCTGGTGACTCTACACTCAGGGAAGCGGTGCTGACTGAAGCACACAGCTCTCCATTTTCCATACATCCTGGTTCTACCAAGATGTACTACGACATCAAACAACATTTCTGGTGGAGTGGTATGAAGCAGGATGTTGCCACCTTCGTTTCCAAGTGTGCGATCTGCCAACCAGGTTAAGATCGAACACCAGAGAGCCAGTGGATTACTGCAACCATTGGATATTCCATAATGGAAGTGGGACAAAATCTCCATGGATTTTGTTACTGGTCTTCCGGTTACTCGGAAGAAACACGACGCCATCTGGGTTATTGTTGATAGATTGACCAAATCTGCTCATTTTCTGCCAATCCGCAAAGAACATCCAGTCAGCAAATTGGCAGACACTTTTCAAAAGGAGATCATGAGACTGCATGGTACTCCATTAGAAATCATCTCTGACAGAGATCCTCGTTTCACATTACGTTTCTGGCAGAGTCTGCAGAAAGCTTGGGGCACCAGACTTAAGCTTAGCACTGTCTTTCATCCTTAGACCGACTAATAAGTATGAAAACACTTAACCTTTTACCACTTATTTCCAATAATAACAAGACCAAAACGTGTATTTTATGTCGTAAAAGTCGGAATTATGCGTGGTTTGTGTTTTTATTGTGTTTCAGGATAAAAATATGCAAAAGGAAGAAAACATGGGCTATCACGGGCTTTTATCGAAGAAAACGAGAAAAGACGAAGTCAAAAGATCAAGAGTGTAAAAATAACGGAAGTCCAAGGCCTATTCTGAAGATTTATCGAAGAAAAAGTCTAAAAACGAAAGTTTAATGAAGTCGAAGAACTCAAGTCTAATAGAAGAAGAAAATTATAAGACAAGTTCAATTTATATCGACAAATCCCGAGACGACGTCGAGAAAGACAAAGAATTTAAATCGAGTCGAGAAGAAAGAGAGAAGGAAGCAACACATGCACTCCCCACCTCCTGTATATACCCTCCTAATGTCACATTAGGAGGTGGTGAGTTAGTTAATTAGTTCATTTTCAATTTTTGTAGTTTAATTTTTAGAGAAAGAAAGTGTTTAACTTTCTCTCACTAGGAAACCTTCATCTTTTATTTTCTTGCTTTCTTGTTTTAATCAAAACTTTTACTTTTTAAATTTAATCTTGTCTTAATCTTCATCTTTTTAATCTTTCTTGTTAATCACGATCTTGTTTTCATCATCTTTTTCATCTCACTTTTTCTAAACGCCACTTAAAGTTTGTTACTTTTCGAGTTTCTTGATTTACGCGTTGAGTTTTTATAAGTTTTATCATTTCCCTAGCTTATTGGTAGCTTATTGGTGTTTTTGCGTGCTTATTGTCCCTAAAAAGTTTCTAGAAAAGTGCCAAGAATCGTCCTTGTCCGAGATCTTATTTTTTAGGATCATCTGGTTCGATTTAGCAACTTCTCCTAAGAATTGCGAATTTGAACTTCTTAATTATTACGAATTTGAATCCCCTTAGTATTGCGGAATCTGTCCTCTTGAGTATTGCGAAATCCTTCTTTACCTAATTATTGCGAATTTGAATTACTTTCATGAATTGCCAAATCCTTTAATAGTTGGTATTGCGAAATCTTGCTTTGTCTCCACAATTGAGGAATTGTTCCTAGTGTTGCATTGCGAAATTATTGTTTCTGAATTGCGAATTTAAAGCAATCCTTGGATTGCGAAATTATTGGATTTCACTTTGCGAAATCTTGGTCATTTCAAGATTGCGGATTTATGTGCTTTAGCATCGTTGCGAAATTAATTCTATTGCGAAATTATTTCATATTTTTAAATATTGCGAAATTAATTAGTTTTTATTTAAATTTAATTTTTAAACTTGTTTTTCCCGCCAATTTTCTTAGCTTTATTTTTACTCGTTCGTCTTAGTTTAATTTTCGAGTATTTGAATTTTTAAAGTTCTCGTTTTTATTAAGTTTTTTAAGTTTTCATATTTACGTTTAATTAGTTTAATTTCTCGTCATTTATTTTTGAAAGTCTTTAATTTTAGTTTAATCTTTCCTCACTTTATTTT
The DNA here is from genome assembly GCA_025667525.1 of Glebionis coronaria. NCBI lineage: Eukaryota > Viridiplantae > Streptophyta > Magnoliopsida > Asterales > Asteraceae > Glebionis > Glebionis coronaria. The sequence goes on from CM046876.1 coordinate 45,574,538, forward strand.
TATTTAATTACTCAACGACGCCTTTTCTTCTAATTAGTTTTAGATAACCAAACCTCTCTTATTTTTCACCAAGAACGGCAGAGTCGCACATTTAACCGTGATCAATTCGAAGAGAAGATCGGACGATAACTCTTTCATAACTAAGTAAAATCTAGTTATTACCGACAGACAGTCAGAACGCACCATTTAGACATTGGAGGACATGTTGCGGGTGTGTGCTCTAGAGTGGGCAGGAAACTGGGATGAGTATATCTGTTTAGTGGATTTTGCATACAACAACAGCTGGCACGCTAGCATTAAGTGTGCACCTTTTGAGATGTTGTATGGCAGGAAGTGTCGCGCCCCAATCTGCTAGGATCAAGTGGGCGAGCGACTGATTGAGGGGCCAGAGATGATCGAGGTGACAAATGAGAAGGTCGCCGATGCCAAGGCGAAGATTTAGGAAGCTCGTGCTCGCCAGAAGAGCTATGCTGATAAACATCGTAGGGATATATCTTTCAAAGTAGGTGATCATGTTTTCCTCAAGGTATCACCTGCACGAGGAGTTAAACATTTTGGAATCAGAGGGAAGCTCAGTCCTCGCTTCATCAGGCCGTTCGAAATCATAGAACGCGTTGGTGAAGTATCATATCGTTTAGCGTTACCGCCTCAGCTATTACACGTTCAGAACGTGTTCCATGTGTCCTTACTCAGAGGATACAACTATCATCCCGTTCACGTTGTTCAGTATCCGCTTGATCAGATTCGAGAGGATCTTTCATATGTAGAAGAACGCGAGAGAGTTCTTGAGCGACAAGATTGCATCATGCGGAGGAAGACGATCCCTTTCGTCAAAATCCTCTAGAGGGATCATCCTGAGCGAGAAGCCACTTGGGAGACGGAGGAGTCTATACGGACTTCTTACCCTCATTTCCAGTTTTTATTCGGGTATGTTTTCTTTCAGTTTATGTTTTCTCTAATTTGAGGACGAATTGTTCTTTTACAGGGGAAGAATTGTAAAACCCGCATTAAAATACCATGAACAGTACACATGAATAGTAAAACATGAAAATACGATAAATTTAAAACTTTCCATTTATAATATAATTCACGTGTCATGATATTTAATAACATGTATTTATGTATATATTATAAATGTGTTACGTTCACGATAATTAAATGCACGATAATTAAACATGAACGATCACGTAATTAATAAACTAACAAAAGCTACGGGTTTCCCCGTGGGCTCCCTTTAGGCAGCGGCTAAGACAAAAGGAAGCAGAAAGATGGGCTTGGCCTATGACCCAAAGTAAACCCATGTTAAACAACACTCCAGGAAAACTTAATCATAATTTAGGTTTTAAAGAAAAAGTTCTCCCTTGCCTGTGCTTTCCTCCTTGCCGCCGGCCATAGGTCATCAACAAGGCAAACCGGACGATTTTGCTTATTAATTTTTGTGTGTACGTGATCGTGATCTTAATCCTTTCTTCCACATGTTCGGTAAATGAAAACCCTTTTCTTTTCTTTTAATTCTTATTGAATTCATGTTCTTATTTAATTAATCATAAAAACAAGATATAAAAACATGTGGGATTACTTAAAACATGATTAAGGGGATGTTTGGTGTTTGTTTTGGTTCGGCCGAGACCCACAACCGAGAGCAAAAGCTCTCAGTTTGTTTTCATCACCACCACCGAGACCCTCAAAGGGCTCGGCTTGGTCGGTTTGGCTCGGACGCAAGCAAGGGGACCCCGACTCGAGGTTGGGGTATGGTTTTGTTTTGTTATGCGTGTCAACCAAGACCAATGGGGTCTCGGTGGGACTTATGGTAAAAACAGTGGGAACCGGCAACAACCGGTGGGAACCGGTGCTAGACCAGTTTGAAACGGCAGGCAGCCGGTGGGAACCGAGTCGGCAGTGGTAGCCGTGGCTCGGCAGTGGGAACCGAAGGCCGCCAGTGGCTACCGGCCAACCGGTCTAGCCATTGGTAGGGGTGTTTGGCTTGGCTTATTAAAGAAACAAGGGTGCGGGCTCGGGTTAATTTTTAAAACACGGATTCGGGTTCGGGAACTAATAAAATAAATCAGTAATTTATTTAATTAAATAAGTTTCAAGACTTGGTAATTTAATTAAATACATGACTTAGGTTTAAATAATAAAATTAATATTACATGTATAACCTAAGTATTTTACCTAGCTTGATTTAATTAAAACATGTATTTTAATTAAATTCTTATAATGTATAGTTTATTGATTTAACCAAGTTATTTAATTAATTAGCTATAACCTTTAAGCCATGACTTGTATTTTACTAAGTAAACTTTATTTGACTTAATAATCCAGCTTATTTTCTAATTATGGAAACTTACTATTTTTGGAAACTTATTATTTTAAGAAACCTGCTATTTTTAGAAAGTTACTTAGTATTACAATACAAGTATTATAATACAATAATACATGAATAATACACATCAGAACAACAGAATAACTATAGTTGACACAGTAAATAGTTAAAACATGACAGAATACGTAAAATAAGCTATAAACACTCAGAACCAGTAAAACACATGTAATTCAGACAAACTCATACACGTCCATATTCTTATGTAGTATTATCCGTCAAGGCGGAGTAGTTTCTTCATCGTTTTCGTTAGCTTCTAGTGGACATAAGGTATGGATTCCCGTCCTTCTGTAAGGACAATCTCTTCCTTTATTAGGATTTCTCCCGTATGCAGCCAACTGTTTTCCCAGTAGTTACAAATTTAAATGCTTATGTTATTAGTTACCTTAGCCATATACATGCATGACCAGTTTCACCTAGTTATGGAGGTACCATAACCACAACACTAGAGGCACTAGTGTTATGACTTCACCACAGCAGAGTGATAGCTCGTGGCGTCCCTTTCAGTTATTTGGCCATTATTATATTATTATCATCATGTGGAGCGTATGGGTGCATCCTAATTACAGTTTCAGTCAGGATTTCATGGTGAATGTGGTGTGTACCTTGCATCCTTCATAAGGAGTTGTTCCCTCCTACCCATACCATATTAAATAGAGGCATCCCCTCTATTAGCATGACGAGGTCACCCCTCTATGTATTCATGCCAGTTGTTGACCTCATGACCTATATTGACTTTTGGTATAGTAAACTAATGCAGATTTCACAAGTAAACATAAGCTATATTTTCAGAACTAAAATCAGTTAATCATGTTATATGCCTAGGTTTTCCAAGGACTTATTCATTTTTGCTGCTATTCATGCTTTATGTTATTTATATGCTTTCATATTCTATGTCTTTCCATGTTGTATTGTATATTTCCGTGCACTGAGCGTTATGCTCAGCCGTCTACCTTTTCATGTTCCCAAACGGCAGGTACCCAATGTCGCAAGTAGGATTTCAAGAGTATGTGCATTCGGATGGAAGCTATCCACCCTTCATTAATTTATGCATTTATTCCTACTTTATCATACTTTACTTCATTTTGGACATTGTTTAGTCCTTTCATTTACAGTACTTATATTTGCTTGTGTGGGAGTTACTTGGACTACCGATGTTTGATTCCGGTATTTACTTTTATGGTCATGAATGTTTAGACATTTACCTTGCATGCTTTGATGACACGCCATAATTTACTGTAGTATTCCATCTTAACAAATGGGGTGTTACATATATCTTAATTATTAATCAACAAACCATTTACATCAACCTTACACGTACACGATTTATAAATTCATGATGTTGTCATGCATAATATTTGTTGTCCCTAATTTATATGATAATAGATCTAATAAAGAAATAAAGAAAATAGATGAAAGTAGATGAATTCTAGAGAGAGAAAGTAGAGAGAGAAAAGAGAGAGATGTGTGAAACTTAGGGAATATTAGATTAAGAAAAATGAACAACCAACTACCTCTCCTGACATGCTAGGAGAGGTATTTATAGCCTTGCCTGCATGTGGCATAATGGGCTATATGTTTGATTGGGCCGGGCTTGAATAAATGCTTAGTACCTTGAAAGAGGCCTTTTAAGCTAGCCATCAAGCCCGTATTGTCACGACTATAATACTACCTATTACAACGTTCTAATAGGTGTTACAATAATAAACTATGACCGAGCATTCTTGTTTGACCCAATATTTTGAGGCTAATAATCTCCCCCAATGTGAGGTCATTCCTCTTCGATATTTAGAGATCAATGGAGATTATGAATCTCGTCATAAATGAGTCTTGAACGTGTAATAGTAGTCGTGTTCCTTCATGTTGTGATCTTTGAGCCTTTGTCGTTGTCTTTCGACTTTGTCTTTTATCTTGAGATCTTGACTTGTCTTTGCCATCTTGCGATCTCGTGTCTTCATCCACATGCTCATATATTGCACCATCTTGAAAGCTTGCTAACAATCTCCTTTGAAGAGAGGTCATTCCTCTACATAAATTGTTAAGGAAGATTCTGAACATCAGAGTTGCGAAAGACTTTTGCTTTCTGAATTGTTGAATATGTCTTTAGGCATGAGTATGTGGTTAAATCTTTGACTTTGTTGAGTACACCGTAACTCCACATTCTCGAGACAAAACATAGACACGGACTGAATAGATTTGACATTCGTCCTAAATCGGTAGCGTTTTACCTCCGGTCGGTGAAGACCATTACACGATATTAGATATCGTACCTGTGATTAGGTAGATTCAATTAAGAATCCCCTTGACAGGGTTTCGCGGCTGTACTAGCCGTTCTCTATAATCGACCGTCTCAAAGCAAGACTGCGAACATAAAGAGTAAATCAATTGGATAAATATCCGCTTGATTAAATTCGTCAATTCAAATTCTTGGAACAAGTTTGATTCATAAAGAATCTTACCATTGTTGCTTTCCAGTTGACACAAGCTTGATTCGTAAGAATCTCGCAAGCTACCTATCGTAGCGCTGTTTGAGATTCACGCTAGAAGGATTTCCATTCGTCACTGTGAATATTAATGAATATCACTCTGAATGTTCTGGCAAAACCATAAAGATATTGCGTAGAAACCTGAAACGAGTTTGAATCAATAAAGAATCAAACCACCGTTGCTTTTTAGTTTTACATACGTTAAATTCATAAAGAATCTTACACATGACCTACCGTAGTGTTGTTTGATGTTAACACTGGAAGGATTGCCACTCATCATTGTGAATACTAAGTAGTATCACTCTGAGTGTTCTAGCAATATCGCAAGGATATAGCGTAGGACTCTCTTTATCGTCATTCCGTGTGTCCTAACGAGGTTTGATTGATATCTTGGCTCTAGACTCGATTAGTGCACTTTTAGTGACCGGAGGCTGGAGCAGATGCCACCTATTCAATATCAACTATCTCGGAGTGAGAAAGTCAACAGAGGTCGTGTTGATCTCCATGTCAATAAAACAAACTTTTTTTGTGAGAAGCCTAAGTCTGCTGGGTGAGGGTTGTGCATTACATCTGTGGGTCCATGATGTGTTGTCTTCATGATGTGTTGACCGGGTTTCTGCCTAAGTTGTATGGAGGGCTTCTTTCTTTTCACCCTTTATCCTTACATTTCTTTTTCATTCTTCAACCCCTTTAATGCTTACCAAGACATCATTACTAGCACCTTGTTGTGATTGTTCCAGTGCTAGCATTAGTACTTAGTCGGCATTCAGCTACGTTCACATTCTACTCCATCTTTCCTAAGGACTTCTAATAATCTATTGTATTGTCCCTGGGAAGATCCCTCCGGTTCTGGTTGGATCATATGACTTAAACCTAACCACCCTTTTGACACCAATAACGTCGTGAATTAAAGATGTTGTGGGTATTTGATCGTAACCGTAAGTGCTTGAGTCTTTAGATCATATTTTAATCACATTTTCTCCCCATATCTCTAATATATAAAATCGTTTGATATTAGAGATACCAAATTTGATTAAAATATATCGCGAAAAAATAGTCTTGAAAAACTTTCGGGAGAAAAATATGTCAAACTTGCATGAATTATTGGAACATTTTATGTCGTGTTGAGCACACAATTTTTGAATGATTTTGAATAATCATTGAAAAACTCTTGAAAAACATTGTACTCGAACACTACATGTTCATGAATACATAAAGATTGTCACTGAAGAATGTGCTCACGAACATCAAAGCTTTTGATGTGAATAATACCAAAAGATACTTACACACAATATGTTGGATACATAAAAATTGTCTTGACTTAATATATCCAACAACATTAAAACTTTGATTTTAGAAAGCTCCCCCTCAAAAATTGATCCAATTGAATTGTCATTATGAGGATGTGATCCACATTTCGCTTTTTGAGAATAAGAGTTGTTGAACACACAATTTTTGAAAGATTTTGAATATCATTGAAAAATTATTGAAAAAATTGTGTTCAACACTTTTTGAAAAATCCATTCTTTTTAGCGACATGGTTTTTCTAAAGCATAAACTTGAGTTCATAGACTTTGAATGCCTTGACGAATCCACTCAAGTATAAGAAGATTTCTCTTCTTTTGCTGAGGGTAAGAGCACTAAATCGTACACTCTCCCGTGAATATAGATCCGGGTTGCAATCTGAAAGTGATTACAACCATTGTGTTGAACTCAAAACGTTGAATGTTTTGTGACATGCTCAACCCTAGATAGATTGTTCTACCCGTTGTTGGGAAAATTGTCCAAAATAGACATTTTCCTTTACAAAACAAAGAAATGACATGTTTTGAAAAATATTTACAACTTTCATTCGAGCTTTATGTACAAACCCGTGTCGTTATTGAGCGACATTTTTAGGCACGTCCATATTATCGATACTGAAAGACATGTCGAGAAGAATATTTTTGGTATTTTAAAAATTTTCATTTTTTATTTTGTTCTTCTATGATATTTATATTTTATTTTATTTTTGCGTTTTCTCAAGTTTTTCGAAAATAATCAAAAATAGACTTTTGTACCATAGAAGAAGGTGATATCGAATGTACAGAATTGGAACCCTGTGAAGAAGAAGTGGGTTCAGAATCCACTGTTGTACCTGAAATGACAGAAGAATAGTTTACACAAATACTAGAGTTAGGAGTAACCAATTCCTTTTCTACATTCAAATCATTCGCATTCGTGCTAGCGCAGGTTTCATCACTTTTCTCTATCAGAATCCACTTAAGACCAACTTCCTTGAAGATCCTACCCGTTGGTTTCCACTGAATACTAGATCTAGGAGTAGTTTTCTCTTGCACAACGCAAAACTTCTTTGGAGAGAAACTATGTCCTTTTTGAATCCATGTTTCAGATTTGGTGTGATTGCTTTTCTTTGCGATGGGTTTGTATCTCCTTGTTGTCTTATGGGATTCTGCATTCTTTCATTGTGCAAAGGCACGAGATTTGACCTCATAAAGGTATTGCAGAATGAAATGATCATGGTTTCTGTTGTGAATGCCCTTTTTGCAAGTGGGGCATACAGGGAATTTAGGATTCATGAAAGTACTTGTATTCCTTGGTTTTCCAAATCGTTCAGGCGTAGTATTCGAAACATGACTATTCATGGATGGTTTCCAATTCCTAGATTGCCGGATCCTAGGTTTTGGTTGACTACCATTAGGAGTGTGTTGAAATCTAGCGGGATTTGGTGAACTAGGTTTTGAATACACGAGTTTGTCTTTTTGAATCTTCCCTTTTTGCTTAGCATCCTCTAGGTTGTTGGTATGAGCTAAGTCATTTGAACCTACATATTCCTTTGTGGACACGAATGTCACACATTTTGGAGGAGTCCTAGAAGTGCTAGGTGCATTCACATGGTTGGGTTTAGCAACAATGTTCTTTCGAAATGGAGGAACATAGGGTGATATGGAGGGTTTTGGAACACTTGGTTGCACATCAGTCTTAGTGACGAAAAATCATTTTTGATACTAGTTTGAGTTTATCTTTATTTGTGAATCAATTCCCGGCAGCGGCGCCATTTGATACTAGGATTTTACCCAGTATAAAAATATCAAGTTCGTTGAAGTGGTCTCCTCGAATTGATTACTGGATTAATGTGCGACTCAGCTGTTATTTGGTGGAAACAAATGTTGTCGTTGTAGTAGAGGGAAAAGTGCACAAACTTTAAAGTAAAAGGCAAGTAATTTAAATCTAAATCTAAGTGAAAATAAATGACGAGAAATTAAAGCGTGACGAGAAATTAAAAGGCAATTAAAGTATCCTAAAGGCAAACTTAAACTTAAACTAAAGGCAAACTTAAAATAAATCTAAGGCAAGTTAACTAAAAGTGCGACTAAGGAAAAAGGCGGGAAAAGTAAAGCTTAAAACTTAAAATAAAATAAAAACAGCTCATTCGGAATAAACCTTCGTTCGGAATAATCACTCGTTCGGAATGTCACCTTCGTTCAGAATAATTCTTCTTCACTCAGAATATTTACCTCATGCGGAATAAATGGCTCATCCAGAATATTTGCTTATTCGGAATAATCAAACGAATAACCTTCATCCGGAATAATCACTGATCCGGAATAAAAGGATTCGTTCGGAATATTAGCTTTATGCAGAATAATCCTTCGTCCGGAATAATTACTTATTCGGAATAAGGGTTCGTCCGGAATAAAACATTGATCCGGAATAAATCCTTTATTCGGAATAGTGCTTCATCCGGAATAACAAGTTCGTCCGGAATAATCCTTGATTCGAAATAAAGCTTCATGAATAAAAATCAGTTCATTCGGAATATTCCCTTCATTCGGAATATCTGTTCATCTGGAATAACAAGTTGATTCGGAATATGTCACTTATCCGGAATAACTGCGTTTATCCGGAATAAACTGCCTGAGATCCTTTATTCGGAATAAAGTGACTGATGCGGAATGATTGCTTGGTTCGGAATGACCACTTGATCCGGAATATCCTGGAAAAACAGACGAAGCGAAGAACAAGGGAAACAAAAATAACACGAATCTAACCAAAGCTAATCAAATCAAAACCAAAAGATTAAGCAAGACTAATCAATAAACATCTACTAATCATAAACAAACAATCTAAATTAATAAAACTAACAAACAATCACCAACAAAATCAAAACCCACTTGATTAAATCAATAAAAACTCTAAGAACATAAACATAAACATAAGATTAAATCAATCACAAGAAAGGAAGATGAGAGATTAACAATAAAGATAAAGATTCAATAACATGAAAAGTAAACTTACTTGGAATTTAAAGGAATTAAAGTGCAAGACAATGTATTTAAATTGACATGAAAAGTAAATTTGCAAGAAATGAAGATGGAAGAACTAGTGTCACTCTAGCCAACGAAATGAAATGAAATGAAATGAAAGCTATTTATAGGGGATTAGGGAGGTGCTTAGTGGAAGCTTCCTCCTCTCTTTCTTCTTTCTTTAATTATCTTTTAGTCCTTGTCTTCTTAAATCTTCGACTTTTGTCTCGGGATTAATAAACTCATCTTGTAATTTCTTCATTAATTTAGACTTGAGTTCTTAGGCTTTTATTACACTTCCGTCTTTGGACTTTTTCTTCGATAAATCTTCAGAATAGGCCTTGGACTTCTGTTCTTTTTGCACTCTTGATTTCTTGACTTCGTCTTTTGTCTTTTTCTTCGATAAAAGCCCGTGAAAGCCGTGTTTTCTTCCCTTTTAACATTTTGATCCTAAAATCACAACAAAAACACAAACCACGCATAATTCCGACATTTACGACATAAAATACACGTTTTGGCCTGGTTATTATTGTAATTAAGTGGTAAAAGGATGGGTGTTTACACACCTATCAAATCCCGTACACTTGACCATTGCAATGTCCTCATGCAATGCATTAGTTACAAAGCATGTTTTACATTTCCCATCATAATCAATCTATATTGGCCTTTATTAGAGAGATAGAAAATTATAAATATTCAAATGAAGAAAGTAAGTAAAGAAATCAAAGACATACCTTAGGGTTTTGGAAATGTCATGAATGATCATCATTCTCAAGTTTTCACATTCTCCAAACCAAGCTTAAAAACGAGATCATTGTTATTATAAGTTAGCAAACTAACACGAACTCATGTGGGCCAATTATTTACTTAGACTCCCTTATTCCTAGGTGTATCTCTTATATTTTATTGCTGTCTTGAATGATCACGAGGATGCATTGTTGACTTATTTCGATAGTTATATAGGCTGAAAATAAAGTCGGACGATTTAATCAATAGTTAGCTAAAGGACAAAATCTTTTAAAACTGCTTCTCGGGACCTCATAAAGTTCATATCTTGGCATAACTCGCTTCGCGATTTCAGACCTTTCTCGGACCGATATTTGGCAGCGACTTCATACTTCAAATCTTGAGAGACGTTCATGAAATAATGGCCTTCTCTTCATAATAGGAATTTCTTCACTTGAAGTTTTGAGAGATTCTTCATACTTGGACCACGACTTCTTCATTTTTCTCCAATCTTTATTTGGGATTTTGATATACAACGATCCGCCTCCTTTTTGGACTTGGATCTATTTATCCTCATACCTTGTTAGGGCCTTTTTGGATAGACTTCTCCATGATCTTTACGGGAGTATTTTCTTTTCGTCGTGTGTCTCGATCCTTCATATTGATCTTTGATAAATGATTCTTCACATCACTTTGGATCTTTAGCAACAAAATGTAGCCCTCATGCCTTGTTAGGGCCTTTTCGGACTCGCCAATCTTCGCATCCCGCTTTAATAAGTTATGCCTTGGCTATGAACTCTAATCCATACCGAGCAACTTTTAAACGATCTTGGGCTAGAAGCTAAGTAACTTTTCAAATCGTACAACCTTATTTATTGCAGATAAATTTATTAGCAAGCGATGGGAGAATAGGCTTATAATTAACTCACATAAATTCACGAAAGAATACCAAACTTATAATTGACTCTATCATCTCTCGTTCTCCACAATTTAAAATCTTAAGGAATGAGACACGTGGATGCTTAGCCAATTAAATCAAAGTTTTGGGTTTTCGAGTCATCTATAGGATCTTGCAAACTCTTAGACTTTTTCAAGTTTAGAAATCGCATTTTAAAGTTCCCTTGATAAACGACTCTCTAGGATCAATTATAGGAACTTGCGAAAAGTTCTTGTTCTTAACCCGTGAGAGTTAAGACTTTCGTGTTTTATAGCTCCCTGTATAAAAGCCAAGCAAAACTTGACTTAAACACGTTAAGGATACTAGCTAGAGTAAACTTAGATAAGTAAACTCGGGTTGAGTCAAAAGATTCACAACGTTTGAAAATTTAAAACCACTTTATTAAAAATTTATTCTAGCAAAGAAAGAAAATAACTATACAAAGGGAAAAACTAATAGGCCAAAATAGATCAAAAATTTTGAAAAATGTCGAAAAATTGATTTTCCGGTTAAAATGAGGACAAATACAAGGAAAAGACCACTTAACTTCGATAGAAGTCCCCCTACACTTGATATAAACATTGTCCTCAATGTTTAAGCATGTGGGAGTGAACTCCCCTACACTTAGGACATTGTGCACGTTGTTTAAATCTTGCTAAGGAAAAGACCACTAAAGAGATTCCTATTCTAATATTGGAAAATATAAAATAGTGAATCGAAAAGAGTTTAGGATAGAACCGGGAAGACGGAAACACGGAATCACGGGTCGTCAAAAATCATCAAGAGTGGACCTTTCAAAGCGCGAATCCCTGAATATTAGAAGAGAGGAAATAGCAAACACCAACGGGTCTCCCCTACACTTAGGACATAGATAGATAAAAGATAGATACATGGTTTGCCTCCCAAGAAGCGCTTGATTTTTGTTCACCGAGTCGTGAGCCTGACTCGACCTTAATTAGCATAGGAAGAAGCATGAAACATATCCACCGGGATCAAATACATAGTTTTCGTCCATCAAATAGCACAAGCTTAAGGCGAACAAGGCAAGCCAAAGAAGAGTAGGCAAGGTTCCCTTAAGCAAAGATGGAGCACGGTGGTAGCAAGGGTGAAGAGGTGCAAGCATATCTCCAATAGGTCCAAAAATCTTTCCTTTTATTTCATCAGACGAATACTGAGATGGCTTGAAAAGTGCAATAGCGGGGTCGAACACCTTTTACTTTAGGGGAAAATAGCACTCAGGCTCAGCAGAATTTGAAGAACATCTGCTAAGAAAATGCACAACCTCGTCCTCAGAAGGTGGACAAAGAGGTGTCAAAACATACGTGCTACGGATCTTGGTGTTGTCCGGTGTCGTCTCCTTTGAAAGGATCTTCTTTAAATCCGTAGAAGAATGAAGACCATAATCATCAAAGTCTAAAGGAGGGGCATCACTCTCATGAGGGAAGTAAGTATTGAGAAAAGTAGAAAAGTCTTCCTCAAATGAGTAGTCATCCAAAGTAGGATCAAGTGTTGTAGGCGGAGGATCTTCAGCATGAGAAGAATCACTCGAAAGAGTATCGGCCTCATCAAAATCATCATAAGTGGGCATGTTGGGATACTCGGAAGTAAAAGCATCATAATCATCCCCATCGGAACTATAATCATCATCATAAGCATCAAAGATCGGTGGAGAATCATATATGGGTGAAGGTTCAAAATTGGAGAGAGAATCATCCACATCATCTTGAAACAGTGGATTATCATTTCAAGAATCGAATAGAGGATTGTTGTAGACGACAAAATCATCGAGCACATTAATCATATTCGCCGATTCTCTTCCATAGGATTTGCTTGTAAGCTTCCCCATTTCAAAAACTTATGCATCATCCCCGACTCTTAAGATGATTTCACATTTATCCACATCTATTAAAGCTCTACCGATTCTCAAAAATGGGCGTCCAAGTATTAACGGAATACGAGGGTCCATTTCATAATCAACAACGACGAAGTCGACTGGAAAAGTGAATGTGCCAACTTTAATGAACACATCTTTGGCAATACCAACGGGGTAAGCGAGAGTGCGATTGGCTAGCTCAAGAGTCATCTTCGTGGGTGTAATGTCGGGCAATGATTACTTTTTCCAAACACTTAAAGGCATCAAATTTATACTTGCCCCGAGATCGGCTAAGGCAGTAAATTTGTCGGTTTGGTTAAAAGTACAAGGTATCACAAAACGACCGGGATCTCCAAGTTTTTCCGGAAGTTCTTTAAGAAGGATTGCAGAGCAATTTTCATTCAAGCGAGTATTAACAAACTCGACCATCTTCTCCTTCTTACTAAGCAATTCCTTAAACATCTTGACAAATTGTGGCATTTGGGCAAGAGCTTCAACAAGGGTAAAGGTGACTTTCATGCCGGCAATCTTTTCCAAAAAATTAGCAACTAGAATGTCATTCTTAGTCAAAATTCTAGCCTTGTTGAGTCGAGAAGGATAAGGAATGCTGGGGTTGGGTGGTGGAGGTGTAGAAGGTGAAGGTGGGGTTGGTGGAGGATTCTTCTTGGGTAATTCTTCATGACGAGGCGGAGACGGTAATGGTGAACTAATACTAGGTGTGGGAGTAGTAGGGATAAATGGTGGCGGAAGAGGTGTAGATGGTGTAACTGGGGGTGGGATAGATGGTCCTACTAAAGTAACTCCACTACGGGTAGTAATAGCACTCACATTCGCTCTCGAGTTGGTGACAGTGTTTGAAGGTAGAGAGCCCGAAGTAGAGGGTTCAGTGGTTGGTAAGAACTAGCCAGCATATTCTTCAAATCATTCGTTTGATTGCTGAAGGAGGATTGTATATCATTTCGAAGCTCGGATCTAATGTCATTCCCTTGCTTGGTGATATCCCCTTTCAAATTGATAATTTGGCTTTGTAGATTCTTAATTTGCTCTCCTTAGGTTCTCATTAAGGCTTCAAGATCTTGATTAATGGGTGGGGCTTGTTGAGCGGGTGGGTGATAAGGATTAGAAGCTCTAGGTGGGATTTGGTTGCTTCTAGTGTAGTTTTTGTTGGGATTGTGGTTTTGAGGAGAAAAACCGGGTGAAAGATAGTTGTTGGACCGGTAACTTAGCAAATTTCGATCCCCTTGAGGCCGGGCTTGGTAATTTTCTGGTGAATAATTACCATAAGCCGCATACACGTTTTCCAGATTTCCTTGAGTAGAAGGACAATCAGTGTATGAGTGAGGACCGCCGCATGTCTCACAAGGATTTGCTACCGCTTTAACTTGTTGTTGTTGGTTTGAAGCGATGAGCAAGATACTTTTGTTCATTTCGGCCATCATGCGGGTGAATTCGGTCATGTTAGGGTTTGCTGAAGTAGAAGAAACATTGACTCTCGGGTTGTTCCTTGAAGAAGCGGAGGAATCCCAATTTTTGTGATGAGTAGTCATGTTCTCAATAAGCTCTCTACACTCCTCGGGTCTTCTTTTCATAAATGTGCCACCGGCGGCTGCATTAATCGTATCACGATCACGAAAAGTCAAACCGTTGTAGAAAGTATCAATTAAGGTCACGGGGAGCATGTTGTGGTTTGGACAACGATCGATCAAAACATTATATCTTTCCCAAGCATCAAAGAGAGATTCATCGGGTTCTTGCATGAAACCGCTGATTTGATTTCGAAGGCTCGTGACCATGGATGGTGGAAAGTAGCGCGACAAAAAGCGTTGAGTCATGTCATCCCAAGTATGAATTGAATTCTTCGGGAGACGATCGAACCTTTTCTCGGCGTGTTAGGATAAATTATGTGGAAAGAGTTGAAGGCGAAGAACATCCATAGTAGCACCGGGCAACTTCATGCTTTGGGTAATAGTAATGAATTTGTCGAGGTGTTTGTTGGCATCATCATCAGGCATTCAGCGGAATGGATTAGTTTGCACTTGTTGTATCATGTGATGCTTCAACGAAAACTCTAGAGCCGTGATTTGCATCAGCGCAATCGGTCCTCCTCGGCCAAACATGGTGGGTTGAAAAAGCTCCTCCATTGTCCGAAGATCGGGCTGTGGAAGAACATTGTTGTTGTTATTGTTGAGGTGCGGTGGATTATTGTTGTTGTTCACACCTGCCATAGATAAATCTTCACGAGTCTCGGGCTCTGGATAAGTAGAAGATCTAGTACGCATACACCTGCGAAAGCAAAAGAAAAAGATACCAAAGCAATAGACAATATATATACACTATAAAGAAAATAAAATCTTTTTGGATTTTTTGAAAATTTTTAATTTTTATGGATTTTTGGAAATTTTTAATTTTTTTATAGGTTTTTGGAAATTTTTAAGCAAGAAAAATAACGCTCACGAATGAACGGTCCCAAAAAGCAACGCGTCTCTCCCAGAAAACCGTTAATCTTCACGAAAAGAGCCGGCAGCGGCGCCATTTAATACAAGGGTTTTTGGCCCGTATAAAAATTAAAGTTCTTTGAAGTGGTCTCCTCGAATTGATTATTGGTAAACGTGCGACTCAGTTGTATTTGGTGGAAACAAATGTTGTCGTTGTAGTAAAGGGAAAAGTGCACAAACTTTAAAGTAAAAGGCAGGTAATTTAAATCAAAATCTAAGTGAAAATAAATGACGAGAAATTAAAGCGTGACGAGAAATTAAAAGGCAATTAAAGTATCCTAAGGGCAAACTTAAACTTAAACTAAAGGCAAACTTAAAATAAATCTAAGGCAAGTTAACTAAAAGTGCGACTAAGGAAAAAGGCGGAAAAAGTAAAGCTTAAAACTTAAAATAAAATAAAAACAGCTCATTCGGAATAAACCTTCGTTCGGAATAATCACTCGTTCGGAATGTCACATTCGTTCGGAATAATTCTTCTTCACTCGGAATATTTACCTCATGCGGAATAAATGGCTCATCCGGAATATTTGCTTATTCGGAATAATCAAACGAATAACCTTCATCCGGAATAAAGCTTCATCCGGAATAAATTATTGATCCGGAATAATCACTGATCCAGAATAAAAGGATTCGTTCGGAATATTAGCTTTATGCGGAATAATCCTTCGTCCGGAATAATTACTTATTAGGAATAAGGGTTTGTCCGGAATAAAACGTTGATCCGGAATAAATCCTTTATTCGGAATAGTGCTTCATCCGGAATAACAAGTTCGTCCGAAATAATCCTTGATTCGGAATAAAGCTTCACTTGAAATAAAAATCAGTTCATTCGGAATATTCCCTTCATTCGGAATATCTGTTCATCCGGAATAACAAGTTGATTCGGAATATGTCACTTATCCGGAATAACTACGTTTATCCGGAATAAACTGCCTGAGATCCTTTATTCGGAATAAAGTGACTGATGCGGAATGATTGCTTGGTTCGGAATGACCACTTGATCCAGAATATCCTGGAAAAACAGACGAAGCGAAGAACATGGGAAACAAAAATAACACGAATCTAACCAAAGCTAATCAAAATCAACCAAAAGATTAAACAAGAATAACCAAAAATGATCAACTAATAAATACCAATCAAACCAAATCAATAACACTAACAATAATAATAAAAATAATCAAAACCCACTTAATCAAATCAATAAAATTTAAAGAACATAAACATGAACATAAAGCATAAAGATTAAAGATTAAACAAGAAAGGTAGATAGGAGATTAACAAGAAAAGTAAAGATTCAATAACAATAAAAGAAAACTTACTTGAATTTAAATGAATTAAAGGTGCAAGACAATTAAGTAAATGACATGAATTTAAAGTGCAAGAAATGAAAATGGAAGAACTAGTATCACTCTAACCAACGAAATGAAATGAAATGAAATGAAAGCTATTTATAGGGGATTAGGGAGGTGCTTAGTGGAAGCTTCATCCTCTCTTTCTTCTTTCTTTAATTATCTTTTAGTCCTTGTCTTCTTAAATCTTCGACTTTGGTCTCGGGATTAATAAAATCGTCTTGTAATTTCTTCATTAATTTAGACTTGAGTTCTTCGGCTTTTATTAAACTTCCGTCTTTGAACTTTTTCTTTGATAAATCTTCAGAATAGGCCTTGGACTTCCGTTCTTTTTGCACTCTTGATTTCTTGACTTCGTCTTTTGTCTTTTTTTTCGATAAAAGCCCGTGAAAGCCGTGTTTTCTTCCCTTTTAACATTTTGATCCTAAAATCACAACAAAAACACAAACCACGCATAATTCCGACATTTACGACATAAAATACACGTTTTGGCCTGGTTATTATTGTAATTAAGTGGTAAAAGGATGGGTGTTTACACACCTATCAGGGGGTAACCTAGATTTTACATGAGAAGAATTTGAGAAAGGAGTCGGTTTTTCTAAGATAGATAGCTTTGGATCCTTGTAGGTATTGGGTTGTCGAACAACAGGTTTCACAACCTTAGGTTCCACAGTTTTCCCACCCATTTTGGCAACGAGTTTCTTCAACTCTTCTATCGCTATATCCTTGTCTTGCAACTGATCTTTATAGTCTGTAATTTCCATACACTTTTCGTTCATTTCTCGACACAAGGCGGAGAGTTTAACTTTCAAGGTATTATCATTTGGACCTTTGCCGACGTTGTCTTGCGAAGCAAGCTCCAGTAAATGACAATGTTTTTTAAGGAAATCACATCGGTGTTGAAGTAACGCAAACGCCTTTTTATCAACATTTTCTTTGTGTTTCGAAAGCTCAATTTCAAGACATTCACCCTCTTTGACTTGATCAAGATATTTGCATGCCACGTCAGAATATTCGTCTATATCTGCACAAGATGTAAGAGCAACACACAAAATATCTTTGGAGAGACATTCTTTTAGGAGTAGATCATATGATGTGGAAAATTCGTCTATTTCAGGCTGATGATCGTCAATTTCTTTTTCAAGAGATTCCACATATTTCAAATCGTCAAACATTTCTTTCTCGATTAACTTTTCAAATTCCAAAGCATGTTTCTTTTTCTTTCTGCAAGCGGAATCAAAATAGTTTTCACAAGCACAATTACATCATGAGGAATTTCTTTACCGCCTTTTGAAAGTTCACGTTCTTTCCAGTCATCGTCAACAACATTTTTGAAATTTTCAATGTTACTCTTAAGACTAAGTGCTTGCTTACTCTTGCTTATAGAAGCTTGATGCGACAAGTACCCAATATATTTTGAAGCATTAGTTTTCTTAGTGGCAAAAACTTGTCTCCATTTAATTCTTATTTGTTCACATTCAAAAAATATTTGCTCACGAGACTTTAGTGTTTGCGGTGTGAAAAGACCATAAAGACTGTTTTCATAAGCATAATTATATGGTGTAACAAATTCTTTATTGACTTTTAGTCTACTCTCTTCTTCCAAATCGTTTGTCTCTTCACTATCGGGCCTAACAACAAGGTAATCAAGATTGGTCCATTGGGGCTCATCAAGATATAGGTGTTGATTCTCAGATTGAGCGTGCTCGAGATACTTAGGATTTGTAAAACTAGGTTTACCCTTGAAAAACGAACGAGGTGCCAACATTCTCATGGTTTGAATAGATTGATTAGTTTTATAAACAATTTTCTTGTAAAAATCAATTTGAGTTTCAAGTTCCACCATTTTGTCGATGTCATTCGCTTGTTTAGTTTTGAAATCCTTTTCCAACTTTTTAACCACTGCTTTCTTTTTATTAACAACTTTTAGTTTTATCCTCTTGAATAAAACCATTTACTTGAGTTAGCTCATTGACTTTAGTGGTAACAAGATACCTTTTGTGCGTTCGGTACTCAAAGAGGTGTGATGATTACGTTTCTCTTGTTCTAAAAGCTGAAGAGTTTCGTTATACTGCTGTTGATAATCGTCCTTTTTGACGTTAATTAAACACCCTTTGTAACCCTCAATCTCATTGGTATTTTGAAGAAGCTGAGCTCTATATCTATCAATGGTCTCACCAAATTTAATTAAAGCAACTTTGCATTCTTCAAAATTTTGAATGATCGTAGCGTTTGCCTGCTTTAATTGCTTTTGACTCTTTCTAGTTCCTTTGACATCTTTTTGTAAAGTGGCAATTAAATTAGCAAGCGCAATACGCTCCTCATCATCATACTTATTTGCATGTTGATCATCGTCAGACTCATTATTGCAGGTGTCTGAGGGATCAGGTATGGTATTGTTATCAACCTTTTCCGTCATAAATGTGTCAGTAAGTGTTTAAGTTTGATCACAGTGCTCATGCGTATTAGCATTGGCAAACACATTATATTCATCATTGTGTACCTCTTCCAATGGCTCTGAATCGTAAACCGAGCCATTATCATAGGAAGGTGTATTGCTGATGAAAGTTTCAGAACTAATGTCTTGTGTTCCAGTGCTGTTGCTTTCTTTCCTATGTGTGGTATGATCATTCTGTGGACCATGCTTTGTGTTTTGTGATGTGCAGCTAATAAGTGTGAAAACACTTATCCTTTTACTACTTAATTACAATAACAACCAGGCCAAAACGTGTATTTTATGTCGTAAATGTCGGAATTATGCGTGGTTTGTGTTTTTGTTGTGATTTAGGACGAAAATGTGAAAAGGGGAGAAAACATGGGCTTTCACGGGCTTTTATCGAAGAAAAGACAAAAGACGAAGTCAAGAGATCAAGAGTGCTAAAAGAACAGAAGTCCAAGGCCAATTCTGAAGATTTATCGAAGAAAAAGTCTAAAGACGGAAGTTTAATAAAAGCCGAAGAGCTCAAGTCTAAATTAATGAAGAAATTACAAGACGAGTTTATTAATCCCGAGACAAAGTCGAAAAAGTCGAAGAATTAAGAAGACGAAAAGACGTGAAGAAAGAAAGAAAGAAAGAAGGAGCAACACATGCTTAACCTCCCTAATCTCCTATAAATAGCATCCATATCATTTCATTTCATTTTGTTGGCTACTAGACAAATAGCTCTTCCACCATTTTCATTTCTTGCAAATTTATTTTCATGTCAATTTAATTACTTTTCTTGCACTTTAATTCCTTTAATTCCAAGTAAGTTCTACTTTTATGTTATTGAATCTTTACCTTTTATTGTTAATCTCTCATCTACCTTTCTTGTTTTGATTTAATCTTTATGTTTATGTTTATGGTTGTGTTCTTGAGTTTTTATAGATTTGATTAAGTGGGTTTTGATTTTTTTTTGGTTATTAGTGTTAGTTTTATTGATTTGGTTTCATTTATTATTGATAGTTGATTATTAGTGGTTAGTTTGGTTTAGTTTTTAGATTGATTATGGTTGATTTTGGTTAAATTCGTGCTTCCATTTTTCCCTTGTTCTTCGTTGTTTCTGTTTTCCCAGTTTTTCTCGAACGAACCATTTATTACGAACCAGTTTAAGTTTCCCGAACCATTTTATTTTTACCGAACGAAGCTCATTTTACCGAACCAATTTGTTTTACCGAATGAGATAGATTTTCCCGAACGAGTGATTTTTTTCCGAGTGAAGGAAGATTTCCCGAATGAGCTAAACATTCCGAGCAAGTGAATACTTCCCAAACGAAGGAAGATTTCCCGAACCAATGGGATTTTCCCGAACGAAGGAAGGTTTATCGAACGAAGGTGTTTTTACCGAACAAAGGGATTTTTTCCGAACGAAGAATATTTTCCCGAAAGAGGATTTTTACCGAACGAGTAGTTTTTCTAGTTTTTATTTTTTTAGAGAGAAGGTGACAGTTTTTCTCATTTTGCTTTTAGCCTATTTTAATTACGTTTTGTATTTTTATTTAATTGTCAAATTTTCTTTTCGTCAAGTTTTAATTTCTCGTCATTTAATTAATTTACTTTTAAAGTCTTTAATATTGCATTGTTTACTTTTTAATCAGTTTTAGTTTTAATTAACCGTCATTTACTTTATCGTTTCGCAATTTAATTTTACTACAACGACCAATCTATTATTCTTTCCACCAAAAGACGATTGAGTCGCACTTAAACCAATAATCAATTCGAATTGAATCGAGACGAACAAATTTTTATACTAGGCAAAAACCAGTTATTAAATGGCGCCGCTGCTGGCTCTTTTCGAAAAGATTAACGGTTTTCTGTGAGAGACACGTTGAATTTTGGGATCCGTTCACTCGTGAGCGTTATTTTTCTTGCTCAAAAATTTTCAAAAATCCATAAAAATTAAAAAATTTCAAAAATCCATAAAGATGTTATTTTTATTTTTATAGTGTATATATATTGTCTATTGTTTTGGTATCTTTTTCTTTTTCTTTCGCAGGTGTATGAGTACTAGATCTTCAACTTATCCAGAGCCCGAGACTCGTGAAGATTTAGCTATGGCAGGTGTGAACAACAACAATAATCCACCGCACCTCAACAATAACAACAACAATGTTCTTCCACAGCCCGATCTTCGGACAATGGAGGAGCTTTGTCAACCAACCATGAATGGACGAGGAGGACCGATTGCGCCAATGCAAATCACGGCTCCGGAGTTTTCGTTGAAGCATCACATGATCCAACAAGTGCAAACTAATCCATTTCGCGGATTGCCTGATGATGATGCCAACAAGCACCTCGACAAATTCATTACTATTACTCAAAGCATGAAGTTGCCCGGTGTTACTATGGATGTTCTTCGCCTTCAGCTCTTTCCACATACTTTATCCCACCACGCCAAAAAATGGTTTGATCGTCTCCCGAAGAATTCCATTCATACTTGGGACGACATGACTCAACGATTTTTGTTACGCTACTTTCCACCATCCATGGTCACGAGCCTTCGATATCAAATCAGCGGTTTCATGCAAGAACCCGATGAATCTCTCTTAGATGCTTGGGAAAGATATAATGTTTTAATCGATCGTTGTCCAAACCACAACATGCTCCCCATTACCTTAATTGACACTTTCTACAATGGTTTGACTTTTCGTTATCGTGATACGATTAATGCAGTCGCTGGGGGCACATTTATGAAAAGGAGACCCGAGGAGTGTAGAGAGCTTATAGAGAACATGACTACTCATCACAAGAATTGGGATTCTTCTGCATCTTCAAGGAATAACCCGAGAGTCAATGTTTCTTCTACTTCTTCACACCCTGATATCACCGAATTGACCCGCGCAATGATTGAAATGAGCAGAAATATGCAACTCTTGGCTACAAATCAACAACAAGTTAAAGCTATTGCAAATTCTTGTGAGATCTGTGGCGGTGCTCACTCATACACTGATTGTCCTTCTACTCAGGATAATCCGGAAAAAGTGTATGCGGCTTTTGGTAACTATTCACCGGAAAATTACCAAGCCCGACCCTCAAGGGGATCAAAATTTGTTGAGTTACCGTTCTAACAATTATCTTTCACCCGGTTTTTCTCCTCAAAACCAAAACCCCAACAACTACAATAGAAGCAACCAAATCCCACCTCGAGCTTCTACTCCATATCACCCACCCGCCCCCTGATAGGTGTGTAAACACCCATCCTTTTACCACTTAATTCTGGCTAAAACAAGACCAAAACACGTATTTAATATCATTTGTTTGGAATTATGCGTGGTTTTTGTGTTTATTGTGTTTTCAGAGCTAACCGGATGAATATTAAAGAAAACATGGGATTGCACGGGATTTATCAAGGAAAAAGACTCAAGATAAAGTCTATTGTCCAAGAGATGCAAAAGATTTGAAGTCACTGGGCCTATTCGAAGATTTATCGAAGAAAAGGACTAAAGACGGAAGATTTTCATAATTCGAAGAAACTCGAGTCTATTTAACGAAGAAATTAAAAGACGAGTTGGATTTAATCAACGACAAATCCCGAATCAGAATCGAAAACGTCAACTTTTCTGAAAAGACGAGAAGACAAGAAGAAAGGGAGAGAGCCCACTCACCAACCAACCACTAGGAGTATAAATAGATACTCCCTTCACACAATTAGGGAGTTAGTTCATTTTTCTTTTTCCAGTTCTTTTGGTTCGTAGCTTCATCACAAACACCATTAGGGTGTTTGATGATTTTTCATTTTTCTTTTTCAATCTTGTAATCATTGATCATTAACCTTGTTACTCTTCCATTAATCAATCTATTCCATCTTTTCATTCATCTTGTTCATCTCCATTTTTATTGCAAGTTTTTAAGTTTTTCTTTGATTCTAGTTTGATCTTAAAAAGTTGTTGATTTAGTGTTTTTATTGGTGGGATTTATTACTTATGGTATTTAAATGATGTGTGTTTGATTTGGTAAAACCTTTTTGAGTATTTTGGTGTTTAGATTGAAAATCGTTTGGTGCCTGTTGTTACTGTTCTTCGCTGCCCAGAATATTCCGAACAAGACCAATATTCCGAATAGGCGAATTCCTATTTCCCTTATTCGGAATTTTGGATATTCCGAATAGGGTTTTTGACTTTTCCCTTACTCGGAATATTTTAAATATTCTGAACAGTGCTCTTTTTCCGCATAGACTTGATCTTTCCGAATAGGCATGTTTTTCCGAATGGCCATATTTTCCGCATAGATATATTTTTCCGAATAGGAGTATTTTCCGCATAGACAAGATTTTCCGCATTGAGGTATCTTTCCGCATAGATGTTTTTATTCCGCGTAAGGACTTATTCCGCATAGTGCAATATTTTCCGAATAGGACATCTTTTTCCGAATAGAGCAGATTTTCCGCATAAGCTTAATTTTCCGCATAGGAGATCTTTCCGCATAAGGATTATTTTCAGCATAGTGGATTTTTCAGTAAGAGTATTTTTCTGCTTTATCATTTAATTGTTTTTATCTACTGTTTCCGGGTTTAATCTTTATTCACTTCAATTATTTAGAATAGAAAACCAAATCCACTTTTTGTCACCAAGAACAAATCATTCCACTTTTAACTGAGATCAATTCGAGAGGATACCGAGAATTCGAACTTTTTCATACAGAAAATCTAATGTATCAAATGGCGCCGCTGCCGGCTCCTCTCGTTAAGATCAAAAGTTTTTTGTGAGAACTTGGATTTTGGGATCCGTTCCCCGTGAACGTTACTTTTTCATAAAAAATTTTCAAAAACACAAAAAAAAATATATATATATATATATAAAATTTTTCAAAAATCCTATAAAGTAAAAACAAAAAACATAAAAACCAAAAATATTTTTTCTTTGTTTTTCTTTGTTCGTTCTTTTGCAGGTGTATGCGCACTCGATCCACGTCTTATCAAGAGCCCGAGCCTCTCGATAACTTAGACATGGCTGGTGTACAAAACAACAATAACATACCACCTCTGAACAACAATAATAACAACAACAACCCACCTTTCAACAACATGAACAATAACAACAACAACGAGCACCTTCCGGATAATCGCCTGATCATTGAACTGCTGCAAGCTCATGTCGATGGCAACACGGATCCAATTGTTATTCCACCAATTGCCGCCAACAATTTCGAGCTTAAATCCGGCTTTATACAGATGGTCTCAGCTCAACCATTCTTGGGACGAACCATTGATGATCCACATGACCACATTAAGAGATTTCTACAACTCACCAACACGGTCAAGTTCAATGGGGTTCCACAGGAGGTTATAAGGTTACAACTTTTTCCCTTTTCTTTAGAGGGACAAGCCCGGCATTGGCTTGCTAAGGAACCGCCACAGAGTATTCTCTCGTGGACGGATTTGGAAACAAAGTTTATCAATTACTTTTTTCCACCCTCTCGTACTACCGCTTTGCGGAATGAGATTATAAACTTTGAACAAAAGTACGATGAGTCGTTCAGTGAATCTTGGGATCGTTTTAAAGATCTTTTAAGAAAATGCCCACAACATGGTTTTACCAAAGTACATCAAATTAATACTTTTTACAATGGTTTAAGCATGAGTGACCAAGATTCACTGAACAGTGCCTCAGGGGGTAATTTATTGGCTAAGACTTCCAATGCTGCTTGGGACATCATTGAGAATAAATCTCGTGTGCAAACCAAGAGTGTTCGGACCAATGTTGCTAGTGCTAGCACTAATGACAGTGACAAGCGATTAGACAAAATCACTACGCTTCTTGAATCGCTTGTCACCCACACCGTCAGCAACAACAACAGCAACAACGCCAAAAACGCTCAAGTGAACGCTGTCAGCCAACCTTGTGAGATATGCGGTGGTCCTCACTCTTACACATCTTGTACCGCCACCCAAGATTACCCTGCTGAGAATGTGAATGCGGCATATGGCACCTACCAACAACCTGCTTATCAAGCTAGACCCCAAGGTGACCGTAACTTGCTTAGCTACCGCAGCAACAACTATCTTTCACCACCTGGTTTCCCTCCTGCCAACCCAAACCAACAACAAAACCTCAATCGCCCTCCTCAACAACAACAACCTCGACAACCATACATCCCACCTCACAAGCAGCAACAACCACCTCAACGAAACAACCAAGTCTACCAACAACCTGCTTACCAACCACCTGCATACAATGCTCCTCCCAACCAACCCACCGCTCTTCACCAAGAAGTGGAAACTTATATGAGGACTAATGATGCGATAGTGGGAAATCTTCAGAGAGAGGTGCTCAACCTAAAAGCCGACTTGGTCAAGCAAGGAAATGATTTGAGAGCAGATATGAGGAATACGTTGGATAGCCAAACAAATGACTTGAGGAATATGATGGCCAGTTTCTTCCAAAGTAGTCAACCCTCTTCTTCGGGTACTCTTCCGAGTAACACCGTTGCAAATCCAAGAGGGGAGATGAAAGCAATCACCACTCGAAGTGGGAAAGGTACCAAGGAACCCGAGCTTCCTATACCTCCACCGGTGGTTGTGACTAAGGAGAACGAGTCGCCTGCTCCTATTCCTCATCCTTCTCCTTCCCCAATTTCTCCACCTCTTCCTTCTACCCCTCCTCCACCCGTGGTTGTGAGTGATCCTATTCCCCTAAAGCCTTCCTCTTCTTCCAATATACCTTATCCTTCAAGGTTGAGGAAAGAGAAGCAAAAGAGCAAGGATGATATTCAGGTTTCGAATTTCCTTAAAATGTTCAAAAAACTGAATTTCAATATCTCCTTCGCTGAGGCTCTCGCTCACATGCCCAAGTATGCCAAAATGTTTAAAGATCTTCTGAGCGACAAGGAAAAGCTCCTCGATATTGCCAACACCCAACTTAATGAGAACTGCTCTGCAGTGCTCTTAAGGAAATTGCCAACCAAGCTTGGTGATCCGGGTCGTTTTCTTATCCCTTGCAATTTCCCGGGAGTAGAGAATTGCATGGCCCTAGCCGATCTAGGTGCCAGTATTAATCTTATGCCTCTAAGTGTTTGGAAGCAATTATCTCTCCTAGAGCTAGTCCCCACCAAAATGACTTTGGAATTCGCTAACCGTACGGTTACTTATCCTGTGGGGATAGCCGAAGACGTCATTGTAGGAGTCGACAAATTCACCTTCCCTGCTGATTTTGTTGTCGTCGACTACGAGATGGACCCCCGTGTGCCACTCATTGTTGGTCGTCCATTCTTGAGGACCGGTCGCACTCTCATTGATGTTGAAGCCGGTGAGCTTATCATGAGAGTGGGTGACGATAAAGTAGTCTTCAACATGGGAAAGCTTTCTAAACAGCCTTATTCATATGAGAGCGTTAATTGTATTGACGTTCTTGATGAGGCTTGTGAAGAACACTTCAAGGATGCTTGTAAAAACATTCCTACCTCTCTTCCCAATGTTGAGACCGTTTCCTCTATCGACTCATCACTATCTCTATTTGGAGAAAGTGATTTTCTTTGGAAAGATTTGAAAGCCACCTTGGAAGATGTGAAGCAAGACAATGACGATTCTACTGCCAATTGGGATGAAGATCTAAGTTTCATTGCAAACCTCCTCAGAGACGACAATCCTTCCCCTCCATCTCCCACTGTTATTGCCATCGAGACTCCGACCTCGAATACGCCTCCCGTCAAAAATCCTCTGGATTTGGAACTTAAGGAGTTGCCGCCACATCTTGAGTATGTATTCCTCGAAGAAGAGAAGAAGTCGCCAGTCATCATTGCTAAGGATTTGAAGGATGAAGAGAAAGCTCGACTTGTCGCTGTGTTGAAGGATCATAAGAAGGCTATTGCTTGGAAGATTTCGGACATTCGTGGAATTGATCCTCACTTCTGCACACACAAAATTCTCATGGAGGACGACTTTAAGCCCACTATTCAAAGCCAACGAAGGGTGAATCCAAAAATACATGAAGTCATCAAAACAGAGGTTCTCAAACTTCTTGATGCGGGTATGATTTACCCTATTTCGGATTCACCATGGGTTAGTCCAATCCATTGTGTGCCCAAGAAGGGCGGAATAACCGTTGTTCCCAATGAACACAACGAGTTGATTCCCACTCGTCTCGTTATTGGGTGGAGAGTTTGTATAGACTACCGCAAACTCAATGATGCCACGAGAAAGGATCATTTCCCTCTACCTTTCATGGACCAAATGCTTGAACGATTAGCCGGTAATGAATATTACTGCTTTCTTGATGGTTTCTCGGGTTATTTTCAAATACCCATCGATCCCCAAGATCAAGAGAAGACTACATTCACTTGTCCCTATGGCACTTTCGCTTACAAAAGAATGCCTTTTGGCTTATGTAATGCGCCTGGGACTTTCCAAAGGTGCATGTTAGCTATCTTCCATGACATGGTTGAACAAACCATGGAAGTCTTCATGGATGATTTCTCGGTCTTTGGGGATTCATTCTCTTCTTGCCTTGCCAATTTAGAACGTATGCTAAAGCGGTGCGAAGACACTCGCCTTGTTCTGAATTGGGAAAAATGCCATTTCATGGTAAAAGAAGGCGTCGTGCTTGGACATAAGATCTCGAAAGCCGGTCTTGAAGTAGACCGTGCTAAAGTTGATGTTATCGCAAAGTTGCCTCCACCTTCAACTGTGAAGGGTGTGAGAAGTTTTCTGGGTCATGCGGGCTTTTACCGTCGCTTCATCAAAGATTTTTCTCAAATCGCTCGCCCGATGACCCACCTCTTGGAAAAAGATACTCCTTTTATCTTTTCTAAAGAGTGTCTTGAAGCCTTCAACTCGCTTAAGGATAAGCTAACTAAGGCACCCGTCTTGGTTACCCCTAATTGGGAGCTTCCCTTTGAGTTGATGTGCGATGCTAGCGATTTTGCTATTGGAGCGGTTCTTGGACAAAGAGTGAACAAACACTTCCAACCGATCCATTATGCTAGCAAGACAATGACTGGGGCACAATTGCATTATACGACAACCGAAAAAGAGCTTTTAGCTGTTGTCTATGCTTTTGAAAAATTCCGCCCCTATCTTGTCCTTTCCACCACCATCGTGTATACCGATCATTCCGCGCTGAAGTACTTGTTGACAAAGCAAGATTCCAAACCAAGACTTCTTCGCTGGGTTTTGCTGCTCCAGGAATTTAAAATCGAAATTCGCGATAAAAAAGGAGCAGAAAACCTAGCCGCGGATCATCTCAGCAGACTTGAGGATCCATACCAAGGGGATCATCCAACCAAAGAAATCAATGATTCTTTTCCCTTGGATACCTTAATGTCTATAAACTCGAAGCCGAATGAAACCCCGTGGTTTGCCGACTTTGCAAACTACTTAGCGGGTGGAATTCTCAAGGAAGGGTTGACGTCCCAGCAAAAGAAGAAGTTTTTCACCGACATTAAGACTTACTTTTGGGACGACCCTTACCTATTCAAACAATGTGCCGACTTGATTATCCGCCGATGTGTTGATGGACCGGCAGCGTCTGAAATCCTTGATGCTTGCCACAAAGGACCCACCGGTGGTCACTTTGGTCCCAACTACACCGCGAAGAAAGTGTTTGATTCGGGATTTTATTGGCCCTCCATATACCGTGACGCTCACGATATGGTTAAACGATGTGATGTTTGCCAAAAGCAAGGCAAAATCACACATAAAGACGAGATGCCTCAGACTTTCATACAGGAATGTGAAATTTTTGATGTGTGGGGTATCGACTTTATGGGGCCATTCCCTTCCTCTAAAGGAAACAAATACATCCTTGTAGCCGTTGACTACGTTTCAAAGTGGGTTGAAGCCAAAGCTTTACCTACTAATGACGCAAGGGTGGTTTGTAACTTTTTGAAAGCTCTTTTCGCTAGATTCGGTGTGCCTCGCGCCATTATTAGTGATCGTGGGACTCATTTCTGCAATGACCAATTTGCTAGAGTCATGGCTAAGTACGATGTAAATCATCGTCTTTCCACAGCCTACCACCCACAAACTAATGGCCAGGCTGAAATATCAAACCGAGGGCTGAAGCGAATTCTTGAAAGAACCGTGGGAGAGCATCGTGCCGCATGGGCTGATAAACTCGATGATGCTTTGTGGGCTTTTCGTACCGCTTACAAGACCCCGATCGGCTGTACGCCTTATCGTCTTGTGTACGGGAAAGCGTGCCACCTCCCCATTGAGTTGGAGCACAAGGCTTATTGGGCCTTGAAGTGGGCTAATTTTGATATAAACAAAGCCGGTGACCTACGCAAGATCCAACTCAATGAGCTAAATGAACTCCGTAATGAGGCTTATGAAAATTCTTTGATCTATAAAGAACGAACTAAGCTCATTCACGACTCCAAGATCAAAAACCGAGAGTTCCATGTTGGAGACAAAGTCTTACTTTTTAACTCTCGGTTGAAAATCTTTTCGGGCAAGCTCAAATCTCGTTGGTCCGGCCCATTCACCATCGCCCAAATTTTTCCATATGGTACTCTCGAGCTCGCTCAACCTAATGGACCTAATTTTAAGGTGAATGGCCAACGAGTGAAGTTGTACTTTGGTGAGGACACCTCTCACGAGGTGATTCCATCCCTCACCACGTTCCCCATGAACTAATTTCGGGTCGAGTCAGGCTCGTGACTCGGTTATAAAAAACAAGCGCTCCTCGGGAGGCAGCCCGAGTATCTATCCCTTTAACCCCCTAAGTGTAGGGGAGGACCTATTTTTGTCGTTTGTGTTTGTGTGGTGATGTGCTTACAGGGAGAACTGCAATCTTGGAAATCTTTGAAAGAACCGTGCTCCCGTGAAATCCGAAATCCGGTTCTATCTCTCAACTATCGTGATTCAATTTTCTTCATACTCACATTTGAAATTGATCATGTTAGTCGTCTCTTCCTTAACTTGAGTTAACCAACGTGCACAATGTCATAAGTGTAGGGGAGACTTTTCCCACATGCTTAAACATTGAGGACAATGTTTATCTTAAGTGTAGGGGAGACTTCTATCGAAGTTTTAAGTGGACTTTTCCATGAAAATGCCTTCATTTAATCGGAATATCCTATTTTTCAACATTTTTCAAATTTTTTATTAACTTTGGCCATTTAGTCGTAATTTTTAAATTTTTATCGTTGCTTTCATATGTATATATCCCGCAATAAAGTCAAAATTTTAATAAAGTGGTGTAGCAATTTTTGAAATCTTTGACATATTAGGCCCGTTGCGTTTATTTTGACTCAACCCGAATAGACAACTTGGATAAGCCTATTCTAGCTAGTATCCTTAACCATGTAGAACTTAATCGGTTTATTAGGCTAAGTGTCCACGAGTCTCATTACTTGAGATTTTAAATTGTGGAGGACGAGAAATGATAGAGTCAATTATAAGTCAGTATTCTTGCGCAAGCTCACTTGGTGTAATTATTTGCCTATTCTCCCATCACTTGCTAATAATTTATCTGCAATAAGTAAGGTCTTACGATTTGAAAAGTTACTTAGCTTCTAGCCCAAGATCGTTTAAAAGTTGCTCGGTAATGATAAGAGTTCATAGCCAAGGCATAACTTATGAAGCGGGGCGCGAAGATTGGCGAGTCCGAAAAGGCCCTAACAAGGCATGAGGATTCCATTTTATTGCTGAAGATCCAAAGTGATGTGAAAAGCATTATTTCTAAAGTCTATATGAAGGATCAAGACTCACGACGAAAAGCAATCAACTCCCATAAAGATCATGGAGAAGTCTATCTGAAAAGACCCTAACAAGGTATGAGGATAAATAGATCCAAGTCCGAAAAGGAGGCAGATCGTTGTATCTCAAAATCCCAATTAGAGATTGAAGAAATAATCATGAAGTCATGGTCAACAAAGTTGGAGTACCCCTCAAAAGTCTCCAAGTGAAGAAACTCTATTATGATGAGAAGACCATTATCTCAAGAACGACTCTCGAAGATATGAAGTATGAAGTACATGCCAAATATCGGTCCGAGAAAGGTCTCAAATCGTGAACCAAGTTATGTCAAGATATGAACTTTTTGATATCCCGAGAAGCAGTTTTAAGAGATTTTGTCCTTTAGCTAACTATTGATCAAATCGTCCTACTTTGCTTTCAGCCTTAATAAACTATCGAAATAAGTCCAAAAATGCATCTTCATGATCATTCTAAGACAAAAATAAAATATAAGAGATACAATTAGGAATAAGGGGGTTTAAGCATTTAATTAAGCCATGTGTGTAAGTGTTTGATTTACTAACTTATAATAACAATGATCTCGTTTTTAAGCTTAGTTTGGGGAACGTGAAACTTGAGGGTGATAAATCTTCGCAACACCAAAGCCCTAATGTAAGTCCTTGATTTCTTTACAAGTTATTTCCATCCTTTTGTTTATTTTAAAAGTTTTAAGTTCTCTTAGTATTTTAATTGTTGTTTAGTAGAGTTTAATAAGGCCAAGGTTGATTGATTATGAGAAAAATGTAAAAATTGCTTTATCACTAAGCATTGCATGAGGGCATGGCAATGGTTAAGTGTAGGGGATTTGATAGGTGTGTAAACACCCATCCTTTTACCACTTAATTCTGGCTAAAACAAGACCAAAACACGTATTTAATATCATTTGTTTGGAATTATGCGTGGTTTTTGTGTTTATTGTGTTTTCAGAGCTAACCGGATGAATATTAAAGAAAACATGGGATTGCACGGGATTTATCAAGGAAAAAGACTCAAGATAAAGTCTATTGTCCAAGAGATGCAAAAGATTTGAAGTCACTGGGCCTATTCGAAGATTTATCGAAGAAAAGGACTAAAGACGGAAGATTTTCATAATTCGAAGAAACTCGAGTCTATTTAACGAAGAAATTAAAAGACGAGTTGGATTTAATCGACGACAAATCCCGAATCAGAATCGAAAACGTCAACTTTTCTGAAAAGACGAGAAGACAAGAAGAAAGGGAGAGAGCCCACTCACCAACCAACCACTAGGAGTATAAATAGATACTCCCTTCACACAATTAGGGAGTTAGTTCATTTTTCTTTTTCCAGTTCTTTTGGTTCGTAGCTTCATCACAAACACCATTAGGGTGTTTGATGATTTTTCATTTTTCTTTTTCAATCTTGTAATCATTGATCATTAACCTTGTTACTCTTCCATTAATCAATCTATTCCATCTTTTCATTCATCTTGTTCATCTCCATTTTTATTGCAAGTTTTTAAGTTTTTCTTTGATTCTAGTTTGATCTTAAAAAGTTGTTGATTTAGTGTTTTTATTGGTGGGATTTATTACTTATGGTATTTAAATGATGTGTGTTTGATTTGGTAAAACCTTTTTGAGTATTTTGGTGTTTAGATTGAAAATCGTTTGGTGCCTGTTGTTACTGTTCTTCGCTGCCCAGAATATTCCGAACAAGACCAATATTCCGAATAGGCGAATTCCCATTTCCCTTATTCGGAATTTTGGATATTCCGAATAGGGTTTTTGACTTTTCCCTTACTCGGAATATTTTAAATATTCCGAACAGTGCTCTTTTTCCGCATAGACTTGATCTTTCCGAATAGGCATGTTTTTCCGAATGGCCATATTTTCCGCATAGATATATTTTTCCGAATAGGAGTATTTTCCGCATAGACAAGATTTTCCGCATTGAGGTATCTTTCCGCATAGATGTTTTTATTCCGCGTAAGGACTTATTCCGCATAGTGCAATATTTTCCGAATAGGACATCTTTTTCCGAATAGAGCAGATTTTCCGCATAAGCTTAATTTTCCGCATAGGAGATCTTTCCGCATAAGGATTATTTTCAGCATAGTGGATTTTTCAGTAAGAGTATTTTTCTGCTTTATCATTTAATTGTTTTTATCTACTGTTTCCGGCTTTAATCTTTATTCACTTCAATTATTTAGAATAGAAAACCAAATCCACTTTTTGTCACCAAGAACAAATCATTCCACTTTTAACTGAGATCAATTCGAGAGGATACCGAGAATTCGAACTTTTTCATACAGAAAATCTAATGTATCACCCCCCAACCTCCACCCATCAATCACGATGTTGAAACTTTCATAAAAACCCAACGAGAGCTAGTTAACAATCTTCAAAGCCAAATCATCACCTTGAAAAGTGACATCACTAAACAAGGAAATGATATTAGAACCGAGCTTCGTCAAGATATGCAAACTTCTATCAGCACTCAGACGAATGATTTGAAGAACATGATGGCTAGTTTCTTTCAAGGTAATCAACCTTCTACTTTGGGTTCACTACCTTCAAATACTGTTACCAACCCGAGAGCGAATGTAAATGCTATTACTACCCGTAGTGGAGCAACTTTAGTAGGACCATCTATCCCACCCCCAGTTACACCATCTACACCTCCTCCACCACCATTTATCCCTACTACTCCCACACCTAGTATTAGTTCACCATTACCGTCTTCGCCTCGTCATGAAGAAGTACCCAAGAAGAACCCTTCACCAACCCCACCTTCCACCTCTAAACCCTCAACATTTCAACCTGTACCTGCTACACCTTCACCTTCCACTTATAAACCCGATATTCCTTATCCTTCTCGCTTAGACAAGGCTAAATTGCAAACCAAGGATGACATTCAAGTGTCTAACTATTTAAAGATGATCTGTCAAATGAATTTCAACATTAGCCTTGTTGAAGCACTTGTCCACATGCCGAAATTCGTCAAAGCATTCAAGGAATTGCTTAACAAGAAGGAAAAGCTGGTTGAGCTTGTTAACACACGCTTAAATGAAAACTGTTCTGCAGTTATTCTTAAGGAACTTCCAGAAAAACTTGGAGATCCCGGTCGTTTTGTGTTGCCTTGCATTTTTAACAAAACCGAAGAATTTACTGCCTTAGCCGATCTCGGGGCAAGTATAAACTAGATGCCTTTAAGTGTTTGGAAAACACTATCATTACCCGACCTTACACCAACAAAGATGACTATTGAGCATGCAAATCACACTCTCGCTTACCCTGTTGGTATTGCCGAAGATGTGTTCATTAAAGTTGGCACCTTCACTTTTCTGGTCGACTTTGTTGTTGTTGACTATGAAATGGACCCTCGTATTCCGTTAATACTTGGTCGGCCATTCTTGAGAACCGGAAAAGCATTAGTCGATGTTGCCGATAGTGAGTTAATCTTAAGAGTCGGGAATGATGCACAAGTATTCAAAATGGGGAAGATCACAACCAAAACAAATGGAAGAGAATCCGCGAATATGATTAATGTGCTTGATGATTTTGTCATCTACAACAATCCTCTATTCGATTCGTGCTATGATAATCCACTGTTCCATGATGATGTGGATGATTCTCTCTCTAATTTAGATCCCCACCAATTCATGAATCTCCTCCAATTTATGATGACTATGATGATGACTCTAGTTCCAATGGAGATGATTATGATGATTTTATTTCAGAGTATCCCGACATGCCCACGTATGATGATTTTGATGAGGCCGATACTCTCTCGAGTGATTCTTCACATGATGAAGATCCTCTGCCAACAACACTTGATCCTACTTTGGATGACTACTCATTTGAGGAAGACTTTGCTACTTTTCTCAACACTTACTTCCCAAATGAGAGTGATGCTCCTCCTTTAGACTTTGATGATTATGGTCTTTATCCTACTTTAGATATGAAGAAACCCGCTTCAAAGGAGAAGAAGCCGGACGACACCAATATCCGCAACACTTATGTCTTGACTCCTCTCTATCCTCCATCTGAGGATGAGATTATGAGATTTATGATAGGATCCTCTTCAAGGTCTGCTGAGCCTGAGTGTTATTTTCCCCTAAAGGAAAAGGTGTTCGACCCCGGTATTGCACTTTTCAAGCCATCTTAGTATCCATCTGATGAAATAAAAGGAAGGATTTTTGGTACTTATGGAGACATGCTTGCAATTCACCCTACTCGCTTCCACCGTGCTAAATTTTTGCTTAAGGGAACCTTGCCTACTCTTCTTTGGCTTGCCTTGTTCGCCTTAAGCCTGTGCTATTTGATGGATGAAAACCATGTCTTTGATCCCGATGGATGTGTTTCAAGCTCGTTCCTATGCTAATCAAGGTCGAGTCAGGCTCACGACTCGGTAACAAAAACAAGCACTTTTTGGGAGGCAACCCAAGTATCTATCATTTTTCTCTGATTTCATAATAAGTGTAGGGGGAGACCCTAGTATGTGTTTGTTGTTTTCTTTCTAATCATGTGCAGGGATTCGAGCTTTCAAAGATCCATTCTTGATGACTTTTGACGAACCGTGATTCCGTGTTCCCTTCTTCTCGGTTCTATCCTAAACTCTTTTGATTCACTATTTTATATTTTTCAATATTAAAATAGGAATCACTTTAGTTGTCTCTTCCTTAACAAGATTTAAACAACGTGCACAATGTCCTAAGTGTAGGGGAGTTTATTTCTACATGCTTAAACATTGAGGACAATGTTTATATTAAGTGTAGGGGGACTTCTATCGAAGTTAAGTGGTCTTTTCCTTGTATTTGTACTCATTTTAACCGGAAAATCTTTTTTTTTTTTTGACATTTTTCAAAATTTTTGATCTGTTTTGTCCTATTAGTTTTTCTTTTGTTATAGTTATTTTCCGTCCTTGCTGGAATAAATTTTAATAAAGTGGTTTTAATTTTCAAAAGTTGTGAATCTTTTGACTCAACCCGAGTTTACTTATCTAAGTTTTCTCTAGCTAGTATCCTTAACGTGTTTAAGTCAAGTTTTGCTAGGCTTTTATATAGGGAACTTTAAAACGCGAAAGTCTTAATTCTCACGGGTTAAGAACAAGAACTTTTCGCAAGTTCCTATAATTGATCCTAGAGAGTTGTTTATCAAGGGAACTTTAAAATGCGGATTCTAAAACTTGAAAAAGTCTAAGAGTCTACAAGATCCTATGGATGACTCGAAAACCCAAAACTTTGATTTAATAGGCTAAGCATCCACGAGTCTCATTCCTTGATATTTTAAACTGTGGAGAACGAGAGATGATAGAGTCAATTATAAGTTTGGTATTCTTTCGTGAATTTATGTGAGTTGATTATAAGCCTATTCTCCCATCGCTTGTTAATAAATATATATGCAATAAATAAGGTTGTACGATTTGAAAACTTACTTAGCTTCTAGCCCAAGATCATTTAAAGGTTGCTCGGTATTAATTAGATTTCATAGCCAAGGCATAACTTATTGAAGCGGGATGCGAAGATTGGCGAGTCCGAAAAGGCCCTAACAAGGCATGAGGGCTACATTTTGTTGCTAAAGATCCCAAGTGATGTGAAGAATCATTTATCAAAAATCAATATGAAGGATCGAGACACACGACGAAAAGCAAATACTCCCGTAAAGATCATGGAGAAATCTATCCAAAAAGGCCCTAACAAGGTATGAGGATAAATAGATCCAAGTCCTAAAAGGAGGCGGATCGTTGTATATCAAAATCCCAAATAAAGATTGGAGAAAAATGAAGAAGTCGTGGTCCAAATATGAAGAATCTCTCAAAAAGTTCAAGTGAAGAAATTCCTAATATGAAGAGAAGACCATAATTTCAAGAACGTCTCTCAAGATTTGAAGTATGAAGTCGCTGCCAAATATCAGTCCGAGAAAGGTCTCAAATCGTGAAGCGAGTTATGCCAAGATATGAACTTTATGATGTCCCGAGAAGCAGTTTTAAAAGATTTTGTCCTTTAGCTGACTATTGATTAAATCGTTCCACTTTATTTTCAGCCTAAAATAACTATCAAAATAAGTCAGCAATGCATCCTCGTGATCATTCAAGACACCAATAAAATATAAGAGATACACCTAGGAATAAGGGAGTCTAAGTAAATAATTGGCCCACATGAGTTCGTGTTAGTCTGCTAACTTATAATAACAATGATCTCGTTTTTAAGCTTGGTTTGGGGAACGTGAAACTTGAGGGTGATAATCATTCATGACATTTCTAAAACCCCAAGGTAAGTTTTTGTTCTTTTTACTTGTTTTCTTCTTTTGAATATTTTGTAATTTTCTATCTTTTTAATAAAGGCCAATGTGGATTGACTATGATGGAAAATGTAAAAACTTGCTTTGTAATTAATGCATTGCATGAGGACATTGCAATGGTCA
The DNA here is from genome assembly GCA_025667525.1 of Glebionis coronaria. Taxonomy (NCBI): domain Eukaryota; kingdom Viridiplantae; phylum Streptophyta; class Magnoliopsida; order Asterales; family Asteraceae; genus Glebionis; species Glebionis coronaria. The sequence continues at coordinate 45,611,630 of CM046876.1, forward strand.
AGTGTAGGGAATTTAATAAGTGTGAAAACACTTATCCTTTTACTACTTAATTACAATAACAACCAGGCCAAAACGTGTATTTTATGTCGTAAATGTCGGAATTATGCGTGGTTTGTGTTTTTGTTGTGATTTAGGACGAAAATGTGAAAAGGGGAGAAAACATGGGCTTTCACGGGCTTTTATCGAAGAAAAAGACAAAAGACGAAGTCAAGAGATCAAGAGTGCTAAAAGAACAGAAGTCCAAGGCCAATTCTGAAGATTTATCGAAGAAAAAGTCTAAAGACAGAAGTTTAATAAAAGCCGAAGAACACAAGTCTAAATTAATGAAGAAATTACAAGACGAGTTTATTAATCCCGAGACAAAGTCGAAAAAAGTCGAAGAATTAAGAAGACGAAAAGACGTGAAGAAAGAAAGAAAGAAAGAAAGAAAGAGCAACACATGCTTAACCTCCCTAATCTCCTATAAATAGCATCCATATCATTTCATTTCATTTTGTTGGCTACTTGACAAATAGCTCTTCCACCATTTTCATTTCTTGCAAATTTATTTTCATGTCAATTTAAATACTTGTCTTGCACTTTAATTCCTTTAATACCAAGTAAGTTTTACTTTTATGTTATTGAATCTTTACCTTTTATTGTTAATCTCTCATCTACCTTTCTTGTTTTGATTTAATCTTTATGTTTTTGTTTATGGTTGTGTTCTTGAGTTTTTATAGATTTGATTAAGTGGGTTTTGATTTTTTTTTTTGTTATTAGTGTTAGTTTTATTGATTTGGTTTGATTTATTATTGATAGTTGATTATTAGTGGTTAGTTTGGTTTAGTTTTTAGATTGATTATGGTTGATTTTGGTTAAATTCGTGCTTCCATTTTTCCCTTGTTCTTCGTTGTTTCTGTTTTCCCAGTTTTTCCCGAACGAACCATTTATTACGAACCAGTTTAAGTTTCCCGAACCATTTTATTTTTACCGAACAAAGCTCATTTTACCGAACCAATTTGTTTTACCGAATGAGATAGAATTTCCCGAACGAGTGATTTTTTCCGAGTGAAGGAAGATTTCCCGAACGAGCTAAACATTCCGAGTGAGTGAATACTTCCCGAACGAAGGAAGATTTCCCGAACCAAGGGGATTTTCCCGAACGAAGGAAGGTTTACCGAACGAAGGTGTTTTTACCGAACAAAGGGATTTTTCCCGAACGAAGAATATTTTCCCGAACGAGGATTTTTACCGAACGAGTAGTTTTTCTAGTTTTTATTTTTTTAGAGAGAAAGTGACAGTTTTTCTCATTTTTCTTTTAGCCTATTTTAATTACGTTTTGTATTTTTATTTAATTGTCAAATTTTCTTTTCGTCAAGTTTTAATTTCTCGTCATTTAATTAATTTACTTTTAAAGTCTTTAATATTGCACTGTTTACTTTTTAATCAGTTTTAGTTTTAATTAACCGCCATTTACTTTATCGTTTCGCAATTTAATTTTACTACGACGACCAATCTATTATTCTTTCCACCAAAAGACGACTGAGTCGCACTTAAACCAATAAATTCGAATTGAATCGAGACGAACAAATTTTTATACTAGGCAAAAACCAGTTATTAGCAGCTTTCATTCTCATGATCCGATACTGTACCACAACTTGCCTTGAACCTTCTATCTATCTCTTATTCGTGAATTATGGTATGTGAACATAGGTTGCAATGAATTCGATGTTCTTGGTGATCAAATCTTTGTAGGAGAGAGCATCCAATCTGTTGATACAAAATTTGGATGGACCGAGCTTGAACCGAATTAGGCTTAATTCGGTGTCTTGTGGACTCTGGCTCTTGCACTAAGTGAAACTTGTTTGAGGACCCTACGCACTAAACAGACATCGTTAGGCTTACCATGGGTTTGTGACCCACGATTAGACTCCGGTGTGAGAGTAAGTAATCGGTTTAAGTATGTAAATGTTTAGGTTATTGTGTGTATCGTACCTTTGTGGAACCTATGGGGTTCCTTTTATACTCGAGAGAGTCCAGGCTGGGCTCCCTGTTCTTGCGGCCTAAGGAAGAGATAATGACTCGGAATAGCTTGATCTTTATCATCTTAACTAAGGCAAGTGTATATCCCTTTTCCTTAGGCGAATATAACTATAATATAGGTTATATTCTGTCTGATCCTGTTGCGCTACGACGAGGACCTGGCTAAGTAATTAGCCTTATGTGTGACAGCGGCTTACCGGGCCACCTGAGCTACGTACGCACATTGCACAAGTGTTCAATCCATATCTGATGGATGCGGGTAGTACCCGTGAGTCGGACTATCCAGCCCGACTAGGGACTATACGTCATCATGTCCCCCCAGTCTAGTGGTCACAGGTTCCAACCGCGGCTACTAGACTATAAACTACCAAGGCCCCACACATATACGTTCAAAGAGAATACCTTCGCACCATATAACTAGTCCGAACAAGTATCCACGTCAGATTCCACTACCACCAACCTTTATCGAAAACCGGGAAAAGCATTAACCCCGTCAGGAAAAATCATCACCGAACACCATAGGATGAACAAAACGTTAAGGACACGTGCCGCAAGATCCCACGTACCCATAGGGTATATAAATGTAGCCTGACAGTATGTCCATTCAATTCTACATCTTTCAAAAGAAAATCTACCCACCATTGTTGAAAACTGCAAGGACTTTCAACATCTTGCAAGGAATCCATCTGTGGTACTGCTAGTAATCAACCAGAGAAAAATGGTAGCCCAACTGTTTGATGTAACATCTCGTATATCCGAACAAGAACTCTCTCGCTTCATCACAAAGTACCATATTCCCTCGAACCTTTATCCAACTGTGTCAGATCCACAAGCGCACATTGGAAGTTTTCCAGACGGAAAAATCGATATATATACCAGGTTTATCGAGTTTTCCAACAATCGCATTCCCCTTAGCCGCTTTCTGGTAGACATACTAAATTATTACAGCATACACCTCTCCCAGGTGCATTGTATAGGTGCCGCCAAAATCTCCAATTTTGAGATAAACTGCTTACTCAAAAATGTCGACCTAACCATAAACCTATTCCGTGCGTTTTATCGACCCACATGGATGAACGGATGGATAACCTTCGCAAAACGCCCAGGCCAGTTACAATGTTATTCGGAAAAAATAGATTCCTTGAAGAAGTGGACCGACAAATTCTTCTGGGTAGACAAAGTTGTTTTTCCTTTTGACTATGATTTCATCACCCCCGAGACAATGATAAAAGATGACCGCCCTATTGTTGGCTCGTATAACGATGCGGACACGCAATCAATTAGCATTGACCGGATACCGATGCAAGAATACCCCGAGACGCTATTGTACGCCCTAGGACTGAGTCACATGTCAAGCCTTCCGGCGAGCCATCTTCCGCAATACTATGACAATTTCAACCATGGTAAAAAAAAGTTATATTTTTCTTGCCTGCTCCTCTTCTCTTCTTAATAATCATTTGCTAGAAATACAAACAACTCATGCGCATACACTTACGCCATCGCCATACTTTTGTAGAATTAACTTATACCCAGCTCGTGAAGCGCGAGAATCCATGCGTTGTGATCATGCGCGCACGACCTTTCACCCTACTAGAGCTTTCTAGTGGATGGCGCATTGGTCAGCGCACCATAGCGCTGGAGTTTCCTTCTCCGACACCCAGCGGAAGTGCCGAGAGGATTACCGCTGTAAATGCTACTCCCATTCGAAGCATACCATTCAGGACAAAATCATCATCAGAAGACACAGATCAATGGAATATAGAGGGTTTCAGTTTCGTAGCAGACTCGCACACAGGCTCATCCGCAGGGGTCATACATGTGCCCAGTTACAAAAGATTACCGTTCTCCCCCGCGCAGCAAATACCCAGAAGGGGAAGAACGTCGCAGACCAGACCACGTGCCAATGCGACACTGTAGGGAACACTCACAAAGCCAAGGGATAAACTACATGTGGCCAAGTATGCTACTCATTATTCCCACAAAACGCACCACCCCGTGCTTCACAGCATTTCAATATTTGTTGTTGTTGCAGCCCCTTGTTGGAACAACCAAAGCTGGTTCTAGCGCCCCAAAGTCCACCAAATTTGCTCCCTCGTGGCAATGCGCACGCTCGTGCGCTCTTCATAGCGCAGCCACTTGTAGGGACTTCCTGGAACACCTAACACCCCCTAGACGCGCCCGGAAGTTGCACGAAATGTCCGACGATTCACTAATGAGGGAGGTAGACAAATTTTCCGCCCAAGAAGTTACTTTAACCGCCTTTTTGAAGAGGAAGATATCCCAGCTATCCGAGCGCTTAGCCCAACAGAACAAAAAACTCTTGATCTCGTGATTGCGAAGATCGAACTAGCCCGCCTTCGCGTTGTGTCTAGTATAAATGTCGGGTCTTTTCAATACCTTGAGGAACAAAAGACCTCACTTTCTGAGCTCCTGGAACGCGAGCGCCGCCTGCGCGTGAGACAAGTGGATGAGAACCGCTGGGCTATGGCGAAACTAGAAGAAGGTATGAGCGTCCTTGTCGTAAACTGTGAAAACTTCTTTGCCAATTGTCACAAAGACATGGCCAAGAAGGCAGAAGTTCTAAAGTATATGAGCACAGACTTCGATGAAGAGATATATCTGCATCTTACCGTCGTGCGCGCTGAGAAACGATGGCTAACAAAACATGGTCTTCCGCTGGCTGTCAAAGGTTCCCTGAAATCGCACCCACTTGCCAAAGCGGCTCAGGGCGTTTATGATGCCGCGATATTGCTTAGGTCGAGCCTCGCCATGGATCGCGCCCTTAGAGAAAACTTACTCAGTGGTCCTCTGGAGGGGAGTGAATTTTACTCCAAGTTTGTGTAGGAGATTTTTGACGCCGCCTTCCATAGAATGGAGAACCTTCCAATGCCCATCACATATCTTATCGAGAAAGACCAAGACCTCCCAATTAGTGTGACAATGACAGGTCTTATGCTTACAAATGATGATGAAGATGCTGGAACTTCAAGCGAGCCGGATCTATCCCAACTACAAGTCCATGTATACGTTTTTGGCGCGCCGATACTAATTCCTCTGGAAGACAAGTTGAACCAGCACGTGCGTCGCGTTTCCAAGAAGAATCGCACCTCTACCAAAGGCATCGTTATTGGTTTAGGCCTAGCGCATCCTAACCGATCTGATGGTGTGCCCGTGAGTCTTCCTTCCCATGATCCATACCATATACGCGTCCTGCAATACATGCAAGAGCTATGGGCACAGCGTCGCGCATCACTGAATCCTTTTCCTCGTAAGTTAAAGAGGTCATTGTCCGCGAACGACCTTTTATAGGAGGCATCCTACCCCGTTGCATTTGTTGTTGTAATTTAAAACACCTAAACCTTGTAAATAATTTGTATAAATTATAATATCGATCCTCATGTTTTGTAAGTACACAATGTCCTGCATTATGTCCATGTGTCGTCGTATATATATGTGTCCAGGTTTCAATACCCACACTTTAAGGCCTGTGAGGATGAACTCCTGTGAATGAGTACGCGCTTTGGAGTGCGACTTTGGACTTATGGGCGAGTCGAAAAGTCATTACATGTGGTCCTGCCACTACTACCATAAGCAATGTCATCGAAAATGACATGTTTGTTAGGCGTGCACATTGTGCCTATCCGTCATAGAGTATGAGGATCGTTATAATTGCCACAACGTCTTGTGAAAAGCTGCCTAACAAAGGATACCTGATCCAGCGTCGCCGGGGGTGCATCCCTCTTACGCGACAAGTCTAATTAGTAGGGTAAACTTTTTCCTCCTATTTTGCCTAGAAACGTTATTTGTACATGTACATTTGAAAGGACAAATTTATGTTTCAGAAAAAGAAACAACACTTGTATTTAAAGATAAGGGAAAAGAGAAAACATCATTTATTCTGCGGAACTAGCTAGGAACCGCAGCGTTTTATTCATACTCGTTGCAAATGTTTGAAGTAAACACCAAAAATGAAAACCTAAAAAACGATGAAAAAAGAAAAAAATACATTGATCCTTGTTAGGGGATAATAGTAGCCACGAGAATGGTCCATGCCAAATATGCGATATCTCAAGGAGAATACCGCCCGAACTTCTGGTTACCCTTCAAGTCACTCCTTGCCGAGCTGGATGCTAAATTATTACAGCATACACCTCTCCCAGGTGCATTGTATAGGTGCCGCCAAAATCTCCAATTTTGAGATAAACTGCTTACTCAAAAATGTCGACCTAACCATAAACCTATTCCGTGCGTTTTATCGACCCACATGGATGAACGGATGGATAACCTTCGCAAAACGCCCAGGCCAGTTACAATGTTATTCGGAAAAAATAGATTCCTTGAAGAAGTGGACCGACAAATTCTTCTGGGTAGACAAAGTTGTTTTTCCTTTTGACTATGATTTCATCACCCCCGAGACAATGATAAAAGATGACCGCCCTATTGTTGGCTCGTATAACGATGCGGACACGCAATCAATTAGCATTGACCGGATACCGATGCAAGAATACCCCGAGACGCTATTGTACGCCCTAGGACTGAGTCACATGTCAAGCCTTCCGGCGAGCCATCTTCCGCAATACTATGACAATTTCAACCATGGTAAAAAAAAGTTATATTTTTCTTGCCTGCTCCTCTTCTCTTCTTAATAATCATTTGCTAGAAATACAAACAACTCATGCGCATACACTTACGCCATCGCCATACTTTTGTAGAATTAACTTATACCCAGCTCGTGAAGCGCGAGAATCCATGCGTTGTGATCATGCGCGCACGACCTTTCACCCTACTAGAGCTTTCTAGTGGATGGCGCATTGGTCAGCGCACCATAGCGCTGGAGTTTCCTTCTCCGACACCCAGCGGAAGTGCCGAGAGGATTACCGCTGTAAATGCTACTCCCATTCGAAGCATACCATTCAGGACAAAATCATCATCAGAAGAAACAGATCAATGGAATATAGAGGGTTTCAGTTTCGTAGCAGACTCGCACACAGGCTCATCCGCAGGGGTCATACATGTGCCCAGTTACAAAAGATTACCGTTCTCCCCCGCGCAGCAAATACCCAGAAGGGGAAGAACGTCGCAGACCAGACCACGTGCCAATGCGACACTGTAGGGAACACTCACAAAGCCAAGGGATAAACTACATGTGGCCAAGTATGCTACTCATTATTCCCACAAAACGCACCACCCCGTGCTTCACAGCATTTCAATATTTGTTGTTGTTGCAGCCCCTTGTTGGAACAACCAAAGCTGGTTCTAGCGCCCCAAAGTCCACCAAATTTGCTCCCTCGTGGCAATGCGCACGCTCGTGCGCTCTTCATAGCGCAGCCACTTGTAGGGACTTCCTGGAACACCTAACACCCCCTAGACGCGCCCGGAAGTTGCACGAAATGTCCGACGATTCACTAATGAGGGAGGTAGATAAATTTTCCGCCCAAGAAGTTACTTTAACCGCCTTTTTGAAGAGGAAGATATCCCAGCTATCCGAGCGCTTAGCCCAACAGAACAAAAAACTCTTGATCTCGTGATTGCGAAGATCGAACTAGCCCGCCTTCGCGTTGTGTCTAGTATAAATGTCGGGTCTTTTCAATACCTTGAGGAACAAAAGACCTCACTTTCTGAGCTCCTGGAACGCGAGCGCCGCCTGCGCGTGAGACAAGTGGATGAGAACCGCTGGGCTATGGCGAAACTAGAAGAAGGTATGAGCGTCCTTGTCGTAAACTGTGAAAACTTCTTTGCCAATTGTCACAAAGACATGGCCAAGAAGGCAGAAGTTCTAAAGTATATGAGCACAGACTTCGATGAAGAGATATATCTGCATCTTACCGTCGTGCGCGCTGAGAAACGATGGCTAACAAAACATGGTCTTCCGCTGGCTGTCAAAGGTTCCCTGAAATCACACCCACTTGCCAAAGCGGCTCAGGGCGTTTATGATGCCGCGATATTGCTTAGGTCGAGCCTCGCCATGGATCGCGCCCTTAGAGAAAACTTACTCAGTGGTCCTCTGGAGGGGAGTGAATTTTACTCCAAGTTTGTGTAGGAGATTTTTGACGCCGCCTTCCATAGAATGGAGAACCTTCCAATGCCCATCACATATCTTATCGAGAAAGACCAAGACCTCCCAATTAGTGTGACAATGACAGGTCTTATGCTTACAAATGATGATGAAGATGCTGGAACTTCAAGCGAGCCGGATCTATCCCAACTACAAGTCCATGTATACGTTTTTGGCGCGCCGATACTAATTCCTCTGGAAGACAAGTTGAACCAGCACGTGCGTCGCGTTTCCAAGAAGAATCGCACCTCTACCAAAGGCATCGTTATTGGTTTAGGCCTAGCGCATCCTAACCGATCTGATGGTGTGCCCGTGAGTCTTCCTTCCCATGATCCATACCATATACGCGTCCTGCAATACATGCAAGAGCTATGGGCACAGCGTCGCGCATCACTGAATCCTTTTCCTCGTAAGTTAAAGAGGTCATTGTCCGCGAACGACCTTTTATAGGAGGCATCCTACCCCGTTGCATTTGTTGTTGTAATTTAAAACACCTAAACCTTGTAAATAATTTGTATAAATTATAATATCGATCCTCATGTTTTGTAAGTACACAATGTCCTGCATTATGTCCATGTGTCGTCGTATATATATGTGTCCAGGTTTCAATACCCACACTTTAAGGCCTGTGAGGATGAACTCCTGTGAATGAGTACGCGCTTTGGAGTGCGACTTTGGACTTATGGGCGAGTCGAAAAGTCATTACATGTGGTCCTGCCACTACTACCATAAGCAATGTCATCGAAAATGACATGTTTGTTAGGCGTGCACATTGTGCCTATCCGTCATAGAGTATGAGGATCGTTATAATTGCCACAACGTCTTGTGAAAAGCTGCCTAACAAAGGATACCTGATCCAGCGTCGCCGGGGGTGCATCCCTCTTACGCGACAAGTCTAATTAGTAGGGTAAACTTTTTCCTCTTATTTTGCCTAGAAACGTTATTTGTACATGTACATTTGAAAGGACAAATTTATGTTTCAGAAAAAGAAACAACACTTGTATTTAAAGATAAGGGAAAAGAGAAAACATCATTTATTCTGCGGAACTAGCTAGGAACCGCAGCGTTTTATTCATACTCGTTGCAAATGTTTGAAGTAAACACCAAAAATGAAAACCTAAAAAACGATGAAAAAAGAAAAAAATACATTGATCCTTGTTAGGGGATAATAGTAGCCACGAGAATGGTCCATGCCAAATATGCGATATCTCAAGGAGAATACCGCCCGAACTTCTGGTTACCCTTCAAGTCACTCCTTGCCGAGCTGGATGCTGACTCCCCTACTTTTATCCATCCTAGCCTATGAGAATCTCTTTTTTGCTTCTTGTCGTTGTCGCGAGTTCTGCATAGTGAGTAGCGCGCTCTGGCGCTCATGCGGCCGTAAAGCGCCAGCAATTGTTCTATGCGCGGGGACAGCTGCACTTCTGCGTCGTTGTTGGTGATCCTCCAGGGTTGGCAACATCGCTACTGCCCGTCGCGCCATATTGCTTACCGATGTTGCTAGGGAACTGATAGTGCGCCTTAGCATTAAGAACATTCCCCCTCTGCTTGCACCCCTGGTCGCAGGTGGACCTGCGACTACATTAGAGTTCATCCTTTGCCTTGAATTTGACTTACATCTATGGAAACGTCCGACTCTTTTACGAACATCTGCTTGCATAAATGGCCAGAAGTATCCCGAGCGAGTAATCTCCTCAGCCACTTCTATCAGTCCGCGAGGGCACATTCTCCTGTGCGCTGCTTATGCTGCTGACCGAGCCTGGCTTGGTTCTAGGCACAGTAACATACTTCCATCACTCGATTGCCTATAAAGCACTCCTCTAATGATTTTGAAACACCTAGCTCGTGCCTGTATTTTTCTAGCCTTCCTTTTACTGCATGGCAGACTGTTGTGCGATAGGAACTTTTTGATAGGCGTCATCCATGTTGTTGGCTCATTGTCTACACTAATACTTTTATGCGAGATGACCTCAACTAAGATATGACTAGGAGGGTTATCTATATCCATAATTGAAAGTTGGTCCATGTCCGCCGAGATTTCACCTTGCTCCTTCGCCACCTTCTTTATAGCGAACACCTCGAGCTGCCCTACCATATTCCTTATTTCCTTTGTGTACCGGTTTAGCACAACTCATTTCGACTCATATGGCCCCGCGACCCTGCTTTCTACCAGAGGGTTGTATGTATAAGCCACCAGCCTTTGCATACCCATCTTGACCGCCACTCTTAGGCCTGCAATGAGGGCTTCGAAGTCCGCCTCTATGCCCGTTGTGGGGAAGTCAAGTAACAATGCGTAGGTGATTTTGATTCCATCTTGATTTGTGAGGATGAACCCCGCGTCTGGTCCCCTCTTTCCTGCGAATCCTATTGAGAAGAGGACCCATAGTGGTCCTGGTGAAGACCCTTTGCGCACAAATACGCTCTTGGCCTGAGAGTCCTCTAGGGAAGACTTTCTTTCTTTCATCCTCCTTGGACTGGATTCTTCGTCGTGCGAACTACCGCTTGCGCCCTTTCTTTTCATGTTGTGGCTAGAAGTGCTGCTTCCTCCCTCGAGTGTATCTATATTGCGTATGGTGCATACCCCATCTTGTACTGGGAATTTGAGCATACCATGTACTGTGGAAGGTACTGCATGCAATGCCTTCAGCGCCGGCTGACCAATTTTCCCATTGTAAGCCGATTGAGACCGTACGATCATGAAATCCATCCATCCCGTCGTCGAGTGACCTGCACTCCCAATGGTTACCTGTGTGTAGAGGTGTCCCAGCGGTCTAGTTCTGTCCCCATTGAAACCTGTAAGGATTGAAGATTTATATAGTTCATAACAATTATTTAAAACCCTAAACAAGATCAAAGCACACATAGCGGAAGCGATTTAACAAGATCATAATAATAACACAATTATAATTAATCGAATTAGGGTTACATACCTTTATCCTAGAGAAGATCTACAAGATAACGTAATAATCACCAATTAGGGTTTATGACGAATAACACCAAGATATAGTCTAAAGTAAGACTATATTACGTTCTTGTACACACGTAATATAACGAGCTAACCGTGATTCTAGCACGTGTAAACTGAGTTTCTACCCTTGTGGAATATCTACCCACCAACCCTAGAGAGGGGCTAGGACTAGATTATTGCTAAACCAAAACCAAAGGATAAAAAGGAACCCTAAAAAGGTGTTTTTCCTTTGGAGTTGATTTGCAATAGAAACCTAACAAATCACATAAACCAAACGAAACCCTAAGGTGCGTTTGGCTAGGTGGTCGCAGGGGGGAGAAGAAAAGAGTGAATGGGATAAAAATTATGAAGGCTATGGGATTGTTTATATAGGCTTTGGAAAGAAAATCTTTCCTTTCCCCTTTTCCTTCCTTGTAGCCGTCGGCTATGGCCCACCCACATGGGGCTTCCGGAACTTTTCCTTTTTTTTCTTTTCTCTTCTATTTAATTCCATAACGGTCGTTTATACTTAACTCTTAATTATTAACGATCGTTTAGTTAAGCTTCGGTTTAATTTAATAAATATATAATATATTTAATAAATAAATTAACTCTTTACGTAATGTGTGCAATCCCGTAATCCCGAGTTCAATCCTATCACACGACTATTAATTTTAAGTCCATAAAGTTTTAGTTCCCACTTGGACAAAATTTGAATATCGTGATTACATTGACTAGCGTCTAGTTACACTAGCAATGTCACTAGTACAACTCGAATAAGGTTTCTTGGATAAAACCTTTTAATGATTTACTATCATTATTATTATCCTTTCATTTCAAATACAACGTTAATAGGATATGGATCTCAGTCATTCCTTACATTAACCATTCTGTTTCTCGTTTACGGATATAGCAAGATCACCAAAACAAATTTGGGTGCGGCCGCACAAATATCTCACTACTCCCCCGAGGGGCCCAGCTGTATTATACTTCAAAATAAATTTCAAAGGAAACGAATCCCATTGTCACTACAAGCAAAACTTATGAACTTTGCAACACTTCTGAAAATAACCCTTGTAGCTACCAGTTACGTTTAGCGTTAGATTATTCCACAGAAATGCACTAGATCCACGACAGTTTCCTGGTATCTCAGGTCTAAGGATAACTATTTATGATTTACTTGATGACAAAGATCCATAAAGTAAAATCATAGAGTTGGGATAAGTCCAATATTTGATTCATCAAATATCATCCAAAATCGATCAATATACTTTCAAGTATACTCTATCACAATTTCGAATTGTCTTAGTTTAATAGTACTCCCATATTATTAATTGACAACGGACATTTAGCATAACGATTTATTCATGGATTAAAACATGTAAAATAGGATACAAAATCAAATAACAGAAAATAAAAGAAACTCAATCTTTATTTCATCAATTCAATAATGGTTTAAACACCCTTTATCCAAATACTAAAATAGATTAATGCATGAAAAACCCGATTGATGCATCATGCCTCTAGTAATGACATTCATACTTGTTTGGCATAGCATAAAGCAACCAATCTTGACCTATTGTAATTTTGAGAATACTTTCTTCAAGAATTCAATTTATTGAAGCTCTTGCATATGTGCATTCAAACAATTTGATATTACCACATAGTATCAAAATTCTGAAACATCCTTGACCACCAATTTATTAAACTTCCAAAATAACACATTTGAAGTTCAAAGTATTCTAATTCTTTAATGTGTAATGCAACTTCAATCAATCATGTCATCTCTATATATCCCATGACTAATACTGAGTGTTACCTCAATTATATCTTTTCAAGCTTGACAACTTGTCATAAAAGATATAAATACGTTACTTTTAATATCTATTTATAACATTTGATTCCAACCAAACCTCCAAGTTTGTTGGCTATGATAATTTGCACAACTATTGACAAATTACTCGTCCATAGAATATGGAAGCTAATCCAAGATTTAGGATGTTATTCTATATCAAACATATTCCTTTAGAATATTCATTACACAAGTTATTTAATAACTTTCAAATAGATATATTCAAATCATCTGCATTTTAAGCATAGTATAAATACAACTTGAAACACATGAAAATTTCTCAAACCAAATTTAGATTTTATTCATGTTCAAATATCCATATAAACTTACTACATGGCATATTATGTTGTATTTCCACCGCACAAATAAACAAATTTATTTGTTCCAAGGTTATGTATATATCTTTATTTTCTAAATCTTCAAAGTAAAGTTTCACTTCAAATCTAACCCAAATCAACATTTAATTTGAATGAACACTTACTTTCTTACATGTCTATTTTGCACACATAATTTAAGAAAATAAACATAATACTCCCACTAGCTTTTAGGAATACTCAGAAATCATCTTATTTCAAAATTTAAATCCAATCTTAGATTTCAAATTAAACATAAGAATAATCTCCTAGATGCTTGCTTTTATCCATTCATGAATAATTGCACTTTGTACTTTTCCAAAGATTTATTTTGAATTAATAAACTCCTTTCAATTACTTAAGTCCTTGCTCAAGTAGTCATTCAAGAAATAGTTCATACATATCCAAATTTGTCAATTGAAATATGACCATCAAAATCTTTATATAATTAATGCGTTTTAGGAAAGAATACTTAATCACAATTAATTACTTAAGTGTGATTAATAATCTATTCATAATACATACATTAAATATGTGTACAATTTTGTCCATATAATTTCGACACAAAGATTAAACCACCACAATTGGCGTTTTTCTTCCTTTGACGAAACTCATCTCCAATTTCTAGTCAAACTATTTAAGATAAAACACATCTAAAATTGTTTATCTTATTTGGACAACATCTATAATATTCATAGTATGAGTAGTTTAACCAAAGCAATATTTGGTAATAAATCATAACAATTATTTGTAACTCATAATTCTCAGCATATAAATCGCATATCCGAGATATCCTTGCAGACCTATGACGTAAATTCCTTTTTCTTGAGTGTTTGCATTTACACGCCTACCTCATGATAATTACTAGTGTATTTTAGAATATTATATATTTTGTCATTTTGTCTTTCAAGATCAAACTCCCACTTGCTTTTAGTAACTTAAAGTTAATCGTTTAAATACATAGCAAATAGATCAACACTCCAACGTTATCTTTATGGGACATTACAAAACACAATGAAAGCTCCAAACTCTTTATTTTCTAAACAACCCAATTCATAAGTAGTTTAGCAAAATATGAACTTCATTTAAGATAAAACATGATTCATCACATTCCATATATAATGGTATCTTATTAATCTTCTTAGCTCAAGTCATACTCAACTTTCTAACCTTGATATCTTTTGGAAGAAAGGAAGATATAGTTATCTTGAATCAATCATCATACTGATTCCCCTAATGAACATACCATAACAATGTTTTATTTCATTTAGGGTTAATATTGTACGTCAATCTAACAACATTTAAGATAAATATATATCTTTTGGCTTACCTATATACCAACTAAATCATCTCAATGGTATAATAGATTTCTTAACCTTTTTGCATGCATGATAACTCAAGTACTTGTATCGCAAAGTCACTTCATTTCTATGTCTTTAAAACATAAAAGCTATAATTCCATTATACGTCTTAAAGTCATTTGAAAACGACTTTATGTATATGTCTTAGTAAAAACATAGACAATACATTAACGCCTTAATTTATATTATACGTCTACCAAGACTTTATGTTTGTGACTTTATACAATAAATCATAACCATGTATAACTAAAGTAATCATGAACACCACTAGGTTTCATTAATCTTTTCAAGTTAATTCACTACTATGTATATTTATGTAATTCCAAGAATACACAAATATTTTACTTTAGTAGTATAAGATTACTCTATGTACTTATGTCATTCAAGGAATTGTCCATTTTAAGAAATCGCAAAATAATCCACGCCCGATCTCATGACATGTGGATATTTTACCCTTGTGTTTACAATTTAGTCCAAGCTCTCACATGAGTAAATCAAAAAACAAGTGTTTCTTAATGTGAATGATATATATACTTTTAAGTAGTCTTTTAATCATATCGACACATGATCTAACTTTCATCTAATAAATATTAGATTGTTAGTCTCTTATCTTAAAGACAAGAGAATCGTATCTTTATGAGTTGTTACTTGCACACAATGTTCATTTCTCCCACTTGTGCACGGAAAAACCTCATATATTATATAAACATCACGTCTAACGTTCGTCTATATAAATTATGATTGTGTCATATATACTAGCTTTTTACAAGTAGATGTAGAAGCACTTAATCAACAAGAGTCAGTACATAACTATCCTTGAAGATATTAGTGTCAACAATTCGAAAGTAATTATCTTAGGACATACTAAAGATAACATGGGTTATTACCAAGACAACAAAGCTTGTAACTCCCACTGAATTAAAGAATGTTTTAATAGACTCATATTCAGAAATACAACACAATTCTCCCGCTGAATTTGACAACATTGAAAATGTTTCATAATCAACGAAATAAAATAGTGTTGTGTTTATTTTCTTACACTTTTGAAAAACACATTCATAACAATTACTTGTAGTGTTGCAAGGTTTACTCTACTTCGTAAATGATGACTTATCCATCAAATGCTTTTAACTTGAAAGATTTGGCATGCAATTTCTTCCTTAATAGGTCTACCAACGCCACAATGGTATGTAGTGCCTATAAATGGTCAAAGCACAAATACTAGACAAAAATGGCTAGTTTTCCTTATAACCAATTAGCGGTAATTTTAATAACTCAAAAAATGCATTTTCCTTAACTATTAAAGTTTGCTATGAGTTATGTATTTGAATTTGACATTTCTGAAATCCTTATTACTCCTTCTCCACTCATGGAAAAGAGTTTAGGCTTATTTTTTCATTTTAAATTGACTCTATCCTTAACCATACGGTTTTAGATCAATAAATGAATAAACCAAGTTATGGTGTAACGTTGCATTAATACATTTGTAATGAATTTACAAAATTCAATCTTAGTATTTTCGATAATACCATTAAAGAAAATAAAATTACCCCGGTAATAATAACCATAGTATTTTCCTTGAAAACTAGAATCCAAATTGACATAATTTTATCACATCAGTTGATCTGCTAGCAATAAAAGTATTCAAGATGGTAACTTGTCGCACAAAGATTGACAAACAATTTGCAATTTCTAGATTATTTAAGGGATTTACATTGCAAAAGTCATTTTGCATTACAAACATGTTTCATCCCTTCTTTACGCCTTAAGTTTCCAGTTCTCACTGAGTAACTTAATTAAGTCGACTAATCTAAAGAACGTAAAACATTCATTGCGAATTCTCATTCTATGAACGTTTTCTTTCCATCACAACACCGCCCCGAATCTCATATGATGGTAATTGTGAATTCAAGTGTTCGTCAATTAGATGGCATAAGACTTAAATTTTAGGGTATAGATTTTTGGTGTCAAAAATCATGTATGGAGAAGCATGCATACATCTCCATAGGATAAGTTTAATAAAACATTTAGTAAACTTTTTGGTGAGACTAAAAGAGTTCGCCACATATTCACAAGTTGAGGTATTGGTTAAACCAATTAAAGATTTTACCCACAACTAAGTTCACATATTACGTTCCTAGAACTTGGCTAAAGCACAAAGCAATAACCTTATTTATTGTGTTTCATATGTGAATTAATGCGGTTAAATCAACCTTAAGGAATTATGCAAATAACAACCGTAGGTAATTCTAACTTTTGACGCACAGGTGAGCCGGGAATTTGGTCAGAACTGAAGCATAACACCTCCTTCCTTAACCGGGTACATGACCAGCGGTGCGTTAAACCCACTTTATAGTTTGTCAAAATTGAGTAGGCCGTTAAGTTATTATCGCTATTCCAATCAACGCAAATCATATGTAATTTAGATCTCAAAATAATTCATTAATTTTGATATGATTTAGTCCATATTATTTTTCTTGAGAAAATTACCCTTGTTTACAACATACAAATAAAACGCATGAAAACAATAAGGTACAAAAAAACTAAATCACAAACACATAATAACAATTTATATGTGCAATAAATAAATCAAATAACCACATGCATACGATTTATTCAATAAATTCATAAAATCTAGGTTTTTATATCCATATAAAATCTACCCTAATTTTAGATTTATTGAATCAAATAAAACAAGTAGCAAAACACGTAACAACTACCACATTAAATCATATGATCCGTGAAAAACATGTACGTTCATCACGGATCTCCCACATTCTCTTAACAATTAAATACTACGGATCTTAACCATACATGACATAACAATTAATTCATGCAAACATCTAAAGATCATTACCATGTAATTTTAGGGTTTACAAAAAAACTTTTTTTTTTGTAAAAAATTCAGCCAAAGCCGATTTACAAAAAACAATAAAACAAAACCCTAATTTTGATAAAACCTAAAAAACAACATGTAATTTTTAACACAAATCATTATTAGTTAAAAAAACCTTTAGATCTTGATATTTATAACATGTTAAAACGGCTCTCGATGCCACTGAAGGTTTATATAGTTCATAACAATTATTTAAAACCCTAAACAAGATCAAAGCACACATAGCGGAAGCGATTTAACAAGATCATAATAGTAACACAATTATAATTAATCGAGTTAGGGTTACATACCTTTATCCTAGAGAAGATCCAAAGATAACGTAATAATCACCAATTAGGGTTTATGACGAACAACACCAAGATATAGTCTAAAGTAAGACTATATTACGTTCTTGTACACACGTAATACAACGAGCTAACCGTGATTCTAGCACGTGTAAACCGAGTTTCTACGCTTGTGGAATATCTACCCAACAACCCTAGAGAGGGGCTAGGACTAGATTATTGCTAAACCAAAACCAAAGGATAAAAGGAACCCTAAAAAAAGGTGTTTTTCCTTTGGAGTTGATTTGCAATAGAAACCTAACAAATCACATAAACCAAACGAAACCCTAAGGTGCGTTTGGCTAGGTGATCGCAGGAGGGAGAAGAAAAGAGAGAATGGGATAAAAATTATGAAGGCTATAGGATTGTTTATATATGCTTTGGAAAGAAAATCTTTCCTTTCCCCTTTTCCTTCCTTGTAGCCGTCGGCTATGGCCCACCCACATGGGGCTTCCGAAACTTTTCCTTTTTCTTCATTTCTCTTCTATTTAATTCCATAACGGTCGTTTATACTTAACTCTTAATTATTAATGATCGTTTAGTTAAGCTTCGGTTTAATTTAATAAATATAATAAATATATTTAATAAATAAATTAACTCTTTACATAATGTGTGCAATCCCGTAATCCCGAGTTCGATCCTATCATACGACTATTAATTTTAAGTCCATAAACTTACAAGGATCTGTGCGGTTTCTTTTTGTTCCTTCTTTATCTCCCATGGTAGCCATGTGAAACAGTGCTCATTTAGTATGTTTGCTGCCGACCCTCCATCAACGCACATGCCCTCTATGTTGTGGCCCCTGAGACTTATGTCAATAGTCAGTGATCCGATTCTATAGTCATCCTCTGAAAGGATGGGGAATGTAATCTCCCTATCATTGGAAAAATCCGCGACCACCTTTTTTTGCATGAAAAGCTTCTCCCTTTCCACCATGTATATGGTTATGGGCTTGTCCTTCTGTTTTTTCGTATCACTTTTCTTTGTGTATGCGCTCTTCCTCCAATCCCTGATTAGGTGGTTTAACTTTCCTGCCTTGACTAGGCTTTCAATGTGCCTCTTCAACTGAATGCACTCATCAGTGGCGTACCCCTTATCATCGTGATACTCACAATGCTTTGTGTTATCCCGCTTGTCTGATGGCCCCATCATTGGGCTAGGCTTTGGAAAGCTTGCTCCTTCCGATAGGAATATTTCCCTGGGGGGTATTTTGCAGCTGGGTAAACTTGCTATTGATATTATTTTGCCCATTCTTTGCCGCTCCTTGGAAGTCCAATGTGCGACTAATGTTTTGCCTGTATGGCTGTTTCTTGGGTCGGTCTTGGTATTTGTAGGCCGACGTCATCTGTCTGCTATCTGCTGCTACGGTTTCTCCTTGGATGAAGGCGCAGAACTTCTTCAACACCCCATCGAGTGTTGTCAGGGTTCTATCATTCAGCTTCTGTTGTCCCTTATATGTGATGTTATACTACACGAAATAAAGAAAGAAAGGAAGATATGAGAAGAATTCTAGAGAGAGAAAGTAGAGAGAAAAAATGGTTGGTGAAACTTGTGGAATATTAGATTAGAGAAAATGAAATGACCAACCACTCTCCTAACATGCTAGGAGGGTAGTATATATAGTCCACCCACATGCGGGCTTTAATGGACTATATATTGGGCCGGGCTTGTATTTTGGACTTTAATTAGTTTAAATCCAAGCCCGTGAATCACGACTAAATAACTACTTATTACAACGTTCTGATAAATAATACAATAGAAACCTATGACCGAACATTCTTGTTTGACTCAATATTTTGAGGCTAACAATCTCCCCCAATGTGAGGTCATTCCTCTTTGATATTTGGATTCCAATGGAGATTTATGAATTTCGTCATAAATGAGTCTTGAACGTGTAACAGTAGTTTTGTTCCTTCATGCTGTGATCTTTGAGCCTTTGTCGTTGTCTTTCGACTTTGTCTTTAAGTCTTGAGATCTTCAAATCATTCTTGACTTGTCTTTGCCATCTTGTGATCTTGTGTCTTTATCCACATGCTCACACTATCAATTGTTGGATAAGTCTTTGGGCATGAATATGTGGTTGTGTATATCTGACTTTACGGAGTACACCGTGACGCCACCTTCTCGAGACAAAACATAGACACGGACTGAATGGCTTTGACATTCGTCCTAAATCGGTAGCGTTTTACCTCCGGTCGGTGAAGACCGTTATACGATATTAAATATCGTACCTGTGATCAGGTAGATTCAATTAAGAATCTCCTTGACAGGGTTTCGCAGCAGTACTAGCCGTTCTCTTTACTCGACCGTCTCAAAGCAAGACTGCGAACATAAAGAGTGAATCAATTGGATAAATATCCGCTTGATTAAAGTCGTCAATTCAAGTTCCTGGAACAAGTTTGATTCATAAAGAATCTTACCATTGTTGCTTTCCAGTTGACACAAGTTTGATTCATAAGAATCTCACAAGTTACCTACCGTAGCGCTGTTTGATGTTGACGCTAGAAGGATTTCCATTCGTCACTGTGAATATTGATAAATATCACTCTGAATGTTCTGGCAAGACCATAAAGATATTGCATAGAAACCTGAAACAAGTTTGAATCAATTCAGAATCAAACCACTATTGCTTTTCAGTTTTACATATGTTCAATTCATAAAGAATCTTGCATATGACCTACCGCAGTGCTGTTTGATGTTAACACTGGAAGGATTTCCACTCATCATTGTGAATACTAAGTAGTATCACTCTGAGTGTTCTAGCAATATCACAAGGATATAGCGTAGGACTCTCTTGATCTTCATCCGTGTGTCCTAACGAGATTTGATTGATCTCTTGGCTCTAGACTCGATTTGTGCACTTTTAGTGGTCGGAGGCTGGAGCAGATGCCACCTATTCAATATCAACAATCTCGGAGTGAGAAAGTCAATAGAAGTCGTGTTGATCTCCGTGACAATAAAACAAACTTCTTTTGAGAGAAGCTTGAGTAGCTAGGAAAGGGGTGTGCTTCACATCACTGGGTCCATGATGAGTTTGTCTTCATGATGAGTTGACCCGGTTTCTGCCTAAGTTGTATGGAGGGCTTCTTTCTTTAGACCCTTTATCCTTACATTTCTTTTTCATTCTTCAACCCCTTCAATGCTTACCAAGACATCATTACTAGCACCTTGTTGTGATTGTTCCAGTGCTAGCATCAGTACTTAGTCGGCATTCAGCTACGTTCACATTCTACTCCATCTTTCCTAAGGACTTCTAATAATCTATTGGATTGTCCCTGGGAAGATCCCTCCGGTTCTGGTTGGATCATAGGACTTAAACCTATCCACCCTTTTGACACCAATAACGTCGTGAATTAAAGATGTTGTGGGTATTTGATCGTAACCATGAAAACCACTTTAAATTCTAACAAAGTGTTTGAAAAACATTTAACACCTTGCTAGTTTTGTCGTTTTAGAAATGCTCCCCCTTCACATGTGCATCGATAGTCGAAAGTGTTTTGCACATGTAGGTGAGAGTTAAAGTGCATGAGTCTTATATTAGATCACATTTTAATCACATTTTCTCCCCCTATCTCTAATATATAAAATCTTTTGATATTAGAGATACCAAATTTGATTAAAATATATTTTGAAAAATAGTCTTGAAATCTCCGGGAGAAAGATATGTTAAGCTTTTGCATGAAGTTGAAATGCTCCCCCTCAAAAATTGATCCAATTGAATTGTCATTATGAGGATATGATCCACATTTCGCTTTTTGAGGATGGGAGTTTGTTGAACACACAATTTTTGAAAGATTTTGAATAATCATTGATAAATTCTTGAAAAAATTGTGTTCAACGCTTTTTGAAAAATCCTATTTCTTTTTGTCGAAGAGGTTTTTCTAAAGCATAAACTTGAGTTCACAGACTTTGAATGTCTTGACGAATCCACTCAAGTGTAAGAAGATTTAACTTCTTTTGCTAAGGGTAAGAGCACGAAATCGTACACTCCCCCGTGAATATTGATCCGGGTTGCAATCTGAAAGTGATTACAAGCCATTGTGTTGAGCTCAAAACGTTGAATGTTTTGTGACAAGCTCAACCCGTGATAGATTGCTCTACCCGTTGTTTGGAAATATTTGTCCAAAATAGACAATTTCCTTTATTAAAAGAAGAAATGACATGTTTTGAAAAATATTTACAACTTTCATTCGAGCTTTATGTACACACCCGTGTCGTTATTGAGCGACATTTCTAGGTACGTCCATATTATCGATACTGAAAGACATGTCGAGAAGAATATTTTTTGGATTTTCAAAGATTTTTTAATTTTGTATTTTTCTTTTTCATTAATATTTACAGGTAGATGTTTGATAGATGAATCAAACAGGCTTCTTTGCCAGAACCTCCAGTTCTGCTGGAGTCAAACATCTCATACCAATTTGCCTAACTAGATACGCAAACCTCTCTTTCGAAAGAGCTTTTGTAAACAAGTCAGCTAATTGGTAATCAGTTCCAACAAAGTATAATTCAACAATACCCTTTTCAACTTGTTCCTTAATGAAGTGATATCTGACATCAATGTGCTTCGTGCGGGAATGCTGAACCGGATTGCAGGAGATGGCTATGGCCGATTTTGAGTCACAGTACATAGGTACTTTATCAAAATGGAAGCCATAATCCGTGAGTTGTGTTCTCATCCAAAGAACTTGAGCACAACACGCAGATAGAGACACATACTCCGCTTCGGCTGATGACAGTGACGTGCAATCCTGCTTCTTGGAAGACCATCCCACAAGCTTGTCTTGACCTAGAAACTGTGCACCACCAGAAGTACTTTTACGTGTATCAAGACACCCTGCATGATCAGAATCTGAATAGGCCGTTAGAAAGAAACCGGTTTCCCTCGGATACCAGAGTCCCATGTGAATGGTATTCTTAAGGTACCGAAAGATCCGTTTAGCCTCCTTGAGGTGCTTTTCAGTGGGTCGTGCTTGATATCGTGCACAATAGCATGTAGCATGATGTATATCAGGTCTGCTTGCTGTCAAGTACATGAGGGACCCGATCATGGAACGATATCTCGTTTGATCTATGGGTAATCCCTCCAAATCAGCATCTAGGGATGTGGTTGATAATGGTGTCCCAACGGGGTCACATGATGTCATACCATGCTTTTTTATTATCTCTTGACAATACTTAGCTTGGTTAATGAAGATACCACTTGGGGATTGGTGAACTTGAATTCCTAGAAAGAATTTTAGTTCTCCCATCATAGACATTTCAAATCTGCTGTGCATTACTTTTTTAAACCATTTTGAAAGTTTTGGGTTTGTAGACCCGAAAATAATGTCATCAACATAAATTTGCACAAGCAGAATGTCATCCCCATATTTATAAGTGAACAAAGTTAGATCAATGGAACCTTTTGAGAAACCTTTGGATACCAGAAATTTCGAAAGCTCGTCGTACCATGCCCTTGGAGCTTGCTTGAGTCCATAAAGTGCTTTGTGGAGACGATACACCTTGTCAGGATAATGAGGATTGACAAATCCTTCTGGCTGCGTGACATAGACTTCTTCCTTCAAAGGACCATTAAGAAACGCCGTCTTTACGTCCATCTGATAGACAATGAATCCCTTATGTGCCGCATAAGCAAGAAAAATCCTGACCGCTTCCATACGAGCTACTGGTGCAAATGATTCTTCGAAATCAATACCCTCTTTCTGTCCATACCCCTTAGCCACTAGCCTAGCTTTGTTCTTAATGATCGTGTTCTCTTCATCCATCTTGTTTTTCCAGATCCATCGAAGATTTAATGGTGTTACATCGGATGGTCTGTCAACAAGTTCCCAGACTTTAAGTCTTTCAAATTGATGAAGTTCATCCGTCATCGATTCAATCCAAGCATGATCAGCTAATGCTTCTTTGATGTTTTTCGGTTCCGCTGAACTCACGGCGAGTGCGAACATACAAACATCAGCATCGGTGTTAAGCTATCGTCTTGTGCGAACGGGCTGTGAAGGGTTTCCAATTACTTGAACCAAAGGATGATCTCGGGTCCAATGATGTGTTGAAGGATGTCGTTGATAGAAAGTATGCATATTTGACGGATCAACATGGCGAGTAGAAGACTCTCCAGTTTCGTGTACCGGTGTACCGAATGGGTTGATAAATTCGTCTTCGTCAGATAATGCATTGTCTGCTTGATTTATGTTCTCTGGAGCAATGACAGTAGTTGTGGATGTTGTAGGATTGATTGTTGAAGTAATATTCTGAGGAGGTAAATCTGATGCAACCCGTGTTGAAGTAGATGAAGTTGTATCCGGTTGTTGACGATGATCGGAATCATCATTCATATCATGAGTGACAGCGGAAGACTTCGATACAACTTGTTTCTCCCCCGTGAAATATTCATCATACATTGGTCCATATAACATTTCCAACTCTTCAATTGTCGTATCGACTGTCATATCAGCTCTAGGAACATTTTCTTGAACCAGCGTTGAACTTGACGGTTCATTGATGTGGTCTTGAGCTTCGAGTTCCGTGCGGTTGTGAACGGAAGTCGTTTGTCCTTGTGGATCGGGACTTAAACTGCTTTGTTCAAGTGCCATCTCTTGAGATTCATCAAATCAGATGTGAATTGTCTCGACAATCAATTTGGTTCTTTTGTTGAACACTCTATATCCCTTAGACTGAGTTGCATATCCCACAAGAATACATGCATCACCTTTTTCTTTCATCTTATCCAAATTTTCACCATCTCGTATAATGTAACAAGTACATCCAAAAACATGAAGGTGTTTGAGTGAGGGTTTTCGATCATGAATTATGTGATATGGTGTCTTTTCGTGTCTTGGGATAATTAAGGATCGGTTTTGTGTGTAGCATGCGGTTGACACGGCTTCGGCCCAAAAGTATAGTGGAAGTTTTGAAGCAGATAATAATGTTCGAGCAGCTTCAACCAAAGTACGGTTTCGTCTTTCAACAACGCCGTTTTGTTCGGGTGTTCGAGCAATAGATGTTTCATGTTCAATCCCTTCGGCTTCAAAATACTTTCTCAGATTAGAATTCAAAAATTCTATACCTCTGTCAGTACGAACCACTTTAACTTGAGCTTGAAGACCACGTTGTATCAATTTAAGGAAGCTGATGAGAACGTCGGGAGTTTCATCTTTGGATCTCAAGAAATGAGTCCATGTGTACCTTGAGTAATCATCGACTATTACTAGAATATATTTCTTGCCATTGATACTCTGAACACGCATGGGACCACACAGATCCATGTGAAGAAGATCTAACCGTCCTTTAGAGCTTGGTGTTGTCTTTGTTTTGAAGCTACTTCGTTTAGCTTTACAAAGTTCACAAGAAGAACAAAGATGATCTTTGATGAATTTCAAGCTTGGAAGGCCTCTCACAATATCTTTCTTGGAAAGCAAGTTAATGGTATCAAAGTTGAGATGAGAAAGACGTTGATGCCATAACCATGCCTGAGTCGTTGAAGCTTTGGCCATGAAGCAAATTGGAGTTGATGAATTTGTGTCTTGAAGTGAAATTGTGTAAAGATCAGTACCCCGTGTACCGGTAAGTAAGTCATTCCCATCATAATCACGAACAAAACATGTCTTCTTTCTGAAAGCAACTTCCAAATCCGCATCACAGAATTGACCAACCGAGAAAAGATTGTGATTGAGCCCTTCGACGTAGTATACCCTTTTAATCGTGATATTCCCCTGAACCAAATCTCCATATCCTAGGATCGGTGCAAATTGATCATTTCCGAATCGAACCGTACCTAGGAACTTCTCCACGAAGTTAATTAGAAGCTTGAGATTCCCGGTCATGTGCTTCGTGCATCCGGAGTCCATTATGAAGAGAATTATTTGTATCACCTGCAGAAGAGTTAGAACACGATGGAGCATTTGCTAAATTGGATACCACAGTAGTTGTGATAGTAGAATCATTAGTGTCCTTATAAACATTTAAAGGCAAACTAACACTCGTTTTCACATTTTCTGTCCTAACTTTAGGCATCCATTTATATCCGGGAGGACATTGATTAGCAAACCACCATTTCCAAGACTTGCTAGCAGACTCATATAATTCCTTAATTTTGCTTCTAGGATTCTTAGTGGTGGAGTCTGATGCATTACTTTTCTTAGTGGGGGTAGCACCAGAATGGTTCACTTTGCGTTTGGGTTTACTAGCACTAATAGGCATCACAGTTTGCTTCTTAGTTCTAGTTTCTACGCCTTTGACATTATTCATAGCACACATAGAATGATTAGCATTAGCACACTTGCCACATTTGACACAAACAAATTTCACATTCATAGCATTCAAAGTCGAATCATTCAAATCGTCATGACACGCGATTACAGACGTTTTATTCTTAGAAACATTGAAAATCCTAGGGTGTTCTTCTACTTGCTTCATCTTCCCTTGATTCTTGTGTTTCCAGACCTTATCATTCACTTGAGTGCTCTTAAGCTGAGGCCGGCTAACACTAGTAGTGGAGACTATTCCTGTAGTAGAAGACACATGAATATTAGTGTTTCTAGAAGTCTGAGGCGAGTGAGTATCTTTGTTTGTGGGCTTAGTGGACATTCTATACATCCCTGGTTTAATGACATTATTGTGTTTAACGCTTGGTGCTATAGGATTCCTTATAGGTTGAGCTTGTGGTAACCTTTCCTTTCCATCCATCTTGGGGGCAAACACAGGTTTTGCAAACGAGGAATTAGATAAAGCAGATGGTTTTCCCAAGATAGAGGATCTATTCTCTTTAGAGGCATTGGGTTGTCTAACAACATTTTTCTTAATGCTAGGTTCCACAATTTTCCCACCCATTTTAGCAATGAGTTTCTGCAACTCAGCTATCGCTCTGTCCTTGTCTTGTAATTGAGCTTTCAACCCTTTAATTTCCAAATTCTGTTCATTCATTTCTCGAAATGTTTGGGAAAGTTTTTCTTGCAATTTATTATCATGTGGAAAACGACCAACATCTTTTTGCAAAGCAAGTTAAAGTGAATGACAATGTTTTTGAAGGAAATCAGTTTTGTGTTGAAGTAACTCAAAAGCCTTTTTGTCAACATTTTCTTTACGTTTCGAAAGCTCAATTTCAAGACGTTCACATTCTTTGATCTTATCAAGATATTGGCATGCAACTTCAGAATATTCATCAATATCAGCACAAGATGTAAAATAAGCACACATAACATCTTTAGAAACGCATTCTTGCAAGAGTAAATCATATTCATCTGAGAAATCAGACTTCTCCATTTGAAGATCATCAATGTGTTTCTCAATAGATTCAACATATTTTAAATCATCAAACATTTCAGTCCGAATGAACTCCTCAAGTTGAAGAACAGTTTCTTTAATCAACGCCGTGTTTGGAATTAAGAGTTCTTTGACAAGCAAGGTAATATCTTGAGGAATCGGACGTGTCCATTCAGCATTTTCACGTTTTGCCCAGTCTCGTTCAACAATAGATTTAACATTATCTATGTGATGTTTAAGAATACCTAATGTTTTCCTACTCTTGCTTTTAGATTCATCTAGAGGGAGGTAGTTGATGTATTTGTAAACATTAGATTTCTTAGGTGCAAATGCTTTCTTCCATTGAATTCTCTTTTGTTTGCATTCTAAGAACACTTCCTCACGAGTTTTCTGAGTTTGTTTGTTGAACAGGCCATAAAGACTATTCTCATAAGCATAATTATATGGTTTAACAAACTCCTTATTAACAAGTGGTTGACTATCAGCATCCCAAAGGGCAGTCTCTTCACTATTGGCACTAACAGGCATGTAATCAAGATCTGTCCTTTCAGTCTCATCAAGATAAAGATGCGGGTTCGCAGCTTGAGCTTTGGCAAGGTACTCAGGACTTGCAAAGCTAGCTTGACCCTTAAACATCGATGGAGGTGCTAGCATTCTTACGGATTGAATAGAATCATGCGTTTTATAAACAACGTTCTTCAAAAAGTCGACTTGTGCTTCTAGTTTTGTAACTTTTTCGGTTTCTTTATCATATCTACTCTTGAAGTCTTGTTTTAACGCATCTACCTCTTGTTTCTTATCCTCTAGAATTTTAGCAGAATCGGTAGTGGTCATAGAGAGCTTTTGTTCAAGTTCATTAACTTTGGTATTGGCAAGGTACGTTTTTTGACGTTCATCCATTAAGAAAACATTATATTGACGCTTCTCTTTAGCTAATAACTCAAGAGTTGTATTATATTTGTTTTCAAAATCGTCCTTTTGACTTTTTAACGCACTTCCCTTGTACCTGTCAAGCTCTTTGGTTTTCTGAAGGAGCTCATCTCTATAGCTTTCAGTCATCTCAGTAGATTTGATAAGAGCAGCTTTACATTCTTCAAAACTTTGAGTGAGCGTAGCGTTTGCCTTCTTTAATTGCTTTTGACTCTTTTTATTTTCAGTGACATCTTTTTGTAAAGTAGCAATTAAATTAGCAAGCGCAATACGTTCCTCTTCATCATATTCATTTGCATGTTGATCATCCTCAGACTCATTATTGCACATGTCTGATGAATCGGGTGTGGTATTGCTATCAACCGTTTCCATCATACACGTGTCATTAATGTCATTGGGTAGTTCACTATGCTCAGGAATATCACCAAACACATTATATTCATCAGTAGTGTGTACCTTATCGATTGGCTCAGTGTCAAAGATAGGACCATTGTCATCTTCAGTGACTTTGAGAACTTCTTCAACCTTTGCCATGTACGAGTAATGTGCATCAAGCTCTTGATCAGAATCTTCATCATCAGTATCATCAAGCATGGCTCCTTCCTCAGCTGACAATTTAACCCCTGCTTCCATCTTTTTGCATAGCAACATCTTTTCCTTGTGATAGCTGGAGTCTCTAACCCTTTTCGGCTTCCTGCATTCCTTTGCCATATGCCCATAACCTTGGAAATTAAAACATTGAATCCCACTTTGCTGAACCACTTGACTTCCAACCGTTTCCCTATTCCCAGTAGCAGCAGCAATCCTCTGAGCATCATACTTGGCAGTTTGTCGATCATATCTTGCAGAACCCTCAACATGCGTTGGATTATGTCGATCATACCTAGAAGGACTTTCACCACGTCGACGTGTGTCATACCTTGGAGGACTCTCAACATATCGGTTCTTTGTGTTAGATGATGTGCGAAGATTGTTGTTGGTGGGTTTGTAGAATTTCTTGTAAGTCTTCATTATGTAAGCAATTTGTTGTTTCATCTCTCGGTTCTTTTGAGCTTGGTCTTCATCACTATCTTCTTCAGATGAGGACTCAGATGGTGGTGATGGTGGTGGTGTGGTGATGATTGTTAACATCATAAGATTCAAGCTAACAAGAGGATGATCCGGAGGTCGGGGAGGATAAAAGTAATGTTTAGACATTTTTAGTGAGAGAGAGTAAAGCTTGAATGTAGTGTGTGTATTTAGAGAGAGAAAGGGAAATACACAATAAGAGAAAAGCCTCACCCCTCCATGGAAGTATGGAGGGGTATATATAGGCTAAACAAGAGGTCACTTTGACAACATGTCAATAGTAGTCCCTCCATGTTTTGCCTATCTGAATAAAATGTAATTCCGTAAATGTCGCTCACATTTTAGGGCTAACAATCTTCCCCCAATGTGGAGACATACGGAATTACTTACAATGTTCCTAACAAGTAAAAATACAACAAAATAAAGTCTTCCAAGGCGCTTCCAATGCTGAGGATGTCTTTTAAATCTTCTTGTCTTCATAACTTGTACCTCAGCTTGAATCCTCTTTGTCTTTGCTTGTTGTGGAACAATTGTAATATGCATGATTTGGATTAACTTCCCCCCAATTCATGCAGCATGTATTTAAAAAACTTTCTTCATAGACTTCTTTTTGACGAAGTTTCTGAATCAGCTTCCCCCCAAACCAATATCCGTATCTTAAGCAGATTCTGACACTTTGATGTAGTTTGAACAATCTTCTAGCTCATCGGTTTAAGTGCACAGCGGAAATTTGTAGAAGAACCACACCAAATAACACTGCTTTTATACTGTTTCATGTCGTTTATGTTTTGGTGATAATCCGTTTGGGGTAACATGCATGAAATCAGCAACAATTCTTCTCACGCCTGCAGAATACTTCATAAAAATCATATAACGTAAGTAGATACCATTCCATGTACACTACTTCCCCGTGGAAGTTGATCCGATTACTTCAAAGTACACGATCTTCCCCCATGATGATTTCGAACTCTCGGAAGCATCATTATCGTGGACTTCCATATACTCGAGAAGTTCTTAGTCTTAAGCAAATGTCTTGAAAAGTTTTGAAAGTCATTGAGAAACTTTGAAATTTTTTGCTTAGACTATGAAGTACCATTGTCGTTATGAAGCTCATAAATATCCCGTGAGAATTGATTGTTGATTCCATCTCTCTCTGTCTAACTTACCAACCTCGAATTCATTTGGCTATTTGTTGTGACCACATGTGAAGTAAACCCGATATTCCAAACTTGAAACTGAAGTACAATCCCCCAAATTTGTTACTGAAGCTTGCACTTATGTCGACTGAAGAACGGTGCAGAAACAAGTCTCTTATACCTCTTGAAGTTATCCACACGAGCAACTGCGTGTGACACCCAAAAATGATAGTAATCCATGTCGTCGACCATCCACCCCTTGACAGTGGAAACTAGATAATTCAAGTCTCAATCATAAATTTTATCGCCCAAGCAAGTCATCAATCGATAGACTGGGTTTGAAGAAAAGGGGTAGAAAAATAGAAGGAAGGCTCGATGATGAAATAAGTAGACGCCTTCGTGAAATCCCACTTCAACTTCAAATAAAGAATACCAAATCCACTTCGTGATCACATGTTTTTGTAGAACCAAAACTAGCCGTTGTCGTTAAAGTGAATCTTATATCGGATCGTTTTAGCGTTAAGTGTTTTGTTTGCTTTGGTGTTGTGTTGTGAATGTCGTTAACTAGAATAAATTCTGAAATGAATTGTCATTAAGGGACAAAATTTGTCTAGATAACTAGTCATTGAAGCCCAACGTCAGTCTCATGCCCAACTGATGCGCGGATCGACCTCCGCAGTGAGGTAGTCGAAATTTTTTCCGAAAATATTAGGTTTAAAACCTAAACTTTTCTTTGTCGTTGAAGCACGTAATCACCATAAACCCGTTAACTGGCACCATTATTCTCGACCCAATACCATTAACCCAAAAACTCGGCCTACCAAATAAAACTATTACCCTTAATTGTTTTGGTCAGCCCAAAGTAGAACAAATGCAGCCCAAGACCATTTAATAATCGGATCATCAGAATACTAATATTCCTCCAATTTTCGTGGCCCTTATATGAATTTGTAAGAATTGTTTAAACCAAATTCTGAAAAACCCATCACAAACGCTTGACAACAAAACCCGGTCCACATTGCCTACGTAAATAACTCCTCCCATAGAATTAGGGTATTAAAATCCACACATCTAACCTTAAACTCACACTTAGTAATCTCCGCCCCTTTTTTTTTCTTAAACCAAGAGAAAAACAAATCCAATATCCTCAACAGCCGCTTCTCTTTCATCTGTCCTTATCTGACACACCATGAAATCTCAACAAGAATCAAAACCACTCGAATCATCTATCATAAGGCACACAAAAGTCACATCATTAATTTGAAGTCTTGTATACGGCACATCTACAAGATCTTATGGTCTCGGGTAGGGATTGATTTGATTACATGTTAGATTCATTTTGTGTAATACCAATCGAAACAAAGTTTGATTTCAACATGTTTGTTGAAAATCATTCTTCATTTTCGAATAGCAAAGAGATGAAGGCATCTTTACAGATCTATGATGATATCTTTAATTTCGTGACAGATCTTAGAAGGGTCTATGTTTGCATGTCAAAAACACGAAATAAATTAACTGAGATCTTTTGATTTCTGTTTTATAAATCGAGTCTAGATGCGAAGGGGTTTAGGAGACGATGGGAATTAGGTAGATTTTTGGTGTTGTGGAGTTATAAGGGTGGATTGATATGTTGGTTCTGGTCTCTCGGTATCTTTCTGTATTGGTCAAGATCTTGCAATGTTTTCTAAACAAAATGAGTCATCCATGCCATCGCAGTCAAACAAACAAAAAACAACCATCGCAGTCAACTTTAAACCCATAGCAAGTCTGTGTCTTTCATCGCACTATGTCTAAAAAAATGAGTCCATAGAAATACTAAGCTGGAAATCCATCGCAATACTTCGATACACCCATCGCAATGATGTGCTCCCATCGCAATGGTATGTACGCCATCGCAATGTCGCCATCGCAATGTCGCCATCGCAATGTCGCCATCGCAATGTCCATAAAAATCTGTCCATCGCAATCAATGCGATCAAAAAGTAGCCATCACAAAAGTACAAATCACCATCTGTCGCAATCTGGGTCGCAATGTCAAAACCCTAGACATTGCGATTGATTTTTGTCACAAAAGTACAAAAGTTTTGTCTTTTACCCGAAAAAGGTGGATCTGGTGATATTTTTTTTTCAGATCTGTCTTTCTTTGACCAGACACGTACATAACAGGCTGTCAAATAAGCCAACAAAAAAAAATGAAACTGACCACAGATTGAGAAAGAAAATATATGGACCAGAATCAGTTTTGGGATAAAGAAAATGAGGACTTAGACAGATTAGAAAAGAAATGAACGAGTAGACTGACTATGCTTTGACTGATAAGCAAAACATAACAACACTGTGACAAGAAGCTTATAAAATAAGCTCGATATAAGCTGAAAAAGCTATAAACGCCACACTAATAAGCAAACACAAACACAAAACACCCCCGGTTAGCTCTGATACCAATTGTTAATCATAAGATTCAAAGCTATTAGGGGTGATCCGGAGGTCGGGGAGGATAAAAGTAATGTTTAGACATTTTTAGAGAGAGAGAGTAAAGCTTGAATGTAGTGTGTGTATTTAGAGAGAGAAAGGGAAATACACAATAAGAGAAAAGCCTCACCCCTCCATGGAAGTATGGAGGGGTATATATAGGCTAAACAAGAGGTCACTTTGACAACATGTCAATAGTAGTCCCTCCATGTTTTGCCTATCTGAATAAAATGTAATTCGTAAATGTCGCTCACATTTTAGGGCTAACAGCTTCTTTATTAGGTCAGGGTTAGTGATCCCTGCTAGAAATCTGGAAATTTTTAGAATCTCCGGGCAATCTTTAATCTGGTTGCACTCAGACTTAAAGCGTTCCATGAAGTCTTCAATGCTTTTGTTATGCCTCTGCTTAACTCTCGCAAGTAAAACGGGGCTTTTATCGTACTTCTTTTGCTGCACATAATTCCTCCTGAATGCCCTCCTAAGTTCTTCAAACCCGTTGACGCTTTTCCTTAGAAGGCGGTCGAACCAGGTACGAGTGTTTCCGATGAGCATTGAGTTGAACATATGACACCACACGGCCTCAGGCCATTTCTCTATTCCTGCTTGCGATTCGAACACTTTTAAGTGATCATCCGAATCTGTGGTACCGTCATAGGTCTTGACGTTGGATGGCATGCGCCTCTTTTTGTTATCCCTAAAAGTAGTTATGCGTTCTAAAAACGCACTTCCTTTTTCTCGGCGCCAAGGTAGGGTCCATTGATCTTCATCTTGTACCCTTGGCTTCTTAGGCGTCCTGTGTCTTCTTCTGTCATAGTTAGAGGAATCGGAATCCTCGGTGGATGATGGTGTGACCCTTTTATAGAGAGGATGACGGTCGCTGTCGTCAGAGTCCGAGGAGTTTTCACTTGAGGAATTCCTCCTACTCGTTTAACTGGCGCTCCTGCTTTTCTCATGACCTCGCGGGTCCTGGTATCCGAACTTTTCCAAAGGAACCAACCTATCGAGGGTGCTACGTCTGCCCATAGGGTCGGGGCCTAGTATGTCCTTCACGCTTGGGTGCCGATGATTATTGACTGGCGTGATGAAGCCGTCCTCTCCCTCGGGGGCCCTAGAGTCGTCCGAGGATGATGCGTCTCCAATGGAAGGAGCATCCGTCGGGATCTCGGTTGTTCTTCGTTTCTTTCTGCTTTCCTTTCTGGCTTCTCTAGATTCTTTATCAAAGTCTAGGCTAATCCGAAGATCCTTCGCCGGGTTTACCCTTCTCTGCGCCTTCACGAGTGGGAGTAAGGCCTCATAGTTTTCTGTGACATAGTCGCTCAT
This sequence comes from Glebionis coronaria, assembly GCA_025667525.1. Taxonomy (NCBI): domain Eukaryota; kingdom Viridiplantae; phylum Streptophyta; class Magnoliopsida; order Asterales; family Asteraceae; genus Glebionis; species Glebionis coronaria. The sequence continues at coordinate 45,645,629 of CM046876.1, forward strand.
GCTCTTCTTTGTCAAGGGAGGGGTCTCTCCCTCGGTTCGTGGGTCAGTCGCGACTCTTGTGCCCTGAATGTCCTTGTCACCTTGGTCAAGGTTCTCCCGGGAGGACGATGCCCCCCCCCCCAGCTGTTTGTATAGTAGCTTTTATTAGTGAGGGAAAAGACACATGCGGTCCCTTCCCCCCAGGCCCTGAGTTGTTAGGTTCGCTAGTAATGTGCGGACCCGTTTGCTTCTTGGATCCACCCTTGGGTGGAGGCTGGTTTGCGCCGTTTTTCGTCATTGGCTAGAGTTTATTATAGGGTCCCACAGATGGCGCCAACTTGTTGATACAAAAGTTGGATTGGCCGAGCTTGAACCGAATTAGGCTTAATTCAGGGTCTTGTGGACTCCGGCTCTTGCACCAAGTGAAACTTGTTTGAGGACCCTGCGTACTAAACATACATCGTTAGGCTTACCGTGGGTTTGTGACCCACGATTAGACTCCGGCGTGAGAGTAAGTAATCGGTTTGAGTATGTAAGTGTTTAGGGTATTTTGTTTATCGTACCTTTGTGGAATCTATGGGGTTCCTTTTATACTCGAGAGAGTCCAGGCTGGGCTCCCTGTTCTTGCGGCCTAAGGAATAGTTAATGACTCGGAATAGCTTGATCTTTATCATCTTAACTAAGGCAAGTGTATATCCCTTTTCCTTAGGCGAATATAACTATAATATAGGTTATATTCTGTCTGATCTTGTCGCGTTGCGACGACGACCTGGCTAAGTAAACAACCTTATGTGCGACAGCGGCTTACCGAGCCACCTAGGCTGCGCGCGCACATCGCACAAGTGTTCAATCCATATCTGATGGATGCGGGTAGTACCCGTGAGTCAGACTATCCAGCCCGACTAGGGACTATACGTCATCACAATCCATTATTCCTCTTGAAGCACTCCCTTGTACTCGGAGACTCGATGAATTCAGAGTTAAATTGCACTGCAAGTATTGTCTTGAGTTCAGTTAAAGTGGTTCGGCATTCACTACCAATGAGTCTTTGTTTGACAAGCTGTGTGGCAAGTTTATCCATGACTTGGGTGAATGTTCTTGTGAAAGTGCTAGTGTATTCACCTAAGACTCGTAAAGCTTTTGATATGGACTCAGAAGTTGACTGAATTCCTCTAATACCGTTCATTGAACTTTCTCTCATGATACGTGTCCGTTGTTGTAATCGTTCCATCTCGAGAGTTGTCACTCCTGAACACTCATTGCTCTTTTCCATGATGATGGTGTCTCAATTGATGAATTGACTTTGATCTTAAGTAGATATGGTGTGATTGGGTTAGGTTGAAATTTCAAAAGTTGCGATTTTTCTTCAGTACGACAATAAATTCCCTAGTCCGATATAACGATAGACAGAAAAATTTTGAAATCGCCAAATTTTGAAATCACCAAATTTTGAAATCGAGCTAGAAATAGCCTAAAACTAGTATGGAAAAATTTTAAATTTACTTGATGGGAAAATTTTAACTCTTTTTTTTTGTAAACGATATTCCGATACTAGTCTAGATACTTGCTAAGTCTGAAAATGCTTCGATCAAAAATTTGGTGATTTCGCAATGTTAACACCTGTCGCAATACCAATACCTATCGCAATACTAACAGTTGTCACAATACCAACACCTGTCGCAATACCAAAGGAATATATGTCGCAATATCTACCGTAATGTCTATCGCAATAATAAAAGAACTGAGCTATCGCAATGTCTACCGCAATCCAGAGACCCTATCGCAATGTCTATCGCAGTAACAAAAGAACCGAGCTATCGCAATGTCTACCGCAATCCAGAGACCCTATCGCAATGTTTGTCGCAATGTCTATCGCAATACATAAACCCTAGTACATTGCGATGGATTTGCAATCATACGTGTCGCAATATGGTTAGTGTTTCGTATTTCAAAAAAATAATGATATTTTTGCTTAGAAATCCGTGATTTTAACCAATCCAAAGCACCCAAAACACCCAAATCCCCACCACAACTATGTAGGAGATTTATATCAAGATTTAGAGCACGAAAAACACAAAAAAAAAATCAAATCATGATGATTTTTAGATCAAATCATACGAACCAATCACCAATCACGAATCTACCCCGTGGCGAATGATATCAATTGTTGTAGATTCACCACATTCACTTTAGGCTCTGATACCAATAATTGTCCCTAATTTATATGACAATAGATCTAAGAAAGAAAGAAAGAAAATAGATGAAAGTAGATGAATTTTAGAGAGAGAAAGTAGAGACATAAAAGAGTGAGATGTGTGAAACTTAGGGAATATTAGATTAAGATAAATGAACAACCAACCACCTCTCCTAAAATGATAGGAAAGGTATTTATAGCCTTGCCTACATGTGGCATAATAGGTTATATGTTTGATTGGGCCGAGCTTGAATAAATGCTTAGTACTTTGAAAGAGGCCTTTTAAGCTAGCCATCAAGCCCGTATTGTCACGACTATAATACTACCTATAACAACGTCTTAATAGATGCTACAATAATAAATTATGACCGAGCATTCTTGTTTGACTCAATATTGTAGAAACTAGAAGGGGGGTTGAATAGTTTCTCTTCGATTGGCAACCTAATTAAAATTACTTTCAATTATGTTTGTATCAAAACTATCTTTTACTTCAAGCTAAGTTGCATAATGATTAAATTCAATTCAAATACACTAGCAATGATAATAGGTAAGTGTAATGATAATGAAATAAGTAAAGAGTAAGGAAAGAGACAACCTAGTGGGAAGACACCAAGATTTATAGTGGTTCGACAACGAGGCTCTATCCTAGTTTCTACTCCACTCCTCGAGTACACCTACTCGAGATTTCCACTATATCCACAAGCTCCCTTCTTGGCGGAGAAAACCTTACATCGTCGCTTACATTATTTTCTGACACTAAGCTAAATGTCGAGACCTAATCTTTAGTTAGGACCAATCTACACAACGTTGCCTATTTCACAATTTGACGACACAAGGCTAGATGTCGAGTTCTAATCTCAAGGTAGAACCAATCTTCACGACGTTACCTACTTCACCATTTTACGACACAAGGCTAGATGTCGAGTTCTAATCCAAAGCTAGAACCAATCTTCACGACTCTTCACTTTGAAGCTAAGTGAGAACTTCACACAACACAACTACTAATCACTTTCAAGTTAAGTGAGAACTCACAAGACACAACCACATCATTTTATAGTTTAGTGAGAACTACTAATCAATCTATTACAACTCAACTAGACATATCCAAGTACACACATGTAGCTTGGATCTACACAACATAAATCCAAGCAAACACATATGCAATGGATGTACACAACAAATCCAAGTATTCTTAAATAGCTTGGATGAACACAACTAGTCCAAGTATTCATAAATACAATGGATTAACATAAAACAAAAAGGGTATCATGATGAACATGAATAGCTCATGGATTCATCTTTATCACAACACTAGTGAGTGAGTGATCTTCTCTTTGGACAAGGTAAAGGAGAGGATCAAGAGGATAATCATATGTAAACATACTTAACACATTAAGTGATCATTTACTAATGATTATGCTTATAGAAAAGAGAAAGGGGCTGAGGAAAACGTCCAGAGAGGCTTGTTGGAAAATGAGATTTGATCCACTATTTAAAGGAGACAGTGTACAACGGCTATCTGGGCTCGGTACCTTATCTATCCCGGCGGTTACTTATCGCTAGGGAACCGCCTAGCTACTTAAGGTTCCGCCTGTAGTCTACGCTCCGTTTTTTGTCTGTTAGTGGGGTAGGAATATCTGAGGTATTTTAAGCCTTTAAAGGATATTCTAATAGCATATGGAATATGCTATTTTCAAATTTACATTTTCCATTTTAATAAAACATTTTCTTAAAAAGAAAGTTTATTAAAAAGTCTTTTGTCATATTAACAAAAGTGAGTTTTAAGGATAATCACTTTGATGATCACTAAGTATGATTAAGAAAGGTTAGTGATATGATTATTACCTTGATGATAGTGTTAGTTAAATAATTCGTTTTATGTTTTACACTAAATGTGTTGTATAGTTTGTTGTGATCAAAACTAATAAAGATTAGTTAACACTAATAATGTTTTTAGGCATCACTTGCATTAACAATCTCCCCTTTTTTTATTACGACAAACTATAAACACATTTACGTAGAAACACAAAATGTCGAGTTATTAACGAGTTTATCACTATCATTTCTCCCCCTTTGTCGTAGCAAAAAGGTTAGCACAAGTCTTTGAAGAAAACCGGACTTTGCTAGTAGCTCCCCCTTGGTGGTTGTTCCCCCTTGCTTGGGGCACCAAGTATATGAGCTAAGGTGACATGCTACACAAAGGTTAGTAGAAAGAAAAGAAACACCAATGTATATATGATCACTACCTACTAAGTAACTTGAGAGGGAGAGAGAGAAAAAATCTCAAATTAGAAGCAAGTATTTTGCTAAGTATGTCCAAAGAGGTAATTGACAAAATCAAACTTCAATCCAATGAAGATGATAAACTTGTCAAGGGGTTAAAGTTTAGAATTGATGGAATCACCCATAAGTAATTGTAAAAATTAACCATGATCAACTCAAAAGAGAACTTAAAGAAGTAAAACACAAACAACACAAAGGTTACATAAAAGAAAAGACACAACAAGGTAGATAGTCATACACACAATATGAGTATCTTAAAGCAAAAGAGATGGAAAACAAACCACAAAGCATAAGCTATTCTAATAGTGATAATTTTCCAAGATTGCTTAAAAAGTAAAAGACTCTAAAACAACTAAAGTATTAAAGACTCCAAGAGTGGTTAGTCCTTTAGTTGGAAAAATAAGACGACGATGCATCATTCGAAGTTTTGTCCACCGGAACTAAAACTTGGAGAGGAGGTCGAGTGAGGAGGAATTCAAGAAAATTTAACTTCTCATACACATGAGCAAGTTCAATTTGTTGAAATCGACAACAAGCACACGAGCATGATGCAACACAAAATCGGTTGATGGGAGAAGGGCATCAAACCTAGGGTTTGGTGGTGGTGGGGTGATAGGGTAGGAAATGTTTTCACAATGCCTTGTGAGGTTTGGGAATGTTGAAAGGTCATTAAGTTGAGGGGTGTTGAAGGATTGTGGTGGTGGGGGAACATTTTCTTTTGCTCTGGTGATGGGGTTTATGGTATATGTCTCATTCCAATACTTGATTGGAGAGAAGGTAGGGTTTTTGGGTGGTTTGGAAGAGTAAATGGTGAATTCACCAAGGTATCATCAAAGTCATTCTCAAAAGGAATGCTTTGGATTGGTTGTGGTTGTGTAGTCACACCTAAGGGTGCACTTGGAGTGAAGGGTGAAGAAAGCTCGTTCATTCTTGAGTGGAATGAAGAGGATGTAGAACCAATAGAATGGTTAGTACCATGGGTGGAGGTTGTCTTGCATGGTGTAAGAGGTGGTGAAGGTGATGAAGAAATGAGGATTGGAAAAATCTCATTTTTTGGTGTGTGAAAGGGTGAGGAGCTAAGCTTGGGTACCTTAATCCTAATCTTAAGGGTTTTCTTTGGGGTGGAGGTCTTGGAAGTGTTTGAGGTTTTTGTAGAAACCATGGTTGACAAAGGTGGTTTAAGGGTTAGGGAAGGATGTTTTGATGTGTGAAGAACATGACTAACAAGGTGGGTTTAAATGGGTGAAGGGATGATCCAAACTAGTAATGGGTTAAAATCATTTTAGGTGAATAATGAATTTAGGTAACCTACTTTAGGAAATGTGCAGTTTTTGCAAAGAATCATGCATGCTTTACACATATTGAAGAAAATAGTGTAAAGCAAAGATTCTGTCGGACATAGTAGCCGGCGGTTCCTTATCTAGGACCGACGGTTCCTTATCGATAAGGAGCCGCTCACCGATATGGAACCGCGACCAGAGTTGTTTAAAAATCTCACATCTCAAATTTTGGTTAACCCAGATTTTTACCAAAGGAATCACAAGCCAAAGTTAACTATTGACCAAAATCTAAGAAGCTAACTAACATATAGGATGCACAAAGCTATGCAAATCACAAACATGATGGCATAGACAACATTTAGGATTAAATTAAATAGTAACCCAAACAAGTATCATTAGCTAATACACAAATAAACCAAAGTAAAAACTAGCAAATGTTTAAACATCACATGACAAGTACACTTTGAAACAATTCAAAGTCTTTGTGACATTCGTCAAATTTCCATCATTTAATTATTCACGTAGTACGAGTATTTTAACTGTTTACCGACTAGTTGTCGTCATGAACGTGTTAATCGTTTTGCTTTGTGGACAAAGCCCTTTTTAGGGAGAGCATATGTAACATCTCAATGTTTCGCGATTATTAAGTTGAATGCAGTACACAAGTTGTGAGCGTTTTATGTTTTGCCGTACGTGTTATTTGTTATAGTTATTAAGTTTTTCGTGACGTCTCGCACAATTATCTTTTGTTTTGGGATCGTATGCTAAACGGTTTTGCTGTCGTGTTTATTCAGTCGCGTCTAAACCTAAACATTGTGAACCCGAGTCAAGTTTATAGCTATCACAACAAGTGTACATATAACTGATTATATAAACCTTCAATTTTATTGCCAAGCTTGTCATACAAGGGTCTCAAATCAGTCACAAGTCTACATTACACAGAAACTTTATAGTTTATTTGCCCCACTAAAAGACAGCACATTTGCCTAGTTTACCCCTTTTGGGTATATCACAAGTTAACATTTCCAGATTTACACTAACCCTAGACTAACTATACAAGTTTATATACAAATCCAAAGTAATATCCAATGTCCAAATACAAGTTATCACAAGTTATCACAGTCCAAAATACAAACATCAAAAATCTGCACAAGTCTTCACAATACAACTCCTGGGTAGAAGTTTTGGTCCAGCCAACTCACACGCCCCGTCCGAACCTGCACAACCAAGAGTCTTCATCCCGTCCGAACCTGCAAAACTGAACGTAGCATCCCCATTGTGAGTCTTTTGTCTTTTTCGTCTTTCTTTTGAAGTCTAGATGTGCTTGTTTGTACGAACCTACGAATAAACGAAACCGTGGTAAGTCATTGAAATGAACTTATGCTTTTATACTAAAAACTGAAAAATTGTTAAACTTTTAATACAAACATGTTTATGTTATCGCTTGCTGTCAACCAAACCGAGACCCAATTTAGACCAAACCGAGACCCATGTTCAACCAAACCGAGACTCAATCAAGAACCAAACCGAGACCCATGTTCAACCAAACCGAGACCCAACCAAGAACCAAACCGAGACCCTTGATCAACCAAACCGAGACCCAATCAAGAACCAAACCGAGCATCAAATCAAACCAACCAAAGTTCTTACTGCCAAAAATTAATCAACAACCCTTACCAACCAAATCCAAATGTCTTAATCAAGTTTTATATTACAGAAAACATTAATCATGCTGCGGGTATAGAAACCCCAACTCAAATCAAAACCCTAATCATTTAAAACCTTTTTAAACATCTAATTAACATTGCCACATTCCAGAAACATCATATAAACACGAGTAACATTCGAATATATAAAAACCCCCAATTTTTATGAAACCCTAGACTTACTTTTTATTAATTAAAATGCTAATTAAACCTAATCTAAACCCAAGCCCCTTAATTAATTTAATTAAAAGTGAGTTATACAAAAACCCCCAAATTAACCGAAACCCTAATTTTTATAAATCGACTTTATACTAAAAATTAGTTTGATTTTATAAATGAAAACATCAATTAATTATGTTTTAAACCGATTTTGATGAAAACCCCCAAATATTTCAAAACCCTAATTTTATTTACTTTTAATCCGAGAATCATATGATTCACAACGAGTTTATACGAATCAATTGAACCCACTGATATACATTAAATCAAAAATCAATTAAAGCTTTTAAAAGGAATAAAGGAAAATAAACTTATCTCTGATTTTGGTTATGGATTCACGAACCGCAAGGGAGAACACATCATAAAACCAATCGGTTTGATGTGGGGATTAAACCCCACATCTCACGCGATATAGAACCTCAGACCACCCATATTTGATTCTATAACTCAAACTGATTAGATGATAACCATAGTAGATGATTGAACCGATCTAGGTTTAGAGAGAGAGAGAGTTTTGGGACGGTGGAGGTAATATCGAGAGAGGAGAGAGAGTTATCTCTCAGATATGGGGTTGTGTGTGTAAACACACGTGATATACTCCCTTCGTTTCCTTGTTTATTCCGCCAAGCGGGCCGGGCCGGGTCTATTGACCTTGGGCCGGTTTGTGTGTAATGTTTTGGACCCAGTTTGGGCCTCATAAGTTTATTTGGTTTAATTAAAGCCCAAAAACGAATTTTGGTAAATTTAAGTTATAGTTTGACCCGTAAAACCCGACCATTTAATAAACCGATTTTATTTATTGTACTTTTCCGTAAAATCGTATTTTTCATAAACGTATGGTTTCGTCAAGCACAACTAGGGTGTCGAGTCATTTAATAATACAATTATTCGTATCGTAACTCGATTCTTAAATTAATTAGGTCGCGGCTAGCGTAACCGTACTCTCGAGCTATTTTATCTTCGTTCTCTTTGCTGAATTTACGAGGTGAGTTTATAGCCCCATACTTTACTATTTTCACTGCTTTTTGGGGTGAGACATTGCTTGATTTTAACGTTTGAACACAAGTGCATTTACTGATTTATATATTAGTCTAAGTCCCACTAAAAACCCAGTTGCTTTGGCCCGTGAATCGTGAACCGTTAGTTACTTTGTGTAAGCGCGAATGTAATGGATAGATCTATCGGGATTGACGTCCCTGTCTGTCTTGTCGAACAAGGGGACAAGCGGGCACAGTTTCATTTGAATCTGATATAGGATGTCGTGGGTTTAGGCATCTAGTTTGGGCTACATTTATATGATTATACTGCCGGTGTTGTTAACGCTTCGGTGTCACGAGCTTAGACTGTAATAAATACTTTTGAGATGACTTTGTATCTGTTATATTGTCATCACATTTGGGAAAATCTTGTGGTTCATTAAACAGTTCAAACTAACTAAACCTATGAACTCACCAACTTTATGTTGACACTTTAGCAATGTTTTTCTCAGGTATTAAGAAGGAAGATGCTAAATGAGGTCTCATGCATTGCCGTCATTTCTTTGAAACAACGATCATTTGTACCATTTAAGAAAACTATGTTTGTAACCGTATTCAGTTTATGCTTCCGCACTTTGTTAAAACAATTTATTTTATTAATTACAAGTGATCTATTTTCCGAACGTCCCATTTAGAGGTCGTTCTTTGTGACTATGTGTGTATGATAATCATGACGTCACCACTCCCTTGTCGCCATTATACTCTGATATTTTGGGAGTGTGACAGATTGGTATCAGAGCACTAGTTATAGAGAACTAGGTTGCATTTAGTAATTCTAGACTATAACTGCTCTATGTTTAATCGATTATCATACAGATTGTAAGTATTAAGTATATGTAGATACATAAGTAATAAATGGGATACATGTGAATCAACAATTATGAGGTATATTTACATGGGTTACATGTGCAACAACAAAATCTGAATTATGTTATATGGGATACATGTGGATTCAACAATGATTGCTATGTTATGTTAATGTCCTTTTTACGGACTAATTTTATGAGATATTTACACACCTTTATTTTGTTTATGATTACAGCGATGTCTTCATCCGATGATTCCACGTCTACAGGAGCGTACTACAACCGTAGTTCGCAGTCGACCATCAGTTCATCAGTAGGACTACCTAGAGGATCGCCGTCAGGATATCCGTGGTACCGGATGGTTTCAGATGATGAGATAGAGAGAGAGGCTGAGGAAGTTCGTCATTCACCGATTCATATTCCTGACGCATCAGCTGGCGATGTGCTTAGCCTAGAAGGCGGGGGAGAGGATGACTTAGACACTGACGTGGTGCAGTCACCAGGTCAGACATCAGTGACTGGAGATGAGACGGTAGAGGAGACAGAGGATGATGGGATGGAGTTTACAGATGGGGAAGGAGAACCTATGGAGGTCACAGACACGGAGAATCCTCCTACTGCATATGCTGCTACTCCTGAGGTTTCCCTAGCACACATCTCCTCATCTTCATCTGAAGACGAAGGAGAAAGGACTGCTATTCCTGCTCCAGCACCTGGTACTCTACCTTTCTACTATGTGAGACGACGTCTTCGGGGGAGAGCTGCTCGACCACCACTTTCACCTTACAGACCCCTCATACCTTTCACTGCCACTGACAGGCATGCAGCCCGCACACCTGCCAGTTCTGTCCTAGAGACACCATTACTGCTACCACCACCAGAGACTGTACCTGCAGTATACCAGGAGATGCTTACTGACGCTGGTATCTCTACAGGACCGAGAGCTACGACTCCTCTTCCTAGGAGAGCTACGTCGACGGTGGTGATGCTTGAGGCGGCAGATGGATGTGTGACGACATAATTGAACAGGTTGGAGGATGCTGTAGAGGCTTTAGGTGAAGAGTACAATGAAGTGCAGGATAAGTTGGAGGCACTGGCGAAGAAAAGTCCAGTCAGGGATGAGACAGTGTTGACAGTATGTGTGACCCGTCTACGAGGACAGCTTCTTACTGTTCTTGACCAGATGGAATCCATGCCGAACACTCGTCTTGAGGAGATTGAGAGCCTGATGACCCGATGGGAAGTAGAGCCATTGGTGGAGACAGGCGGACTAGAGGCACCAGTGGATGACCCTGTTGCAGATTTGGATAAGAGGTTTAGAGCCGCTTGTCATGACACCGATGTTAGGTTGAGAGATTCCCAGGCTCGTGAGCTAGTGGTTGAGAGGAGATTAGCAGAGTTGGAGAAGGAGCTTCATCAGCGCCGTGAGGGCACTAGTTAGATTTGTCTTGTACCATCGACGTATCCCTGTATGACCACTAAGCTTTGAAGTTTGTCTTAGCTAGTTGGTATTTTATTTTCTTTTATTATGTTATGACAAACTATGATGTATTATCAAACGATTTCATGAATGATATTATGAGTTGCAAAAATTGTGAGATCATTATATATTGTGTATTACATCTTGGAGCATTTCATAATTGTGTTGTGTGTGCCATGCATGTTATGTCTGGCAAAAACTTATTATCCTATTACCTTGTTAGATTATGGCGCCAGTTAGAAGATCCGAAACGCAGAATCCGCCAGCCGCTACCGGTGGAATTGACACCGCCCTGTTAAGCCAAATGATAGCCGAACGAGTGGCCGAGGCACTCGCGACCGCTGAAGCAAACCGTACAGCTAGCACACAGGAGGAGACCAACCAAGGAGCTACTAACGCTATTGCACGAACTTGTACCTACAAGGAATTTCGTGCAGTTACGCAAGTAAGTTTCCGAGGTACTGAAGGAGCAATAGGATTAACCAGATGGTTTGAGAAGCTAGAGTCCCAATTTGGGATTAGCAATGTCGCTGAAGCCGACAAGGTGAAGTTTGCGTCAAGCACGTTAGTGGATGGTGCTTTGACTTGGTGGAACGTCTATGCTCGTGCAGTGACCATTGACGTTGCCCAAGCGACGCCCTGGAGTGAATTTAAAGCTATGTTTGTGAGGAAATACTGTCCCCGAAATGAAGTCAAGCAGATGGAAGTTGAGCTGTGGAACCTGAAGGTCAAGGGTACTGCTCTTACTGCTTACAATCAGCGCTTTCAGGAGCTGATTTTGTTATGTCCTGAAATGGTGCCCAACGATGACCGATTGTTGGAGCGCTACATTGAAGGACTACCTTTGAGCATCAAAGGGAATGTGACTTCATCCAAGCCGACCGATTTGCACGAGGCAATCGACATGGCTCAGAGTCTGATGTACCAAGTGGTACAGGAGTTGGGAGAAAATACTGGGGATAAAAGAAAGTGGTCTGGCAGCCACTACAACAACAATACCAACAACAACAACAACCCAAGCAACTACAACCAGAACAAGCGACAAGAAGTAGCAAGAGTGTTCACTGCTGGACAAGGAAATACTGGGAACTACGTTGGGAGACTACCTTTCTGCGGAAAATGTGGTCGACACCACGAAGGAGCATGTCCCCCTACGTGCTACAATTGTGGGAAGGCGGGACATAAGGCAAAGGAATGCCGAGCACCACCTCGTGCTACTAATCAAAGAGGACCTGGAACGCAAGGTGGTCAAGGAGCAAATGTCACTTGCTTTGGATGTGGAGAGAAAGGTCACTATAAGAACAAATGTCCGAGCGGTGGGAACCAAGGTCGTAGTAACCAGATTCGGGGGAATCAAAATCAGAACCAAGGGAACCAGAAGCAGAATCAAGGGAACCGAGGAGGGAATAACCGAGCCACAACTAGTACTCCTGGAGGATTCACGGCACCTAGCAAAGTGTATCATCTCTGTGCTGAAGCTGCTGTGCAAGACAACAATGTTGTGACTGGTACGTTTCTAGTCAATAACAACTATGCTTCAGTACTATTTGATTCTGGTGCGGATAGGAGTTTTGTGTCGTCTATATTTAGTGAACGCCTAAATGTTACCCCTACTGCGTTAGACGTTAAGTATAATGTAGAATTAGCCGATGGGAAGTCAGTAACCACCGACGTTATTCTGAAAGGATGTAGTGTAAGGCTACAAGGTCATTCGTTTAGTATCGACCTACTCCCTATAGAATTGGGAAGTTTTGACGTCATCATTGGAATGGATTGGATGTCGAAGCATCACGCAGAGATTGTATGTCATGAGAAGTGTGTCCGTGTTCCTTATGGAAACGACGTACTCATCATACAAGGCGAAAGAAGTGGTGTGAAGAATGGATCAAGATTGGAAGTCATCTCATGTATCAGGACTCAAAGATACATTGAGAAGGGATGTCCGGTATTCTTGGTTCAAGTAACACAAAAGGAAGGAGAAGAAGATCGCGAGAAGAAGGTGGAAGATGTACCGATCGTTAGAGACTTTCCGGACGTATTCCCAGAGGATTTACCCGGACTACCACCAGCACGGCAAGTGGAGTTTCACATCGAGCTTACACCAGGAGCCGCGCCTGTTGCTAGAGCCCCATACCGTCTAGCACCGGCCGAGATGACAGAGTTAGCTGAACAGATAAAGGAACTATCTGACAAAGGTTTCATTAGACCAAGTTCCTCACCCTGGGGAGCGCCGGTCTTATTTGTCAAAAAGAAAGATGGATCCTTTAGAATGTGTATCGATTACCGAGAATTGAATAAGCTGACGATAAAGAACCGCTACCCATTGCCGAGGATTGACGATCTTTTCGACCAATTGCAAGGATCTAGCATATACTCGAAGATCGACTTAAGGTCAGGATATCATCAACTAAGGGTTAGAGAGGAAGACGTTCATAAAACGGCTTTTAGAACCCGGTACGGACACTACGAGTTCCAAGTTATGCCTTTTGGTTTGACAAACGCGCCTGCGGTATTCATGGATCTCATGAACCGAGTTTGCAAACCATACTTGGACAAGTTTGTGATTGTATTTATCGATGACATTCTCATCAATTCTCGTAATGAAGAAGAGCACAAGGAACACTTGAAGGCCATATTAGAGCTGCTAAGGAAGGAGAAGTTATATGCAAAGTTTTCCAAATGTGAGTTTTGGATAAACATAGTGCAATTCCTTGGACATGTGATCGACAGCAGTGGTATTCACGTTGATCCTGCTAAGATCGAGGCTGTAAAGGATTGGGCGACTCCAACAACACCCACGGAGATCCGTCAATTCTTAGGTCTTGCTGGTTACTATAGGAGATTCATTGAAGGTTTCTCCAAGATAGCTAAACCAATGACGGAATTGACTCAAAAGGATAAGAAGTTTGAGTGGAAGGAGGAGCAAGATTTGGCATTCCAGACGTTGAAGCAGATGTTGTGTGAAGCACCGATACTAGCCCTACCCGAGGGTAATGAAGACTTTGTGGTGTATTGTGATGCATCCATAAAAGGGTTAGGTGCAGTACTGATGCAAAGGACTAAGGTCATAGCTTACGCATCAAGACAACTAAAAGTGCACGAGAAGAACTACACAACCCATGACCTAGAGTTGGGAGCAGTGGTGTTTGCCTTGAAGATTTGGAGACACTACCTTTATAGTACTAAGTGTGTTGTATTCACTGACCATAAGAGTCTACAACATATTTTGAACCAAAAGGAACTCAACATGAGACAACGACGTTGGTTAGAGTTGCTCAGTGATTACGATTGCGAGATCCGTTATCACCCAGGCAAGGCAAATGTCGTGGCCGACGCTTTGAGTCGAAAGGAGAGAGTTCTTAGGGTGAAGGCGTTAATGATGACCATTGACTTGGACCTTCCATCCTTAATTCTCAAGTCTCAGAAAGAAGCAGTCGAGGAAGAAATTCTTAAGACTGAAGATGTTGGAGGAATGATAAAGAAGTTGGAAGCACGTTCGGATGGAACGTTATGCCTTGATAAAAGGAGTTGGTTACCATGCCATGGTGACCTACGATCCTTGATTATGCATGAGTCGCATAAGTCAAAGTACTCCATACATCCGGGATCTGATAAAATGTATCATGATCTGAAGATGTTGTATTGGTGGCCGAACATGAAGGCGGACATTGCTACATACGTTAGCAAGTGTTTGACTTGTGCCAAAGTCAAATCCGAACATATGAAACCATCAGGATTATTGGTCCAACCCGAACTGCCAGAATGGAAGTGGGAAAGGATCACTATGGATTTCATTACCAAGCTACCAAAGACAGCAGCCGGATTCGACACGATTTGGGTAATCGTCGACCGACTCACCAAATCGGCTCATTTCCTACCCATCAAGGAGACTGATGGAATGGATAAGTTAGCAAGGACGTACTTGGAGGAAGTAGTCACGAAGCACGGTGTGCCTGTGTCTATAATCTCCGACCGAGACAGCCGATTTACTTCGCGGTTTTGGAAGTCACTGCAAAAGGCGTTGGGAACGCAGTTGGATATGAGCACTGCGTATCATCCCCAGACCGACGGTCAAAGTGAACGGACCATTCAAACCTTAGAAGATATGCTGAGAGCCTGTGTGATTGACTTTGGATATAAATGGGATAGACACCTACCGCTGGTGGAATTCTCATACAACAATAGTTATCACACTAGCATTTAGGCAGCGCCGTTCGAGGCACTGTATGGTAGGAAGTGTCGTTCACCCGTGTGTTGGGCAGAGGTCGGTGAAGCACAACTCACTGGACCTGAGATCATACACGAGACTACTGAGAAGATCTTCAAGATTAAGAGCCGTATGCAAGCCGCAAGAGATCGACAGAAGAGTTATGCTGATATGCGACGCAAACCTCTTGAGTTTGAAGTTGGTGACAAAGTCATGTTGAAGGTCTCACCTTGGAAAGGTGTGATTCGCTTTGGAAAGCGTGGAAAGTTAAACCCTCGTTACATTGGACCCTTCAAGATTATAGAGAGGATTGGCCCCGTAGCCTATCGTTTGGAATTACCCCAAGAACTTAGCCGAGTGCATAATGTGTTCCACATTTGCAATCTGAAGAAATGCTTAGCCGACGAAGCACTCGTTATTCCTTTGGAGGAGATTCAACTCGACGACAAACTCAATTTCGTAGAAGAACCGGTAGAAGTCATGGACCGTCAAGTTAAACAACTCAAGCAAAGCCGTATACCGATTGTGAAAATCCGATGGAACGCGCGTAGAGGTCCAGAATACACGTGGGAACGTGAAGATCAGTTCAAGAGCAAGTATCCTCATCTTTTCGTTAACCAACCTACTACAACAACGTCTTGATTTCGTGACGAAATCTCTAAAACATGGGAATACTGTGACATTCGTCAAATTTCCATCATTTAAGTATTCACGTAGTACGAGTATTTTAACTGTTTACCGACTAGTTGTCGTCATGAACGTGTTAATCGTTTTGCTTTGTGGACAAAGCCCTTTTTAGGGAGAGCATATGTAACATCTCAATGTTTCGCGATTATTAAGTTGAATGCAGTACACAAGTTGTGAGCGTTTTATGTTTTGCCGTACGTGTTATTTGTTATAGTTATTAAGTTTTTCGTGACGTCTCGCACAATTATCTTTTGTTTTGGGATCGTATGCTAAACGGTTTTGCTGTCGTGTTTATTCAGTCGCGTCTAAACCTAAACATTGTGAACCCGAGTCAAGTTTATAGCTATCACAGCAAGTGTACATATAACTGATTATATAAACCTTCAATTTTATTGCCAAGCTTGTCATACAAGGGTCTCAAATCAGTCACAAGTCTACATTACACAGAAACTTTATAGTTTATTTGCCCCACTAAAAGACAGCACATTTGCCTAGTTTACCCCTTTTGGGTATATCACAAGTTAACATTTCCAGATTTACACTAACCCTAGACTAACTATACAAGTTTATATACAAATCCAAAGTAATATCCAATGTCCAAATACAAGTTATCACAAGTTATCACAGTCCAAAATACAAACATCAAAAATCTGCACAAGTCTTCACAATACAACTCTTGGGTAGAAGTTTTGGTCCAGCCAACTCACACGCCCCGTCCGAACCTGCACAACCAAGAGTCTTCATCCCGTCCGAACCTGCAAAACCGAACGTAGCATCCCCATTGTGAGTCTTTTGTCTTTTTCGTCTTTCTTTTGAAGTCTAGATGTGCTTGTTTGTACGAACCTACGAATAAACGAAACCGTGGTAAGTCATTGAAATGAACTTATGCTTTTATACTAAAAACTGAAAAATTGTTAAACTTTTAATACAAACATGTTTATGTTATCGCTTGCTGTCAACCAAACCGAGACCCAATTTAGACCAAACCGAGACCCATGTTCAACCAAACCGAGACTCAATCAAGAACCAAACCGAGACCCATGTTCAACCAAACCGAGACCCAACCAAGAACCAAACCGAGACCCTTGATCAACCAAACCGAGACCCAATCAAGAACCAAACCGAGCATCAAATCAAACCAACCAAAGTTCTTACTGCCAAAAATTAATCAACAACCCTTACCAACCAAATCCAAATGTCTTAATCAAGTTTTATATTACAGAAAACATTAATCATGCCGCGGGTATAGAAACCCCAACTCAAATCAAAACCCTAATCATTTAAAACCTTTTTAAACATCTAATTAACATTGCTACATTCCAGAAACATCATATAAACACGAGTAACATTCGAATATATAAAAACCCCCAATTTTTATGAAACCCTAGACTTACTTTTTATTAATTAAAATGCTAATTAAACCTAATCTAAACCCAAGCCCCTTAATTAATTTAATTAAAAGTGAGTTATACAAAAACCCCCAAATTAACCGAAACCCTAATTTTTATAAATCGACTTTATACTAAAAATTAGTTTGATTTTATAAATGAAAACATCAATTAATTATGTTTTAAACCGATTTTGATGAAAACCCCCAAATATTTCAAAACCCTAATTTTATTTACTTTTAATCCGAGAATCATATGATTCACAACGAGTTTATACGAATCAATTGAACCCACTGATATACATTAAATCAAAAATCAATTAAAGCTTTTAAAAGGAATAAAGGAAAATAAACTTATCTCTGATTTTGGTTATGGATTCACGAACCGCAAGGGAGAACACATCATAAAACCAATCGGTTTGATGTGGGGATTAAACCCCACATCTCACGCGATATAGAACCTCAGACCACCCATATTTGATTCTATAACTCAAACTGATTAGATGATAACCATAGTAGATGATTGAACCGATCTAGGTTTAGAGAGAGAGAGAGTTTTGGGACGGTGGAGGTAATATCGAGAGAGGAGAGAGAGTTATCTCTCAGATATGGGGTTGTGTGTGTAAACACACGTGATATACTCCCTTCGTTTCCTTGTTTATTCCGCCAAGCGGGCCGGGCCGGGTCTATTGACCTTGGGTCGGTTTGTGTGTAATGTTTTGGACCCAGTTTGGGCCTCATAAGTTTATTTGGTTTAATTAAAGCCCAAAAACGAATTTTGGTAAATTTAAGTTATAGTTTGACCCGTAAAACCCGACCATTTAATAAACCGATTTTATTTATTGTACTTTTCCGTAAAATCGTACTTTTCATAAACGTATGGTTTCGTCAAGCACAACTAGGGTGTCGAGTCATTTAATAATACAATTATTCGTATCGTAACTCGATTCTTAAATTAATTAGGTCGCGGCTAGCGTAACCGTACTCTCGAGCTATTTTATCTTCGTTCTCTTTGCTGAATTTACGAGGTGAGTTTATAGCCCCATACTTTACTATTTTCACTGCTTTTTGGGGTGAGACATTGCTTGATTTTAACGTTTGAACACAAGTGCATTTACTGATTTATATATTAGTCTAAGTCCCACTAAAAACCCAGTTGCTTTGGCCCGTGAATCGTGAACCGTTAGTTACTTTGTGTAAGCGCGAATGTAATGGATAGATCTATCGGGATTGACGTCCCTGTCTGTCTTGTCCAACAAGGGGACAAGCGGGCACAGTTTCATTTGAATCTGATATAGGATGTCGTGGGTTTAGGCATCTAGTTTGGGCTACATTTATATGATTATACTGCCGGTGTTGTTAACGCTTCGGTGTCACGAGCTTAGACTGTAATAAATACTTTTGAGATGACTTTGTATCTGTTATATTGTCATCACATTTGGGAAAATCTTGTGGTTTATTAAACAGTTCAAACTAACTAAACCTATGAACTCACCAACTTTATGTTGACACTTTAGCAATGTTTTTCTCAGGTATTAAGAAGGAAGATGCTAAATGAGGTCTCATGCATTGCCGTCATTTCTTTGAAACAACGATCATTTGTACCATTTAAGAAAACTATGTTTGTAACCGTATTCAGTTTATGCTTCCGCACTTTGTTAAAACAATTTATTTTATTAATTACAAGTGATCTATTTTCCGAACGTCCCATTTAGAGGTCGTTCTTTGTGACTATGTGTGTATGATAATCATGACGTCACCACTCCCTTGTCGCCATTATACTCTGATATTTTGGGAGTGTGACAGTCTTCACCTCTTTTTCTTGCCTAATCTCTTGATCATGTTTCCCAAGTACTTGAATCCCTTCCTTGACTCAACCCGATGTTCATGCAATTCACCTCTAGCTCTAAGATTTTCACGGTAGAGATGCTCCATATTGAGATCTTCTGGTACTTCACTAGAATGATGAGGTGGAGGAGCTAAGTCTTCAAATTCATCCTCGAATGGGTTTGAGGATGGATGGGAATTACTCGAAGAGTTGAAATGAGAACTAGTACCAATACCATCACCATCACTTGTTGGCATTTGGGTGTCCTCATCATCCGGCTCTTGATGATCGGATTTTCGCGAACCTCGATCACTTCTAGGCTTTCTTTCATATACCTCTTGAATAGGTACATAACCCGATGAATCAGGTGAAAGCGAGAAAGGTCGAGATGAGGAAAATCATGACCAACCCTTTTAAAAAGGCGAGTAAGAAGCATAGCATAGGGAAGGTTTGTTTTGGGCTTAGAAAGGGCATAATTTATTCGTCGAGCGATATAGAATGCCAAATTGTACTTGGTTGATGTAAAGATGTAAAATAACATATGCACCATACAAGCCGGGATATGATCTCGGTTTCCACCAAGACAAAATACATTCTCCCTATGGATATTTGCCCATTGGACCATAAAATCCTTAAGGTCGCTTGAGAGCACTTCATAGCGATTCACATTTCGCACATTAGTATGAAGGCTTCTCACAACGTTTCCATCACGCTCTTCTGAAATGATATCAAGGATGAATTCTAGATCAATTTTGGTGATGTCATTTGGAGGTTTGTCGTTGGATTCCAAGAGAGCATCAAGTCTCCATTTGTCCATAAAATGACAAGTGCCTTCATATGGCACACCAAGATTATCACCAAAATCATCGAGGGAATATTGAATGATTTGATCATTGAACAAGAATCGAATGAAGATTTCTCCATTGAATTCAAGCATGGAGTAAGAGCTTAAGAATTCAAGAAGAAACAAGGGATACATATCTTCGTCTATGAAGAGCAAGCTATCAAACCCAATATGCCCAAACATAGATTTGATATAATCGTACCCCGTTATTCTTTCATCTACAACTCTACCCTCATGGAAATTTCGAGTTGAAAGAAATGGAAAGGAGTTTTGAAGTTGAGTGGAAGCAAAGGTTTGAGAAATTTTTGGCATATATAGTCTAGTGAGTTGATGATCCTTTTGGTATTGTGAAGGCATGATTAGTACCTAAATACAAACAAGAAAATATATTTCCAATCACTCATAGGAAAAAAAATAAAATCAAAAATCAAAAATATGAGAATGTGTTATGTCAATTTTTTTTGACAAACAAAGGATTGAATCCATATCATTCTCATGTTCACAATGTAGCTATTCCATTATTTACCAAGAACATATGAACTATGTTGGATCAACAGAACATTGGTTTTTTAAAACAAGGTTTTTAGGTAAGCATTAACAATGTCATTACCTATTTGTTCATGGGTTCATCTCAAATCCATATTTTAACCAAAATTATTTAATCAAAATTTGGATTTGTTCTACAAGTGGGTTTTAGTGAAATCTCAATGAATATGAACCTAAGGAATCATAGTAAGATAACCATGTCAACCCACATTCCTATTAAGGTTCTAATTCAATTTCAATTTTAAAAATCCCCAATTATGAAAGGATGAACCCTAGAACAAAATAGATGAAATTGAAAGAAAATACTTACAATTAATTGATGTTAGATGAAGGATGAGTGAAACCCACAACTTGAAATCAATTCATTTGAGTGACTGAATGTTTTTGAAGCTTCAACAATGGTGGAAAGAGGTTAACCCGTCGGCTGTGTGTTTTTGGGAGAGAGAGATAGTGGTTTGTAAAAGGAATAAAATAATCAAACTGGCGCTCTGACAGATTTTACTGCCCGTGGTTCCTTATCGATAGAGAACCGCGGGTTTGAACCACCAGAGATAAAGAACCGCCTACAGAGGTTGGTTTTTATCAATGAAATTCGCCAAATTTTTAAAAACCAAGTTTTTCTAAGATACTTAAAAATATATCATAAGCCTTTTAGAATATCATTGGATCATCATAACACTAGGCAATATGCTTTAATGAAGGATTACGAGTTGAATCGAGATCGAAAAGAAACGAAACGGACAAACGACAGCTCGTAGAAAAACAGCAAAGTGGAGAGAAGTCAAGGGAAGTGAATCAAGTCTAAGACCAATGCTCAAGGTATTAATGACAATCTTCAAATCGTGGAGACGAAGAGCTTGTGTCATATGTAGTGGTTTAAGACGTGCCTTTCCGGCGAAGTGTTAAACGACTTTGGTAATGAAAAAACACAAAGCAAATATTGATGCATAGACTAAGATCACTTTCAATAATAGCCTTAGTCTAAACCAAAGTATGAGCAAGATATAAATTCACTTTATCTCCCACAAAGGGCCTACTAACCGTATGAGTGCAAACCATGGATATCATGCTTGATACTTTAAGCTACTACTAACTCACTCTACATCACCATAGTGAGTCAAATATCCAAGCAATGAAGGTTTGAGAGGATAAAAGAAAAGAATCACAAATCACAAATAAATGTCAAGGCAAGGATGCCAAGAATAAGAACATAGTCAAATAATGATCAAAAGATTGATCAAAGGGCGTGTGGAAGAACGAAAACGTACCTTGGCCACAAAGAGCATTCCAATCCATCAAGGAGTCAATACAAGCCCTAAGAATGACTAAGATAAATACTAAGTCTTCAATGACTAGTATCATTCCCAATCATCTTGATGTCATCATTCAAGGATGTTGAAGATCGATGAAGATGAATCTTCTACAAGTGCAAATGACTCATTTCACAACCAATTAAATGATTGATCTTCATGAGTACCTACACAAAGCAAGATAGCAAACTAGTAGATACATTTCAAGGGTAGATCTAAAATGCATAAATGCTACTAATGCAATATGACCAATTAAAAGACCTATTTTCTAAGAAGAAATAGTTTTGACCAAAGAGAAACTTTAGTACAACTTGACCTTCTAATTTGAGGAGACAATAGATCGATCCAAGTTTTAAAGTACAATATACTTCAAAGATCTTGAGTGACCATCGCTCTGATACCAATTGTAGAAACTAGAAGGGGGGGGGGTTGAATAGTTTCTCTTCGATTGGCAACCTAATTAAAATTACTTTCAATTAGGTTTGTATCAAAACTATCTTTTACTTGAAGCTAAGTTGCATAATGATTAAATTCAATTCAAATGCACTAGCAATGATAATAGGTAAGTGTAATGATAGTGAAATAAGTAAAGAGTAAGGAAAGAGACAACTTAGTGGGAAGACACCAAGCTTTATAGTGGTTCGACAACGAGGCTCTATCCTTATTTCTACTCCACTCCTCGAGTACACCTACTTGAGATTTCCACTATATCCACAAGCTCCCTTCTTGGCGGAGAAAACCTTACATCGTCGCTTACATTATTTTCCGACACTAAGCTAAATGTCGAGACCTAATCTTTAGCTAGGACCAATCTACACAACGTTGCCTACTTCACAATTTAACGACACAAGGCTAGATGTCGAGTTCTAATCTCAAGGTAGAACCAATCTTCACGACGTTGCCTACTTCACCATTTTACGACACAAGGCTAGATGTCGAGTTCTAATCCAAAGCTAGAACCAATCTTCACGACTCTTCACTTTGAAGCTAAGTGAGAACTTCACACAACACAACTACTAATCACTTTCAGGTTAAGTGAGAACTCACAAGACACAACCACATCACTTTATAGTTTAGTGAGAACTACTAATCAATCTATTACAACTCAACTAGACATATCCAAGTACACACATGTAGCTTGGATCTACACAAAATAAATCCAAGCAAACACATATGCAATGGATGTACACAACAAATCCAAGTATTCACAAATAGCTGGATGAACACAACTAGTCCAAGTATTCATAAATACAATGGATTAACATAAAACAAAAAGGGTATCATGATGAACATGACTAGCTCATGGATTCATCTTTATCACAACACTAGTGAGTGAGTGATCTTCTCTTTGGACAAGGTAAAGGAGAGGATCAAGAGGATAATCATATGTAAACATACTTAACACATTAAGTGATCATTTACTAATGATTATGCTTATAGAAAAGAGAAAGGGGCTGAGGAAAACGTCTAGAGAGGCTTGTTGGAAAATGAGATTTGATCCATTATTTAAAGGAGACAATGTACAACGGCTATCTGAGCGCGGTACCTTATCTAGCCCGGCGGTTCCTTATTGCTAGGGAACCGCCTAACTACTTAAGGTTCCGCCCGTAGACTACGCTTCGTTTTTTGTCTGTTAGTGAGGTAGGAATATCTGAGGTATTTTAAGCCTTCAAAGGATATTCTAATAGCATATGGAATATGCTATTTTCAAATTTACATTTTCCATTTTAATAAAACATTTTCTTAAAAAGAAAGTTTATTAAAAAGTCTTTTGTCATATTAACAAAAGTAAGTTTTAAGGATAATCACTTTGATGATCACTAAGTATGATTAAGAAAGGTTAGTGATATGATTATTACCTTGATGATAGTGTTAGTTAAATAATTCATTTTATGTTTTACACTAAATGTGTTGTATAGTTTGTTGTGATCAAAACTAAGAAAGATTAGTCAACACTAATAATGTTTTTAGGCATCACTTGCATTAACAAATATTTTGAGGCTAACAATATTATATAATAAAACAATATTAAATTTTTAATAATCAAATACTTACGATCCTCATGGACCCACGGGTTTTACATGATTTTTTATTATGTGATAATATTAATTGATATTTTGTATAAATATTTGTTGCATAAATGATTTGACTTTGTTTAACTTAAATGTTAGCTATCGTTTTATGGACATTGTGTGTTTAGTAACACATAACGACTTAAAAATATATATATTGTTGTAATATGTGGAATTTATTCTATTTATTTTCATCTCACACCGATGTTTGAGGTCTTGCATTCATTTTGATATTTATACTCATGTTAATAATAAATTAGGTAGATTGCATTGATTGACTTTGTTAAGTGTGAAAATAAAAACATGCAATAATTTATGTTTTTATTTGAATATTTAAAATTATGTGATTTGTTAAATTTTTATAATATAACATATATGTTGTATTTTAAAATATAAAGTGTAGAGAGTATAAAGTTTAAAGTGTGTATTTTGTTTATTTTTTAAAGTTAAAAATATGAAGAGTTATAAGTTTACACTTAAGTCCAATTAATTTATTTAAAATTCAACCAGTAAAATTTTTTAATCCCCTCTTCCTTTTTACGTTTTTATTTTCGCAAGTTTGACACATATATTTTTGTGTGTTTTCATCAAATTCCTCTATCAAACATTTTAATTTTAACTAAACTAATATCAATTTTGACTTTTTTCGACCAATCACGTCGCTCGATGTTGCTTATGTGTCAAAATCAAGCCATCCGATTGATGCAATTATTTTTTTACAACTTCTACTATTCACTAAAATTCGCAAATAATCTAATTTTTCTATTATATAAACGATATTTTGCATTTACATTTTTGCATACTTGTGTAATATATAGTTATATACTTTAGATTATATAAAATAACTAAGCCCTTCTTCTACACACGAGCTATATGAATAACTACGCTTTCATGTAGCCAAGTTTGTTTCCCTTCGCAAATCACATCATCAACCAATGGTCAAGTATCAAGTTTCACGTTGTGTTCACGTTGTTAAAAGACGGAAAACAAAAAGACGGAAAACAACATTACAACTTTATTATACAAACAAATATATATCTCAAACAGAACGAAAAATGTAGAAATGAGTATTACTTCTTAATCATGAAGATTGACATTATTGTTCCAGCTTGTTGATAATATGAAGAAGAAAATGTCATGAAATAAAATTTGACATGTGATGTTGCTCAATACTTTACCTTGATTTATTTGTTCATAGTCATCTTCGCTACAACAAATTATACATCATCTACTTTGTCACTGCATCAAGTATTAAACTTCATTTTTTTAGATGGATCACTGTAGGGTACTCGCGTGAGGCGTTGAAAAGTACCATGTGATTAATCGAAAAATAATAAAAAGAAAATAATCTCGATTAGCCTCGATTCATTCAATTTTTTTGATTTTAATCGGTTTGTTTTCAGACAGCTTTTATTGACATGACTTTCTATTATTAGGAGCAGTTTTATACTTTCTCAATTAAAACATCAAAGTTTCATATTTCTTCAAACATTAATCAAATTCATTATACACTATGTATTATTCAATTATAACTTGTATTAGTAATATTATGATTATCAAATTATAAGATTTTAAGTATTGTTATTTTAATTTTCTCTGCTAGTTTTGGTTGTACATAACGCATTAATAGATGTAAGTTAAATTTTTTAAATTTATATAACTAAAACTAGTTATACGTCTTGTACACGCACAAATTTATAAATAAATCAAATTTAATTTAAAATTATAGTTTAATATACAGATATATAAAAATAATTGGTGCTTAATATATTGTAATCGTGATGTTATTATGTTATAAAGTGTAAGAGTTATTTCTTAATTCTTTAAAGTTATTAAAAAATAAAAAAAATTATAATCTTCAATTAACACCATCTAATTTATCTCTAAATTTTCGTTTTTAGTTCTTTTTTAATAATATTTCTACATATTTGACACATATAATTTTATATTTTTTTTTTGTCTTCATTAAATTTCTGCATCAATTCTCTTGTATCAAATAAGAATTTTTTGATTTAAAAAGATTAATATAGAAAAAAGATTAAATTAGAGGATTAGTTCTTATAAAAAAATATTTTTTATTTTAATAAAAAATTCTCAGTTATCGTTTTGCTTTACTATGTTAAAGATATATATCTTTTATATGATAAAAGAATTTTTTTTTCAGATTATTAGTGAAAATAGAGGTCGTGAAAAAAATAACCGGACCAATCAAATTGCTTGATTTTGACACATAACCGAAATCAAGCAATATGATTGGTCCAAAAAAGTCAAAAACTGGATTAAGTTTACTCAAAATTAAAAATTTTGGTGAAGGAATTTGATGAAAGCACATAAAAATATGGGTAAACGCTATAAAACACCATCGTATTTATTGATTTGTGCCAACTTTAAACACTTATTAATTAATCTCGTGACTTTACCATTGTACTTTTAAAATTGTTTTGACTATACCAATATATGCGTGAAATGACTATATTACCCTTGTCTTCTTCAATATAATTACATTTATTGCCATAAAATCTGCTTCTCACTCCCCTATTTTAGTTTTTCTCTCTCTAAAAACCATTGTTTCATTAAAATTGAAGATCGAATACCCTCCACAATGTGCTTGTTTGAAGCACACGATTTGCTCCATCATCCATGAATCATGGCCAGCAACCGTCTTTTAATGATTCCTTTTCCAACTAAGTATTATATGTGACACTCGTCAGTTAATGGTAGGGGTAAATTTTCGGTTAAACTTGCTATTCTTCAACTTTTTATTCGTGATTTCTCTTGCATTCTGTCTGATATAAGAATAGGAAGAATGGCTTCTAGTCTTGAATCCTTGACAATGACATTCATGTGGAGGATGCTTAAGTTGGGCCCACCCTTATTCCCGTGAGGTGCTCCGGCTGTGAGGCATGAATGTGTGATGCAACCATTTTGTCAATGTCGTCAAATTTAGTGGTCTACGCTCGCCATTCTTAATCTTGGAATTAGCGCTTTTCTCCAAAAGTGCCATAGCAGGCAACCACCACTGTCTCTGTTTAAGCTCAATTTTTATCTGTTCAACAAATCAAACTTTAACAAACAAAGAGTAAAGTATTAGTACAAAGAAGCAACTTTGAATCCATAATGAGTTCTAAGTAAAAAGATGGTTTTTTAATCATTAATTAATATGAAGGAGAAAAACTCAAAGGGTATATTAGTCATTTAAAAGGGTAATATAGTCATTTCACGCTTATATTGGTATAGTCAGAACAAATTTGAAAGTACAATGGTAAAACCACAAGATAAAATAGTAAGTGTTTAAAGTCGGCACAAATCAATAAGTAAGATGGTATTTTATAGTTTTTACCCTAAAAATATATGTGTTAAATTTGTGAAAATAAAAACTTTGAAAAGGAGGAAAGGATTAATAAAATTTTAGTGGTTGAATTCTAAATAAATTAGATAGACTTAAGTGTGGACTTATATTTTTTCATATTTTTTAATAACTTTAGAAAATAAATAGAATACCCCTTAAACTTTATAACCTATAAACTTTATATTTTAAAAATATAACATATATGTAATATCAAAAAATAATAAATCACACAATTATAAATATTCAAATAAAAACACAAATTATTGTCTATTTTTATTTTGACACTTAACAAAGCCAAATAATAGAAATGATTTATTGATAAATAATTAAGAAAAAATATTTATAATAAAATATCAAAATAGCAAAACTAAAAAGAATATGAAATCTGAAGAAAAAAATTGAGGCGAGTTTATATTAATTTACACGATACACAGTAAACAACAAAATAATCAAACATACCAACATTAAATGTTATTAAAAACCATATATAATATACATAAAATTTCAATAACGAAATTATTACTTAATGTATCATTTATGTTTAAGTCCTTGGCATGCACGCGCATAACAACTAGTATGATTTACAAGGTGGGCACACCTGCGCTTCGCTGCGGGGCCGATTGTTTTTTCGTTCGTTATCGTTTACAGAAAGATTTACGTCAGGACTTTCCTGTAATAGTTCTTCCCTCACTTCCTATTATACTATGTCCAGGAAATTGGTGTGATTCATAGAAGATGGCATCTGTTATTAACGCAACTTTGTAACATTGTTGGATCCTCACATCTTCATTTCTAGACAGTCCCTGCTAGATAACTAACCAACGTGGATCATTAGGACGGCTAGATCGAACTTGAGCAACGAAATATGAATTAATGCATCAAGTCATTTCCACATCAGGTTTCTACCAAAACAGCGCATGATAACCCAGTGCAGATAAAAGAAAATGCTTAGAAGATGAAAATGGTTCATATACTTGTTTGAAAGGGAAAAAACTGAATCAGAATAATAAATATCCCTATCATATTCAATATATCGACACGATTCTTCATATTAAAAACTTCAGATTTCTCAGCGGCTGTCAATCTTTCTCAACGGCTGTCAATTTAATCCTAAAACCTCATATGGCTATCAATATCGGGCTGGAAATGTAGTTGTTAGTTGATTTTATGCTCCGGTTCAAGTGACCATGTTTGTGTGGTCGAAATGTAGTTTCTACAAAATGATTCTAGCTGGATTTTAGATGAATTAGATGTTAGGTTCTCATGTTGTTTTTGTATGTTTGCTGCTTGAGGTAGCAGTATTAATTATAATCCTGGCAATGGAAATTAAAATAAAAAATAAAAAATAATGGCTCAAATCATGAAAACATACTTGCTGAATATTGGCAGCGTTCCACATTTTGTCTTACTTCGAGTGGTATTTCTTTCATTCAGCAACCACGATCTACTGGTACATTCTTTCCGACTTCTTCATCTGTCGCAACGGTTTCCTCAACTCCATAAACAGCCTAATGGGCATACACACATAGATAGAACTTCAACATGAATTCTATAACGGAATGCAAGTGCTCACCACTGCCTTTACTCAAAACATTTCATCAAAAAAAATTAATCACCACCGAACAACAAATCCACATTAAACGTCCAAATACAGGTTTGCTTCTATATTAAAGGGACTTCATTCTAATTCTGTTGTCTCTTTCATTTGTTTACAGTATAAGAAACTTACTTCCCTTGTTATTTTTCAGGTCAAGCCAAAGAATGGTGTTGTAGTAATGAAGTATGTTCATTATGGTAACAAATGGCAGTTGTTGAGCATACGTGACTGGGTTTGCAACAAACAGTCTAAAACATTTTTAACCACAACAGAAAACTATTTTGAGAAGGGTATTTACCTAGATTGCCGGTCGAACTTGTTCATGTGCTCCCCAACATATGTTGCTTGGTTAATGAAATTCTCTGAAGCAAGCCCTGCAATTTTCAAGAATTGGAAATCAATCAAATGTCTAGAGCTCTATAATTCCTTTTAAAATCTACAAACATATACGTTAATTAAACTGGTCTAATAGTGTACATCCAACTGGAAAGACACGTCATTTAACTGACTCCTAATAAAGAGAGCGACCACAAACACCGAATTACCGGTGGCATGCACG
This sequence comes from Glebionis coronaria, assembly GCA_025667525.1. Taxonomy (NCBI): domain Eukaryota; kingdom Viridiplantae; phylum Streptophyta; class Magnoliopsida; order Asterales; family Asteraceae; genus Glebionis; species Glebionis coronaria. The sequence continues at coordinate 45,674,999 of CM046876.1, forward strand.
GTGTTAAGTGAGAATCTTTTCTAATGCATAGAGAAGCGGCTTGCATCATTCAACAAAGCTCATGTGCAAAGTAACAATTTCCCAACTGAGGATCAACAAACACATTAATCCTACCTTGGTCCATCAAAGGGCGTTCCTGTCAAAAGAAATGGACTATCAAGAACTAAAAAAGATGTCTTTAATCAAATATTTTGAAAGTTGAAGCATTAACAAATCCTATCTTAATTTAAGAAGAATGAGTTGACTTCGAGGGTCATTTAATGATTACATTTAACAAATTTCTTTTTAGGAAAAAACTAATGTGGATAGGTAATTGAATGCAAAATTTTTTTTGAACGGCAGTTTGGTGCAACGGAGTATCTTGCGTGCCATCGAGGCACCAAGTCTCTCAACCCGAGTTCGAATCATCTCACGAAGAGAATATCAACCCCCATGCTAGCCATCCAGTTTCCCATTAAGGGGCTTCAAGGCATTGCGACGGGATTCAAACCCGGCTGCTAATTCTGAGAAAATCCCCCACATGGGGAATGACAGGAGTCGAACCCTGACCTCCCCCATATAGAGACTATAACCAAATGCATCTATCCAAGTAAGTTAAACTTTATTTGCTAATTGGAGGCACCACTAAAGACCAGTTTTCCGGCCCAAAACATCCAATATTATTAAAAAAATATACCACTCTTTCTCAAAACAGTTATAAGTAATAATAATAAAATATTAAACAATTAAATCAAAAAATAATTTTAAAAGTAGACAATTAATTATAGACAAAATCAAAAAATAATGTACCCAAGTATAATTTCCGAAAATATTAAATTCCTTTTTGCAGATTATTGATAAAGTCAAACAATAATATATCTTATCTTTTCATCTTTTAACTTTTGAAACCTAAATTTTTTAACGCGCACAAGGATTATAAATACAGTCACATTCTCACACAGTTTTACTTTTTACTTCTTATCATAAGAAAAAAAAACGAGCTTTTTCCCTCAAGGTATGAATCGAATCCTTTTTAAATTTACACTGGTTTTTTTGTTTGTTTGTTTAAGGTTACACTGCTTTTTTTTTAACGGCAACTTTTTACTACTCACTCGAATTATCTCATAAATTCTATATTTCACAGGTTTCCACCGAGACTTACCTCGATCTTTAGGTTAGAGGGTCACTCACATACCGTTGGCCAAGAGGCCTTTGGTTACACTAGGGGCTTTTTGTTTCGGCTTATATGTGGGCTAATGAGCTTATTTGATTTCGGCTTATTTTTCATAACTTATCTCTTTTTTTGCCTTATTTTGGGACTTGTGGGCTTATATAAAAGTTTAGGAGGTGTTTCTTTGGACTTATATAGCCGGCTTATAGCTTATTTGGTTTTAGGCTTATATTTGATAAACTCCCTTTTTTTTCCCTTATTTCCAAACTTTTAATAGGGTATAAGTTTATCATGACATGAATAAGTAATTTCCTTATTAATGTTATCTATTAAGTAATTTCCTTATTAATGTTATCTTGTTGAACAAGAATACGAGACTTTAAATAGGGTTAGGAGTCATCAGTTTAGGAGGAGGGAATAGAACCGGTCTGCGAATCTTTCTTTGTTCTTTGTTTTCACGTTTTCTTCATTAATAATAAAATTATGAGCAAGTTCGTATCAGCCACTTATGGAATAAAAGCCTAAACCCATGATATAAGCTTAGAGTGTGTTTTAAGTTTATTTTTGGGCTTATGAGTTTATGTGGTTTCGCCTTATGTATACTAACCCCATTTTTCTCGACTTAATCTTCTAAGCTTATGAATTGAGCTATTGCTTATGTTATATAAGAAGCTTATGACATATATAATAAGCTCATAAGCTCATGCCTCTGGGATTAGCTTATGTATAATAAGTTGATGAGCTAATGGGTTTGGCTTAGCTTATGTTGTTAAATGACTAAAAAGGACGTGAGTCAATAAGCTCATAAGATAGGATGTTTGGAATCGACAGTAACATTGGACTTTGTAATGGAGCGTGAGTTATCTGAGCCCACCCCCTTTATAAAAGCCACAATTTTGGAGCTTATCAAAAACTACTTATATAAGCTCATAAGCATACCCATATAAGCTTAGCCAAACACTTAGCCATTAAGCTAAGAAGCTCATAAGCCCATATATGCTTACTCAAACACCCCTGACTAGAGTCGAGTCGTAACGGCTTTGGAGTCTCAGTTAGAGATCCTAAGTTCAAATTCAGTAGGTTTTGTATTACGGATTCTTTACACAATAAATGGTTAGTATATGATAAATAATCTTAGTGCATAATACAATATCTAAGGCTCCTAACAGAAGAACTTGTGACCGTTTCCAGCAGCTGACCCCAACAAGTGCTTACTTTTCTATAAAAATGGTTGTCGGATGTTCATCTGCAGATGCAGTCTTATCCAACGATGATCTTTTAATCGAAATATTACTACTATTACCTGCTATCTCACTTTTACTCTATAAATCCATATCTAAACAGTGGTTATCTGTCATTACATGCCCTACTTTCGCTCTACGACTTAGCCAAAAACCTAACGTTGATCCTCCTTCCGGTCTCTTTGTACATAGACCTATACGAAAACGCAAAAGCCTAAGCCTAAGCAAAAGCAAAAGAAATATGTTTGAATATAATTTCATATCGTTTGATATCAGAGTTCCTTCCACAAAATCAATTGTCTTTACGTTTGGCTACAAGGCACCTGCTAGGATTTTGCAGTCGTGCAATGGTTTACTTCTTTGTTATATCAACCCCGATAAGTTTTTTGTTTACAATCCTTGCGTTAATCTGTTTACGAGGCTTCCGCAACCCCATATGTCTAAATTGAAATTATATAGTTCTATTGGTGGAATTAAGTTGGTTTCTGATCCTGCAAAATCACCTCACTACAAAGTCGTACATGCTCGACTTGTAACTCACGATAATGGTGTTGGATTTTACATTCTAATAGAGACTTACTCTTCGGAAAGAGGCAATTGGAGTGTTTGCGCTGATCGAATTCCCTCCTATAATAGTTTTGAATGTTTCAAAGATGGAATATATTGGAATGGGGCCATTCATTGGCTCGGTTGGGTTTCTGGGTCTTCTTTGCATTGCAAATTGGATATTCTGGGAGACAATCCGGTTTTAACAACCATAAAGGTGGATGGAAATTTGAGTTGTAATCGCAAGCTGTATGTATCCCGTGGCTGTTTACTTCTTGCTTGTAAGGGTTATCCTTTTTCCCGTAAATTGCAAATTTTAGAGATGAGGGATTGGTATTCTGGATGGTCGGTGAAATACCTTGTTAATCTTGATGACCTTGCCATATCCTGAATCTTCGGGGATTTATTCGAGTGCCTGGTGTATCGTTTTGGGAGAAAGAGAAGAAGATTCTTTTATGGTCATCGAATCAGATGGAAAGGTGTTGCAATACAATATCGTGCTGAAGACTGTCAGCACGCTCTTTGATTTCGGATCAACTAGCCCTCATGAAAGCTTTCCGTTCATTGCGTCTTTTGCTGGCGTGTGATCTATTTCTGGTATGGTCTTAATATGTTATGTTTTAATGTCACTGCAAAAGATTGTATGCTCAAGTTCTTTTTGTTGGTATGGTTTGATAGCTTAGCTCTACTATTAATGCTTCAATTCCTCTGTCGCGACTCAGGATAGGTTCTAGGGACGCTGATTATGTCTCTCATATCGAGTCTTTTTAACGAATATATCTCAAATCTCAACTGATAATCTATCCCTTTCTAACTATAGAACCCTAACAGGGTGTTTGGTTTTCAGAAACTTTTGGAATTGAATTGCAGATATGAAATTTTATGACGTGTTTGGCTGTTTGAGTTTTAAAATCCTTGCCCTTACTGAAGGATGGTTCACGTGCAGTATATATCATTGTTCCAAACATGTGTTGTTTGTTGTGTTGTTCAAGGAAATAGGGTCTGTTCAGATTTACAAGTTTCTGATGCAAGTTTTAATTCTTTCGTATCACAGCACCTTAACCCGTGAATACAAGTTTATCTGATAGCACCTTCATATCAATTGAAAAGCTTGTCAATACTTGTTTTAGACTTAGAAATCATATGGGGCTTGTAAATATATATATATATCTTGATAACAATGAGATATGTGGAATGCTCAGCTTTAACATAGTTTATCTCATTTGGTTGTCCGCAATGGAATACGCATGCTCGTAAGATACCCAAATTTGAAGCTATGTTTTTTCTTAACTTGATAACGTTAAACGTTGTGCATTATCTTTCTAGAATTATTAACAGATCAACACTTACAAGCTGCATGTGCTGTGAAGTTTTGATGTGATAATATGTTTTATGGTTACCACTCTATATTATGCTACAAATGGATTCGGAATTTCACTTACTTTTGATAGAACCAGACAATTTTTAAATTGGCTTTATAGTTTAGAGTGTTCAAGGGAAACATATGAGGTTTTCCTTGTTTAGGTTACCCAGGGTATTCGGCCTAACGAGGTATCCCCATGACCATTTCGGACACTATCCTTGGCCAACCCCGATTGTTTGCCTAGTGAGGTTTGAACCAGACAGCAAGTAGAAATTTTGATTGACATCATATATAGACACGTGATCCAGCCAGAACAGAGTGAAATTCTTTAATGCTCTTTTTTGTTTATGAGTTTGTTTGGTGAAAATGTACAGGCTGAACATGTTCTTGTGTTAACAATTGCCATTTTTGTTTCACCATTTCTGTCTAAACTAATTTTGTTTTTGTTTTTTTGTGTTTATTCACATGTAGGATTTCTTTTGGGTATCCTCGGAGGCTTTAGAGCTCTGTTGTGGGGAGGGCATTCCAGGTTTCTCGTTCGATTGCAGCATTAGTCTTTTGTAGTTGATAAATGTTGCAAATCATCCGGTTTAGTTGAGGTATGCATAATATGGAGGAAAGTTGCTTGTTTCTTGAAGATACCTAGATTTGTAATGTTCTCTAGCTATCGACCTTCTCATGACCTTTTTAGATTTCACTTTGTGATTCCAGAAGTGAAGTACTTTGTTTTCTGTTGGCTTATTTACATCTAAAGCTAATTACTCTTAAGTCTTAACAGTTATATGAATCGTGTGTGATCTTTATTAGTGAAGATGTTTACCTGCCTAAAAGTTAGACCCTAAAGTGCATGTATCCCCCTATTTGTACGCGTCAATGTTTGCAAACAAAGTGGCGGCTCCTGGTAACCGTAAGTATATAAAAAGTTTAGAAATGAGTATTACCTCACGATCATGAAGATTGACATTATTGTTCCTGGCTTGCAAACAAAGTGGCGGCTCCTGGTAACCGTAAGTATATATGATTCCCTTTTCTGACAATCAGTTAAATAAACTATAACTAACGTAACAAAACAAAGAAGGACAAACTAAAAAAAATGGTGTCAGGTAACATAAAAAGCTCGGTTTGTGTGACGATGATGAACCACATGGAGATATCTGATATCTGTATTAGATGAGAAATGTTTGGGGACTTTATGCTATGTTTATGGCTAAAATTGGTTCAGCTTGTTTGTCTTAGTTAGCATAATGAATGTTGTAGGAGTATTACTACAGGGGATGAAATTACAAAGAGCCAGAATATATTTTTACGTATTACTACCATGTGACAATAATCGATCGTGTTTGTGTGTATGTTCACTTGCGCATGCGTGTACCTCATTTATATGTGTGTTATTTGGATAACATCATTAGGCTTAGATTGACAAAATTTTATTTTATTTTAAATTGTAAAACAAGTATGTTAATCTATATTGATCGTACCCAAATATAAATGGTTTTTAAAACCGGGAAAACCAAAAAACCGAACAGAAACCAACTAAAAACCAAAGAAACCGAAAGGTTTCGATTTTTGGTTTTATAAAAGCCGAATATTTCGGTTTTAGCCAAAACCGACCCAAACCGAATCGTGCACACCTTTCCTAATCACCAATAGTTCTATTAATCACGTGTGAACTTTACTAGTGAAGATGTTCAGCTGCACTCCTCAAATTTTCACAATACTGTAAACCATACCCGGGTTGGATACTCATATGCATTTATAATACTTGATTTCACTTTCGAAAAAGAATATATTTTAAAATCGATAAAATGATTGAACCTCCTTTTAGTTTTTCACACAAGCTATATGAACAATAAGAAAAGTTTAAATGTATTTTTGTTTTTCTCACAAGTTAAGGGACAAAAATCTTCATTATCTATTTTAATTTGATCTAAAGATGAAAATCAACCTAAGATTAAAAAAAAATAAGAACCTCCTTTGAGATATATGTGGAATTATCAGCTTAAACATAAGGGTTTATCTCATTGGGTTGTATACACATGCTTGTAAGATACCCAGATTTAAAGCTATGTTTTTTCTTAAGTTGATAACGTTAAATGCACAACATTATTTTGCTAGGATTGATACTATGGTTACTACTCTATATTTTGCTACAAACAAAAGAATTCGAAGTTTCACTTAGTTTTGGTAGAACCAGAATTTTTTGGATGGGCCTTATAGTTTAGAGTGTTTAAAGGGAAACATATGAGGTTTTCCTTGATTAGTTTACCCGGGGAGGGTGAGTCTTTGACTGAGATGTATGCAGCCTAATGAGGTATTCCCGTGACCATTTCTGAAGCTATCCTTGACCACCCTCGATTGTTTACCTGGCGAGGTTTGAACCCCAACTGGCAAGTAGAAAATTTAATTGACATCATAATGGCTAATGCATCACACTTCATATATAGATATGTGATCCAGCCGGAATATTGTTGTTGTGTTAACAGTTACCATTTTTGTTTCGTCATTTCTGTCTAAACTTATTTTGTGTTTTTGTGTTTAATCACATGTAGGGTTTCTTATTGTGGGGAGGGCATTCCAGGTTTCTCTTTCGATAGCAGCATTAGTATTTTGTAGTAGTTGATAAAGGTTGCAGACCATGGAGTTCAGTTGAGGTATGCATAATATGGAGGAAAGTTGCTTGTTTCTTGAAGATACCTAGATTTGTAATGTTCTCTAGCTATCGAACTTTTGATGATCTCTTTAAAATTCACTTTGTTTTCTGTTGGCTTATTTATATGAATAGAACTTTAATTAACATGAGAGACAGTGTCATATTTAATACCTTGAAAATGTCGCATATACATGTTTGTGGTCATGCCATATTAGTCCTTCAAAAACAATGGAAGCAAATGGCTGTGTTGGGCAGACATTAGCTGATAGTCACTGACGTAAAATTAAAACATATCATCTAAGTTGTATATTAGAGGCATCTAAAGCTTATTAGTTTCATGAATCATGTGATCTTTATTAGTGAAGATGTTCAGCTGCACTCCTCAATTTTGCACAATCCTTTAAACCAGACCCGGGTTGGATATTCGCCAAGGAAAGAAAATCTTTCTATCTTGCATTTACATTTTTGCATACTTGTGTATATATACTTGTTGATTTCACATCAATGTTTCGAAAAAGAATACTTTAGATCAGTAAAACAAACACTTAAACACTCTTTTAATTTTTTCACCACGAGCTGTATGAACTCCCAACCAAATCAAAATCTTTTACTTCACCGTCACCTATAAGTCTTATTCAAGTGAACTGGATTATCCAAATTTAGGGCCCGTTTGATTTAAGGGTTGTGGAGTTGGGTCTTGGGGTTGAGACTTGAGAGGTAAAAACATTATTTGTTTTGAAAACTGATTCGGAAATCTTAGACATCAATATCAAATACTCGGGTATACATGTGGAAATTACGTCAAATAACTAACGATATGCTAATTGATTCAGTGGTCAAATCAGTAATCTAGTGACTCGATCGGGTTGATCTGGTGTTCGAATAAGTGAACCGGTTACTCGGCTGGGTTGACCCGCTGGCCGACGATGTGACCCGATGACTCGATCGGGTTGACCCGGTGGTCAAATCAGTGAACCGTTGACTCAACTGGGTTGATCCAATGGTCGAACCCGTGATCTGATGACTCGAACAGATGACCTGATGACTCGACCGAATTGACTCGATAATCGCATCCGTGACCCAATAGATTCTAATCCGGTCCTTTTTTTCCTATTCCGCTAGGGTTTTAATCCAGATTTAAGTCCAAGTCGGGTCTGTTTGGTACTTAAAATGGGAATAAAAGAATGACTCGATTCTAAATTAACGTGTTTGTTTAATTACCTCGAAATTTTAAATCAATTCTCATAGAAATTATTGGCACGTACTAATCCGGTCCTTTTTTTCCTATTCCGCGAAGGTTTTAATCCAGATTCAAATTCAAGTTGGGTATGTTTGATACTTAGAAATAAGAATAAAAGAATGACTAGATTTTAAATTAACGTGTTTGTTTGATTACCTCAGAATTTTAAATCAATTTTCATAGAAAATATTGACACGTACTAATCCGGTCCTTTTTTTTCTATTCCGCGAAGGTTTTAATCCAGATTCAAATTCAAGTCGGTCTGTTTGATACTTAAAAATGAGAATTAAAGAATGATTGGATTTTAAATTAACGTGTTTGTTTAATTACCTTAGAATTTTAAATTAATTTTCATAGAAAATATTGGCACAAGCCCACAAATAAGTGACTTTCAAAATCTACCAAAGAAACAAATTTTGTCTCATTCTTTTTAGTTGGTTCAAATACTTTATTACTCAAGTATTATTTATTTGGATGAACAAATAAATTGTGCACCTTTTTGTAATGTCTCTATGAATTTTAAATTCAAAATATTTTATCAATAAATTTTTTTACCCTGACTATGATTTTGAATTGTTGTGTATAATTTTGAGTTCATGTAAACAACATGGTGCAATAAAAGAAATAATTTATATCACAAACTGAATCAAATTAAATTTTTTTATAATTTTTATTAATGATACTAACCATTTTGAAACTTTCATACCCAATCTTTATGAATAAATCAAACAAACGTATCGGAATTAATACATCAATAAATACTATTCTCATTGCATTCTATTATCCAATCCGTATGGATTGTGATTCCATGTAGCAAACCAAACGCACCCTTAATCTTGAAGAAAATCACTCAGAAAAAATATAGTAAACTTATTATGAGTATATATTATTTTTGAAAAATAATCATTTGATCCTTCAAAATTATGAAAAAAAAAATAATAACATAATACACACAATAACTAAAATAAAAAATTTAGTGATAAAAATGGAAAATAAATAATAAGCTATACAATAAAATCTCACATTGTGTTCTCAAGATTTTTCATTAAAAAAATTAAATAAAAAATAAAGTATTTTATCTCAATATTAAAAGAAAACATTTTATTTCGAAAATCAATCAAATTACACTTTTTTTTATTCTATTTCCTCTTTTTCCTTTTATTTAGTAACTTAAGAACACAACTATTTTCTAATTTACTTTCACTTTTTCTATTTTCTTTTAACAAAATATTTTTAAAACACTTATCTTAAACACTTTAAAAATTATATCTTTCTCCTAAACATATAAAATCTAAATATATCTTTGATTGATTATGGTATCCAAAATAACTATTATTGTTTACTTTCACTTTTTATTATGGTATCCAAAATAACTCTTCTCTTAACTCTAAATATATCTTTCTCCCAAACATATAAAATCTAAATTCAAATTCACATTAAAACTTTGGGGCGCGTCTGGTACAATATAAGAAATCACAATCGATCCTGATATGATATAAAGTTGAAATAAGAATAGAGATTATAAATATTGTTGTTTGATATAATTATATGATGTAGGTATCAGATTTGACAAGATGAGTTAACTAATCGTTTTTAAATATAACAAATATAATATACCGTTTATTTTAAAGGCAAAAACAAAAAAATAATTAATAAAATTAACTAAACGAGAACAAAAAAGAAAGCATATGAGACCGAAATACCGAAATCTTGGAATGAAGTTTCAAACCGATTATTTTGCTTCCATTCTGTAATCTCATTTCTAGGCTAATAATCAAATAGATTTAGGGTATGCTTGATACCCATGTTGTATTGGGGTTATGATGAAAGATGTTTCAAATTATTTGTTTGGTATGTTAGTTTAGACTCACGCGATACTTTTGTTTTTAATTTCATAAATTGGTTTACTTGATGAGTTTTAAGATAACAATATATAAAAAATCATTTTTTATTTCATGGTAAACGAGAGTCAAATGTTTTTATCATGTATTCTTTTTATACTTAATTTATTATTATAATATAATATATATTAATAATGAATAAATATATATGTTTATAACGATTATTAATTTTTTTTCTTTTTTTTCTTCTTTTTCTCAAACCATACATCAAATCTAAACCCAAACATAAATGAGTTAATTTTGAAAGGTTGTGTTTGGCGAGGAGTGGGGTGGAGCCTTTTGGAGCGGTGAGCGGTAAAAAAGAGCATTTCGATTTTTAATGCTTGTTTTGCAAAAAGAGCGGTGAGCGTTATGATTTTTTTAGTCGTTTAGCAAAGGAGCGGTGAGCGATGCTATTTTTTAAGAATGCTAGTTTTTCAATGCTTCCTTTAAGGAGTGACAAAGAGCGGTGAACAATTGAGCGGTGAGCTATGACAGCTACTGCTCACAGTCAATGCTCGCAGCTACTGCTTACTGCTCCTGCTCACAGCTCATACTCACTGCTCTTCCTCACAGCTACCGTTATTTCAACAAACACACTCGAAATGCCCTAAGATGACACTTCATTTATTTTTTTTAATCCACCAAACTAAAGTTTCTTTAAATACCCTATGCGACTTATGCATTTATACAAATTATACAACTTAATATAAAAAAATGTATTTAAAAAATTTAATAGTTACATAAATCACATCACATAGGTCACATAAAATATTTTAATTTTTTTTTGATTTAATGAATAAAAAAATAAAAAAAATATCATTTCAAAAATTAGCCCAACTTAAATTTAAGGCAATTCCAGTCACGAACCAAAAAACCTTAAAATGTATTTGGTAGAGAGAATTGGAGCAAGAGAAATGGAAATGCTTTCATTTTCATTGTTTGGTTGGTAGAGAAATAAATAAGGTGGAGAGTTGAATTCTTACATTGTGTTCTCGAGTTTTTTTTATTGGAATGGAAGAGGATAGAAAGGGAAATCTAAAAAAAATGGTGTTCTTAAGTTTTTTTATAAAGAAGGGAAAGGGACGAGAAGGGGGAAGGAAGGAAAAGTGTGAGCTTTTTGGTGTAAATCTGTTCCGCCCAATTTTAGAAGGATTAGGAAGGAAAATGAGTTGGGCTCTATAAAATTATTATTGTATCCTCGTTATCAGTTTCTTGTGTGTTTTTATATGACCATAGATGGTTGATGATAAACTTGTATACATTATCAAACTCCATTCGTACCAATTAAACTGAGCTAACCACATCTTTGACTGAACGGAGCATACCTGCTGGGCGTTTTAGATAAATCCAAGTTGTTTTGTTTATAACCTTCCTTTTTACTAATTCTTTATGGCCTAAACTCTGTTCAAACAACATGGCTTTATAAGATACACTTTGTGGTTATATATAGTGTGTTAGATATAATAATATTAGAAATATGTATTAACTTATTTGGCAATTTTCACTTGTCCTATATATTTCGGATGATCACAGCTTGCTAAATCACAAGAAAATGTTAACTAATCTCAGTGGTGTTCTGTTATTTTATTGCAAAGTGCAGGTGTTTATTATTAGCACCTCATTATATTGCATTATATTTGACTAACTAAGCATCTAGGCTCCAGTGTTTTGCTTTCATGTATCAAATACATCAAGTATTACTAGTACAAGTTAGTTTGATTCCATGATTTGTTATGTTCACTAGCATGTTACTGTTATTGTTAATAAACACAATATCACAGGATAAGAGAGATCTTTACACCCAACCAACCACCCCTTGGTGTATTTTATTATGAATCAAAAGTACAAAACAAAACAGATAAAGATTAGTCCCCAAAACGGATGCTAATCGAACGATTACAAAAGAAATGATGAGAACGTCCCAACTAGGTTGATCCGTTCTCCCTCACATACAAATGATCACTCAAACACTCAGCTATACAAGATGAAGATAATCAAACTCCCAGGTCAAGTCCTCCATGGATTTGGTGAGAGAGAGAGCTGCGCACACAGATATGTGTGTGTGGCGAGTGAGAGATGATGAAACCCTAGTCAAAGACTAGGGTAATATAAATAAGTCTTGGGCCTCAACGGATACAAAAGCCCACCAAGATAGAAAGCCCACATCTAAACCTGAAACATAACAATAAACACAAAGCCAAAAAATATAACACAATACAAGTATATATTGCACCCTTTGGGAGATTGACAAACCAACACCCTTCCTCAATCTAACAAAGGAGAGAGCAGAAAAAATCATTTACCAAACATGTTCACAAGCCTCAGCTGTTTACATAGTTTCAGGTGTTGATTAATGCCATGAGCCTTAGTAAAAATGTCAGCAGTTTGATCAAGTGAAGCAACCTTAATGGTGTTGATAACACCATCCTGAACCTTTTCCCTTACCAAATGAACATCAACCTTAAAGTGCTTGGTTCTCTCATGAAAAACAGGGTTAGCAGCCATCTACATAGCATAGCTGCTATCCTTATAAAGGTTCACAGGAAATAAGTTTTTTATTCTTAGATCACCAAGCAAGTTAGTGATCCAAATAACTTCACAGGTAGCACTTGCCATACATCTATACTCAGCCTCAGCTGAGGATCTGGACACTGTGGGCTGCTTCTTGCTCTTCCAAGAGACAAGAGGCCTCCCTAAAAAGACACAGTATCTAGAAACAGATTTCCTGGTCTTAAGACATTTGGCCCAATAAACATCAGTGAAACAAGACACCCTTAAAGAGGTATCTTTATAGAACTGGATACCAATCCCTGGAGAGTTTTTGAGGTATCTAATAACCCTTAAGGCTATTTTAAGATGAGATTGAAAGGGTGCATGCATGTGTTGGCTAAGGCAATGAACAACATAAGATATATCAGGTCTGGTATGAGTTAGATAAATAAGTCTCCCAAGTAATCTTTGATACTCAAAAACATTTAAGAGAAATTTATCATCTTTGCTTTCATCAACAGCCAAAACACAATTTTCTAGTAATGGGGTTGCTACTGGTTTATTAGCAAGCAAACCAAACTCATGTATGAGCTCAAGACAATACTTCCTTTGGGTCATGCAGATCCCATTGGAGTTTTCAAGAACCTCAATACCTAAAAAATACTTCATAATGCCAAGGTCTTTAATCATGAATTTGGTTTTTAGAAAGCATTTAAATGATTCAATTTCCTCAATGCAGTTACCAGTAATGATAAAATCATAAACATAGACAAAAAGGGCAATAAACATGTTACCATTCTGTTTAGTGTAAAGAGAGTAATCAAACTTACTTTGGCAAAAGTCATGCTCAACCAAGATAGTGGTAAGTTTAGCATTCCACTGCCTTGGGGCTTGCTTGAGACCATACAAAGCTTTATTAAGCTTACACACCTTACCTTTATCCTTGCAATTGAAGCCCAAATGAAGAGTCTTATAAATGTCCTCATCAAGATCACCATACAAGAAAGCATTGTTAACATCAAGTTGAAAGAGAGGCCGATCATTATAGACAGCAATGCTAACAAGACACCTAACAGTAACCATTTTAACAACAGGACTGAAAGTCTCATCAAAATCAATGCCTTCCCTTTGACTATAACCTTTAACAACAACCCTAGCTTTAAACTTGTCAACAAGGCCAGAAGACTTGTATTTAATCTTATAGATCCATTTATTGTTAATAGCCTTTCTATTAGCAGGTAAATTACATAAGGTCCAAGTATTATTCCTTAAGAGGGCTTCAATTTCATTGTTTATAGCCTCAACCCACCTACTATCTTTCAAAGCTTCATAGTAGGTGGATAGTTCAACAGATTGGTTAAGAGTGGTGGCAAAGCAAAAGTTGGTGGTGTTCAACTTAGAATAATTAACATGCTTCTCAATACCATACTTGAGTTTACTATCAAGAAAAAAGTCATTAAGCTTAGCAGGCAGTTTAGTGGGTCTACTAGACTTTCTAACAGGCTGCTCCTCTTCTATAGAATGGTCCTCACTATGATCAATGAAATAATTAGAGGAATTTTCATTTTCAAAGTTGCCTTCAGAGCAGATTAGCACATTTTCACCTATGGTGGTTGCAGGGTTCTCCTCTTGATGATGCAAAGGGGCATCATCAATAGTAGGGTAAACCCTACCATCCAAACCAGGTGATGCTCTCTCATCATCATTGGGACTTGCATATGTTTGGTTATCAAAAAATGTTAAGAGATCAACATCACTTGTAACAACTACATCAGTTGAGTCTTTTTCACTATTGTTTTTCATTTTGAAAGGAAAGACAGTTTCATAGAACTTCATATCCCTAGAGAAAAGAGTTCTATTATCTAAGCTAAACAGTTTATAAGCCTTTTTAAAAGAAGAATAACCAATGAGAACACATTTCTAAGACCTAGGTGTGAGTTTGTCACTGTTATTCAGACAAGTAGAAAAACACAGACATCCAAAACTTTTTAAATGAGAGAGATTAGGTTTTTTGCTATAGAGCAATTCATAGGGGGGCCTACCATTTAAGACACAAGAGGGGAGCCTGTTGATCAAATAAACAGCAGTTAAAATACATTCAGACCAAAAATTGATAGGAATCCCACCCTAAAACATAAGACTCCTGGCAACATTAAGCAGGTGTCTATGTTTCCTTTCAGCAATCCCATTTTGCTGAGGGGTATGAGGACAAGAGGTCTGATGGATGATACCCAGAGAAGAGAGCATAGTGTGTACTTTGTTATTGACAAATTCAGTCTCATTATCAGATCTAAAGATTTTAACTTTGGTATCAAACTGAGTTTTAACAAGATTAATAAATTAAGTTAACCACTCAAAAACCTCATCCTTAGATTTCAAAAGGTAAGTCCACACAGCTCTAGAGTAATCATCCACAATGGTAAGGAAGTATATATACCCTTCCTTACTAGGAACCTTTTAAGGGTCCCACAAGTCCAAGTGAACAAGATCACCAAGTTTACTGGACTTGTGATCACTCAAGGGAAAGGGTTCCCTTATTTGTTTATGACAAGTTTCACAAACAGAAATGATGGTGTTTTTAGAAAGTTTGAGGTCATTTTTGAGAGCATTGAGAACTTGGTCAGAGGGATGACCAAGTCTACAATGCCAGATATCTTTAGAGGTGTTAAAGGTTATAGCAGTGTTAACAGTACCAAGGCTCTTAGTCTTAAGGTCATCAAAAAAGTAGAGCCCCCCAGATTCACTACCAGTCCCTAGAGTAGTCCCTTTGGCCAAGTCCTGAATATAACATTTATCCTCATCAAAACCAACAAACAATTTACTATCCTTAATAAGCTTGTTAACAGACATCAAGCTAACACAATAACCAGGAACAACCAACACATCATGAAGAACAACATTATTAGAAAGTTTGAGGTCACCAATGTGACTTATATTGGCAACAGTGCCATTGGGGTGACCAACAGAGATGTTGAGGTTGGAAATATCAACAACATTGAACATACCAACTGTGGAAGTGGTAAGATGTTGGTTAGCCCCAGAATCAATAATCCATCCCAAAGTAATGGTTTTAACAAGAAATTTAGAGTTCCCACAAAAAAACTTGGAAAAGTTAACATTGAACCAAACATTAGCATTAAAGAAAGAGATTCTATCTGCCATATTGGACTGAGTGTTGCCAGAGGAGTCATTGATCAAATTAAGGAGCTTCTACATTTGTTTAGTGGTGAAAGAGTTTGGAGAATTACAAGTGGAAGCTTGTTTTTCTCCAGTTTTGATATCACAATTAGCATTAAAATTGGGTTTAAAAACAGTTTTCCTTTGACTATTACCCCCCTTCTTTATGTAACCAGTAGGATAACCAATCAATTCAAAGCATCTATCAACAATATGACCAATTTGATTGCAATGAGTGCACAAATGATTAGGGTTAGGACCCCTAAAGTTTTTGGACCCATTGACCTTGTCGGGGGTTCTATTAGAAGCATTGGAAGTGCTTCTCCTATTTTGATTAAAGGTCTTAGCAGCAAAGGAAGTAGCATTCAATTTAGCCTATGTATGATCAGAGTTATCAGGAACACCCCTATGGGATTCCTCTCGAGATACAGTGACATAAGCTTCCTTAACATCAGGGAGTGGATCCCTGGTGAGAAGTGCAGTTCTAACAGGCTGATAACAGTCATCAAGCCCCATAAGAAACTGCATAAGCCTCATGATTTGCTGATGCAAAGCTAATTCAGTGCTAGCAGAACAAGAACATTTAACAGCACAAACACATTTAGGAATCTTAGAAACAACATCAAACTCTCTCCAAAGAGAGTTCAAACTATGATAATAATCAGATATAGAGCTACCCCCTTGTTTAACAGACCCAATCTTTTGAAGCAAATTATAAACAATGGAACCATCAACCTTGTCATAAGTTTCATTAAGCTCTTTCCAAACATTAGCAACATTTTCAGAATAAACAAGACCCATATAAACATCACTGGAAACAACATTCATAATCCAAGTAAGAACCATAGCATTGCATCTATCCCATTGAGCACACAACACATCATCAGTATAAGACTCTCTTAGACAAGACCCATCAACAAAAGCAAATTTGTTCCTAGCTTGTAAAGCAAGTCTCATAGCATTGTTCCACATTCTATAATTCTTAGTCCCCAACAGCTTGAAAAGGACAAGGACAGAGCTACTATTATCACTGTTATGAATGTGAAGTGGGTTTACAGCATCCAAATTGCTGATGAGAGCAACAGGATTGGTAGTGGTCTCAGGGGAACCCCTACCACCACCATTTCCTCCACCACCATTGGGTGGTGGGGGAGGAGCACCACTAGCACTCATGACTCACACACAGAGAGAGCAATAAACACACAAAACAATAAGCAGAAAGCAAAGAAACCAAGTAGAACAAGACAAAAAATAACCACAATAAACACTCAGAAGGTGAGCACCCGAAATGTCAAGTTGTGGAATGGGATTGGCCAGAGCAGGTATCCACACCAGTCAAGGCTGGAGGGTCAAGATGTTAACCGAATCCGTTTGCACCCACACACTAGACAACAGTAACTCACAATAGTAACCAAGAGAGAGGCAAGAAAGAAGAATGAAAGAAGACTTACAGCGGAAACAGCAACCTGAATCAACCAAAAAGACACACAATCTCTAGATTCACTTAGTCTAGAGGATGGGTAAGCCACCAATCAGGAAACCCCCCAAAAAGTAACAAACTAGGGTTAGCAAACCCTGGAAAAGATATACCTGTGCAAGTTAGCAAAAAATGGTAACGGCACCACCAAAGGTGATACCAGGATACCCAGAATAGAGAAAACCCCAAAAAATTAAATTAGGGTTTCAAGAAACCCTAATCCAATCTTCAAGATTTTTAACGGCACCACCAAATAAAGCAACGACAACACCTATTAAAGCTTCCTGGACACCACAGAAACAAAACCCCCAAAAAATAAAATTAGGGTTTGTGAAAACCCTAATAAATTTTTTTTCAAGAAAACGAACGGCACCACCAAAATAAGCTTCCAGATACGTCAAGAGAGCAAGAATCACCACCCAAAGTATAAAACCCTAAAAAATTAATTAGGGTTTCGAAAAATCAAAAAATTGATTATAATAAAAAAGAACCGAGAGAGCTTCGATAGGCTGAAAGATCTACAACCATAGCTCTGATACCATGTTAATAAACACAATATCACAGGATAAGAGAGATCTTTACACCCAACCAACCACCCCTTGGTATATTTTATTATGAATCAAAAGTACAAAACAAAACAGATAAAGTTTAGTCCCCAAAACGGATGCTAATAGAACTATTACAAAAGAAATGATGAGAACGTCCCAACTAGGTTGATCCGTTCTCCCTCACATACAAATGATCAATCAAACACTCAACTATACAAGATGAAGATAATCAAACTCCCAGGTCAAGTCCTCCATGGATTTGGTGAGAGAGAGAGAGAGCTGCGCACACAAATATGTGTGTGTGGCGAGTGAGAGATGATGAAACCCTAGTCAAAGACTAGGGTAATATAAATAAGTCTTGGGCCTCAACGGATACAAAAGCCCACCAAGATAGAAAGCCCACATCCAAACCTGAAACATAACAATAAACACAAAGCCAAAAAATATAACACAATGCAAGTATATATTGCACCCTTTGGGAGATTGACAAACCAACAATTATGCATCAAAATATTACGTTATGCAGCAAAAACTTATATACAGCAAAAATTTACATACATGATAGACCTATATAATATATACGTTTAGTTACAACATTATTTTTGAATATTTTTACACAATGTGATTAACCCTTCTTGTCCATTTTTCCTTTTTGACGTTAGCGACTACTTAGAGAGGAGGGTGTGGTGACGAGGGGTACCTCGTCGTGCTGAGGTGGCCCCTCGTAGAGCTTCGTCGTGACTCGTCGCCACACCGACCCCCCCCCCCCTAATTCGCCGTGTCAATTTCGCAAATGCGAAATATTGACGACGAGCCAAATGTGGGGTACCTCTTTTTCTTCTTTCTTTTTTCTTCACTTTTTTCTTCTTTCTTCTTATTTTCTTTTTTTTACTGTGTGTTTTCTTGTGTGTGTTTTTCTGGTAATAGAGAAGAAGATGAAGAGATGTAGAGGGGTGGTGAAGGGATAAGGTGAGAGTAGGTGTTTTTGTATATTGTTTTTGTGTTTAAAAAGAATTTTTTTTTAAATTTTTAAAAATGTTTTTAGTTTTTTTTTTGAACTAAGAAAATGTTTTTAGTTTAAAAATGTTTTTTATAATTTTTAAAAATGTTTTTTTTTAATTTTTAAGTCGTAATGTTTTTTTTGTAAAAATGATTTTTGTAATGTTTAAAATGTTTTTTTGTAATTTTTAAATCGTAATGTTTTTTTTGTAAAAATGTTTTTTGTAATTTTTAAAAATGTTTTGGTTTTATAAAATGAAATTTAGTTTGTGTGAAAATGAAAAAAATAAAAATAAAAGATAGTGGTGGGGCACAAATGAAGAGGGGTTGGGTGTGTTGTGAGTGAAGGGGTATTTTGGTTAGTTGTGTTGGTATAATGTGACGCTGAGTTAGCAGGTGACTAGGGAAAAATTTGAGGGGTGGGCTTGTCACCACACCCTCCTCTCTTATCATGTTCTTACGATGGTGCACAATCATCAACTGTTATGAAAATATATGCCGCTGCATTAGACAAACCAATTTTTTTTTATATATTGACAGTTAAAACACATAGATATATCTTCGTGATTCCGATGCCAATACGTTATATTTCTAAATCTATGTGTGTTACTCTTACAAGTTTAAGAATAAAAATTATGTGTTTTGAGGGTATATTGTTAATTTTTTTTATTTCCATATATTTTCCTTTCTACTAAAAATTAAAACTCAAGAACACAAATTACAATAATTACTTTCTTCACAATGTCATCCCTTACTTTGCACTTCCTATCCTGAAAGTCCCTAATCAATGCTAGAAACACTAAACTTAACTAATCAACACAAGTTATTACTTTTCAAACGTAATCTTATTATTGTATAATAAAGAATTACAAGTGTTATGGATAACACCGTTTGATGACAATGTGTTGTGCACACTTTGAACAACTATAAACCCTAACTTATGAATACAGTCACAGCTGTTTGATTCAATAAGTTCTAAGCATTAATGGTGTAAATATTCTCAAAGTGTTAAACATTAATGCTGGGATACACATCCTATTTATAGTGATACGAGGTTGACCTAAGTACTAGTTGATGGTGACTACACAAGACATTCACTTTTCAGACATCTGTCACAAGATGCTCTTCTATTCTTGGTAGTCTGCCATAATGCTTTAAGGAAACAGATCTTGAAACAGTTTCCTTTTTCTTCATTGTCTCGTACACACAAATGGCATGTCCAAAGTGTGCTGAGTGTTAACAGGGCATTGCCACCCCTGTTAACCCTCAACCCCTCATAGTCCCTGATACATCTTGGCTGTTATCCATCACAGCCAATGAGTATGTCTTCAAGTAATCTTTGACTTCCTTGACAATGTCTCTGACATGGACTCCTCTGAGGTTGCTCACAGAGACTTGGATCTCTGTGAGTCTTGCGATACTTGCCTGTCTCCTAGGAACAGGCAAGTGACTATCTAACAGCTTAATTTTTGTTTAAATCTATGATCAGGGAATCTAACAAACTTAGATTCCCAACAATCTCCCCCTATTTAAACATAAATATAGCTAGATCTATCTAAGTTAAGGTAAGTGAGATAACAGCTTCTTCTTACTCATAACAGATCTAAACAAACATACCTCATGATTTTATTCATACTTAAAGAAAATTACAAGTACATTACAAAAGTGAAATAAAATGTGAAGGTAAAATTGAGCTGTGAATTTCTTCAATAGTCATCATTTTTGATCTTTTCTTCAGCTTCAGCTATGTCTGTTCTAGTATCCAATTCTGCCTGCAAAGCTTTTGCAAAAACTTTGGAATACTCTGAGTTAATCTTGAGTCCCTTTTTGAGACAAAGCAGCTGAATTGTTGATGCTAAGCCAAGCTCATCTTCTCTTTGAAATGCATACTGGCAAGCTCTGTTCATGAATGTCATACCTCTTTCAGGCTCTGTGTAGGTCTGACCATCAACAGGGCCAACGATTCCATTTGGTAGGATCAAATCCCTGTGCATTCCATCCACTTGAACATCATATGTGAAAAAGGTTTCCTTAACAAGTTGAGAAACCCTTCTTCTTTTCTTGCCAGACTTTGGGGGTTCTTGTTCAGACAGCTGTGGTGGGGTTTCTATTTTGAGTCTGGCTGCTGTTTCTTTGATCCAGGTGAACTTAGCCTTAAGAGTTTTAAGTAGAAGGAAATTTGCCTGACCAGTTCTTTTGGAAGCTAAGGCTTCAAGTTCAAACCATTCAGATAACCCAAGTTTCTTTAGCCTGAAGTCCTCAAATACATTCATATTAACCTATTGGTTGTCTCTCCACAAAATCATCTGTGGTGTGTTGGTGGACTTCGAATTGTGTATTTGAACTTGGTTATCTTGCCAGGTGCATACCTGTTGTTAACGCATGCATCATAATCAACTTTTACTTTTCTTAGTGCCTCTACGCGTTTAGCTTCCATTTCCCTCAACCTTTGTCTCTGCTTCTCCCTTTCAGGTGGAGTCATCTTCCTCAGAGTTGCCTCATTTAGTTCCTTGGCTTTCTTGATTTCATTTAATCTCTTGAATTCCTCAGTCTGTTTCTCTATTTCTTCAGGTGTTAAGGGATTCTCATTGGAAGGTGTGAAGGTTGAAAATTGGGAGAGGTCTGTGGTGGATCCTCCTGTCTCTAGCATCGCAGCTATCTTCTTTAGTTTGGTGTTTGTGTCGACCAAAACTATCTCCTTTCCTTTCTTCGAGACAGAGGATTCCATACTCATATTTTTCAACTCCTCAGCTCTTTTGATAAACGCTGAATGAGCTTGAGTTTGTATTGCTTTTGGTAGGGAGCTAACAGTGAACTTTAGCTTCTTGGCAGCTGGTTCACCATCATCCCCAGACTCGCTGGTGTTAACCAAAGTCAAGGACTTTGATGAATCAACTCCATCATTATTCTGTTGCTCCCCCTTAGTGTTATCCTCATCATCAGGTATGATAACAGGTGTGATGACTTAGAGGGGGACTGGTGAAGAAATGGTGTTGTCAACAGATGTTGAGCCCTGTTTGGCAGATTCAAGGTTAAGTACCTTTTCCTTCTCCCCCTCGCGTTCAGCCTGTCTCTTCAGACGTGTGGATGAACGTGTTTGAAAGTGTCTTGCAATCTGTTCAACAGAGGCAGCCATAGCACGTTGCCTTGTCCTTGAAGCTCTGGCAATCTTCAGCAGAAGGTTGCAGTTTCCATTTGTGTTGCCCTGAACACGATTAATGATGAAGTTTGTATGACGATATTGCCTGCTTCGAACAACTTCAAACTCTCTGTGCATTGTTAACCCATGTTCATGAAAGAGAGCAGGGACCTCTATGTCAATGGCATCCTTGATTCTTGTGGACAAATGACTAAGTCCTTTTGATACACCTTTTCTTTCACCATCCTTGATGGGTTCATTGACTGCATCCGCTACTGTCTTCTTGATGATCCCTGGAAATGTGACAATGAAATTATGCATCTCAGACTTGATAACATCCAGCTTTCTTGAGAGGCGTTCAATATCTGATTGATGATGAACAGGCTGAAGATTATGGATGTTCAGGCTTTGTTGAGCATAATCATCCCCCCTTGGCAAAAGATCAAAGTTGGTTTGGGCAGGATGATCAAACATAAGGAATTCAACAGTTGGATCATAAGCATGTCTTTGGAAGATTGTTGTGGTGGAGGTAGCAGAGGTGGGAGTGACAACAGCTTCCTTGGGAGGAGGAGTATTATTATCAGCTAGAGTGGACACAGCTATTTCCTTGGGAGGAGAGACAGATTGTTGATCATCTTCTTCTTCTTCATCCTCCTCCTCAAACATCCCCACAGGGATTTCATCTTCAGGCATCGATTCAGGATCAGAGACATCATCAACTAATGACAGCACTTCTTCTTCAATATCAAGCAGGGGCTCATCATCATTTGGTTGATCCTGAATGATTGTATCAGCCTCTTTATCTTGTTGCTCCAGGGATTCTGTGTCCGGCTGTACAATTTCAGCCTGCAAGTTGTTTTTATTAGTAACAGGGAAATAAGTAAGGGGAATGGTCGCCATTTCGCTGTCCCAGAGAGGCTGAGGGTGATTACTCAGCCACTCCAAAGGATAAATCCTTGGGATTCTTTTAAGGGTGAAAATTATATGGTTAATGATCGCCATTCGTTGCCCCTAGGAAAGCTGAGTGTGATTATTCAGCCCCCCCCCCCCCCCCAAAAGGTTAAAACCTTTGGGACTCTTTTGATTGTGAAACATATGTTGTTAAGGATCGCCATTCGCTGCCCCTAGGAAGGCTGAGGGTGATTATTCAGCCCCCCCCCCCCCCCCCAAAAGGTTAAGAAACCTTTGTGACTCTTTTAAGGATGAAACATATGTGGGTGAAGGTCGCCTGTTACGCTGTCCCTAGGAAAGCTAAGGGTGATGATTCAGCTCCCCCTGAAAAGGATAAATTCTTTGGGATTCTTTTAAGGTGAAAAAGATACGGGTTAAGATCGTCTTATTACGCTGTCCCTAGAAGAGCTGAGGATGATTATTCAGCTCCCCTAAAAGTAAAACTTTTGGGATTCTTTTTCTGAGGGAACCAAGAGGCTGTGTGAGGTACAGCTGGTCAAGGTCGAGACATATATGTATTCAGGTTGTTGTTTGCCTGAATACTTTCTAGAGGGTGCAGGGTCATCGGGGTGCTTTATAAACACAATTGAATCATTCCCTGGTGCATAGACAGGGTGTACAGAAGTCTTAAAGAGTTCTAAGTGCATAGACAGACTTCTATGGGTCGAGGATTACCCTAACTTCACCACTCTCACCTACAGACATTTGAGAGTGGCTGCTTGTGGACCTCTAAAAATGTACACTGATTACCTGTGCGATATCAGCAGAATTCGGCTGGTTCCCTGTTGTCTCGGCTGACATCGAGACGCTAGACCCTTGTTGTTGGTCAGCTGAAGTCTCTGATTCCACACGAGTCTCTGGAACAGAGGAGGTGTCGAGGTTCACAGTCTTCTTTCCCCTGGCCTTTGCAACAGATTTGGTGTGGGAAGAAGATGGGTTTTTCTTATTCTTAGGTTGTTGGCCAGTTGAAGCCTTGGACGTCGTGGTGTGCTGCCCAGAGGTCAAAGACTTAGACTTGCCAGACACACCAGAGGTAATCACCTTCTCTGATGAAGGGAGCAAGGACTTCTCAGCTGAGGGTTGTTTGTTAGCAATGTTCAACATGTGGGAGGTGACAGGGACATCTTCAGCTCCAATTTCCTTGTAGATGGCACCTGTGATGCGATAGGGCTTTAGAGAAGTGAGTGCAGAGTTATGATAGCTGTCACCCAACAGGCTTTCGAAGATCAGCGATAGAAAGCGAACGTAGCAAATGTTCTTTTCCCTGACTTGGTTCCTTCCTTTCAGCTGTTCAACTAGATTGGAGAAGAGAATACTTCCTACATCAACATCAGCTCCCCAGATCAGCCCATATGCAATAGATTGGTGGTTGAAGGACATCTGATCTTGGGATCCTGCATTCCTCCCAGGGATTTAACTATGTGGGTGAAGAGGACACGCCATATAGGGGTAAAATACTTGATCTTCAGAGGAGACTTAGAGAGGACCTCAGCGGGTGTAAGAGCAGGGTTCACATCATGAAAGGGTTTAAGTGTGGCCAGGGCGTCCTTAACATCCTTTTTGTCAACCACCTTTAGGCATTCATCACCATGTTTTAACCCAGCCACACTAGAAAAATCTTTGAGTGAGAAGGTAAATGGGTGTTCGTTGCAAGGGAGGCTAAAGGTAATGGTGTCATCAACGACTTCAACAGAGTACCAGAATTCCCTAAGGTATTCTTGGTAGAAGGTGGTTGGGGATTTTGTGAATGCTTCACTTGCATCACAATTTTGCATGAAGTTAACCAGATCTGAGTAGGATTCGTTTGGAGCCTTGATCCATCCAATGGAGTTGTTTGATGCAAGAATGCTTTCCTGGTGTTCAAAGTTGACGTTTGCAGCCTTGGGAACTGGGAATGCCATGGATTCAAGGTCGAAGAAGAATGAAAATGGAGGATGGGTTTAGAGAGAGAAAGCTTAGAGAGAGAGAGAGAGAGATTTGTGAAATGAGAATAGTGGTAGGTGAGGAGAGACGTGAGACAATATATATATATATTCAAATATGAAAACAGTTATTCAACCGCATTTAATTCAAAGTGGGAAAATGACTGCTCATGTGGGTCCCTTGACCTTTCAAAACTTATTTGTCTCCTCGTTATTCGAAAATAAATGATTAAATATTGAGAATGTTTTTTAGCATTTACTTGGAAAGTAACTACATAGTTTCATGTGAAAAACATTTAATATAGAATCAGTCATTTAATGAACACATTTATTATCAAGCCACAGGCTTTGAGATATTGAGCATCCCTAGCTCAGTAACTAGCCTGTTGAAAGAAGGTTCAGCCAAAGGCTTTGTGAAAATATCAGCTAGTTGCAGCTCTGTGGGAACAAAGTGCAGCTCAATATCTCCCTTCATTATGTGATCCCTAATAAAATGATACCTGATATCAATGTGTTTGGTACATGAGTGAAGAATAGGGTTGTTGGAGATGGCAATGGAACTGGTGTTGTCACAAAAAATAGGCACTTTGTCATATAAGATTTCATAGTCAGCCAATTGACTTTTCATCCAGAGCACCTGAGCACAACAGCTGGCAGCAGCGACATATTCTGCTTCAGCTGAAGACATGGCCACAGATTTTTGCTTCTTAGCACTCCATCCAACCAATTTTCCTCCTAGGATTTGACAGCTACCTGAGGTGCTTTTCCTGTCAATACAGCATCCTGCATAGTCTGAATCTGAATAGGCCTTGAGATCAAAGCCTGATTCCTTGGGATACCATAGACCTAGGGAGGGTGTTCCTTTGAGATACCTGAAAATTTTCTTAACAATCACTAGATGGGATTCTTTTGGGTTAGCTTGGTACCTTACACAGAGACATGTGGAGAATTGGATATCAGGACGACTAGCTGTTAGATACATGAGTGACCCAATCATGCCTCTGTATAAAGTCTTATTAACAGAGACCCCTGACTCATCAGGACCCAATTTGTTGGGTGGAAGCATGAGGCATTTCACTGATGCACAATCAGCTAAGTCATATTTTTTAAGTAGATCTTTAACATACTTTTCTTGACAAATTGAAATTCCCTTTGGACATTGTTTAATTTGAAAAACCAAAAAGTAAGTTAATTCACCCATCATACTCATCTCATATTTCTTGGTCATTAATTTAGCAAATCGTTTACTAAGATTAACATTTGTTGACCCAAAGATGATATCATCCACATAAATCTGCACAATGATGAAATCACTCTTATCCTTGAAGGTAAAGAGTGTTTTATCAATAGAACCTCTGACAAATTTGTTTTCAGTTAAGAAATTAGAAAGAGTTTCATACCATGCTCTTGGAACTTGTTTCAGCCCATACATGGCTTTGTGTAATCTGTACACATGATTGGGAAACTCGCTGTTCTCAAATCCTTCAGGTTGTTCAACATACACTTCCTCAGCCAAATCTCCATTGAGGAATGCACTCTTAACATCCATCTGTTACATAGTGAAGTTCATATAAGCAACATAAGCCAGGAAGATTCTGATGGCTTCAAGTCTTGCAACAGGAGCAAATGTTTCATCATAATCAATTCCTGCAGTCTGAGTATACCCCTGTGCCACCAGCCTGACCTTGTTTCTGATGATGTTTCCAATTTCATCCATCTTATTTCTATAGATCCATCTAGTGCCTGTGATATTCTTTCCAAGTGGAGCTGGCACTAGTGTCCATACTTTGTTCCTTTTGAACTGATTGATTTCTTCCTGCATAGCAGCTACCCACCCATCTTCTACAAGAGCCTCAGCTACTCTCTTAGGTTCAATTTGAGAGAGAAATTCAGCAAAGAGAAATTCATTGGCTGATGCAGATTCTGAGTCATGAATTCGCTGTCTAGTAGTAACCCGTGTATTAGGTTCCCCAATGATGTTGACAAGAAGAATGTGTTGATCTCTTGACCACTTATTTTGAGGAGCTGGGGACTCAATGACAGGAACACTTGTGGGGACAGCTGGTACTATTTGAGTTTCATCCTGCTGACTAGGAGGGCTTTCTTCAAAGACTACTTTAGTGTCAGAGTCTACT
The DNA here is from genome assembly GCA_025667525.1 of Glebionis coronaria. NCBI lineage: Eukaryota > Viridiplantae > Streptophyta > Magnoliopsida > Asterales > Asteraceae > Glebionis > Glebionis coronaria. The sequence goes on from CM046876.1 coordinate 45,701,910, forward strand.
TCAGCCATATCAAGAGGTACAAGTTCATTATCAGCAGGAGATTCTTCAGAGATTTAAAGAATTGGCGAGTCATCAATAGTAGTAGAAGAAGAAGGACTACAAAAGGTTTGTGGTTCTTCTTCATCAAGCTCCTGAGAGGTAGGAACTTCTATGTTGTGAGTAGACAAAGGGTCAAAAGCAGGAACATAAGGAGTGAGAGTGTTGAAGTGATGATGGTGATGACTGGTAGGTCTAGGTTCGGTTAATTCATCACATGGGAAAGACACATTTTCATTAAAATCAATTTCATCACCCTCTGTTCTAGTTCTTTGTATGACATCATCATCTTCATTGAATCTGACATGAAAGGTTTCTTCTACTTCTTGTCTTCTGATGTTGAATACTCAGAAGGCTTTGGCTGTTGGAGAGTATCCTAAGAAGAAACCATCATCAACTTTTTCATTAAATTTTCCAAGTTTATCCCTGTAGTTATAAATGAACACAAGACATCAAAAAACATGAAAATAGCTGACATCTGGAGATATGTTTCTGAAAACTTCATAGGAAGTTTTACCATGTCTTTTGACAATGATTGATCTATTTTGTGTGTAGCAGGCAGTGTGAACAACTTCTCCCCAAAATTGCTTTGGTAAGGCTGTACCATTCAACATAGTTCTGGCTGCTTCAATCAAAGTCCTGTTTCTTCTTTCAGCCACACCATTTTGTTCAGGGGTGCCAACTGAAGAGAAGTTTTATGATATACCCTTTTCATCACAAAAAGATTCAAGTTGATGATTCTTGAATTCAGTACCATTATCACTTCTTAGAGCTTTGACTCTAACATCATTCATATTTTCAACCTGTCTGATGAAGGACATGATGGTATCAGCTGCATCACTTTTCCTTCTGAGGAAGAACACCCATGTATACCTTGAAAACTCATCAACTATGACCAAGGTGTATTTTTTATGATTAATGGTCTGAGGTTTGACAGGCCCAAACAAATCCATGTGAAGGAGATGTAAGCACTTGTCAATAGAAAATGATTGCATGGTCTTGAAAGAAGACCTGTGATGCTTTCCCTTGACACAGGCAGAACAAGTCTTGTATTTAGAAAACATCACTGAAGGTAGACCAGCAACCAGGTTTTGTGTGGCTATCTTGTTGATGTTCTTGAAGTTGAGATGAGACAGTCTTTTGTGCCACAACCAATTGACACTTTCAGAGGCTTTAGCAAGAAAACAATTTGAGCTGTCTTTAGAGCAAACAACCATGTTGATGACATAAACATCTCTCCTTCTAGGTGCAATAAGCACAACATCATTGTTCTTGTTGAATATGGTTCCCTGAGTCTTAGTAAACAAAACCTTGTAGTCAGCATCACACAATTGGCTGATGCTAATAAGATTGTGTTTAAGACCATTCACATATGCAACCCTTGTAAAAGTTATCCCATTGCAGTTCACTGAGCCATATCCCTCTGTGTCGCCTGAAGAATTATCTCCAAACACCACTTTAGGACCTGGCTCCCTTGAGTATCTGTGCAAGTATTGTTGAATCCCTGTCATGTGTCTAGAACAGCCACTGTCTAGATACCATACCGGTTCCTTAAGATGTTTCTGCACAGATACATGGAAACAAGTTAGTTCCTATGGTGAACCCACTTTCCAGTGGGTTCCCTGAATTACTGATTAGCAATTCTTGAGTTCCTGTAGAACTTTTGACGATGGGAAGGACAATTAGCTGTCTCATGGGTAAAACTTACACAGATATCACAACCTGGGAAGTCACCACACTCATCTGAGTGATGGTCTGTGAATCCACAGAATTTACAGGGAGGATAAGGTCTGTAGTTCCCTTGTTGTCTTTTAGAACCCTGTTGTCTTTCCCTAGAAGGTGTCTGAGCTCTCTTAACAGCCATTTGTCTATCATGATCTAAGGTCATGTGATGAGAGTTCTTACAGATATTGCAATAAGGTTTGACTAACCTTTCCCCCTTGGGTTCACCTAGGACAGACTTAGGTTCACGAGAAGTAGAGCATTCAGCGGAAGGCTTAATGTGTTGTTTTAAGAGTTCTACTTCTTTCATTAGTGACAACAGGCGTTCTTCAGTTGAGGAGTCAACTTTGTTCACAGCTTTTGTTGAGACAGGCTTAAATGCAACTTGCTTAACAGATTGTTTAGCAAGTACAGAAAATATTTTAGCTGGTGGTTTCTCAACATCTGTTTTAAGTTCACCATTAGCTCCTCTTGAGGAACTGCTGGGTTCAACTCTAGAGAGTTTGGGTAAAGGTGGTAATTCAGCCACATCTTTAGAGACAGGGTCATCAGCCAAAATGGGATCTGACATATGAATAGTCTCTGTAGATTTAAAAACAATCTCTTTAGGTTTGGTGAGAATTTTCAGCTTGTTTTTCTTAGCAGATACATCCCTTTTAATGTCAGTAGGCAGTTCATCATTAAGCAATTGATCTATAGTGAACCTACTACACAACCATTTTTTAATAACCTTGTTTAATTCAGATACTTGATCATTTAAGGCAGTATTTTTCAAGGTTAACCTACTGACTTCATTTTGAAGGGATATTTTCTCTAAATTAACCCGTCTGAGAGTTTCACATTCAGATTTAGCAATTAACAGTTCATTTTTAACAGAGTGAAACTTATCAAGTAGGTTCTTTCTTTGTTCCTCAACAAAGTGCAAATCAACAATGGTGTAATCAATGACATGTTTGCGTTCATCACTATCAGACATAGATAAAAGCCTATGTACCTTTTTCATTGTGATGTCAACCCATTGTCCTGATCTTGCATCACCTTTCCCAACAGCTGGTTCATCCTCAGCTACAGCCATGAAAGCCCTGACTCTAGTAGTATCTTCCTCATCTGAAGTCAGTGGCTCATCATTCCAATCATGTGCTTTAGCTACCAACCCTTTCTCTGTCTTTTTATCACCTCCTTTCTTCTTAGACAGAGCTTCAAGCTTCAAATTCATCTGTTCTAACTCAGCTTTGAGTGCCTTGTACTTGTTCTTGTAATCCTTCTTCTCATTGTCTGATGAGTTGGATTGGTGAGATGAGTTGTTATGTTGTGGTTTGAACTTGTAAGGTTTCATGGAAGATGATGGATAGGAAGGTGAGGATGTCTTGGTGGAAGGACAGTCTTTTTGGAAGTGTCCAAGCTTTGCACAAGCAAAACAAGTTTCTTTTGATCTGTCAGTTTGTTTACTAGCTGATCCTATTCTCCCTGATCTTTTGAAGAATTTTCTTTGATTGGCTAGCAAGGCTCTTTCATGAAACTCAGCATTAAGGTCTGTCAAGAACTCTTGGCTGCTGTGGGTGTCTTCTTCAACATCAGAGTCGCTGTCATGAGGATGTGGTGCAGAGATCAAGGCTTTGAAAGTTGCTCCTTGAACTACAAATCTTTCAGTCTCTGACTTGTATATAGTATCAATCAGCCCTTCTTCATAATTATACTTTCCATAAAGCTGAGCTAAGGTGTCATTCTTGATTGAGTTATTGGCTCTCCAAGTCTGATTCGTACTCAGCCACTTTCTTGGAAGGCTGTTGACAAATGTGGTATTAATCTCAGCTTGACCAATGGTGACATCATTCATAGCTAGGTCATTGAGAAGAATCTTCAGCCTTGTATAGGTTTGTTGAACCTTTTCACCTTCAAGTGACTTGAAAGCATTAAACTGAAGTCTAAGTGCCTGAATCTTGGTTTCTCTGGTTTCAGAGGGTCCTTCATGGCCAAGGATGAGGTCTGTCCACATTTGCTTGGCTGTGGGACACTGAATGACAGACTTCATGATGTGTTTGGGAAGACAGGATATGATGATGCTTTTGAGACGTTTACATTGGTTTGCCAATTTTCTATCAGCTGGAGTCCATTGTTTGAGAGGTTTGGGAAGAGGGTTTTCTTCTGTGAAGGTAAGCGCCATGGAAACATAAGGACCATTTTCTAGAATTTCTAGACGAAATGGTTCAAGTCCATCGAGGTATACAAGGAATTGACTCTTCCAACTAGCAAAATCTTCTTCATCAAAGACTGGTACACTGGTGACATGTGATCCGCCTCTTGAGTCAAGAAGTTGGGGTAGATCATCGTCATTGGGAGGTGGAGGGGTGAGTCTTGGTGAAGATGGTGATGTATTGTTGTTGTTTCCAGAAGGCGATTGTGGTGGGTTAGAAGTTTCTGGCATGGTGGATCTTGATTATAAAACTGAGAACTATGTTTCTTGAAGGTTTTAATATCAAACACCGCTCTGATACCAATTGAAAGTCCCTAATCAATGCTTGAAACACTAAACTTAACTAATCAACACAAGTTATTACTTTTCAAACGTAATCTTATTATTGTATAATAAAGAATTACAAGTGTTATGGATAACACCGTTTGATGACAATGTGTTGTGCACACTTTGAACAACTATAAACCCTAACTTATGAATACAGTCACAGCTGTTTGATTTAATAAGTTCTAAGCATTAATGGTGTGAATATTCTCTAAGTGTTAAACATTAATGCTGGGATGCACATCCTATTTATAGTGATACGAGGTTGACCTAAGTACTAGTTGATGGCGACTACACAAGACATTCACTTTTCAGACATCTGTCGCTCTCCTATTCTTGGTAGTCTGCCATAATGCTTTAAGGAAACAAATCTTGAAACAGTTTCCTTTTTCTTCATTGTCTCGTACACACAAATGGCATGTCCAAAGTGTATTGAGTGTTAACAGGGTATTTCCACCCCTGTTAACCCTCAACCCCTCAGAGTCCCTGATACATCTTGGCTGTTATCCATCACAGCCAATGAGTATGTCTTCAAGTAATCTTTGACTTCCTTGACAATGTCTCTGACATGGACTCCTCTGAGGTTGCTCATAGAGACTTGGATCTCTGTGAGTTTTGCGATACTTGCCTGTCTCCTAGGCACAGGCAAGTGACTATCTAACAGCTTAATTTGTGTTTAAATCTATGATCAGGGAATCTAACAAACTTAGATTCCCAACATATCCCTTCCTCTTTCAATCCTTTAAAAATAAACTTAAGAACAGAGCGTAGATCATTTGTAATTTGTGTGGAAATCATTTTCATTATTTTTGGTGTGAAAACCATTTCCTAACAATTTGATATTTTGTTTTATTCTTGGGATGGAGGTAAAGATGTGTGCGTTGATCTGACTGGTTCTTCCCCTTTGACTCGTACGGGGGTGAATGACTTTGTTCCTGGCCGAGCTGTGATTGATGTTGCACAACGTAAACGACGCAAGTATTTGGCTAAGTGTGCAGCTCTCGGATATGGGTTTCTTCCTTTCTCTTTTTCTTCTCTAGGTGAGTTACAGGAAGATGCAGTTGCGTTGCTAAAGCGGATTCAAAGATTTTCTAAGGCTCAAGACATTGGAGCGCGTGCTGCTGTACATATTTTCTATAGAATAGGTTTTACTATTGCTAATGGGGTGGGAGCGCAGATAGTATCTCGACTCCCATCCAATTTTTGTAAATCCCTTTTTGTTTCTAATAAAGTGATGGTTGAATAAAAAAATAAAATAATAACAATAATAATAATAATAATAATATAATAATAATAAAATATAAATAACATCATTTTTTATTTTTTTATTTTTTATTTTTTATTTTTTATTTTTATTTTATTATTATTATTTATTTATTATTATTGTATTGATTAATATTATTAATATTATTATTATTTTATTATTATTATTTACTTTTATTTTATTTTTAAAATTTATTATTATTTATTTATTATAAATTATAAATTATTACTATTATTATATTATTTATTTACTTATATTTATTATTATTTTTATTTTTATCTTTAAAATTTATTACTTATTATTATTTATTTTTTAAAATATTATATATTTTTATTATTGTTATTATTTATTCTAACAATAATAATAATATTTATTAGAGTAAATTGCATAAATCGTCCCTAAAATATAGCCAAAATGCATGTTTTGTCTTAAATGTTATGAAAGTGCAAGAATCATCTTTATTTGAAAAACTTAATGCAAGTATCGTCCTTAATGAGGATATTGCTTGGGACGAAACACGCAAAAAGGCCAAAATATTTGGGACGAAACATGGAAGATAACAAAACTTTAAGGATGAAAATTTGCAAAATAGTTTGATTTTGGGACGATATCAGTACTTTCAAAATATTTGGGACAAAACCTGCAAAATGACCAAACTTCAGGAACGATTTATGCAATTCTCTCTATTTATTATTATTATTATTGTTTAAAATAATATTTATTATTATTATTATTTATTTATTATTTTCATTTAAAAGTTAAAAAAAAAAGAAGATTTGTATGAGTATTTTTTTTTTCAAATATCTAACGCTAACAAACAAATGAATTCAATAAATCATTTATTTAGATTTCATTTCCAAAAATACAACTATCTACTTTATTTCTACTCTCTGGGTTTTGCTAACCACCACTCAGGATGGTTTTTACTTTTTCGTAATTAAAATCATTTCCAAATATAAATTCATCATTTCTCTAAATACATAATTTCAGCATATACAATTAAGTTAGTTTTTATAAGGTATGCATTAATATCAAATAAGTTCATATTAAAATCACCTATGAGTGGTGGTTAGCAAAAACCCATAAATAAATCCATTACTTGGTACCTATATAAAAGTAACAAACAGCCCTTAATTATAGCGAAATTCGAAAAACCGAAATGAATTTGTTAGGGTCGGGTTAACCCGAATTAATCGATCTCACATTTTATTTTATTTTATTTTATTTTTATATATTATAAATAATAATCTATGTGATGAAATATAAATGTGTGTGTGAAATATGAAAGAGCAAAGGATTATCATTTCCAGAGGCTAATTCTTTCAGCTTATTCTTCTCTTTGCGTAAGCTTATTTTTCCAGCTTATTATGTGTGGCTTATTTTGAAAACTTTATTATTATGTCATTTTGCCTGCATCAGCTTATTAGTTTGTTGTTTATAACCCCCACTTATTAAATAATACTATAAGCTTACTACGAGTTTATGTGCTTTTCAGCTTTTGCTTATGTTATTTATATAAGAAGCTTATGACATACAGTATATAATAAGAGGCTGTTTGGTTTAGCTTATTTAACGTAACCTTATCTCGGTTTATATAACATAAACCTCAATTTTATGGCTTATTTTGAGGCTTATTGGCTTACGTTATATAAGCCAAACCAAACACCAACTAAGATTATAAGCTCATGCCTCTTGGATTAGCTTATGTATAATAAGTCGATGAGCTAAAGTGTTTGGTTTGGTAAATGACTATAAAGGGCCGAGTGTGGGTCAATAAACTCATTAAGATAGGATTAGCCAAACACTTAGATTAGGCTTATATGAGCCATATAAGTTAATAAGCTCATACGCCCATCATATAAGCTTCCCCTGACTAACACTCAGTTATTTTTTCTATTTGAGTCATACAAACTCATGAATGATAATGAGCCTAGTCGTAACGGCTTTGGGGTCCCACTTAGAGATCCTAAGTTCAATTTCAGTTGCAAATGGCTCTGGTATGTGGAGACGGGGGTTTACCTTACGCTTCATGATAGGTTTTGTATTACAGATTCGTAACACAATAAATGGATATATGATAAATAATCTTAGTGCACAATTTTAAGAAAAGGGTATATTGGTCATTTGTAGTATTTAAGACGTCTTTTCAGCACAAAAGCAAAATACTATTCGAGTATCTCATGTTACTCTGCTCACCTTTTTCTTTTTCAACAGGTCAACACTTCTAATAAAAAATGGTCGTTGGAGGTTCATCTGCACTTCCTGTACCGTCAGAGGTAGATATCAGTGGAGAAGGCGGAGGTTCCAAAAGGCTCATCACAGATACGAGAGACAAAGTGGCCACATCATATGCAGATGAAGTCTTGTCCAACGATGATCTTCTAATCGAAATATTACTACTATCACCTGCTATCTCACTTTTACTCTATAAATCCATATCCAAACAATGGTTATCTGTCATTACATGCCCTACTTTCGCTCTACGACATAGCCAAAAGCCTAACGTCGATCCTCCTTCTGGCCTCTTTGTACATAGACCTATACGAAAACGCAAAAGCCTAAGCAGAATCAAAAGAAATACGTTTGAATATAATTTCATATCGTTTGATATCAGAGTTCCTTCCACAAAATCAATTGTCTTTACGTTTGGCTATAAGGCACCTGCTAAGATTTTGCAGTCGTGCAATGGTTTGCTTCTTTGTTATATCCCCGATAAGTTTTTCGTTTACAATCCTTGTGTTAATCTGTTTACGATGCTTCCGAAGCCCCATATGTCTAAATTGAAATCTTCTAGTTCTGTTGGTGGAATTAAATTGGTTTTTGATCCTGCAATATCACCTCACTACAAAGTCGTACATGCTCAACTTGTAACTCACGATAATGGTGCTGGGTTTTACATTCTAATAGAGACTTACTTTTCAGAAAGTGGCAATTGGAGTGTTTGTGCTGATCGAATTCCCTCCTACGAAAGTTTTAGAGGTTTCGAAGATGGAATATATTGGAATGGTGCCATTCATTGGCTCGGTCGTGTCTATGGGCCTTCTGTGCATTCCAAGTTGGATATTCTTGGAGACAATCTCGTTTTAACAACCATAAAACTCCCTGTAAAGGTAAATGACAATTTGTGTTGTAATCGCAAGCTGTATGTATCCCGTGGCTGTTTACTTCTTGCTTGTAAGGGTTCTCCTTATTCCCCTCAACTGCATATTTTGGAGATGAGGAATGAGTATTCTGGATGGTCGGTGAAATACCTTGTTAATCTTGATGACCTTATTAAGATGCCATTTCCCGGATCTTGGGGGACTCATTCGAGTGCCTTGTGTATCGTTTTGGGAGAAAGAGAAGAGGATTCTTTTATGGTCATCGAATCACATGGTAAGGTGTTGCAATACAAGATTATGCTGAAGACTGTCAGCACGCTCTTTGATTTCGGATCAACTAGCCCTCATGAAAGCTTTCCGTTCATTGCGTCTTTTGCTGGCGTGTGATCTATTTCTGGTATGGTCTTAATATGTTATGTTTTAATGTCACTGCTAAAGATTGTATGCTCAAGTTCTTTTTGTTGGTATGGTTTGATAGCTTAGCTCTACTATTAAATGGGCTTTATAGTTTAGAGTGTTCAAGGGAAACATATGAGGTTTTCCTTGTTTAGGTTACCTAGGGTATTCGGCCTAACGAGGTATCCCCATGACCATTTCGGACACTATCCTTGGCCAACCCCAATTGTTTGCCTAGTGAGGTTTGAACCGGATGACAAGTAGAAATTTTGATTGACATCATAATGGCATCCCTCTTCATAAATAGACACGTGATCCAGCCAGAACAGAGTGAAATTCTTTAATGCTCTCTTTTGTTTATGAGGAGTGCAGCTGAACATGTTCTTGTGTTAACAATTTCCATTTTTGTTTCACCATTTCTGTCTAAACTAATATTTTTTTGTTTTTTTTGTTTCACCATTTCTGTCTAAACTAATATTTTTTTGTTTTTGTTTTTTTGTGTTTATTCACATGTAGGATTCCTTTCGGGTATCCTCGGAGGCTTTAGAGCTCTGTTGTGGGGAGGGCATTCCAGGTTTCTCGTTCGATTGCAGCATTAGTCTTTTGTAGTTGATAAATGTTGCAGATCATCCGGTTTAGTTGAGGTATGCATAATATGGAAGAAAATTGCTTGTTTCTTGAAGATACCTAGATTTGTACTGATGTTCTAGCTATCGACCTTCTCATGACCTTTTTAGATTTCACTTTGTGTTTTCTGTTGGCTTATTACATCTAAAGCTAATCACTCTTAAAAAAGCTATATGAATCATGTGTGATCTTTATTACCGCAGTTATGAATTTTTCAAAATCCTTTATTAGCCAAGATGAGCAACCTAGTGTCGTAGACATATGCATATCTTGGATAAACTCAGCGGTGAAGTAATAGTAAAATTAGTGATAAATGGCTGATGCTTTAAAGTTTAAATTTGAAAGTTAGACCCTAAAGTGTATGTATCGCCCTATTTGTACGTGTGAATGTTTGCAAACAAAGTGGCGGCTCCTGGTAACGGTAAGTAGATAAAAAGTTCAGTTTGTCTATGATGAACCACATGGAGATATCTGATGTTTGTGGCTAAAATTGGTTCAGCTTGTTTGTCTTAGTTAGCATGTTGTAGGATTATTGCATTTTTAGGAATACTACAGGGGATGAAAACAAAGACCGAGAATATATTTCTATTTTATATATGAGTACACACGTGACAATAATCGTTCATGTGTACGTTCATTTGCTTGCATGTATATCTCATTTATATGTTTACTTTTATTTGGATAAGTTTGTTAATCTACATTGATCGTACCTAAATATAAATGGTTTTCAAAACTGGGAAAACCAAAAATCCGAACTGAAACCAAATAAACCGAACCGTTCAAAACTGAATGATTTTAATTTTTGGTTTTATAAAAACCGTATATTTTGGTTCGATTTCGGTTTTAGCCAAAACCGACTGCAAGTCGTGCACAACTCTGCTAATCACTAATAGCTTTACTAATCACGACTGATCTTTACTAGTGAAGATGTTCAGCTGTAAGGAAAAGAAGTCCTTTTAGAGTTGTCTTTACTTTATATCTTGCATTTACATTTGTGCATACATATATCTTGTTGATTTCACTTTCGAAAAAGAATATTTTAAAATCGATAAAATGATTGAACCTCCTTTTAGTATTTCACACAAGCTATATGAACAAGGAGAAAAGTTCAAATGCATTTGTCTTTGCTTACAAACAAAGGGATAAATCTTGGACATCTATTTTGATTTGATTTAAAAATAAAAATTAACTTAAGATTAAAAAAAATCACGGAGAGTTCATTTTTATCAAAAGGTCTAATAGTTTAAAAAATAGATGGAGGAACTAAAATTGTAAATTTTCTAAACTAATTTTATTAATGGTGATTTGATGATAAAAAATTATATATTATTAGTGATAAAGTAATCAACTATAACTATGTGTTATCACTAATGATATTTCATTTTGTTATCACTAGTGAAATTTTACCCTTTTTATCACTAATGAAATATATAAACGTTTTTCGTCAAGTTTACAATTTTAGTTCCTTCACTAATTTTTTTATAATTTTTGAATATTTTGGTAAAAATAGTCTCTCCATGTTTTTCTATAACATATAATCTTAAATAATAAATGACTAAAAGAAAAATAAAAAATAACTCAACAAACAATTACTCTTTTATGTCGCCAAGTTTGCTTCTCTTCCTTTTCTTTATTCGCAAATCACCTCATCAACTAAAAGTTTCAGGTTATCTTCATGCTCTTGTTAAAAGATAAAAAACAAACATTACATTTTCATACGAATAAATGTATATCTCAAACAAACCAAAAAATGTAAAAATTAGTATTACCTCGTGATCATGAAGATTGACATTATTGTTCCCAGCTTGCCAATCATATGAAAAAGAAAATATCATGAAATAATTATATTTTTAAGTAATAAGGTGGTGTATTAGTTATATTAATTAATTAATTTTATTTTTAAGTGTGTATTAATTATTATGTATTAATTAGTTTTAATATAATTGTTAGATTATGCTTTTATGTTTTAATTGATTTCTAATTATGTATTAATACTTTTATTATGTGTTGTTTTAATTGTAAAATAGGTTGATGAGTAAATCTCTTTAAAATTTAATGGGATATGTTGTTTTACATGTTTTAAGTTTTTAATTTTTCATATGTATGCTTATTATCCTTGTACAAATAGCATTATGTTTTAAGTTTTTCTACTTTATAGAGCACAAGGATTATATGATCAAAATCCTCTCAAGTTGAAGATAACTTAATTTTGATCATGTTAGCCAATCAAAAATTAGATAAATTTTTGAAAGTTTTTCTTTTAGTGATAACACACTAAATAATTTAATTTGAACATAACAACATTTATGGTCTACTAATTTGAACATTCCACTAAATTAAATTAGGGGGTATATGTGTAAAAAAATTAAATAACTCCCATTATAAATATAGACAAAAGTTTCTTAAAGAACATGTATTTAAAAAAGAAAAAAGTAAACAATCTCTACCATCCATTTAAATCACATGTATACTATTTTTTTAGGAGGTGATATTTACACGGAAGTTTTTATTTCGTCCACAGAAATTTAATGTGTAACGACAATTATACCCTTCACCTATTTAATTTTCTCTTTTGATCACATCTTAATTCCGTGTACGCCATATTTGCTATACTTTCTTTTACTTCCTCGTTGGTAAACTAGTAAGATTCTTCTTCTTATCTCCGACACAGATTGCAATCATTGCACATGCATGAAGAAGAACATTTTACTGCATATTGCATAAAAAATTAATCAGACAAGAACCTGACCATAAATAGGTTATAACTTATAAGTATCGAAACCATAAGCCATTATTATCGATAACCTTGAATCTGAGCTTTACTTAACTTGTATATCATCAAATCATCAATATGATTCTTAAACTTTGGGAATCTAGGAAACCATTCCAAAATCGTAGCCATTTACCGACAAACGACGGCTCTTGATCAAAATCATCAAAAATTCGATCGAAAGGTGGAATTGAGGCACCACCAGATTCATTAACTTTAAGCTCGTTATTTAACTGCACATAAGTACCGATCATACGCATAGAGAGAAGTGTAAACAGAAAGAAAATGACGGCTGATGGGATGCTGGTATTTACATAAAAAGTTACTTTGTGAGAATTAGAATTCATACTTTATTATTTATGAATGATTTTTTTGTTGCTAATAAAAACTGTGAAAGTTGGATTCTTAGGCGGCTAAAGAGTTTAGAAGAGAAAAGGGGACCTGATAGTTCACAAATTACAAAGAAGATAACGATGGGAAAGTGAGTGAAAAGAAGTAGGGGCAAAAATGTCATTTCCATTCGAATTTCAATGTGCAGATAAAAAGCTTTCGTGTACATATCACCACCCTTTTTTAAATTTAATTCAAAAAACACATTTTTATCGTATTTCTTAAATATTAAATATCCCTCAAACCGTTAATCGTTATGGAAAAATAATTATACCGTCACGACGGGAATTAAATTATCTTTCTATAGATATGCACTTCTATATACTTTCGGCGAATTGTTTTTAAGAAATTTCGTAAAAATGACATGTGATTCTCGAAAAATTACATGTGATTCTCGAAAACTCATGTTTGATTTATTATTTTAAAAATCACATTTGAATTTGTAATGTCACATGCGATTTGTGAAAATCACGTGTATTTTTTTGACACGAATTTCAACATTGTAAAATCGTTAAAAGTGTATGAAATTAACCGTCTATTAAATGACAAAAATATTTTCGTTATTACTTTAAAATCACATGTGATTTATGTGAATTACATTAAAATGTTTGAATCACATGTAATTCTATCAATATATTAAAATGTTTGTTGTTATTAATATAAAATATGTTCATTCTACCGGGGTGGAGTCCCCTTTACCCAAAAAAAATATATGTAAAACAAATTGGCTTCTGAATTACATGTGATTCGGTGATAATTACATGTGATTTTGATTGCATTACATGTGATTCAAGCATTTTAAAACTGTAACTTTTTCTAACAAACCCACATTAGATGAATCACATGTGATTTTCTTAATCATGTATTATCTGTTTTCATTTATGTAAAATATGTAAAACAAATTGGCTTCTAAATTACATGTGATTTTGTTTGAATCACATGTAATTCTGCTTGAATTGCATGTGATTCGGTGATAATTACATATGATTTTGCTTGCATTACATGTGATTCAAGCATTCCGAAACCTTTATCTTTTTTTAACAAACCCACTTTAGATGAATCACATGTGATTTTTTTAATTATGAATTATCTGTGTTCATTTATGTAAAATATATAAAACAAATTGGCTTCTAAATTACATGTGATTCTGTGATAACTACATATGATTTTGCTTGCATTACATGTGATTCAAGCATTCTGAAACCTTAAATTCTTCTAACAAACCCATTTTAGATGAATCACATGTGATTTTGTTTGAATCACATGTAATTTTAATTGAATTACATGTGATTCTCTATGTGTTATTACATGTGATTCATGTAAAATATATAAAGCAAATTTGCTTTTGAATTAGTTATAAGTTTATTTTAATCACATGTAAATTTGCTTAAATTACATGTGATTTAATGATAATTACACGTGATTGATCCGAATAACAAGTTACTTATACTAAATCCAAAATCATAATTTTCGCCAAACCGTAAGTAATTTTTTTCAAACACTTGTGATTTGTGTCAAATGACATGATTTTTACCAAATCACATGTGATTTGTGATAAATTTTCTTTTTAATGATACGTACTTCTATATACTTTCAAAGATTTTTTAATTTCCGAACTCACGGATCACATGTGATTTATTACTTTGTAAAGCACAAGTGAATTTGTAAAATCATTTACAATTTAAGGATTTCTGCAATCACATGTGATTTGTTACTTTAATATCACATGTAAATTTATGAAATCACATGCGATATATGGAATCACACATGCATTTTAGAAATATAAATCACAATTGATTTTACAAATTACTAGTGATTTTACAAATTATGTGTAATTTTTTTGACGAATATTTCAACAAAAAATCATCGAAACTATATGAAAAAGCTAGTGGCATAACTTGTTACGTGTTTACATTCGACTATGTAAATAATTACACTAATAAATAATAATAAAAGTTATTTATTTATTGTATAAAAAAATTATTTTTTTATATAAAAAATAACAACTAATTTTTCCGAATCACATGTGATTTTTATAGTCGAAAATCGCAATAATAAAAAATCGTCAAATTTATATCAAAGTGCATATCTACTGAAAGATAAGAATTTTTTCGTCGCAATGGTGTATTTTTCGTAATCTGACGATTTATCGTTTGAAAGATATGATGTTTTTAGGAAAAAAGTGAATGATGAGTTTTTTTATGAAAAAAATAAATAAGTGAGATTGATTTTTTTTCTTTTATTGGTTTATGTTCTATGTAGAACTCACCTCTACAGTCACATTCTCACACACTTCTTAGGTGTTGTTTGGTATGGGGTGATCTCTTTTGAGATCGGGGATTATAGCAATTCAAAAATTTTGATTAAGTTTTTTCAGTCTGACATTTGGGCTCATGCCCTCGTATAGGGGGTTAAACAAATTCTCACCCTATACCTTGGTTTACAAATGAGCTATCGGCTTTGTTAGGACTCATGGATTTAGAAGTTAGTCCTGGTAATATGCAGTTCCTACTGGAGTACTCCGTTACTCCTGGTGAGTTACTTCTGGTCGTATTATAAAGTTGAAAGATGATTATAGAAGATATGATCAAGGAAGATTGTAGAAGATAAGATCAAATATTTAGTCTTCCTATTCATATGGAAAGTATTAAAGATATTGATTATGATGAGGAGGTTACAAGATTATTTAGGAAATAATTAAATGGTATTAATGTATAATACTTTGGAAAGTATTAATTATGTTGTAACCACCTAGGACCCCTTGCACTATAAAAGGAGGTCCTAGGGTGTAGATATGAACACACTTCTATACACATACATTCTCTACACATTTATCTCATTGTTTGTTATAGCTTCAAGGTTGTAAAACCCTATCACTATTAAGAGTGATCGTATTAATATATTGAGGCTTGGATGTTTGGTTATTTCTATTGTTCTTCTTATATATAAAGATTGGTTTCCGCACACTCTTTGTATTGTGATCAAGGCTTCAAAGATCCTTAAAGAAGCAAATCCAACAAGTGGTATCAGAGCCTCGTTGAGAAGCTTTGATTGAGAAGAACAAGATTCCTTCATCCGCGTTGCTATGAAGTAAAGTTGCGGTTCAGAATTCGCGACAGATCAGTAGCAGTTTCGTGACAAAATTAGTGTCGACTAAAGGTTCTGATTTTAAGGTTTTTCAAGAAACTCCTTCTTAAGGTGTTGCTGAAGAATTCATGGCGTGCAGAACATCAATTCCAGACGATGAGGTAATTTATATGACTGAATCTGAAGTTAGAGAATATAATGCTAGACTAAAGAATAAAATGCATGTTTATAATAACTCTGACTTAGCAATTAGTTGCGTAGAAACATATGAACAAAAATTTCTAGAACTTCAAAAACAATGTGCTGATCTGAATGCTGAAAATGATAAGTATTATCTAGAAGTTCAGTCATACAAAAGTGCTCTAAAAACATTAGAAGAACAGAAAAAGTGGTTTCAAAATACTCAATTAGAGTATGAAGATAAGATTAGGGTATTAAGTATTGACTTAGAAAACACAACTAACTTATTATCATATTCTGAAAAACTTAATGTTGATTTAAACAAAGAAAAGCAGGAGCTACAAGCTAATCTGGGTAGCGCTTTGGCTAGGTTTGATAAATGGACAAATTCTTCTAAAAACCTAATCAAACTAGTAGATAGCTCCATGTCTGGTATGACTAAAATTGGTTTGGGGTTTAAAAACTATATTGGGCCAAATGATGTTTTTGACTCCTCTTTGTCTAGTGTGTTTGACACTACCCCTGAAGATGTGGAAGGTAGGCCTGTTTTCAATAGGTATAAACCAGCTGCAGAGATGCATGCTGTTCCTCCACCTCTCACAGGGACATTCATGCCTACCTTAGATCACTTTGACTTTGATGAATCACAAATGACATATGGTACAAGGTCCACTGGCTCAACTGAAACTAATTCTGTGTCTAATGACTTTGTCTCTTGTAACTCTAGTGACAGGTCTTTAGATCCTAAGACTAGTGACCTTGACTCTTTTGAGTCCGACTCTAGTGCTGAAACACTTGAGTCTGTGCCTGAACCAATTATAATTGAGCCCATGACTCGTAAATATGCCTCTTGTAAGTCTACCTTAAATGCTAAATCACCTAAGTTCTATCCTCAATCTGCTTGTGCTAAGAATGAAAGTAATAGGAAAGCAGATAATCCTAGGAAAAACAATACAAGTCCTAGAGGTAATCAAAGAGGTTGGAATGGCATGATGACTCAGAAATTAGGTGATAACTTTGAGTTCAAAAGTAAGGCTTGCTATGTGTGTGGTAGTTTTGATCACTTGCAATATACTTGTAAACACAAGAGAATGATTAATGATCAACAACAAGTTAAACCGGTATGGAATAACTCAAGACGGGTGAATCACAAGAACTTTGGTAGAGTTTTTCACCCCAATCCTAAAAATAACATTATTCCACAACCAAGATGTTTTAACAATGTTAAGGGTACACGGGTTGAGTCTGCACGGTCAAAAACAAAGGTTAATATTGTTAAGGCTTTAGCTAGGTGGGTTTGGAAACCTAAACAAGATGGTTTACAACATGTCTCTAAATCAAATAGTGCATCAAAAACCTTAACAAGATATGACTATGTTGATGTTTTCGGAAGATTCAAGTCTGTCTTAGCTTGGGACTTCCATAAACACTAATCTTTGTTTGGTTTGTGTTTATTTCAACAAGTGTAATTATAAATTACTATGTTTTGTATTTTCTATATTTGTGTGAACTAACTTTTTGCAGGAAAATAGAAAAAAAAAATCTTTGATGGTGAATACTTTGCTCTGTTTGAGGGGAGGTTTTAGCTTAAGGGGAGGCTTGTTGTATGTATAACTGTGTATATTCTTGTGTTTTTCTGTCTAATAAATTTTACAGGTTGACATTGGTGCTGGTGGATATGGTTCCTCCTAGTAGAACTAAGTTGCTCCTAGTCGACCAATGGTTCCTCCTGGTTGCACTCATCCTGCTTCTGGTGGACCATTGTTCTTCCTGATGCATTCTACGTTCCTTCTGGTTGACTCATAGTCTTTGAGTGGTTATAAAAATTTTTTTTTTTTAAAAAAAAAAAAAAAAAAAAAATTATTAGAAAAAAAAAAATTAAAAAAAAAAAAAAGAAAGAAAGAAAATAGACACTTTCAAATCGAAATACCTTTGTATATATTTCACTCTTTGGGCTGCTTTTGTTTGGTACTTAGGTGTTGGCTGCCCCCCACACAACAAATGGTCCTCAACTCACCATGTCTCACCGACAAGAAAGAGTTGATTCACCTTGAGGGTACGGCTCCTGGTGTGATTCTCAAATCCGTTGATGGTTTCCAGGTTACCCAAAACTGGATGGTTTTCACTTGCCATGGTCCTAGACTGAAACGTGGCTAATCCAAGGGGGTACGGCTCTTGGTAAAGATTTTATCAAATCCGTTGATAGCTATAATAGCTTGCTCAAAGCTATAGGGTTTTCAACTCACCGATGCTTCATTGCTAAGAGTTGGCGAGTCCAGAAGGGTACGGCTTCTGGTAAAGACATATCAAATCCGTTGATGGCTGTGATGGTTTGCCAAAAATCATCAGGGTACTCCAACTCACCAATGATTCACGTTCCAAGAGTTGGACTGGGTACTAGTCTCCTAGGGTGATGTCATGATTCCACCAAAAGACTGGCTAGCCCAAGAGTGAGCAGCTACTTGGTAAAGGCTCGTCAAATCTGCTCCTGTTGCTGTCAAGAATCAACATGTGCAGATGTTTTCAAGCTTTAAAGAAGCTTAGCCGTTCGTGTATCAGCAGCTACTTTTGTGTTTCTTCTAGTTTTATCAAGTGAGCTTGTTGCTGCTGTGGTTCATATTCCAATCCTCATGCTTATTGGTGACACATCTACTTGGAAACTTGAACTCAACAAAGTTAAATTCAAGTTTAGGGGAGGATTGTTAGGACTCATGGATTTAGAAGTTAGTCCTGGTAATATGCAGTTCCTACTGGAGTACTCCGTTACTCCTGGTGAGTTACTCCTGGTCGTATTATAAAGTTGAAAGATGATTATAGAAGATATGGTCAAGGAAGATTGTAGAAGATAAGATCAAATATTTAGTCTTCCTATTCATATGGAAAGTATTAAAGATATTGATTATTATGAGGAGGTTACAAGATTATTTAGGAAATAATTAAATGGTATTAATGTATAATACTTTGGAAAGTATTAATTATGTTGTAACCACCTAGGACCCCTTGCACTATAAAAGGAGGTCCTAGGGTGTAGAGATGAACACACTTCTATACACATACATTCTCTACACATTTATCTCATTGTTTGTTATAGCTTCAAGGTTGTAAAACCCTATCACTATTAAGAGTGATCGTATTAATATATTGAGGCTTGGATGTTTGGTTATTTATATTGTTCTTCTTATATATAAAGATTGGTTTCCGCACACTCTTTGTATTGTGATCAAGGCTTCAAAGATCCTTAAAGAAGCAAATCCAACAGGCTTCCATGCCATTATTAGCTAAATTCCAAAACCATTTCATTATACAGAAAATGTGGCAACTTAGGAACCACATGTTTGATTTACTTATCATCATTTGATTTTTTTTAATTTTAAACCGGTTATATAAATTTTTGATATTAAATAATAAATAATTAATTATTTATATTATAAACCCAAACCCAATATCAAACAAACAACTTTTTTTATTTTCTTTCTTTTAATTATATCCAATACTAAACCATCCACTTTATAAACCTAAATCCAAAGTAAAACCCGACTTCAAACCAAACAAACCCTTAGTTCTCATCTTAACTGTATGAATCGAATGCTTTAATATCATCATATTAAAAGGGCTTTTGTAAACCAGCTTATTTGCTTATTTTTTCCAACTTACGGCCATTTCTTTTTTAGGGGCTTTTTCAAACTTTGAAGGTCTACGTAAACCTTGGCCTATTCTACATGATTGATTAGATGGATTGATCGGATGGATTGAATAATAATATAGAAGATAGATGAAGGAGATGAGGGTGTAGAGAGAGAAATAAGAGGAAAGAGAAGTAGAGAGAGAAAGTAAAATATTAGATTGAATGAATAATTGACAAAGCTTACCCTTCCTAACATGTTACGAAGGGTTATATAGCCCACCCTACATGTGGGCTTAACGGGTTATACATTTACTAAATAGATCACGAGCCCATTACATTAATATATCGTTGGAGCGACCGATCCTTCATAAATACGTAAAAACGTATTTCCAACAATCTCCCCCTAAGGGAGGTCGCTCCAAGAGACAAAGTTCTAAATAGTCTATATCTCGTGATCTATGCTAACTAAGATGTGACCGAGACTTTTTTGGGAAAAACGTATTTCCAACAATCTCCCCCTAAGGAAGGTCACATCTTTTTACAAAATCTTAAACCTAGCATCTATGCTTGAGTCTTCGATCTTGTTCTTGTGAATATGCTTGATGTGATCTTTGACTTTAGTCTTGAGAATGTTTCCTTGCCTTGACCTTGTACATTCATCACTTGGATATTCGCCTCTTCGTGACGTCATGTTCCATATACTTATACCTTTAAATTCTTGAAAGCTTCAGAGTTTGATACAGCGGAAGACTTGACCTTCAGACTTTCTTGAATTTGTTGAAGTTGAAAGTTTATGGACTTAAAATTAATAGTCGTGAGATAGGATCGAACTCGGGATCACGGGATTGCACACATAACGTAAAGAGTTAATTTATTTATTAAATATATTATATATATATTTATTAAATCAAACCAAAGCTTAACTAACGATCGTTGATAAATAAAAGTTAAGTTATAACGACCGTTATGGAATTAAATAGAAGCTAAAAGAAGGAAAACGGAAAAGTTCCGGAAGCCCTAATTGGGCTTAATGGGGCGTCGGCCTAAGGGAGAAAAAAGGAAGGAGGAAAGATTTTCTTTCCTAATTGGTGTTTTACATGGAGATCAAGTTTTGTCTAGCCTATATAAACACCTAAAAGCCTTCATAATTTTTCACCCATCCCTCTCCCTCTCTTCTCTTGTTCGCCGGCCAAACACCCCTTTATTAGGGTTTTGGTTTTTGATTTTTCTATTAAAATATATCTAGTCCTAGCCCCTCTCAAGGGTTGTTGGGTAGATACTCCATAAGCGTTGAAGCTCGGTTTGATCGTGCTAGACTCACGGTTAATTCGTTGTATTACGTGTGTACAAGAACGTGATATAATCTTCCTTTAGATTATATTCTTGGTGGTGTTCGTGATAAACCCTAGTTGCCGTTTGTTCCGTCGTCTTGTGGATCTTGCTAGGATAAAGGTATGTAACCCTAATCTTGATTAATATAATTGTGTTAAATTAATGATCTTGTTAATCGCTTCCGCTATGCGTTCTTTGATCCATATTAGGGTTTTAAATAATTGTTATGAACTATATAAACCATCAGTGGCATCGAGAGCCGTTTTAACATGATTATAATTATCAAGATCTAAAGTTTTTTAACTAATAATGATTTGTGTTAAAAATTACATGTTGTTTTTTTTAGGTTTTATGAAAAATTAGGGTTTTGTTTTTTATTATTATTAAAATCGACTTTTGTCGAATTTTTATAAATTTTTTTTTTGTAAACCCTAAAATTACATGGTAATTGACTTTAGATGTTTTGCATGAATTAATTGTTATGCCAAGTGTGGTTAAGATCCGTAGTTTTTTAAGTGTTAAGAGAATGTGGGAGATCCGTAATAAACATGCATGTTTCTTACGGATCATATAATTTTGATTGCTATTTGCTTTATTTGATTCAAAGTTTTAAAATTAGGGAAGACTTTTTATGTTTATAAAAACCCTAGATTTGATGTTCTTTGAATAAATTGGTTTGCATGTGGCTATTTGATTTAGTTTTTTTTTGTACTACTTGTTTTCATACGTTTTTTTAATTGTATGTTGTAAACAAGGGTAATTTTTTTATCAAAATTAATGAATTGTTCTGAGATGTAAAATTCATATGATTTGCGTTGATTAGAATTACAATAGCAACTTAACGGCCTACTCAATTTTGGCAAACTATAAAGTGGGTATAACGCACCGCTGGTCATGTACCCGGTTAAGGAAGGAGGTGTTATGCTTTTACGCTGACCAAATTCCCGGCTCGCCTGTGCGTCAAAATTGGAATTACCTACGGTTGTTATTGGTACAATTCTTTAAGGTTGATTTAACTACATTAATTCACATCCGAAACACAATGAATAAAGTTATTGCTTTGTGCTATAACTAACGTTCTAGAAAAAGTACGGTGTGAATTTAGTTGTGTGTAAAATCTTTAATTGGTTTAACCAATACCTCAACTTGCAAGTATATGATGAACTTTTAGTCTCACCAAAAGTTTACTAAACGTTTTATTAAACTTATGTTATGGAGATGTATGCATGCTTCTCCGTACATGATTTTGACACCAAAATCTATACCCTAAATTTAAGTCATATGCCCTCTAATTGACGAACACTTGAAGTTACAATTGTCGTCATATAAGATATCGGACGATGTTGTAATGGAGAGAAAACTTCATGACTGAATAAGATTGCACATGAAGGTTTTACGTTCTTTAGATTAGTCGACTTAATTAAGTTACTCAGTGAGAACTGGAAACTTAAGGCATAAAGTAGGGATAAAACATGTTTACAATGCAAATGATTTTGGCAATGTAAATCCCTAACATATCTAGAAATTGCAATTTGATTTAGGCAGTTATTGTTCGACAAGTTACTATGTTGAATACATTTATCACTAGCAGATCAACTGATGTGATGAATCTATGTCAATATGGGTTCTAGTTTTTCAAGGAAAATACTATGGTTTCATTACCGGGGTAATTTTATTTTCTTGAATTGTATTATCGAAAATACTAATGTTTGAACTTATTTCTGTAGAAATGGCTCAACCCGAAAGCAATCTGACAATAAGCTCGGCGTTCAAAGCTTTCTTTGAACGGCCTGAACTTACTGGCCCGAATTTCAATCATTGGTACCGCTCACTAAGAATTGTTCTGAGAGCAGCGGGTACTATCAATATCTTGGAAACTCCTTTTCCGGAGGATCTTGCTGAAGATGCATCTGATGCGAAAAGGCTTCAACACGCTGCTAACGTTAAGAAGCACCATGAGGTGGCTGCTGTAATGTTAGGGAGAATGGCTCCATCACTTCAAAGGAAGTATGAGCTATTTCCTTCTAAGCAAATGCTTGATGAACGCAAGGCAGTGTATGAAACGCCACAAGCTGTAGAGATCTATGATCTTGTTGATGCTCTACATAGCTGCAAGCAAGCTCCTGGAAAGTCCGTAAGTGCACACTACATGGAGATGAGGGGTTATATGGAACAACTCATCGCACTAGGACAACCCTTCGATCATAATATGGCTATTAACTTGATCAATAGGTCCCTTAATAAGGACTTCGGTGATTTTGTTCGTAACTATAATATGCATTGCACGGGGAAGACAGTGAATGATTTGCATGCAATGCTCATTGACTTCGAAAAGGGTTTGAAAGATAAGGCATCCACTGCTACGCCTCAAGTACTTTATGTACAAAAGGGTAGAGTGTCTAAACCTAAACCGCAAGGGAATAAGAAGCAGAAAGGCAAAGGCAAGGCTGATAAGAGCAAGCAATTTGCGACTACATCTAAGCCGAAGCAGAACTTTGCTAAGAAATCTCAGAAAGATGAGACTTGACACTACTGCAAAATGACTGGACACTGGAAGAGGAATTGCTCTCTCTATCTCCATGAAATGGCAGAACATAAGAAGAAGGCTGAGCAAGTTGCTGCAGCACCATCTTTAGGTAACTTATTTATGATAGAGTTATTTAATCTTTCATACAAATCAAACTCCTGGGTATATGATACGGGATGTGGTATTAACATTTATAATACCCTGCAGGGATTTGAGTTGAAGAGGAGACTATCCTATAGGGAACAATTTCTGCAAGTGGGCAATGGCGCACAAGCAGCGGTTGAAGCTATAGGAATATTTAAATTAGTTTTACCTTCGGGTTTAATACTGTCTTTAAATAATTGTCATTATGCACCTACAATTGTTAGGGGTGTTATTTCCTTTTCTTGTATGTTGGATCTTGGATTTACTCACACGATTGATAATAATAGAATTTCTGTTTTCAAAGATGGTCTATTCTATTTTGATGCAATTTCTGTGAATGGTGTTTTTGAAATAAACATGCATGATAAAAATTCCAAGAGGAAAAATAATTCTGTTTTTAGCATGAATAAGAAGAGTAAGTTAGATAAGAACTCTTCTTATCTTTGGCATTGTAGGCTTGCCCATATTGGGAAGACTCGCATACAAAAGCTACAACGTGATGGGCTTTTGGAAAGTATCAATGATGAATCATTTGATAAATGTGAATCTTGTATCTCTGGAAAGATGACCAAGAAACCTTTTAATAGCAATATTGAAAGGGCTACCGAACTACTTGGTTTGATACATACTGATGTGTGTGGACCACTTAGACATGTGTCAAGGAAAGGTGCTAGCTACTTCTTGACGTTTACGGATGATTATAGCCGTTATGGTTATGTTTATTTACTTAAGCATAAACATGAGGTATTTGAAACATTCAAAACGTTTAAAGCAGAAGTAGAGTTACAACTGGGAAAGAAGATTAAAGCTCTTCGTTCTGACCGTGGTGGTGAATATTTAAGTCAAGAGTTTAAAGATTATTTAAGTGAGAATGGAATTGTTCAGAAACTTACTTCTCCATATACTCCACAACAAAATGGTGTATCTAAAAGGAGAAATCGTACATTATTGGATATGGTACGATCTATGTTTAATCTTACAACTTTACCATTATCTTTTTGGGATTATGCTCTTGAATCTGCTGTTCGTATTCTAAATATGGTTCCCACTAAGAAGGTTGATAAGACACCATATGAACTATGGTATGTGTTGTCCCATAATATTATGATTGTATAATAATCACGAATTTAAAGAAAGAAAGGTAGAAATGAGAAGAATTCTAGAGAGAGAAAGTAGTGAGAGAAAGTAGAGAGAAAATGGTTGGTGAAACTTGTGGAATATTAGATTAGAGAGAAAATGAAATGACCAACACCCTTCCTAACATGCTAGGAAGGGTTTATATAGCCTTTGCTTACATGTAGCTTAATGGGCTATATGATCATGGGCCGGGCTTTCCTTTTGGGCTTTGGTTACTTATTAATGAAACTTAGCTTAAAGTTAAGCCCGTAATAACACGACTAATATACTACCTATTACAACGTTCTAAATATATGATACATAATAAACATATGACCGAGCATTCTTGTTTGGCTCAATATTTTGAGGCTAACAATCTCCCCCAATGAGAGGTCATAAACCTTGGTCATTTAGGAAATTTGTAGAGATTACTAATCTCGCCATAAATGAGTCTTGAACGTGTAATCGTAGTCTTGTTCCTTCATGCTGTGATCTTTGAGCCTTTGTCGTTGTCTTTCGACTTTGTCTTTAAGCTTGAGATCTTCAAATCATCCTTGACTTGTCTTTGCCATCTTGCGATCTTGTGTCTTCATTCACATGCTCACACTATTAATTGTTGAATATGTCTTTAGGCATGAGTATGTGGTTTCTAAATCTTTGACTTTGTTGAGTACACCGTGACGCCACCTTCTCGAGACAAAACATAGACACGGACTGAATGGCTTTGACATTCGTCCTAAATCGGTAGCGTTTTACCTCCGGTCGGTGAAGACCGTTATACGATATTAAATATCGTACCTGTGATCAGGTAGATTCAATTAAGAATCTCCTTGACAGGGTTTCGCGGCTGTACTAGCCATTCTCTTTACTCGACCGTCTCAAAGCAAGACTGCGAACATAAAGAGTGAATCAATTGGATAGATATCCGCTTGATTAAAGTCGTCAATTCAAATTCCTGGAACAAGTGTGATTCGTAAAGAATGTTACCATTGTTGCTTTCCAGTTGACACAAGTTTGATTCATAAGAATCTCACAAGTCACCTACCGTAGCGCTGTTTGATGTTGACGCTAGAAGGATTTCCATTCGTCACTGTGAATATTAATGAATATCACTCTGAATGTTCTGGCAAGACCATAAAGATATTGCGTAGAAACCTGAAACGAGTTTGAATCAATTCAGAATCAAACCACTGTTGCTTTTCAGTTTTACATATGTTCAATTCATAAAGAATCTTGCATATGACCTACCGCAGTGCTGTTTGATGTTAACACTGGAAGGATTTCCACTCATCATTGTGAATACTAAGTAGTGTCACTCTGAGTGTTCTAGCAATATCACAAGGATATAGCGTAGGACTCTGTTGATCTTCATCCGTGTGTCCTAACGAGATTTGATTGATCTCTTGGCTCTAGACTCGATTTGTGCACTTTTAGTGGTCGGAGGCTGGAGCAGATGCCACCTATTCAATATCAACTATCTCGGAGTGAGAAAGTCAATAGAAGTCGTGTTGATCTCCGTGACAATAAAACAAACTTCTTTTGAGAGAAGCCTGAGTAGCTAGGAAAGGGTTGTGCATACATCACTGGGTCCATGATGAGTTTGTCTTCATGATGAGTTGACCCGGTTTCTGCCTAAGTTGTATGGAGGGCTTCTTTCTTTAGACCCTTTATCCTTACATTTCTTTTTCATTCTTCAACCCCTTCAATGCTTACCAAGACGTCATTAATAGCACCTTGTTGTGATTGTTCCAGTGCTATCATCAGTACTTAGTCGGCATTCAGCTACGTTCACATTCTACTCCATCTTTCCTAAGGACTTCTAATAATCTATTGGATTGTCCCTGGGAAGATCCCTCTGGTTCTGGTTGGATCATAGGACTTAAACCTAACCACCCTTTTGACACCAATAACGTCGTGAATTAAAGATGTTGTGGGTATTTGATCGTAACCATGAAAACCACTTTAAATTCTAACAAAGTGTGTGAAAAACATTTAACACCTTGCTAGTTTTGTCGTTTAAGAAATGCTCCCCCTTCACATGTGCATCGATAATCGAAAGTGTTTCGCACATGTAGGTAAGAGTTAAAGTGCTTGAGTCTTATATTAGATCACATTTTAATCACATTTTCTCCCCTATCTCTAATATATAAAATCTTTTGATATTAGAGATACCAAATTTGATTAAATTATATTTTGAAAAATAGTCTTGAAATCTCCGGGAGAAAGATGTGTTAATCTTTTGCATGAAGTTAAAATGCTCCCCCTCAAAAATTGATCCAATTGAATTGTCATTGTGAGGATATGATCCACATTTTGCTTTTTGAGAATGGGAGTTGTTGAACACACAATTTTTGAAAGATTTTGAATATCATTGAAAAATTCTTGAAAAAATTGTGTTCAATGCTTTTTGAAAAATCAATTCTTTTTGTCGAAAGGTTTTTCTAAAGCATAAACTTGAGTTCATAGACTTTGAATGTCTTGACGAATCCACTCAAGTGTAAGAAGATTTCTCTTCTTTTGCTGAGGGTAAGGGCACTAAATCGTAAACTCCCCCGTGAATATCGGTCCGGGTTGCAATCTGAAAGTGATTACAAGCCATTGTGTTGAGCTCAAAACGTTGAATGTTTTGTGACAAGCTCAACCCGTGATAGATTGCTCTACCCGTTGTTTGGAAATATTTGTCCAAAATAGACAATTTCCTTTATTAAAAGAAGAATGACATGTTTTGAAAAATATTTACAACTTTCATTCAAGCTTTATGTACACACCCGTGTCGTTACTGAGCGACATTTCTAGGTATGTCCATATTATCGATACTGAAAGACATGTCGAAAAGAATATTTTTGGTCTTTTGAAAGTTTTTCCATTTTTTTTATTTTGTTTTTCTATGGATATTTACATTTTATTATATTTTTGTGTTTTCTCAAGTTTTTCGAAAATAATCCAAAATATACTTTTGTACAGCAGAAGAAGGTGATATAGAATGTACAGAATTGGAACCCTTTGAAGAAGGAGAAGTGGGTTCAGAATCCGCTGTTGTACCTGCAATCACAGAAGAAGAATTTGCACAAATACTAGAATTAGGAGTAACAAATTCCTTTTCAGCGTGTAGAACAGTAGCATTAGTGCTGGTGCAGGTGTCATCACTCTTCTCTATTGGAATCCACTTAAGACCAACTTCTGTGAAGATCCGACCTGTTGGTTTCCACTGAAGACTAGATTTAGGAGTAGCTTTCTCTTGCACAGTGGAAGACTTCTTTGGAGAGAAACTATGTCCTTGTTGAATCCACGTTTCAGATTTGGTGTGGTTGCTTTTCTTTACGACGGGTTTGTATCTCCTTGTTGTCTTATGGGATTCTGTATTCGATCTCCGTTCAAAGGAACGAGATTTGACCTCATAGAGGTATTGCAAAATGCAATGGTCATGATTTCCATTTTGAATGCCCTTTTTGCAAGTGGGACATACAGGGAATTTGGGATTCACGAAAGTACTTGTATTCCTTTGTTTTCCAAATCGTTCAGGCGTAGTGTTTGAAGTGTTGATTTGCATCTCGAACTTCTGACTCAAAGTTGGGATTCTTGAATAGCTGTGAAGCAAAGAATGGTTGAAACGGTGTTCTGAGTGTTTTGAAGGCATTCTTGGAATTTGTCTCATGAAGGTTTTTGTTGAGTAATTCATTCTCAAGATTCTTCAAGTGGTCTCTTAAGTCATAAGTGAACGTGCGATGATCATTTCCGAAAAAGGAATGAAAAGCACGCATATACAAAGGATTGTACGAGAAGGTCTCTCTTTCCAGACGTTTTAGATTCGTTTTAAGATCACTGAAAGCTTGCATACAACGCTGTTTAAGGACTTGTTCTTGTAGTTGCATCTCTCGTTCTTCTTTGTCTGAACACGCATTGCTCGTTTCCATGATGATGGTTTCTCAGTTGATGAAGTGAAAATGGATCTTAAGTAGATATGGTGTGATTGGTTTGTGGATAAAATTTTGAAAATTCCAATTTTTTCCCAGTCCGACAGTAAATTCCTCAGTCCGACAAAACGGTAAACTGAAAATTTTGTCTTACCAAATTTTGAAATCAAGTCCGAAATAGCCAAAAACTAATAGGGAAAAATTTTGAAAAGAGAAAAATTTTGACAAAAATAAAACCTAAAAATGGCCTAAAAATTTGAATTTTGGTCCAAAAATTTGAATTTTTGGTCGAAAATTTTTTCGCATCGCCAAAATTTGAAATCGAA
The DNA here is from genome assembly GCA_025667525.1 of Glebionis coronaria. Taxonomy (NCBI): domain Eukaryota; kingdom Viridiplantae; phylum Streptophyta; class Magnoliopsida; order Asterales; family Asteraceae; genus Glebionis; species Glebionis coronaria. The sequence goes on from CM046876.1 coordinate 45,730,985, forward strand.
GCTTAAATGGCCTAAAAATGGTCTAGGAAAATTTTTTTTTTTTTTTTTTTTTTAATCTTCGTGTAAACGATATTACAAAACTAGTCTAGATGGTGGCTAAGTCGAAAAAATACTCGAACAAAATTTAGCTAAACAAGTCATCGGAATGTGCATCGGAATGTGCCATCGGAATGTCCATCGGAATGTCCATCGGAATGTCCATCGGAATGTCCTTTAGATCGCAATGTGCAGCTGTCGGAATCCTTAGATCGGAATGTGTACTTGTCGAAATCCCAGATCGGAATATTCAGATCGCAATATGTACCTATCGGAATCCTTAGATCGGAATGCGTACCTATCGAAATCCCAGATCGCAAAGTGGCTGTCGCAATGTGGGCAGAGTAACGTTTCAAGATTGCCTTAAAATCCGTCGCAATCCAGATCGCAATAACAATCGGAATGACCAGATCGGAATAAGGGGGCTATCGCAATACTGATCGCAAAGTAAAACCCTAGGGTTATTGCGATCGAAACCGTACTTACCTTTTCCGAAATTCAAGCTGTCGCAATAAGGGACCTTTTTTCCAACTTTTTAGGCAACGATTTTAGCAACTTTTAGGCAACAAATTTAGCAACTTTTAGGCAACAAGATCGTGTTTTTAACCAAACCAAAACAACCAAATCTCTACAACAAGATTAAAGAAGTTATACGATTAATAAACACAATCAAAAACAAGAAAAAATCTTGAATTCGAGGATGAAAAATGGATCAAATCAAACGGATCATATGAAAAACACAACAACCAATCACAAAACTACCCCATGGCGATTGATACCAATTGTTGTCCCATAATATTATGATTGTATAATAATCACGAATTTAAAGAAAGAAAGGTAGAAATGAGAAGAATTCTAGAGAGAGAAAGTAGTGAGAGAAAGTAGAGAGAAAATGGTTGGTGAAACTTGTGGAATATTAGATTAGAGAGAAAATGAAATGACCAACACCCTTCCTAACATGCTAGGAAGGGTTTATATAGCCTTTGCTTACATGTAGCTTAATGGGCTATATGATCATGGGCCGGGCTTTCCTTTTGGGCTTTGGTTACTTATTAATGAAACTTAGCTTAAAGTTAAGCCCGTAATAACACGACTAATATACTACCTATTACAACGTTCTAAATATATGATAAATAATAAACATATGACCGAGCATTCTTGTTTGGCTCAATATTTTGAGGCTAACAGTATGGCAAGAAGCCATATTTGTCTTATTTGAAAGTCTGGGGTTGTGAGGCGTATGTGAAACGTGACTCTGGAGATAAACTCCAACAACGCTCAGTAAAATGTATCTTTGTAGGTTACCCTAAGGAAACTATGGGTTACTACTTTTATTATCCGGCTGAGAACAAAATAGTTGTGGCTCGGTATGGAGACTTCCTTGAAAATGATCTTGTAAATCAAGAATTCAGTGGGAGAAATTATGATCTTGAAGAAATTCAAGAAGATACATTGCCTTCTAAAAATACTAGCGATGAAATTCCTGTAGAACCAGAAAGTCTGAGTGTTCCGCCGTAATTAATTCCTCCACGTAGGTCTCAAAGGACTATACGTGCGCCGGACAAACTATGTCTTTACATAGAGGATGATGAGGAGGAAGTAAGGGATCTTGGTCCGTAATGTCTGATCCAGAAAAGTAAAAATGGATAGTTGCGATGAATGAGGAAATGAAATCCATGGAAATCAATGATGTTTGGATTCTTGTAGACGCACCTAAAAAAGCTAAAGTAGTGAAAAATAGGTGGATCTATAAGAAGAAAACTGACATGGATGGGGATGTACTATCCTTTAAAGCACGTTTAGTGGCTAAAGGTTTTACTCAAACTTTTGGCATAGACTACGAGGAGACATTTTCTCCTGTAGCAGACTTACGAGCTATTAGGATTCTCATAGCTATAGCAGCATACTATGACTATGAAATATGGCAAATGGATGTTAAAACTGCCTTCTTGAACGGTCGCTTAGATGAAGACATCTATATGCAACAACCGGAAGGGTATGTTGATCCTAAATATCCAAAGCGCGTGTGCAAACTTCAAAGATCCATTTATGGTTTGAAGCAAGCATCACGTCAATGGAATAAGCGATTTGATGAAGAAATCAAAAAGTTCGGATTTATTCAAAATCGTGATGAGCCATGTGTATACCGCAAAGCTAGTGGGAGTAATGTAGTGTTCCTAATTCTATATGTCGATGACATATTAATCATGGGAAGTAACATTCCAAGACTTAAGGAAGTTAAGGATTATCTTGGTAAATGTTTTTCTATGAAAGATTTGGGAGATGCTGCATATATTCTGGGAATTAAAATCTATCGAGATAGGAGTAGACGGTTAATTGGTCTTAGTCAAGATGCTTATATTGATAAGATATTGAAGAAATACAACATGCATAACTCTAAGAAAGGTTTCTTACCGATGGAGGTTAAGCATGAGTTAAGTCATGAGAAAGATGCATCATCACCTGAAGAGGTGGCTTACATGAAGAAGGTGCCTTATGCTTCGGCAGTAGGATCTATTATGTATGCTGTAAGATGCACAAGGCCTGATGTGCCGTTTGCTCAGAACTTGGTCAGTAGATACCAACAGAATCCAGGAAAGTTCCACTGGACTGCTGTTAAGCATATTCTAAAGTATTTGAGGAGTACGAAAGATATGTTTTTTGTATTCGGGGGTAAACCAGACACAGAACTGAATGTAACAGGGTTCTGTGATGCGTCCTGGCAATGTGATAAAGACGATACGAAGTCTCAGACGGGTTACGTGTTTGTCATCAATGGAGGAGCAGTTGACTGGAAGAACAGTAAGCAGAAAACCATTGCTATGCATGCGACTCAATCTGAGTACATGGCCGCTTTAGAAGCCGCAATGGAAGCTGTTTGGATTAGGAAGTTTATTGGAGATCTTGGAGTGATGCCTTCAATTAAAGAACCTATTGATATATATTGCGACAATTCTGCAGCAATAATATTCGCCAATGACCCTGGAGTCATGAAGGGCGCCAGACACTTTAAACGTAGATATCACTACGTTCGAGAACAAGTGGAAGCTCGAGAAATAAAATTAATAAAAGTTCACACAGATGATAACGTAGCTGATCCTTTTACTAAGGCTTTATCTAGGCCAAAGGTAGTTAAGCATGCCAAGGCAATTGGGCTGCAACTAGCTAGCGAATTCATGCAATAAATCTGTTGATTAGTATTTGGATAAAGGATGTAAGACATTATTAAATTAATGAAATAAAGATTGGGTTTCGTTTATTTTTTGTTATTTGATTTTGTATCCTATTTTACATGTTTTAATCCGTGAGCATTTTGATGTTTCTAAATGTCCGTTGTCGATTAATAATATGGGAGTATTATTAAACTAAGACAATTCGAAATGGTGACAGAGTATACTTGAAAGTATATTGGTCAATTTTGGAAGATATTTGATGGATCAAATATTGGACTTATCCCAACTATGTGATTTTACTTTATGGATCTTTGTCATTAAGTAAATCATAAATAGTTATCCTTAGACCTGAGATACCAGAAAACTGCATTGAATGTAGTGCATTTCTGTAAGGTAACCTAACGCTAAACGTAACTGGTAGTCATAAGGGTCATTTTCAGAAGTGTTGCGAAGTTCATGTGTTTTGCTTGTAGTCAAAATGGGATTTGTTTCCGTCAAAATTTATTTTGAAGTATAAATACAGCTGGGCCCCTCGGGGGAGTAGTAAGATGTTTGTGTGGCCACACCCAAATGTGTTTTGGTAATCTTGCTATATCCGTAGACGAGAAACAGAATAGTTGATGAAGGAATGACTTAGATCCATATCCTTATTAACAATGTATTTGAAATGAAAGGATAATAATAATGATGTAATCATTAAAAGGTTCTTGTCCAGGAGACCTTACCCGGTTTGTACTAGTGACATTGCTAGTGTAACTAGACGCTAGTCAATGTGATCACGATATTAGAATTTTGTCCAAGTGGGAGCTGAAAGTTTATGGACTTAAAATTAATAGTCGTGAGATAGGATCGAACTCGGGATCACGGGATTGCACACATAACGTAAAGAGTTAATTTATTTATTAAATATATTTTATATATATTTATTAAATCAAACCAAAGCTTAACTAACGATCGTTGATAAATAAAAGTTAAGTTATAACGACCGTTATGGAATTAAATAGAAGCTAAAAGAAGGAAAACGGAAAAGTTCCGGAAGCCCTAATTGGGCTTAATGGGGCGTCGGCCTAAGGGAGAAAAAAGGAAGGAGGAAAGATTTTCTTTCCTAATTGGTGTTTTACTTGGAGATCAAGTTTTGTCTAGCCTATATAAACACTTAAAAGCCTTCATAAATTTTCACCCATCCCTCTCCCTCTCTTCTCTTGTTCGCCGGCCAAACACCCCTTTATTAGGGTTTTGGTTTTTGATTTTTCTATTAAAATATATCTAGTCCTAGCCCCTCTCAAGGGTTGTTGGGTAGATACTCCATAAGCGTTGAAGCTCGGTTTGATCGTGCTAGACTCACGGTTAATTCGTTGTATTACGTGTGTATAAGAACGTGATATAATCTTCCTTTAGATTATATTCTTGGTGGTGTTCGTGATAAACCCTAGTTGCCGTTTGTTCCGTCGTCTTGTGGATCTTGCTAGGATAAAGGTATGTAACCCTAATCTTGATTAATATAATTGTGTTAAATTAATGATCTTGTTAATCGCTTCCGCTATGCGTTCTTTGATCCATATTAGGGTTTTAAATAATTGTTATGAACTATATAAACCATCAGAAGTACTAAGTGTATGTAGTATAAGCATGTGGTGACGACTTCTTCTGGATTGTACACCGCAATGCCACCTTCTTGTTACGCTGCATAAGACAGTTAGCAACAAAACATATACACAGATGAAATGGCCTTTAACATTTCATTTTAATTCGGTAGCATTTTACCTCCGGTCAGTGAAGACCGTTGGACGATATTAAATATTGCACTTGTGGCAGGTAGTTTCAATAAAGAACCTCCTTGACAAGATTTCGCGGGTAAATCTGTTCTCTTTACTCGACCGTCCAAAGCTGACTGCGAACGTAAAGAGTGAATCATTTGGATAATATTATCCGCATGATTTGAAGCCGTCAATTCATGTTCCTGGAACAAGTGAAGTTCAATTAAGAACCGCACCATCATTGCTTTCCAGTTGTCACGAGCTTGATTCGTATAGAATCTTGCAAGTTACCTACCAAGTGCTGTTTGAGGTTAACACTAGAAGGATTTCAACTCATCACTATGAACACTAAGGTATCACTCTGAGTGTTCTGGCAAGATCACTAAGATATTGCGTAGAGGCCTGGAACGTGTTTAAATTCAGTTAAGAATTAAACCACTGTTGCTTTCCAGTTATCACAAGTTTGATTCATATAGAATCGCACAAGTCACCTACCATGAGCTTTTTGATGTTCGCTCAAGAAGGATTTCCATCTTCATTGTAAATACTTTCGTATTACTCGAATGTTCAGGTAATATCATGAAGATTTTGCGTAGGACTCTTAATATCTTTCTTACTTTTCACAGTGTGTGAAGAAGCAAGGAATTATGAAAGTGTGTCCTAATGAGATATTTGATGATCTCATATGGCTCTAGACTCGATCGTGCATTTTGGATTTTAGTGATCGGAGGCTGGAGAGGAGTGCCACCATTTCAATACCAATTTATTCGGAGTGAATAAATCAATATATAATGCATTGTCTCCGTGTGATTAAAATAAATACCTTTTGAGAGATATCTGAGTTAGCTGGGATGGGTTGTGCATTGCATCACTGGGTCCATGATGTCTATCTTCAATATCGAGTGATACTATGATTTTCTTAAGATAAAAATTAAAGTTCACGAATCTCTTCGAATTGAAAAATGGTTTATCGTGTGAGTCAGTCGTTCTTGGTGGAAAAATAAAAGGTTGTCGTTGTAGTAAAGGAAAAAGTGCAAAACTTTAAAGTAAAAAGCAGGGTAAATAAAGCTTAGAAATAATTGAAAATAAATGACGAGAAATTAAAAGGCAAACTTAAAACTAAACTAAGGCAAGGCAAGTAAAAGTGCGACTAAAGAAAAAGGCGGGAAAAATAAAGCTTAAAACTTAATCTATAAAATTAGAAAAATAAAAAATAACTCATTCGGAAAACACCTCACTAGGAATAACTCTTCGTTCGGAATGTCACCTTCACTCGGAAAAATTACCTTCGTTCGGAATGTTTACCTCATGCGGAATAATAAGCTTGTTCGGAATAATAAAAAGAAAACGCTGGTTCGGAATAATGACTTATGCGGAATAACAGCTTCGTCCGGAATAGTCTTCGTTCGGAATAAAAACACTCATGCGGAATGTATGCTTCATCCGGAATAAAGTTTGGTTCGGAATAAAAGCTTCATCCGGAATAATTGACTCATGCGGAATAATCAAGCTTATGCGGAATAAAACACTCACTCGGAATAAAGGGACATATTCGGAATAATAACTTGGTGCGGAATAATTAAGATAAAACGCTTGTTCAGAATAAAATAGTGATTCGGAATCTGGGAAACTAAAAATTACGAAGAACAGGGAGAAAGAAAGGGATACGAATCTAACCAAATCCAAAGATCAAACAAATCTAACCAATAAAGATCTAATAATGATAACCTAACAATCCAAATCAATAAAACTAACAATAAACACCAACAAAATCAAAATCCACTTAATAAATCTATCAAAAACTCAAGAACATAATCATAAAATAAGCAAGATTAAACCATAGAAAGAAAGGTAGGATGAGAGATTAACAATAAAAAGTAAAGATTCAATAACATAAAAGTAAAACTTACTTGAAAATTAAAGGTGAAAGACAAGGTGTATAAATTGACAATTAATTAAAAGTGCAAGAAAATTAAAGATGGAAGAGCTATTTGTCAAGTAGCCAACAACAAATGAAAAATGAACGAAGGTCTCTATTTATAGTGAAGGAGGAGAGGAAGTAGGTGGAAGCTTCCTTCTTTCTTTCTTTCCCTTTTAGTCCTTAGTCTTTTAGCCTTCTAAATTCTTCGACTTTTTAGACTTTGTCTCGGGATTGATTAAACTCGTCTTGTAATTTCTTCATAAATTAGACTTGAGTTCTTCGGCTTTATTGAACTTCCGTCTTTAGACTTTTTCTTCGATAAATCTTCAGAATAGGCCTTGGACTTCCATTCTTTTTGCACTCTTGATTTCTTGACTCCGTCTTTTGTCTTTTTCTTCGATAAAAGCCCGTGAAAGCCCGTGTTTTCTTTCTTTTTCATCTTTTGGTCCTAAAACACAACAAAAACACAAACCACAAATAATTCCGACATTTACGACATAAAATATACGTTATGGTCTCATTTTAATTGTAATTAAGTGGTAAAAGGATGTGTGTTTTCACACCTATCAAATCCCCTACACTTGACCATTGCAATGACCTCATGCAATGCTTAGTGACAAAGCAAGATTTACATTCTCCATCATAATCAACCTACCTTGGCCTTTATTAAACAATAGAAACTAAGGAAAATTTAAAAGATAGAAAATTACAAAATACTAGAAGGAAGAAACTTGTAAAGAAATCTAAGACTGAAGTTTCACGTTCCCCATGCCAAGCTTAAAAACGAGATCATTGTTAGTACAAGTTAGCACAACTAACACTTACTCATGCGGTTCAATTAATCACTTAGACTCCCTTATTCCTATGGGTAACTATTATATTTTATTGATGTCTTGAATGATCACGAGGATGCATTGTTGACTTATTTCGATAGGTTATTAGGCTGAAAATAAAGTGGGACGATCTAATCCATAGTTAGCTAAAGGAAAAAATCTTTTAAAATGCTTCTCGAAACCTCATAAAGTTCATATCTTGGCATAACTCGTTTCACGATTTGAGACCTTTCTTGGACCGATATTTGGCATTTACTTCATACTTCAAATCTTGAGAAGACGATCTTGAAATTTTGGTCTTCTCTTCATATATAGTGTATATCTTCACTTGGGGTAGTTGATATATTCTTTAAATGTTGACCACTACTTCTTCATTATTTCTTCAATCCTTATTTGGGATTTTGATATACAACGATCCGCCTCCTTTTCGGACTTGGATCTATTTATCCTCATACCTTGTTAGGGTCTTTTCGGATAGACTTCTCCATGATCTTTATGGGAGTTGATTGCTTTTCGTCGTGTGTCTTGATCCTTCATATTGATTTTTGCATAATGCTTTTCACATCATCTTGGATCTTTAGCAACAAAATGGAATCCTCATGCCTTGTTAGTGCCTTTTTGGATTCGCCAATCTTCGCGTCCCGTTTCAATAAGTTATGCCTTGGCTATGAACTCTAATTAATACCGAGCAACTTTTAAACGATCTTGGGCTAGAAACTAAGTAATTTTCAGACCGTACGACCTTACTTATTGCATTTATTTATTTACAAACGATGGGAGAAAAAGATCATAATTAACTCACATAAGTTAATGAAAGAATACCAAACTTATAACTAACTCTATCATTTCTCGTTCTCCACAATTTAAAATCTCAAAGAATGAGACTCGTGGATACTGGCCTAATAAACCAATTAAGGTCTACATAATTAAGGATACTAGCTAGAGTAAACTTGGATAAGTAAACTCGGCTTGAGTCAAAATACTCAAAACGGGCCTAATATATCTAAGATATCTAAACTTGCTAAAACCATTTTATTTTAATAAGAGAAAATAACAAAAATAAAAGAAACTACAACTAGGCCAAAATAGATTAAAAATTTTGAAAAATGTCGAAAAATCGAATTTCCGGTTAAAATGGGGTCAAATTCACGGAAAAGCCCACTTAACTTCAATAGAAGTCCCCCTACACTTGATATAAACATTGTCCTCAATGTTTAAGCATGTGGGATTAAAATACCCTACACTTAGGTCATTGTGCACGTTGTTTAAATCTCGCTAAGAAAGAGACAACTAAAGTGATTCCTATTTTAATATTGAGAAATATAAAATAGTGAATCGAAAAGAGTTTAGGATAGAACCGGGAAGACAGGAACACGGAATCACGGGTCGTTAAAAATCATCAAGAGTGGATCGTTGAACGCTCGAATCCCTGAGTATGATAAGAGAGAAAAGAGCAAACACCAACGGGTCTCCCCTACACTTAGGATATAGATAGCTAAAAGATAGATACTTGGGTTGCCTCGCAAGAAGCGCTTGATTTTTGTTCACCGAGTCGTGAGCCTGACTCGAAATTGATTAAAATGGTAAGAACCTTGAAGAACATCCACCGGGATCAAATACATGGTTTTCATCCATCAAATAGCATAGGCTTAAGGCGAACAAGGCAAGCCAAAGAAGAGAAGGCAAGGTTCCCTTAAGCAGAGATTGAGCATGGTGGTAGCAAGGATGATGGGGTGCAACCATATCTCTAAAAGTTCCAAAAATCTTTCCTTTTATTTCATCAGACGGATACTGAGATGGCTTAAAAATTTCGATACCGGGATCGAACACCTTTTCCTTTAGGGGAAAATAACACTCAAGCTCAGCAGAATTTGAAGAAGACCCGCTAAGAAAATGTACAACTTTGTCCTCAGAAGGTGGACAGAGAGGTGTTAAAACATACGTGCTGCGAATGTTGTTGTCTTTCGGCTTCTTCTCCTTTGAAAGAAGTTTCTTCAGATCCGTAGAAGGATAAAGACCATAATCATCAAAATCTAAAGGAGGGGCATCACTCTCATGAGGAAAGTATGTATTGAGAAAAGTAGCAAACTCTTCCTCCAATGAGTAGTCATCCAAAGTAGGATCAAGCATTGATGGCGGAGGATCGGCATTATGCGAAGAATCACTTGAAAGAGTATCGACATCATCAAAGTTATCATAAGTAGGCATGTCTTTATACTCCAAACCAAAATCATCATAATCTTCCTCATCGGAGCTTGAATCATCATCATATGCATCATAAATTGGTGGAGAATCATATATGGGTGGAGGATCCAAATTGGAGAGAGAATCATCCACATTATCTTGGAAAAGTGGATTATCATTGAGAGGCTCGAAAAGAGGATTGTTGTAGACGACAAAATCATCAAGCACATTAATCATATTCGCCGATTCTCTTCCATTGACTTTACTTGTAAGCGTCCCCATTTTAAACACTTGTGCATCATCCCCGACTCTTAAGATTAGTTCACCTTTAGCAACATCTACTAAAGCTTTTCCGGTTCTCAAAAATGGCCGTCCAAGTATTAACAGAATACGAGGGTCCATTTCATAATCAACAACGACGAAGTCGACCGGAAATGTGAAGGTACCAACTTTAATAAATACATCTTCGGCAATACCAACGGGGTAAGCGAGAGTTCGATTTGCTAGCTCAAGAGTCATCTTTGTTGGTGTAAGATCGGGTAATGATAACTTTTTCCAAACACTTAAAGGCATCAAATTAATACTTGCCCCGAGATCGGCTAAGGCAGTACAATCGTCAGTTTGGTGAAAAGTACATGGTAGTACAAAACGACAGGGATCTCCAAGTTTTTCCGGAAGTCCTTTAAGAAGGATTGCAGAACAGTTTTCATTCAATCGAGTATTAAAAAACTCGGCCATCTTTTCCTTTTTATTAAGCAATTCCTTAAACATCTTGACAAATTGTGGCATTTGGGCGAGAGCTTCAACAAGGGTAAAGGTGACGGTCATGCCGGCAATCTTGTTCAAAAAGTTAGAGACTTGAACATCATTCTTAGTCAGAATTCTAGCTTTGTTCAGCCGAGAAGGATAAGGAATGTTGGGGTTAGGTGGTGTAGGTGTAGAAGGTGAAGGTTGAGATGTTGAAGGTGTAAAGGTGGAAGGTGGGGTTGGTGGAGGATTCTTCTTGGGTACTTCTTCATGACGAGGCGGAGACGGTAATGGTGAACTAATACTAGGTGTGGGAGTAGGATGGATAAATGGTGGTGGAAGCGGTGTAGATGGAGTAACTGGGGGAGGGATAGATGGTCCTACTAAAGTTGCTCCACTGCGTGTAGTAATAGAACTCACATTCGCCCTCGGGTTGGTGACGGTGTTTGAAGGAAGTGAGCCTGAAGTAGATGGTTGATTACCTAGAAAGAAGCTAGCCATCATATTCTTCAAATCATTCGTTTGAGTGCTGATAGAAGTTTGCATATCATGACGAAGCTCGGTTCTAATATCATTCCCTTGTTTAGTAATATCACCTTTCAAGGTGATGATTTGGCTTTGAAGATTGTTAACTAGCTCTCGTTGGGTTTTCATGAAAGTTTCAACATCGTGATTGATGGGTGGAGGTTGGGGAGCGGGTGGGTGATATGGAGTAGAAGCGCGAGGTGGGTTTGGAGTGCTTCTATTGTAGTTTTTGGGGTTGTGGTATTGAAGAGAAAAACCGGGTGAAAGATAATTGGTAGAACGGTAACTTAGCAAATTTCGATCACCTTGAGGTCGGGTGTAAAACCCGCATGCTTTTACCATGAATAGTACCCTTAAGATCGTACGTACTAGATTAAAACTTTCCTATTATAGCATGATTACGATTACGTGTTAGGATTTTACGTATTACGTACGTGTTAGAACACGATAAGTATTTACTACGCACGAGCGCGCAATAATTATTTGACAAAAATTAATCACGAGCATGCAATCATGAAATCACGAACGTAATTAAATCACGAACTATTATTAATTATATATATATATATATATATATATATATATATATATATATATATATATATATATATATATATATATATATATATATATATATATATATATATATATTACGAGCGTAAATAAATATATTAGGTCACGGTAATTATTTAACGAGAACACACAAAACGCGAACACAAATAAACACGAACAAACACGTAAAACACGAGCACGAGAACACGCTTATTAATTAGACACGGAAAATGATCGGGTTACCCCTTGTGGGCCCCATTACCACGAAATTAAGGAGGGAGGATGGGCTTAGCCCATCAATTTTTACTAAAAGGAGGTTAAGGAAAATTACACTACTCATTTTACTTTACAGAAGATTTTTAGCAAAAACCTAAAACCCTCCTCCTTCTCCTCTTTTTGGCCGCCACCCTCAAAACACCACAAGGAGGTGGTTGTTGATCTTGGATCTTGGAATTTTAGTTGGTGATCGTGTTTGTTCTTCATCCTTTTGATCCACGAATTCGCACTAGTGATTCGGAAGTAGAATTCCTCTCAGTTCATCTTCTTCGTTCACTGGACATAAGGTACGGATTCCCGTCCTTTCAGTATGGACATTCTTTCCTTATTAGGATTCCCCGTATGCAGCCAACTGTTTTCCCGTAGTTTAAGTTACGTGTTTGATTGCTTATGTCTATGCTAATACTACCAGGTTATCATGATGGTTTTCCTAACCGTTTAACCGGTATACTTTCCTTAAATCATGACAAATGATCGACCCCATACCGATCATTTCATGTGCATTCAAAGTGTACTCCATGTACCGTGTTCCATGTGTATTACACGTACCTAAATCCATGTGTATTTCACTTGTAATACTGCACGAGTATTCGCTAGTCGATTCTGAATCATCTCAGGCATATGTCCACTTGCTAATACTCTACAAATTGTTGATGCCGCTCATAACTTGGAAATGTTACTAAAGGTTGATGCTGCTGACGTTCGGAGACGCTACGAGATGCGGATGCTGTTCATAACCTGGAGATCTTACAAGACGAAGACAAAGGCGTCGGAGCAAAGCAATTGGACGAGAAGATGCTTCACCATCAGACGATCCCCATCAATCATTGTCACTAATTCTTAGTTACATGTCACACGTCATTCGGCTGTCATTTCAGCCATATGAGTGCAAACCGATACCAGCCAGCCACTCAACTGAATAGTTACATGAATCACGGTCATGAGAATGACCATCATGGAACTGACAGACAGGACGATAGTAACCACTACTATGACATCAACTATCCTAGAAATCGCAACCGAAACTCTGGCCACGGACGTGATCAGAAATACAAGGATTAGTAGTCCAACCGATCCGCCAATTCTGGCATAGTAACCTTATATTGTGGTTATATTTGTTTCACATCTCGAGACACATGTCAAGACATCAGTCAAAACACATGTCTCACGTATAATTTCTGAAGACACATGTCAAGAGACCAGTCAAGACATATGTCATGCTTATAGTTCCAAGAAACGAGTCAAGACACATGACTCACGTCCAACTATGGAACATTTCTAAAAAATTCAGGGTACCCTCCAAGGGTATATCTATTTTGTTGTGCCATGTATTAATCAGGCCACAAGAATTTCAATACCATTATCGGTGCATCAGTGAGAATTGTCACGTTGCCGATGTCACTTTCATTTCTTTCACCATAGTTCATATATTCATGACCATGAAGGACGCCTTTCGTATTCCCACGCATACGAAGGTTTTCCTTCAGTTTAATGATGAGATCCAAGCTGCTAACGCATTTCCTCGGATAGACACGAGATGAATTTTATCCTAATTATGGACTATGAACAGCACACCATGCTACGATTCATAATTATGTACAGTAGTGTTCAGGCCCCTGAATACATTCGCTTGATTTTTTTCCATCAGGAAAATCGGTACAAATTATATATGCTTTCCAAGCACCTGCTTTGTTAGCCATGATTACTAAAACTTTCTAGCTGTCAGTAGGACACGACTACTGAAGTTCTTTTACTACACGCCAGAAGAACCTTCAAGGAGAAGGACGGTACCATGAGATTATGTGTAGACTACCGTCGACTTAAATAAATCACCATTCATGATCGTTATTCTCTTCCGCGTATTGACGACATGTCCAATCAACCGTATAGTGTTAATCACTTTTCCAAGATCGAACTCATGATCATGCTGCCAACAGTGACGAGTGAAAAAGCAGGACATGTCCATGACTGCTATTCGTACACGATTCGGTCATGCTAGATTTATGACTTTGAATTAGTCTCATCAATGCTCCAACGGCATTATAAGAATGAGTTTCCATGAACTCAAAGCAAATTCATCAGTGTTTTCATTGAGGGTAACCTGATTTCCTCTAAGCCTAGAGAAGAACAGGAAGACCATATCTGCACTATGTTGCAAATTCTATGACAAGAGAAATTCTACCCTGGAAAATTTTCCAATATCAATTCTGTTTGATTACAGTGACACGCTGAATCACATGGGTTTCTATGGTTAATCTTACCATGACTCAGCTTATGCGTAAAGGAGAGAACCCTACACTACAATAGGTGTTCTAGAAAATCCTACGCTAGGAGAAGTCTAGATTCAGAGACTCAGAGTTTCGCAAACTCCTATGTATCAAGTTCTACGAAGCAAGATACAGTTACGTTCATATCTAGGTACCTGACATACCAACAGGTTAAGATAGGACACCAACAAACTGGGATGTTTTCATCATCTGAAATTGTGAATTGAAATGGGACAAGATCTCCACGGATTTTGGTTACCAGATTAACGCAAACTCAGAAGAAGCATGATGCTATCTGGGTTATTGCAAACAGTTTGATCAAGTCTGTAGAATCCTTACATCCGCAAGGATTGCAGAACCAACAGATTGATCGGACATGTTCCAGCCAAGGCTCATCCGATCACTTGGCAATCCCTCATTTATCGGGTCAGACAAAGATTCACAATTGTGTTCCTTATTTACTTCACGTCTTCATTCTAATTCCACGACTTGCTTTCGCGCTCGCGTTCATGACACTATTCACGTTCATGATCGTATCTTGGCTTACGATTTTATGTTCACTTTTCTCATTCTGGGAAGTTTTGCAAGAACTTGAGAGACCAGACCCAAGTTTAGTATAACTCCCTATCATCAGATAGACGTTTCACGTCATATTCTATGTCTCACCTTGTAGCGTTTGGCGTTACCGCCATTGTATTCTATGATCACGGTATGTTTCACATGTCATGTTCATTCCACGTTCCTCATATCATGATCAAGATATGTTACACGTATCATGGATCACGATATGTTTACTCATACTACACTCGCCATATCTCCACGTAGCACGTTCAAAATTTTTCACGTATCACGTTCAAAATTTTTCACGTACTACGTTTCTTTATGTCTCGCGCATCGTTTCTAATTATCAGTTAAGTCAGATTGTCTTGCATCGTAACGTTTCAGTTACCCTAGCACGTTAACTCTTATTTTCCTCGATCAAATTTAGGGGATCTACCTTCCATTGATAACCAAGAATTTCTTCGTATTCCAAGTCAAGGTCAGGAGGACCAAGATTTATCATTTGTGTCAAGATCTTCTGAAGGAACCGTTCCAAGAGGGAGGCCACTTGGAAACGGACAAGTTCATCCGGACTTTTATCCGTTTTTCTCTTATCAATTAGATATATCCTTTCAGTCAGGTCACGTTTCATGTCCTTTCAAGACATGTCACGTTCCACGTTCCTTTTACCGTGTCACATGTATGTTCATTAATCTTACTTACCCTCTGATGAGACTGCTTTTATACATAGTCTCATCGTCCAAATCGGGCTTAAAATGCATTAAATATCATTAAAATTGCCAAATATATGCTTGTGTTTGTTGCTTGTGTATTTTAGGTACGGATATTGAGGAAAAGACAAAAAGATCACAAGAATCAATCAAAAACGAACACGGGAAACGAAGCCGCACAATGAACCGGACCCAAATTAGGAATTTCCAAAATTACCTTGAAGAATTGAAGATTGGCAAGAATGGTCCCTCAACTTTAGAAGACTTTTCATTTTATACCCCTGTAAATCCTCAAAATTACTTGTGGGTCCCTAAAATATCAAGTATGTACAAGTTTAGTCCTTGGAGAATGAAGAAATTACAAAAGATGTCCTTGTTTAAAGTTTGCAAAGTTGTTGTGCCAAAATTGATAATCTGCCCAAACTTATTTACAAAGGAAATGGGGTTTCTTGCTATTTATTACAAGTTGAACAAACCAAGAAAATAGGGGGGGCCAAACTGGCCAGACAAGAAACTTATACCCACCAACAAAACTCCCTCCACGTCACCTAAACCCGACCTTACCCGTTTACCCAACCCAATACCCGTCCAAACCCATTACCCAAACCCACCACCACCAGTTTATTTATTAAACTGGGTCAACCCAGTCAACCCTTCCTTAATTTCCCACCAAAACACGTTTTTAAACGTGATTACCCCCAAACTAGATTAGATCCCTAATCTTTTTTCTTCCCTCCCACACATAAACCCTAAAAAACAATCCTAAATTACCCCTTTAATTCAAAGGGGTTTTACCCCAATCTTTCTAGATTACCAATTAACCTTACCCTAACCAAAACCCACCAACAATATTCCCTCACCCGTGACCTATGTGGCCCCCACGTGTGCCCCCTGCTTCACCATTTTAAGCAACAATGGCATCTTTCAGTGATCAAACGGCACAAACGTTTTCCTTGGTCCCTAAGGACTAATAAACGTCCAAGATTGAAGATTGCAGCTGGCATGTCAACATCCATCACAAGAATCCATTTTTAATTGAAATTCAAAAATTCGTCCAAGGGCAATTCAGGCAGTTCATGTAATAGGGTTTTAGCTTCTAGTTGGTTCTATTTCATAGTATAAATACATGGTGCATGTACCATGTATTAGTTGTTCCAGATTTTGCTTTAAAAAATATTGTAATTCCTTTTTAAGTTATAAAAGTTGGTATTTGATTTATAAAGTAATTCCTTTTTATTTTTAAAAGTTGGTGGTATTATTAAAGCAATCTGAGTTCCAATTATCATTACTGTTGTGTTAAGTTTCATCAAAATTTTGATTTTTTTTGTGATAGTTATAGAAGCTTATCAGCTTATTTGGTGGACAACCAAATAAGCCTCATAAGCTTGTATAAGCTATTCTATTAGTTTTAATTTTCCAAAGATTGGTTTGACAAAAAAATCCGTTTTCAAAGATTTTTCTCAAAATCTTATTTTAGCTTATATCTTACCGTTTGAATAAGCTTAAACCATTAAGCCTGATAAGCTTGTGGTTAGAGCTTATTCAAACTTGAAGTTTGCTCTTTGTTTCTGTGGTGCTTGTGAAGGCAAGAAGAAACAAGTCTCACCATTTCCATTTTCATTCACTTTGTTTGAAGACATTTTTAGGGCTTGGGGTCCTACTTTGGAGTCCCTCAACAAGCCACTCTCTACACTTCACTCAGCTCACATAAGTTCTCAATACAAGCCAGCAGATACCATCAGCTTGGGTAATCAACTTGAACCCCCACGTGGCTTATTTTCTGAAATTGTATGTGAGCTTACATGATTATGTGAAGAACTTGTGTTTATGATATCTAATCTGTTAGTTTATGCTTATTTAGGATTATGATGCATGTTAGAAGTGTTTAAAATCAGTTTAGGTTTACTTTATTAGCATTTGATTTGAAAAAAATCCATTTTCTGAATATTAAGGGGTGTTTGGATCTGGTATTTAACTGAGTTTGGTGAAAGATTCTTGGGTTATAAACTGGTTTAACACACTCCTTAGGTTAGCAATAGGGTGTATTTTAGTTCATTTTCAGTTTGGATAGGTCTTTAAACATATTACATGTGAAAAAATGGGTATTATGGCCTAAAATCAGTAACTGCCTTGTTAGTTTGTTTTAGAGTGAATTTTGCCTTTAAAACTTGTTCATTGTTAGATGATAGGATAAGTAGGGTTTGCAATCAGTTTTATGTCATTTGCTTAGCTTGTATGCAAGTTTTTGGGTTTTGAAATTTGTTTTGTGTGCATATTGCATCAGGTTACTATTCATCAAAAACATACAAGCTTAATCAGTCACCTTCTTGTGCTTATTTTGTTTGATTTTTGTGAGAGACTTGTTGTTTTTCCTGATTAATCTGACTCCCTACACTCCACTGAGTGTAGGGGTGCCTTGTTGTCCAAAAACAAGCTCTCCAAAAGCTTTCCTAAGCTCAAAGGTCAACTGACCTTGAATTTACACTAACAGTGGGAACAAAGTTCCCCCTGCTCGTGCATTTGTTACCACTGCTGAGCAAACAGACAAAACAAAGCAAGTGTCACTATCAGAAACTTAGGATTTTTGTCTTGTGTGGACTTATTTAGGAATTAGGTTTTGAAATTAGTTTCTATATTTTTCTTATTTAATTTTTGATTTTTCTATTTAATTAAATTTTTTGTTACTGTTCATTTAGTATTTTTTACATTTAATAGCTATTTTAAATTACTTTTTAATTTCTGATTTTTGTCTTTTAGTGGTAAAATTAAATATTTTTTAGTTTCAAAAATTTTCATAGACTTAGAAAAAGATTTTTAGATTTTTAGTCTAAATTTTTTTTACTGTTCACCTTTTAATTATTTTTTAGAATTAATTTAGTTTAATTAGAGTTTTAATTTCAAACTGTTTTTGTCTTTTAGTGCAAAATTTAAGTTTTTTCAATATTTTTCATTTTTATATTGTTCATTAGTATAATTTAGGATTTCTAAAATTGTCAAATTATTTTTAGCATTATATTATTATTTTTTATGATTATTTTAGTTTAAAAATAGTATTTAGTGTTTTAAAAATAGAAAAATAGTTTTGAAAATTTAGGAAAAATACTTTTTAGCCTTTAAATAATATAAGTAACTTATTAGTTCAATAAAATAATATTTTGGACATTTTGTTAATTATATTTAATTTTAGGGCTTTAATTAGCATTTAAAATTGAATATTTAATTAATAAAAGGTTTTAAAATACTTTTGTTGGATTTTTATTCTTATTTATATTATTTTAGACTTAGTTTTAACTTTTAATTAATTTTAGGTTCAAAATTTTTAATTTGTAGCTTTTTACGATTTTACGTGAACGACCTTTTCGTCTTAGCTTAATCCGTCGTCGTAACCGTCATTCTCTTCTCACCCCATTTCTATTTTATTTTTCTCAATATAATCACAAACCATTAATCAATTCATTACACAACGCACTAGCCTCCTCGAGAACGAACTCACTTTAGGGTCATTTACACACGGTTTTCTTAAATCGTCGTGCTTACCCTATATTTTTACGCTCTTTTTCCTAAAAGACGTAAATTTTACATCCATCATTTTGGCGCCGCTGCCGGGGAACAATAAAGATACTATATATTATTTGAATACTATAATATATTGTACTTACGTAGAACAATAAAGATACAAGTACTCCAAAAGCGTGAAAACGCAACCTTGATTCGAGATTTCATCACTCGGTCATTGTATTCGAATCCAAAGCAAAAGTAAAAGGCAAAATAGATAAATACTTTCGTGAGGCTTAATTTCAATTAACACAAACTATAAGGTGGGTATAAGGCGGTTGTATTTCACGACCTAAGGGAAAAAGGTTCTTAAGTGCTTAGCGCCGCCTCGTTTCCCCCGCTTGCTTGTGCGTGTTTTGAGAAAAAGGGCTAATCGAGGGTTTGCAAACCAAAGTATTATCTACGTATATATATTTGTTTGTTTTCAAGATTAAACCCTCTTGAACGTTTTGGTGTTCCACCAACGTTCTAAAGTCATCGAAAGCGTTCACTCCACGTGATCGTTTTCATTCCTTGAGGCTCCTTTAATCGAGAAAGTCGATTCGAGGAGAGATTTGTAGATTTGAGTCTACGTAATACAACAAAAATCCAAAAAAATTAAAAACAATCAAAAATAAAAAATATTCTTCTTACCCATATCCATTATTTCTACTTCTAACCCTCTAGTGTTTAATTCTCGTAACACCGTTCTAGTTGCATCATGTCAAATCATGGTGGATATTATTCGTGTCCATATTGTGGAGGGCCGCCCGATGGTGCCAATTGTTTTTACTGTGAGGTTATTGGAGGTCGAGGGGGTTATATCTATAACTCCGCTCCACGTGATCTTGGTAACAATTTTCAATCTTACGACCAAGGTCACCCATCGTCTTCATTGTATTCGTCGTATGATCCGTCTTTTAATTGCAATGATGAGTCTATTCATAGGGCCTTTAATGATTTTGTGAGACGAAATAATGAGAAATTAACGATGGTGGAAGAACAAATGACAAGCCTTAAGGAAACTTGTAATAAACGAATGGCAACCCAAAGGGAAACTTTCAAAAAAATGGAAAACGATTATGATACCCTTTTTGAAGAGCAACAACGTTTGTATGATCAAAATCAAGAGATGTGGAAAGAATACGTGGATAACATTAAGGAAAATCATGCTAATGAGAGAGATAAAATTCTTTTAATGTTCGAAGGCTTAGTGGAAAAATTTAATTCTTTGTCAAATAACACCAATCCTAATTCCGAGGGAGAGGTTAAAGCCTTATCGACTCCTAAGACTCGTACGTCTCGTATTGATCCATATATCTCAAATT
The DNA here is from genome assembly GCA_025667525.1 of Glebionis coronaria. Taxonomy (NCBI): domain Eukaryota; kingdom Viridiplantae; phylum Streptophyta; class Magnoliopsida; order Asterales; family Asteraceae; genus Glebionis; species Glebionis coronaria. Next base: position 45,751,389 of record CM046876.1, read on the forward strand.
TTAGAGTCGTGCAACCTTCGTCGTCTTGCAAAAACATAGAGGAAACGAAAACGTCATCCAACGAAGTTTTGAAAAATGTTTTTGAAAATAAACCAAAGGAAAAACTCGTAGGATACTTGGGAGTATTAAATCTTGTACCTTCTAAACCTAATTTTTCTAATGAGGATGAAATTATTGAGGATTTTCTAAATCAATATACACTTAATTTTGACAAAGAAATTCCATTAAATGATTTTAAAGAAGAAAAATGTGAAAAGGTTTTAAAGGAAATCATTGAACCGTCGTTTTTACAAGATGAGCGAAAATTAATTCCGAAGGGACGTGTTAGTAGTTTTACTAAAATGTTCGAGAACCCACGTTCGATCCCTTCGAAGGACAAAGTTGAAACCGTCAAGGCAAAATCGTCACGAGACGAGCCTTTTACTCCTAATCCCACACCGAGTGAGATTTTGGATTTATCGTGTGAGAAGTCTGCCGATGGCCTTGCTCACATCGATACGTTTTCCGATATCGAGGTCGAAACGAAAAAGGCAAAATCTTCAATCGAAGAGCCTTCTTTTCCTAGTTTCACGACGGTTGAAGCTAGCGACTCGATTATCGACAATTTTATTGCTCAACCTCTTCCACGAGGAAGAGAAGACGTTTTTGATCCCGATGGCGATTTTTCCGAGATCAAACGTATTCTTGATGATCCACCTTCTATTTTCGAGTTTGATGAGGACCATTGCGTTAGCCCGGAGGGGGATGATTTATTAATCGATTCATGTTTTAAAAATTCAAATCCTCCTCCCGCCTTCAAGATAAATGTGAAAATTTTAAGTGTGCCTAGAATTGTTTTAGAAACACCAAATATTTTCAATTTAATCAACTTGGGTTTTCGTAACAAAGAGTTAAAAAATGAAAAGGGAATGATTTTAAAATTGATTTAAATTTTTTTCCAAAGTTAACTCCCTCATCACCTCGCTTAATTGAGCTTGCTACAAACGCGTCTACTTCTTTTGACGACGTTTTGTGTGGATCTAGTATGGGGGAAGCCCCATTTGTTTCCTCACACTTCTCCACCGAGGACGAGATTTTTGACCCCGGTATCATGTTTAAGATAAAATCTCGGTCTTTTACCGAAGTAGTCACTAGAAGATCCTTCTACACTTACGGTATGAGTTTACCTCGAGTAACTCGATTTGTTTGCCCACCCAATGTCCCACCCTTCTCTTCTCATTCTATTTTCTTGTGTCCCTTTGGGACGATGATGTTGGAAGTCGTGTTGTTTCGTTTATCATCCGAAAATGAAGACACGATCTTTGATCCCAGTATAGAGGTTTTGCCTTTATACACGGTTGCTTTTGGGCCTTGATTACATGTAAGTCCCACCAAAAATGACCGAACCAAGGATATCCCTAAATGATCACATATATGGGGATTCGAGTCGAGCTTTTGACTCGGTTATTAAAAACAAGGTGCCTCGTGGGGGAATTCTCATGCTTATCCTTGTAAATATTGTTGCTTTTTAGATTAACCTAATGAGGGGATTTGTGCCCTTCCAACCTTTGTCTCGTGGTTGTTTGTGATTGTGTAATCTAGGTCCTTATCATCACGATGAAGCATCTCGTGTTCCTTTTACTCGAGCTTCGATCGTTGCTTTGAAGAATTTCTTGATATCCACATGATATATCCTTTGATGTTCTAACCTTAGGTTTTTAGCACACTTCATAAATGGCTTTAAATTTAACAGTTACACCCTTTCCATGCTAGATTAAGCATTCGACTTCGTCTCTAGTATGGGGGTTTGCACCCTTAGACTCGAAACATTGAGGACAATGTTTAACTTTAGTATGGGGGGGGGGGGTGAATAGATACTTTCCTTGCCAAACCTTCACGCTTTCCAAAGTTTATCTTTTTGTTTATCGTTTTTGTTGCAAAATAAGGCTAAAAATGGCCAAATTTTAAAATTTTTCTCATGTTTTATAAGTGTTTGAAGACACGAATGTAGATTTTCCGATGGCGAGAATAAGAGTAATTTTTTACTCGACCGTGCGTGTTGAGCACTTAGCTTTGATTCCTTAACTTCACATTAGGCTAAGTCTCTTAAATGAGGACGAGAAATGATATGGTTAATTATAAGTTACTATGCTAAACGTAGAAGTCGCTCTTCTTTCAAAAACTCATGTGTTCTCGTTGTTTGCTTATTCTCCCTTCGCATGTAAATAATTTTTTGCTTAATAAATATTGACTTAGCGGTTTAGTTAGGATTGTTGGGTTTCTAGTCTTTTCTAGTAGCTTCCGTGTAATCAAATTGGGAAGACATTAAGGTATCGCTAGCGTCACGGTTTTGAAGTATTGGCACCCGAATAATCAAAAGCTTCACCCAATAATAAGATTTCAAGTGCTCACCTAAATCTAGCAAACAATTTGAAGCCCCACAAGGCCGAAAAATCTATGCAAAATTGAAAGTGAATCAAGCCTTAATCTTCGAAGCTTTAAAGATCCAAAATTCGCCTTAGCGTGAGGATATACGTATTTGGCTAATAAAACCACCGATGAGGCGGATAATAAAAGGCAAGGCAAGACCGAAGTCATAATAAAAGCTTCATGGCGAAGTTGAATAAAAGATGGAGGTAAACCAAAGATAATAAGGCCCCTCCGTTAGGGGGCGTATAAAAGTCTTGGTAATAAGTCTCATGTTCAAAACCGTGTTTATCGATTCTTCTTGTCAACTTAATTTTTTGACATCGTTGTCTATTGGGAGGGGTTATTGATTTGATGGTCTTGGTTACACCGTTAGGACTCTATTTTTAGACCTAAATCTCTATTATCGCATAAGTCAAACAATGTATCCTCGTGAAACATTCAAGACAAAATAAAATATAAGAGATAAAACTTAGGAATAATGGGAGGATAAGTACGTGATTAGGGCATATGAGTAGTGTTAGCATTACTAACTTATAATGACAATGATCTCGTTGCACGCTTGGCATGGAATTAGGGTGAAAATCGAGGACGACGAAATTATTTCTAACGAAGCATTCACGTGTTCTTATTCTATGAACCTAAACGTCCCATTTTGCGATGAAAATCATACATTATGTCTAAAACGCAAGTAGAAGTAATAGTAGTAGTGTAGTTAGTTTATCATTCAATAAAGTGTATAAAAATGAATTTTGGAGATGCTACGATACTTTATTCTAGAATTGCGTGAGGGCACGGCAATGGTTTAGTATGGGAGAGTGATGAGACTGCTTTTATACATAGTCTCATCGTCCAAATCGGGCTTAAAATGGATTAAATATCATTAAAACTGCCAAATATATGCTTGTGTTTGTTGCTTGTGTATTTTAGGTACGGATATTGAGGAAAAGACAAAAAGATCACAAGAATCAATCAAAAACGAATACGGGAAACGAAGCCGCACAATGAACCGGACCCGAATCAGGAATTTCCAAAATTACCTTGAAGAATTAAAGATTGGCAAGAATGGTCCCTCAACTTTAGAAGACTTGTCATTTTATACCCCTGTAAATCCTCAAAATTACTTGTGGGTCCCTAAAATATCAAGTATGTACAAGTTTAGTCCTTGTAGAATGAAGAAATTACAAAAGATGTCCTTGTTTAAAGTTTGCAAAGTTGTTGTGCCAAAATTGATAATCTGCCCAAACTTATTTACAAAGGAAATGGGGTTTCTTGCTATTTATTACAAGTTGAACAAACCAAGAAAATAGGGGGGGGGGGGGGGGGCAAACTGGCCAGACAAGAAGCTTATACCCACCAACAAAACTCCCTCCACGTCACCTAAACCCGACCTTACCCGTTTACCCAACCCAATACCCGTCCAAACCCATTACCCAAACCCACCACCACCAGTTTATTTATTAAACTGGGTCAACCCAGTCAACCCTTCCTTAATTTCCCACCAAAACACGTTTTTAAACGTGATTACCCCCAAACCAGATTAAATCCCTAATCTTTTTTCTTCCCTCCCACACATAAACCCTAAAAAACAATCCTAAATTACCCCTTTAATTCAAAGGGGTTTTACCCCAATCTTTCTAGATTACCAATTAACCTTACCCTAACCAAAACCCACCAACAATATTCCCTCACCCGTGACCTATGTGGCCCCCACGTGTGCCCCCTGCTTCACCATTTTAAGCAACAATGGCATCTTTCAGTGATCAAACGGCACAAACGTTTTCCTTGGTCCCTAAGGACTAATAAACGTCCAAGATTGAAGATTGCAGCTGGCATGTCAACATCCATCACAAGAATCCATTTTTGACTGAAATTTAAAAATTCGTCCAAGGGCAATTTAGGTAGTTCATGTAATAGGGTTTTAGCTTCTAGTTGGTTCTATTTCATAGTATAAATACATAGTGCATGTACCATGTATTAGTTGTTCCAGATTTTGCTTTAAAAAATATTGTAATTCCTTTTTAAGTTATAAAAGTTGGTATTTTGATTTATAAAGTAATTCCTTTTTATTTTTAAAAGTTGGTGGTATTATTAAAGCAATCTGAGTTCCAATTATCATTACTGTTGTGTTAAGTTTCATCAAAATTTTGATTTTTTTTTGTGATAGTTATAGAAGCTTATCAGCTTATTTGGTGGACAACCAAATAAGCCTCATAAGCTTGTAAAAGCTATTCTATTAGTTTCAGTTTTCCAAAGATTGGTTTTACAAAAAAATCCGTTTTCAAAGATTTTTCTCAAAATCTTATTTTAGCTTATATCTTCCTGTTTGAATAAGCTTAAACCATTAATCCTGATAAGCTTGTTGTTAGAGCTTATTCAAACTTGAAGTTTGCTCTTTGTTTCTGTGGTGCTTGTGCAGGCAAGAAGAAACAAGTCTCACCATTTCCATTTTCATTCACTTTGTTTGAAGACATTTTTAGGGCTTGGGGTCCTACTTTGGATTCCCTCAACAAGCCACTCTCTACACTTCACTCATCTCCCATAAGCTCTCAATACAAGCCAACAGATACCATCAGCTTGGGTAATCAACTTGAACCCCCACGTCGCTTATTTTCTGAAATTGTATGTGAGCTTACATGATTATGTGAAGAACTTGTTTTTATGATATCCAATCTGTTAGTTTATGCTTATTTAGGATTATGATGCATGTTAGAAGTGTTTAAAATCAGTTTAGGTTTACTTTATTAGCATTTGATTTGAAAAATCCATTTTCTGAATATTAAGGGGTGTTTGGATCTGGTATTTAACTGAGTTTGGTGAAAGATTCTTGGGTTATAAACTGGTTTAACACACTCCTTAGGTTAGCAATAGGGTGTATTTTAGTTCATTTTCAGTTTGGATAGGTCTTTAAACATATTACATGTGAAAAAAATGGGTATTATGGCCTAAAATCAGTAACTGCATTGTTAGTTTGTTTTAGAGTGAATTTTGCCTTTAAAACTTGTTCATTGTTAGATGATAGGATAAAGTAGGGTTTGCAATCAGTTTTATGTCATTTGCTTAGCTTGTATGCAAGTTTTTGGGTTTTGAAATTCGTTTTGTGTGCATATTGCATCAGGTTACTATTCATCAGAAACATACAAGCTTAATCAGTCACCTTCTTGTGCTTATTTTGTTTGATTTTTGTGAGAGACTTGTTGTTTTTCCTGATTAATCTGACTCCCTACACTCCACTGAGTGTAGGGGTGCCTTGTTGTCCAAAAACAAGCTCTCCAAAAGCTTTCCTAAGCTCAAAGGTCAACTGACCTTGAATTTACACTAACAATGGGAACAAAGTTCCCCCTGCTTGTGCATTTGTTACCACTGCTGAGCAAATAGACAAAACAAAGCAAGTGTCACTATCAGAAACTTAGGATTTTTGTCTTTTGTGGACTTATTTAGGAATTAGGTTTTGAAATTAGTTTCTATATTTTTCTTATTTAATTTTTGATTTTTCTATTTAATTAAATTTTTTGTTACTGTTCATTTAGTATTTTTTACATTTAATAGCTATTTTAAATTACTTTTTAATTTATGATTTTTGTCTTTTAGTGGTAAAGTTAAATATTTTTTAGTTTCAAAAATTTTCATAGACTTAGAAAAAGATTTTTAGATTTTTAGTTTAAAATTTTTTTACTGTTCACCTTTTAATTATTTTTTAGAATTAATTTAGTTTAATTAGAGTTTTAATTTCAAACTGTTTTTGTCTTTTAGTGCAAAATTTTAGTTTTTTTCAATCTTTTTCATTTTTCTACTGTTCATTTGTATAATTTAGGATTTCTAAAATTGTCAAATTATTTTTAGCATTATTTTATTATTTTTTATGGTTATTTTAGTTTAAAAATAGTTTTTAGTGTTTTAAAAATAGAAAAATAGTTTTGAAAATTTAGGAAAAATACTTTTTAGCCTTTAAATAATATAAGTAACTTATTAGTTCAATAAAATAATATTTTGGACATTTTGTTAATTATATTTAATTTTAGGGCTTTAATTAGCATTTAAAATTGAATATTTAATTAATAAAAGGTTTTAAAATATTTTTGTTGGATTTTTATTCTTATTTATATTATTTTAGACTTAGTTTTAACTTTTAATTAATTTTAGGTTCAAAATTTTTAAATTTTCACGTTTTACGTACTTACGTTCGCGTTTTACGTCATTCGTCGTAATTTAGTTGTAATCGTAGCTCGTCTTAGTTTTTCTTTCTTTTCTCATCTAAAAACGACACTACCCCAAACCTTTGATTATATATATTGGCACATTAATCCACACACCTCCTCGAGAACGACCCCGCATTTGTTCGGTTTCGCGTTTTTCTTAAAACGTGCAACTTAATACTTGCCCATTATACGCTCTTTTTCCTAAAAGACGTATTTCTACGACTATCACCCTCTCAGTTTGATTCAGTTATGTTTCTCTTTTAGTTACGTTATCTATAATTCGGGGACGAATTATTCTTTTTAAGGGGGAAGAGTTGTAAAACCCGCATGCTTTTACCATGAATAGTACCCTTTAGATCGTACGTACTAGATTAAAACTTTCCTATTATAGCATGATTACGATTACGTGTTAGGATTTTACGTATTACGTACGTGTTAGAACACGATAAGTATTTACTACGCACGAGCACGCAATAATTATTTGACAATAATTAATCACGAGCATGCGATCATGAAATCACGAACGTAATTAAATCATGAACTATTATTAATTACATAATTTTATATATATATATATATATATATATATATATATATATATATATATATATATATATATATATATATATATATATATATATATATATATATATATATATATATATATATATATATATATATATATATATATATATATATATATTACGAGCGTAAATAAATATATTAGGTCACGGTACTTATTTAACGAGAACACACAAAACGCGAACACAAATAAAAACGAACAAACACGTAAAACACGAACACGAGAACACGCTTATTAATTAGACACGGAAAATGATCGGGTTACCCCTTGTGGGCCCCATTACCACGAAATTAAGGAGGGAGGATGGGCTTAGCCCATCAATTTTTACTAAAAGGAGGTTAAGGAAAATTACACTACTCATTTTACTTTACAGAAGATCTTTAGCAAAAACCTAAAACCCTCCTCCTTCTCCTCTTTTTGGCCGCCACCCTCAAAACACCACAAGGAGGTGGTTGTTGATCTTGGATCTTGGAATTTTAGTTGGTGATCGTGTTTGTTCTTCATCCTTTTGATCCACGAATTCGCACTAGTGATTCGGAAGTAGGATACCTCTCAATTCATCTTCTTCGTTCACTGGACATAAGGTACGGATTCCCGTCCTTTCAGTATGGACATTCTTTCCTTATTAGGATTCCCCGTATGCAGCCAACTATTTTCCCGTAGTATAAGTTACGTGTTTGATTGCTTATGTTTAATTAAGATTACCTATAGCCATATACATGCATGACCAGTTTCACCTAGTTATGCAGGTACCATAACCATAACATTAGAGGCACTGATGTTATGACTTCACCACGGCGGAGTGATTGCTCGTGGCGTCCCTTCAGTTTTGGCCATATTATTATATTTATCATGTGGGGCGTATGGGTGCATCCTAATTACATGTTTTCAGTCAGGATTTCATGGTGAATGTGGTGTGTGCCTTGCATCCTTCACAAGGAGCTGATCCCTCCTACCCAAAACCAGTATATTAAATTAGAGGCAGCCCCTCTAATTTGCATGATGAGGTCACCCCTCCAAGTATTCATGCACGGTGGATTTTCATGACCTATATTGGCTAATGGTAAAATATGTTAAACAGTTTTCATAAGATAAACATAAGGCTTTTCAGACTATTAAACCAGTTTTATGAACATGTTCCAGGTTTTCCAGGACTTTTACATTTCCGCTACTATTAAGTCTTTATTATGTTTAGTCATTCATACTATGTCTATATCCGTGCACTGAGCGTTTTGCTCAGCCGTTACTTTCCTTTCCATGTCCCAAAACGGCAGGTACCCTAGGAAAGACTCGAGCATTTGGAGGACGTGCGTAGGATGGAAGCTGCTAGAGACTTCTTTTCCTTTTGCCTTCATATATTTATGCTTGTGTAGTCTTTCATTCATTTCTTTTGCTTTATTATGTTTTGGGCTTATGTTTAGGAACCGATGTTTGATTCCGGTTATCCCTATGGTCATGTAATGTTTTATACATTTATCCTTGTATGCTTTGATGACACGACATAATTACGCGTGACATTTCCATTATCAAAATGGGGTGTTACATCGGGCTTGGTAATTTTCCGTTGAATAGTTACCATAAGCCGCATACACGTTTTCCGGATTGCCTTGAGTAGAAGGAAAATCGGTGTATGAATGAGGACCGCCGCAAGTCTCGCAAGAAATTACTACCGCTTTAACTTGTTGTTGTTGATTGGTAGCGATGAGCAAGATATTTTTGTTCATTTCGGCCATCATGCGGGTGAATTCGGTCATATCGGGGTTTGCTGAAGTAGAAGAAACATTAACTCTCGGGTGATTCCTTGAAGCTGATGAATCCCAATTTTTGTGATGAGTAGTCATGTTCTCAATAAGCTCTCTACACTCCTCGGGTCTTCTTTTCATAAATGTGCCACCGGCGGCTGCGTTAATAGTATCACGATCACGAAAAGTCAAAACAATTGTAGAAAGTATCAATCAACGTAACGGGGAGCATGTTGTGGTTTGGACATCGATCGATCAAAACATTATATCTTTCCCAAGCATCAAAGAGAGATTCATCCGGTTCTTGCATGAAACCGCTGATTTGATTCCGAAGGTCGTGACCATGGATGGTGGAAAATAGCGCGACAAAAATCGTTGAGTCATGTCGTCCCAAGTATGAATGGAATTCTTCGGGAGACGATCAAACCATCTTTCGGCGTGGTGTGATAAAGTATGTGGAAAGAGCTGAAGGCGAAGGACATCCATAGTAACACCAGGCAACTTCATGCTTTGAGTAATAGTGTTAATCCTATTCAATCCATAACACAAGATTTAGAAGTGTTGGTCCACGAAACTTGTGCACATAATGAATCTATGAAGAACAATGGAGAACAATATGCACAATTAAATCAATTGACTAACTAATAACACAAGCTTGTACTTTTCATCGTATGTATATCTTATTAATAATGAATCAACAAATATACATGACTTGCCCGGTTGTTTGCGGAACAACAACCGGGCGATGAATGACAAACTAAACTCCCATGTTCATAGCTAGCTAAGCATATGCAACAATGGGAGGATGAAACCCTAAACCACTAAAGTATTACATGTTTGTTTCTGTGGGTAGGAATCATTGACTATTCTATTACAAAGACCACATATATATAGTGGGAGTGTGAAGCTTCCTTGAGAAGCTTTACTAAAGTACAAGTAACCACCTTGTACTTTGTTGTCTTCATCTTTTGCACCTTTGACAAAGTAAGCCTTCCTCTTGAACCTTTGTCTTCATTGCTAATAAGACAAGTGCCCACTAATACATAAGACACTTCTTCAGGTCTTCTTAACATCTTCAGGTCTTGTAATCAGTAATAGTCTTGAGGAGTTAGTAAGCTATTATGTCATCACTTACTAACTCCATCATCCTTGATTCTTTGCACACTTACTGAGATCCGCCTCAGCTAATGACGAGTCTATCTCGTAGACTCTAAAGAACTCTAAAGAATGACACACTGAACTTATAACATACGTAAGTTCAGTGACTAACACTACTTAGGATACTTTACATCCAAATCATGTGCAAGGGACAAATCAGGCACTGAATTGACCCAACAAGAAGAGATATTTAGAGAGAGAAAGAGAAGAAAGTAGAGAGAGAAAAGAGAGAGAATTGTAAGGTTTAAACTTTTACTAGAGAGAGAAACTAAAAGTGAATCAACACCCTCTTCCACACATGGAAGATGGTATATATACCCTTGGCTTATGGGCCGTGGGTTTAGAGTCCTTAGGTCAGGCTTGGCTTTGTTTTGGGCTTACGCCCCTAACTTATACAATATTAGCTTAAAGTCCAAGCCCGGTTTTCCCGACTAACCTATTACAATACAAGACCATTAACGACTAAGATGACCTATTACATTCTTGTTCAACTATATAAAATATAGGGCTAACAATCCCCCCTAATGTATCGGTCATCTTAAAAAGCTTAAAAAGCATAGATGGTTGAGTAAATACATTCTTGTATAGGAGATCTTCCTGCTTTGGTCTTGTATCTTGGTCTTGATCTTGTTTGTAATGGCTTTGTTCCTTCATGCTTTCGTGATTTTTATCTTGAGCCTTTTTCATTTTACTTTGAGTGCTTGAGATCTTTATCTGTGCTCCTTGTGACTAAGATGACCTATTACATTCTTACATTCTTAAGTATCTTGATTATCGCCATCTTGTGCTCTTGTGACTTCTGAATCGACGTCGATTAGTACACATCTACGCCACCTTCTTGATATGCAACAACATATATAGACACGGATAAAATGGCTTTGAACATTTTATCCTAACTCGGTAACGTTTTACCTCCGGTTGGTGAAGACCGTTAGACGGTATCAGATACCGTACCTGTGATCGGGTAGATTCGATTAAGAACCTCCTTGACAGGGTTTCCCGGTGGTAGTAGCCAGTTCTCTTTACTCGACGTCTCAAAGCAGACTGCGAACGTAAAGAGTGAATCATAAGGATAAATTATCCGTCTGATTAGAGTCGTCAATTCAGAATTCCTGGAACAAGTTTGATTCAAAAAGAATCGCACCATTGTTGCTTTCCAGTTTGTCACAAGCTTGATTCATAGAGAATCTTGCGAGTCACCTACCGCAGTACTGTTTGATGTTGACACTGGAAGGATTTCCATTCGTCACTGTGAACACTAATGAGTGTCACTCTGAATGTTCTGGCAAGATCACACGGATTTTGCGTAGAAACCTGGAGTCAAGTTTGAATCAATTAAGAATCGAAACTTAGTTGCTTTCCAGTTCTCACAAGTTTGATTCGTGTAGAATCGCACAAGTTACCTACCATGAGCTTGTTTAATGCTGACTCAAGCAGGATTTCCATCTTCATTGTGAATCGTATCACTCAGATGTTCTGGAAACATCACAAGGATAATGTGTAGGACTCGATTGTGTCCTAATGAGATGATAGAAAGATCTCGTTTTGGCTCTAGACTCAATAAGTGCATTTTGGTAATCTGAGGCTGGAGCAGACTGACACCTTTTCAATATTAACTAACTCGGAGTGAGAAAGTCAATAGATACGTGTTGATCTCCGTGACAATGAGACAAGTTTATTTTGAGAGAAACTCGAATGGCTGGGAAGGGTTGTGCATTGCATCACTAGGTTCATGATGACTTGTCTTCAATAGATGTATTGACCCGGTTTCTGCCTAAGTTGCATAGAATATTCAACTCCTTCAATGCTTACCAATACGTCATCACTAGCACCTTGTTGTGATTGTTCCAGTGCTAACCTAAGTAATTGGTCCGCATTCAGCTTCATTCAACTTCATCTTTCCTAAGGACAACTATCTCTAGCTATGGAATGTCCTTGGATAGATCCCTCCGGTTCTGGTTGGATCATAGGACTTAGTTTCATTCTCCTAAACCACCTTTTGACTCCATCGTTCCGTCGTGGATAGTAGGTTGTTTTGGGTATAGATCGTACCATAAACCATTGAAAACCATTCAAAGTGTTTGATAAAAATCAAAACTTTTAACACTTGAAAGTTTTACATTTCCGAAAAGCTCCCCCTACACACATGCATCGATATACGAAATGGTTTAACATGTGAAGGAAAGAGTTGCACTTGAGTCTTTAAGATCACATGTTGCAATATATTACATTTTAATCACATTTTCTCTCCCTATCTCTAATATAAAAACATCATATTAGAGATACCAATTGATTAAAATATGACAATTTCGGAAAACCGATTGGGAGAGAAACATGTGTGCACGCATGAATCAGGGATCTTTTTAGTCGGGATGCTCCCCCTCAACAATATATGTGTGTCTTGAAACAAAAGTTTGACAAAATTTTGGAAAAACAACACCACCGATATGTTGAGGTACGGAGTAAAGATGCCTTAACCGATATAGTATATTATATTTGACAATTTAATATCATTTCCGGAATGTGTTGGATACATAAAATATGACAACTTTGAGATGTACCCAACAACATTAAAGGCTTGATTTTTAAAACGCCCCCCCCTCAAAAATTTATCAAAATACCATATGACATTTTAGAGATATAAAAACCACATATGAGGAAGGGAGTGTTGAACACACAATTTTGAAAGATTTAGAAAAACCTTTTTGAGAAATTCTTGAAAAATTGTGTTCAACGGTTTTAAAATAATCAGGATAGAAGACTTCTCTTCTATTGCTAAGGGAAAGCGCACTGAAACGTACACTTCCCTTTCGGGTCCATTTTTTCATGAGCTCAAAACTTTGATTGTTTTGTGACAAGCTCATGACCGAGAAAGATAAATTTCCCGTTGTGAAGGATAAGTTATCATCCGTGATAAACTTTCCTTAAGTTGAAGTTCGAGGTCTAAGCTGACATTTATTTAGAAATCATTTTTCATGAACTTAAAAATGTTGAACGTTTTTATGAGAAGCTCATGACCGAGAAATAGGAATTTCTCGTTGAGAAGGATAAGTTATCGTCCGTGATAAACTTTCCTTATTTCAGGTTCGAGTCCTAAGCTGTGATTTTCTTAGAAGTTATTATGAGAGAATATCAAGCAGCTTCATTTTCCAAAACCTCCAAGCCTTCTGGAGTCATATACTTCATACCAAGACGGCCAATGAGATACTGGAACCTATTTTGGGATAGGGCTTTAGTAAACAAGTCTGCTATCTGGTACTCAGTTTTGACAAAGTATAATTCCATGATACCACGTTCCACTTGTTCCTTGATGAAGTGATATCTGACTGCGATGTGCTTGGTACGGGAGTGTTGAACCAGATTGCAAGAGATGGATATGGCCGACTTTGAGTCACAATACATAGGTATTTTATCTAAGTGGAAGCCATAATCCCGTGAGTTGAGTTCTCATCCAGAGGACTTGAGCACAACGCGCGGATAGAGCCACATATTCTGCTTCAGTTGATGAGAGCGAAGTGTAATCCTGCTTCTTTGACGACCAGATCACAAGTTTGTCTTCTCCTAGAAATTGTACGCTACCATAAGTGCTTCTTCTACTATCAAGGCAACCTGCGTGATCAGAATCTGGAAAAGCGGTTAGATGAAAACCGGTTCCCTTCGGATACCAGAGTCCCATGTGAATGGTATTCTTAAGGTACCGAAAGATCCGGTTTACCTCTTTGAGGTGCTTTTGAGTAGGTCTGGCTTGATATCGTGCACAATAGCATGTGGCATGATGAATATTAGGCCTGCTGGCTGTAAGGTACATAAGTGACCCAATCATACTGCGATATCGCGTTTGATCTACGGGATATGAGTACAAGTCAGCGTCTAGGGATTTGGTCGACAATGGTGTACCAACGCGAGCACATGAGGTCATACCATGATTTTTAAGTATCTCTTGAGCATACTTAGCTTGGTTTATGAAGATACCACATGGGGATTGATGAATCTGGAGGCCTAAAAAGAATTTTAGCTCCCCCATCATTGAAATTTCAAATCTGCTGTGCATTAATTTTTCAAAACGTTTTGAAAGTTTTGGGTTCGTAGAACCAAAAATAATGTCATCAACATAAACTTGCACTAGCAGTATGTCATCCCTATATTTAATAGTAAAGAGAGTAGGATCAATAGAACCTTTGGAAAATCCTTTGGAAACCAAGAAGTTTGATAGGTCTTCGTACCATGTCCTTGGAGCTTGTTTAAGTCCATATACAGCCTTCTTGAGACGGTAGACTTTGTCAGGATGATAAGGATCGATGAATCCTTCTGGCTGATTCACAAACACTTCTTCCTTCAAATGACCGTTGAGAAAAGCAGTTTTAACGTCCATCTGAAAAACCGTGAAGCCCTTATCTGCAGCATAAGCAAGGAATATCCTGACTGCTTCCAAACGAGCGACAAGAGCAAATGATTCATTGTAGTCTATGCCTTCTTGTTGACGGTATCCCTTAACCACAAGACGAGATTTGTTTTTGATGATGGTTTGTTCTTCATCCAGTTTGTTTTTCCAGATCCATTTGAAATCTAAAATTGACATTCCATAGGGTCGGTCAACAAGTTCCCAAACATTTAGGCGTTCAAACTGATGAATTTTGTCTTGCATTGATTCAATCCACGCATGATCAGTCATGGCTTGTTTGATGTTTGTAGGTACAGTTGTACTCACGGTGAGTGCATACGTACACACATCGCCATCAGTTTCGAGTTGTCTGCGTGTTCGAACCGGCTGTGAAGGATTTCCAATGACTTGTTCCAATGGATGATCACGTGTCCAATGGTGAGTGGATGGATATGGTTGGTAGAATGTATGCATGTTGGACGGATCAACATGTTGAGTAGAAGACTCTCCGACTTCGTGTATCGGTGTACCGAACGGATTGATAAATTCTTCTGCGTCAGGTTGTGCATCGACTGCTTGATTGTTGTTTCCTCCTTCAGCATTGACGGTTGGTGATGTTGGTTATATGACTGTTTCTTGAGTTTGTTGAGTATCCACTGGAATTGTCTCTTGAGCAACGGTTGCTGAAGTAGATGCAGTTGTGTCTTGTTGACTTTGTTCGGGTGCATCAGCAGTAATGACAGCGGAAGGCTTTGACACAACTTGATTGTTTCCATAGTAATATTCATCAAACATTGGATCATATAAATCAACCAACTCATTCATTTGTGTCGTATCCGTCGAGTCTGTTGTAGGATTATTTTCTTGACATTCTTGCACGAGACGTACACTGTTTTGTGTAGGTGCCATGGCTGGACATTGAGGAGCGGGACTTGAGCTGTTGTGATCAAGTACCATTTGTGTAAATTCGTCAAAGTTCACATGAATTGTTTCGACAATAATCTTTGTTTTCTTGTTGTAAACTCGATATCCTTTCGACAATGTAGCATACCTCACAAAAATACATGCAACACCTTTTTCTTTCATCTTGTCGAGATTCTCACCGTCTTTAAGAATGTAGCATAAAGATCCAAATACGTGAAAGAATTTAACTGTAGGTTTTCTGCCATTGATGATGTGGTAAGGTGTATTTTCATGTCTAGGGATGACGAGAGAACGATTCTGAGTATAACAGGCGGTTGCAATAGCTTCAGCCCAGAAGAATAGTGGTAATTTTGAAGCAGAAAGCATTGTTCGAGCAGCCTCAACCAAAGTACGCTTCCGCCTTTCGACAACGCCGTTTTGTTCAGGAGTTTGAGCAATAGATGTTTGATGTTCGATGTCTTCTTCTTGAAAGTAAGATTGCAAGTTCTTGTTCAAAAATTCAGTACCCCTATCCGTTCTTACGGTTAAGACTTGAGCTTGAAGATTGCGTTGTATCATCTTGAGAATGTTTTTGAGAACCTCTGGTGTTTCATCTTTGGACCTTAAGAAGAAAGTCCATGTGTATCTAGAGTAATCATCAACAATCACGAGAATATACTTTTTCCCGTTAATACTCTCTACACGCATGGGACCACATAAATCCATGTGTAGAAGTTCCAATCGTCCTTTTGAGCTTGGGGTAGTCTTTGATTTGAAAGACTTCCGTTTTGCTTTCCCCAACTCACAAGAAGAACAAAGATGGTCTTTGACGAATTTTAACTTTGGGAGACCGGTCACAATATCATTTTTCGAAAGCACGTTGATGGTGTCAAAGTTGAGATGTGACAATCGTTGATGCCATAACCATGCTTGAGATGATGAAGCTTTAGCCATTAAGCAAATTGGATTTGTTGAGGATGTGTCTTGAAGAGTTACTGTGTAGAGATCAGAACACGAGAACCTGTAAGAAGGTCATTCCCATCGTAGTCTCTAACATAGCAAGTAGATTTCCGAAAAGCCACTTCCAAATCCGCATCACAAAATTGACCAACCGAAAATAAATTGTGATTCAGTCCCTCGACGTAATAAACCCCTTTGATAGTGAGATTTCCTTGAACCAAGTCGCCATATCCAAGTATCGGTGCAAACTGATCATTTCCAAACCGCACCGTACCCAGAAACTTCTCCACGAAGTTAATGAGAAGCTTGAGATTTCCCGTCATGTGCTTTGTGCACCCGGAGTCCATTATGAATAGTGTAGAAATTGATAACCTATGAATCTATGAAGTGGGTTGATGTTTTTCTAGTGAGAGAAACTAGAGAGAGAAAGTGAGAGAAATATATGGAAGATTTTATTACTATGAAAATGTGAATGAAACAACAACCAACCCCTTTCCTTAGTGGAAAGGGGTATTTATAGTCCAAGCTAAACATTGGGCTTGGGCCGGTCCATGACAAGCCCATGGACCGGTTCTTACTTAAGTTAATAAGCAAATAATAAGTAATTACTAACTACGAGCTATTACAACATGAATATAATTGTGGAGTGACCGATACTTCTAATATACGTTAAAACGTATTTCTAACAATCTCCCCCTAAGGGAGGTCACTCCACGTTACAAAGTTCTAAACCTAGCATACTATACTAAGTCTTCGTTCTTTAGCTCGTAGTCTTTTCTTCTTTTCTTTCTTTTGTTGTGAATATGTTGATCTGATCTTTTTGGCTTTGACTTGAGAGCATTGTTCTTTGGCCTTTCACGTGCGATCTTTGCCTTTCTTGTGAACTTTGCCTCCTCGTGACTTCATGTTCCACACACTTACGTCTTTTTGTTGAATTCTCGAAAGCTTCAGAGTTTGGTACAGCGGAAGACTTTATCTTGTACTTTCTTGAATTTTTCCTGAACTTTGTTGCAAAAGACATAAGCATGTGGGAACGACTTTTACAGGTACACCGCAACACCACCGTCTTCACTGGTACACAACAACGCCACCGTCTTCATCAGGTACACAGCAACGCCACCGTCTTTAACAGGTACACAGCAACGACACGAATAAAATGGCTTTGAACATTTTATTCTAATTCGGTAGCATTTTACCTCCGGTCGGTGAAGACCGTTGGACGATATTAGATATCGTACCCGTGACGGATAGTTTCAATTAAGTAACTTCCTGACAGGATTTCGCGGGTGAACCCGTTCTCTTTATTCGACCGTCCAAAGCTGACTGCGAACATAAAGAGTGAATCACTTGGATAAATTATCCTTGTGATTAAAAGCCGTCAATTCATGAAGCCTGGAACAAGTGAATTTCAATTAAGATTTTCACCATCGTTGCTTTCCAGTTGTCACGAGCTCAATTCATAAAGAATCTTGCGCGTTACCTACCAAGTGCTGTTTGATGTTGACACTAGAAGGATTTCCACTCGTCACTGTGGTCAATAAAGAGTCACTCTGAGTGTTCTGGCAAGATCATATGATAATGCGAAGAGGCCTGGAACGAGTTTAAGTTCAATTAAGAATTAAACCACTGTTACCTTCCAGTTTTTCACAAGATTGGTTCTAAAAGAACCGCACGTGTAACCTACCATGAGCTTGTTTGATGTTGGCTCAAGCAGGATTTCCATCTTCATTGTAATACTTGCGTATTACTCGGATGTTCTGGCAATATTTCAGGAATACTGCGTAGGACTCATGAAAATCTCTTACTTTTCACAGTGTGTGAGAAAGCAAGGAATAAATGGAAAGTGTCCTAATGAGACTTTTGATGATCTCTTGGCTCTAGACTCTATTGTGCGTTTTGATTTAGTGAGCGATGGCTGGAGAGGAGTGCCACCTTTTCAATACCAGTCTATTCGGAGTGAATAAACCAATAGATAACGTGTTGATCTCTGTGTGATTAAAACAAATACCTTTTGAGAGATATTTGAGTTAGCTGGGAAGGGTTGTGCATTGCATCACTGGGTCCATGATGTCTTTCTTCAATACCGAGAATCATTAGCAAAAATGACCTCAATAGCATATGTATTGACCCGGTTTCTGCCTAAAGTTGTAAGGAGGGCTTCTCTCTTTACACCCTTTATCTTTACAATTCTTTTTCATTCTTCAACCCCTTCAATGCTTACCAATACGTCATCGCTAGCACCTTGTTGTGATTGTTCCAGTGCTAGCTTAAGTACTTGGTCGGCATTCAGCTACGTTCACATTCTTTCTCCATCTTTCCTAGGACTTCTAAATCTATCTAGGGAATTGTCCTTGGGAAGATTCCATCGGCTCTGATGAATCATTGGACTAAACCTATTCCTACCACCCTTTTGTCACCACATCCGTCGTGAATTAAGCGTGTTTTGGGAAGGAATTGCCACCATGAAAAATCATTGAAAATCACCTAAAGTACTTATGATATTGAAATCAAAAGTTTTGTACCTTAGGTGTTTTGTTCATCAAAAACGCTCCCCCTTAACACGTGCTTTTACACATATTAAGTTGGATAATCTTTAAGTCTTTTTCATTTTAGCCAAGTATCATTTAAATCTCCTTAATCCCATTTTCTCCCCTTATCCAAAATGTTAACCATTAATATTTGGGATATTGAATGGATTAACCGGTCTTTGGGTAAAAATGAAATTGATGTTTGGCCATAGAACAAATAATTGCTCCCCCTTAAGTTAATAAGGGGTAGTTGTAGTGCTTTAGTATGATATATTTTGAAAGATTTAGAATCTCGTGAGAAATTCTTGAAAAAATCATCATACCTTAACACTACAACAAGCCATTAAAGCACATTATTCACAAATATACATATTCACAAGTAATACCAATATAGAGTGACCTGAAATGTACGACCCTTCAGATGGATCGTTGCAGTGTCCTATAGTGCACTCCATATGGTCTACCACCCACGAATCTTTCCAAGCTCCTCATCAATCTACGTTCACGGAGCTTCTGATCGATCTTCTTGATGACATACTTCGCCATCTGCCGGTAACCTGGATGCCAATCCTCCGTCATTTCTGGCAAAGTCCCACCCGAGTTCAGATGCTCCAACTTGTCTCTGAC
Source organism: Glebionis coronaria (assembly GCA_025667525.1). Taxonomy (NCBI): domain Eukaryota; kingdom Viridiplantae; phylum Streptophyta; class Magnoliopsida; order Asterales; family Asteraceae; genus Glebionis; species Glebionis coronaria. Next base: position 45,770,876 of record CM046876.1, read on the forward strand.
TTGTATAAGAGTGCCATCACTATACTTGTGGAGCTCCCCCACCCTCATAAACTTCATCAAACCTCGACTGTTCAAGTAGAAGATGCCGGAATTCGGAACAGAAATGCCGGTATAGGGACATCTTGCTACATGTTGAGGTAACACTTGGTTCACAGGACGGGTTAAATTGAGCTTCCTCTGATAGCTTTCGACTCCCAATTGAAGATCTTCAACTCGTGTTTTGATGACAACGCTTCGTGTGAACATACGAAGTGCTGTATTCAACGCAATCAGGTCTTCACGAGGAATATGTGTCAGTTGATCTCTGGTCATCAGAAGCAGCATATCTTCGATATCCTCAAGGCGAATGATGGAAAAATCTCCCTGCTGGATTCTGTATTCCCTGTCATCCTCCCTTTTCAAGCGAATCTCCGTCACATGATAATAGCCGTTCTTGGCTTCTGTTTTTATCCCTAAAATGCTGGAGATGCGGATATCGGATCTAACTGAGCTTCCAGACTTGACTAGGCAGCAACCCCTGTACGCCCTTCTGACTCGTTCGTCCCAATGAGATGCACCTATGACAGCATACATATCATAATTACGATTTATCTTAGGGACCCAGAGTCGGTTTACCTTTTCCTCGATAAAGGGTATTGTCCCCCAGTTGGCAGCTTTTAGCAAGGTCAGGGATGTTGCGTACTTCGATGACCCCTTCAGCAAATATACCAGATCATTGGTGACAAAGAAGTCAAGAGCAATCTGATTATCTTGATCCATTGGAGGTGGAGCTCTTTCTGATTCATGAAGACCTGGCCGTTGAACGGTATTCAGAGCCTTCAGTATCTCCTCGGCATAATATTCGAACTCCATTTGGGTCAACCGGGTTTTGGCGCGAAGTCTTTTATCCGTCAGTACTTTCTTCACCAATGATGGAGTAACCGAAGTCTTATACTCATGAGCAAGAAATGCACATAAGTCAATCGGACTTCGGATACGAAGGTACAAGACTTCTTTGTCGGCGTCGGTGATCGGATCATACTGCGCTGCTACCGTGATCCAAGCCTGTGGTGGAGCAGTCTCGTCGATTTCCAACGTGTCCTCCCAGTTCCTTGTGCTTGGTTCAGGAATAGTAGATTGTGGGTTTTGTTGCAGAGGAGTAGAGACGTGAACATCTGCTTGTTCAGATTCAGGCATTTCAGCAGTGTCATGGACGGGTGAGTGTTGTGCAGCTTCTGGTTCGGTAACCGATTCTGCAATCACAGGAGTAACAACACAAGAACTAACGGGGTTAGTGGTAACAGGTATTGATTTATGGATAAATGTACCAGGAATAGATGACCCTGTAGTGGCATTCACGTCATGGCGCCACTTCGATCGTTTGGATTCCGTGGATGTAGACTTCTCCTTTGGTGCTGCATCTTTCTTTGACTTGGTGCCAGACTTAACCACTTTCTTTGAGCTGGCGCCCTTATCCCCTTTCTCACACTGTTCACCTTTATCCGCATTGCTCCCCTTAACACTCTCCTGGTGACCATCACCACCATCATTACCATCATTATCATCATCTCCATCCTCATCATCATCATCCTCATCCTCATCCTCATCTTCATCATCATTATCACTATCGTCCTCATCATCCTCATCATTCTCATCCTCATCCTCCTCCTCATTCTTATCTTCTTCTTCTTCTTCTTCCTCCTCTCCACCAGTACCCTCGTCTTCCTCACTCTCTTCCCGTTCTTCTTCAGGGAGAATGTGGTAGGGTACCACACTTCCAAACGTCTTGAACAACCTATCATCCTCCATGATAGCGTCATTCAGGGATTTGAAGAGAGCCCGTTGTTTCCTCGATTTATCAAACGATCCAAGTTCCTTCATTCGAGCCTTAAGGATCTTCTTCAGTTCAAAATCCGTCAAGTCATATGCGATCTTGTAGGCGGCTTCTGAAGGATTGGATGACTTGATCATCAAGTTATCAGCAGCAAGCGTCTTCAAATCATCACGCAGTTTAGGCATTAGGGATTCAACGGAGTCTTTCACTTTCTGCTCAATAGTAGCTTCAAGAGCTTCTTTTTGCTCTTTAAAGTCATCCTTAATAGCTTTAAGTCTTGCAATTCGTGCTTTATGCCTATTAGCTTCATCCCTTTTAACCTGAGCAAGTTCCTCTGCATGAGCTTTACGTGTAGCTTCCATGTCTGCAGCGAACTTGGCAATCACCTCTTCTTGAGCCTTCTTAGATGCTTCTTCACTTTGAGCACGTCTTTGTAACTCTTGGCGAAGTTCATCCATTTCGCTCTTTTGTTTATCCATGTGTTTATCCAACATCTCGGCCATCACTATTGCTGCCATTGCAGATGTTGCAGAGCTGCTCTGGGTTGAGGGAATAGGCTCAGTTGTGACTGCGGTGCTAAGGATGGGCTTTGGTGGTGGTGGATGAAGTGGTGTAGAAACCTGTTTGGTTGGTAAGGGTTGAGTTGGTGGAGGTTGAGTTGTTAAAGGTTGAGTAGGTGGAGGAGGTGGTGTAGAAACAGGGATTGATGGCTCCTTCGAAGTGGAATAATTTTCAGGTGACCCAAACTCATCAACATCATCAGGGTCCATGTACTCATCCTCAACGTCTACTCTTACACCTGAACCACTACCACCAGTATCTTTCCTACTCCTTTTAATGGCTATCTTCATCATTTGTTGTTCAGCTTTATCAAGAGTAGGATCAACAATGTTTTCTTCGTCACGCAGACGCATCTCATCAGCCTTACCCTTTCCTTTCTTACCCTCTGTCTTCTTCTTCTTGGTTTTGGGCTCAGGTAAATCTGCTTGCTTCCTTTTACCTTTGCTTTTAACCGTGGTAGATGAGTCTTCACCTGCTAGAAGGCTTGCTCGTTGTTTCTCAATTTCCGTGAGCAAGTTCTTGTAATCATCAGATTCAATGATCTCATCGGTCAGAAGATGACTGGGAATGGGACCAGGAATAACCGTATTCGAATGAGTCTCCTGCCTTAAGTCTACCAAATCATCATCATCTATCATGTGGTGACGACTACCTGCAAGCTTGTTAATGGATGCATCGTTTTCCATAAAGTAATGTATGATCAACTTAATAAACCTAGGGTACTGGTAAGTTTTGATTTTACCCTTTGTGTTAGTGAAGAGTTGAAAAGTAAACTCCTCCCACAGCAGTGATGCATAATCAATACCCATACCTTTGAACATACCATAAAACATTTTGATGATCGGTGGACGAACAGCATCATACCCAGTTGTTTTGGGTGTCAAGCATCGGCTAAGAATCCCAAAAATAGCTTTCCATGGTTGACCAATTTTGGCAGTAGTAAACTCAGACGGGGTTCGTATGTCAAGACATCCAATGGCGGTGAACATCTCCATCATCTGGTCCTTGGTTGGGTTGGGTGAGTATGATGGTAGACCTTTGAGTATCGGTCGAAAGCCAAAGATCTTCCTGAAGTCTGACACAGTAAGCGTCTGCTGCTTGTTGTCCAAGGAAAAAGTGATCTTGTTCGACGTCCTCTCTTTGGTAGCCCAGAACTCGTAAAGGTAGTCATAGGGCACCGAAGCACTTCTCCTTAGCGCATACTTGAAATGAGATTTATCAAGCATGGCTGTAGCTACCTTAAAGCCATTATGGGTAGAGTGAGATACCTCCTTTAGACGGTAGTTGTTTGGAACAAACTTAAGAGTCTTGGCTTCAGCAATGGCGGCAGCTCTGTCGTCTTGTAGTTGTTGTACGGTAGGGTTAGTCATCGTCTCTGCTTAAGATAAAACACAAAGGTTGATACAAACAAGTATGAATATCATTATGACTTTAAACCTAAGCATTGTACATATGACATAATCCCTTAAGCTTTGAAATCATTCAAACATCTTCTATTCGGAATAATTAGCCTATATGGAATAAAATCCCTATTCTGAATAAAGGCCTATTCGGAACATTTGGCTATGCAGAATAACAGCTCTATTCGGAACATTAGGCTATGCGGAATAAAAGCACTATTCGGAACATTTGGGCTATGCGGAAAAAATTCCTCCATTCGGAACATTTGGGCTATGCGGAAAAAATTCCTCCATTCGGAACATTTGGGCTTATGCGGAACATTTCCTATTCGGAACATTTCCTATTCGGAACATTTCCTATTCGGAACATTTCCTATTCGGAACATTTCCTATTCGGAACATTTCCTATTCGGAACATTTCCTATTCGGAACATTTCCTATTCGGAACATTTCCTATTCGGAACATTTCCTATTCGGAACATTTCCTATTCGGAACATTTCCTATTCGGAACATTTCCTATTCGGAACATTTCCTATTCGGAACATTTCCTATTCGGAACATTTCCTATTCGGAACATTTTCTTATGCGGAACTTTTGCCCTATGCGGAACTTTTTGCCCTATGCGGAACATTTTGGCCTATGCGGAAAATTTACCCTATGCGGAACTTTTTGCCCTATGCGGAACTTTTTGCCCTATGCTGAAAATTTACCCTATGCGGAACATTTTCCTATGCGGAACTTTTTCCCTTATGCGGAACTTTTGCCTTATGCGGAAAACTTTTCTATTCGGAAAAATTTTCACCATGCGGAAAGTTGTTCTTACGCGGAAAGTTTTGCAACAGTTACAATTTTTTCTAAATAGGCACTTAATCCGTTTGTTTTCAATTGATCTAAAGGCAAAAATAGTGCAATTAACCTATTCCGAATCATCCCCAGGCAAAACCCCCAAATTAACTAACCCTAATTAGGCAGTAATTTGATTCGTTTGATTTCAATTTTAAACAGTTAATCAACTTGGTTTGCATGAAGGTTTAAACCGATTTAATACCTTTTTAGAAGATCTTGAACTGAGAAAGTGATTGATTTCAGATGATTGATTGGTTTCGTGAGTTTGTGTGGAAGATATGTCAATGGCGGCAAATGATTAAACAGGCACAGTGATATGAAAGAAGAAACGGGGGGGTTACTTTTGACTAGGTCAAAGTTTTCCACAAGTTTGGACAATTTGTCAACTTTGCCCCCTCAATTTTCTTTTTGCTTCATTCAATCATTCTTTTGGTTACTAAGATTTGATACAAGCCATTTTGACCCTATCTTATGTAAACTATTCGAGCCTTAGTGATTAACTTAACTTAACACAAGCACAATCCACAACAAACTTATAAGCAACAACAAGACATATTGCCAAAGCAATCCAACCATTAACCATTAAGCTTTGTGAGTTTCCTTGAAAACTTTTGAGGATCTTTTGATGTGAAAGATGATGAAACATTTTCTCCCCCTTAAACGATGACCCGTTTTCTATTTAAAGAGCTGTAGTCATTGTTTAACGAGGCACATGATGATGAAAAACATTTCCCAATTGATATCTTGAAAAAATTTGATTCGTGGTGTCAATAAGATTTCTCTTATTTTAACAAATTTATGCACTGAGACGTACACAAATTCGTGTCAGACCAAGTTATAAAGTAAACTTGATCCCTTTGCATGATTTGGCTTGTAAATCACGCCCGAGAAAATTAATTCCCGTTCTGAGCCAACGTTTTCCAAGGAAATACGTGACTTTAATATGAAAACCGGGTTGCAGTCTGAAATAACTACAAACCATAATGGGCATGTTTTAAAAACATTACAACTTTTATACGGACTCTATTTATGGCACCGTGTCAATATTGATCGACATTTCTAAGGCCGTAAATATTACCGTACTAAAAGACATGCCCGTTTTAAACGAAAAATATTTTTGGTTTTTCTTGATTTTATAATTTTTATGATTTTTCTTGGTTTTATATTTTTTATGGTTTTTCTTGGTTTTATATTTTTGTATTTTCTTTTGTGGTTTATATATTTACTATAATATACATGATCACAACCAAAGGATACTCTGAATAGTTTACCACGACTATTCAGCTGATTCTTCTGCCAACTCTTTGAGAGTCGCTGGAGTGAATGATTTCATGCCAAGCTTGTCGATCAAAAACTCGATTCGTCCTCGATCTAAGGCTTTGGTGAACATATCCGCCAGCTGATACTCATTAGTGACAAAATACAGCTCGATCACTCCGTTCTCCACCTGCTCCTTAATGAAATGGTAGCGAATGTCTATGTGCTTGGCCCGGGAGTGTTGAACATAGTTGCAGCAAAGGGCAATGGCGCTCTTGTTGTCACAATACATCGGGATTTTGTTAAATCCAAGACCGTAGTCAGTTAATTGTGATCTCATCCAAAGGACTTGAGCACAACAACCGGACATGGCGATGTATTCAGCCTCCGTGCTTGATATTGCAGCGCTTTTCTGCCTTTTTGAAGACCAACTGATCAATCTATCTCCTAGGAGTTGCACAGATCCAGAAGTGCTACGCCTCGTATCTTGACATCCAGCATGATCGGCATCTGCGTATGATATTAAAGCAATCGAGGAATCTTTCGGATACCATAGACCACGATGAAGTGTTCCTTTTAGATACCGAAAGATCCTTTTAACGACATGTAAGTGCTTTTCGGTAGGCCGAGCCTGATACCGGGCACACATGCATACAGCAAATTGCAAATCAGGCCTGCTAGCAGTCAGATAGAGAAGGGTGCCAATCATTCCACGGTAAAGTTTCGGATCGACAATAATCCCATCCCTATCTTCATCTAACTTGGATTTCTCCACCATTGGAGTGTCTACGGGGTCACAATTCTCAAAGTTATATTTCTTAAGAGATTCTAGAGCATATTTGGATTGATTAATAAAGATGCCTCTGGGATTCTGAGAAATCTGTAATCCTAAGAAAAATGAAATTTTTCCCATCATCGACATCTGAAAGCGTGTGGACATTATCTTCTCAAATTGTTTAGACAATTCTATGTTAGTGGCAGCAAAAATTATATCATCAACATAAATTTGTACCAGAAGCATGTCGTTGCCGTCCTTGAGAGTGAATAGAGTGGGGTCCACTTTGCCTTTGGAGAAGCCTTCCGACATGAGATATGTTGACAGGAGATCATACCACGCGCGTGGAGCTTGTTTCAACCCATAGAGAGCCTTCTTAAGCTTGTACACATGGTTAGGAGACTCCGTACTCACGAACCCATCCGGTTGACTAACATAAACCTCTTCCCTTAGTTCACCGTTCAAAAATGCCGTCTTCACATCCATTTGATAGACGATCATGTTCATATGAGCAGCAAACGCAAGGAATAGTCTAATCGCCTCCAATCTAGCCACAGGAGCAAAAGATTCCTCAAAGTCTATACCCAAGGCTTGTTTATATCCTCTAGCGACCAATCTTGCTTTATTCTTCAATACCGAACCCATCTCATCAAGTTTAACCTTATAAACCCATAACAAAGTAAGGATGTTAACCTTGTCAGGGCGAGGAACCAATTCCCATACTTCTAGTCGTTTGAATTCATTGAGTTCCTCCTGCATAGCTTCAATCCAAGATGATTGGGTCATAGCCTGCTGCCAATTTTTGGGTTCAACTTCAGAGAGAAATGCATCAAAGTAACAATATAGTGCACTCTCTTGTAGTTGATGGCGTGTAGAGACTGGTCGATCTAGTTCTCCAATAACATTCCTAATTGGGTGATCTTTTGTCCATTTAGTGCTATGGTTTTCAATCCTAGGTGGTCTGGAGTGAACAATAGATGGAGCTTCTTCTGAGGTAGACGCGGCTGAAGGGTTTTCAGGGATCGCTACACCAAAGAAAGGAAGCTCTTGCAAGTGAGCATATTCCAAGTCGTGATCAGTAGAATCCTCTTCTACATCATTAGGCACAAGTAGGGGTGATGATTCAGGTGTAGTTTGAGAATCACTTGGTGAAGGTGCATCCGGTTCAATGTGAATTGTAGATGCGTTAGATAAAGGTTCATTAACTTGAGCAACCACTTCAGGTATTGGAGCAATTACTACAGGTGCTGGAACTTCATCAGTCGGGGGATCGAAGAATTCATCAAACAACGGTTGAAACAGTGTATCCCACTCGGGCCTTGATGGTGGTAAAAATGATGTAGAAGTAGGATTGTTGGGAACTAATCCGGAACTTATAGCACCGGGTCCCATCTCATGAAGCGCGGGTTCAGAGCTGTGTTGCTCAGAAGCCAGCGCTGTCAGCTCGTCGAAATCAGCGTCCATAGTTTCTACAATCTTTCCAAGACGACGGTTATAGATTCGGTATGCTCTTTTGGACGGTGAGTAACCAATGAAAATACCTATGTCGGCTTTTGGTTGAAGCTTACCCAAGTTCTCACTATTGATGTTTGGATAACACAGAGCACCAAACACATGGAAAAATGAAACATCGGGTTTGCGGTCATGTAGAAGCTCATAAGGTGTTTTTCCATGGCGTTTCCGAATGATAGAACGGTTTTGGGTGAAACATGCAGTAGAAATAGCCTCTGCCCACAAGAACAATGGAGCGTTCGCATAAATAAGCATGGTCCTAGCAGCTTCCATAAGTGTGCGATTTCGTCTTTCAACGACACCGTTTTGTTGTGGAGTGCGTGCAGCGGATGTTTCATGTGATATACCAACTCCTTCATAATAATCACGAAGAGTCTGGTTTACGAACTCTGTACCATTGTCTGTACGAATGCGGCGGACAGTGGTATTCAAACGTACCTGAATGAACTTCAGAAAAGTGATGATAGCTTTTGGTGCTTCATCCTTTGTACGTAGAAATCTAACCCATGTAAACCTGGAAAAATCATCCACAATGACGAGAATGAATTTCTTACCGCTCACACTTTCAGTTCTCATCGGTCCACAAAGATCCATATGCAAAAGATGAAGTTTTTCTTGATTAGTGTCTTCAGCTTTGGGTTTGTAAGATTTCTTGGTGCTTTTCCCCCTTGAACACGCGGAACATAAATGATCCTTGTGAAATTTAAGCTTGGGAAGACCACGAACTAACTCGTTTTTAGCCAGATGATTAATAGCATCAAAATTAAGATGAGATAATCTGCGATGCCATAACCATGACTTGGTCTTAGAAGCTTTAGAGAGAAGACATACTGGAGAAGCGGCCATCATGTCTTGTAAGGACAAGGTATATAGATTTGCACCACGAGATCCCTTCAACAAATCTTTTCCTTCCAAGTTGCGAATGAAACAAGTGTGTTGTCGGAAAGCAACCTCAAGGTTGGAATCACAAAATTGCCCTACTGAGAATAAGTTATGACCAAGACCTTCAACATAGTATACCCTAGAAATCGTCACGTTTCCAATCTGATATTCACCATATCCCATAATCTTTGCTATATGATCATTCCCAAATTTAACCGTACCAAGAAACTTGCTGACGAAATTTCGGAGCATCGAGCGATTTCCGGTCATATGTTTTGAACAACCGGAGTCCAAATACCACAGGATGATTTGGACCACCTGAAAATATCACCACACAAAGACAATGTAGAGGTATCGGAATCTGAGTGTTCCTTGTTATTAGCAGGTACAGATTTAATAATCTTAGATTTGCTAACTCTAGGTTTCTTAGATTTCCTAGCCTTCTTCTTCTTAATTGGTGGTGTAGATTCTAATTGGCTCAAATCCTGAGGTATTTCTACACTGATAGGCACTATAGTGGGGGCTGACCTAATTAAAGGGCGCTGTTTCCTTACTTGAGTGCAAGTGTTCCTAACTAAAGGACGCTCAGACCTAACCTCAATGGATGCATTCCTAGTTAAAGGGCACATTTTACCATCGAGAGTAAAGGTCCTACCAGTGGGACGCCATTGCCAGCCAACTTGGGCACGAGTTCTACCCGTTGGCTTCCATTCAAGACCATTCTTAATAGCATTCATTTCATTAACGTGATCAATCAGACACAAATCATAACGCTGGGAAAACATACATTCATTACAATTCCAACAATTTAAATCAGAATTCACGAATGGTTTAGGCTGCTGCACAGGCGCAGAGCTTTTAGTCTTAACATGATTCGTTTTATTTAAAACTGAACTAGCATTCCTATTGTGGACTTCTACTTTCTTCTTTGTGGCACTACTAGTGGCGGGCTTGATCTTAGCTTTCTTGAGTGGCGATCCTTTAGCCTTAGTAGTCTCTTTTAATCCTGTAGAAGGCAAATTGGGAATATTAGCAGCAGATTTTAAAGGTGTCTTACTTGATTGTGCCAATGACGGTTTCGCTCCTGGAGTCTTATTAAATGGAGTGACAGCAATGGGCCTATTGTTAAGTAGTGCAGAACCTGGTGTACCTATGTATTGCAAATAAGCCAAGCAATATTGAACTCGCTTAACATATTCATGAGCCGAATAATAGTCGCTGCTTAAGGGATCTAAGGCATAAAGATCGTCTACAATATCCCTAAGAAGATCGACATGCTTAATGGCATTCCTCATATAATCATCATAGGTAAGTTGGTTTCTCTTATGAAGCGGATTCTTATAAAGCACTACTTTCTTGGTTGTTGGAGCACTAGTGGACGGTGCAGAGTCGGTAGCTAAGTTATCAACAACTTCTTGTCGGGTGAGAAGAAGTGTCTCCTTTAACTCAGCCAAAACCATATTTTTGTCTATGAGCAGGATGTTCAAGTCAGAGATTTCTTCGCACTTTTGGTTCAGTTGTTCAACATAATATTGTTGCTGTGCCGCATTAAAAGCGAAGCGTTCTTCTAGTGAACCATAAAGAGCGGATAGTCCCTGCCTTGTCCGATCCATCTCCCCTAGAACAGTTGATAGTCTAATTTCTAAGACCTGGTTTTTAGACTCTGCGGCCTCTAGTTCCATTCTTAATGTTTCCTTTGATAATATCTCTCTCTTCAAGCTCATGATTTCTTCCTCTAATGTCTTAACAATTGCAATCATCTTGTCACTTGTCTCAACACCGTTTTCACAAACATTTGATATCAAAAGATTTTCATTTTGAGCTTGTTGTTTTAATTCTAAAGATATACAATGTTGTTCTAGTTGATTAAAGCGTTGAGAAAGTAAATTATAAGAATCTTGTAGCTTTAAAAACTCAGCGTTAGATTTGTGACAAGAATGATTATCTACCTCATTTACAGTTTCAGCAACATTTACAGAAATATCACAAACATCATCACAAATATCCTCACAAATATTCACAGCATCACAATTCATCATAGCGGATGTAAGCTCATTCGAATATTTAACATTTACAATAGTAAGCACATCACACGAGATTACTTCGGACAAGAATCGGTCATATTCGGTTGAAATCTTTTCCTTTTCAATTAGTTGCAGTTCGTAAGCGGTGTCCATTTCATAAAACACTTTTTGAACTTCACCAATTTCAAACTGAAGATTTTCCTTAAGAGATGCAAAACTTCCTTTTAGACTTTCGACAAACGGATTGATCTTAGTTTTAAACACCTCGTTCATGTGTTCGAAAGCCCATTCTCCGGCGTTTAAGCCATTTGAAGTCGTACATTCCAAAATGACCTTGTCAAAGTTAGTAAAGTATCGGTTAATCTCTTTCAAGTTTAACCATACAGTGCTAACAGGTGGAAGATTCTTTGGAATTTCCTTAGGACCTTCCATGTTGACAAGTGTAGGAAATGTACTAGGGCGTTCTTCCTCTAACATGTAGGTTGGTGCTGTAATGAGATCTTTATCCATATGGAAGCGAACTCTAAAATCAGTTTTAGCAAGCTCCTTATTCATTTTAAAATAATCACACTCGGGATATTTTTCTGAATTGTATGACCGATCCTCATCAACTAGAACCTTACTTGTTTGATCATTGGGAAAAATAATCGGGTCTAAAGCCAATCCTAATTGAGTTGCATTATAAAGTCTAGGACTATGTCTTAAAGCTTGTTTTGCATATCGTGGATTAGGGGGAAGGCCTTTTAGACGTGATAAGTTAAACTCTTTAAACGAAGCATCAAATAAGTGAACTAGTTGTGAAGCAGCGTATTGTCTTAACAGCAAGTAGTCTAGACTTCTAATCTTATTAGTAGCATTAATCTCCATTTCAGTCTTCTTAGATTCGAGTAATTCAAAATCAGTTTGAAGTTTTTGAAAATTAGTGACCACTAACTCCTTTTCTTTAAGTTCACTAGACAGATTTGCTCTTAAGTTTTCGATTTCTTGCAAGTGACTCATTTGTTTGTTTCTAAAATGATCATATTCGAGATTTGTGAGAACACTAGACGAAGGCACTAATTCCAAAGTTTGTACTTTCTCATTGCTTAAGGCAAGCTCATCAGACAAATTCTTATTCTTAGCTAAGGTTTCTAAGAGTGCAGCATTCATTTGGCTAAGTAATGTAGCAGGAACCATGACCAAATCTTGTTGAGCAGGAGTAGGCGTATGCGAAATGGATCCCGGTTGTGATTCACTCAAAATCTGAGGACTCACATTGATATTGCTATCATTGTTTGTCTCCTCATTTGAAAGACTCACCACCGAAGATTCATTCGAATCAGCACTCTCTTGCCCAACTTGATGTGGTTGAATACTAGCATCAGTGGCATTATCGGTGTTATCAATAAGTACCTCAGATTTCTTATCTGGCCCTAAGCTGGAGAAAGTTGCCATGAAAGCAGCCTTTGCAGTTTGAAAGTCATCACAGTCGGAATCATACGCATCAAGATCATCAGCTTGGTAAGCTGCATTCTGCGTAGTGACAACGTCTTGTTCAGCAATCCCTGGGTCAGCAAGAAATGCAAGCTCCTCTTCATCAAGTTCCCTTCCTTGCGCCTGAGCATTTACCAGATAGATCTTTTCTGCAAACCACTGTCCATCCCTTCTCCTTTTGGGTTTCTTACAATCCCTGGACATATGACCCTCTTCCTTGCAGTTGTAGCATGTGATCATTCTCAACTTGCCTGTATTAGCCCGTGGAGGATTATTGACCATTGGAGCAGAAGCAGGATTGGCGGTGCGAACATTGGTTGATGTGGAAGTTCTCCCCTGATATGGTTGAATTGGCTGAACCATTACCCTGCCATTCTCAATTGTAGCTTGTTGGCGAGAATTGGATGAATTCCTCAACTGATTGTTGGTAGGAGCTGATCCTCTGAATCCTCGTTTGCTTAAAGTTCTTGTGAGATAAGCAGACATAGTAGTTAGCACTTCAACTGGGTCAGCTCCTTGTTGGAATACAGGAACTGGGACTTCCTCATCATCACAATACAGTGCTTGATCTGGATGAGCTGCATAATCAGTAGAAGGAATACTCATTTGATCAGGGTAGCTTGTTTGATATGCTGCATTCTCTTGATAAGACGAATATGAAGGCTGAGCATAAGGTGCAACATTTGCTGGATGAAGTTGTGAACCATACTGTGGTGAAGGTGCATTGAACCGATACTGTTGCTGATGTGAGGTGGGAGGTTGTGGTAAAATCGAGTATTGTGGAAAAGTTGGTGTTATGTAAGGTGATGGATGATAGGCTTGATGTCCCAAAATATAAGGTGTGTTGTTGTGTGACAAGCTTGGTTGATTCGCCATCAAAGCTAAGGAATCTGGGTACATACCGCGAGGAGAACGGTGCATAATCACATGCTTCTCATGTTGCTGAAGAAAAGCATATATTTGATCTAAGTTGCACTTATGCAAATCCCGGGTTAACTTCACATCGGTAATATACTCACCCCATTCAGCTTGAGGTAAAGTATTCAAGAACTTGGTGTTAACCTGGAATGGAGCAATTACCAGATTGTATACATTCAGATCATTCATTAAAGTAGTGAATCTGAAGTAGTAATCGTGTAGTGTTTCCCCTGGGCTGTATGTGAATCTATCAAACAAATCATACAGCTGACACTCCCTTTCTTGTTTGGTGAGAGACGTGCCTTGTAGCAACACCTTTAACCGTTCCCATAAATCTTTTGCCACTGTATACTGACTTACCATCCTGTAAATATCATGGGGAAGAGCTTGAAGAATTGTTTGAAGAGCTTTTTCATCTGCATCTGCAACAAGTTGTTGAGCTGGAGTGAGTTCTTCAAATTCTCGTGGTCTAGTCACGTTGTCAACCGTGATGGTACCATAGTCGAGTGGACCATTCAAAATCGATTTGACCATAAGCCTTCCGTATGTCGGTTTCCCCTTTAGATATTGCATCATTCGACCTTGCCATGCCTCAAACACCTCTTTAATAAGCATCGGTGGACGACTATCAGTCCCCGTTATGATCGAGATATCCGTAAGAGATGTCATCTGAGGCATTAATGAACTTGGATTCATTGTGATCACTTAATAGACTCAAAGATTATCGGTTGATCGAGCAGTGAAGAAAGGTTGAGAATTTGTGTTGTGTTGGTTAAACTCAAGATTAAATCCACTAAAGATCGTCGAAAAAAACTCAAATACCCCTTGAACTTGCTTATACAGAATAACCCAAACTCAGAATAAACCCTTATTCGGAATAATGCCTATTCGGAATAATCCTATGCTGAAAAATACCCTATTCGGAATAAACTCTATGCAGAATAACCCTTATGCGGAAAAACCCCTATTCGGAATGTTTTCTTCAATTCGGAATATTTTGGCAATTTGGCTTATTCGGAAAAAACTGGTCTATTCGGAATGATGGCAATTCGGAATATTTCCTAATTTTGGCTATTCGGAAAATTGGTGTCTATTCGGAAAAGTTGGCTATTCGGAAAATTGGTGTCTATTCGGAAAGATTGGCTATTCGGAAAAAACTTCTATTCGGAAAAAAAAACTTCTCTATTCGGAAAATTTTCTTCTACTCGGAAAAATTCTCTATTCGGAAAATTTTCTTCTATTCGGAAAAAATTCTCTATTCGGAAAATTTTCTTCTATTCGGAAAAAATTCTCTATTCGGAAAAATTTCTTCTATTCGGAAACTCCTCCTATTCGGAATAAACTGTCTATGCTGAAAATCCTCCTATTCGGAATCCTATTCGGAAAAAACTGGAAGAAATTGTTTCCGAGACTTAAAAAGAAGCTTTTAACCCCGATTTTTGATCCAAAACCACAAAAAGTTTTATGATTTTTACCAAAATAAGCTAAACCCAATCCTTATCAATCAATCCCAATAACAAAAACACCAAAAACAACAAGATTCAAGATTGATTTTTCCTAAAGATCACTAATAGATTCAAAAAGTAAAAAAGCAACACAATCCTTACCTTAAATCACCCCATAGCTCTTGATACCAAATGTAGAAATTGATAACCTATGAATCTATGAAGTGGGTTGATGTTTTTCTAGTGAGAGAAACTAGAGAGAGAAAGTGAGAGAAATATATGGAAGATTTTATTACTATGAAAATGTGAATGAAACAACAACCAACCCCTTTCCTTAGTGGAAAGGGGTATTTATAGTCCAAGCTAAACATTGGGCTTGGGCCGGTCCATGACAAGCCCATGGACCGGTTCTTACTTAAGTTAATAAGCAAATAATAAGTAATTACTAACTACGAGCTATTACAACATGAATATAATTGTGGAGTGACCGATACTTCTAATATACGTTAAAACGTATTTCTAACAAATAGGATGATTTCGACGAGCTGCAGAAGAATTAGAAGACAATGTAGCATTTGACAAATGGGAGCCCTTGATAGAAACGGGTTCCAAAATAGTAGTGGACCTAGATTCTAAAGGCAAGCTAACATTCATAGACCCAATTAGAATAGGGGTTGTCTTAGGTACCCATTTGTATCCGGGTGGTGTAAATCTTGAATACCCCCGTGTACATGTCCTAATCATGTTCTCATAAAGCTTCTTTAACTTGCTTTGTTTACGTAGAGTAGTGGATTCTAACGCACTTAGTTTCTTAAGTGATTGATCAGTGGTTTGGTTCAAAGTTCTTGTGGGTTCTCTAGTACTAGTGGGCACAAGAATAGGCTTCCTAGTTCTAGCATTCACGTCATTATGAATAAGAGCACAAGCATCATGATTGAAAGTACGAACACATTTGCCACATTCAACACAAACAAATTCAACATTCGAGGTCTTAACATTTAAAGTGTTATTACATGCAGTTACATACGTTTTATTCTTAGAAAACTTAAAATTCCTATGGTGGTCTTCTACTTCCAACTTCTTTTCTTGACTATTGTTAGGCATGACCTTATCTTGCATTCTATTGCTCTTAAGCGATGGTCCGCTAACGCTAGTAGTGGGGATTACTCATGTAGAAGAAGACACACGTTGATTAGTTTTCTTAATATTCTGAGGTAACCGCGATGTTCCAGTTTGAGTGGGCTTAGTGTTCATCTTATACATTCCAGGTGCTATCACATTGGTACTCTTATCATTTCCTATCTTAGACAAAGTCTGTGGGGATTGTCCCAAAATAGTTGATTTAGGGCATTTAACCGCATTCGTTTGACGAACGACGGATGGTTTACCCAATTCAGACTTTCCTCTCATTTTCTCAATGAGTTTTTGTAACTCACTAATGGCTATGTCCCTTTCTTTTAGCTGAGCTTTCAAATCATTTATTTCGAAACCTTTTTCATTTAGTTGACGAAACGAAGAAGCTGCCACTTCTTGACACTTTTTATGATTATGAGATTTATCACCTTTTTGTAAAGCAAGTTCAAGAGAAATGGAGTGTTTCTCAAGTTGGGAAAAACTTTTCGAAAGTTTGTTATATGACTGAATTTGTTTTGAAAGCTCTACTTCAAGATTGCGACATTTCTCATCCGATTATGACACTAGACAGGCTACATGACAATATTGATCAAGATCGGTATACACACCAAGTATAACATTCATATGGTCAGCATAAAAGTATTCCTTAGAAAGTCGATCAATTTCGTTAGAAAGTTGGTGTTCTTGTGTCTTTAATTTAATTTGAAGAAAATCGACTTCATCTTCAAGAGATTTGACATAGCTTAAATCAGTTAACATTTCGTCAGTGAGAGCATTATAAAACATTTCCACATTTTTTGAAAGATCATCAATGGTCGGAACAATGCATTGTTGAATGACGATTTCTACTTGTGGGTTAGGTTTAATATTCCAAATGGTATCTCTAGAAACTTTTTCATAATCGGAGACACCTTTGTACAGATTTAAAACCCCTTGTTTTATAAACTCAAATTGCTGAACACTTTTACTTTTCTCATCCCATTTTCTTTTTTCTTCCGAAATTTGTTTTTCTAACAAAATTGATTGCTTTTTGAAACTCTTTTTAAAGAAACTTTCTTTTGGGGTTCATCACTTGGTGGTGGAACTCTATTATACATCTTTTGTTCTTTGGAAAGTTCGTTTTGAGGAACAAACTTAATATAATGATCAGAATCAGAAAGGTTTATTAGGTCACTTAAGTTCGATCGACTTTCTTCTTGTTGACGAATGATTTCGTCGCAGTCAGGGGAAAGCATAAGAGCAAGATTATCAACATAGCAACCGATATCATAAAGAGCAGGCTTGGTACTTTGAACTTTCTTGAGATATTCAGGCTTGACAAAACTCGTTTTCATATTTCTATTGAGCATATTCATAGTTTGAATAGACTGACCCGTTTTGTAAACAATGTTGTTTAACGTGTCGACTCTCTTTTCCAAAGCAAGAATTTTTTCAATATCCTTTTCTTCACGAGTTTTATAAAGCTCAGTTTATTCTTTGTTAACCGACTCTAATTCAGTAATTTGGAGTTTATGTAGCAGCAGTTGTTCTTCAAGGTCCAATATCTTTTGTTTTGACATATGAATTTCGTGTGTTACTTCAGAACAATATTGTTCATTGAGCACCTTACGTTCATATACCACACCATTAGCTATCGCAACCCGTCGATCAGCTTCTTTTACATAATCACACTCTTTAAGCATGTCTATCTCCTCGGCTAAGGATGTGTTTGCTTGCTTTAGACGTTTATTAGCCTCTTTGTTTTCATTAATTTCACGTTTTAAAGAATCAATAATAGAGGAAAGCAAATCACGGTCCTCTTCTGAGTCAGTATCCTGAGTAGCATTTCCGTCATCATTACACATATGCTGTGAATCCGTAGAGATATTGCTATCCTCCGTGTCCATTACATATGTGTCATTGATGCTTTCGGGTTGCTCAGGATGCCGTCGTTCATTAGCAAACACATTATAGTTATCATGTGATGGTACCTTTTCAAGTGGCTCAGAATCATAGATGGGTCCAGAAGTATCAGCAGTCTCTGGGATCACTTCTTGAATCTTTGCCATGTATACATAATGTGCCTCCAACTCTTGATCATCGGCTTCATCATCAGTGTCATCACGCCAGTCAACTTCATCTGCTGTGAGTGGAATCCCTGCTTCTTCTTTCTTACACAACAGCATCTTTTCCTTGTGATATCCCGAATCCTTTACCCGTTTTGGCTTCTTGCATTCCCTAGCCATGTGTCCAAATCCCTTGCAGTTGAAGCATTGAATCCCAGTCTTCTGCACAACCGGAGTGCCTACAGTATCTCCAGCCCCAACTTGATTCAGCATCCTCTGATTATCATACCTAGCATCACGATCATACCTAGGTGCATGATCAACTTCCTTATATCTAGCATTGGATGATGATCTGAGGTTGTTGTTGGTAGGTTTGTAGATCTTCTTATAAGTTGTGGTGAGTAAAGACATGAGTTCCTCAATCTTCTTGTCCCTTGAAGTTTGTTCATCATCATTGTCTCCATCTGACTCGGTGTCATACTATGGAGGTGGAGTGGGGAAAATTGCTTTTGCTTTATGTTTAGCAGTAGCTAGAGGTTTGGTGGATGAGCTTGATGACTTTGAGGAATGAGTAGGTGGTTGTTGGCGGGGAACGGGTTTTTTTGAAGTAGCAGCCATAAAAGCAATAGAATTTGCAGACCGTTCTGCCTTTTCAGCCCTTAGTTCATTCACTTCATTCTGATGTTGTTTCAAGATATCATAAAGTTTGTGATAGGAGATGGTCTTGATATCTTCCCTTTGTTTAACCAAGGTCACAAACCTTTGTCATTCCGGTTTGAGTTGAAGTAGAAACTGAACATTGGCATGATGATTGGAGATGGTGCACTAATTTCTGACAAGCTCATTCATCATTTTGTAGAATCTCTAGTAATATGAGTCAATGGATTCACCATCTTCAGATGTGAATTTTCCAAACTCCCAAAGTAGATTAGTCTCGAGATCTTGAACATTGATCGACTCACCTTGCTTCAATCGATGAATTGCATTCCACATTTCCATACCATTAGGACATGCATCAACTGTGGAATAGATATCGTTATCAATTAAAGTGAGTATGAAGTTTACAGCATCAGCTTCAGCTTGGAGGAGATTTTTTTTCTCAGCAGAACATGTGTCAAAATCCTCCATAGCTCGTATAGTTGATGAAGTACCATCCTCTGCCTGTGTTGTAATTGGTCTGAATTCAAAAACTGGAGGTGGATTCTCAAGGCAGTGACGAAGAGCAGTTCGGTTTTCTTTTTCGTCGAGAAATCTGAGAAAGCGAGATCTCCATTGAACGTAGCAACCGGCAGTGAGCACATGTGGATTGCCGTTGCCACCTTGTTCCAAACGAATTTGATTAGCAGTTGCAATGTTGATGTTGTTGTTAGACATGGTGAATACTTGTGAATGAATTGCAGATCTTAGTGGATTTGTTGTGATGATGTGTGGTTAGAATTGAAATTCCGAACATTCAAAAAAAAATTCTCAGTCCGACAATAAATTCCTCAGTCTGACAAAACGGTAAGCCGAAAAATTTTGTATCGCCAAGTAGAACCAGTTTGTTATTGCGATCAAATCACTTTCACTTGTACTTTCCGATGGTGGTCTTTGCTGGAATTTCGGAATGAAGAACAACAAGATAGTTTGTAACTTTTGATCCAAAAGACTTGTGTTTAAACCCAAATCACTACAACTAGTATGTAGATGATTTGTATCAAGAATAGACCATAAAAAACATAAAAAATTTTGGGACGTGAGATATAGATCAAAATAGCCACGAAAAATCAAGAACACAACAAACGAATCTTCAATCACCTATCCACTATAGGCTCTTGATACCAAATGTTAATCCCATTCAATCCATAACACAAGATTTAGAAGAGATATTTAGAGAGAGAAAGAGAAGAAAGTAGAGAGAGAAAAGAGAGAGAATTGGAAGGTTTAAACTTTTACTAGAGAGAGAAACTAAAAGTGAACCAACACCCTCTTCCACACATGGAAGAGGGTATATATACCCTTGGCTTATGGGCCGTGGGTTTAGAGTCCTTGGGCCGGGCTTGGCTTTGTTTTGGGCTTACGCCCTAACTTATACAATATTAGCTTAAAGTCCAAGCCCGGTTTTCCCGACTAACCTATTACAATACAAGACCATTAACGACTAAGATGACCTATTACATTCTTGTTCGACTATATAAAATATAGGGCTAACAAATAGTAATGAATTTGTCGAGGTGCTTGTTGGCATCATCATCCGGCAATCCGCGAAATGGATTAGTTTGCACTTGTTGGACATGTGATGCTTCAACGAAAACTCCGGAGCCGTGATTCGCATCAGCGCAATCGGTCCTCCTCGTCCATACATTGTTGGTTGGCATAGCTCCTCCATTGTTCTAAGGTCGGGTGGGGGAACATTGTTGTTGATGTGGGGGAGGGGGGGTACACCAGCCATATCTAAATCTTCACGAGTCTCGGGCTCTGAATAAGTTGAAGATCTAGTACGCATGCACCTGCAAAAGCAAAAGAAAAAGAAAAAGATACCAAACACAAAGAGAATATATATACACTTAGAAAAATAAAATCTTTTTGGTGCAAAACTTTGAAAAAGAAATGCTTTTTATGAATTTTTAGATGTTTTTGTATTTTTGAAATTTTTTAATTTTTTTGGTAATTTTTGACACGAAAAATTACGTTCACGAATGAACGGGTCCCAAAAAGCAACGCGTCTCTCACAGAAAACCGTTTTTCTTTACGAAAAGAGCCGGCAGCGGCGCCATTTGATACTATGATTTTCTTAAGATAAAAATTAAAGTTCACGAATCTCTTCGAATTGAAAAATGGTTTATCGTGTCACTCAGTCGTTCTTGGTGGAAAAATAAAAGGTTATCGTTGTAGTAAAGAAAAAAGTGCAAAACTTTAAAGTAAAAAGCAGGGTAAATAAAGCTTAGAAATAATTGAAAATAAATGACGAGAAATTAAAAGGCAAACTTAAAACTAAACTAAGGCAAGGCAAGTAAAAGTGCGACTAAGGAAAAAGGCGGGAAAAATAAAGCTTAAAACTTAATCTATAAAATTAGAAAAATAAAAAATAACTCATTCGGAAAACACCTCACTCGGAATAGCTCTTCGTTCGGAATGTCACCTTCACTCAGAAAAATTACCTTCGTTCGAAATGTTTACCTCATGCGGGATAATAAGCTTGTTCGGAATAATAAAAAGAAAACGCTGGTTCGGAATAATGACTTATGTGGAATAACAGCTTCGTCCGGAATAGTCTTCGTTCGGAATAAAAACACTCATGCGGAATGTATGCTTCATCCGGAATAAATTTGGTTCGGAATAAAAGCTTAATCCGGAATAATTGACTCATGCGGAATAATCAAGCTTATGCGGAATAAAACACTCACTCGGAATAAAGGGACTGATTTGGAATAATAACTTGGTGCGGAATAATTAAGATAAAACGCTTGTTCGGAATAAAATAGTGATTCGGAATCTGGGAAACTAAAAATTACGAAGAACAGGGAGAAAGAAAAGGATACGAATCTAACCAAATCCAACCAAACTAAATCCAAAGATTAAACAAATCTAACCAATAAACATCTAATAATGATAACCTACCAATCCAAATCAATAAAACTAACAATAAAGACCAACAAAATCAAAACCCACTTAATAAATCCATCAAAAACTCAAGAACATAATCATAAAATAAGCAAGATTAAACCATAGAAAGAAAGGTAGGATGAGATATTAACAATAAAAAGTAAAGATTCAATAACATAAAAGTAAAACTTACTTGAAAATTAAAGGTGCAAGACAAGGTGTATAAATTGACAATTAATTAAAAGTGCAAGAAAATTAAAGATGGAAGAGCTATTTGTCAAATAGCCAACAACAAATGAAAAATGAACTAAGGTCTCTATTTATAGTAAAGGAGGAGAGGAAGTAGGTGGAAGCTTCCTTCTTTCTTTCTTTCTCTTTTAGTCCTTAGTCTTTTAGCCTTCTAAATTCTTCGACTTTTTAGACTTTGTCTCGGGATTGATTAAACTCGTCTTGTAATTTCTTCATAAATTAGACTTGAGTTCTTCGGCTTTATTGAACTTCCGTCTTTAGAGTTTTTCTTCGATAAATCTTCATAATAGGCCTTGGACTTCCGTTCTTTTTGCACTCTTGATTTCTTGACTCCGTCTTTTGTCTTTTTCTTCGATAAAAGCCCGTAAAAGCCCGTGTTTTCTTCCTTTTTCATCTTTTGGTCCTAAAACACAACAAAAACACAAACCACGAATAATTCGACATTTACGGCATAAAATATACGTTATGGTCTCGTTTAATTTGTAATTAAGTGGTAAAAGGATGGGTGTTTTCACACCTATCATCGAGCATCATTAAAATGATCTCAATAGCATATGATTTGACCCGGTTTCTGCCTAAGTTGTAAGGAGGGCTTCTTTCTTTACACCCTTTATCTTTACAATTCTTTTTCATTCTTCAACCCCTTCGATGCTTACCAATACGTCATAACTAGCACCTTGTTGTGATTGTTCCAGTGCTAACTTAAGTACTTGGTCGACATTCAGCTACGTTCACAAAATTTCTCCATCTTTTCTAAGGACTACTATTTCTAGCTATGGAATGTCCTTAGGAAGATTCATCCGGTTCTGGAAGAATCAATGGACTTTATCCCATCCTACCATCCTTATGCCACCACAATCGTCATCGTCGTGAAATAGATAGGGTATGGGTAAGTAACGTCACCATGAAATCCATTTTAAAGCACAAATCCATTTTGCTCCCCTTTAACATATGCCACGATATTCGAAAACATTTCGCACATGTCGGGATGAGCCAGCACATTAAGTCAAACCATTATTGATCTCAATATTAAATCACATTTTCACCCCCATATTAAAAATATTAACCCAATCGATGTTTTTAATATCAATTGGTTTAATAATGTTTTAAGAAAAATTTAGGAAGAAAAATGCAAATCCGATTAAATCTATTTATCTTCATGATTTTTACAAGCTCCCCCTCAAATTAATGAGGGTGTACTTAAAACGTAAATTAAGTACCTTTTAAACACAAGTGTAAGCTACTTATTACATGCAAGGATCAGATATGATAATGTATTCACAAGATTAAAGTGTACGAGTTAGGACCTGAAATGATGAGAACATCATGTGATAAGATCACGTGGTTCTTGTCTGCGAACGTTGGTCTTCCTCGTAACTTCTGAAATTATCTTCTCCTTTAGACCACATGGAAAATTGATATCGTTTTCTTGACACCAACTTGTGAA
Organism: Glebionis coronaria; assembly: GCA_025667525.1. Lineage (NCBI taxonomy): Eukaryota > Viridiplantae > Streptophyta > Magnoliopsida > Asterales > Asteraceae > Glebionis > Glebionis coronaria. The sequence goes on from CM046876.1 coordinate 45,794,243, forward strand.
CGTTGGCACTTTCGGCATCGAAGAGTCTGAACGCTTGACAATTGCTCCCCCTCAATTGTTGACCCGTGTTCTACTTAAAGAGCTGCAATCGTCGTTTGAGTAGTCGCATCGTCTAGTATGTAGATATCAATTGCAACGAACTTCGGATTGTGGAGTTGATAACTTCATAAAAACAATCCGAGAAAATTAATTCCCCTTGTTGAGTCAAAGCTTTCCGGTTAAATGCTTGACTTTAATGTGAAAAGCGGGTTACTATCAGAAATAATAGCAATCCATTTTGAGCATGTTATAAATCATTTAAACTTCTGCTCGAAATTTATTTACAACCCCGTGTCATTATTGAACGACATTTCTAGGATCATAAATATTATCGATTACATAAGACATGCTCTTTTTATCAAAACATTTTGAACACACAATTTTGAAAGATTTAGAAAAACCTTTTGAAAAATTCTTGAAAAATTGTGTTCAATGTTTTGAAAACCAATTACTTGAGCTTAAGATGTTGAATATCTTACCAAACGAGCTCAAGTCCGAGAAGTTGTAAACTTCCCGTTGTGAGGATAAGTTTATCATCGGCGATAAACTTTCCTTTTAATTGAAGAACGAGTCCTAAGTTGACATTTACTTAGAAGTCGTGCTCATGAGCTGGAAAACTTTGAATGTTTAAACGGAAAGCTCATGACCGAGAAAGGTTAATTTCTCGTTATGAGGAAAAGTTCTCTTATTTAAAAGATACACTTTCCTTTCTGAGCTTAAAACTTCGAATGTTTTAATACAAGCTCATGACCAAGAAAGATTAGTTTCTCGTTATGAGGATAAGTTATCATAAAAGATAATCTTTCCTTTATTTGAACTCCGGGTCATTGTCTGACATTTAACAATGAACCATGTACACGAGCTTAAAACCTTTGAATAAATTTAATGATAGCTCGTGTCCGAGAAATTTTAGTTTCTCGTTTGTGAGGATAAGTTTATCATCGGCGATAAACTTTCCTTTACTTTAATGAACGATTTTTAGTCTGTGATGTGACTATCAGTCCTTGTGCATGAGCTTAAAAAACTTTGAATATTTTTAATCATAAGCTCATGCCCGAGAAAAATGAATTTCTCGTTATGAGGGTAAGTTATCGTTGCGAGATAAACTTCCCTTTCTTTGAAGAACGGGTTACAGACTGTGATTTATCTATAAGCCTTTTTATTGGTAAGCTTAACCGTGAATCCCCTAAGACACTTGTTTCTCCGATATCTGCTTCTTCAGTAGCCAAACTCTGAGAGTGTCCTTATTTGAACGGTATACAATGATTGGACCACTTCGTTCTTTTGGAACATCAACTTTGGTACCTGCATTCTCATTAGGAATTTACATGCTTTGAAATTGGTTAGCGATATCTATTTTAGAAGCAAGTAGGAATTCACAATTGTCTTTCCTTGTGCCAGAGGAGACCTGAGTAGATGATTCACTTGTCTTAGCTGGCAAACGTTTCCGTTTATAGAAAACCTTAAGTTCAGGCTTAAGTGATGTATCAACCTTTTCAATTTCCTCCCTAGCAGTCTTAGTAGAATCAGAGACTATCCTAGTTAAAGGGCACTCTTTCCTACAAGAGTGAAAGTTCTACCAGTGGGGCGCCAAACTTTACCCATGGGTTTGATTTTAGCGATCCACTGGGTTTTAAGTCTAGCACGGGAGTTCACCTCATCAAGTAATTTCTTGACACAAGAATCATGATTTACCATAAAGACACATTTTCTACACGTTTTACAAGTAGCATATTTAATGTCCGAGTAAGATCTAGATTCCCTAGATGAATGATTGATGCTCCTAGGATTTGACATGCTACGGTTAGCAGTGTTGGGTAAACTAGAAGGCATCTGACTAGGTTTTAAATTCATATCTCTTACTTGTGTCTTTTGAATAGCTTCCCTTTGACCAAAACCATGGCGCACATCATTTGAACTAGTTCTAGACATGTTCTTTGAACTATTCTTAGAGAAACAAGAGGCAATCATGTGATTAGGTCTTGCTAAATCTGATTTAGTCACATTAGACCTAGTTGGTGGAGTGATTGTTCTAGAAAAATGAATGTCACACCCCACCATGGCGGAATATGGGGCGCGACGTATGGATATCATCACAACAAATGGTGTCTCTATAGAGAAAACTAAAATGCAAATATAATGTCATAAATGGCGACACAAATGTAATGACAATATCTCAACAATGCAGGAGTCTAGGTAAGTAGGTAACAGCCCTACCACTTACCCAAGACAAACAATAAACATAAACCAAACAAATATAGGTGCCAACATGTATCACTTATAAAAAAATATAAAGGTAAACTAAGAAGGAACGGGGATCTCCTTCTATATGCAATCCTAAGGCATCCAAGTCTAGCCACTTCTATCCAAAAGCTTAACCACATTCACACCTGAGAGACACTAAAACACGTCAACATAATGTTGGTGAGAGTCATAGGTTTAGACTCAAACGCCAAAATCATACCATAAGCTGTGAGTAACAACCAAAAGTTAAAAAAACATATGGACAATGTGATACTAATATGCATTAACAAACTAACATTCAAGATTTAACCAAACAACCCAAATCCAAGGCTCCCAGCCTTACCAAACACCATACTCCCATAGGCGTCCAAACACCTATGAACCAATCCCAAGGCCCCGCCTTGCCAATATGCCCTTGGTACCAAGTCAAATCATAAACAATCAAGAATCAACTAGCAGTTAATCATATAAGTATGCACACATAAGTCCATTACCAACGCCAAACCATTCACAACATAATTTATAAATAACAAACAAAACAGTGTCTCTTCCATCCCATCTGGAAGTCATAAACACTAGAAAACATGGGACTATGAAACTCACCTGATTGAGCTTCCTCAAACATCTGCGCACTAGCAAAAAGCTAACAACCAAAAACACATAATCAAAACATGAACCAAACACTAAAATGGCTCATCAACCTATGATGGACATCTAACCTTCTCCCATATATATACCTCATATATATGCTCTAAGCATCTCATTACACCCCTCTATAAAGCCCTTAACTCGCTTTACTTCATAACACATCCCGTTAACATTTTATAAAAAACAGTCCCAGTTTTAGGTCTCCAAACTATAAGCCAAACACCTACCTAAACACACCCATGATCTCAGTAAAGGGAATATTTATGCCCTTACATATGTTAGCTAACACCTCCCACTTGCCCCAACCTTAAAGCTACTGTTAAGGCCCCGATATATATATATATATATATATATATATATATATATATATATATATATATATATATATATATATATATATATATATATATATATATATATATATATATATATATATATATATATATATATATATATATATATATATATATATATATATATATATATATATATATATATATATATATATATACTTTTGTCATTCCAGACTTACTGATTTTAAACATACAAAAAGTTTGTTATGATTAGGGGGTCTTACCCTAAACCACAACCTTAGCCCCAATTCAGATACTTAATATAATATATAAACCATCTCTCATGTTCGTTAGAAGATCCCAATGCAACCCTAAGTACCCCAAACAACCCAAAACTTAAAAAGAAATCAGGCTGAATTCAAAACTGTTTTGACCTCCGACTGTTGTAACCTGTTTTTGACCCACTTACCGACCTCCAATTTAGTTCTAGTTTCTTGCATTGGAAAGCCACTTCAAATACCTTTCCAGGGATACTTGGATCGTAAAATAAGAGTTTATAGAACTCCCGATATGATCAAAACAATTGACTCAAAATTCTGCCCAGTTTTTAAAAACGGGTTTAATCAAATTAAACTAATTAATTACCCATAACCCCATTAAATACAAGCCCTAGTTTATGTAATCATAATGATATCATTAATATAACATTAATTTACTGTTTTTAAATTAAACCCTAACCTAAATCCATCATAAGATGATTAAAGAAAACATAAAAACAATTTAATTGAAAAGGGTTATGAAGATTTACCTTTGATTTATGAAAACCCCAAATTTTTTGAAGAAACCCTAACTTCTCTTATGTGACCGTCGGTTTTTACTTTCCTCAAGGGATTTATGTTTTTTTTCCTCTTTAAAATCCTTATATAATTATGTATAAAGTCCTAGCCCAAGTATAATTGCCATATATAATTCCCTACTATTTCTCCTTTTTTTTTTCTTCTTTTTTTTTTTAAACCGACCTAAACCCCTTAAAATTCGTTTTTTTTCTTTTTATTATTAATATTTGTATTAATAACATTACCTTAATTTTCCTTAATTTATTTCAGCTCCTAAAGCTTCCAAAACCTTAAAACCGTAAAACTAGTCAAATTTACGCGTTTACCGAAAAAAACGTAAAATATACACTTTTATAAAAAAATCTTAAATTTTGAAATAAACTTTATAACTAAGTCCTAAATGACTTAAATCCATCCGGAAATATCCATATGACTAATTACCTCATCCGAGACCTCTAAATGCTAAACCGTAAATCGTAAAAATACGATTTTCTATAGTACATATACGTATACGTAAAACCACTAAATATCACCATCTCATTTCATAGTCACTACCATGTGAGCTCATGAACATGAAATCATCTCACATCGTTTCACTCACAAGGTACTCCGTACCGGAAACGATATCCAAACCACAATCTATACACACCAATTAGCACATAAACACGTAAAGACACGTAACTAGCACAAAATAAAACTAAGTGACGAACCTCAAAACCAGGGTTGTCACATCACTCCCTCCTAATAGAAATCTCGTCCCGAGATTTACTCCTTAGGATCAAACACACAAACAACAAATCACATGAGGATACTTGTTCTAAACGAACTCCTCTCATTTCCATGTGAACTTTAGTTCAAGTCTCAAATTACCACATATACTAACCAACAATATTTAAATTCATTGCCAAACTCTTGACCTCACAGTCAATAAATCTCATAGATGACTCTTTGATAAAACAAAGACTCTTATTAGCACAAATCCCGAATAACCGGACATGCAAATATGCATTCTCAAACAACATTTACCAATCTTAATACATGAAATATATCATATATACCACTCATTTCCCCCAAGTAATTATATGCTCATAAGCTACTGGTCCGATCTTTCAAAAGATCATAAATGGACCTACAAAACTCTACATCAACTCTTCCATTTTACCAACATACCATCCGTTACTATGGGTGAAACTTCCTACATAACTTTGTCACTAAACTCTAGTGGTTAGCATCCCTTGTCGCTCTCATCCTTTCCACAAACACCATTACCACATTAGTAGCCTCTTTTACCAATTCTAGTCCACAATGGGGACAACTCATCCTATCCTTTCATATAGTGCCTCAAATGGCATTTATCGGCTTCTAGTATGATAACTATCATTATATGAAAACTGAGCCATCGCTAATGAGTTTCCTAACTCCCTCTAAATCAATCACTCATGCCCTCAGTGTAACTCCTAAGGTTGTATAAATATCTCACTTGCCTATCCTTTTCCCAGTTAGCTGGATATACTCATATCCAATCATGTTCATCAACTCCCTTCAGTCCATACCCCAAACTACTTAAAAATTCCAATTTCCTTACAAAGTGACCTATGACGGTCTTTCACACATCCATTAGTTCTTTCAATCCAAATCAACTTATGATCTATACACATCATCAAAAGGACGGTTATCTCAGTTAGACCAAGCCCTTCGTCCCTATGGCATATCACACCTATAACTCCTCATCCATTCGATTATCGATACTAAGCCTCCCAAACAATTAGTATAGGTCAGTGCCATTTCCTTTCCACACTACGACAGTATTAGCCTGCGTTGTGCTTTATTCTACTCATTAGGCTCTACCAAAGTTTTACCTTCGGTTCCTATCTCGACCTATTTTATTCTTGCTTCGCTTCTATGCACACTTCCTTCTTTTTCCTTAACTCATACCATACATCACGATGTGATGCTTCCCATCGTTTCTTCCCTTGCCATAATCCTTCATAAGGCATTCCATACATATTAGGCTAACTTTTACGCAAAACCCTCTATTCCATCACATCCGTACGCAATCCTTCCAACTTCTCAACCACGTGACTTCTCATTCCTCTTGAAATATGAGATGAATTAGTAAGCCTATCGACTATCACCCAACTCTCGTCGTACTTATTACTCCACCCCATTATGTATCCCTTTCACCAACTTCGTCCTTACATTGCTCTTTCTAAGCTACTCCTATCTATATAGGAAGTATAGTCTACGTCCCTTTTCTCCATATGATTGTCCAAGCCATGCAACATACAGGTTGACGCGTTCTCTGCTTTAGACAACTCAACTCGTGCAACCTACACCCTTCATCCAAATCACCCTAATACGTCATCCATATAGTTCAAGTTCGTCTCAGCTTCACTTCATTCTTCTTATTCCATGTCTCATCATCTATACTTGCCTTTCCCAGATGGTACTTGGCCTTGCAATTTTCTTCCATCAATTAACTCCACCCATCACCTTTACCAAATGTTCAATCAAGATGATTGAATATGTGTTGGAGACGTTCATGATCCGTATAGATCATTCTCCACGTCTCGTACACCAAATGCCTCTAGAATTCTAGGCAGATATAACAATCCAGCTCCACTAACTAAGTCTTATCTAGTTCTTCCAAATCTTCAGTTCCCACAACGTATAAACAACCGCCTTTCTTTGTTGTTCTCGTACACATCCAAATCCTTGCTCCACGTATCGTCATGCTTCGCGAATTCATCCAGTCCTTCCGATAATGCCAAGATCGGCTCATTATCCAATCTACTTCTTCAGCCTCCAAAATGCTTCCTCATCCTTCTTCACTTCGCCCCTTGCTGGTTCCATGATATGTCATCATCTCTAACTACTCATCATGGTATACTTAATACTAAAACTCACACTCGAAAATCTCACGTATAACTCCACTCCAAAACCAACACATAATTCGCCTCACTCTCCCTCTCAGATTTGAGTAGATCAAGATGTCGTCGATGCTCCCGATGACAACTCGTTTATACACGTTCATGCACACTTGGTTCATTGACACCGTGAAACCGCTAGTGCTTTGGCGAAGCCAAATGCATAACCATAAACCCAAAGCATTCATACAACATCCTTAGCAGTTTCAGCTATGTCCTCCTTGCACCCTCTCTTAGCGGCAATACGAATAAATTCCTAGCTCGTTCTACTTGCAAAATTCTACACGCATTTTAAAAGACCAATGCTTCCTCTCATCAGACCACTCAACCGCTTTCCACATCCAATCTACTACTTAAGCAACTCAACTTTTACCTTGCATCCGTTGCAATTTCCATCAACTCTTGTTCTTGAAATCATTCCATCAACAATTTCCTTGGAAAGGCACTAAATCCAATTCCTCTCACTTCTCCTACTTGCTCTATTCATGGTTCTATCTCAAAATAATAGGCAAACCTACTAAATTTCAGGAAATTTTGAGAAAACATACATGCCTTACGAACAATATCCCCTTCCAACACTCTCTAGGCACGTTACTTGTGCCAATATCGATACATTTCACAAATATCTATTCATCTCCATTGGCACTCCTAATAGACCTCATGCCCATATTAGTTCGTCTACGAACCTCTTTCCTCCCCACTAAGGGTATTCCGACCGTTCTCTCATGGTCACCTACTTAAGCGTGTAGGCGCGACCAAGTCTTTCATATGACTACCTCAATGCTCCCGAACAATACGAAACCAAAACTACATCCTGAATCCATCAGATACGATCAACGAATCAAACCCACGGATAACTAACGACATTTCACGTGCGCCAATTAAAACCAGTCAAAAACCACGAGACTCAAGAGAAAACTCAAACCCAAAACGTGTATCAATTCAAGATGACTCATGACAACGAAAAAAATAATCCCAGAAACACCCAATGGCAACCAAAACATATTACGCCCCGCGACATATTACTTAAATCGTGCAAAAGATCGACTTTTCCAGAAGAATATAATTATATATTTTTTCTTTATCTCCCCACATCTATGTGACTCAAACAATCTACAAACAACCCTCTTGACGAACTCACAACTCAACTCAAATACTAGGTATCCCGTGCATCCAAAATCATAAAAATAAACTACTATTCAAACTCAACCTTTAACCCGACACTTGTACAATAATTTCGGCCAGGATACTGACCTCCCATGACTATACATTCTGAATATTTGAAAAGTACGTTCCGAGTACATAATTTTTGGCTTTTGAATCACTCAAAAAGCTCTAAAAACGAACAAGTTATGACCAAAACAGTTTTATATTAATGAAAGATAAAATTGTATGTGAAATCTTCATAAACTCAATTTAACCTTGTATTAATAATTATAAATGACGTGAATCGGTTAAACCCAATTATATAAACTATGTAAGTAGAAAGAAATTTTACTTCGCTTTATTTTAAAGAAAGTCTTTTAGAATTTGAAATAAATAAGTGTTGATTAAAATGAAATCTTATGTTACATCTTGTTTGAAACATGACTCCAACACCTTACCCTAATTTTACCGAATACAACCAGCTATCTAACCCTATAATATATTTCCAAGTCCCCCTTTTTCTCAATATATACCGACCAAAAATAAATGTAATACCCAACAAAAAAGATTTCATTATTTCAAAAGAAATCCCAAGTTATTTCAATAGACTTAAAACCAAGAACACCATTTTAAAACGTACACGTGAAATACGAAACCCAAAGAATACGCTACCAGACACACATTAAAAGATTCAAAACATCGTTGAAACTCCACCAAACTCGAGCACTAATAAATTTTTTAAACACAAGAGAGCACTAGGTACGTTCAAGTTATAATAACTACTGAACGACCGTAAATCATAACATAACATCTATTAGTATATATACATCCACATATGTATACCTATTGAATCTCCCAAACATACTCGTTATCATACCCGTAAGTCAATCAATCGCTTTATACGCTCGTTTTTCCATACGAGTAATCACCATCTCCCCGTGCCACAACAAGGCATAAAGCCCACCTCCAAAACCAAACCATATCGTGTGACCCCATAATCACACAACAAAACTATAACCCAAAACATGTAACACAAAAAGAACAATAGCCATATCATAGGCAGCCATTACATAAACCCATATATAATACATATACCCAAATTCTACATCTCATCATATACAAGCATGTACTAACCCTCTTTCATGCAATCATACTTGAGAACCCATTGAAGTTGTGGTACTTGTATAACTATGTTGGCCACCATACTTATACAATTACCCTTTCCCCAATGCACTCCCTCCTATGATGACACTTATAAGAATCAATACAACATATAACACATAAATCCATCTACTCACATAAGCTCATAACCACATAACCAATAAGGTCCAAAACTCCATCTATAAAAATAACAGAATAAAACTCTTGGAATACAGAAATACATAGTCTAGCTAAAACAGCCTAGACTAAATCCAAAACGAAAACATAATCAGTTATAAGTCATGTCGCCCATAAGAGTGGAAACAACATAAAATCCTTCATACCCACCTACTCCTGATAACTCGAACCACCACATGATTCTTAGGGAACATGACTTAAACATAAAAAGAAAAATACCATACCTCAGGTACATAAAATAACCCAACAAAAGATAGAACTACCATGTACCAAATTATGTACTATAATGTACAGTTTAAGCAAAATACGACAATGACTAGCGTGGACGATTATGGTTCAACCTGCACTAGTCACAACCCGAAAAGAAAATAACATGTGGCTAAGTATAAACTTACTATGGTTCAATTCATACTAGTCAAAACATCGCAATAAATAACATCCCAACACATCAATTTATGTAAAATGCACACATACTCCTATGACGCCTATATGCAGGGACCCTTAAGCTATAGACTAGGCTACGCGACTAGGCAACCTAATTCTCTATAACCATTGTCTCTGATACCATTCTGTCACACCCCACCATGGCGGAATATGGGGCGCGACGTATGGATATTATCACAACAAATGGTGTCTCTATAGAGAAAACTAAATTACAAATATAATGTCATAAATGGCGACACCAATGTCATGACAATATCTCAACAATGCAGGAGTCTAGGTAAGTAGGTAACAGTCCTACCACTTACCCAAGACAAACAATAAATATAAACCAAACAAACATATAGGTGCCAACATGTATCACTTATAAAAAAAACATAAAGGTAAACTAACAAGGAACGGGGATCTCCTTCTATATGCAATCCTAAGGCATCCAAGTCTAGCCACTTCTATCCTTAAGCTTAACCACATTCACACCTGAAAGAGACACTAAAACACGTCAACATAATGTTGGTGAGAGTCATAGGTTTAGACTCAAACGCCAAAATCATACCATTATCTGTGAGTAACAACCAAAAGTTAAAAAAACATATGGACAATGTGATACTAATATGCATTAACAAACTAACATTCAAGATTTAACCAAACAACCCAAATCCAAGGCTCCCAGCCTTACCAAACACCATACTCCCATAGGCGTCCAAACACCTATGAACCAATCCCAAGGCCCCGCCTTGCCAATATCCCCTTGGTACCAAGTCAAATTATAAACAATCAAGAATCAACTAGTAGTTAATCATATAAGTATGCACACATAAGTCCATTACCAACGCCAAACCATTCACAGCATAATTTATAAATAACAAACAAAACAGTGTCTCTTCCATCCCATATGGAAGTCATAAACACTTGAAAACATGGGACTATGAAACTCACCTGATTGAGCTTCCCCAAACATTCGCGCACTAGCAAAAAGCTAACAACCAAAAACACATAATCAAAACATGAACCAAACACTAAAATGGCTCATCAACCTATGATGGACATCTAACCTTCTCCCATATATATACCTCATATATATGCTCTAAGCATCTCATTACACCCCTCTATAAAGCCCTTAACTCGTTTTACTTCATAACACATCTCGTTAACATTTATCAAAAACAGTCCCAGTTTTAGGTCTCCAAAGTATAAGCCAAACACCTACCTAAACAAACCCATGATCTCTGTAAAGGGAATATTTATGCCCTTACATATGTTAGCTAACACCTACCACTTGCCCCAACCTTAAAGCTACTGTAAAGGTCCCGATATATATATATATATATATATATATATATATATATATATATATATATATATATATATATATATATATATATATATATATATATATATATATATATATATATATATATATATATATATATATATATATATATATATATATATATATATATATATATATATATATATATATATATATATATATATATATATATATATATATATATATATATATATATATATATATATATATATATATATACTCTTGTCATTCCAGACTTACTGATTTTAAACATACAAAAAGTTTGTTGTGATTAGGGGGTCTTACCCTAAACCCCAACCTTAGCCCCAATGCAGATACTTATTATAATATATAAACCATCTCTCATGTTCGTTAGAAGATCCCAATGCAACCCTAAGTACCCCAAACAACCCAAAACTTAAAAAGAAAACAGGCTGAATTCAAATCTGTTTTGACCTCCGACTGTTGTAACCTGTTTTTGACCCACTTCCTGACCTCCAATTTAGTTCTCGTTTCTTGCATTGGAAATCCACTTAAAATACCTTTCCAGGGATACTTAGATCGTAAAATAGGAGTGTATAGAACTCCCGATATGATCAAAACAATTGACTCAAAATTCTGCCCAGTTTTTAAAAACGGGTTTAATCAAATTAAACTAATTAATTACCCATAACCCCATTAAATACAAGCCCTAGTTTATTTAATCATCATGATATCATTAATATAACATTAATTTACTGTTTTTAAATTAAAACCTAACCTAAATCCATCATAAGATGATTAAAGAAAACATAAAAACAATTTAATTGAAAAGGGTTATGAAGATTTACCTTTGATTTATGAAAACCCCAAATTTTTTGAAGAAACCCTAACTTCTCTTATGTGACCGTCGGTTTTTACTTTCCTCCAGGGACTTATGTTTTTTTTCCTCTTTAAAATACCTATATAATTATGTGTAAAGTCCTAGCCCAAGTATAATTGCCATATATAATTCCCTACTATTTCTCCTTTTTTTTCTTCTTTTTTTTCTAAACCGACCTAAACCCCTTAAAATTCGTTTTTTTTCTTTTTATTATTAATATTTTTATTAATAACATTACCTTAATTTTCCTTAATTTATTTCAGCTCCTAAAGCTTTTAAAACCTCAAAACCGTAAAACTAGTCAAATTTACGCGTTTACCGAAAAAAACGTAAAATATACACTTTTATAAAAAATCTCAAATTTTGAAATAAACTTTATAACTAAGTCCTAAATGACTTAAAACCATCCCGAAAAATATCTATGTGACTAATTACCTCCTCCGAGACCTCTAAATGCTAAACCGTAAATCGTAAAAATACGATTTTCTATAGTACATATACGTATACGTAAAAACACTAAATATCACCATCTCATTTCATAGTCACTACCATGTGAGCTCATGAACCTGAAATCATCTCACATCGTTTCACTCACAAGGTACCCCGTACTGGAAACGATATCCAAACCACAATCTATACACACCAATTAGCACATAAACACGTAAAGACACGTAACTAGCACAAAATAAAACTAAGTGACGAACCTCAAAAGCGGGGTTGTCACAATAAACCAAATCAACTTGGGAGGCAAACCGCGGTCTCGAGGATTGTGATCGCTCGGATCTAAATGCAGTAGGTTGTCTGACAGTCGGTTGTCTGACGAACTGATTTGTAGGTGGTTTCCCCAAGATTGATGGTTTTTCAACGCAGCTATAGCAAACACCTTTTCCTGAACTTGAGCCTTTAAAGTCTCATTCTCTTTGAGCAATTAATCTTGAGATGCCAATTTAGATTCTAGCAACTTAATTTGTTTCAAAAGTTTATCCTTTTCAGCTTTAGAATCTAGAACTTTTTGATCCAATTTTCGTTCAAGAACAACGTTTGAATTTTCAATTTTTTCAAAATACTTTCAAATTTGTCCGTTTTCTTCAAAAATTCAAGTTTGGCATCCTCAAAATCTTTTGATTGCCGAGCAACAATCGTTTCGAGCTCTTTAATCTTGGAATCAGAAGCAGTTAATGAAACAGTCGTCAAGCAATTATCATGATTGTTAGCATTTTGAACACTTTCTCCCCCATTATGACTCACATCGGATGAATCAGAAGTGGTATGTCTATCACTCTTTTCCATCCCATGTTTGTCATAATTAGGTTCAGAATGCTCAATATGCGGCATTTCATCAGCATATACATCATAAACAACATTACATTGTACCATGTTCGCAGGTTCTTTGTCATAAACGGGTATGGTGTCAGCATGAAAGATGTCTATATCATTCCCTGACGTGTTGCTGATATCATGCTTAACTGTTGATTACATGCCTTTACACTCTTTAGCAGCCTCCAATTCGTCAATCGTATGACCATTATCTTCTTGCATCGTAAATTATTTCACTCCATTATCAAACGCGAGTTGAAGTTGTCATCTTGCATAAATCGAAGATGAAACCGATGACATGAGTTTCAATATTGTACCACGGAAATCTCGAAGCTCGGTATGTGTATCTCGAAGAAATGATTGGCAAATCACTGAACTTTCAAGCTTGACGATATTGACTTGGAGGAAAGGCGTGAGTTGTGTCACAAGAGCCTTATATGCAAGTACCGATGCCGAGTGATTAAAGTCTTTATTGTGGAGTTGCTCTGTTAGTTGGGCCAAGATAATGAACATTGATTCCATGAATATATGACGATCTTGACCAAAGATTGTCACAAATTCGTTCCCTCCTTGAATCCATGAAAGAGTGACAAGATGAGACTAAAGTAGTTTAAATGACGTGATGCCACTTCTTCTAGCGTTGGCTTGCATGTGATGCGAGTCTCCCTCTTGAAACGTCAAATTCGTTGATTCCATTGAAATTTGATGAAAGAATTGTGGTTGTGGTGGTTTACGAAATTTTACAAGTCGTGAAGAAACTTAGAAATGGAAATTCACGGGATATGACAAAACCAACAAACGATCCGTAAATAATTCTTTAAAAAAATCCTCGATTGATGATATAACTTTTTTCTTGGCTCAATAATTTTTGTCGGCTCAAACTTTGATAAAACAAACCCGATATTAATAAACTAAACAAATTTATATCCTTTCAACCCACTACCACGTAAATATCTTCGGTTAATATAGTGCTCGGCCCGTCAACCCGCTTAACTAAAACCAAATCAAATATACTATGTTCGGATAAAGTGAACAATGGCCCAATCCAATACAACCAGAACCCGGTCCAAAACAATTGTTATAAAATAATCCGGCCCACCAGAAAATTAAACAGGCCACCAATTTTTTATATACCACACGTATAAAGAGACACACACCAAATGATATTAAAACTGTTTTAATACCACACGTATAAAGAGACAACACACGTGAAATTTTGTTAACACCCCATGAAATGATATTACACCTGTTTTAACACCACACGTGGCAATGTTCTTGTGATTTCCGCCTATAAAGAAACAATATTAAAATAGTTTACTTTCTTGTTATATCCGCCTCCTTTCTCTATCTGTATAGCCAAAAACAAATCTCCTCACTTATATTTGATGCAGCCACCAACCTCTAAAAAAATCTCAACATTAAATCACACGAAGCTCAAACCAAATCATAATCTCAAACCAATAATCTATCAATCACATAATATCTTCTCATCTTGATCAAAACGCATCTCCTCAAAAACCAGTCTCATCATAACCTTCGCAATTGGATTACCCACTATTGAATTATGAACGAATATAGATTCAAGTCTCTGAGTATTACAGCTTCAAGATCTTTTTCAGAAAGATCTCAGGTAGGTATTTGACTCGCGTTTGTGTTTGTGTTATGATTTAGATTATTGAGTCAAGATCGATGATGGTGTGTTGATTGAGATCTTGATGTAAAAATAATGTGTAATAGTCAAAACTGTTTCGAAAAAATGAGAGTGTTTGGTTTGTTTGGATCGGTGAGAGGTCGAGTCAGGTGAAAGTTCTCGTTTGTTCGAGTATGAGTCTTGAGTCGAGGCGTTGAGTCTTTCGGTGTAATCTGGTGTTGTTTTTGGTTTGAGAGTCTGGTTTTCATTTTTGGTGTAAGGTTTTTTGTGTTATGAGTTGTGAGACGAGAGTGAGGTTTTCGAGTGTCTGTGTTGAGAGGTTTTGAGTCGAGTGTGTGTGGGTTCTTTGAGCGAGTGTTTGTCGAGAGAGAGTTTAGAGTGAGTCAGATGGGTTTTTCGAGTGAGTTTGGATTACAAGTCGAGTTTGTGTGAGTGGGTCTTTGTTTATCGAGTCTGATGTTGTCTAGAGGTGTTGTGTGTTCGACGTCGAGTGTTTGAATATGGGTGCCGTTAAGTTTGAATCGAGTGAGGGGTGCTGTTAAATTTTGTTCGTTCGAGAAAAACAACTTCGTTCGGGAAAACACCTTCGTTCGGGAAAACACCTTCGTTCGGGAAAACACTCGTTCGGGAAAACACTCGTTCGGGAAAACACTCGTTCGGGCTAACACTCGTTCGGGAAAACACTCGTTCGGGAAAAGTATGTTGATTCGGGAAAAATTTTGATTCGGGAAATCAAGTTGAGTCGGAATATAATGTTGATTCGGGATTTATGGTTTATTCGAGAAATGGAGTTGGTTCTGTAAAAATTTTTGTATATTACACTAAATGACAAATTTGAAACATGAAAATAGAACAATAAAGAACCCCGTAACTCAAAAATTTAATCAAAAACACTAAAAAATAAAAAATTAAAAATAAAATACAAAAAAATTGTGATTTGAGATTTATATAAAAGATTTGTGATTCTCTTTTAAAAAAAACAATTTGTATATAAAAAAAATTAAAGACACTTGAATTGAAAACCCAAATTTTTCAAGATTTGAATGTATAAAAAAATAAAAATTTGTGATTTATATAAAATAGGTAAATCCAAAGATTTGACTATTGATTTAAAGCATAAAAACATAAACTTTTTCAAGATTTAAGCTTGATAAAATCAAAACCCACCAAAATCAATCAAAGTAAAAACAAGAATAAACCAATCTAACCTTAGCTCTTGATACCAATTGAAGGTCTACGAAAACCTTGGCATATTCTACATGATTGATTGGATGGATTAGATGGATTTGTATGATTAAATAATAATAAGATATGTAGAATATTGATAACCTATGAATCTATGAAGTGGGTTGATGTTTTCTAGTGAGAGAAACTAGAGAGAGAAAGTGAGAGAAAATGTGTCTTCATTAATATGAAAACATGAACAACAACCAACCCCTTTCCATGGTGGAAAGGGGTATTTATACTCCAAGCAAACATTGGGCTTGGGCCGGTCCATGACAAGCCCATGGACCGGTTCTTACTTAACTTAATAAGTAACATTTAACTAATTGCTAACTACGAGCTATTACAACATAAATCATATTGTGGAGTGACCGATACTTCTAATATACGTTAAAACGTATTTCTAACAATCTCCCCCTAAGGGAGGTCACTCCACGTTACAAAGTTCTAAACCTAGCATACTATACTAAGTCTTCGTTCTTTAGCTCGTGGTCTTTTCTTCTTTTCTTTCTTTTGTTGTGAATATGTTGGTTTGATCTTTTTGGCTTTGGCTTGAGAGCATTGTTCTTTGGCCTTTCACGTGCGATCTTTTGCCTTCTTGTGAATTTTGCCTCCTCGTGACTCCATGTTCCACACACTTATGTCTTTTTGTTGAATTCTTGAAAGTTTCAGAGTTTGGTACAGCGGAAGACTTTATCTTGTACTTTCTTGAATTTTTGCTAAATTTTGATGCAGAAAAACATAAGCATGTGGGAACGACTCCTACAGGTACACCGCAACACCACCGTCTTCACTGGTACACAGCAACGCCACCGTCTTCAACAGGTACACAGCAACGCCACCGTCTTTAACAGGTACACAGCAACGACACGAATAAAATGGCTTTGAACATTTTATTCTAATTCGGTAGCATTTTACCTCCGGTCGGTGAAGACCGTTGGACGATATTAGATATCGTACCCGTGACGGATAGTTTCAATTAAGTAACTTCCTGACAGGATTTCGCGGGTAAACCCGTTCTCTTTATTCGACCGTCCAAAGCTGACTGCGAACATAAAGAGTGAATCACTTGGATAAATTATCCTTGTGATTTGAAGCCGTCAATTCATGAAACCTGGAACAAGTGAATTTCAATTAAGATTTTCACCATCGTTGCTTTCCAGTTGTCACGAGCTCAATTCATAAAGAATCTTGCACGTCACCTACCAAGTGCTGTTTGATGTTAACACTAGAAGGATTTCCACTCGTCACTGTGATCAATAAAGAGTCACTCTGAGTGTTCTGGCAAGATCATATGATAATGCGAAGAGGCCTGGAACGAGTTTAAGTTCAATTAAGAATTAAACCACTGTTTCTTTCCAGTTTTTCACAAGATTGGTTCTAAAAGAACCGCACGTGTAACCTACCATGAGCTTGTTTGATGTTGGCTCAAGCAGGATTTCCATCTTCATTGTAATACTTGCATATTACTCGGATGTTCTGGCAATATTACAGGAATACTGCGTAGGACTCATGAAAATCTCTTACTTTTCACAGTGTGTGAGAAAGCAAGGAATAAATGGAAAGTGTCCTAATGAGACTTTTGATGATCTCTTGGCTCTAGACTCGATTGTGCGTTTTGATTTAGTGAGCGATGGCTGGAGAGGAGTGCCACCTTTTCAATACCAGTCTATTCGGAGTGAATAAACCAATAGATAACGTGTTGATCTCTGTGTGATTAAAACAAATACCTTTTGAGAGATATTTGAGTTAGCTGGGAAGGGTTGTGCATTGCATCACTGGGTCCATGATGTCTTTCTTCAATACCGAGAATCATTAGCAAAAATGACCTCAATAGCATATGTATTGACCCGGTTTCTGCCTAAAGTTGTAAGGAGGGCTTCTTTCTTTACACCCTTTATCTTTACAATTCTTTTTCATTCTTCAACCCCTTCAATGCTTACCAATACGTCATCACTAGCACCTTGTTGTGATTGTTCCAGTGCTAGCTTAAGTACTTGGTCGGCATTCAGCTACGTTCACATTCTTTCTCCATCTTTCCTAGGACTTCTAATTCTATCTAGGGAATTGTCCTTGGGAAGATTCCATCGGTTCTGATGAATCATTGGACTAAACCTATTCCTACCACCCTTTTGTCACCACATTCGTCGTGAATTAAGTGTGTTTTGGGAAGGAATTGCCACCATGAAAAATCATTGAAAATCACTTAAGGTACTTGTGATATTGAAATCAAAAGTTTTGTACCTTAGGTGTTTTGTTCATCAAAAACGCTCCCCCTTAACACGTGCTTTACACATATTAAGTTGGATAATCGTTAAGACTTTTTCATCTTTTAGCCAAGTATCATTTAAGTCTCCTAAATCCCATTTTCTCCCCTTATCCAAAATGTTAACCATTAATATTTGGGATATTGAATGGATTAACCGGTCTTTGGGTAAAAATGAAATCGATGTTTGGCCATAGAACATGTTCATGCTCCCCCTTAAATTAATAAGGGATAGTTGTAGTGCTTTAGTATGATATATTTTGAAAGATTTAGAATCTCGTGAGAAATTCTTGAAAAATTATCATACCTTAACACTACATCAAGCCATTAAAGCACAATATTCACAAATATACATATTCACAATTGAAAACCAATATAAAGTGGACCTGAAATGTACGACCCATTAGATGGATCGTTGCAGTAGCTTGTGGTGCACTAAATATGGTCTACCACCCACGAATCTTTCCAAGCTCCTCATCAATCTACGTTCACGGAGCTTTTGATCGATCTTCTTGATCACATAATTCGCCATCTGCCTATAACCCTTATGCCAATCCTCGGTCATCTCTGGCAAAGTCCCACCCGAGTTCAGATTCTCCAACTTTCCTCTGACTTGTAGAAGAGTCCCATCACTGTACTTATAAAGCTCACCCACCCTCATAAACTTCATTAAACCTCGACTGTTCAAGTAGAAAATGCTGCAATTCGGAACAGAGATGACGGTATAAGGACATCTTTCTACATGTTGAGGTAGAACTTGATTCACTGGACGGGTTAAATTGAGCTTCCTTTGATAGCTTTCGACTCCCAACTGAAGATCTTCAACTCTTTTCTTGATAACAACGCTTCGTGTGAACATACGAAGTGCTGTATTCAAGGCAATGAGGTCTTCACGAGGAATATGTGTGAGTTGATCTCGGGTCATCAGAAGCAGCATATCTTCGATATCCTCAAGGCGAATGATAGAAAAATCTCCCTGCTGGATTTTGTATTCTCTGTCATCCTCCCTTTTCAAGCGAATCTCCGTCACATGATAATAGCCATTCTTGGCTTCAGTTTTCAACCCTAAGATGCTGGAGATGCGGATATCGGATCTAACGTTACTCCCTGAGTTGACTAGACAGCAGCCCCTGTACGCCCTTCGAACTCGTTCGTCCCAGTGTGATGCACCTATGACAGCATACATATCATAATTATGATTTACCTTTGGGACCCAGAGTCGGTTTACCTTTTCCTCGATAAAGGGTATTGTCCCCCAGTTGGCAGCTTTCAGCAAGGTCAGGGAGGTTGCGTACTTTGAGGACCCCTTCAGAAGATACACAAGATCATTGGTGACGAAGAAGTCGAGAGCAATCTGATTATCTTGAGTAGGATCAAGTGGAGGTGGGGCTCTTTCTGATTCATGAAGACCTGGCCGTTGAACGGTGTTCAGAGCTTTCAGGATCTCATCGGCATAATACTCGAACTCCATTTGGGTCAACCGGGTTTTGGCGCGAAGTCTCTTATCCTTCAGTGCTTTCTTCACCAAAGATGGAGTAACCGAAGTCTTATACTCATGAGCAAGAAATGCACATAAGTCAATCGGACTGCTGATACGGAGATACAAGACATCTTTGTCAGCGTCTGTGATCGGATCATATTGCGCCGCTGCCGTGATCCAAGCCTGTGGCGGTGCAGTCTCGTCGATCTCCAACGTGTCTGCCCAGTCCCTTGTGCTTGGAACAGTAGATTGTGGGTCTTGTTGTAGAGGAGTGGAGACGTGAACATCTGCTTGTTTTGATTCAGGCATCTCGGCAGTGTCATGGATGGGTGAGTGTTGTGCAGCTTCAGGTTCGGTTACTGATTCTGCAATCACAGGAACAACAACAATAGAACTAACAGGGTTAGTGGTAACAGGTATGGATGCAGCGATAAATGTACCAGGAATAGATGACGCTATAGTGGCATTCACATCGTGGCGCCACTTGGATCGTCTGGATTCCGTGGAAGTAGATTTTTCCTTTGCTGCTGCATCTTTCTTGGACTTGGTGCCAGACTTAGCAGGTTTCTTTGAGCTGGCAACCTTATCCCCTTTCTCAGGTTGTTTACCCCCATCATCATCCTCATCATCATCCCCGTTGCTCCCCCTAACACTCTCCTCATTACCATTACCACCATCATCGCCATCATCATCATCGTCATCATCATCCTCATCATCATCATCATTCTTATCATCATCATCCTCATCATCATCATCATTCTTGTCATCATCATCCTCATCATCATCATCATCATCCTTATCTTCTTCTTCTTCTTCTTCCTCTTCTCCACCAGTACCCTCTTCTTCTTCACTCTCTTCCCTTTCTTCCTCAGGGAGAATGTGGTAGGGTACCACACTTCCAAATGTCTTGAACAACCTATCATCCTCCATGATAGCGTCATTCAGGGATTTGAAGAGAGCCCGTTGAATCCTAGATTTATCAAACGATCCAAGTTCCCTCATACGAGCTTTGAGGATCTTTTTCAATTCAAAGTCCGTCAAGTCATAAGCAATCTTGTAGGCATCTTCTGAAGGATTGGATGACTTGATCATCAAGTTGTCAGCAGCGAGTGTCTTCAACTCATCACGCAGTTTAGGCATTAGGGATTCAACGGAGTCTTTCACTCTCTACTCAATAGAAGCTTCAAGGGCTTCTTTCTGCTCTTTAAAGTCATCCTTAATAGCTTTAAGTCTCGTAATTCGTGCTTGATGCCTATCAGCTTCAGCCTTTTTAACCCGAGCAAGTTCTTCTGCATGAGCTTTACGTGTAAATTCCATGTCTGCAGCGAACTTAGCAATCAACTCTTCTTGAGCTTTCCTAGATGCTTCTTCACTTTGAACTCGTCTATTTAGCTCTTGGCGAAGTTCATCCATCTCTCTTTTGTGATTGTCCGTATGTTTATCCAACATTTCGGCCATTACCAATGCAGCCATTGTAGACGTTGCAGAGCTGCTCTGGGTTGATGGAATAGGCTCGGTTGTTACTACGGTACTAAGGATGGGAGTTATTGGTGGTGGAAGAAATGGTGTTGAAACCGGTCTGGTTGGTACGGGTTGTTTTGGTGGAAGTTGAGTTGCTAAAGGTTGAGTAGATTCTATGATTGTAGGAGCACCCGTCCTTTTTGCAACACTTGCTGAAACAGGGGGGGTGGATGTCTCCTTCGAAGTAGAATACTTTTCAGGTGATCCAAACTCAAACACATCATCTGGTTCCACGTACTCTTCTTCAATATTTACCCGTGCACCCGAACCACTGCCTCCCGTGTCTTTCCTACTCCTTTCCATAGCTATCTTCATCGCTTTTCTCTCAGCCTTGTTAAGAGCAGGATCATCAATATCTTCTTCATCGTGGAGAACTAACTCATCAGCCGTACCCTTTCCCTTCTTAACTGCAGTCTTCTTCTTTTTGGCTTTGGGTTCAGGTAAATCTGTTTGCTTCCGTTTACCTTTGCTCTTAACCGTGGTGGAAGAGTCTTCACCTGCTAGAATGCTTGCTCGTTGATTCTCAATTTCTGTTAGCAAGTTCTTGTAATCATCAGATGCGATAATCTCATCGGTCAGAAGATGACTGGGAATGGGACCAGGAATAACCGTATTCGAATGAGTCTCCTACCTTAAGTCTACCAAATCATCATCATCCATCGTGTGGTGACGACTACCTGCACGCTTGTTAATGGATGCATCGTTTTCCATAAAGTAATGTATGATCAACTTAATAAACCTAGGGTACTGGTAACTTTTAACCTTACCCTTCGTGTTTGTGAAGAGTTGAAAAGTAAACTCCTCCCACAGCAGTGATGCATAGTCAATACCCATACCTTTAAACATACCATAAAACATCTTGATGATTGGTGGACGAACAGCATCAAACCCAGTTGTTTTGGGTGTTAAACATCGGCTTAGAATCCCAATGGAAGTAGTAAACTCAGACGCGGTTCGTATGTCAAGACATCCAATGGAAGTGAACATCTCCATGATCGGGTCCTTAGTCGGGTTGGCTGAGTATGATAGACCTTTGAGTGTCGGTCGAAATCCAAAGATCTTCCTGAAGTCTGACACAGTAAGCGTCTGCTGCTTGTTGTCCAAGGAAAAAGTGATTTTGTTCGACGTCCTCTCTTTGGTAGCCCAGAACTCGTAAAGGTAGTCATAGGGCACTGAAGCACTTCTCCTTAGCGCATGCTTGAGATGAGATTTATCAAGTATGGCTGTACCTACCTTAAATCCATTATGGGTAGAATGAGATACCTCCTTCAAACGGAAGTTGTTTGGAATAAACTTTAGAGTCTTGGCTTCAGCAATGGCGGCGGCTCTGGTGTCTTGTATTTGTTGTACGGTAGGGTTAGTCATCGTCTCTGCTTAAGATAAAACACAAAGGTTGATACATACAAGTATGAATATCATTATGACTTTAAACCTAAGCATTGGACATATGACCTAATCCCTTAAGCTTTGAAACCATTCAAACATCTTCTATACGGAATAATCATTCAATTCGGAATAATAGGTCTATGCTGAATATAAATCCTATGCGGAATGATAAGTCTATACGGAACATAAGGCCTATGCGGAATAAATCAAACATCTCCTATTCGGAAAGATCAACCTTATGCGGAAAAATTTCTTTATTCGGAAAGATCAACCTTATGCGGAACAATTTCTTTATTCGGAAAGATCAACCTTATGCGGAAAAATTTCTTTATTCGGAAAGTCTAGGCCTATGCGGAATAAACTTTCTATTCGGAAAGAATTGTCTATGCGGAATAAACTTTCTATTCGGAAAGAATTGTCTATGCGGAAAGACTTGTCTATTCGGAAAGACGATCCTATGCGGAATAATCCTCCTATTCGGAAAGTTCTGTCTATTCTGAATAAATGCTCCTATTCGGAAAGTTCTTTCTATTCTGAATAAATGCTCCTATGCGGAATGTTCTTTCTATTCTGAATAAATGCTCCTATGCGGAAAATTCTTTCTATTCGGAAAAACTTTCCTATGCGGAAAGATCATTCTATTCGGAAAGTAACAAACAGTTATGATTTTTCTAATTAGGCACTTATGCGTTTGATTCATGTGTTCTAAAGGCCAAATTAGTTCAATTCGAGCCATTCCGAAGCAACCCCAGGCAAAAACCCCCAATATTAATTAAACCCTAATGAATCAGTGACTTCAATCGATTGTTTTCAATTAAAAAGAGTTAATTAAATTGATTTGCATGAATGATTAATCCGATTGAATACCTTTTGAAGATCTTGAACAAGAAGATGAATGATTGAATTTGTTTTGTTTGGTTTTCGTGTGTTTGTGTGCTAGGATGTTAATGGCGGCAAAGAGATAAACAAGTAAACAGTGAAATAATAGAAGAGACGGGGGTGGGTGATTTTGACTAGGTCAAATTTTTCACAAGTTAGACATATTGTCAACTTTACCCCCTCAATTTTTCTTCTTTCTACAAACAAAATTCTTTTGTTTTCCCAAGTTCTAATTCTTGTCATTTTGACCCTATCTTATGTTAACTACCCGAGCCTTAGTGATTAACTTATCTTAACACAAGCACAAAACTATCCATGACAAACTTATAAGCAACAACAAGACAAATGCCAAAGCAATCCAACCATTAACCATTAAGCTTTTTGAGTTTCCTTGAAAACTTTTGAAGATCTTTTTGATGTGAAAGATGATGTAACATTTTCTCCCCCTTAAACGATGACCCGTTTTCTATTTAAAGAGCTGTAGTCATTGTTTAACGAGGCACATGATGATGAAAAACATTTCCCAATTGATATCTTGAAAAGTTTGATTCGTGGTGTCAATAAGATTTCTCTTATTTTAACAAATTAATACACTGAGACGTACACAAATTTGTGTTAGACCAAGTTGTAAAGTAAACTTGATCCCTTTGCATGATTTGGCTTGTAAATCACGCCCGAGAAAATTAATTCCCGTTCTGAGCCAACGTTTTCCAAGGAAATACGTGACTTTAATATGAAAACCGGGTTGCAGTCAGAAATAACTACAAGCCATAATGGGCATGTTTTAAAATTGTACAACTTTTATACGGACTCTATTTATGGCACCGTGTCAATATTGATCGACATTTCTAAGGCCGTAAATATTACCGTACTAAAAGACATGCCCGTTTTAAAAACGAAAAATATTTTTGGTTTTTCTTGATTTTATAATTTTTATGGTTTTTCTAGATTTTATATTTTTTATGGTTTTTCTTGGTTTTATATTTTTGTATTTTCTTTTTGTGATTTATATATTTACGATAATATATATGATCACGAACAAAGGATACTCTGAATAGTTTACCACGACTATTCAGCTGATTCTTCTGCCAACTCTTTGAGAGTCGCTGGAGTGAATGATTTCATGCCAAGCTTGTCGATCAAAAACTCGATTCGTCCTCGATCTAAGGCTTTGGTGAACATATCCGCCAGCTGGTACTCATTAGTGACAAAATACAGCTCGATCACTCCGTTCTCCACCTGCTCCTTAATGAAATGGTAGCGAATGTCTATGTGCTTGGCCCGGGAGTGTTGAACATAGTTGCAGCAAAGGGCAATGGCGCTCTTGTTGTCACAATACATCGGGATTTTGTTAAATCCCAAACCGTAGTCAGTTAATTGTGATCTCATCCAAAGGACTTGAGCACAACAACCGGACATGGCGATGTATTCAGCCTCCGTGCTAGAAATTGCAGCGCTTTTCTGCCTTTTTGAAGACCAACTGATCAATCTATCTCCTAGGAGTTGCACAGATCCAGAAGTGCTACGCCTCATGTCTTGACATCCAGCATGATCGGCATCTGCGTATGATATTAAAGCAATAGAGGAATCTTTCGGATACCATAGACCACGATGAAGTGTTCCTTTTAGATACCGAAAGATCCTTTTAACTACATGTAGGTGCTTTTCGGTAGGCCGAGCCTGATACCGGGCACACATGCATACAGCAAATTGCAAATCAGGCCTGCTAGCAGACAGATATAGAAGGGTGCCGATCATCCCACGGTAAAGTTTTGGATCGACAATAGTCCCATTCCTATCTTCATCTAACTTGGATTTCTCCACCATTGGAGTGTCCACGGGGTCACAATTTTCAAAATTATATTTCTTAAGAGATTCTAGAGCATATTTGGATTGATTAATAAAGATGCCTCTGGGATTTTGAGAAATCTGTAATCCTAAGAAAAATGAAATTTTTCCCATCATCGACATCTGAAAGCGTGTGGACATTATCTTCTCAAAGCGATTTGACAATTCTATGTTAGTGGCAACATAAATTTGTACCAGAATCATGTCGTTGCCTTCCTTGAGAGTGAATAGAGTGGGGTCCACCTTGCCTTTGGAGAAGCCTTCCGAAATGAGATATGTTGATAGGAGATCATACCACGCGCGTGGAGCTTGTTTCAACCCATAGAGAGCCTTCTTAAGCTTGTACACATGATTAGGAAACTCCGTACTGACGAACCCATCCGGCTGACTAACATAGACTTCTTCCCTTAGTTCACCGTTCAAAAATGCCGTCTTTACATCCATTTGGTAGATGATCATGTTCATATGAGCAGCATATGCAAGGAATAGTCTAATAGCCTCCAATCTAGCCACAGGAGCAAAAGATTCTTCAAAATCTATACCCAAGGCTTGTTTATATCCTCTAGCGACCAATCTAGCCTTATTCTTCAATACCGCACCCATCTCATCAAGTTTAACCTTATAAACCCATAACAAAGTAAGGATGTTAACCTTGTCAGGGAGAGGAACCAATTCCCATACTTTAAGTCGTTGGAATTCATTTAGTTCCTCCTGCATAGCTTCAATCCAAGATGATTGGGTCATAGCCTGCTGCCAATTTTTAGGTTCAACTTCAGAGAGAAATGCATCAAAGTAGCAATAAAGTGCACTCTCTTGTAATTGATGGCGTGTAGAGACTGGTCGATCTAGATCTCCAATGACATTCCTAATTGGGTGATCTTTTGTCCATTTAGTGCTATGGTTTTCAATCCTAGGTGGTCTGGAGTGAACAATAGAAGGAGCTTCTTCTGAGGTAGACGCGGCTGAAGGGTTTTCAGGGATCGCTACACCAAAGAAAGGAAGCTCTTGCAAGTGAGCATATTCCAAGTCATGATCAATAGAATCCTCTTCCACATCATTAGGCACAAGTAGGGGTGACGATTCAGGTGTAGTTTGAGAATCACTTGGTGAAGGTGCATCCGGTTCAATGTGAATTGAAGATGCATTAGATAAAGGTTCATTAGCTTGAGCAACCACTTCAGGGATTGGAGCGATCACTACAGGTGCTGGAACTTCATCAGTCGGGGGATCGAAGAATTCATCAAACAACGGTTGAAACAGTTTATCCCACTCGAGCCTTGTTGGTGGTAAAAATGATGTAGAAGTAGGATTATTGGGAACTAATCCGGAACTAATAGCACCGGTTCCCATCTCATGAAGCGCGGGTTCAGAGCTGTGTTGCTCAGAAGCCATCGCTGTCAGCTCGTCGAAATCTGCGTCCATAGTTTCTACAATCTTGCCAAGACGACGGTTATAGATTCGGTATGCTTTCTTGGACGGTGAGTAACCAATGAAAATACCTATATCGGCTTTCGGTTGAAGCTTACCCAAGTTCTCACTATTAATGTTTGGATAACAAAGAGCACCAAACACATGAAAAAATGAAACATCGGGTTTACGGTCATGTAGAAGCTCATAAGGGGTTTTTCCATGGCGTTTCCGAAGGATAGAACGGTTTTGGGTGAAACATGCAGTAGAAATCGCTTCTGCCCACAAGAACAATGGAGCGTTCGCATAAATAAGCATAGTCCTAGCAGCTTCCATAAGCGTACGATTCCGTCTTTCAACGACACCGTTTTGTTGTGGAGTGCGTGCAGCGGATGTTTCATGTGAAATACCAACTCCTTCATAGTAATCACGAAGAGTCTGGTTGACGAACTCTGTTCCATTGTCTGTACGAATACGGCGGACAGTAGTGTTCAAACGTACCTGAATGAATTTCAGAAAAGTGATGATAGCCTTCGGTGCTTCATCCTTTGTACGTAGAAATCTAACCCATGTAAACCTGGAGAAATCATCCACAATAACCAGAATGAATTTCTTACCGCTCACACTTTCAGTTCTCATTGGCCCACAAAGATCCATATGCAAAAGATGAAGTTTTTCTTGATTGGTGTCTTCAGCTTTGGGCTTGTAAGATTTCTTGGTACTTTTCCCTCTTGAACACGCGAAACATAAATGGTCCTTGTGAAATTTAAGCTTTGGAAGACCACGAACTAACTCGTTTTTAGCCAGATGATTAATAGCATCAAAATTAAGATGAGATAATCTGCGATGCCATAACCAAGACTTGGTCTTAGATGCTTTAGAGAGAAGACATACTGGAGAGGCGGCCATCATGTCTTGTAAGGACAAGGTATAAAGATTTGCACCACGAGATCCCTTCAACAAATCTTTGCCTTCCAAGTTGCGGATGAAACAAGTGTGTTGTCGAAAAGCAACCTCAAGGTTGGAATCACAAAACTGTCCTACTGAGAATAAATTATGACCAAGACCTTCTACATAGTATACCCTTGAAATCGTCACGTTTCCAATCTGATATTCACCATACCCCATAATCTTTGCTATATGATCATTCCCGAATTTAACCGTACCAAGAAACTTGCTGACGAAATTTCGGAGCATCGAGCGATTTCCGGTCATATGTTTTGAACAACCGGAGTCCAAATACCATAGGATGATTTGGACCACCTGAAAATATCACCACACGAAGACAATGTAGAGGTATCGGAATCTGAGTGTTCCTTGTTATTAGCAGGTACAGATTTAATAATCTTAGATTTGCTAACTCTAGGTTTCTTAGATTTCCTAGCCTTCTTCTTCCTAATTGGTGGTGTAGATTCTAGTTGGCTTAAATCCTGAGGTATTTCTACACTGATAGGCACTATAGTGGGGGCTGACCTAATTAAAGGGCGCTGTTTCCATACATTAGTGCGAGTGTTCCTAACTAAAGGACGCTCAGACCTAACCTCAATGGATGCATTCCTAGTTAAAGGGCACATTTTTCCATCTAATGTAAAGGTCCTACCAGTGGGACGCCATTGCCAGCCAACCTGGGCACGAGTTCTACCCGTTGGCTTCCATTCAAGACCATTCTTAAGTGCATTCATTTCATTCACATGATCAATAAGACACAAATCATGACGTTGGGAAAACATACATTCATTACAATTCCAACATTTTAAATCAGAATTCACAAATGGTTTCGGCTTCTGCACAGGCGCAGAGCTTTTAGTCTTAACATGATTCTTCTTATTTAAAACTGAACTAATATTCCTATGGTGATCTTCTACTTTCTTCTTTTTGGCACTACTAGTGGAGGGCTTGATCTTATCTTTCTTGAGTGGCGATCCTTTAGCCTTAGTAGTCTCTTTTAATCCTGTAGAAGGCAAAGTGGGAATATTAGCAACAGATTTTAAAGGTGCCTTACTTGATTGTGCCAATGACGGTTTTGCTCCTGGAGTCTTATTAAATGGAGTTACAGCAATGGGCCTATTAGTGAGTAGTGCAGAACCTGGTGTACCTATGTATTGCAAATATGCTAAGCAATATTGAACTCGCTTAATGTATTCATGAGCCGAATAATAGTAGCTACTTGAGGGATCTAAGGCATAAAGATCGTCTAGAATATCCCTAACAAGATCTACATGCTTAATGGCATTCCTCATATAATCATCATAGGTAACCGGGTTTCTATTATGAAGTGGGTTCTTATAAAGCACTACTGACTTGGTTGTTGGAGCACTAGTGGACGGTGCAGAGTCGGTAGCTAAGTTATCAACAACTTCTTGTCGGGTGAGAAGAAGTGTCTCCTTTAACTCGGCCAAAACCATATTTTTGTCAATGAGCAGGATGTTCAAGTCAGAGATTTCCTCGCACTTTTGGTTCAGTTGTTCAACATAATATTGTTGCTGTGCCGCATTAAAAGCGAAGCGTTCTTCTAGTGAACCATAAAGAGCGGATAGTCCCTGTCTTGTCCGATCCATCTCCCCTAGAACAGACGAAAGTCTAATTTCTAAGACCTGGTTTTGAGACTCTGCGGCCTCTAGTTCCAATTTGATTGTTTCATTTGATGACACCTCTCTCTTCAATCTCATTATCTCTTCCTCTAATGTCTTAACAATTGCAATCATCTTGTCACTCGTCTCAACACCGTTTTCACAAACATTTGATATCAAAAGATTCTCATTTTGAGTTTGTTGTTTTAATTCTAAGGATATACAATGTTGTTCTAGTTGATTAAAGCGTTTTGAAAGTAAATTGTAAGAATCTTGTAGCTTTAAAAACTCAGCGTTAGATTCGTGACAAGAATGATTATCTACCTCATTTACAGTATCAGCAACATTTACAGAAAGATCACAAACATCATCACAAATATCCTCACAAATATTAACAGCATC
Source organism: Glebionis coronaria (assembly GCA_025667525.1). Taxonomy (NCBI): domain Eukaryota; kingdom Viridiplantae; phylum Streptophyta; class Magnoliopsida; order Asterales; family Asteraceae; genus Glebionis; species Glebionis coronaria. Next base: position 45,824,277 of record CM046876.1, read on the forward strand.
ACAATTAATCATAGCGGATGTAAGCTCATTCGAATAATTAACATTTACAGTAGTAAGCACATCACACGAGATTACTGCAGACAAGAATCGGTCATATTCGGTTAAAATCTTTTCTTTTTCAATTAGTTGTAGTTCGTAAGCAGTGTCCATTTCATAAAACACTTTTTGAACTTCACCAATTTCAAACACAAGATTTTCTTTAAGAGATGCAAAAGTTCCTTTTAGACTTTCGACAAACGGATTGATCTCATTTCTAAACACCTCGTTCATATGTTCGAAAGCCCATTCTCCGGCGTTTAGGCCATTTGAAGTCGTACGTTCCAAAATGACCTTGTCAAAATTAGTAAAGTATTGATTAATCTCTTGCAAGTTTAACCATACAGTGCTAACAGGTGGAAGATCCTTTGGAATTTCCTTAGGACCTTCCATATTGACAAGTGTAGGAAAAGTACTAGGGTTTTCTTCATCTAATATGTAGGTTGGTGCTGTTATGAGATCTTTGTCCATATGGAAGCGAATTCTAAAATCCGTTTTTGCAAGCTCCTTATTCAATTTAAAATAATCACACTCGGGATATTTTGCAGAATTGTATGACCGATCCTCATCAACTAGATCCTTACTTGTTCGATCATTGGGAAAAACAATCGGGTCTAAAGCCAATCCTAATTGAGTTGCATTATAAAGTCTAGGACTATGTCTTAAAGCTTGTTTTGCATACCGTGGATTAGGGGGAAGGCCTTTTAGACGTGATAAGTTAAATTCTCTAAATGAAGCATCAAATAAGTGAACTAGTTGAGAAGCAGCGTATTGTCTTAAAAGCAAGTAATCTAGACTTCTAATCTTATTAGTAGCATTAATCTCCATTTCATTCTTCTTAGACTCGAGTGACTCAAAATCCGTTTGAAGTTTTTGAAAATTAGTGACCACTAACTCCTTTTCGCTAAGTTCTTTAGAAAGATTTGCTCTTAAGGTTTCGATTTCTTGCAAGTGACCCATTTGTTTGTTTCTAAAATGATCATATTCGAGATTAGTTAGAACACTAGACGAAGGCACTAATTGCAAGGTTTGAACTTTCTCGTTGCTTAAGGTAAGCTCATCAGACAAATTCTTATTCTTAGCTAAGGTTTCTAAGAGTGCATCATTCATTTGGCTAAGTAATGTAGCAGGAACCATGACCAAATCTTGTTGAACAGGAGTAGGCGTATGCGAAATGGGTCCCGGTTGTGATTCACTCAAAGTCTGGGGACTCACATTGATATTGCTATCATTGTTTGTCTCCTCATTTGAAAGACTCACCACCGAAGATTCATTCGAATCAGCACTCTCTTGCACAACTTGATGTGGTTGAATACTAGCATCAGTGGTATTATCGGTGGTATTAATAAGTACCTCAGATCTCTTTTCTGGCCCTAAGCTTGAGATAGTTGCCATGAGAGCAGCCTTTGCAGATTGAAAGTCATCACAGTCTGAGTCATACGCATCAAGATCATCGGCTTGATAAGTTGCATTCTGTGTAGTGACAACGTCTTGTTCAGCAATCCCTGGATCAGCAAGAAATGCAGGCTCCTCTTCATCAAGTTCCCTTCCTTGTGCCTGAGCATTTACCAGATAGATCTTCTCAGCAAACCATTGTCCATCCCTTCTCCTCTTGGGTTTCTTACAATCCCTGGACATGTGACCCTCTTCCTTGCAGTTGTAACATATAATCATTCTCAACTTGCCTGTGGAGTTAGCCCGTGGAGCAGGATTGACCATTGGAGCCTGATTGACCGTGCGAGCATTGGTAGTTGATGTGGTAGGTCTCCCCTGATATGGTTGAATAGGCTGAACCATTACCCTGCCATTCTCAATAGTAGCTTGTTGGCGAGAATTGGATGAATTCCTCAACTGATTGTTGGTAGGAGCTAATCCTCTGTATCCTCGTTTGCTTAAAGTCCTTGTGAGATAAGCAGACATAGTGGTTAGCACTTCAACTGGGTCAGCTCCTTGTTGGAATACAGGAATGGGGACTTCCTCATCATCACAATACGTTGCTTGGTCTTGATGAGCTGCATAATCACTAGAAGGAATACTCATTTGATCAGGGTAGCTTGTTGGATATGCTGCATTCTCTTGATAAGAAGAATATGAAGGCTGAGCATAAGGTGCAATATTTGCTGGATGAAGTTGTGAAGCATACTGTGGTGAAGGTGCATTGAACCGATATTGTTGCTGATGTGAGGTGGGTGGTTGTGGTAGAATCGAGTATTGGGGGAAGGTCGGTGTCATGTAAGGTGATGGATGATAGGCTTGATGTCCCAAGATATAAGGTGTGTTGTTATGTGACAAGCTTGGTTGATTTGCCAATAAAGCTAAGGAATCAGGGTACATACCTCGAGGAGAACGGTGCATAATCACATGTTTCTCATGCTGCTGAAGAAAAGCATAGATTTGATCTAAATTGCACTTATGCAAATCCCGGGTTAACTTAACATCGGTAATATACTCACCCCATTCAGCTTGAGGTAAAGTATTCAGGAACTTGGTGTTAACCTGGAATGGAGCAATCACGAGATTGTATACATTCAGATCATTCATTAGAGTAGTGAATCTGAAGTAATAGTCGTGTAGTATTTCCCCTGGGCTGTACGTGAATCTATCAAACAGATCATACAACTGACATTCCCTTTCCTGTTTGGTAAGAGACGTACCTTGTAGCAACACCTTTAGACGTTCCCATAAATCTTTGGCAACCGTATATTGACTTACCATGCGATAAATATCATGCGGAAGAGCTTGGAGGAGAGTCTGTAGAGCCTTTTCATCAGCATCAGCAATGAGTTGTTGTGCCGGTGTGAGTTCTTCATATTCTCTTGGTCGAGACACGTTATTTACCACAATGGTACCATAGTCGAGTGGACCATTCAAAATCGATTTGACCATAAGCCTTCCGTATGTTGGTTTGCCCTTCAAGTATTGCATCATACGGCCCTGCCATGCCTCAAACACCTCTTTAATAAGCATCGGTGGACGACTATCAGTTCCCGTTATGATTGAGATATCCGTAAGAGATGTCATCTGAGGCATTAATGAACTCGGATTCATTGTAATCACTTAAAAGACTCAAAGATTATCGGTTGATCGAGCAGTGAAGAAAGGTTGAGAATTTGTGTTGTGTTGTTAAAATCAAGATTAAATCCACTAAAGATCGTCGAAAAAACTCAAATACCCCTTGAACTTGCTTATACGGAATAACCCTAACTCAGAATAAATCCTATTCGGAATCAATCCTATTCGGAATAACCCTATGCTGAAAAACCCTTATACTGAATAACCCTATGCGGAATAACCCTATTCTGAAAATGCCCTATTCGGAATAACCCCTATGCTGAATAACCCTTATGCGGAAAAACCCTTATGCGGAATAATTCTTCAACTCGGAATATCTGGCTGTTGGCTATTCGGAAAACTTGCTATTCGGAATGATGGGCTATTCGGAAAGTTTTGTTATGCGGAAAAATTTTGGCTATTCGGAAAAATATTGGCTATTCGGAAAGTTTTTGGCTATTCGGAAAAACTGGCTATTCGGAAAGTTTTTGGCTATTCGGAAAAACTGGCTATTCGGAAAGAATTGCTATTCGGAAAAACTCTTCTATCCGGAAAGTCTGTTCGGAAAAATCCTGCTATTCTGAATACTATCCTATTCGGAATGTCTATTCGGAATAAACCTGCTATTCTGAAAACCTTCCTATTCGGAATCCCTATTCGGAATAAACTGGAAAAAATAGTTCGAGACTTGAAAAACAGCTTTAAATCCGATTTTTTGATCAAAAACCACAAAAAGTTTTATGATTTTTACCAAAATAAGCTAAACCCAATCCTTATCAATCAATCCCAATAACAAAAACACCAAAAACAACAAGATTCAAGATTGATTTTTTCTAAAGATCACTAATTGATTCAAAAACTAAAAAAGCAACACAATCCTTACCTTAAATCACCCCATAGCTCTTGATACCAAATGTAGAATATTGATAACCTATGAATCTATGAAGTGGGTTGATGTTTTCTAGTGAGAGAAACTAGAGAGAGAAAGTGAGAGAAAATGTGTCTTTATTAATATTAAAACATGAACAACAACCAACCCCTTTCCATGGTGGAAATGGGTATTTATACTCCAAGCAAACATTGGGCTTGGGCCGGTCCATGACAAGCCCATGGACCGGTTCTTACTTAACTTAATAAGTAACATTTAACTAATTGCTAACTAAGAGCTATTACAACATAAATCATATTGTGGAGTGACCGATACTTCTAATATACGTTAAAACGTATTTCTAACAAGATAGATGAAGGAGATGAGGGTGTAGAGAGAGAAAGGAGAGAAGGAGAGAAGTAGAGAGAAAAAGTGAAATATTAGATTGATGAAAATTGACAAAGTTTACCCTTCCTAACATGCTAGGAAGGGTTATGTAACCCACCCTACACGTGGGATTAACGGGTTATACATTTACTAAATAGATCACGAGCCCATTACATTAATATATCGTTGGAGCGACCGATCCTTCATAAATACGTAAAAACGTATTTTCAACAAACTTTTATAGGATATAAGTTTATCATGACATGATAAGCTTATATAAGGTGAAAAGTTTCAAACTAAGCAAAAAAAAAAGTGAGCTTATGAAACATAAGCCCAAAACCAAATAAGCCATAAGCCCGCTATATAAACCGAAAACTTATTAAGATATGATAAACTTGTATAAGCACATAAGTTTCAAGATAAGCTAGAACGGGGCTTATGAAATATAAGCTGAAGTTAAATAAGCTTATAAGCGCACACATAAGGCGAAACAAACACCCCTTTATACAAGGGTTTTTTATAAACTCAATTTTTGTGGCTTATTTAACCGAGGCGAACGAGCTAATCAGGGATGTTAAAATAGTCATACCTCGTATAACAGTTAGTGCCAATTCAAAATGCATAAGTAGACGATATATGCATACGTAGATGATACATGTCTTCAAAAATGCAAATTTATGGAAAAAAACCAGAGGTTCAAAATCAAACATAAAAGTTTGATATTAAACTTACATTAGTGAACAATTTAAACTAGCAGGGTACCCGCGTGTTGCGATTGCGGGTACCCTGTAACATAATTTCGGTCAACAATATTTTAATTTTACGTTTTTTTAACAACAACATCTCAAAAAAGCGAAATTTAAGGTTTATGTAGCTTTATCTAATTGTCTACCTGAATTGATGAAGGCTCTTGTTCTCGGTTCAACCGGTTAATCTGATTTGATATTCAAAATTGTAGATATATATGTTTTAAATTGTTCTGTAAGGTGAATATAAAATATTATATATTTGAGTAATTGGGTGTATTAGTTATATATTAATTGTTATTAATTAATTTTGAAAAAATAAGATGTAGTGTCATTTGTACAATATGTTGTTTTATTTGTAAATTGTGGTAACGAGATGTATTATTAATTACATTTTAATAATAGTTTTAAATGTAATGTATTGTAAAAGTTCTTATGGTTGTTGTGATTGTATTACATGCATTAATATGTTGTACATTATGTTTTATTTGTTGAATTACTTAAAGTTTTTGCATTTATTGAAAAAAGAGATATCAATATGTTTTATAAGTAATATAGATAATTGTATCTAAAAAATTATACTTTTATAACAATAATTATTTGTACATGTTGCATATTAATTTGTATTAATTTTGTCATTTAATGTTTATTGCTCACCAATTAATATAGAAATAAAATTACAAAATTTTTGTGTTGTAAATGTTTGTACAAAACCTTGTAATGTTGTACTACTTAAAATTTTGGAGAGAGAGTACAATCTTTTTTATAAGTAGTACAATTTTATGTGTTGTTCAAGCAGTAAAAATTAATTTAACGGTGTCGTTTTTATTAATTTCGGTGGGTTCTCTCGGGTTCGTCTTCTGACGGTTTCTTTTGCTAGTTGAACCGGCTGTGACTCCGGTTCCTAGTGAACCTGATCATTTTAGAATATGTACGATTTTGTAGATATATATGTTTTTAATTGTTGTACAATATAAATACATAATAGTATTTATAAGTAATAATGCGTATTAATTATTTTTAAGTGTGTAATAATAAATATGAATTAATTAGTTGTAATATGAATATTAAATTATATATTACTAGTAATTAGTTTTAGTATTATTTATTATTTAGTTTTAATAATGAGTATTAAATGATATTTGTTATTTTCATTTTCAATTGTGAATTTATGTTGATTTGTACATAAATCATTACAAATAGTAACTTGATTTTATAACATTTTTACAAGATTTAAGTTCATTTGGATATTAAACTTTATTTAGATACCAAACAATTAATGCTCACATGCCATATACATTTTAATCCAATTGGGAAGATTAAATACAAAATTATATTCACCTTATTTTTTTCAAACATTATTATCTCTTAAAACGTTAATCGTTATGCGAAAAAAACGTATCGTTACGAAGAGTATTTAATTATATTTCTATAAATATGCTATATGATACACTTTCGACAATTTTTATTCTTCACTTTTTTCACGTTTTTGAAAATTATATATATGATGTAACACCAGTATCATATATGATATAACTTATCATATATGATATAACCTATCATATATGATACAAACCAATAACATATATGATTTAACACTAGTATAATATATAATGAAACACTATTATCATATGTAATATTTCACGTAAATTTTAACAATAAAAAAAAAATAAAAAAAAAATTCTTTAAAAATATATCATACTTCATATTGAAAGAAACACAATTAAACGCTCGTCGCGATAATTTTATTTCCGTTTAACATTTAACGGTTTAATAGATATTTAACTTTAAAAAAATATAACTTTCTCTTTTTCATTTTATAAATACACTTCTTACTTCTTATCACATAAGGAAAAAAAAAGACCTTTTTCCCTCGAGGTATGAATCGAATGCTTTAATAACATCATGTTTTAAGGGATTTTGTAAACCCTTTTTGCGTAAGCTTAATTTTCGGCCTACCAGCTTATTTGCTTATTTTTCCAACTTATGCCTGTTTTTTTTTGTTTTTTTTTTTTTTTGTTTTGGGGACTTATATAAGTTTAGGGGGTGTTTGTTTCGACTTATATAGTCGGCTTATGGCTTATTTGGTTTTCGACTTATGTTTCATAAACTCACTTTTTGTGCCTTATTTTCTAACTTTTAATAGGGTATAAGTTTATCATGACATGATAAGCTTATATAAGGTGAAAAGTTTCAAACTAAGCCAAAAAAAAAGTGAGCTTATGAAACATAAGCCCAAAACTAAATAAGCCATAAGCCCGCTACATAAGCCGAAACAAAAACCCTCTTATTATGATATGATAAACTTATATAAGCACATAAGTTCCAAGATAAGCCATAATTGGGGCTTATCAAATATAAGCCGAATTTAAATAAGCTTATAAGCCCATACATAAGGCGAAACAAAACACCCCCCCCCCTTATACGAGAGGGTTTTTATAAGCTCAAATTTTGTGGCTTATTTGACCAAGACGAGCGAGCTAATCAGGGATGTTACGACAAAATAGTAATACCTCGTATAACAATTAGTGCCAATGTTTATGAACTTTTGTTTGACATTTTGCCTGCATTTGTTGTTTATAAGCCACTGATACGAACTGAGCGACTGAAAGTTTAGTGTTTATTTAGTTTCTATCTATCAAGTACTTTCCTTATTAATGTTATCTTGTTGAACAGGAGGGAATAGAACCGGTCTGCGAATCTTTCTTTGTTCTTTGTTTTCGTGTTTTCTTCATTAATAATAAAATTATCTACAAGTTCGTATCAGCTACTTATGAAATAAATGCCTAAACCGATAGTATAAGCTTAGGGTGTGTTTGTTTAAGCTTATTTTTTGCTTATAAGTTTATGTGGTTTCACCTTATGTATACTAAGCCCATTTTTCTGGACTTAATCTTTGGCTAAGCTTATAAATTGAGCTATTGCTTAAGTTATATAAGAAGCTTATGACATATATAATAAGCTCATAAGCTCATGCCTCTAGGATTAGCTTACGTATAATAAGGTGATGAGCTAAAGTGTTTGGTTTAGCTTATGTTGGTAAATGATTAAAAAGGGCATGGGTCTATAAGCTCATAAGATAGGATGTTTGGAATTGACGGTAACATTGGAATTTGTAATAGAGTGTGAGTTATCTGAGCCCGGCCCCCTTATAAAAGCCACATTTTTGGAGCTTATCAAAAACTACTTATATAAGCTCATAAGCCTACCCATATAAGCTTAGCCAAACACTTAGCCATATAAACTAACAAGCTCATAAGCCCATAAGCTTACTCAAACACCCCTGACTAGAGCCTAGTCGTAACGGCTTTGGAATCTCAGTTAGAGATCCTAAGTTTAAATTCAATAGGTTTTGTATTACGGATTCTTTACACAATAAATGGTTAGTATATGATAAATAATATTAGTGCATAATTCTAACAAAAAGGGTATATTGGTCATTGTTGGTAGTTAAGACGTTTTTCAGCACAAAAGCAAAATATTGTTCTTCGAGTATCTGATGTTACTCTAATCACCTTTTTTTCAAACAGATACTATATCTAAGGCTCCTAACAGAAGAACGTGTGACCGTCTCCAGCAGCTGAACCCAACAAGTGCTTACTTTTCCATAAAAATGGTCGTCGGAGGTTCATCTGCAAATGCAGTCTTGTCCAACGATGATCTTTTAATCGAAATATTACTACTATTACCTGCTATCTCACTTTTAATCTATAAATCCATATCCAAACAATGGTTATCTGTCACTACATGCCCTACTTTCGCTCTACGACTTAGCCAAAATCCTAACGTTGATCCTCCTTCCGGTCTCTTTGTACATAGACCTATACGAAAATGCAAAAGCCTAAGCAAAAGCAAAAGAAATATGTTTGAATATAATTTCATATCGTTTGATATCAGAGTTCCTTCCAAAAAATCAATTGTCTTTACGTTTGGCTACAAGGCACCAGCTAGGATTTTGTAGTCGTGCAATGGTTTACTTCTTTGTTATATCAACCCCGATAAGTTTTTTGTTTACAATCCTTGCGTTAATCACCACCGAACAAGAAATCCACATTAAACGCCCAAATACAGGTTTGCTTCTATATTAAAGTGACTTCATTCTAATTCTATTGTCTCTTTCATTTGCTTACAGTATAAGAAACTCACTTCCCTTGTTATTTTTCAGGTCAAGCCAAAGAATGGTGTTGTAGTAATGAAGTATGTTCATTATGGTAACAAATGGCAGTTGTTGAGCATACGTGACTGGGTTTGCAACAAACAGTCTAAAACATTTTTAACTACAACAGAAAACTATTTGAGAAGGGTATTTACCTTGATTGTCGGTCGAACTTGTTCATGTGCTCCCCAACATATGTTGCTTGGTTAATGAAATTCTCTGAAGCAAGCCCTGCAACTTTCAAGAATTGGAAATCAATCAAATGTCTAGAGCTCTATAATTCCTTTTAAAATCTACAAACGTATACGTTAATTAAACTGGTCTAATAGTGTACATCCAACTGGAAAGACACATCATTTAACTGACTCCTGATAAAGAGAGCGACCACAAACACCGAATTACCGGTGGCATGCAGGGTGTTAAGTGAGAATCTTTTCTAATGCATAGAGAAGCGGCGTGCATCATTCAACAAAGCTCATGTGCAAAGTAACAATTTCCCAACTGAGGATCAACAAACACATTAATCCTACCTTGGTCCATCAAAGGGCGTTCCTGTCAAAAGAAATGGACTATCAAGAACTAAAAAAGATGTCTTTAATCAAATATTTTGAAAGTTGAAGAATTAACAAATCCTATCTTAATTTAAGAAGAATGAGTTGACTTCGACGGTCATTTAATGATTACATTTAACAAATTTCTTTTTAGGAAAAAAACTAATGTGGATAGGTAATTGAATGCAAATTTTTTTTGAATGGCAGTTTGGTGCAACGGAGTATCTTGCGTGGCACCGAGGCACCAAGTCTCTCAACCCGAGTTCGAATCATCTCACGAAGAGAATATCAACCCCCATGCTAGCCATCCAGTTTCCCATTAAGGGGCTTCAAGGCATTGCGATGGGATTCAAACCTGGCTGCCAATTCTGGGAAAATCCCCCACATGGGGAATGACAGGAGTCGAACCCCTGACCTCCCTCATATGGAGACTATAACCAAATGCATCCATCCAACTGAGCTAGACTTCATTTGCCAATTGAATGCAAATTATACCTGGTAGTTGTGTTGCAGGAGTTGTCGGGAGGGAGATCGGGTTGCCATATTGTTATCTTTACCCTTAGGTCCACGACCACCTTCTGTCATATTTAGATATGGGTAAAAGGCGACATCTACAGCGGCTTCAGCCGCGTGCCTATATTTGCTTCATGAAGCCCTTTAAAAGTCTTGTTATGTTGTCAAATCAAATTAAATGACTAAACAAAAACTTAAAAATCAGTATGAAATCTCAAACTTGGATATGTAGTGACATACCATTAAATTATGGGGTATAGAAATCCATGTCATTCTTTACTACCCATGAGGAAGCTATGTAATTTACCGAAAGAAAGCTCCATTTATTAATTATCATTCTAGCAATTTACCATTCACTTCAAAATACCAAATTTTCACTTAGGTACACATATAAAAGTAAAGCTATACATTTTGAATGAGAAGTGATTTGCACACTCCATTAACTGATTGGCACACTCAAAATGTTTGTGTGTCGACATTTATATCCTTACATAAGTGGAGTATGCAAATTTCAACACATATATTAAGGGGTAAATATGTCAACACACAACATTTTGAGTGTGCCAATCAATTTTTAGAGTGTACAAATCACCTCTCATTTTGAATATCAAAGTTTGCATATAAGATGTATAAAAATGGCACGCCTCTTTTTATTTTTATTTTTCTTATGGTTCATGTAGGAACATAGCGAAAATAGGTAACCTTGTTAGAGTATTTAGTAATGGCATGTAATATGTGTATAGTCAAAACTTAAAGATAGACATCGACATCGAATTTAACGCAATATCTCTTACCGGGCTCATTCTTTTGATCCAAAAGTTGTATAGACGTGCTCACCTCAGACGTACACCTAGGCACAAACATGAAAAACCTATGTCAATAATAGAAGTAGTTACAATAATAAACAGGTGATAGCGGATGATAAAAAATGAACTGAATTTAGTTGGGGCAAAATCAACAAATGAAACAGTAAAACCACATCAAACATGTGTGGCGTGAGTAACTTGTATGTCCCGTGATCATCGACGCTAAAAGTTTCAAGTTTAAAATATTTCAGGGAGACTCCTCAATGATATGCTTAAAAACCAAGCTAGCGACCCCTCTAATAAAAAATGGGCTTTCTCAGCACGCTTTATTATTCGATGAGCATCTATGCCAGCATTACGTCGGTTAATAATCATACATGTTGGGATATGCGATCGTTTAGCCATCGGAAATACGTGAGCCTATCGGGGGCACACACTCAATACGGAGAACACACTTTTATTTACGTTTTATTAATTATAATTAAACGTTTAAATAAAAACTTCACTTATTATTTAATTAACGGTGGTTAAATTAATTAACGGGATTTAATTAATTTAATATGAGTGCGTTATTTAAATTTTGGAAGGAAATCGACTTCTAGAAACCCTAAGGCCATTCAGCCAATTATTGTATATAGGGGGTTCTAGAAGATTTTTGGTTATTGGTTTTTGGCAAGTAAATATTCAAGAATATTTGATTAAGGTAATCTTTTCCTTAATTGGTTTCTTGGGTTGGGCCTTAAAGATTTTGAGGAGGTGGAGAATGTGTATAAATACACAAACACCTAGCTCATAATTTTGGTCTCTCTCCCTTGTTCTTTGTTCCGTCCGATCGCAACAAACACCAAACCAAAACCATACGATTTTTCCTATTAACCCTAAAAACACATAAAGGTTTAACCTTTATAAGATCAATCCTTTTTTGGTGGTTTTCTTATAAAGTCTTAAGCTTTATAACTAAACCCTAGATCTCTAAATCTAGGTTTTAGATCTTCCCTTGGTGGTTCGACATACATAAACCCTAATTAGGGTTTATGTGATTTATTGGGTTAATTAATCTTGTAACGTTCTATAAACCGATCCTTACGTAATCCCAATTAGGGTTTTGGATCTAGGGTTTCTAGTTACAAGATTAAACACTTGTTTTTTGAGAAGTGAAGTTACATCGTAGTGATGTTCGTTTGACGTGTCGTGTGAGCGAACGGTGGAGACGGTAATTTAACCGTTAAAGTTCAAATCAAGATCAAGATGTATTAATTGGTTTATTCAATTAATTAAAGGTTGGTTTTAAATTGTTTTTATTATGTGCTTAATCATGTATGTTATACTAGATCCATTCCGCTACGTACTCGTAGTTAATGGTTAACTAGTATTTATAAATCCCAACAGTGGGATCACGAGTCAATTCATATGGCATTCATGGGTTACACATAGAATAAAACACGCTTGCTTCGCTTTAAAATCTCTTTTATTTATGTTTTTATGACAATTACATGCATACTTGTCATAAAGTTTTAATCTTGATCTAGATAATGGTTAAAATTGGGTAGGATAAATTGAACCGGTTAATAATTACGAGTGTTTTATTATCCGTCAAAGACTTTTGCATCTCACTTTTATGATACTTTGCACGTCATCAAGTACCTTGCTCGAAAACTTGATGAGGGTCTTTGGTCCTCAATTTGGGGAAGACTCATTCGAGACTTGGATCTTATATGATTGATCGCTTTCATATAGAGTCTGTCTTCTGCTTCTACCCCCTTCTAGTCTGTTTTTATGTGCTTATTTGTTTTCCATTATGAATTTCAAAACGTAATAATTCAAGATTTTAGGAATCATAAAAACGGATCTCTACTTATATCGAAACTGGCTTTAAAAGTATGTCATATTAATACAACATATTTTCCTTGCGAATCGGCTATGTGTTATTTGTTAAAACTTGTTTTTTTGAACAAAGATTAATATGGACATAAGATCTATGAAACTTGTTCTTATTATAATCTAAATTGTTTTGCGAAATCATATTGTCACTCGAGTTGGGCTTACATACCGTAATGATGGCTTATAAACTATCTTCTCAACGACGTGATTTGCAAAATTAATTGGTTTATAATACTTAAAAACAACTTTTTGTGCTTTACTAATGGTGGACTTGCTATTGCACTACGTGCTCTAGTCAAGCTATCTAGGGTTTGAACGATCTTTAATCTTTTCCCGTGTCATGTACATGTTTCGGCATCTATATGATAATTATCCCAAGCACTTGTGCCCTCGGGCGCATGAAGAGTAGGATATAGGGGTTGATCCTTTTTTAATCTTTTCCCGCGGTAAACACGCCTAAATCAAAGTTAACAAAATGTTTTCTTAACTTGTGCTAAAAGATAATTTCATGCATCTTTTACACGTTTTTGACATTTGGTTTCTAAAACTTATGTGATACCTATTTGAATTTTAAGTCTATGCCACCCAATTTAATAGCACTTGTAGTCTTTTTTCGTCATCTGGTCAGACCTAGGGCGAATCATGCACCCAAGGCGATTTTTGTCACTGGTCAGACCTTCGCCAATTATTGCATGCTTTTAAATTGGTACGACTTAAGTCGAGTTCCCGGTCAGATTCGGAACCCGAGGCGTAAGATGAGATGAAACATACTCATGACTTTATTAAGTGTAGAACAAGTTTGTTTGAGATGTTCAATGGTACTCGAAAGAGATGAGAGAACGTCCCATCCAAACACTCTACAACAAATAAACTTCATGAATCGTCTCATATATCTAAGAGTTGCACTTGTAATGCAATTAACGCTCATCGCTTACCTCTTGCCCTACTTTATACTAGACGGTCGGACCTCTAATATTAAGTGGGAGTGCAAGTAGGATCTTAGTCTCATTAGTAATTAATTGGGTAGTTAATTCTATTAAGAATTTAATTATCGAAAATACTAAATTGAACTTTCTAAAGTTCCGATTAATTGTGTTATTGCAACATAATTCGTAAACTAAGGTTGTTTTCGTATAGAAAACAAACATAGTCTCTTTTCCTGGTAAGAAAAGCGAGACTTACTCCTATCTCTTCTCATTAGTTGACAAGAATAAGATAGGACCATAATTGAATCGTTATCAATTGCATTTAAACTCACTTTTAATATTTCATTATCCTAACCCGGTTCTGAAAACATTGAAAGATAACATATTTTGTGTATCTAATGTCTATAGCTACCAAAATAAATGACATCTTGCACTTGTCACGATGTATGAGTTTAAACCGCAAAGAGTAAAGAATTTACTAGCACTTCGCTAGGTATTTTTCTTGGACTCTTGTTATTCCTTAAAGTGCTAAATACCCTTGCGGCTTTGTAGACGATAAAGGAGGAATTGCATGCTAAATAGTCAAGTTAACTGAAAGCATGAACGACTAGTCCCTCATCCACACAAGTAGAATTTCATATACTTTGTTCAAATACCTAAGTAAATGTATACTTGTAGGCATTTTTCAAAGATAAGGAAGTTAATAAATTGCTATTCACTTTTTACTGGTGATGTAACATCTCTTATGTTGACAAATCCAGTGGGAGCGTTGCAATTTATTACTGAAATAATATCCATGTAATATTGTCAATTTCAGTGGGAGCTACAAGATTTATTTTCTTGCTTAGTCATCAATAATATTTCGAACTTGCTTTGAAATAATTTATCACTTCCAAATATGAACAACCATTGCATAAAGGTAATTGCATTTTATTTTATATGATAACACGCTGCCTTTCTGATGTTGCCTTGTGAAACGTTATCTATAAAATAATAATCCACAATTCTTTATTTAAAGTTATGGTTCTAAATCTACTTATAATATCAATGACATTATCATACTGTTTATACAATCAACCACATGTTGTATTGCTTGTCTACATAATATGATGTTGTGCCTTACACAAGTGGGAGAAATTGCAAAGTGTGTGTAAGGAACAACATATTATTAGTTTCATTTGCCCAAAAGGTAAGAAAGCTAATAATTCTACTAGAACTTGAACATACAAGATGTTTGTTGTCCTACTACATTCAATGTCATGATATAGTGGAAAGCTACTTCGGTAATTTACTACATGTTATAGTAAATACAATTATGGTTAAGATATAATAATCATAATTTTGAAGTATAAAATTAACTTGGAATTACTATTGAACTCAAGAGTTTGCGTTCATGATTGCTTTAGTTAGTATAATTATGTTTTCCTTGATAACACATAATTATAAAGTCCTTGAATTACTCACCGACTTATAACATAAAGTATGTAGTAAATAGTTATGTCTTCTTGTTAACACATAAACATAAGATCTTTGAATTATTCAAAGACTTATAATGTATACTTGATATGTTCTGTTTTCTTGTGAACGTATGAACATATAATTCTTGAACTGCTATGTCTTCTTGTAAACACATGGTTCTCGCATTGTTCAAGAAATATACATTATAGCATGCACCTGGATTTAAAATACGGATATTGTAATTTGGTACATGACCCAATTGACAAAGTATTTAATCCAAATAGAGTTAAGTTATCTATTGAATTCTGATGTAGTCTCACAATTCCAATACTCATAGGATAACAAAATGTTATGGTATGTCTAAAGAGTTTAAACAAATTATATTCGTATAGTTTGATTTATGATAGCTTTAATTATTCTACCTCCATGAATTATCAAGGTTAGAAAATTGCGTGTGTCATTGATACACACAATATAGTTCAAACCTAGAAGGTATTCAAGACAACCCACAAATTGAAAACCCCTAATTTATTAGGGACTTTTGGTTGTTCCACTCAAACCAATCAAATCCTAAAACCTTTTAGGTTTTTGGATTTCCTACACTTCCGTGCTTGACGATTGTAGTGTTGGTGTTCCTCCTAGCTTGACGTAACACAAACCTTTCCTAAGGTTATTGGTTAAAAGAGTAATACAAGAATTAGGGTTCATGCTAGAAACCCTAATTAGGTTTCATGGGAGAAATCTCAATATGTCTTGATTAAATTCTTTAATTTGTTAATATCTTATGAAGCATACTATTAACAAACTTGAGATAAGAATTTAAAATGTGTTTTGTAGTCTCTCTATTAAGAACAATTTATTGTTGCTTAAATACTTAGTATTTAGAGAAGGATCTCTACTTACAAAAGTAAGTGGGAGTTATAACAAATCTTGAAGATATTCAAGAGCAAAATACACAACCTTCAAAATCCACTTGTTGATGTCATATTTTGGTTAAGCATGGAAATTTCAAACCAAAGTAAAAGTTACTCTCATTCATAAATCTGCGGGATAATTTCATATATACCCAATGAAACTTCATAAATTACATATTTCCCCAAAATACAAGTTTTTAATGCATAATGTACAATGCAAGTAAAGCATGTTTTGGGGATATATGTAATTTATGATGTTTTGGTGGGGATATATGTAAAAGCCCCTAAATCTGCAAAGATACCTCATCACTTGATTGATATTTTAATATCAATGCTGAGGAATATAAGTTAGGAGATATTTGTAATCTACTAACTGCTAATGGGTATTATCATATTTTGAATCTGATAAATATCATAGAACAATGAATGATAAGATGTAGTCCTTAAAGGGAAAATCAATCTTTTGAATTTGATTGATGTTTCTCCTAATTATAAACCTATGAGGTTGGATGGAGTTTCTTTTGAAGAAAGACTCACAAGGACAAAATGGTATACATAATTAATGCATGGCTAATAATAGGAAGCTTTTAATTATACTCAAGCAATTGACTATGATTAAATCATTCTTCTATGCAAGCATTAATTAAATAAAGATAATTGATTGTCATATATGTTTCTATGCAAATGGTATATGTCAATTAAACTTTATAGTTTCCCTTTATGATTACCTTTTAGCGAGGATGGTGTATAATCAAAAGGATTAATGAGTCTATAAAATCTTTATTGAGTATACAAGATAAATAATCCAAGTATGGATTAAATCATGCATCTAGAAACTAAATCTAGAATTTAATTCAATATGATTTTGGTTAAATTTAGATAGTTTGGAGTACACTTGACATTGAGTGGGAGCACTATGTTTTTCCTTAAAATTCATATCTTGTATAACATATTGAAGATATCATTCCATTTAAGCTAGATGTAATCCTTAAGATTGGAATGAAACTTCATTTGAGAATTTATGGAATAAAACAAATGACTTTGGAATAAATGTTTATTGAAATAAACATATGCGGTAATTAAGTCCAACACAATGCAATACATCATTCAAAGCGAGTCTTGATTGATATATTTCACTTGACATAATGTTGTACATGAATGGTAATCTTGTGTTTTTAACTAAGGATTCATTATGTATAAATATTATATTGTGTATATGACTTGTTGTCATTTTTGTACAAGAGCAAAGTGAGATGACAAAAACAATATCTAATTGAGAGTATTTAGATTATTGTTAATACAAATGTTTACGAATTATAAAGCATAGTGATGTATGTGTACACTGATGCTAGAGGATAATCAATCTAGTAAAGTGAGATGTTATCATTTATGATAAATCTGCTAACTAGATATGCTCAAAATGAGCATTGTTGCATTACACATTAAGGAATAAGAATACTTTACATTTTAAGAAACTGTAAAGATGACTGTCAGAATATCGTTGATGTTAAATACCTTATACAAGGATTGACGATATCCCCTACTATGAAACTTGCAAATAGTATGAGCATGTAAGAAAAGACACTCATCTTGTTTTCCAAATCTTTCACAATTGAGAAATTTGAAACAAGTATTCGGAAACTTTACTTAGATAACTATTTAGCTTTCTTGTTAAAGAATAGTTGAGAATGTTGGAAACAGTTGACTTCAACTTGCTAAATTAGTTTCATGCATATCTATTTTAGTATTTGGATAATTGGGATAGTAAGACAATAATTATTTTCTAATGAATAAAGATAGTTGGTATTTTTTATTCATTCATATAATTATTGTTGTCCTATATTTGTATGTTTAAATCCTTGAATATTTGATTATTCTAAATATGTCCATTGTCGGTTAGCAATATGGGAATATTGTCTACATTAAGACAAATGTGAGTGTTGGTTATATTCGTTGAATATATGGACGGTTCCCACCAAAATCATATGTTATTCATAAGGGATGCATATTGGACACCCCGAACTTTCGAATCGTTACTTTTGGATCCTTGTCATGAGTAAGATTTCGAAAATGGTGATTAAGTCATCATCCTTAGACTTGAGATGCAAACAAGTTTGTGCATGTGTGAATATTACTTCTTGATTCTATGTCCAACGCTAGTTCGCCAGACCTAGCTATAAAGACTTTAATTGGAAGTGTTGTGAAGCAGCATCCACAAACACTTGTAGTCAATATATAATTTGTTCCTCCACTTGATATAGTGCAGTGAAGTACCACTGGGCCCTCTCCAGAATTAATCAGATAATTGTGTGGCCGCACCCAAAGAGTAAGTCAAGATGATACTTGTTTACATTTGGTATATCTGAATTAACTTCTATAACGAGAAACTAAAATTTAAACTTCATGGAATGAGTTAGGATCCATATCCATAGTTTAAACGGTACTAGTAACAAAGGGATGATTATTAGCAAGTCACATAATCGTATACCATTAATACTTTTGAGATATTCTTCTTGAAACTATACCTCGGTCATTTCCGGTTATAATGAAGTGTTGCTAGATACTTCATTATGGACGCTGTATGTCTAAACTCTCACAAGTGGGAGCTGTTGGGATATGCGATCGTTTAGCCATCGGAAATACGTGAGCCTATCGGGGGCACACACTCAATATGGAGAACATACTTTTATTTACGTTTTATTATTTATAATTAAACGTTTAAATAAAAGCTTCACTTATTATTTAATTAACGGTGGTTAAATTAATTAACGGGATTTAATTAATTTAATACGAGTGCGTTATTTAAATTTTGGAAGGAAATCGACTTCTAGAAACCCTAAGGCCATTCAGCCGATTATTGTATATAGGGGGTTCTAGAAGATTTTTGGTTATTGGTTTTTGACAAGTAAATATTCAAGAATATTTGATTAAGGTAATCTTTTCCTTAATTGGTTTCTTGGGTTGGGCCTTAAAGATTTTGAGGAGGTGGAGAATATGTATAAATACACAAACACCTAGCTCATAATTTTGGTCTCTCTCCCTTGTTCTTTGTTCCGTCCGATCGCAACAAACACCACACCAAAACCATACGATTTTTCCTATTAACCCTAGAAACACATAAAGGTTTAACCTTTATAAGATCAATCCTTTTTTGGTGGTTTTCTTATAAAGTCTTAAGCTTTATAACTAAACCCTAGATCTCTAAATCTAGGTTTTAGTTCTTCCATTGGTAGTTCGACATACATAAACCCTAATTAGGGTTTATGTGATTTATTGGGTTAATCAATCTTGTAACGTTCTATAAACGGATCCTTACGTAATCCCAACTAGGGTTTTGGATCTAGGGTTTCTAGTTACAAGATTAAACACTTGTTGTTTGAGAAGTGAAGTTTCTACTAGCATCGTAGTGATGTTCGTTTGACGTGTCGTGTGAGAAAACGGTGGAGACGGTAATTTAACCGTTAAAGTTCAAGATCAAGATCAAGATGTATTAATTGATTTATTCAATTAATTAAAGGTTGGTTTTAAATTGTTTTTATTATGTGTTTAATCATGTATGTTATACTAGATCTATTCCGCTACGTACTCGTAGTTAATGGTTAACTAGTATTTATAAATCCCAACAATACACATATAAGATTTACTAGTTAGTAAGTTGAAAATTCAAAAACGAAAAAACCTTAAACCCAAAAGTCATCATCGCGAATTATAGAAAAAAGGGCAACTTGATTAACAAAGCATCTAAATCCATCCATTATTTTTCATAATCCATCCATTAAAATCCATCTTGATTAGTAGCTACAAATAATTAATTAAGTATCTGATGTATGTAATTGGTGGTACTAATGATCCGACCGCCATTTATTCTGGTGGTTAAGATTGGGTCGCGGGAAGTTTTGATGGAGTGATAAGGTTAATATGATTTAGGCTGTGTTTGGTAACAGCTTTTTGAAGAGCGTTTTTATCAATTAGCATTAGCATTTAGCGTTATTGTTAAATAAACTTGTTTGGTAAGAGCAATGAGCATTAGCGTTTTTCATTAAAATGCTCATTTTTCATATGCTCTTTCAAAGAGCATTTTTAGATGAGCATTTTTAATGAAGAGCTTTTGACTTAATAAATTACTTAAATACCCTCATTAATATAACACATTTAATTTAGAAAAGTATACTTATATCCTTTTATGTCTTTTCACATATTTAAATTACAGCTCCTGCTAAATTACCAAACACTTTTATAAATTATCTGCTATTCCTAACTGCTACTACTAACTGCTACTGCTTACTGCTAACTGCTAACTGCTACTGCCTACTGCTAACTGCTACTGCTAACTACTACTGCTAACTGCTAGTGTAACCAAACACACCCTTATTGTGATCGAGTGATAAGAATAAATCATATCGTGCTGTGGAGTGTGGACACGTACCCCTTTACGTGGAGCAACAACACTAAATAGGAAAAGAAAGTGGAGGCACCACTAAGGACCAGTTTTCCGGCCTAAAACATCCAATATTATTAAAAAAATACACCACTCCTTCTCAAAACAGTTATAAGTAATAATAATAAAATAATATGTAATATAGATTAAACTAGCTTAAAGACCCGTCTACGTCGGGTTTAGCTTAATGAGTATTTTTTATAAAAAGTAACGAACATATGCTAATATTAAAATAAAGTAAGCGGGTTCTGGTAATATATAAAAAAAATCATAAAAAAGAACATGAATTATTCGATAAGCGTTTAACTTTTTAACAATCACAATAATAGAACATCATGCATTTTAGACTTCAGAGTTGGCATATGTGAAAACCAATAAAGTCAATAGACAATGCACATGTCGTGAATACCTAACAATTTAACATAAAAGTAATTAAATGGAAATTGTGAATAATAACATAGATGTAATTATAATGTACTTTGAAAAAAAGCATTTGAAAACATATACTCCGTATTACAATACCATTGGAACAATGTTCATAACGGTAAACGCTTGGCACCTTATAAGTGTCGTCCCAGTTCCGTCCTGCATGTTGGTCACATTGATTGTTCCGTCCTGCATGTGGGTCGCATTGATTGTATTTAAACGTAGTTATTTACAATTTTAACAACAAACAAAAAACAAATCAATATAACATAACAACTCTCGACCATATGTTAATGAACATTAATATGTTTGATGTTGAAGTGAAAGTTTAAAAGCTGATTAACATAACCTAACATCTTGCTTCAATGCGTGTAGAAGTTTAGAAGCTTAAATTCAAGATTGTATTGATACAAATACACTCGCACACATAATGTCGAAGAATATGCATTAGAATCTCCGATACAAAGTTCAAAAGTTCAAACTTGTAATTACGTTTGTTATTGAGCTTCAAGTGACTTATTCAGTCTACTATTTAGTTTTTATTGTCATTTACTAAAGGAGTCTTATTTAATGATGCTGAGGGTTCTTGTGTTAATACCAATCCAGAACGTAATCTCATCATGGTTCGACCCTCACCCAAGTACCAACTCTCTGCCCTTGAAGCACATAAGTGTATCGGTTAGTAAAGGATCACATACACACCCATCGGTAAGCAAAACATCCATACAAACTAAAATCGAGAAGGAATCATTTTCATTTGAGCATCGGTAGGTAATACCTCAGGTTTTACATAGAAAGGAATGGTTGAAAAAAATGGCAATGATTAATTAAATACCGGTAGTTAAATGATCAAAGATGGTATCTTATTCTAGTTTACATATCCTTCTTCTTTTGTTACATTCGTTACAAAAGTGGTCGACTCACTTTTCACATCGCACCCTACAATTTGTAGAATCGGCTCCTATCACAGCACTGGAAATGTAAGGTTTGTATTGGTTATAAGCAGACTGCATATCCACATACAATGAAAAAACATAAAGGAAATCAGTTATAATAGTTAGATTACACTAAATACCTCTGTAATGTTTTGGAACACATGAAATAATTTATTAACAACAAAACATCAACTTAAGGAACTTTTATTTTAGCAGAAATTGCAGCAGCTGCAGAAGATGCAACGTATGGACCAACCTTTAACAAATTGATAAACCATTTTGACCATTAAAACCCTTTACAAAGTTTTCGCTATCGCCCACTCCCGGCCTAGTGTCGAAGGGGCTCAAGTCGTAGAGTCCAGCCAGTCAAAGGCTGCGTTATCGAGTTTTCATTTTTTTAAACGTCGACCATTGGAGGTGTCATGTGACCACTTTTCTGGTACCAACCACTCCCCACCAATATGTGGTGCCATTGCATTCCTGGCACCGTCCCCTACGTTACTCAACTCTTTTCAATGGCACCACAAACTGGTTTAGTGTCCTAAATGCATTCATAGTCATTCTAATAATAAAAATTAAAGGTAGGTTAAGTAACTTAACTTTGTACTAATGTTTAAAGTTTGGTACAATAAATTTTATCGTTTAGATAAAATGGTACAACTTTTGAAAGCCACTTTTACACAAATTGTCACTATGAAGCTGGAAAGTTGATTGCAAAAGTTCAAGTATTGCCATAAAAACTACACAAAGTTTATATTGTCAGGATAAAAGATATTGACAAATTAAAGCTTCTATCCCAACAACAACATGGTTCCTCCATGACAATTGACAACAATCATAACTAAATCCGACAACACCCTTTTGCAAAACCATGTAATATCATTTTATTTCATTTCTGATGAGTAGAATTATCAACCCTAACACACTGTTCAAAGACTTAAACTTGTCGCCGATGACTAATTACTAAATTTCATCTCATTTTAGATAACGTAAAATAAAACTCTCGACCAAACTATGGGATTTTTACAAAAGACATGCGAGAAAAATTAGCAACAAATAGAGAGTACCCGAAGGTTGAATTTAATGCTATTTTGAATCACATATATCAGAAGGGTACTTGATGCATAAGAGTTAAATTGATTGATCATATATGGATAAAAGTTAAATTGATTAATCGAATGTCAGTTAAATAAGGTACCTAAGAGGTCATGTTTTCTAAGAGTTGGGATTGTTGAATGACAAAGTTCCTCAACCTATTCTTTGTTGATTCTCCGTCTATGTCCACATCCTCATCTGCAAATATCCAAGAACACATAAAACAATTAAAAATAAATGCCATTTCGATCTCAAAAAGCCAAATAATTAATACAAACCTCTTCTCTTTAGGGGTTCAACCGACTTCGTGATTTTAGCTTCAACTTCTCGAATTTGGTAAACCTACAAAACAAAACCCATAAAAGACAATTAAATTTTGGTCCATTTTTATCAAGAATCGATATTTTTGCTCAAATATTTAATACTCATTTTATTAACTATATAATATATCAAACCTCCAAATAAAAAAAACTATTTTTCTGCAGATTTGATCATAAGTCTGGTTTATATAGATGATTTTAGAAATCTAAACCCTAAAAACGACAACAATTACCTAGAATATCAATGATTTGAAACTTACCACTAAATATCAGTGAATTTTTTTAGTCTACTTACAGATGTTTAGATGGTGAATCCTTTTAACCTACACGATCAAAAACAAAATTAGTATAACTTTTTGAAATTGAAATTGAAAATGAAATTAATCAAAATAAAATATATTGAATCAGAATCTAAACAAAAAAAATACATCAAAAATACCACCAAACTGATTGGGAGAATGAAACTGTATATTTATATGGATTTAAAAAAAAAAACGTATCGAAGAAGCTTGAAGAAGATTAGAGGAGAATTAAAAATATTTATTAGTTTCCTTGATTAAATTAAAAGTATTAAAAAGGTTTTAAACCCCAATTTTTAAAACGCGAATATGTTTTAAAACACGAATTTCCTTCTCAAAACAGTTACAAGTAATAATAATAAAATAATATATAATATAGATTAAATTATAATTTTAAAAGTAGACAATTAATTATAGACAAAATCAAAAAATAATGTACCCAAGTATAATTTCCGAAAATATTAAATTCCTTTTTGCAGATTATTGATAAAGTCAAACAATAATATATCTTATCTTTTCATCTTTTAACTTTTGAAACCTAAATTTTTTAACGCGCACAAGGATTATATATACAGTCACATTCTCACACAGTTTTTACTTTTTACTTCTTATCATAAGAAAATAAAAACGAGCTTTTTCCCTCAAGGTATGAATCGAATCCTTTTTGGTTTTTTTGGTTGTTTGTTTAAGTTTACGCTGTTTTTTTTTTAACGGCAACTTTTTACTACTCACTCGAATTATCTCATAAATTCTATATTTCACGTTTCCACCGAGACTTACCTCGATCTTTAGGTTAGAGGGTCACTCACATACCGTTAGCGGTTACACTAGGGTCTTTTTGTTTCGGCTTATATGTGGGCTAATGAGCTTATTTGATTTCGGCTTATTTTTCATAACTTATCTCTTTTTTTTCCTTATTTTGGGACTTGTGGGCTTATATAAAAGTTTAGGAGGTGTTTCTTTGGACTTATATAGCCGGCTTATGGCTTATTTGGTTTTAGGCTTACATTTGATAAACTCCCTTTTTTTCCTTATTTCCAAACTTTTAGGGTATAAGTTTATCATGACATGATAAGCTTATATAAGGTGAAAAGCTTCAAACTAAGCCACAAAAAAGTTAGCTTATGAAACATAATCCCAAAACCAAATAAGCCATAAGCCTGCTATATAAGCCGAAACATACACCCAAAGCACATAAGTTTCAAGATAAGATAGAATTGGGGCTTATCAAATATAAGATGAAGTTAAATAAGCTTATAAACCCACACATAAGGCGAAACAAACACCCCCCTATACGAGGGGTTTTTTATAAGCTCAAATTTTGTGGCTTATTCGACCAAGGCGAGCGAGCTAATCATGGGATGTTACGACAAAATACTCATACCTCGTATAACAATTAGTGCCAATGTTTATGTACTCTTTTTGTCAATTTGTCTGCATTTGTTATTTATAAGCCACTGAGTTGTCTAAGACATAGAAAATCTAGTGTTTATTTAGTTTTTATCTATTAAGTAATTTCCTTATTAATGTTATCTTGTTGAACAAGAATACGAGACTTTAAATAGGGTTAGGAGTCATCAGTTTAGGAGGAGGGAATAGAACCGGTCTGCGAATCTTTCTTTGTTCTTTGTTTTCACGTTTTCTTCATTAATAATAAAATTATGAGCAAGTTCGTATCAGCCACTTATGGAATAAAAGCCTAAACCCATGATATAAGCTTAGAGTGTGTTTTAAGTTTATTTTTGGGCTTATGAGTTTATGTGGTTTCGCCTTATGTATACTAAGCCCATTTTTCTCGACTTAATCTTCTAAGCTTATGAATTGAGCTATTGCTTATGTTATATAAGAAGCTTATGACATATATAATAAGCTCATAAGCTCATGCCTCTTGGATTAGCTTATGTATAATAAGTTGATGAGCTAATGGGTTTGGCTTAGCTTATGTTGTTAAATGACTAAAAAGGACGTGAGTCAATAAGCTCATAAGATAGGATGTTTGGAATTGACAGTAACATTGGACTTTGTAATGGAGCGTGAGTTATCTGAGCCCACCCCCTTTATAAAAGCCACAATTTTGGAGCTTATCAAAAACTACTTATATAAGCTCATAAGCATACCCATATAAGCTTAGCCATTAAGCTAAGAAGCTCATAAGCCCATATAAGCTTACTCAAACACCCCTGACTAGAGTCGAGTCGTAACGGCTTTGGAGTCTCAGTTAGAGATCCTAAGTTCAAATTCAGTAGGTTTTGTATTACGGATTCTTTACACAATAAATGGTTAGTATATGATAAATAATCTTAGTGCATAATTTTAACAAAAAGGGTATATTGGTCATTTTGGTATATAAGACGTTATTCAGCACAAAAGCAAAATACTGTTCTTCGAGTATCTGATGTTACTCTAATCACCTTTTTCTTTTTCAAACAGATACAATATCTAAGGCTCCTAACAGAAGAACTTGTGACCGTTTCCAGCAGCTGACCCCAACAAGTGCTTACTTTTCTATAAAAATGGTTGTCGGATGTTCATCTGCAGATGCAGTCTTATCCAACGATGATCTTTTAATCGAAATATTACTACTATTACCTGCTATCTCACTTTTACTCTATAAATCCATATCTAAACAGTGGTTATCTGTCATTACATGCCCTACTTTCGCTCTACGACTTAGCCAAAAACCTAACGTTGATCCTCCTTCCGGTCTCTTTGTACATAGACCTATACGAAAACGCAAAAGCCTAAGCCTAAGCAAAAGCAAAAGAAATATGTTTGAATATAATTTCATATCGTTTGATATCAGAGTTCCTTCCACAAAATCAATTGTCTTTACGTTTGGCTACAAGGCACCTGCTAGGATTTTGCAGTCGTGCAATGGTTTACTTCTTTGTTATATCAACCCCGATAAGTTTTTTGTTTACAATCCTTGCGTTAATCTGTTTACGAGGCTTCCGCAACCCCATATGTCTAAATTGAAATTATATAGTTCTATTGGTGGAATTAAGTTGGTTTCTGATCCTGCAAAATCACCTCACTACAAAGTCGTACATGCTCGACTTGTAACTCACGATAATGGTGTTGGATTTTACATTCTAATAGAGACTTACTCTTCGGAAAGAGGCAATTGGAGTGTTTGCGCTGATCGAATTCCCTCCTATAATAGTTTTGAATGTTTCAAAGATGGAATATATTGGAATGGGGCCATTCATTGGCTCGGTTGGGTTTCTGGGTCTTCTTTGCATTGCAAGTTGGATATTCTGGGAGACAATCCGGTTTTAACAACCATAAAGGTGGATGGAAATTTGAGTTGTAATCGCAAGCTGTATGTATCCCGTGGCTGTTTACTTCTTGCTTGTAAGGATTATCGTTTTACCCGTAAATTGCAAATTTTAGAGATGAGGGATTGGTATTCTGGATGGTCGGTGAAATACCTTGTTAATCTTGATGACCTTATGATGCCATATCCTGAATCTTCGGGGATTTATTCGAGTGCCTGGTGTATCGTTTTGGGAGAAAGAGAAGAAGATTCTTTTATGGTCATCGAATCAGATGGAAAGGTGTTGCAATACAATATCGTGCTGAACACTGTCAACACGCTCTTTGATTTCGGATCAACTAGCCCTCAAGAAAGTTTTCCGTTCATTGCATCTTTTGCTGGCGTGTGATCTATTTCAGGTATGGTCTAATATGCTATGTTTTAATGTCACTGCAAAAGAGTATATGCTCAAGTTATTTTTGTTGGTATGGTCTGATGGCTATATTATTGATGCTTCAATATCTCCGCTGCAACTCACGATAGATGAATATATTCTTCATCGTCCTTCTCGGTTCGAATATCATATCACCTTTCTCAAATCTCAATTGGTAATCTATCCCTTTCTATCTATAGAATCCTAAAAGGGTGTTTGGTTTTTGAGAACTTTTGGAATTGAATTGCAGATATGAAATTTTATAACGTGTTTGATCTTTAAAATCCTTGCCTTTACTCGAGGACGTTTTAAATATCTATAACGTGTTTGTGGATCAAAATTTGTAATGGTGTAAAACCTGACAAAAACAACTCTACGGGAAAGCTTTTTATCATTTCTTTGGTTCCCGTGTAGTATATATCGTTGTTCCAAACATGTGTTGTTTGGGATATTGTTAAGGAATTAGGGTCTGTTCAGATTTACAAGTTTCTGTTGCAAGTTTTAATTCTTTCGTATTGAAGCACCTTAACAGCAAGTTTATCTCATAATACCTTCATATCAATTGAAAAGCATAAAAAGCTTTGCTAGTAGACTTAAGAATAATACGGGTCTTGTAAACATATGTATCTTGATACCTATGCGATATATGTGGAATGCTCAGCTTTAACATAGTTGATCTCATCCCCTGACTGTTTACCTAGTGAGTTTGAACTGGACGGCAAGTAGAAAATTTGATTGACTTCATAATGGCTACTGTATCACTCTTCATCTATATACACGTGATCCCAGCCAGAACAGAGTGAAATTTTTTAACGCTGTCTTTCGTTTATGAGTTTGTTTGGTGAAAATGTACAGGCTTTTAACAATTACCATTTTTGTTTAATCATTTCTGTCTAAACTTAATTTGTGTTCTTGTGTTTAATTACATGTAGGATTTCTTTTGAGTATTCAAGGCGTTAGAGTTCTGTTGCGGGGAGGGCATTTCTGGTTTCTCTTTTGATAGCAGCATTAGTAATTTGTAGTTGATAAAGGTTGCAGATCATCCAATTTTGTCGAGGTATGCATAATATGGAGGAAAGTTGCTTGTTTCTTGAAGATACATAGATATGTAATGTTCTAGTTATCGACCTTCTCATGATCTTTTTAGAATTCGCTTTGTGAGCCCAGAAGGGAAGTACTTTGTTTTCTGTTGGCTTATTTATACGAGAAACTTAAAATAACATGATATTTAATACCTTGCCTAATCTAAAAAATATCGCATATACATGTTTGTGCTCATGACATATTAGTCCTGTAGAAAGAATGAAAGCAAATGGCTGTGTTGGGTGCACTTCTGAATTCTGCATACTCCTTTAAACCAGAAATTGAGCAACCTAGTGTTGTAGACGTATGCTAATCTTCGATAAAATCTGTGGTGAACCAATAGTAAAATTAGTGATAAGTGGTGATGCTTTAGATAAAAAAAGTTCGACCCTAAAGTATATATCACCATATTTGTACAGGCCAATGTTTGCAAACAAAGTGGCAGCTGCGCACATGTACAGATTCCCTTTTCTGACAATTAGTTAAATAAACTATAACTAACGTAACAAAAGGAAGGACAAACTAAAAAAAATGCTGTCAGGTGTTATTCAAAACATAAAAAGTTCAGTTTGTCTGACGATGATGAACACATGTGCATATAGATAAGAAGTGTTTGGGAACTTTGATATCTGTGGATATAGATAAGAAAATATCTGCTTGTGAAAAATATGGAAAAGGAATCGAGGATGATAACGGTTGACTAGATATTTAATAATATTCGTTTTGATCAAGTTTGAATACATATCCATTTTGGATTATAACCGAAATTGGCTATTGATTTAGATATTAGAACTTTACGGTATGTTTGTGGCTAAAATTGATTCAGCTTGTTTGTCTAAGTTAGCACAATGAATGTTGTAGGAGAGTATTGCATTTTAAGGAACGCTACAGGGGATGAAATTGCAAAGAACGAGAATATATTTATATTTTACATATGCCTATCTTTGACAAAGCATATAGCAATCAACTAAAAAGTAAAATCATACATCTAGCACCAAAATATAAATTTATCTAGAAACAAATACACTAAGCTTCTTCCTTTCCACCGATGGTTGCCTTCTTCACTTCCAAATCATCAATCATTTCAATATTCCAGTTTTCAATCTCATTATCCTGACTATCTTCAGGTCCTTTGTAGTTCTGCACTTTGTACTGATGTCTTGATGCTAAAACTAGAAACGCTAAGAAGTTTATTACTCCCAGAATTGCTAGCAGCCAATAGAAGTTCTCCAACTTGCCTCTGTTTAAGTTGTTTGTCAGCCAGCTTCCATCGGTTGCCATGTCTGTCAATGACACTAATACACTGCTAAAAAAATACCCCATAGCTAAAGTACTTAAGAATAGGCCTGTGCTCATAGATTTCATTCTCTCGGGTGCTTCTCTAATGAAAAATTCTAGTTGACCCACATAAGCAAAAGCCTCACCCGCACCAACTAAGAAAAATTGAGGGACTAGCCAGAAAGCAGAAATTTCAATTTTTTGATTGTGCATTTCCCTTCTCTTCTTCTCAACAAGAGCAGAAGCAATCATTCCTGCCACCGAGAGGACAAGACCAATTCCGACTCTTTGTAAACTTCTAAGCCCTTTCGGATCATGGGTGATCTTTCGAGCTATAGGAATAACTACCCTTTCATTAAGAGAGGTAAACAGGAGAATTGATATAAAGAGGAAAACCGAGAAGGAGCCTGCTGGTATGCTAAAGCCCGCAACCTTCCGGTCCATGAGGGTAGCTTGCTCAATTGTGAATGTGTTCATTTGAGAGTACACTGTCCAGAAGAGGATACACGTGGACCATATAGGGATGAGAGCTATAACCATTTTCACTTCTTCAACTTGTGTTACAGTTGAAACTATCCACGGGTTTCTTCTATTTTCATCCGAAGCCTCAAAATCACCTAGTATTGCAGCCTTGTCAAGAGGCCTGTATCACCAATTGTAGAAGAAAATGGTAGTCAGTTGGTTTCCATAACAGCATGATTTATTTAGAGAGGTGATTCTGTTCAATGTGTGTATTGGCGTAACTAATATGTAGCTTTGGTAAAGGCAACTATAGAAATTAGTATTCAAATGTTCGAGTTTTTGAGAAAATTTTAAAGAGTCATCATATACAATGACCCCCATACCCAGTTTCAGCGGGATTGGGTGTCGTTAATCATATAAATTTTATATACATAAATACATTAGCATTCTCGTTTCTTTTCTGTTTACTTGCCTTAGGCTCGCTTCAGTGCAAATGTTTATATATAGAAGTGCATGTGTATTATATACCTGAACTTAGTCGTGTGTGGAACTGTTGAGTTGCTATAGCCATTGAGGTAGTCCGGGTTTGCAGGGTAAGTAAGGCTCCTGTTCTTTATAGCCAGGAACACCACCCTCCATATGACAGTAAGAGGGCTCCCCTGTGGTTTCTTGAACCGATACAGCGTCGTTCCACAAAGCAGCACAATAACAGCTATAATCATAGTCCCAGCCGAAATCCCGTACCCCCATCCTCTTCCCACATTATCTTGTATGTAGACCAATATAGTTACTGCAAAAAGAGATCCAAGACTGACACAGAAATAGAATCTGTTGAAAAAGTAAACCATTGCCTTCTCCTCTTTAGGGTCGGAAATGTCAAATTGGTCAGACCCAAATCCCGAAACGTTAGACTTGATGCCACCGCCACCTAATGCTATTGTGTAGAGAGCCACATATAACATCGCTAGTTGACTTCCACTGGCTTCTATGCATTGTTGTTTCCTT
Organism: Glebionis coronaria; assembly: GCA_025667525.1. NCBI lineage: Eukaryota > Viridiplantae > Streptophyta > Magnoliopsida > Asterales > Asteraceae > Glebionis > Glebionis coronaria. The sequence continues at coordinate 45,855,600 of CM046876.1, forward strand.
GGGTTGTCACAATGAGGAGGCTTCATGCTGGAAATGGATGTTGCTAGTGTCAATAGCGTCACACCCTGTTTTACCATTAAATAACTTAGGATATTTCAAGTTTTGAACCTTTACTTACTATTATGCAAAAGACGAAGAAAAAAGTCACTACCTAAACGACCCAAAATGTTAGTTATTGTGAGAATAGGAAGAAATGTGTTAAAGCTCCTCTTCTACCTAAAACATACCTTTTTTTTTCTTAATATATGATTATTCTAAAAGTAGCTGAATGTGAAATATTTCCGAAATTGGATTAAATGTGTACAAGAACAGAACAACAAGAGATGTAAGGCTTGATTTCTTACCACTGCACATATAGATGCAAAGGTAGCAATGGTCAAGTAACGACCAAGTTTAGCATCTGCCAAGAATCCTCCAAATAGGGCTAAAATGTTAAGTGCTCCCATGAAATTTGTCACCGTGTTTGCAGATTTTGCTGAGGAAAGATGCAGCTCTCCAACCAGGTATGTCACCAAATTCATTGATATCCCCATAACACATATTCTTTCGGACAACTCGGTTCCTACATAATTTCAGAGGGCATATCATCGTAATTTAGTATGCGTATATATATACATCTATAGAGTAGGTAAAAGTTGTTGCTAGTGTTTTTGTTACACTTTGTAGGTATAAGTGTAAGTAATACCAACGTATCCAAGTACCTAAAATGAGCCCGGCTGCTAGCCAGCCACCGGTTTTAGAGTTGTCAACAGGGTTCCCTCTGAAATCAACAGAAACCGCATCATCTTTGTCGCCCTTTGAAACAGCTAAAACCTGGTTAAAAAACATAGAATAAGAACATTAATGATATGAAGATGATATATATACATTTAAGAAGCTTGATAATAAGAGGAAGTTGTTTACGAGTACTATTACCATTTTGGAAGTGCGTGTTTTGCGAGTGTTGGGAGAAAGATATGTTGATGATATTTCCTTATAAGCTCTTTAATATATAGGAAATTTGTAAGGACAAAAGGAGATGAGGAAGGTATAGTGAAAGGAGGTAGGGGAAAAGTGTGATAATTGATAAGATTTTGTAAATAAAAGGTGTCTCCCAAATCTTTGGGTCTACCACTCGATGTTGTTTTCAGGTGGTAATTGTAATTCCTTTTCGAAGTTCTCTCATCCACAATAACACCAACGTTTACAAAAGTTATCTTGAAATGTGTTGAGTTTTCGTGTTCACTTATCTCGGGAATTTAGCGTTTGTGTGTCGTTTTATAACACACGGTCTATACGGGTTTGCTGACTCGGGCTTAGATGAAGTAAGTGGTGGTGGTTCAAGTTCATTAAGTGGTTGGTTAGATTTGGATTGATTAGTCGTAATTTGTCCTCTTTACGTATGTGGCGTATGATGAAAAATCTTTCTTGTGGTGTTACTGGTCACACCTAATGAGGTGATACATAGTTGGACCATTGCTACATTGCAAATTTGGATCCAATCTCTACGAGTGGGGCCAAGCCAGCCACCAAGATCCCTTTCCTCCTCTGTATTTTTGACATCTTGCAATTTGAACATGTGCTTTTTATGTGAGATTTCTTCTCCTTGATGCATCCTTTGCTGGTGTGGTACACCGGGCGGAGTCGGCATTGTGGATAATGATCTAAACGTGTCAGCTTAGATAGTTATATCCTTAAAATACCCGACTTCTATTCCTAAATAAGTGATTAACAAAGTTTTATGTTTTTTTCAATGCGAAACTATAACATCCACCACCTACCTGATATTCTTTAGGTTGCTAATATCAGTCACGGATGCTAAAACAGGCGGAGTCGGCATGGTGCATAATGATCTAACGTGCCCGTTTAGATAATTATATCCTTAAAATACTGAGTATATTCTTAAATAAGCGATTAACAAGGTTTTATGCCTTTTTCAAAGTGAAACTATAACCTCCACCAACCTGATATTCTTTAGGTTGGGCATATTAGTCACGGATGCTAATCCATGATTACTAGTATTAGATATGTATCGTTTTATGGACATTGCGTAAACCAGTGAAGAGTTCATATTGATTGATGTTGGCGGACTGCTTATATGGTCTATAGAGCATTTCACCGATACATTATATATTCTTATTATATTATATAAAATGCAGAAAGTGTGGTCCATAGATATAAGAATGTTTGGCTTTACTAATGTTTTTGGTTTTATCCTTTTCTTCTGGACCATGAGGCTGCAGGAAACATATTGCACTATTTTATATCCGTGACAGTCTGACACCCGTAAAAGACCTTGTAAGCATGCATCTAAATATCTGAATTAGCTTGATGCCCAATCTGTGAACTGAACACAGATTTTGGTTTATAACATCTAGATGGGAGTTTGTTAAGTTTTGAACATAAATGTAGTTGAGTTCCGCACCGAAAACCAACCTTTGATAGTTCGTAAGAAAGTTTAAAAACGTTAGTTACACCAAGTACCAACCCTTATCCCATATTGGCTCCATGCTAAATTGCTAATAGCATGTTGAAAGTATTGTCTTTTTACCCTCTCGTAGTGTCCTAGTGGGCACATTGCGTCAAGGCTGAAACACTCGTTTGGTGCATGGAGGTTTTAGGTTCAATAGTTGAAAAGCGTTGAATAAATAGTGGATCACTAAGTAGTACTAATATTAAACTGGAACTCCATGTGTTGTATTTGCTAGATGACAGTATTCTGTAGTAGCCGAAAAAAAGAGGTCATGTTAGCTTGTCGATGGATCTTCTATTGCTTTGCTTTTAATTTCTTGGAAGGTCAGATGTGATAGTTGATTTCGTGTATTGTTTTTAGATGGGTACAAGACATCTCGTCAATTCTTTTTATCTAGTACACCTTTTCCCCTTGGTAATCATTTAAGTTGGTTATCTTGTCGTAGTCATCTTTTGGTTGATCTACTCTCTACATTATTGACTCTTACCATATGATGATGAACTCGTAACCTCTTAAGGTCATATGATTATCAAAGGCAAGAGTCGTGCGACACTTTAGGTGATGATTTGCAAATAGTAGTGCACTAATAAACGATTTAGTGTTGAGATGTTTCACTATAATTCAGGATTTACCTTAAAAATGAAAAACATTACATGATCTCTTTTCATGAATAAACTTCCGATTTTCATGACTCAATCTGGATAAACAGTTTCGATTATTTGATATTTTTTTCAAATTAAATATTTCATTTTACATGCTTCATCTTATATCTATCTGTCTTTTTTCAATCATTGTACGTTGAAAATTCACAGTTCAAATCCGGTTTCTCTTCTTCGACAACCAGATTTTATCTGCAAACTCTTTTGGTTGATTTTTTGGTTAACTTAACCACAATTTAATGTCATAGTGTTTAAATATTATGCTCTTAAACAGATTTGACCCATTCAGTAGAAATATTATGCTCTTGAACAGGTTTAGATAGTAACGAATAAAACTTATAACTAGATCAACAGTTCAATTTCAGTAGAAATATTATCCTCTTTAACGGGTTTGCCCGAGTTAATTGTTGCAGTGTTTGATAAAAAAGAATGTAAAAAGTATCATCTTTTTCACCCACAATGGCGAAGCATCTATTTTTGTAGTAGTGCTGTGGGACATTTTAAATATGCTTAGATGTGGCGGCCATTCTGCATTCAAGATGGAATCGAATAAAACGACAGTGATGTCATGGAGATAAGTATGAGACAAGCTTGAGTCGAGCCTAAAAAGCTTGCAACACGTCCTCTTTCGAATGTTTTTGTGCTTGATGAAAACGACGAGATGCTGCGTCGAAAATTAAGTGTTGCTCAATTTGTACATGATAACCATTTTGTCGATTGCTGCAAATTCAGGTTTTGACTTGAGACATAACTTACGTATATGACAATGTTTTCAGATTCGGGTGGACTCGGTCGGGTTAATCGATTGACTCGGTTTTGGCCGAAAAAACGGATTATATTAACCTGGGTTTCACATTTTCGAAACTGGCTAGACCCCGCGGGTTTGGGTGACCCGGGTCAACTCGGTTCTCGTGACCTGGTCGGGTTTTGATTTTTTCGGTTTTTTTTAATATATAAATTCTACGTATTTGCGACGGAAATTTATTTTTACATATTATATTATAATATTGGTTGGTAAACAATTTATATATTTAATATACGTAAGTTTTTATAATTTTTATATATAATTTTTGGTTAATTATAAAAAATACGAAAAATATTATTTATTTTAAAAACCCGAGTTAATTCGGGTCGACTCAGACCCAATGACTCGACTGGGTCGATTTAAAAGCAGGGTTTCAAAACATCGGGATATGAGGGCGTTTATTTTTCCTTTAAAGCCATTTAATAAGTGGGTTTACCTTTTGTTCTTCTTAGTGAGAGAGGCTATTAAAACTAGCGGGATTCTTGTGACTAGGGGTGAGAATCGGGTCAGGTTGGTCGGGTTCGAGTTATTTAGGTCGCGTTGAAGTCGGGGTTAGGGCAAAAATAATTTACCTGAACCCGACCTGAGTTCAACTCGAGTTAGGTAAAATTAAAAAAAAAAACCTTTATTTTTTATTTTTTTAAATAGATTTTAAATAAAACATATTAATAAAAAATTTAAAAATTAAAAAAATCTTATTCGGGTCAATCGAGTTGACCCGAACCCGAATTAGGTATAACTTTTTTAACCGATGTTCGACCCGATTTTAAATTCAGGTTAGTCGAGTTGACCCGGTTAACCCGAATTCAAATTTAGACCCGAGTAACCCAACTAAAATAAACTCTGATCAAATTCGAATCGGGTCAGATTTATTGACACCCCAACTTCTGACACCAATAATATCCTTTCGTAGCGTCGTTAATTTAGTTAGAAACCTCAATTTTTTTTATAAAGCACTCGGTTTTAAAAAGTTGTACATATAATTTTATTTTTATTTTTTTTTAGCTGCACACTGACTTTGTATCCTCCTAATAGTTTCTACTGAGGTGAAGAAAGAATAAATGATTCGTTGATAAATAAAAATAATTTACAAGCATAACATATAGATCATTGGACCTGGGTGTGTTTGGTATAAAGAAAAGAAGTTAAAGAAATAGAAATGTAATTATTATTTTTGTTTGGTGTGACCCTTTCTAAAACATTGTTAAAAACTTTTTTTTAACGGCAGTTTGTGGCAACGGAGTATTTTGCGTGCTATCGAGGCACCAAGTCTCTCGACCCGAGTTCGAATCATTTCACGAAAAGAATATCAACCCTATGCTAGCCATCCATTTTCCCATTAAGGGGCTTCAAGGCATTGCGATGAGATTCAAACCTGACTGTCAATTCTGAGAAAATCCCCCACATGGGGAATGACAGGAGTCGAACCCCTGACCTCCCATTATTAAAAAATTAAAAAAAAACGTTGTTAAAAATATTTTAAAAAAATCAAATTTACGCATTTCTCTGATTTAAGTATATGTTGTTACCAAACAGTATCATAAAAAAAAATCTCTATCCAATTCTATTCTCTTATTTCCATTCTTTACTTCTTTTTATTCTCTTAATACGTGAATACGATAGCTTAAAAAATATTTTTCAAAAGCAAAATTTAAAGTAAAGACTTTTTCAAAAAAATATTTTCTTAATAGGAGATAATATTTTGATTTATTATAAAATTGATGGAGAAAAATATTTCTTAATAGGAGATAATATTTTTCAAAAGCAAAATTTAAAGTAAAGACTTTTTCAAAATTTAAAGTAAAAATTGATGGAGAAAAATAAAATAAAATTATAGTTGTCAAATTTGTAAAAAAATTAAAAAAAAGAGGAGATAATATATATTACTTTAGTGCTTAAATTTTAAATAAATTAGATGATATTAAGTGAAAATTACAAAATTTCATATGTTTTTAGGCTAGGCGCAACGCGGCCGGAAATTTTCGGTCGTTGGTCGGTCGCGACCGAGTCGCCACGTTGCGGCGATTCGGTCGCCGGACTAGGTCGAGCACAAATCGACTCTACACACGGTCGAATTGTGTTTGTGTTTGTGTTTGTGTCTGTGTGTTTGTGGATGGTGTGTTTGTGTTTATAAAAAAAAAAAATTTTTTTTTAAAATTTAACATGTTTTAATTTTGTTTTAATTATATAAATTTTATAAAAAAATTCTAAATTTTAATATATTGAGCTTTGTTTAATTCCTCACAACATATATTAATTTGATAATTTTTGGAGTTAGTTTTAGCTAATACATTATACCCTCTTTTACTTCTAATGTTTCGTAATATTTTTTAGTTTATGTAATGTTTTTTTTTTAGTGTAATGTGTGTTGTATGAAATAAAATGTTTTTTTTTTGGGAATAAAATGTTATTTTTATTGAATATAAAATGTTATTTTTATTGAATATAAAAAAAAATAAAAATTGAACTAGGTCGCACTAGGTCGGCGGGTTGTGACAAATAGGTCGCACTAGGTCGCCGGAGGAAAAAACTAGGTCGCCGGAGGAAAAAACTATTTTTATTGAATAAGTTTAAAAAAATAACAAATAATCCTTACAATTTATAACATAATAATATCACAATTACAGGATATTAAACACATTTTTTAAAATTAAACACAATTGTTTTTTATATATTACTATATTATACTAAAATATTAAATTTGATTTATTTATAATCTCGTACATGCACGAGAGTTATAACTAATATATGTCTATAACCAACTGGGTTACGCTTAGTTGGCTACCAAAGGTGTCTTTGATAGAGGTGCAATCGAGTCAAGCCAAACTCAAGTTTTATAAGACTTGAACTTGGTTTGATAAAACAATTATAAGTTTGAGCTTGGTTTGATCAAAATTTGAGTTTAACTTGAAAAATTTGAATGTGTATAAAATTAATTTTTTTATAATAAAACTTATTAATAAAAACATATGTATAAAATAAAACAAACAAAAATTATAACTCAAAATCAAATTCATTCATTTAGCATTAGTAAAACAAAAAATAATATAATCGTACAATATTGGTTTCAAAATGCGTTTTGCGATCCAATGCGATTAAGGTCTCAAAGGCCATTGCGTGATGTGATTGCTAATGCAATTACGACACTTTCGTATTAGAAATAGATCAAAAAATATTTATATATATTATATTTCACCAAGTAACAAGTAAATGTAATAAACTTATAAAAATAAATAAAAAGATTAAAATACGATGAGCTAAATTATAAATTTAATTAAAGTTAAAAATCCGTCTAGAATATACTATTTATTTATGAAATAAGCCCTTATAGTTATGTTAATACTCAAATTAATCATAAGTTGCTTATATTAATTCATCATAAAAACACATTTTAATAAAGCTTGATAAAAGCTCAAGCCGAGCTATCAAAAGCTTGAGCTTAAGCTTGATATATGTTTCAAGATATTTTTTTCGCTTTAGCTTGATAAAACTTGGTTTTATTGAGCCAAACTCGAGCTCGAGTTGCTTGATAAAAGCTTAGCTTGATTGCAGTCCTATTCCTTAGGGAGGTTTTTATCACATGCGAGAGGTCTCAAGTTTAAGTCTTTCTATGAAAGTTTTCCTTCAAGTTGGGAATCTATGAGGTTCTGTCTCGATTTAAGATTGTCATACACTACTTTCTGAGTAAGTATTCTGAAATCAAATAACTAATTATTATTCGAGACTAATATAGACTATCTAAACTAACTTAGTAACAGCTTTAACGTATGTAGCTTCATATAAGATGCATTCACAACCATACAAATCGAAACATGATCGACCTTATTCAACAAAATTTTCTTGGCATAATAAACTGTCTTGTTTGGTTTTATGTTACGTGTCCCTTAAGAGATTGCACGAAGGCCATGATATTTATGTTATTTTGGAATCTTGTTAATCATTTAATCATTATTAGAAGCAGGGACGGACCTATGTAGTAATTATGAGGTCCATTGTTACTCATGGCTAGACCGATACGATGAAATTTTACTGTATTTTTTCTTCGATTTTGACCTTTTTTTTAAAACGCCCCCCGTTAAAAATTCAAATCGCCCCCCACTCATAGAGTAAATCCTAACATTTAACGCTTTAAATCCTTATAAATCCGTCATTTGTAAGTAAAACACTCAATTTATCTTTTCGATATTACCTTTTTTTTTTATATTTTGTTGCTATTCTAAAAAATGTTTTTTTGCCCTCACTAACCTTCTGGTTCCGTCACTGATTAGAAACCATTATAGGATCTTTTATTTTGTCAACCATCACCTAAAAAAGGTGTTTGTTCAAAAAAAAAAAAACCTAAAAGGTGTTATAAAAAGACTCATATGATTCGTGTCTGATTTTAAGTGGTGATTGTTAAATACACTATTTTTCTTAACATATTCGTTAAATAAATTATAATAATTTGTTTTTCATGTGTTTTGACTTTTGCGTATAGCCATGATTTTAGCGAAAATTACACACAGGGCCGAATACACATAAAGTTGTCTAGCAGAGGCCACTATTTTCTTGGTTTTCGAAAATGGCCACCATGCTCGGGAAAATTTTAAGACGATGTACTTTTTTGCCACGTGTTAGAATTTTATTCGTTTAAAAAAAAATTACAAACCACTCACTGACAACCCAACTTTTTCAGACTTTGACTTTGGTTGGTGGGCCCCATACTGACGCAAACAGTAAATATTGGACCCTAAATTTCTGACACAAAGTTAGTCGTTGGAAATATATCCCGAGTATCAATTATCATATAAGCCCTCCGGTTGATTCTTTGAAATCAAATACACAATATCTCAAAACCTCCGTTGTTTTTAATAATTCTAATAATATTATGCCTGAAGGTATCAAGTAATTAATGTTTGATCAATTTGCGCTTCAAATTATTTAAATACTTATTTTCAGTTTAAAATATATCTCAAAATATATACTAACCATGCATGTAGAGGAAATTCATATATTCTGTTTTTTACACATAATATATTTTTCCTTTCAACTATGTATTTTATTAATTTTTTCTATCATAACGTTATACAAAATTTGGGCATACTACAAACTTACTCATTTTTTAAATAGAAAATACTATAAAAAATTTAATACACCACTTTCGAACATATATTAAAATAAACCAATACGATAATTACTAACCATGCTTGTAGAGATAGTCTTAAATTTTTCTCTTTTTCTTCAAAATCTTCACGAGTGTCATACTTTGCCCATTAATATATTATTCAACATGCCAATTAAATTTTTTCCTCTTTATCTCTACGCGAAGACCTCTTTAAAAACTACTCAACATGCCAATAATTTTTTTAAATAAAATCATAACATAAACTAAACATGCGCAAAGTAAGGGTTGCACACTAATTTTAGTAAGTTTTTAAACATTACCAAATTAATTTCTTAAAAAAATAAAATAAAAAAAATTACACCTATACTCGGGATCTATATCCAACGAGTATACTTTGTGTCAGAAATTTAGTGTCCAATTTCCCAATAGTTATTGTTGCGTCAGTATGGGGGCCACTAACCAAAGTCAAGGTCTGAAAAAGCTGGGGTTGTCGGTGAATTTGTTTTTTTTTAAACGAGTAAAATTCTAACATGTGGCAAAAAGAACATCGTCTTAAAATTTTCCCGAGTATGGTGGCCATTTACGAAAACCAAGAAAATAGCGGCCTCTGCAAGATAACTTTATGTAGATTCGACCCTGTGTGTAATTTTCGCATGATTTTATGCCGGGTGAGTATGGTACAGTTAAGTGCGGTCTTCGATTAAAATCGAATTGTAGTTGTATTTGTGGTTTTATAAAAGGGAATTAATTGGTACACTTCAACTTTTTATTGAGTCACTCAAATATACAATCTGTTAAAATAACAGTACAATTGTTTAATGCAACAGTTTAAAATGTCTCAATCAAATTTTGAAATATACAAATAATAAGCCTTTATAAAAATAAAGTTCGCATCGCAATACATTATGTGGTTTTGATTTTGTGATGTTTTTGCGAGTTTTGCGGTTTTAATCGCATCACACCATCACTTGTGACTTATAAAATTAATGTAAGTTTTTGCGATTTTTAATTTACAATACTGATTTTTTATAATAATGTATAAATATAATGTAAAAACCACAACTTATAACAAATATGCATTATAAGTCCTATAACACACATAAAATAATCAATGTGACATTTTTAGATATTAAATAATCATTTGTCGTGCGGTGCGGTGGGGTTTTACGAGTAAAACTGAAACCGCAGCGATTTGCGGTTTTCCTTTTTTCTTACAACCGAACTGCTGGTATTCGTCGTGGTGCTGTTTTGGGGTGAGATTTTTTGTGATTTTACGGTTTGTGGTACGGTTTCTACTCACCCCTACTTTTATGGATCATACACAAAGTTATGGATAACGTGAGACGTGACGTGACGACATGACCCTGCTTAACGCTTTTACGAGCCATGAATCATGACATTTTTAAGACGTTAATTGAAGCGCCACAAAATATAAAAATGTATTTAAAATTATATATTTATATCATATTATAAATACATTAAGTTCACAAAAATGTCGTACATAAAAAATAAAGTTAAGAAAGTATATTTGAATGTAATGTTTTTTATTACATATGAAAATTAAATACGATATTTATCAAATTTGAACTTAAAAGGGCCTTCATCCTATCTCGTTTTATGAGGGTTTATCACACCTCTTCTTTCTCGTTTCATGTAAAGCCTTACACTGTGTTCTTAAGTTTTGTATGAGAAGTAAAAGAAAGCAAGGTAAAGCAAAGTAAAGGAAATGAGAGGACAGGAAAGCATCTTAACCTTTATACATGTGTTCTCAAGTTGGAGACAACTGAAAGGGAAAGAAATAAATTGATATGTCCTTTTGTTAGCCCTAAAATGTGAGCGCCATTTACGGAATTACATTAGATTCAGATAGGCAAAACACGGAGGGACTACTATTGATAAGTTGTCAAAGTCACTCATTGTCTAGCCTATATATACCCCTCCATACTTCCATGAAGGGGTGAGGATTTCCATTTTATGTATTTTCATTCTCTCTCTGAAATACACACACTCCTTCTTCCTTGTTATCTTTCTCTCTCTAAAATGTCTAACCATTTGTTTTCTCCTCCCCGACCTCCGGATCACCTCTTGTTAGCTTGAATCTTATGATGTTATCAATTGGTATCAGAGCTAACCGGGGGTGTTTTTTGTTTTTGTTAATGCAAGTGATGCCTAAAAACATTATTAGTGTTTACTAATCTTTCTTAGTTTTGATCACAACAAACTATACAACACATTTAGTGTAAAACACAAAACGAATTATTTAACTAACACTATCATCAAGGTAATAATCATGTCACTAACCTTTCTTAATCATACTTAGTGATCATCAAAATGATTATCCTTAAAACTCACTTTTGTTAATATGACAAAAGACTTTTTAATAAACTTTCTTTTTTAGAAAATGTTTTATTAAAATTGTAGAAACTATAAAGGGGGTTGAATAGTTTCTAGTTCATTTTCAAAACATTTCGGCTCAATCCACTGCCCGCGGTTCCTTATTGATAAGGAACCACCGGTCCAATAATGAACCGCCGACAGTGGACGTAGCAACATTGTTAATTTGAAACCTTAACAATCCTTTGTATCAAATTCCTTATCAATCTTGACTAGATGTGAGATGTGTTTGATTGAGAGATAAATACTACAAGTAAGAAAACACACAAGCACATCAAATCAAGAGTACATCAAGCAATAGTCTAAACACTAAGCACACACGTACTAAGCACAAGCTTTTCCGCAACTAGGATGTTTATACTAAGTGATGTACACTTGACCATAATCTAAACATGAAGCACACACGTACTAAGCCATAGCTTTTCCGCAACTTAGATGTTTAGATTATGTGATGCACACAAAGACACACAACACAAGTATGCAACTATAAATACATCTACAAAGGTAAAGACATAAATGTAAAGGAAGTTACCGACACGATGATTTATAGTGGTTCGGTCACGAAGCTCCTCTTCGCCCTACTCCACTCCTCAAGTACACCTTACTCGAGAGTTACTTCACTAGTCAACAAACTCCTTAAGGTGGAGAAACCATACACAACGTCGCTTACACATTTCTGACACTAAGCTAGATGTCGAGTCCTAATCTTAGGTAGGACCAATCTACACAACGTTTCCTACTTCACCATTTAACGACACAAGGCTAGAAGTCGAGTTCTAATCGAAAGCTAGAACCAATCTTCACGACTCTTCACTTTGAAGCTAAGTGAGAACTTCACACAACACAACTACTAGTCACTTTAAAGTTTAGTGAGAACTCACAAGACACAACCACATCACTTTATAGTTTAGTGAGAACTATCAAGACACAACCTAATCTACCCACTAGTTATGTTTTATGGCCCAACATAACAAACCTTGTGTTTTATGACCTAAACACATAAACCATATAGATCTAAGCACACAACACTTAGATCTATAACTCTAACACTATATCCAAGTACTAACAAGACTTGGATCTACACAACTAACACCTAATCTAAGGATACCCATCACTTGGATATTCTACCCTTACAAACACATTCAAGTGTACCCAACACTTGGATCTTCTACATATACATAGTAGGAAGACTAAAAACATAACTTAGATCTATAGAAGGAAAGATCTTCATCATGTAGTGAACCCAACACATCATGGTAATGATAGTGTTCTTCACTTTGCACTTGTGAGGATGAGGAGATTGAAGATTGAATCACATCTTAAAAAAGATTAATCAAAACTAACTAATCAAGGATCTAAGATGGTTTTTGAAAGAAACTGTGCAAAAAGGGTTGAAAGAAAACCTGGAAATGATCCACTATTTATAGGGCAACATTGCAACGGTCAAAAACACACGCGGTTCCTTATCTCTACCCGCGGTACCTTATCAATAAGGAACCGCGGGTTCCTTTAAGGAACCTCCGCGTCGGAGTTCGTGCAAATTTGTCCTATAGTGGGGATATGCCATCTGGGGTAGTTTATACCCTCAAAGGATATTCCTTTGGCATATGGAATATGCCAAATTCAAATTTTCATTTTCTTTTTAATAAAACATTTTCTTAAAAATAAAGTTAATTAAAATCTTTTGTCACATTTGATTAAAATGTGAGTTTTAAGAAAAAATTAATCCTTGATCACTTAGTTAGGTTAATGACATGTTTATTCATACCTTGAGTGATTCATGCCGAATGCGATCTTGGAGATGTCGAGAGAAGTATACAAATGTATTCTTGAGTGATTACGAGTACCTTAACATTTTACATAAGGTATTGCGAATTATACGTTTGTCATCAACAAAACACAAAGAGATTATATCGAAAAAGCATCGTAATGTTTGCACTAACAATCTCCCCCTTTTTGATGATGACAAACAAGTAAACCGCAACACATATTAAAATGCATAAGTTACTCGTTTACACTTACTTCTCCCCCTTTTGTCGAATCAAAAAGGTAGTCTTCATTTGTAGAAGAGGAGGATTGACTTCGAGAGAACATGCATCCAAAAATCTTATCATCCATAGTGGTTGTCGTTTGAGAGGCGAGAATCCAAACCATAAACCCATCATCCAAAGATATTGAGCTTGCGTCATCCTAGTGAAGTCTTCAATCACCATAGGTTAACCACCTCCATGTCTTCAAGATCCCATAATTCATTACTTGCAAGATGTTCAATGAATGCAATTTAAGTGAGTGAACTATCGCAAATGTAATGAGTTGAACTCTTGAAAATGCTCCCCCTTGATATGAGCTCCCCTTTGCTTGAGGCACCAACAAAGCAAGAATAGTGACGAGCTACAAAAATGGGTTTGAAGTATCCTACAAAACAAGGTTAGTAGACAAGAGCATATATAAAAAGAGCATATATTGTCGAGAGGACATACTCCGCTTTAATATCTTGGCAAAAATACCAAACTAAAGAGAGTATGACATGGACAATAAAAACAATTCCATATAGTCGAAAAGAGAGAAAGAAGGACTATGATGAAAAGAAAAAAAAGAGGATGATAAACAAGTCGTTTGCACAAACAATGACAAGCATTGAAGAAAGAAGTGTGCACACGATGCTATCAATCAAAAAACAAGTCAAAAGAGAGGATCTTGACAAGATCAATTAACAATTGTTGGAATCACCCAATTGTAATGATAATATGTCAAAGGGTAAAAAGCTTAGAGTTTTTGGAATCACCCAAGAAAATTCAAGATTTAACCCTCAACTCTCAAAAAACAAGAAGAGGATTTTGAGGAAATCAATTCAAAATTGTTGGAGTAGAGGTAGAGAAGAAACATCCAAGAATTTGAAGATATCATCTCAAGGGGTTAAAAACTTAGAATTGATGGAATCACCCATACCAATTGTAAATTTTAACCGCAATCAACTCTTAAAAAGAGGAACAAAAATATCTCAACCTAGAGACATTTTTGACAAAAAAAAATAATAAAAAAATAAAGGAAAACCAAAAGCGGATAAATCGACGCTTTAAGAAAAAATTGGGATAAAGGACATTATAGTCAAAAATGCGTATGAATGTCGACACCAAATAGTGTTTAGCATACGATAAACTACATGCTCAAAGTTTCGTAGCTCTTCTCAATCATTGTGGATGTTCAAAGAACAATTACATGATGAGGAAAGGGTAAGGCTCGACTCAACTTAGTTTAGAAAGACTAGAAGAAAGAGACTCGACTTAGAAGAGCATGATTAAAATGAATTGAGAGAGACTCAACAAAGAAGTTAAGGATAACTTCACAAATTGATTCATGAATACTATACCTTAGAAGGTGATAGTGAAATCTCGAAAGAAAATGAGAGAAGAAACTCAAAAGAAGCTCAAGAAGACATGACGAGTTAGTACAAAATCAAACACATAATCAAGTAAGCACATAGGATAATTCATGCAATGCCTAATGAAGTCTACAATAAACCAATGTAGAGAAGGTGCGCAATTAACAGATATGGCATGCAAGAAACAAGATTACTTAAAAAGAGAAGACTAAGTAAAACAAGTTAGCACGTAGCATTTAAGGACATGCATGAGTTAGACACATCTAAGAGATATTATATCGGAATTGCTTGACAAAGACAAAACCTTTATAATAAGCATGCATTCAATAACTAATCAATTAAGCATATAGCATACGGATAAGCAAGAAGATATATAAGCAAGTAGCATACAAGCAAGACATCTATCTAGATATCGCAAATCAAGCTACATGTAATGTAAATCTCCAAGAAGATTCCTAATTCTTATTAGTTTAAGAAAAGGACTCAAAATAAGAGAAAGGAAAGAAACAAAATAACAACAAGATCTAAGACTCAAAGAAAAATCATGTTGAAAAACATGAAAGGAAATACAAGAGAATAAAGATCATACAAAGATGTATATAAAAAAACAAGCCTAAAACTTAAGCATAATTTTAATCTTAGTTATACTAGAATCCTAAGATTTGCTTAAATTAGATGTCTTAGCAATAAACAATCCACATGCTTAAATGAAAGACGAGGGTGGTGGCGGAATTTGGTGGGGTGAAAGGTGAAGTCACCAAGGGTTCAACAAAGTCATTCACACTAGAAATGCTTTGGATGGGTGATGTGGGTGAGTTTGAAGGGGTAAAAGGCGAAGTCACCAAGGTATCAACAAAGTCATTCACAATGGGAATGCTTTGGATGGGTTGAGGTTGGGTAGTCACATCCAAGAGAGTACTTGGAGTGAAGGGTGAGGTTAGCTCATTCATTCTAGATTGGAATGAAGAGGAGGTAGAACCATGTGAATGGTTGGTACCATGGGTTGAGGTAGTCTTGCATGGAGCAAGAGGTGGTGAGGGTGATGAAGAGATGAGAATTGGAACAATCTCATTCTTGGGTGTGTGAAAGGGTGAAGAGTTAAGTTTGGGTAACTTAATCTTAATTTTGAGGTACCTCTTTGAAGAGGAGGTTTTGGATGAATTGAAGGTTCTTGTAGAAACCATGGTAGTAATGGGTGGTTTAAGGGGTAAGGATGAATGGTATGAGGTGTGAAGAACAAGGCTAACAAGGAGGGTTTAAAAGGGTGAGGGGATGATCCAAACTAGTAAAGGGTTAAAAAAGGGAAAGCCCAAGATATTTTGGGAGTGATCAAAGGTTTGAAACAAAGATTCCAAAGGGTGTTGGAAAAATTGGGAAGTTTCAGAAAACCCGAATTTGAGAGCTTCTTCCCGCGGTTCTTTATCTCCACCGGCGGTTCCATATTGATATGGAGTCGCGGTCTATTTAAAGAACCGCCTACAGAGGCTTGGTTAAGGTGGTGAGGCTTGGTTTAGGTGGTGAAGGAGGATTTTCCAATTAAGCAAATCCTAATGTTCTAGTCTAGCTTATCAGAAAGTCATGCTTAAGAGCAATAAAAACTAGAACACACACAAAGGAAAGACACATAGGTTCGATTAGCACGTAAGAAGAAAGCTAAGAAAAACCTAATGGCTACAAAAGAAAAAGACTCCTAATGACATAAAAAGTTCATCAAAGTAAACTATCATTAGTCATATATAGGAAGAATTTAGCCAATTTAGAGAATGAGTATGAGACTATCACTAGAGGTGCTCAATTAAGGCTAAACACGACCATTTTTACGAGTTATACACCAACTCAACTTCCCACGTGGAAGTAATTCAACCGTTAGGTCAAATTAAGATCCTAATGCATAAATTCTCTAGTAGTCATTCTCAAGTTAGACAAAATGTAATTCCAACATTTGCCTAATAAAGTTTAGCAAGGATGAAACTTGCATGGCGACACAATACATGACCTAATGAGGGTTAGGAATGCACCATTGCATATCTTGACAAAAGAGTCTAGTTAAGGTTAATTACCTTAATAGATCTTGAGGCCAATAACATTGAATTGTACAAACCAAGTTTACACAATTTGTTAGAACACTCTTGATTGGTCTTTCGGAAATGACACATTTATAAATTGCATAGCAATGTAAATTACTTGAGTATTTCGGATGAAACATCTAAGTTATCAAACCGACTCTATTGTGCATTATAAGTAATTATTAAACAAAATATGTCTAACAATTTGAACAAGTAGATTCAATATAACACCATCAACACAAGTGTGATTTATGATCCGATGTATATTATTAATAAACCACATTCATGTCTACACTAAAAAACATGTCAATTAGATTCGATAATGATACCAATCATAGTTTGAATAATGCATTGATATTTAATCGAAATCTTTCTTGATTCCCACAAACACTCTTTTAAGAGAAAATAGCTAAGATTTTCAAAGGGTGTTTCATGTTTTATAGTGAGACATTTATCTACTTGAACTAATAACACAATGATCGAGTAAGACGACCCCAATCAATAGATTTGATAAGCTCCCAAAGCTTTCAAACCTAAGAGTGTTAATAAACATAACGAGGTGTACATGATGTTTATATAACATATATAAACCTAGAGATGTTGATCCTATATGCAATGCACAAATAATGTTGCAACCAAAATGCAAGAAATCTAGCATACATCCTAATTAGGAAAAACTAGATACTAACAAATACCAAGCAAGGCACAAGAGACTAGACATATAAGCAATACTACTACAAATAGCAAGGAACACTTAATAATGTCTACATATAATAATAACACACAAGGAAACATACACAAACAATTAGTTTAACACATAAAACCATTCGTCTATGTTTTGAGTGTTAGATACAACAAAGTATTCATAGCTTGATTTTATTTGAAAATAGTCTTTGACCCATTTAAAATTTAATTAAGTTTAACACTTTGTAAATATATCAATTTTCAAAGATATATCACCAAGAGATGTCCAACTTAATAGAAAAGAGTAAAACACAAGTTTTACGACAAACCGACACTCAATACTTTGGACAAAGTATGGAACTTAGAAACCATCCAAATTTTAATGTTTGAATAAAGGTTTGGAAGCATTTTTAATTGAAATAAAATTCAATTACGTTCGAAATGACGGGTGGCACGACTTCTACGGACTTACGGTTGATTTTATATGATTTTTCAAAGTTTTCAAAAATCTGAGTCAGACTGACTGCGGTTCCTTATTGATAAGGTTCCGCGGGGAACAATAAAGAACCGCGGTCAGAGGACAAAAAATGAGTTTTTGGCCAAAATCATTTGGTAATATTTTGGAAGGACTTAGGACTCTAAAAAATCATTTTAGACACATAGAACTCGTATTTTAGAGTTAATTATGACACAAAAGATTTTTATACTTCCAAACATGAAAAGATTTAATTCAAGCTATTATACAAAGTTTATTTAACACCAAAACTTGTACGAATGAAACAACGAAACCCATGTCATAAGTAATCACTCTTCATGAACAATTTGATACAAAGACCGTCTCTATTTTTAAAAAACCGTTTTCATTTTTAAAAACCATTTGTTTTGAAAAAGAGAGCAAAGATCGATCCAAGCTTTAAAGTACAATATACTTCAAAGATCTTTAGTAACCTCGCTCTGATACCAATTGTAGAAACTAGAAGGGGGGGTTGAATAGTTTCTAGTTCATTTTCAAAACATTTCGGCTCAATCCACTACCCGCGGTTCCTTATCTCTGCCCGCGGTTCCTTATTGATAAGGAACCGCCGATCCAATAACGAACCGCCGACAGTGGACGTAGCAACATTGTTAATTTGAAACCTTAACAATCCTTTGTATCAAATTCCTTATCAATCTTGACTAGATGTGAGATGTGTTTGATTGAAAGATAAATACTACAAGTAAGAAAACACACAAGCACATCAAATCAAGAGTACATCAAGCAATAGTCTAAACACTAAGCACACACGTACTAAGCACAAGCTTTTCCGTAACTAGGATGTTTATACTAAGTGATGTACACTTGACCATAATCTAAACATGATGCACACACGTACTAAGCCATAGATTTTCCGCAACTTAGATGTTTAGATTATGTGATGCACACAAAGACACACAACACAAGTATGCAACTATAAATACATCTACAAAGGTAAAGACATAAATGTAAAGGAAGTTACCGACACGATGATTTATAGTGGTTCGGTCACGAAGCTCCTATTCGCCCTACTCCACTCCTCGAGTACACCTTACTCGAGAGTTACTTCACTAGTCAACAAACTCCTTAAGGTGGAGAAACCATACACAACGTCGCTTACACATTTCCGACACTAAGCTAGATGTCGAGTCCTAATCTTAGGTAGGACCAATCTACACAACGTTGCCTACTTCACCATTTAACGACACAAGGCTAGATGTCGAGTTCTAATCGAAAGCTAGAACCAATCTTCACGACTCTTCACTTTGAAGCTAAGTGAGAACTTCACACAACACAACTACTAGTCACTTTAAAGTTTAGTGAGAACTCACAAGACACAACCACATCACTTTATAGTTTAGTGAGAACTACCAAGACACAACCTAATCTACCCACTAGTTATGTTTTATGGCCCAACATAACAAACCTTGTGTTTTATGGCCTAAACACATAAACCATATAGATCTAAGCACACAACACTTAGATCTATAACTCTAACACTATATCCAAGTACTAACAATACTTGGATCTACACAACTAACACCTAATCCAAGGATACCCATCACTTGGATATTCTACCCTTACAAACACATCCAAGTGTACCCAACACTTGGATCTTCTACATATACATAGTAGGAAGACTAAAAACATAACTTAGATCTATAGAAGGAAAGATCTTCATCATGTAGTGAACCCAACACATCATGGTAATGATAGTGTTCTTCTCTTTGCACTTGTGAGGATGAGGAGATTGAAGATTGAATCACATCTTAAACAAGATTAATCAAAACTAACTAATCAAGGATCTAAGATGGTTTTTGAAAGAAACTGTGCAAAAAGGGTTGAAAGAAAACCTGGAAATGATCCACTATTTATAGGGCAACATTGCAACGGTCAAAAACACACGCGGTTCCTTATCTCTACCCGCGGTACCTTATTAATAAGGAACCGCGGGTTCCTTTAAGGAACCTCCGCGTCGGAGTCCGTGCAAATTTGTCCTTTAGTAGGGATATGCCATCTGGGGTAGTTTATACCCTCAAAGGATATTCCTTTGGCATATGGAATATGCCAAATTCAAATTTCTATTTTCTTTTTAATAAAACATTTTCTTAAAAATAAAGTTAATTAAAATCTTTTGTCACATTTGATTAAAATATGAGTTTTAAGAAAAAATTAAACCTTGATCACTTAGTTAGGTTAATGACATGTTTATTCATACCTTGGGTGATTCATGCCGAATGCGATCTTGGAGATGTCGAGAGAAGTATACAAATGTATTCTTGAGTGATTACGAGTACCTTAACATTTTACATAATGTATTGCGAATTATACGTTTGTCATCAACAAAACACAAAGAGATTATATCGACAAAGCATCGTAATGTTTGCACTAACAAAAATGGAAAATGAAAATTTGAAAATAGCATATTCCATATGCTATTAGAATATCCTTCGAAGGCTTCAAATACCTCAGATATTCCTACCCCACTAAAAGACAAAAAACGGAGCGTACTCTAGGGGCGGAACCTTAAGTAGCTAGGTGGTTCCCTAGCGATATAGAACCGCCGGGCTAGATAAGGTACCGCGCCCAGATAGCCGTTATATATCTGTTATACTTTGTCTCCTTTAAATAGTGGGTCAAATCTCATTTTCCAATAAGCCTCTTGGACGTTTTTCTCAGCCCCCTTTCTCTTTTCTATAGTATAATCATTAGTAAATGATCACTTAAAGTGTTAAGGATGTTTACATATGATTATCCTCTTGATCCCCTCCTTTACCTTGTCCAATGAGAAGACCACTCACTCACTAGTGTTGTGATAAAGATGAATCTATGAGCTAGTCATATTCATCATGATACCCTTTTTGTTTTATGTCAATCCATTGTATTTATGAATACTTAGACTAGTTGTGTTCATCCAAGTTATTTGTGAATACTTGGATTTGTTGTGTACATCCATTGCATATGTGTTTGCTTGGATTTGTGTTGTGTAGATCCAAGCTACATGTGTGTACTTGGATAAGTCTAGTTGAGTTGTAATAGATTTGATTAGTAGTTCTCACTAAACTATAAAGTGATGTGGTTGTCTCTTGTGAGTTCTCACTAAACTTGAAAGTGATTAGTAATTGTGTTGTGTGAAGTTCTCACTTAGCTTCAAAGTGAAGAGTCGTGAAGATTGGTTCTAGCTTTGGATTAGAACTCGACATCTAGCCTTGTGTCGTAAAATGGTGAAGTAGGCAACGTCGTGAAGATTGGTTCTACCTTATGATTAGAACTCGACATCTAGCCTTGTGTCGTTAAATTGTGAAGTAGGCAACGTTGTGTAGATTGGTCCTAGCTAAAGATTAGGTCTCGACATTTAGCTTAGTGTCGGAATATAATGTAAGCGACGATGTAAGGTTTTCTCCGCCAAGAAGGGAGCTTGTGGATATAGTGGAAATCTCGAGTAGGTGTACTCGAGGAGTGAAGTAGAAACGAGGATAGAGCCTCGTTTTCGAACCACTATAAATCTTGGTGTCTTCCCACTAGGTTGTCTCCTTCCTTACTCTTTACTTATTTCATTATCATTACACTTACCTATTATCTTTGCTAGTGCATTTGAATTGAACCTAATCATTATGCAACTTAGCTTCAAGTAAAAGATAGTATTGATATAAACCAAATTGAAAGTACTTTTAATTTGGTTGCCAATCGAAGAGAAACTATTCAACCCCCCCCCCCCCCCCCCCCCCTTCTAGTTTCTACAATTGGTATCAGAGCGATGGTCACTCAAGATCTTTGAAGTATATTGTACTTTGAAACTTGGATCGATCCATTGTCTCCTCAAATTAGAAGGTCAAGTTGTACTAAAGTTTCTCTTTGGTCAAAACTATTTTGTTCTTGAAAATAGGTCTTTTAATTGATAATATTGCATCCCACTTAAGATTAGTAGTCTTTATGCATTTTAGAACTACTCTTGAAATGTATCTACTAGTTTGCATCTTGCTTTGTGTAGGTACTCATGAAGATCAATCACTTAATTGGTTGTGGATTGAGTTACTTGCACTTGTAGAAGACTCATCTTCATTGATCTTTAACATCTTTGAATGATGATACCAAGATGATTGGGAATGATACTAGTCCTTGAAGACTTAGTACTCATCATAGTCATTATTGGGCATATAATTGATTCCTTGATGGATTGCTCTTTGTGGCCAAGGTACGCTTTCGTTCTTCTACACGTCCTTTGATCATTCTTTTGATCATTCTTTTGATCATTACTTGACTATGTGCTTGTTCTTGGCATCCTTGCCTTGACATTTGTTTGTGATTTGTGATTCTTTTCTTTTATCCTCTCAAACCGTCATTGCTTGGATACTTGACTCACTATGGTGATGGAGAGAGTGAGTTAGTAGTAGCTTAAAGTATCAAGCATGATTTCCATGGTTTGTACCCATACGGTTAGTAGGCCCTTTGTGGGAGAGAAAGTGAATTAATACCTTGCTCATATTTTGGTTTAGACTAAGACTATTATTGAAAGTGATCTTAGTCTATACTTGAATAATTGCTTTGTGTTTATTCATTACCAAAGCCGTTTAACGTTTCGCCGGAAAGGCACGTCTTAAACCACTATATATGACACAAGCTCTTCGTTACCACCATTTGAAGATTGTCTTTAATCCCTTGAGAATTGGTCCTAGTCTTGATTCACTTCCCTTGACTTCTCTCCACTTTGTCGTTTTGCTACGAGTAGTCGTTTGTCCGTTTCGGTTCTTTTCAATCTTGATTCAACTCGTAATCCTTCATTAAAATATATTGCCTAGTGCTTTGATGATCCAATGATATTCTAAAAGGTTCATGATATATTTTTAAGTATCTTATAAAAACTTGGTTTTTAAAATTTGGCGTTTTTCATTGATAAAAACCTGCCTCTGTAGGCGGTTCTTTATCTAGGCGGCTCAAACCCGCGGTTCCTTATCGATAAGGTACCGTGGGCAGTAAAGTTTGTCAGAGCGCCAGTTTGATTATTAATAAGTGTGAAAACACTTATCCTTTTACCACTTATTTCCAATAATAACAAGACCAAAACGTGTAATTTATGTCGTAAAAGTCGGAATTATGCGTGGTTTGTGTTTTTATTGTGTTTTAGGACCAAAAGATGAAAAAGGAAGAAAATACGGGCTTTCACAGGCTTTTATCGAAGAAAACGAGAAAAGACGAAGTCAAAAGATCAAGAGTGCTTAAAGAACGGATGTCCAAGACCTATTCTGAAGATTTATCGAAGAAAAAGTCTAAAGACGGAAGTTTAATGAAGGCGAAGAACTCAAGTCTAAAATAAAGAAGAAATTAATTAAGACAAGTTCAAATCCCGAGACGACGTCGAAAAGACAAAGATTTAAATCGAGTCGAGAAGAAAAGAAAGAAGGAAGCACACCACACATGCATGCACTTCCCATTTCCCTATAAATACCCTCCTAATCACATTAGGAGGGTGGTTAGCTAGTTTTTCATTTTTCATTTTTTCTTTCTAGTTTTAGAGAGAGAAAGTTCCCAACTTTCTCTCACTAAGTTTTTCTTTGTGTTAATCTTTCAAATTTAAGTTTTTTTGTATTTTGGATTTCATCAATCAAGTTCAAATTAAGTTTTAAGTTCTTTAATCTCCTTCTACATTTCTTAGTTTACCTTAATCTTTGATCCGATTGTTTTGTTTCTTACGGTTTGGTTGTTTTGATGAGTTTGTGATTAAAAAGGTTAATCTTTCTTGTTCCTACATAAACTCTCATACGTATAAGCTATAAGCTCTTGATGCTTATTGGCTTATTCGTTTGTTTTGGCTTATTTACTCTTTAAGTTTTCCTAAAAGATTTATTGTTCTTAAGTTCGTTTTATGGAAGTTCGAATGCTTTAGATTCCAAAAGTTAACGAATTTGTGCTTATTTACTCTTTTAGAAGTTTGAAAGTGCTTATTGGTTACTGCTTATTTGCTTAAGCTTATTTTCCTTTTGGACGCCTTTTCCATCTTAGGAGGGTTTTACTTGGTCCCGATTTGGCTTCGATTGCATAGACTGCGATTTGTTGTTCTTTCCCTGGTACGATCCACGCCCACGATCACTCATTGCGATCTGGGGTGCGATCGAGTCTCACTTCCTTGTTTTGATCGCATTGAGTGTGATCTTTGTGTTACGATCAGGAACCACGATCAAAGACCACGATCACTTGTTGCGATCATGGTTGCGATCTAGTAGTACGATCATACTTTCCATCGTATCGTTGAGTGCGATCTAACCCATCGCACTAGTGAGTACGATCAGTTCCCTCTTTTGCGATCGCAACGAGTGCGATCTGGATCACCATTTGAGTACGATTGCATTGCAATCGGGCTCAGGCCTTTGTTTTGTTTTTGCTTAAATTTCAAATCTAGTTTTTCCCGCTCTTTTACTTAGTTTATTTTAAACATGTTTTTTTTAAGTTTTTGACTATTCAAGTTTTAATTTCCTAAGATTGCACACTTTTATTTTTAGTTTAAATTCTTAAAGCTTTCACTTTACTACGACAATTTTAATTATTTGCATTTAGTTTAAAAATAGATAACCGAACAACACATTTAATTTTCCACCAAGAACAATTGAGTCACACTTTCTACCAATAATCAATTCGAAAAGATCGGACGATAAGATTTTATACTTAGCCAAAAGCTTTGTATTAAATGGCGCCGCTGCCGGCTCTTTTCGTTAAGATTAACGGTTTTTAGTGAGAGCCGCGTTGGATTTTGGGATCCGTTCATCATTGAACGTTATTTTCCTTGCTTTAAAATTTTCAAAAAACCTAAAAAATATAAAATCTTCAAAAATACAAAAAAATTGAAAAACCATAAAAACCAAAAATATTTCTTTTGGATTTTTCTAATCCTTTTGTAGGTGTGCATGCGTACTCGTGCTCGTAAGAAGAGAGTAGCTCAAGCCGAAGTCATTACTCAACCAATTGTCACCATGGACAATCAACCAATGATCGAGCTTTAGCAATCGCACGTAGAAGGCAACACCGATGCAATTGTCATACCTGAAATTGGAGGCAACAACTTTGAACTCAAATCTGGCTTTATACAAATGGTCTCTGCTCAACCCTTCTTGGGGCGTTCACTTGATGATCCTCATGACCACATTAAAAGGTTTCTTTAGCTTACCAATACGGTTAAGTACAATGGGGTATCACAAGAAGTGATTCGCTTGCAACTTTTTCCTTTCTCTTTAGAGGGACAAGCCCGTAATTGGCTTGATAAGGAACCGCCACAAAGTATTCTTACGTGGACGGATTTAGAGACCAAGTTTATCAACTACTTTTTCCCACCCTCACGTACTACCGCTTTGCGGAATGAAATAATTACCTTTGAACAAAAGTACGGTGAGTCTTTTAGTGAATCTTGGGACCGTTTTAAGGAACTTTTAAGAAAGTGTCCACAACATGGTTTAACAAAAGTACATCAAATCAATACTTTTTACAATGGTTTAAGCATGAATGACCAAGATTCACTAAACAGTGCCTCGGGGGGATAATATTTTGGTTAAGTCTTCTAATGCTGCTTGGGATAATATTGAGAACAAATCTAGAGTGCAAACCAAGAGTGTTAGAACTAATGTAGCAAGTGCTAGTACTAGTGATGCTGACAAAAGAATTGATAAGCTTACTTCGCTTGTGGAATCGCTTGCTTTACAAACTGCCAACAATGCCAAACAATTCAATGCCCAAGCTAATGTTTTGAGCCAATCATGTGATATATGCGGGGGATCTCACTCATACACCGATTGTCCTTCGACTAACGACAATCCGGAAAATTTGTATGCTGCCAGCGGTACCTATTCTACGGGAGGCTATCAAGCACGTCCTCAAGGTGACCGCAACTTGCTCAGCTATCGCTCAAACAACTTTCTTTCACCACCTGGTTTTCCCCCACAAAACCCAAACAACCTTAATCGCAACAATCAAAACCAACCTCGTGCTCTAAATCAATATCAAAACTGAAGAAACTCATATCCACCTCAAAGAAACAACCAAGTTTACCAACAACCTGCTTATCAACCACCTGCCTACCAGGCTCCTCCTCTCAACCAACCCACTGTTTTTAATCACGAGGTTGAAACTTACATGAGGACTAATGATGCGATAGTGCAGAATCTTCAACGGGAAATGGCCAACATGAAAGCACACATGGTCAAACAAGGGAATGATGTTCGAGCTGATATGCGAAACACTTTGGCAAGTCAAACGAATGACTTGAGGAACATGATGGCTAGTTTCTTCCTAAGTAATCAAGCCTCTGGTTCGGGTTCTCTTCCGAGTAACACCGTTGCTAATCCTAGAGGGGAGATGAAAGCAATCATCACTCGCAGTGGAAAAGGTTTAAAGGAACCCGAGCTTCCTACACCTACACCGGTGATTGTGACAAAGGAAAACGAGTCTCTTTCTCCAAATCCTCCATCTTCTATTCCTCCAACTTCTACTTCTCCAATTCCACAACCTTCTACTTCTACCCCTCCACCACCCAAGGATGTGAGTGCGAATTCTATCCCAAAGCCTTCATCTCAACCCAATATACCTTATCCTTTGAGGTTGCGGAACGAGAAATTGAATAACAAGGATGATATTCAGGTTTCGAACTTTCTTAAAATATTCAAACAACTGAATTTCAATATCTCCTTTGTTGAGGCTCTCGCTCACATGCCCAAATATGCCAAAATGTTTAAAGATCTTCTCAGTGATAAGGAGAAACTTCTCGATATTGCTCAGACCCAACTTAATGAGAATTGCTCTGCAGTGCTCTTAAGGAAATTACCAACCAAACTTGGTGATCCGGGTCATTTCTTGATTCCTTGCAATTTTCCTGGGGTAGAGAATTGTATGGCCCTAGCCGATCTAGGTGCTAGTATAAACTTAATGCCTTTAAGCGTTTGGAAACAATTGTATCTACCCGAGCTAGTCCCCACACGAATGACTTTGGAATTAGCTAACTGTACGGTTGCTTATCCAGTGGGGATAGCCGAAGATATCTTCGTCGGCGTCGACAAATTCACCTTTCCGGCAGATTTTGTTGTCGTTGACTACGAGATGGACCCCCGTGTTCCATTAATTGTTGGACGTCCCTTCTTGAGGACCGGTCGCACTCTCATTGATGTAGCCGCTGGCGAATTAATCATGATAGTTGGTGACGATAAAATCGTCTTCAACATGGGTAAACTTTCTAAGTAGCCTTCTGAAAATGAGAGCGTTAATTTCATTGACGTTCTTGATGAGGCTTGTGAACAACATTTCAAAGACGCTTGTAAAAGTAGTTCTTCTTCTCTACCCACTGTTGAGACCGTTGCCTCTATTGCTCCATCACTAACTCCATTTGGATAAAGTGATTTCATCTTGAAAGAATGTGAAGCAACTTTGGGAGATGTGGACTTGCAATATGACGATTCTCCCTCCAATTGGGATGAAGACATTCGTACCATTGAGAAACTTCTCAATGAGGACCATATTTCTCCACAATCTCCTAAGGATATCTCTACCGATGATCCGAATTTGACTACGCCGTCCATCGAAAATCCTCCGGATATTGAGCTTAAGGATCTTCCGTCTCATCTCGAGTACGTTTTCCTTGAAGACAACAAGAAGTTACCGGTCATCATCGCTAAGGACTTGAAAGAAGAAGAAAAATCCCGACTTATCGCCGTGCTGAAGAATCATAAGAAAACGATTGCGTGGAAGATCTCCGATATTCGTGGAATTGATCCTCACTTTTACACACATAAAATTCTCATGGAGGACGAATTTAAACCCACTATTCAAAGCCAAAGAAGGGTGAATCCCAAGATCCATGACATTATCAAAAAAGAGGTTATCAAACTTCTTGATGCGGGCATGATCTATCCTATCTCGGATTCACCATGGGTTAGTCCCGTCCATTGTGTGCCTAAGAAAGGCGGAATCACCGTTGTTCCAACGAACACAACGAGTTGATTCCTACTCGTCTCGTTACAGGGTGGGGAGTTTTTATAGACTACCGCAAACTCAATGATGCTACGAGAAAGGATCATTTTCCCCTTCCTTTCATGGACCAAATGCTTGAACGTCTAGCGGGTAATGACTATTACTGCTTTTTAGACGGTTTCTCGGGTTGATCCCCAAGACCAAGAGAAAACCACATTCACTTGTCCTTATGAAACATTTGCTTACAAAAGAATGCCTTTCGGCTTGTGCAATGCTCCTGGGACATTCCAAAGGTGCATGATGGCTATCTTCCATGACATGGTTGAAGAAACCATGGAAGTCTTCATGGATGACTTCTCGGTATATGGTGGTTCCTTCTATACTTGCCTTGCCAATTTGGAACGCATGCTTAAGCGATGTGAAGACACTCGCCTTGTTCTGAATTGGGAAAAATGCCATTTTATGGTAAAAGAAGGCATTGTGCTAGGACACAAAATCTCAAAAGCCGGTCTTGAAGTTGACCGTGCTAAAGTGGATGTCATAGCCAAATTACCTCCACCTTCAACCGTGAAGGGTGTGAGAAGTTTTCTGGGTCCTACGGGCTTCTATCGTCGATTCATCCAAGATTTCTCTAAAATCGCTCGCCCGATGACCCACCTCTTGGAAAAATATACTCCTTTTATCTTTTCCAAAGAGTGTATTGAAGCCTTCAATCTTCTAAAGGATAAGCTAACTAAGGCACCGGTCTTGGTTACCCCTAAGTGGGAGCTACCTTTTGAATTGATGTGCGATGCTAGCGACTTTGCTATTGGAGCGCTTATGGGCCAAAGAGTGAACAAACACTTCCAACCAATCCATTATGCTAGCAAGACAATGACGGGGGATCAATTGCATTATACCACTACCGAAAAAGAGCTTTTAGCTGTAGTGTATGCTTTTGAGAAGTTCCGCCCCTATCTTGTCCTTTCCACCACAATTGTCTATACCGACCATTCTGCGTTGAAGTACTTGTTGACTAAGCAAGATTCTAAGCCAAGACTTCTTCGTTGGGTTTTGCTCCTTCAGGAATTTAAAATCGAAATTCGTGACAAAAATGGAGCCGAAAACCTAGCAGCGGATCATCTGAGTAGACTTGAGGATCCTTACCAAGGGGATCATCCGAATCAAGAGATCAATGACTCTTTTCCCCTTGAGACCTTAATGTCTATTCATTCCAATCTTGATGACACCCCGTGGTTTGCGGACTTTGCAAACTACTTAGCGGGTGGTATTCTCATCAAAGGGTTAACATCCCAACAAAAGAAGAAGTTCTTTAAAGATGTTAAGACTTACTTCTGGGATGACCCTTATCTATTCAAACAATGTGCTAATATGATCATTCGTCGATGTGTTGATGGGCCGACAGCTTTACAAATCCTTGATGCTTGCCATAAAGGACCCACCGGTGGTCACTTTGGTCCCAACTATACCGCGAAGAAAGTATTCCACTCTGAATTCTATTGGCCCACCATTTACCGTGACGCTCACGATATGGTTAAGCATTGTGATGCTTGCCAACGCCAAGGCAAGATCACACATAAAGATGAGATGCCTCAAAATTTCATACAAGAATGTGAAATCTTTGACGTATGGGGCATCGACTTTATGGGGCCATTTCCATCATCCAAAGGGAACAAGTATATCCTCGTAGCCGTTGACTATGTTTCTAAATGGGTTGAAGCTAAGGCTCTCCCCACGAACGATGCGAGGGTGGTTGTGAACTTTTTGAAGCAACTGTTTGCTCGATTCGGTGTTCCTCGTGCTATAATCAGTGATCGCGGGACTCATTTTTGCAACGATCAATTTGCAAGAGTCATGGCTAAGTATGGTGTCAATCACCGTCTTTCCACCGCCTATCATCCCCAAACCAATGGGCAAGCCAAGATTTCCAACCGTGGATTGAAGCGAATTTTGGAGCGTACTGTGGGAGAGCATCGTGTCGCGCGGGCCGACAAGCTTGACGATGCTTTATGGGCTTTCCGTACCACCTATAAGACGCCGATCGGTTGTACTCCTTATCGTCTTGTGTACGGGAAAGCATGCCACCTCCACATCGAGTTGGAACATAAGGCATACTGGGCCTTGAAGTGGGCTAACTTCGACATCAACAAAGCCGGTGATCTTCGCAAGATTCAACTCAACGAGCTCAACGAACTGAGGAATGAAGCTTACGAGAACTCACTGATCTACAAAGAGAAGACCAAGATCATCCATAACGCAAGGATTAAGGACCGAGAGTTCCACGTTGGTGATCAAGTCTTACTTTTTAACTCTCGGTTGAAGATCTTCTCTGGCAAGTTGAAGAGCCGCTGGTCTGGTCCATTCACCGTCACCAAAGTCTTTCCATATGGCACCATTGAGCTTTCTCAGCCAAATGGGCCTAATTTTAAGGTGAATGGCCAGCGTTTGAAGTTGTACTTTGGTGAGGACATCTCTCATGAGATGAATCCATCCCTCACCACGTTTCCCATGCACTAAATTTGGGTCGAGTCAGGCTCGTGACTCGGTGAACAAAAACAAGCGCTTCTCGGGAGGCAACCCGTGATCTATCCTTTACTGCTTTCATAATAAGTGTAGGGGGAGCCCCGTATGTGTTGGTTGTCTTGTTTCTTATCATATGCAGGGATTAGAGCTTCAAAGACACACTCTTGATGACTTTTGACGACCCGTGATTCCGTGTCTCCGTCTTCCCGGTTTTATCCTAAAATCTTTTAATTCACTATTTTATATTTTTCAATATTAAAATAGGAATCACTTTAGTTGCCTCTTCCTTAGCAAGATTTAAACAACGTGCATAATGTCCTAAGTGTAGGGGAGTTCACTCCCACATGCTTAAACATTGAGGACAATGTTTATATTAAGTGTAGGGGGACTTCTATCGAAGTTAAGTGGGCTTTTCCTTGTATTTGTCCTCATTTTAACCGGAAAATTTGATTTTTCGACATTTTTCAAAATTTTTAATCTATTTTGGCCTAGTTGTATAGTTGTATTTTCCTTTGTTATGGTTATTTTCTTTCCTTGCTAGAATAAATTTTCAATAAAGTGGTTTTAAAATTTTTCAAAGTCGTGAATATTTTGACTCAACCCGAGTTTACTTATCTAAGTTTACTCTAGCTAGTATCCTTAACGTGTTTAAGTCAAGTTTTGCTAGGCTTTTATATAGGGAGCTTTAAAACGCGAAAGTCTTAACTCTCACGGGTTAAGAACAAGAACTTTTCGCAAGTTCTTATAATTGATCCTAGAGAGTTGTTTATCAAGGGAACTTTAAAATGCGATTTCTAAACTTGAAAAAGTCTAAGAATTTGCAAGATCCTATAGATAACTTGAAAACCCAAAACTTTGATTTAATAGGCTAAGCATCCACGAGTCTCATTCCTTGAGATTTTAAACTATGGAGGACGAGAGATGATAGAGTCAATTATAAGTTTGGTATTCTTTCGTGAATTTATGTGAGTTAATTATGAGCCTATTCTCCCATCGCTTGTTAATAAATTTATCTGTAATAAATAAGGTTGTACGATTTGAAAAGTTACTTAGCTTCGAGCCCAAGATCGTTTAAAAGTTGCTTGTATTAATTAGAGTTCATAGCCAAGGCATAACTTATTGAAGCGGGATGCGAAGATTGGCGACTCCGAAAAGACCCTAACAAGGCATGAGGGCTACATTTTGTTGCTAAAGATCCAAAAGTGATGTGAAGAATCATTTGTCGAAAATCAATATGAAGGATCGAGACACACGACGAAAAGCAAAAACTCCCCAAAAGATCATGGAGAAGTCTATCCAAAAAGGTCCTAACAAGGTATGAGGATAAATAGATCCAAGTCCTAAAAGGAGGCGGATCGTTGTATATCAAAGTCCAAAATAAAGATTGGAGAAAAATGAATAAGTCGTAGTCCAAATATGAAGAATCTCTCAAAACTTCAAGTGAAGAAATTCCTATTATGACGAGAAGACCATAATTTCAAGAACGTCTCTCAAAGATTCGAAGTATGAAGTCGCTGCCAAATATCGGTCCGAGAAAGGTCTCAAATCGTGAAGCGAGTTATGCCAAAATATGAACTTTATGAGATCCCGAGAAGCAGTTTTAAAAGATTTTGTCCTTTAGCTAACTATTGATTAAATCGTCCCACTTTATTTTTGGCCTAAGTAACTATCGAAATAAGTCAAACAATGCATCCTCGTGATCATTCAAGACAAAATTAAAATATAAGAGATACACCTAGGAATAAGGGAGTCTAAGTAAATAATTGGCCCACATGAATTCGTGTTAGTTTGCTAACTTATAATAACAATGATCTCGTTTTTAAGCTTGGTATGGGGAACGTGAAACTTGAGGATGATAAATGTTCGTGGCAGCCAAAACCCAATGTAAGTCTTTGATTTCTTTACTTGTTTCTATCTTTTTATTTTCCTTAAATGTTTAGTATTCAATAAAGGCCAAGGTGGGTTATTTAAGATGGAAAATGTAAACCGTGCTTTAAAATTAATGTATTGCATGAGGGCATTGCAATGGTCAAGTGTAGGGGATTTAATAAGTGTGAAAACACTTATCCTTTTACCACTTATTTCCAATAATAACAAGACCAAAACGTGTAATTTATGTCGTAAAAGTCGGAATTATGCGTGGTTTGTGTTTTTATTGTGTTTTAGGACCAAAAGATGAAAAAGGAAGAAAACACGGGCTTTCACGGGCTTTTATCGAAGAAAACGAGAAAAGACGAAGTCAAAAGATCAAGAGTGCTTAAAGAACGGATGTCCAAGACCTATTCTGAAGATTTATCGAAGAAAAAGTCTAAAGACGGAAGTTTAATAAAGTCGAAGAACTCAAGTATAAAATAAAGAAGAAAATTATTAAGACAAGTTCAAATCCCGAGACGACGTCGAAAAGACAAAGATTTAAATCGAGTCGAGAAGAAAAGAAAGAAGGAAGCACACCACACATGCATGCACTTCCCATTTCCCTATAAATACCCTCCTAATCACATTAGGAGGGTGGTTAGCTAGTTTTTCATTTTTCATTTTTTCTTTCTAGTTTTAGAGAGAGAAAGTTCCCAACTTTCTCTCACTAAGTTTTTCTTTGTGTTAATCTTTCAAATTTAAGTTTTTTTGTATTTTGGATTTCATCAATCAAGTTCAAGTTAAGTTTTAAGTTCTTTAATCTCCTTCTACATTTCTTAGTTTACCTTAATCTTTGATCCGATTGTTTTGTTTCTTACGGTTTGGTTGTTTTGATGAGTTTGTGATTAAAAAGGTTAATCTTTTTTGTTCCTACATAAACTCTCATACGTATAAGCTATAAGCTCTTGATGCTTATTGGCTTATTCGTTTGTTTTGGCTTATTTACTCTTTAAGTTTTCCTAAAATATTTATTGTTCTTAAGTTCGTTTTATGGAAGTTCGAATGCTTTAGATTCCAAAAGTTAACGAATTTGTGCTTATTTACTCTTTTAGAAGTTTGAAAGTGCTTATTGGTTACTGCTTATTTGCTTAAGCTTATTTTCCTTTTAGACGCCTTTTTCCATCTTAGGAGGGTTTTACTTGGTCCCCATTTGGCTTCGATTGCATAGACTGTGATCTATTGTTCTTTCCCTGGTACGATCCACGCCCACGATCACTCATTGCGATCTGGGGTGCGATCGAGTCTCACTTCCTTGTTTCGATCGCATTGAGTACGATCTTTGTGTTACGATCAGGAACCACGATCAAAGACCACGATCACTTGTTGCGATCGTGGTTGCGATCTGGTAGTACGATCATACTTTCCATCGTATCATTGAGTGCGATCTAACCCATCGCACTAGTGAGTGCGATCTGTTCCCTCTTTTGCGATCGCATCGAGTGCGATCTGGATCACCATTTGAGTACGATTGCATTGCAATCGGGCTCAGGCCTTTGTTTTGTTTTTGCTTAAATTTCAAATCTAGTTTTTCCCGCTCTTTTACTTAGTTTATTTTAAACATGTTTTTTTTAAGTTTTTGACTATTCAAGTTTTAATTTCCTAAGATTGCACACTTTTATTTTTAGTTTAAATTCTTAAAGCTTTCACTTTACTACGACAATTTTAATTATTTTCATTTAGTTTAAAAATAGATAACCGAACAACACATTTAATTTTCCACCAAGAACAATTGAGTCTCACTTTCTACCAATAATCAATTCGAAAAGATCGGACGATAAGATTTTATACTTAGCCAAAATCTTTGTATTAATTATTTTATTCTTTTTCAAACCACTATCTCTCTCTCCCAAAAACACACAGCCGACGGTTTACCCCTTTTCTACCATTGTTGAAGCTTCCAAAACCTTCAATCACTCAAATTAATTGATTCCAAGTTGTGGGTTTCACTCATCCTTCATCTAACATCAATTAATTGTAAGTATTTTCTTTTAATTTCATCTTTTTTGTTCTAAGGTTCATCCTTTCATAATTGGGGATTTTTAAAATTGAAATTGAATTAAAACCTTAATAGGAATGTGGGTTGACATGGTTATTTTACTATGATTCCTTAGGTTCATATTCATTAAGATTTCACTAAAACCCACTTGTAGAGCAAATCCAAATTTAGGCTAAATGATTTTGGTTAAAAGATGGATTTGAGATGAACCCATGAACAAATAGGTAATGACATTGTTAATGCTTACCTAAAATCCTTGTTTTGAAAAACCAATGTTCTAGTCCATTGTTGATCCAACATAGTTCATATGTTCTTGGTAAATAATGGAATAGCTACATTGTGAGCCTGAGGATGATACGGATTCAATCCTTTGTTTGTCAAGAAATTGATATAACACATTCTCATATTTTTTATCTTTGATTTTATTTTTCATATGAGTGATTGGAGAAATATTTTCTTGTGTTTATTTAGGTACTAATCATGCCTTCACAATACCAAAAGGATCATCAACTCACTAAACAGTATATGCCAAACCTATCCGACTTTTGTCACTCAACTCACCTTGCCCATACTTTTTCATCTCTTCAATCTCGTTGCTTTCATGAGGGTAGAGTTGTCCAAAAGGATATCAAGGATTATGTCTACATCAAGTCCATGTTTGAAAACATTGGATTTGATTGTTTGTTGAACATTAAGGAAGACATCTATCCTCGATTCCTATTGGAGTTCTCTAGCACATACTCCGTCATTGAAAACAACGATGGAATATTTGTTAGGTTCATCTTGAAAGATCAACTCATTCAATACTCACTCGAAGTTTTTGGTCAAATTCTTGATGTCCCATTTGTAGGCACTTGTCGCTTCACGGATAAATGGAAGCTTAGCGCTCTCCTTGAATCCTACAATTGTCCTCCAAATGGTCATGAGGAAATTGATCTTGACTTCATTGTCGACATTGTCTCCAAAAAGCGTAATCAACCCGTTAAGATAAGCCTTCATACTAAGGTACGTTCAGTGAAACGTCATGAGGTTCTCTTAAGCGACCTTAATGATAATATGGTCCAATGGACCAATATCCTTAGGGAAAATGTGTTTTGTCTTGGTGGAAACCGAGATCATGTTCCGGCGTGTTTAGTGCATATATATTGCATCTTTACCAACACCAATTACAATTTGGCATATTTTATCGCTCAACGGATCAATTATGCTATTCACAAGCCTAAAACGAACCTCCCTTACGCAATGCTTCTCACTCGCCTCTTTAAAATGGTTGGCCGTGATTTTCCAAATCTTGATCTTTCTTAGTTTCAACCGGTCAAACGGGTCATGCTACCTACTCAAGAGGTATATAAGAGAAAGACAAGATGTGATCGTAAATCCGACCAACAAGAGTTCAATGATGAGGACATGGACATGCCAACAAGGGATGGTGATGGCATTGGCACAAGTGCTCCCATTGACTCTTCGAGCTCTTCTCACCACTCCACAAACTCATTCGTGGATGGTTTAGATGACATTGCTTCCCCTCCTCACCATTCCACTAGTGAAGTTCCTAATAATCTCAATTTAGAGGAACTTTACCGTCAAAATCTTCGAATCCAAGGTGATTTGCATGAACACCGAATTGAGTCAAGAAAGGGAATCAAGTACTTGGGAAAAATGATCAAGGGATTAGGGAAGAAACGGAGGTGAAGACTTTGAATTATGTCAAAGTTTACTTGTCTTGTGATGCTTTAAACATTTGCTTATTATTACTTTGGTTTGGTTGTGTATTAACTTATGCTAAATGTTTGGATTGTTATTTATTTTAATCCTAAAAGTTGCTTATGCTTTCATGTTTGTGATTTACATAGCTTTGTGCATTCCTTATGATACTTAGCTTCTTAGATTTTGATCAGTAGTTAACTTTGGCTTGTGAATCCTTTGGTAAAAATCTGGGTTAACCAAAATTTGGGATGTGAAAGTTTTGAAACACCTCTGGTCGCGGTTCCATATCGACCCGCAGATCCTTATCGATAAGGAACCGCCGGTCATTGATAAGGAACCGCCGCCACTGTGTCCGACAGAATCTTTTACTTTACACTATTTTCTTCAGTCTGTGTAAACTTTGCATGATTCTTTGCAAAAACCTGCATATTTCCTAAACTAGGTTACCTAAATTCATTATTCACCTAAAATGATTTTAACCCATTACTAGTTTGGATCATCCCCTCACCCATTTAAACCCACCTTGTTAGTCATGTTCTTCACAAATCAAAACATCCTTCCCTAACCCTTAAAGCACCCTTGTCAACCATGGTTTCTACAAAAACCTCAAACACCCCAAGGAAAACACTTAAGATTAGGATTAAGGTACCCAAGCCTAAATCCTCACCCATTCACACACCCAAAAATGAGATGGTTCCAATCCTCATATCCTCATCACCTTCACCACCCCTTGCACCATGCAAGACAACATCCACCCATGGTACTAACCACTCCATTTGTTCTACCTCCTCTTCATTCAACTCAAGAATGAATGAGCTTTCTTCAACCTTCACTCCCAGTGCACCCTTGGATGTGACCACACAACCCCAACCAATCCAAAGCATTCCTTTTGTGAATGACTTTGATGACACCTTGGTGACTTCACCATTTACCCCTCCTAACTCACCCATTTCACCAACCTTGGAGAACATACCTCCACACTCACCCATTTCCCGTTTGGGGAACATGCCTCCACTCTCACCCACATCACCCTTGGAGAAAATGCCTCCTCCACCTCCACCAAACTTAAACATTCCAATTTTGGGTGTCCCACTTTCCTCCTTTTGGGTGATCCTTACTATGGGTTTCAAGAGACTCATGGTCCTAATTGTCCATGTTGCCTCTACAACCACTACATCATCAATAACCTTAGGATGGAGATGTTTGGACTACATAGGAGGTTACAAGAGTTCTTGCTTACCTTGTTCTCCATGCCTCCTCCTAGGAGATGAATGATGAGTTTTCTTAATAAGTTTTTTTTAACAAAACCAAGCCAAAGAAGACTACTCATCTAGATTTAATGTTAAGCTAGCTTTGTATTAGTTAGTTTTTTCATTTGTCATTGTATTTGCTTCCTTCATGAGTGTTTCATGAAGTTGTTCTATGGATTTAGCTTTATGTGTTCCTATTCTTATGTGCACATTAATCAACTTTAATTTGAAATTAAAATTGAACCTAAATCTATCACATCCGCTAAAAACTTGACTAAAATTGGTTCAAAATGATATCTAAATTATTTTGTCACCCTTTGTCAAGACATTCTTTGTGAATGTGTTGCTTTTATGCAACCCTAGCATAATTTAGTGCTAATAGAGGTAAAATTCCAAGATTTGCAATTTTTTGAAAAACTCTTAGTTTTTCTCAAAACCCTGGAAAAACTTGGTTTCAAGTCCACTGCACGCGGATCCTTAAAGTCCCGCGGTTCCTTAAGTGGTAAGGAACCGCCGGTCCCTATAAGGTACCGCGGACAGTAAATGACTTTTGACATGTTTTTGGTCAAAATTCTTTTGAACCCTATACCCTGTCAAGATTCCTTGTTTGCTCATTTTGGCTAAACATTCCTTGACACTTCACATTTTATATTCAAATTCTTACCTTGATTACATTTTACTTATACCCAACCTTGAGATTTCATTCTCACATCTTCCCAACCTTGAGAATTCATTCTCACACAACCTTGAGATTTCATTCTCACACCCTCACAATGCCTAACTCCTCCATTCCTAACCTTGACATTTCTTTTTCACAACCCCACTCACCCAAAGCTTCTTCATCCAAGCTTTCAAAGAAACCAAAAATCTCGGTTCGACCTATTTGGGTTAATAAGAATGAACCATCTTCCTCCAAACCACCCAAAAACCCTACCTTCTCTCCAATCAAGTATTGGAATGAGACTTATACCATTAACCCCATCACCGGAGCAAAAGAAAATGTTCCCCCACCACCTCAATCCTTCAACACCCCTCAACTCAATGACCTTTCAACCTTCCCAAACCTCACAAGGCATTGTGAAAACATTTCCTACCCCATTACCCCACCACCACCAAACCCTAGGTTTGATGCCCTACCCCCATCAAACGATTTTGTGTTGCATCATGGATCCTCGTGTGCTTGTTGTCGATTTCAACAAATTGAACTTGCTCATGTATATGAGAAGTTAAACTTCCTTGAATTCCTCCTCACTCGACCTCCTATCCAAGTTTTCGTTCCCGTGGACAAAACTTCGAATGATCCATCGTCGTCTTATTTTTCCAACTAAAGGATTAACTACTCTTAGAGTCTTTATTACTTTAGTTGTTTTAGAGTCTTTTATTTTTTTAAGCAATCTTGGAAAATTATCACTATTAGAATAGCTTATGCTTAGTGGTTTATTTTCCATATTTTTTTGCTTTAGATACTCATATTGTGTGTATGACTATCTACCTTGTTATGTCTTTTCTTTTATGTAACCTTTGTGTTGTTTGTGTGTTATTTCCTTAGTTCTCTTTTGAGTTGATCATGGTTAATTTTTACAATTGCTTATGGGTGATTCCATTAATTCTAAACTTTAACCCATTGAAAAGTTTATCATCTTCATTGGATTGAAGCTTGATTTTGTCAATTACCTTTTTGGACATACTTAGCAAAATACTTGCTTCTAATTTGAGATTTCTTCTTTCTCTCCCTCTCAAGTTACTTAGTAGGTAGTGATCATATATACATTGGTGTTTCTTTTCTTTCTACTAACCTTTGTGTAGCATGTCACCTTAGCTCACATACTTGGTTCCCCAAGCAAGGGGGAGCAACCACCAAGGGGGAGCTACTAGCAAAGTTCGATTTTCTTCAAAAGACTTGTGCTAACCTTTTTGCTACGACAAAGGGGGAGAAATGATAGTGATAAACTCGTTAATAATTCGATATTTTGTGTTTCTACGTAAATGAGTTTATCGTTTGTCGTAATCAAAAAGGGGGAGATTGTTAATGCAAGTGATGCCTAAAAACATTATTAGTGTTAACTAATCTTTCTTAGTTTTGATCACAACAAACTATACAACACATTTAGTGTAAAACACAAAACGAATTATTTAACTAACACTATCATCAAGGTAATAATCATATCACTAACCTTTCTTAATCATACTTAGTGATCATCAAAATGATTATCCTTAAAACTCACTTTTGTTA
Source organism: Glebionis coronaria (assembly GCA_025667525.1). Taxonomy (NCBI): domain Eukaryota; kingdom Viridiplantae; phylum Streptophyta; class Magnoliopsida; order Asterales; family Asteraceae; genus Glebionis; species Glebionis coronaria. The sequence goes on from CM046876.1 coordinate 45,895,228, forward strand.
ATATGACAAAAGACTTTTTAATAAACTTTCTTTTTTAGAAAATGTTTTATTAAAATGGAAAATGAAAATTTGAAAATAGCATATTCCATATGCTATTTAGAATATCCTTTGAAGGCTTCAAATACCTCAGATATTCCTACCCCACTAAAAGACAAAAAACGGAGCATACTCTAGGGGCGAGACCTTAAGTAGCTAGGTGGTTCCCTAGCGATATGGAACCGCCGGGCTAGATAAGGTACCGCGCCCAGATAGCCGTTATATATCCGTTATACTTTGTCTCCTTTAAATAGTTGGTCAAATCTCATTTTCCAATAAGCCTCTTGGACGTTTTTCTCGGCCCCCTTTCTCTTTTCTTTGGTATAATCATTAGTAAATGATCACTTAAAGTGTTAAGGATGTTTACATATGATTATCCTCTTGATCCCCTCCTTTACCTTGTCCAATGAGAATATCACTCACTCACTAGTGTTGTGATAAAGATGAATCTATGAGCTAGTCATATTCATCATGATACCCTTTTTGTTTTATGTCAATCCATTGTATTTATGAATACTTGGACTAGTTGTGTTCATCCAAGTTATTTGTGAATACTTGGATTTGTTGTGTACATCCATTGCATATGTGTTTGCTTGGATTTGTGTTGTGTAGATCCAAGCTACATGTGTGTACTTGGATAAGTCTAGTTGAGTTGTAATAGATTTGATTAGTAGTTCTCACTAAACTATAAAGTGATGTGGTTGTCTCTTGTGAGTTCTCACTAAACTTGAAAGTGATTAGTAGTTGTGTTGTGTGAAGTTCTCACTTAGCTTCAAAGTGAAGAGTCGTGAAGATTGGTTCTAGCTTTGGATTAGAACTCGACATCTAGCCTTGTGTCGTAAAATGGTGAAGTAGGCAACGTCGTGAAGATTGGTTCTACCTTATGATTAGAACTCGACATCTAGCCTTGTGTCGTTAAATTGTGAAGTAGGCAACGTTGTGTAGATTGGTCCTAGCTAAAGATTAGGTCTCGACATTTATCTTAGTGTCGGAAAATAATGTAAGCGACGATGTAAGGTTTTCTCCGCCAAGAAGGGAGCTTGTGGATATAGTGGAAATCTCGAGTAGGTGTACTCGAGGAGTGGAGTAAAAAGAATAGAGCCTCGTTGTCGAACCACTATAAATCTTGGTGTCTTCCCACTAGGTTGTCTCCTTCCTTACTCTTTACTTATTTCATTATCATTACACTTACCTATTATCTTGCTAGTGCATTTGAATTGAACCTAATCATTATGCAACTTAGCTTCAAGCAAAAGATAGTTTTGATACAAACCAAATTGAAAGTAATTTTAATTTGGTTGCCAATCGAAGAGAAACTATTCAACCCCCCCCCCCTTCTAGTTTCTACAGTTTTGTGTTTGCTGATATATGACTTTTTCGGCTTATTCTTTAAGTTGTTATAAGTCACGAATTTTTGGTGTTGTTTATTTGGTTTCCGTCCAAAAGTCACATATTTTGCTCAATCCATTGTCCAAAAAGTCCAAAAAGTTTATTTTTCTTTGTCTCATCTGATAATAAATGTCCTCGTCACTGTCCAAAATATCCATTATTATCACAGATCCACCTTTTTCGGGAAAAAACAAAAGTTTTATACTATTGCGACACAAAAATCCATCGCAATGTCTAGGGTTTTGATATTGCGATACCAAAGAAAAAGGGGTCAAAACCCTTTTGCGATGGTTATTGCGACGGTTTTTGCAATGGTTATTGCGACATGGAGATCTGAAAACATTGTGACAGATGGTGTATGGAGACATTGCGATACGAGTGTTTTTGAAAGACATTGTGATAAGTGCATTTTTTTTCTCTGAAAACATTGCGATGTGACTAATCTCCACTCAAAACCTATCCCATCGTCTCAGACCATTCTCTTTCCTATCAATCTCCCAACACTCAAAACCAACAAACCCCAACTCTCGACTACCTAATCCCATCGTCACACTTTTACTACTCCATCTCCATCTTACATCAACTAAACAAATATATATATATATATATATATATATATATATATATATATATATATATATATATATATATATATATATATATATATATATATATATATATATATATATATATATATATATATATATATATACTCGATTTCAGACTGTTCTTTCTTGATAAACTCGTGACTTTTAAAAAGTTTTTACTCTAGAAAGAATATCTCATCATAGATCTGTGAGAGTCTATATTCTCTTTGATTTACGAAAATAAAGATATGACTATTAACATGAACTGTTATAGTCATTCTCTCTTTCGAATTAAACCCAAAACAAATCAAAATCAAACATCACCTTACCCGAGACCCATCACAGATCTTAGACGAACTCCACACTCTTGAATATTTGAATGACGATGTACTTAAACAAAGGTCTTCAATTGTTTGAGAACCATTCAATATGAATGATTAACAAAAAGTATTTGAGATTCGTTTATATAATCAGGTTTGTCATGCTTTGTGTAACAAATGATTCATGCTAGATGTTGTTCTTGGTGCTTCGTATGATGTGAGTCAAATTGAGAAAGATGATATGATTGAGATTGTTAAATTTTTTCTTAAGATGGAGGATTCGTACGTATTGATGAGATGGGAATGGAGATTTGGGGGCGGAAATGTTTATGAGAGGATTAAGTTTGTGAGTTTATGATGGATAGGAAGTGGTTGAGTTTACAAGATAGATGGGGGCGGACTAAACTATGTGAGAGTGTTTAGGGTTAGTCTTACCCTAAATAATAGAGGACAGTATTATATAAACATAAATTGAGAGTTGGTCGGTTATGTTATGATATTGGGCCTTTTATCCGTGAATTGGAATTGGAATATTGGATATAGACTCGTATCAATGGGGCCACGTGATATAAAGATTGGACCGACTGACCGAGTATTATTTGAAATTAATATGGGATATTGATAGCGGACCGGACGAGATTTATCGAGCTATGATGACATTGTAAAAACTAGGAGGGGGGTTGAATAGTTTCTCATCGGTTTATCTCCTAATTAAAATTCCTTTCAATTAGGTGAGTGCAAAAACTATCTTTTACTTGAAAGCTAGTTGCATAATGATTAGGTTCGTTTCTAATGCATTAACAATGTATAGTAAGTATAATGATAATGAATGTAAGTAATGAGTAAGGAAAGAAACAATCTAGTAGGAAGACACCAAGATTTATAGTGGTTCGGCAACGAGGCTCTATCCTCGTTCCTACTCCACTCCTCGAGTACACCTTACTCGCGATTTCCACTATATCCACAAGCTCCCTTCTTGGCGGAGAAAACCTTACAACGTCGCTTACATTATTTTCCGACACTAAGCTAAATGTCGAGACCTAATCTTAGCTAGGACCAATCTACACAACGCCGCCCACTTCACCATTTTACGACACAAGGCTAGATGTCGAGTTCTAATCCAAAGCTAGAACCAATCTTCACAACGTTGCCTACTTCACCATTTTCCGACACAAGGCTAGATGTCGAGTTCTAATCCAAATCTAGAACCAATCTTCACGACTATTCACTTTGAAGCTAAGTGAGAACTTCACACAACACAACTACATATCACTTTATAGTTTAGTGAGAACTCACAAGACACAACCACATCACTTTATAGTTTAGTGAGAACTAACACAACTTATTACAACTCAACTAAACATATCCAAGTACACATATGTAGCTTGGATCTACACAAGACAAATCCAAGCACACACATGTGCAAAAGATTTACATAACTCTAATCCAAGTATTCACAAAAAGCTTGGATGAACACAACTAGTCCAAGTATTCACAAATAGCTTGGATGAACACAACTAGTCCAAGTATTCACAAATACATTGGATCTACACAAGACACAAATAAACAAATGATGAACATGACTAGATCTTTAGGAGAAGGTGATCTTCATCAAGGCTTCATATTTAATCACATCACAAGTGTGTAAGTGATCTTCTCTTTGGACAAGGTAAAGAAGGAGATCAAGAGGATAATCATGAGTAAACATACTTAACACATTAAGTTATCATTTACAAATGACTAGGATTAGATAGGAGAAAGAAGGCTGAAAGAGATGTCCAAAAAGGGTTGATGAGAATGCAGATTTGATCCACTATTTATAGAAGACAAATGCCAACGACTATTTGGGGGCGGTTCCTTATCTACCCAGGCAGTTCCTTATCGATGGGGAACCGCGTAGGCACTTAAGGAATCGCGGGTAGTAGACTACCCTCCTTTTTGTCTTTTAGTGAATTTGAAATATATGAGGCTGTTTAAACCTTCAAAGGATATTCTTATGGCATTTAGAATATGACATATTCAAATTTACATTTTCATCTTAATAAAACATTTTCTTAAAAATAAAGTTTATTAAAAATCTTTTGTTACATTTGATAAAAGTGAGTTTTAAGGCTAATCACTTTTATGATCACTAAGCATGATTAAGATATGTTAGTGTAATGATTATTACCTTTATGATAGTGTTTGTTAGATAATTCTTTTTATGATTATGTTTGACAATAAATGTCTTTGTAGTTTGTCGTGATCAAAATTAAGAAAGATTAATTAATACTAACAATGTTTTTAGGCACTACTTTGCATTAACAGACATTATTTTCGATGATATTCTCTATGTTTTGATCGAAAGTGCTTAAACGACAAAGAAAATTCTAGGTTTGAAACCTAATATTTTGAAAAAAAATTGAAGTGGACAATCGAGTGGTTGTACCAGCCAAAAGTCATCAGTTGGGCATATGACTGATGTTGGGCTTAAATGACAAGTTATCTAGACAAATTTTGTCCTTCAACGACAATTACTTTCATCATTTGTTCTAGTTAACGACACTCACAACACACAACACCATAGCAAACAAAACACTTAACGCTAAAAAGATCCGATATAAGATTCAATTTAACGACAACAGCTAGTTTTGATTCTACAAAGAAAAGTGATCACGAAGTGGATTTGGTATCATTTATTTGAAGTTGAAGTGGGATTTCATGAAGGCGTCTACTTATTTCATCATCGAGCCTTCCATCTATTTTTCTACCCCTTTTCTTTAAACCCAGTCTATCGATTGATGACTTGCTTGGGCGATAAAATTTATGATTGAGACTTGAATTATCTAGTTTCCACTGTCAAGGGGTGGATGGTCGACGACATGGATTACTATCATTTTTGGGAGCTTTGTTGCAGTTCTTAGTGTCACACGCAGTTGCTCGTGTGGATAACTTCAAGAGGTGTTTAGAGACTTGTTTATGCACCGTTCGTCAAGCAACAAAAGTGCAAGCTTAAGTAACAAATTTGGGGGATTGTACTTCAGTCTCAAGTTTTGGATATCGGGTTTACTTCACTAGTGGTCACTATAGATAGCATAGAGAATACGAGGTTGGTAAGTTAGACAGAGAGATAGAATCAGCAATCAATTTTCACGGGATATTTATGAGCTTCATAACGACAATGGTACTTCATAGTCTAAGCAAAATTTTCAAAGTTTCTCAATGACTTTCAAAACTTTTCAAGACATTTTCTTAAGAATAAGAGCTTCTCGGGTATATAGACGTCCACGATAATGGTGCTTCCGAGAGTTCGAAATCATCATGGGGGAAGATCGTGTACTTTGAAGTAATCGGATCAACTTCCAAGGGGAAGTAGTGTACATGGAATGGTATCTACTTCACTTTGTATGATTTTTATGAAGTATTTGCAGGCGTGAGAAGAATTGTTGCTGATTTCATGCATGTTACCCCAAACGGATTATCACCAAGAACTAAACGACATGAAACAGTATAGAAGCAGTGTTATTTGGTGTGGTTCTTCTACAAATTTCCGTTGTGCACTTAAACCGATGAGCTAGAAGATTGTTCAAACTACATCAAAGTGTTAGAATCTGCTTAAGATACAGATATTGGTTTGGGGGAAGCTGATTCAGAAACTTCGTCAAAAAGAAGTCTTTGAAGAAAGTTTTTTTAAAACATGCTGCATGAATTGGGGAGAAGTTAATCCAAATCATGCATATTACAATTGTTACACAACAAGCAAAGACAAAGAGGACTCAAACTGAGGTACAAGTTATGAAGAGAAGAATACTTGAAGACATCCTCAGCATTGGAAGCACCTTGGAAGACTTTCTTTTGTTGTATTTTTACTTGTTAGGAACATTGTAAGTAATTCCGTATGTCTCCACATTATGGGAAGATTGTAAGCCCTAAAATGTGAGCGCCATTTACGGAATTACATTAGATTCAGATAGACAAAACACAGAGGGACTACTATTGATAAGTTGTCAAAGTCACTCCTTGTCTAGCATATATATACCTTCTCCATACTTCCATGGAGGGGGTGAGGATTCCCATTTTGTGTATTTTCATTCTCTCTCTAAAATACACACACTCCTTCTTCCTTGTTATCTTTCTCTCTCTAAAATGTCTAACCATTTGTTTTATCCCCGACCTCCGAATCACCTCTTGTTAGCTTGAATCTTATGATGTTATCACCTTTTTACTCTTTTGACCTCGTACATGTTCTTGTATATACAGATTAGTCATAAACTCATGGTATACAGATTAGCCAAGATAGATACACTATATATGAAGATATCCTATCACATGTGTTTATTTGTCCATGTTTTATTTTTACTGATTTTGGAAATCTCAAATACTTTTGCTTCTTTCTTTTGATGAAGTGACCCAATAGGAGACAATATTATTGTAAAAGATTGGAATTATCAAAAGGAACTGAAGCAAATGGAAGAAAAATAACCGTACAAAACTAAACAGAAATGGAAGTGGAGGAAGAACGTACTATGGTGGACCAAGTAAAGTGAGAAGAAAGAGGATAAGATAAACGAGTTAGAGGACAATTTGGTAATTTTAGTAGCACATACATGCTTTACTTCGTTTACTGCCCATTCTTGGGCAGGACATGATGAGACCAAAAACCCATATTTCCCTCCATTTGCTTTCCCTCCCTTCTCCCAAAAAAATCTAAAGAACATGAAACCTTTTTAGTTTTCTTTCACTTCCTTTCACTTTACCTCCTAAATATAACTTAAGAACAGAGTGTTAAACTCTAACTTTGTTTTATTACGTGGCGTAAAAGTCATGTCTCGCGCAAGGATGAAGCCAGAACAACATATGACTAAAGACACAAAATTTTTTAAACCTTATAGCATAATAGAGTTAAATTTTTATAAATATATTACTAAATTAGACCGGAAACTCATTTCAAAATACCGGGTGCATTTAAGATATATTTAGAAAAAAATCGATGTTTTTTTCAAAAATTAACACTAAATCGAAAAAATCCATAGGTGTCTGGGCATCCACGGAACACCCCTAGCTCTGTCCCTAATCTCGCGCTTGTGCGAAACCATAACAAGGCCATGACGAGCCTTTTAAAACCATGACCATGCATATTATTGCTTAACATTACAACTAGAATAAACTACAAAAATCGTCTTTGTTTTATTAGCAAAACAAAAATAATCTCTGTTGCTTGTCAAATTTCACACTGAACATTTTTGTTAGAAATTATTAGCAAAAATTATCTTTGCGAGTTAAATATGCGACAAAATTATCTTAACTCAAAATGATTTTGTTTAACATTTTTTTCCCAGCAAATATAGCGACATTTAACTCAGCAAGAATGATTTTGCTAATAATTTCTGAAAGAGATTAATATTTAATTTGACAAACCAAGAAAATGATAATTGGTGTTTAGTCTTACATCTATATCATCAGTGATGATGGATGTTGAAACGAAAAATATCTTTAAATAAACATGTTATTTTTTACAAAATGTTTTGTAGAAAATAAAGAAAACAAAAAATGCATTCAAATCAACGTTTTCTAAAAAAATCTCTAAAAAACGCAAATTCCTATTTTGTCATTCTATACACGAAACAAGTAAACAATTTTTATTTGTTTTCCGTATTTCCCTTTAATACACCAAATCTATTTATTCCTTTATTTTTTAACAACACTCGAACAAACTCTAAAACCCTCTCACCACCATAACGAAAATGTTTTTTTCTCCGACTTTTTACGTTTTCATCGGTATTTTACGTTTTTCATCAGTATTTTTACGCTTACGTCCGATTTTTACATTTTCGTCAGTGTTTTTATGTTTTCGTCAGTATTTTTACGTTTACGTCAGTTTTTTACGTTTTAGTCAATATCTTTACGATTTTCTCAGTATTTTAACATTTTCGTCATTTTTTTACGTTTTAGTCAGTATCTTTACATTTTTTAGTATTTTTACGTTTTCGCCATTTTTCTTACGTTTTAGACAGTATCTTTACACTTTTGTCATTAATTTAACGCTTTTGTCATTTGTTTTACGTTTCAGTCAGTATTTTTACGCTTTTGTCAGTAATTTTACGTTTTCGTCAGTTTTTATTACGTTTTACTCACAATTTTTACACTTTTGATGGTATTTTAACGCTTTCTTAAGTTCTTTTACGTTTTCGTTAGTATGTTTACGTTTTTGTCAGTATTTTTATGTTTTCGTCAGTACTACTACTTTTAGGTTTTCGTCTGTATTTTTACGTCTTCGTCAGTGTTTTTACAAAAACGTTAAAATGCTTACTAAAACGTAAAAAAATGAGAAAAGATAAAAAAAATACTAAAGAAAACGTAAAAAAGAGACTAAAACGTGTAAAAATGTAAAAATACTTTTAGAGACGAATTTATTGTTTTTATGTTATTCATAGTCGTTTGAATATTTTTTATATGTTTGTTGATGTTAAAACTTTACTTTTTCAATTTTTTACTTTCTCGTTTTTTCATTTTATTGATGTTAAATTTTACTTTAAAACTTTTTACTTTGTCGTATTAATATTTTTTAATTATTTTATTATTTATTTGGTTAGTTTAGGATAAATGTTGTCATGTTTCAAAAATATTTTTATAATATTAAAAAATATATAATGAAAGAAGATAGAAAACAAAAACATTTGAGCATTTTTTAGTTTTATAAAATGAAAAACACAAACACATATTTCTTTAACTAAACGTGTTTTTTAAATTTTCAAATATTTTGTGGAATAAAAAATTTCTTCTCTTTTTTTACAAAACAAAAAATAAAAAATGAAAAAAAAATTCCAACTAAACATACCTTTACCTTTTTCATCGAGTCATATTATTATTGATGCTTGTTGCAAGGACCAATAATTTGTCTTACGATGGACCGATTTTTTTTCCGAAACCAATAAGTACTCGAATATATAATTATGTCAAAACATTCTAGTAAATTTGTTTATTTAACATTCTAGTTGCATGTGAAAAAATTTTTCTTAGGCTAGGCACAACGCATGGGGGTCGCGACCTAGTTTTTTCGGTCGGCGACCTAGTGCGACCTATTTGCCACAACCCGGCGACCTAGTGCGACCTAGTAAAAAATTTTTTTTTTTTTTTTTTTAAAATCAATATTTTTTCTTTATAAATACCATATTTTCACACACAGTTATTTCACACACAACTCAACACACAACTCTGTTTTTTCACACACACATTCAGAAATCAAAAATGGCATGCTCATTCCCACATACCGAAGCCGAGATTAAGGCTATAGTTAACAGACAAATACTTCAACAACAACGCCGTTTCGAGCAGCTTACGAAGTTAGGTGATGATTTCGATGCTGCGTCCGAAGAGAATAGGGAATTGAGCTCGGCATGTAAGAAATGCCGTGATCTCTCCCCACAGGAGCGTCAGTTTATCGACACATATCTTAGTAAGCAAGCTGAATTGGATTTCAGCCTCCGGAGATCTTGCGCAAGAAAGGCGACAAAATTTGAGGCCAGAATTGAAGAAAATACTAAATGGTTGAATAACTTTGGTTCTTCGTCCCGATATCAAACAACACATATCGGTCCTTCGTCGCAACAACACCGAATAAGAAATGAGTCGCCCGATCTACCCTTTCCAATTCCAAACCTCACAGATGGCAGAATGACTGACATTGAGGTGTATCAAGAATACCTAGATCAAAAAGTGTTGAGACAAATGCAGGAAGAAGAAGAAAGGGAAAGAAGGGAGCGGGAGGCGCAAATTATGGCGGAAGAAGATGAAGAAGAAACATTGCGTTGGGAGTTTCCTTGTGGTCTGTTATCGGATTCGGATCCGGGAACTGATTAATCGTATTATGTAATTTTATTTTTAGTATCGTATTGCATTTCCTATTGTATTTCAGTATTTTCAAGTTTTATTAGTATTGAATAAAATTTTAACTTTCGAATACAAGATTTTTACATTTCTTTTTACAGTATATAGTATTAATTATATAATAAATATATATATATTTTTTTTTAAACAAACAAACCAAATTATTTTTTTTTACACAAACAAACCAATTTTTTTTTTTTACACAAACACAAGCACACACGAAACAAGTCGCGACTAAGGTCGATTTGGCCTCGATCGGCTCCGGCGACCGAATCGCCGCAACGCGACGATTCGGTCGCGACCTACTGGCGACCGACTAAATGTCAGCGCGTTGTGCCCAGCCTTATCGATTAAACAATCTAAAAGTGAATTTAAAAGTTTATATGAAGTCATTTATAAACTTTTACATAAATTCGTCCATGAAATAATACATATAAATTACATAGTCAATATATCACACACATGATCTTGAGCAGGGGTGGAGGCAAAGTATAAAGTAATCGGGTGTATAAATTTTTTAATTTAAATATTTATGTAGCACATAATTTTGAGACCAGATTCATTTTGGAGAAATATACAATTTGACAGAAATACGAGGCCCTATTGGGATATCGGGTCATGTGCACTTGTCACGAGCCCAAAGCCAATGGTATATGTGATTAAACATTACAAAACGTCACATAATCATAAACTGTATGTGGCTATTTGATATCAATAGGCTGACGAAGATGAATTTATCAACCTATTTGGTACACCGGTAGCGAAGTCGGAGAGTCTTCTATAAAGATTTTTAGCAAATATATATATTACGCGACAAAATTCCATTAGGTTTCCGTGCATCCCAGGAAACCCTAGCTCCGCCCCTCTTGAGACTTTGTGAGTAAGCCATGATACATTATTGCCCCCGTCTTCTATATTCCTGCGTCCGCCACTGATTGCACTCACACACCTACGCTAGTGGCTTGTTGTTACACAGTCATCTCTACTCGTATAAAGCATGGAAAACACTTCTTAAAAAAAAAGAATCTTTTACAAAAGAGTATAATAAAATAGTTATCCATTTTTCTTTCTGTTATTTAACAAAGATCAACAACAACACAAACGTAATTCTAGCAAAAGTTGTTTTAGGATGATGCTTCGACTGCGACCTCAGGTCAGGCGAGACTAACCGCTGAATTTAATCATATCAATAAGCGGAGAAAAATAAACTTACAAGTTAAAAGGTTTAGAAAGTGTTTCCTCCAAAGAAACAGTAGATTTGTTAATATAAAATGTAACTTTTGCTTTCATCATACTAAACAGTAATAGGTTCCCAATACATATATAAAAATGGTTCTCTTTTTGTTCTAAAAGTTGTTTATGTTCAATCGTTCACTTTCTTCTTAAAATATATACTATTGAAGAAGATCTTTTATCTCTAAATCGTAAAAGAACTATAAATCTTTCAAAGTTTGAAGATCAGTAGATCATTTAGGATAATTTATCTTGGGTTTCGTCGACATCGATTATTAATATATATATTAAATAATGACATCGTATGATCAAATTGCATGTTGTTTAGTTCTTTGTTACATGTCGTTTCAAATAGGAAAAAAAACATATTTACAAAACGTACCTTTACAATATGTGCCATATTAGAGTAGGGGGAGTCCACTGGTTTGGCGAGGCGCCATGGCCACCGCGTAAGAAAATCCCACCGTGGTGGGCTTCGTTTGCGCCATCGGCGTTGCGCCATGGCCACCAGCTCTCACGGTGGAGCTTTGTTTATTTATTTTTTTAATGTAACGGTAATATTAACGGGGAGGGGGGCTGAATTTTAAAAAAAAAAAACTCAAAAACTCCATTTTTACCATTTTAAAAAACCTATAAACCCTCTCTTATATTACCAAACTTCACACACTTTCTTATACACTTCTATCTCCCAAAAACCTCAAAAACTCCATTTTTTTATGTAACGTTTTTTTTAATTTGAATGAATTTTATTTTAATTTTAAAATGTTTATTATTATTTACTTAAAAAAAAATTCCCACGGCGCCAGTTTTCCCACGGCTCAGGGTTACCAGTGAAAAATGATGCCGTGGGAAAAATTGGTGCCGTGGAAAAAAAGCTGACGTGGCAGCACTTTTTGTGCCATGGCTTATGGATTACTTGTGCTCTTAGGAAAACTGTTTTGTACTTCAACAAGTGTTGCAAAAAAAGTCTACAAAGCCGATTAATCACTACAAGGCTTTCTACTTTGCCGATTAATGAAAAAACGATTAATGGCGGTCAACTGTGGTCAACGATGGTCAAGGGAGGTCAAAATTGTCGAAAACCTGCAATTTTTGCTGGAAATACCGAAAACCCACTATGAACATGTGTTTATCACTTATATTAACTATTTATATGTATGATAAGTTGTATTTTAAGAAGAATATTGCCAAAAGTACTTAAAAATCATTAAAAATACTCAAAACTTGTCGGAAATACAAAAAATTTGCTAAAAATTCTAAACCGATTAATCGCCGATTAATCCCGCCTAAAACGATTACAAATTACAACGTGGTCGATCGACCGGCTAACGGTTCGCGATTTTTACAACATTGCTTTCAACTATTTACTATTTTTTAATATAACAATTTTTAATTATCAATTATGAAATTTATACCCGTCGATTCAATTGAACAAAAATACCGTAGAAAATATCATTGAATTACGAATTAAACGAGTTAAATATTACAATGATTCTACATACGTATGATTTTACATATTTAAAAAAATTGTTACGAACTTAGCTTTTAGGTTACTCGTTCCTTGCAAAACATGTCGTTAAGGCGAACAGTCTTTTACCCTATCAATATCACCACATAAGGTGTCGTACAACACTTCAATATCGTTTCATTAATTTGTGTGTTGTTTTGAAAACCACACCAAAACAAACGGACCTAAATAGAAAAAAAAAATTATATTACAAAACAACTCCTTATATTATCAGATGTGTTACAAAAAACATTTTTATAATTTTACCATTTACAACTTTTTGATACAATAAAGTTTATTGTCAAATATGAAACGTATATCTATCAATTCTTTGAGAAAAAAATTGTCGTTAAAAAGGCCATATAATTGCGAATCAAATGAACCCGCTAATGTAGTGCTTTTTACACATGTATGATTTTATAAAAAACTTTGAAACTTAATACACATTTAAAGTTTTTTTATCGAAACATTCCTTGAGGTTATTCGTTCCCTACAAAGTCAGTCATTAACACGAACAATTTTTCATATTAACGATTCAGTGTAACCTTAATCTTACACCCTCGTTACGAAACGCGGGCTATATACCTTCTTAATCTTTACTATATTATAAAGGGTGTATCCTTTTGGTTGAAAGTTGAAATGTTGAAAGTTGAAAGTTGAAATATGGGTCCTACTAAAATGTTGTATTGATTATTCCTTGTGGCCAGCCCTAATACACACAACATAATTAATTTACATACACACACACAAACTTTAATCTCTCTCTAAACCCTAATACACACAAAAATGTAGTGTGGAAATTATTTCAATCACTTTTGATAGTGACTACAGTATCGTATATCGTTAATTATCGTTGCTAGAAAATCTCGATGCTATGCGCGGGTACTCGTCATTAACAAATAAACACAACATTTGCACAGATCTATATATTGAGTAGGGACGGCAACGGGGCGGGTTTGGGGCGGGGCGACTGTCCCCATCCCCAAACCCGATTAGTAAAGTCCTCCCCAAACCCGCCCCGATCCCCGTCGGAGGTTAAACCGGGGTGCCCCGTTGGGGCGCAATGCTCCCTCAAACCCGCCTCATACTAATCGGGAATCTTATCGGGTACCCTCTTTGGGTGAAATTTTCTATCAAAACCGCATCATTTCACATATATTATTATTTTTAGACTGTTAGAAATAAGCTTGAAATATTACAAACTTACTAATTATATAATAATGAATTACAAAAAAGACTTATAAGATTTAAAACGATACTATTATACATAAATAACGATATGTTACACCACAAAGAACTTATAATACATTAAAAAAGTTTCTGTAATAACAATTTGCAATAGTGAAAAGATAAAATAATAAAAAAATATTTATTATGACGTAAATAGTAAGTAAATACTATATAAAAAAACTTATATTTGTATATGTGTATATTAATCGGGCGGGGCGGGGCGGGGACCTTATACCCCGCGTTTGCCCCAAACCCGATTAAAAATCCCCGTTTAAGCCCCAAAACCCGCCCCATAACCCAATAAAGTTAACTCGCCCCGCCCTAATTATTCTGGGTTTCAGATTTTCCTGTCGAGTTCGGGTTTTTTTGCCATCCCTAATATTGAGACATACGAGATATGATAATTAAATTTATAAAAAGTTCAATTATTATGCTCATTGATTTGATTAATGCATCCAATTAAATCGTTCCAGGTAAATATCTGATATGAAAAAAGCAACTTGAGTTGAAATTAAAGTGGAAAACAATTATAAAAAACGTTCAAAATATCAAATTTACGTGTACCTCGCGACAAAAAAAATTGTGAATAATTAGAAATAAAATAATGGAAAAAAAACCCACTATAAATGAAATCTCAAACTAATAGATTTAGTGGGTGAAGCAACATTTCTTGTGCATACATTTTATAATTAGTCAAATAATAAACACGAAACGTGAGGTTAGGTTACAACTTTCCTCAGATATTTAAAAGATGTTTTCAAATAAAAGATTTCTACAATGTGTCTTTTGTACCTTAGCCTGCTAACTAGCAATGTGGAGGTATCTCTCCACGGCCAGCTTCTTAGAGGGACTATAGCCTTTTAGGCCACGGAAGTTTGAGGCAATAACAAGTCTGTGATGTTTTTAGATGTTCTGGGCCGCACGCGCGCTACACTGATGTCACACGATTGCATATTTTTCATATTTGTTGATGCAAAAGTTGGGTGATCCTTGCTAGACCCGAATTAGGCTTAATTCGGGTTGGCTGGGCTCCGGCTCCTGCACCAAGTGAACTGTTTGGTTGGGATCCTGCACACTAAACAACGCACATTAGGCTTACCGTGGGAATGTTTCCCACGATTAGACTCCGGCGTGAGAGTAAGTAATCGGTTAGGGTTTTATGTGAGTTGAGAGTTTAGAACGTAATACATTTGTGGAACCCTTGGGGGTTCCTTTTATAGGCAGTGGAATCCTAGTGGGCTGCCACTGATACTTCGGCCCCAAGGAAAGGATAAGTACCAGAATTAGAATGATTGTTATCTTCTAATTATGGTGAGTGAATATCCTCTTCTTTGGGGTAAACCTATTCCTAGACAGAATATAATTCTGTCTAACCCTGTACCGGCCGCGCCGGGCCGTGGGCCGCACACGTGTGTGCGGTTACTGTTCATCCAAGCCCATAAACTTAAATGACATTATTCCCACCCATCTGGGATGGGCCGGATACGGGTAGTACCCGTGGGCCGGGTTCCTGACCCGGCTGGGGACTATACGTCATCATGTCCCCCCAGTCTAGTTGTTACAGCCGTAGGCGTAACCTCTAGACTATCAAGGTGCTCTCCGGACATACCAAGAAAGACCTAGGGAATGAGAAATATTGAAAATTTTGCTTTGGCCGCACATGGCGGTCTGCCTTAGGAATATTATTCGAATAGCACCTCAGCCGCACGTAACGACCGAGACAAATTAAATGCAGCATTGAATACGGTCTTACGTAAGACCGCATAACCCGACACAAGAATAAACGCATTAATGGTAGTCAACTTTTCAGTCACACGTCTTCAAAAGTGCACCATCAATGCCCACCATTGAGCCACGTAAAAAACTGCCAAGAAGTGACCTGTGGGCCCCCTCTGATTTTGCAGAAGTGTCAGAAATCCTATCCGTTGGATAGGCGTGGTGGCCTACACGTGTCGAACATCTACGTTACCTCGGAACCCGAGGCAACCCTATATAAGAGTTAGTGTGTGTGTTTGTTACACACACAATTCACCCCTTCTTCCGCCATTGTTATTCTCAAGCTTCTACCTCCAAAACTTTGCCTTCTTTTCCACGGATTTCCTCCGCCGCAGGTTAGATCATCACGCCCTTTAAAACCTTTTTATAAAACATGGTAAAGGACGACCCACTTATCACGGATGTCCTTAACGTGATGTCGGCGGAAAAATACATCGACTTTCTGTCGAAGTATTATATTCCCGAAAGCGTACACCCCACCTATCCAGGTGAAGGTGAGGCGATTACGGATGCACCGGCGGGGAAAATAGGCGTGTACACGCGCCTGTTAGACTCGGCCAACTACCGTATCCCCCTGTCCAAATTCTTGGTGGACCTACTATTGTATTATGACTTCCACATAACCCAGCTTCACTGCATAGGGGCGTGTAAAATCAACCAGTTTAAAATTACATGCCATACCTGCGGAGTAAACCCAACCGTGAACCTTTTTAGGGCTTTTTACTTCCCCCAGCTAGTGAATGGGTGGCTGTCGTTTAAAAAACGACCCGGGAATGCCCCTATGACGTATAGGAAGCCTCCAGACTCCCTTAAGAACTGGTACGACCATTACTTCTTTGTAGATGAGAAGGTGTTCCCTACTCCTTTCGTACTCAAAACCAAAGCACCCAAAGACTATCCGCCCAAAGCCAAAGACTATAGCAGCAAAGACTTAAAAACACTAGATACCCACCGCACAGAATTCCATAGAGGGTTGCCGGAACACTTTCTGTGCTTAGTAGGGATAAGCCGCCGCTACTTCGGGAGGGATGACTTATATCCGTGCTTCCTGACGGAACAGGGAGAGGGTAGGTCTATTTATGTGAGAACCCGTACTTTCCCAACATTATTTTATTCTTTTTATTCGTGCTTCTTGAATTTTTCCAACGTATTACGTTTTCTTGTATTGCTATATGTAAATCCTGAGATTTTTAAATTATACTTTTTTTAAGTATTTTTCTGATCATCGATAAATACTTTGTATGGAATTATAAATTTTCATTTTATTTTTCCATATTTATTTTAAATCAATGTTTTTGATTTAAAATCACCCGTGTGCGTTTTACAACGAGTTTATTCAAATCAATGTACAACGAGAATTCCTAGTGATCGCGATACCGACGGATGCCCAAAATTTTACGTTTACTTATCGATTGTTTCGATAATTAATATTTTCGATGATGTCGTTTTAATTACGTATTAAGTCGTGTCGAGAAATCGTATAATCATTTTTACGATGCATTGTAACTTTGAAAAGTATTTTTACGAAACCCGAGCCCCGTAAATATTTTTAATATTTACCAATA
The DNA here is from genome assembly GCA_025667525.1 of Glebionis coronaria. NCBI lineage: Eukaryota > Viridiplantae > Streptophyta > Magnoliopsida > Asterales > Asteraceae > Glebionis > Glebionis coronaria. The sequence continues at coordinate 45,912,737 of CM046876.1, forward strand.
ACTATTTTCTACCCTTTAAAACTATTAATTGTTTTTAAGTCCACAAGTTTCAAAACTTGGCAAATTTGGCCCCAACTTTAAACCATATATAAACTCATTTTCCAACTAAAAAACACATACACCACAACTTTATAAAAAAATTCACCAACATCTCCTCCCACCTCCTTGTTTTGCCGCCACACACCCACCTAAAAACACCCCTTGATCATGATCATCCATCATGATTTTAACTAAACAAAAATTTGACCCAACCTTAGAATTCAATGGGGATTCTAAAGATACAAAAATCTCCCACATGCATCAAGTTTTTATAAACTTATGATTTCATGGTTGTATGATGTTGTAATCATCTTGCATATGTTATATTTGGTAAGATTATCATGTTTTGATCCTTAAAAGTCTTGTTTTTACTCTTTGATTTTGTTAGATTTTTCATACAAGTGTTTTTAGGAGTGTTTGGTTGATGGGTATGATAGTATAGTGATCCTAGGGGTATGGGAATGCTTGGTTTTGAGTGAAAAATAGATTTGTCATGTTTTCTAAAAAGCTAATTTGGGACAGCAGCCTTAAACAGTATGTTTCGTGGGTTTAAGGTCTGTGAAAGACTGAGATTATTTGAAATTGTTGTAGAGTTTTCCGAGACGGTCGTTTTGGTATAAGATATAGCTTATAACTCATTACGAGTCAAAAGTTATGCTAGTTTTAGTTTTCGTGTACCGGGAGACGCAAGTCGGCACAATCCGAAATTGTGGCTGATTTTGGATCGACTCTCGGGGACTTTAGGCTTGGTTAGATAGTTGATACTACTGATTTTCAAAGTTTATAAACTGAGTTTGATGAGTCTAGTAGTGGTTTCAAAAGACGGATTGTCGGGTTAGTACTTTTAAAGTGGTCCAAACGGTTTTACAAAACAAGTGTACAAATCTGTCCTAAAATTTGAAGTCGAGTAAAGCGTCGGGCTGATGGATTTTAAAGTGTGAACTTTGGCTCAAATTTTGGTGAGGTCTTATACAGGTTATAAGTGACCTTGACACCAATTTTCATGTAAAACGGACAAGTCTAGATAGGGTAGATAGGTGTGTACATTCGGGGTGTACTTGCTGATTTTTATTTTGGACACGTAGTTCAATGCTTGTGTTGCGTGAGTTTGAGTGTTCACCATCGGACATGGTGACTTACTCAAGTGCTTAGTCATTATATAAATGAGTTAGCTACTGGTCCAAATAAGGGTAAAGGATAGTTTGACTTGCGTTGACTTGGCGTCGTATGACGGGTCATTTTCAAGTGTTCAAGTGTTTTAACGTGTAGTATTAGAATAATGGGTAGTATGAATTCATTTGATTCGTGTCAATGGTTTTGAAACGTGTATACTTTGAAAACATTTGAGTCATGTTACATTTGGTATATATATAGATATTGAGTTCGAGTCTTAACGCGCGCCTTATTGTGATAGGTTGCGGTTTTCGTGTTTTCTCCGGGCATCCATATCGTCGGTGATCGTCTCACTACATTGTTTCTACTCAGTTGCTGAGTACCGTGATTGACTTAACACGTGGCTAAGGGCCACGAAATTTCTAAGGATCAAGGAGGAGGAATTGTTTAATTTGCGTGTTTGAATTAATTCCTACATGTTATGAAGGTATGGTCACTCCTAGCATTTTAGTTTTGATGTTACTAGTACTTTGATTCTTTTATTCATGGATTTTGAATTCCTTGGGTGAAACCCACTGAGATTATAGATACTTAGGGCATATTAGGATTTAGGACACTTACGTGGCGATTTGGTATACCCTAAGTGTTGCTTGATTGAGGTTAGATTGCTAAATGGAGTCGTTTTTGTAGTATGGAAATCACCACAGAAACAAACAGGTCATGGCAAAATTTTCTTAAACATATGACCTTGTTTTTATATGAAAAATGGATACCCACTGATGTGATTAGTATGTGTTGAGTTGGATGGAAATGGGAAGTGTCCGGATGAGCCCGAAACGGTCGTTTTACTAAACTAGGTCAAATCTGAATGTTATGCTTAAAACATGGGTAAATTGACTTGGGTAAAAAGGATTAATTTATGATTTTATGACTTTTTACAGTAGCTACAAATATAATAAAACTTCTCTTTTTGGTTTCGTGTCAAAATCTTTTACCGATTGGGATTTATGCTTAATCTACCGTAAGGTACGAAAGACGTTTACAACTTTCTGTTTTGATAGTCTGTCACTAAAAGTGCATTTCCCGTTGATTGAAAATAGTTCTAGGGCTGTTCTTTCCCAACTTTTAAAGGTAAGAGAAATACCTATACATGTCAAGAAATTTCACCTCCTGTACTATTATAGATTTTTAGATATGACCAAATCTTCACAGCCTTTTTCAGAAAACTGAATGCAGTCCCTTGTTTTGGTTTTTTAAACCGAGTCTTAAACGTGTTCGGAACCCACACATAAATGCTTGGACCATCATACAAGGTTGATATTAGGTTATTACAGTAGGTTCAAGGTGTTGGGTCAAAATTTTAACTTAAGCTTAGGTCTCGCCATCGCACGCAAGTTACCTAGTCATACTATGTCCCACCACTTCTAAAACGTTATTGCTTCATTAAACGCATTCTTATTACGCGTCACCATTGCATAGGTCCGTGAAGACTTCTTTTTTCTCAGCCCCTTTTACCTTGTGATTACTTACTAAAGGTGAGTTCATAGCCCCTTTTACTACTTGTACATTGTTTCTAAACGCGGGGTGAGATTTTACATGGTGGAACACATCCATTAAAAAAAACTGTATGCTATTCAGAACTTGTATGCTATTCAGACTTGTATGCTTTCCAATAGTTTTCATTGATATTATTGCTTATAGTTAATAGCCTTAAGTTTCCTCTCTTGATCATGAACCGTTAATTGTCCCGTATGCTTTGCGCTAAGCGCGAATGTTGTGGGTGGATCCATCGGGATTGACAATCCCCGTCCCGATTACCTTGACGCACTTACATTTGTTTATACTTGAGTATTTAGGCTGAATACTCCCTAGAGGAACTTACTTTGAGTTAAGCTTTGGTTCATGAACTAAACAGCAATAGTATTGGTTTCAGACTATGGTTAATGATCATAACCATTTTCTCTATTTACTTGTTTTACAAATGAATGCTTGTGTTCCACACCTTTATTGCTAAACCTATGAATTTCACTCAACTTTGTGTTGACGATTTTACATGTTTAATCTCAGGTATTATTACTTAGCTTTGCTTGGATGGGAGCCCGCAGGATATTATCGCAGCTTGGAGATTTCTGTGATGCTTTTAAAAGACTGGTTTTAGTATAAACTGTCAGAAATTTATTATATCTTTTGGGCAACTTTATGTTATAAATCATGATGAAATAATATATCTTTCCGCATATAAAACTCTGGGACCTATGTTTAAAACTCTGATCATTTATGATGTGATATATATGTTTTTATTACGTCAGCTTTGTGTCAACTGTAATTCATTGTTTCTTGTACTATGACGTGTTACCCCCTCGTTGCCTAGTTGTTCCATGTTAGATTTTGGGGGTCTCACAGATTGGTATCAGAGCGATGGTTATAGGGAACTGAGTCGTTTTTCAAAACTTAGTCTATAACCGAAAGTTCAAATATTTTATTGTTTCTAAGTGTCAAACACAGAATTTACCATTGCTGCTCGATATCTTCGCGGGTAACTCTCTAATCCTTATTATTTACTTTTAATTATCGTCGTAGCATTTCATCTCTTGATTTCATTTTGAAATATTACTTTACGCTAATGACGATAATTGCTATGTTTTTTTTAAAGCTTATGTGCTTCATGAATTATCATTGAATATTACTGTGATTACATCTGCCTATACTGTATTTCTTGAATTCTTGTTCTTGTGAATTGATCTTATTGCAATGATATTATATCGTTATGACGTTACATACTTGTATTCTGAGCGCGTATGCTGCCAACTTTTCATACTCATTTTTCTGAGTACTATTGCTATTTCATTTATGCGTGATACGACTGACTTTATATGCTCGTTCGGTTTGAACCGTCTGTTTTTCTTGACTCGCTGATACGTGTTGTGCATACTCTCGCGATACCATTGTTCGGGATTGAATAAGTGTTGTTTTCGATGAACTTCTGATTTTCATTCTACTACCGTGTGTGTTGCTTTCATTGTTTATTTCCCTTAAAATATCTACTTAGATACGCAGATTTTCTTTCTGACCATTCATAATCGAATGTCTAGTCTATAGATCATTGTGTAGCTCAATGTGTCTCCCAGAAAGACTAAAGGACATCGTGTGAGTCTTACATCTCGAAGAATTTGTTAAATCAGTGCTGAATAATATTGTGGGTTTTCATAATCTTGATTTACCTTTACGCCACCGTTTTACGCGACACTTGTACATGGATTACATCTTACTTCATTGACCATTCTACGTTTCGATTTCAACTTAGAACATCCGTTGTACCTTGAACACATAATCGTCATTTATTATGTGATGATTGTTTGGAATACGATCCTACTTGTATCCTCCCTTTTCATTGAACCTCCTCGCTCCAGGAATGCCACTTGTTATTGTCCCGTTTCTTTCTCGATATATCTTGTGATTTTGGAAATCATGCCACCAAGAGACCTTTCTGCATTGCATCTTGCAGCCGAAGACACGGATGATATGCGTCGTTTTTTTATGTCTCCGATTATCGTTGGCATTCTTGAACTATTTCTATACTGTGTTTTCTTTACATGACTAATTATACAGTTTACCTTCTTTCGTCTTTATGGAATCCACAAGTCCTATGTGTACATTAATTTTGAGTTATCATGAAATTTGGATTTAATTTCAAGCTGTGTCGAAAAATATACTTTGTACAGAAACTTTACAGGAAGTTTAACAGTGTCGAGAAAATATTTTTATAACTTTAGACATAAAAATATATATATTTCTACATGTTGAGACGTCCGTTTAGGACATAAAATTTGACCAATAAACTTTAAAATCGAGCAAGTTACGCTCATTTGAGATTGTAAAATCTAAGAAGTTATTTTCTGAATAATGCTAAAATATCATTTTGTTAACAGATTTAATGCAAGGGCATTTTCGTCCATTTTAATTCCGTTTCAAGTCTCGGGTAAAACTAGAAAGTTGTTCAAAACATTGTTTTACATCGAAATGCATTAGACTTTGAGTCTTAGAATATCGTTTAGTGAGTTAATTGGTCTAGTTAAACCCAAAGGTCAAAACTAATAAAAGTTAAAAACATGGATTGAAGCGTTTTTGAGTTCGTTTGAGCTCGTAAAACTTTAACTAATGATATTTTGCAAACTAAAAACAATGATTGCGTTTGAAAAGAATAGAATAGTAACTTTGAGTTCGGTCATACATGTTCCTAGATCTTGAACTTTTGAAATTCGGTAACTTCCTAATATAGAAGCTTTTCGAAGTGATTGTACTATTTGTTAACTGATACCCTACTTTCTTAAAAGTATATTTTTGTCAAATAAATTACGATGTGCACATACGGATTCCTTATTCCTTCTTTTATTTATGACTTATTTGTCATTCCATTGTCTTTCTTTGCTTCTATCGTACCACTGATTTGGACCGAGATTTGAAGATCTTTCTTTCATATCGTTTGTTATCATCTTGACACGTGTCTCCTGACGATTTCGGCTAAACCTCTTGAAACCTAATCACCTTGTAACCATTTTATTGGTTGTATTGAACTACTCCTTACTTCCCTCTTGTAACCCACTCGCTACTTTATAAACTATTGTCATGTTACCATACAACTCAAACTGGTCTGGTTTACGAATCATTTAAAAAAAAAAAGAGGTTTCAATTGGGCTTTCTTAAATAATTGAATGCTATCTTATAAAATTAACTTATATTAATTTTACAATGTATTTTCACAAATTGTACTAATACGGTCTTATAAAGAACCCTTGTAACTATACGAATTGTCGATTTAAAACAGATAGCCAGTAACTTATTAGCAAATAGTTTCATAAACTATTTTGATTTCTGTTTTTACAAATGGCATTATATGCATATTTTAAATCATATGATATGTAATATTGGTTGACGAAGCTGAGCATCGCATTGCTAGTCCTAAATTATGCATGGCCTGATCACCTATGCCTAATCTAGAAGGAGCCATGCAAGGCCAAAAGTAGTCACCTTAAATATTTAACCAAGAATCAACTTTTAATTATGCTTCTTAAAAAGTTAGATAAATATAAGTTTGGAAAACTTTTACTTCTTGTGCGAGTAACAACAGTTCGCGACATACACCTATGAACCCTTATCTTTTCTTGAACAAAATACATGCCTCAAGCACATATTTCCTTACTCAACGACCTTTGTTTTACCTGTTACCTCATCATCCTCATGATACGATTTTCGTTACCATTTGCCTAAATTCTTACCATTGATACCCGACTTGAAAGTTTCCAACGTTGCTATGCTCCTACATCGATTGACCATCTCTATCTATTTTGGTAGACCTTCGAAACGTCTCTGGATGCGATTAGTGATTTATGACTGGACGTGAACGATGATTACGTGTAATTGCCATGATGTGTGTTAAGATACTATCGTCTTGAAATTTCATTCATGTGAATCATGTGTTGATTTCGCCTTTCATTGCTAATGTTGTTCATCTTACTAGAACTTCTCTCAATTGACTTCTTAAGAATTTTCTTTGATTCGAAAATTCGTTGTGTGGCTTTCCCTTTCGATCGTATTTCGACCACCGAGAACTTAATAAGCCGTTATTGGTGACGCCAACCGCACTAGTGAATTAATCTTGCTATAATCATTGTTTCTTATTATTTTTATTATTGACGTGACTATTCTACCACGTTTGTTAAGAATTGATACGACTTCCGTCTTATTCCTTTGTATATTGCTCGCATACAGATTGTTGACCTTTATATGATTCACATTCGTTGTTGTCTTGTCACCTTTTGAAAACCAGAAACTGTTACGTGTTTATCGTTTGATATCTTAAACACTTTCTTAAATTTCTAAAAAAATTATTATTAATTTTTAAGAACATTTTATACATTTTATCAAATGTTTAAATTACCAAAATAACTGTTTCAAGTTAAGTATCGGATCTATATATCCTCTTTGGTAAATTTACCTAATGTTTCAAAAGATATCAAGCTGTATCTTTTAAAGTATTTGATTATATAATACTTTATTGTCAACCTAATGAAATTATTTAAATTAATTTATAATTTCTAACAATGATTCAAAATAACTTGGGAAAAAAAATCTGAATTTTCTCTAATGGTGACGATAAACCCGAGTTTTAACGATAATTTAATACAGTAATCCAAAAGTTCTTAAGCCGATAAGGATAACTATCTTGAACTGTTCTACTTTTGCTTTGAAAATCCTGACCAAGAAAAAGATATAGCAACAGCTTACTCCATAAATATAGATAGTTTGATTTTAAATCACTACACCTTGTGAAATTTTCTTTTAATCAAGGAAATACATAAACTGAGTTTTAAAGTAATACCAAAATCCTAGACAACTGATTGTGACAACTTGTATTTTAAACGATCATATGTTATTCATTTTTCCCTTCTATTTCTCTTGTAAATAGATTCTTACGTTTTAAGATTTTCACGTTTTACAGTTGCACGATTTGCGACCCCTTGTTGATTTACAATCTTGGTTCATTTTATCGCGCTTTGCCTGTTTAAGCGATTCTTGTGTTCATTCTTGTTAGTTTATCGCACGTATTTCCAACAACTCTATCTCTCAATGTATCTCCGTATTGAAAGATCGTTATCCTAATCCAAGACTGAAAAGTTATACGAAAAGGAGTTAAGAAACTGAAGCAAAGTGAATTCTAACCGTTAAGATTCATCATGGTACGGAAGTTTACCTGGGAAGCAATGAATTTTGTTCTACACTTTGTACCTCCTCTTGTTTGCATCTTCTACTGTTTTCAGGAGAACTCTGGGGACCAGAGTTCCTTTAGGGGGGAAGACTGTGAGAACCCGTACTTTCCCAACATTATTTTATTCTTTTTATTCGTGCTTCTTGAATTTTTCCAACGTATTACGTTTTCTTGTATTGCTATATGTAAATCCTGAGATTTTTAAATTATACTTTTTTTAAGTATTTTTCTGATCATCGATAAATACTTTGTATGGAATTATAAATTTTCATTTTATTTTTCCATATTTGTTTTAAATCAATGTTTTTGATTTAAAATCACCCGTGTGCGTTTTACAACGAGTTTATTCAAATCAATGTACAACGAGAATTCCTAGTGATCGCGATACCGACGGATGCCCAAAATTTTACGTTTACTTATCGATTGTTTCGATAATTAATATTTTCGATGATGTCGTTTTAATTATGTATTAAGTCGTGTCGAGAAATCGTATAATCATTTTTACGATGCATTGTAACTTTGAAAAGTATTTTTACGAAACCCGAGCCCCGTAAATATTTTTAATATTTACCAATAACTATTTTCTACCCTTTAAAACTATTAATTGTTTTTAAGTCCACAAGTTTCAAAACTTGGCAAATTTGGCCCCAACTTTAAACCATATATAAACTCATTTTCCAACTAAAAAACACATACACCACAACTTTATAAAAAAATTCACCAACATCTCCTCCCACCTCCTTGTTTTGCCGCCACACACCCACCTAAAAACACCCCTTGATCATGATCATCCATCATGATTTTAACTAAACAAAAATTTGACCCAACCTTAGAATTCAATGGGGATTCTAAAGATACAAAAATCTCCCACATGCATCAAGTTTTTATAAACTTATGATTTCATGGTTGTATGATGTTGTAATCATCTTGCATATGTTATATTTGGTAAGATTATCATGTTTTGATCCTTAAAAGTCTTGTTTTTACTCTTTGATTTTGTTAGATTTTTCATAGAAGTGTTTTTAGGAGTGTTTGGTTGATGGGTATGATAGTATAGTGATCCTAGGGGTATGGGAATGCTTGGTTTTGAGTGAAAAATAGATTTGTCATGTTTTCTAAAAAGCTAATTTGGGACAGCAGCCTTAAACAGTATGTTTCGTGGGTTTAAGGTCTGTGAAAGACTGAGATTATTTGAAATTGTTGTAGAGTTTTCCGAGACGGTCGTTTTGGTATAAGATAGAGCTTATAACTCATTACGAGTCAAAAGTTATGCTAGTTTTAGTTTTCGTGTACCGGGAGACGCAAGTCGGCACAATCCGAAATTGTGGCTGATTTTGGATCGACTCTCGGGGACTTTAGGCTTGGTTAGATAGTTGATACTACTGATTTTCAAAGTTTATAAACTGAGTTTGATGAGTCTAGTAGTGGTTTCAAAAGACGGATTGTCGGGTTAGTACTTTTAAAGTGGTCCAAACGGTTTTACAAAACAAGTGTACAAATCTGTCCTAAAATTTGGAGTCGAGTAAAGCGTCGAGCTGATGGATTTTAAAGTGTGAACTTTGGCTCAAATTTTGGTGAGGTCTTATACAGGTTATAAGTGACCTTGACACCAATTTTCATGTAAAACGGACAAGTCTAGATAGGGTAGATAGGTGTGTACATTCGGGGTGTACTTGCTGATTTTTATTTTGGACACGTAGTTCAATGCTTGTGTTGCGTGAGTTTGAGTGTTCACCATCGGACATGGTGACTTACTCAAGTGCTTAGTCATTATATAAATGAGTTAGCTACTGGTCCAAATAAGGGTAAAGGATAGTTTGACTTGCGTTGACTTGGCGTCGTATGACGGGTCATTTTCAAGTGTTCAAGTGTTTTAACGTGTAGTATTGGAATAATGGGTAGTATGAATTCATTTGATTCGTGTCAATGGTTTTGAAACGTGTATACTTTGAAAACATTTGAGTCATGTTACATTTGGTATATATATCGATATTGAGTTCGAGTCTTAACGCGCGCCTTATTGTGATAGGTTGCGGTTTTCGTGTTTTCCCCGGGCATCCATATCGTCGGTGATCGTCTCACTACATTGTTTCTACTCAGTTGCTGAGTACCGTGATTGACTTAACACGTGGCTAAGGGCCACGAAATTTCTAAGGATCAAGGAGGAGGAATTGTTTAATTTGCGTGTTTGGATTAATTCCTACATGTTATGAAGGTATGGTCACTCCTAGCATTTTAGTTTTGATGTTACTAGTACTTTGATTCTTTTATTCATGGATTTTGAATTCCTTGGGTGAAACCCACTGAGATTATAGATACTTAGAGCATATTAGGATTTAGGACACTTGCGTGGCGATTTGGTATACCCTAAGTGTTGCTTGATTGAGGTTAGATAGCTAAATGGAGTCGTTTTTGTAGTATGGAAATCACCACAGAAACAAACAGGTCATGGCAAAATTTTCTTAAACATATGACCTTGTTTTTATATGAAAAATGGATACCCACTGATGTGATTAGTATGTGTTGAGTTGGATGGAAATGGGAAGTGTCCGGATGAGCCCGAAACGGTCGTTTTACTAAACTAGGTCAAATCTGAATGTTATGCTTAAAACATGGGTAAATTGACTTGGGTAAAAAGGATTAATTTATGATTTTATGACTTTTTACAGTAGCTACAAATATAATAAAACTTCTCTTTTTGGTTTCGTGTCAAAATCTTTTACCGATTGGGATTTATGCTTAATCTACCGTAAGGTACGAAAGACGTTTACAACTTTCTGTTTTGATAGTCTGTCACTAAAAGTGCATTTCCCGTTGATTGAAAATAGTTCTAGGGCTGTTCTTTCCCAACCTTTAAAGGTAAGAGAAATACCTATACATGTCAAGAAATTTCACCTCCTGTACTATTATAGATTTTTAGATATGACCAAATCTTCACAGCCTTTTTCAGAAAACTGAATGCAGTCCCTTGTTTTGGTTTTTTAAACCGAGTCTTAAACGTGTTCGGAACCCACACATAAATGCTTGGACCATCATACAAGGTTGATATTAGGTTATTACAGTAGGTTCAAGGTGTTGGGTCAAAATTTTAACTTAAGCTTAGGTCTCTCCATCGCACGCAAGTTACCTAGTCATACTATGTCCCACCACTTCTAAAACGTTATTGCTTCATTAAACGCATTCTTATTACGCGTCACCATTGCATAGGTCCGTGAAGACTTCTTTTTGCTCAGCCCCTTTTACCTTGTGATTACTTACTAAAGGTGAGTTCATAGCCCCTTTTACTACTTGTACATTGTTTCTAAACGCGGGGTGAGATTTTACATGGTGGAACACATCCATTAAAAAAAACTGTATGCTATTCAGAACTTGTATGCTATTCAGACTTGTATGCTTTCCAACAGTTTTCATTGATATTATTGCTTATAGTTAATAGCCTTAAGTTTCCTCTCTTGATCATGAACCGTTAATTGTCCCGTATGCTTTGCGCTAAGCGCGAATGTTGTGGGTGGATCCATCGGGATTGACAATCCCCGTCCCGATTACCTTGACGCACTTACATTTGTTTATACTTGAGTATTTAGGCTGAATACTCCCTAGAGGAACTTACTTTGAGTTAAGTTTTGGTTCATGAACTAAACAGCAATAGTATTGGTTTCAGACTATGGTTAATGATCATAACCATTTTCTCTATTTACTTGTTTTACAAATGAATGCTTGTGTTCCACACCTTTATTGCTAAACCTATGAATTTCACTCAACTTTGTGTTGACGATTTTACATGTTTAATCTCAGGTATTATTACTTAGCTTTGCTTGGATGGGAGCCCGCAGGATATTATCGCAGCTTGGAGATTTCTGTGATGCTTTTAAAAGACTGGTTTTAGTATAAACTGTCAGAAATTTATTATATCTTTTGGGCAACTTTATGTTATAAATCATGATGAAATAATATATCTTTCCGCATATAAAACTCTGGGACCTATGTTTAAAACTCTGATCATTTATGATGTGATATATATGCTTTTATTACGTCAGCTTTGTGTCAACTGTAATTCATTGTTTCTTGTACTATGACGTGTTACCCCCTCGTTGTCTAGTTGTTCCATGTCAGATTTTGGGGGTCTCACAATTTATATTTTGTAGAGTTGAATTGTCATGCATATTTGTAGAACTTTACTAACCCATATACTTATAAATGTCCGCAGAAATGAACCTACACGGACTAATCCGCCAGGGCGACCCAATGAAGGTGGCCGAAGGATTCCGGCCTCTGAAGGAGAATGAGCTCCCCCTGTTGGAGGCGACCGCTGACCGCACCATGCCGCTCGAAGAGACGTCCGAGCCCAGATCAGATGAAGGGGAGCCCATCATTGAGAAGTCCCCCTTGGACTTCCATAATGAAGATGGTGGAGATCTATTGTTGGAGGGGGGCGCGACCAACCAGGAAGAGGAAAATGATCCTAATGAAGACACCACTCAAGCGTCCGGGTTCGCCCCGCTCACATCTAGGAAGAGAAAGACCACCAGGAGGGTGGCAAAGAAAATAGGGGATGAGGCCGGGGCCGCGAACGCTCCCCCAAAGAAACTGAGGAAGGATCATCCGCAGTACCAAGAGGGGAGTGGTACTGCAACTGCTAAGGCCGGCTCCACCCCGAACATGGGAGAGCCAGCCTTGTGAGTTACGCCTGTGAGCGCCGTAGCTCCTCCCGGCCCAGACCCTGCCATTGATACCACACAAGTATACTTCAAATATTTAGTCACGTCACTATACTTTGTGAAATATATAATGCTTAGACTAATTTTGCCATGTCAATAACAGGACTAATCCGTCGGCCGTAGCACAGGAGGAAGAAGTGGAGAGGAATCCATCCCCCCCCCCCCCCAACTAACAGACCCTCATCCCCTGCTGCGACACACGCCAAGGAACCACAACCCGAAGGGCCAGAAGAAAGCTTGCGCCTAGCATGGAACCTTTCAAGCCTGACAAGGTTGGAAGCAGAATCTGAGTGCTCAGAATTCATTGAGCACATCACCCCCGCCAATCCTTGCACAAGATTTAGACGAGTTGGATCATGAATCCCTTCTTGAGCAATTTGACGTGTCGTCCGCACACCTAGTGACGGTGGGAGCCGTTTTGAGACGCCGCTTGATCAAGGCCCTTACAAATGTGAATCGGGCAGATAAGAAGATAGCCCGTCGTGAGGCGATGGTCGTGAAGAACGAGAAGACCATCGCGTCCTTGCAGGCAGCGCTGGTGACAGCCGAGGCTACGGTAAAATAGCAAGCTCATCACGCCGACACCCGGGAAAAGCGTATTGCCGAGCTCGAAGCCCTTGTAGCCGCATCCAATGAGAAGGTACACTTTCGAAACTTTTGTACATATACTTAAACCTTGAGTATTTATTCGACCCAAAAAAGTATATTCCCTTGTAATAACTCAAAGTTCTATATGCAGGTGTGTGCGGCCGAAGCTGCTACCAAGGCCGTGACCGTACAATCCTTCAACATCGCCCAAGAGCGTGATGCGCTGAAGGATGAGTTGACACAGGCGCGGACCAACCTGGAAGAGCAGGCCGCCTCAGCGGATGAGAAGCTGAGCAAGATGGCCATAAGTTGTGCTGAGAGACTATGTCCTCCCCTGCTATCCGCCATAGCTGGACGCAGGTGGATAATTGGGCAAGGACTGCGACTTGCTGTGAGCAGGGCCCTGGAAGCTCCATACCTACTGCAGGCATTCGCAGGGGTCGTATCCGATGGAATCGACCGTGGTAGACATGAGGGTTTGGTCAAAGCTGCAGAACTGATAGGCAAAAATGAAGACATCATGCAGCATCCCTACCATAATCCCTCAGCCGCGGATAATATGACCGCGTCCATGAATGCCTTGGCGAAATCCAACACCCTCTCCTGGATGAGCTGGAGGCGCTCAGAGACGCTCCAAACGAGGCAATAATATCCCGGCTTACTGCGGATCCCATCCCTTTGACTTTGGCCACTTATGATTCCGCATCTAAAACGATGAAAGGTGAGAAACTGCTTGTAGAAGCATTGGATGCGATTGCGGTCAAGGCCCAGGACGGGAAGGATGCTCGTGGAGAGGTCCTCCGTGCTCTGATCGAAGAAGGGAAGAAGGACATAGGGGAATTCCTACCCCCTTGTAATTTATCGGTTGTAAACATTTGTAATTTTATTCGTCCGTGCATGTACACGGCTAAGACATATGTGAAATGACTGTCTTTTATATGGAAGTCCGTGATGACCACGACCATTTTGTTATTTATTTTGAAACTTGTGTATTTTTATTTTGTTTGAACATTGTATGCCAATACCGCATGACATGTCACGTCTTACACGAAAAAGGAAAATACCTACAAGCCTATAATTTACTAGACATGCGACGTGCGTCTTTACTATGCGGAGCACTGCGTGAGTACGGCATACGAAACTTACCACAACGTCTTGTGAGTAAGGTGTCTAGTAAGGATACATGATCCGTGCGGCTGGGGTTGCATCCCTCTTACGCGGCAAGTTGAATTAGTAGGTTCACTTAATCCTCTTACCCCGCCTGGAGGCGTATAGTACATGTACAGTAATTTGAATGAATGCATACGAATGAAACATGACATATTATAATAATAACTAAAATTCATATGACTGACAAAAATCTAAAAAATGATTTGCACGAAACAAGCCGTGGAGCTAGCTAGGCGCAACGGCATTTTATTAGAACGTTTACATTTTTTTTTTTTGAACAAGAATGATAAGTCCTAAAAAAACAAAAAAGGAATCTAAACAAAACATAAGAAGAAAAACAGATAGACCGCATGCTTCTTCATTAAAGCCACATATAGCGAAGCACCCATGCGGAAGCCGTAGCTTTCAAAGATAGCACCTTTTGAGATTGGAGATGTTCCATGTGCGTTCTGGGTCGCGGCCATCCATGTCACGTAACTTGTACGCGCCTCGTCCCAAGGCCTCCGTGACTTCATACGGTCCTTCCTACTTAGGGCCCAGCTTTCCTGTATTCTCCGCTCGACTTGCTTCGTTAGCATGATAGACATAATCTCCCGGTCGAAAAGAAACACCTTTGACCTTGGCGTCATAATAAGCCTTCATTTTAGCCTTGGACTTAGCCTCATTGATGGCTGCTATCTCTCTTTTTTCTTCCAACAGATCCAGGTTGATTCGCAGCTGCTCGTCGTTCGTGACGACATTAACCTCCGCCGTGCGGATGGTAGGCATTCCTAT
The DNA here is from genome assembly GCA_025667525.1 of Glebionis coronaria. Classification (NCBI taxonomy): domain Eukaryota; kingdom Viridiplantae; phylum Streptophyta; class Magnoliopsida; order Asterales; family Asteraceae; genus Glebionis; species Glebionis coronaria. The sequence goes on from CM046876.1 coordinate 45,927,905, forward strand.
TTCTGCTGGTATAACAGCTTCAGTGCCGTAGGCCAATGCAAATGGAGTATCTCCGTTGGCGGTTTTGATCATGGTCCTATGTGCCCATAGGACATGTGGTAACTCATCCACCCATTTGGCACTTCGTTCATCCAGACGTGCCTTGATGCCATTTCCCAAGCTTCTATTTGCTCGTTCCACGAGTCCATTTGTCTGCGGATGCTTAACAGATGCGAAGCGCCGCTTGATATTCAATGATGCACACCAGTCCTTGAATGGATTGTCCGCGAACTGTTTACCGTTATCCGAGATGATTTCTCCTGGTAGGCCAAAACGGCACACAATATGCTCCCAAACAAACTTTTTAACTTGTTTGCCTGTGATGGATTTGACTGCCTTGGCCTCTATCCATCGTGTGAAGTAGTCCATCGCGACAATCAAGAACTTAAATCCCCCCGCAGCTACAGGAAACGGTCCTGCGATGTCAATTCCCGACTTATAGAACGGCCATGGGGATGTAATAGGTGTAAGCTCCTGCTGCGGATGTCGCGGCACTGGTCTATGCACTTGGCAATCACTACACTTGCGAATCATGTCGCGCGCGTCCCTGTGCATGGTAGGCCAATAGTATCCTGTTCATAAGGCTCGAGCTACCATGGATCGTGGACCTGCGTGCATGCCGCATAACCCTTCATGTATGTCACTGATTACGTAAGCGGCCTGACGTGGTCCAACACACCGCAACCACAGCTGCAAGAAAGAGCGCTTATAAAGGATGCCTTCTCGAAGTTCGAAGTGTTGTGACTTCCTCCTGATGCGCCGTGCTGCTTTTTCCTCGTCCGGAAGGGTCTCACTAGTCAAATAGTTGATGATCGGGGTCATCCATGTAGGTCCATCCTCCTCAACTATAGTAGCGACCTCCCCTTTTGTAATAGATTTCTCCTTGAGTATTTCCACCAAGACTTGTTTGGACAAGTGAGCGAAGCTTGTGGATGCGATCTTGCTAAGAGCGTCCGCCTTCTTGTTCTCGCCTCTTGGCACCTACTTGATGGAAAATTTGCTGAAAGCCGCGATTTGTGACTTGACTTTTTCCAAGTATCTGACCATGTTGTCCTCCTTAGCCACATATCCACCTAGAATATGGTTCGCAACAAGCCGTGAGTCCACGTAGGCCTCAAGGTTGCGGACTCCCATTCTAGCGGCGATTTTTAAACCCGCAATTAATGCTTCATATTCCGCTTCGTTGTTGGTGGCCGTGAACTCAAAACAGAGGGCGTACGTGAACTCCATTCCTTCCGGATATGTGAGGATGAGACCAGCTCCGGACCCATACGTACACGAAGATCCGTCCGTAAATAACACCCATGGTTCTGTTGGAGTCTCATCTTGTTTAACGATTGGCCCTTCCTCATCCGGCTTCTCAATCAGGAAATCTGCCAAGATCTGGCCTTTCACAGCCGTCCTTGGCCTATAAGATATATTGTGCTCCCCCAATAAGATGCTCCATTTTTGTAGCCTCCCTGCCACATCCGGTCTAGAAATGACCTGCTTGATTGGTTGGTCCGTAATGACTACAATTAGGTGCGCCTGAAAGTATCGGCGCAACCGCTTTGTAGCAAACACTAGTGCTAACACCAATTTTTCCATAGAGGAGTAATTCAGCTCCGGCCCTTGTAATGTTCTACTTATGAAGTAGACCGGAGTTTGCACTGTATCTCTATCTGTCATGAGTACCGCGCTTATTGCGCCATGAGTGGCTGAGAGATACATAATGAGTTCCTCCTTTGACCGGGGAGCTACTAGCATAGGGAGAGATGCAAGATGCTGCTTGAGTTGGCCAAAAGCTTCCTCGGCTTCCTTCGTCCACCGGAAGTCTCCCTTCCTAATGCACTTCTTGAGTGTCTTAAATAGGGGTAATGACTTCTCTGCGGATTTGGATAGGAACCTATTTAGCCCAGCCAGTTTCCCATTTAAGGATTGCACCTCCTTCCGTGTCTGAGGGGATGGCAGCTGTATCACTGCGTCCGTTTTCTCTGGGAAAGGTTTGATGCCGTTTGGATCAATCAAATATCCAAGGAACATTCCCTCCGTTGCCCCAAACATGCATTTATTTGGATTTAGCTTCATGTTAATCCTCCTCAGTGTGTCGAATGTCTCTTGGACATCCCGGAGAAGTGCATCCTCCGTATGACTTTTTATGACCAAGTCATCCACATAGACTTCCAAGTTGCGGCCTATCTGTGATTCAAAAGCTTTGTCCACAAGCCGCTGGTATGTAGCACCAGCGTTCTTTAGTCCAAACGGCATTTTCGTATAGCAATATACGCCCTGGCTCGTACGGAACGCCGTTTTTTCTGCATCCTCCTCCGCCATCTGGATCTGGTGGTATCCTTTATATGCGTCTAAGAAGCACTTAAAGGGATATCCACATAGGGATTCCACCTTCCAGTCGATTTCCGGTAACGGGTAACAACTCTGTGGGTAGGCTTTGTTCAGATCCGTAAAATCCACACACATGCGCCAACTTCCGTCATGTTTTTTGACCATGACCGGATTGGATAACCACTCGTGGTAGTATACCTCGTGCATGATACCTGCGTCCACTAGTTTCCGTACTTCCTCCAGTATCACTCGGCTGCGCTTAGGCGCCTGGCCACGCTTCTTTTGCTTGATGGGTTGGTACCCCTGGCGGATTTGGAGCTTATGTTCTGCTATCGCACGTGGCACGCCTGTCATATGCTTTGGCTCCCATACGAATATATCTAGGTTTGCACTTAAAAGAGAGCACATGGCCCTTTTGCCATTATCCGAGAGCGCCCCCCCTATGGATATCTCCTGTTCCGGGTAGTCAGGATGAATTGCCACCTTCCAATTGGGAGGTGGTGATCCATCTTTGGATGGAACAGGTGGGGCCGGGGTTGTCACGGTATGACACTCGGATGCTGGTACGGTTGTGTTGTAAATTGTGACGATTCTTCCCTCAACAGGGAATTTAATCATTCCGTGTGCCGTGGAGGGTACCGCCCGTATAGCCAGAATGCCTGGTCTGCCTATGATCCCATTGTACGGAGAATGTGAGCGTATCACCATGAAGTTCATCCACGCCGTAGTGGAGTGTTCCTCATTCCCAATGGTTACAAGCAGACGCAGTTGCCTATCGGCCAGATAGTGTCTCCACTAAAGCCAGTGAGCGGCGCCATGGCCGGTACTAATTGGCTTCTTATTTCTGGGCATAACTGCACAAAGCAGTGTTCATACAGTACCTCTGCTGACGACCCTCCATCCACATACATGCGACGAACATTGTGTGTTCCAATGCTTATCTCAATAGTGAGAGGCGCATCAATCACATCGCTTGATGTGATGGGAGGGAATGAGATTTCCCTACCGCATGAAAATTTTTGGCCAACTTTCTGCCTCGTGCGGCGTTGTCTGGATTGGATCATGTATATGGTCGAAGGTTTGTCCTTTTGGGGATCCTTCTTATCATACTTCTTGTTGTCTTTTCCATCCTTCCAATCCTTAACTAAGTTCTCGAGTTTACCTGATTTGATCAGTGACTCAATGTGCTTCTTGAGCTGGATACACTCCTCCGTACCATGGCCCTTGTCATTATGGAACTCGCAGAAGCGATTTCCTTGCCGACGGTCCGGCGGAGTTGTCATTGGGGGAGGCCTTGGAAAATTTGCCCCTTCCTTCAGCAAGATCTCCCGGTAGGACATCTTTAGGGGGTAAACTTATCGTCCGGCCGTCCTCCTTTGTTCTGGCTCTTATAGTCTGAGCCCTTGCTATTGTTCTGATTGCCTTGACCGCCCGACTGTCTCCGAGACTGGTCGTTTGACCGGTACCCATTTCCTCTGGATGGGTAAGCCGCGGCAACAGCTGTTTCTCCCTCTATGAAATTTCTGACCCTTTCCATGAGGTCATCATATCTTTCTGGACGCTTGTCATTGAGGCGCCTGATCAATTCTCTGTTTGTTATGGCGTGCATGTAATCATAGATTTTCAGGAGTTCTGGCATTGTTTTTGTGCGCGTGCACTCATCATTGAAGCGTTCAGTGAAGGCTTCTGTGGACTCCCCCGGTCGTTGTTTGACAGTCGCCAATGAGACCGGATCCCTATTATACTTCTTCCTCTGAGTATAATTATTCTTGAACGCAGTGCGTAGTTCCGTGAAACTATCAATGCTTCATGGAGGGAGTCCCGCAAACCAGTCACGGGCATTGTCGATCAGAGTTGAATTGAACATTTGGCACCATATAGGCATGGGCCATCGCTCAATTTTAGCCTGCGTATCGAATACTTTAAGGTGATCATCCAGATCACCAGTTCCATCATAGGTCTTGACACACGTCGGCATGCGACGTTTGGTGTCCTCGGAGTAGTTCCGTATCTGGAGGGTAAATGGGTCTTCCCTGGGATCCGCCCATGGCCGGGTGAGCCTAGGGTCATCCCATGGTTCACACCACGGGCGGGAAAGATACTCCGCTTCTGCATCTCGATAATAAGGGCCACCATAATATTCATCATTGTTTGGTGGTGGTGGAGGGGTACGCCTAGGTCGGCGACGCTTAGGCGGATGGTCATCTGAGTCCTCCCCTGATGGGTCTTTAGACGGGGGTGGTGCCCCATCTCTTGGGTGAGGACCACTTTTTTGAGACGAGCCGGGAGCCTTTTTCCCAGCTTCCATCCTATCCCACACGCTTGTGCGGCGGGTGGCTTTGGCCAGCTCTCGATCTGGTCGCTCGGGCGAACCGTCAGACCTATCTCCCCCTTCTCGAGACTGCGTTAGTTCCTGCATGAGGCGATCTCCTATGCGCTCGAACACATTCCTAGGTTGACGAGTTTCCTCAAAGATGCCCCGCTCCTGAGGTCGGGCTTTCCTTTTCTTCTGATTTTGGGAAGAGGTGATTAGTCCGGTGTCGCCAAAGTTGAGTCTAGATTGGAGGTTCCTCCCTAGATTCAACCTTGATGCAATCCCTGGGACGATCCTCTCAAAGTTCTGCGTAAGAATTCGAGTGAGATCCTCCTCGCTGAGGGGTTGGACTTCTACTTCCTCCTCCACTGATGGTCTGCGCGGCTCCTTGTTAGGAGGATTGGGCGCACTCCCTGGATCAGGGTTGTCCAGGGTTGAAGTAGGTGGGGGTGTTATGGAGATCGTACTCGTCACCCCCAAGGGCTGAAAACCACCACGGTTACCAGGTCCGCCTGCAAGGCGGCTAGGGGATTGATTGGGGATGAGTATCCCTTCCCCTTGGGACTTCCGATTTCCAGGATTCGTGTTCCTGGGATTAGCTTGCGGATGCCCCTTCGTCATTGGAAATTCAAGATGAGGTTTTGTTCTAACTTAGTGTAATGGGTCCCACGGATGGCGCCAACTTGTTGATGCAAAAGTTGGGTGATCCTTGCTAGACCCGAATTAGGCTTAATTCGGGTTGGCTGGGCTCCGGCTCCTGCACCAAGTGAACTGTTTGGTTGGGATCCTGCACACTAAACAACGCACGTTAGGCTTACCGTGGGAATATTTCCCACGATTAGACTCCGGCGTGAGAGTAAGTAATCGGTTAGGGTTTTATGTGAGTTGAGAGTTTAGAATGTAATACCTTTGTGGAACCCTTGGGGGTTCCTTTTATAGGCAGTGGAATCCTAGTGGGCTGCCACTGATACTTCGGCCCCAAGGAAAGGATAAGTACCAGAATTAGAATGATTGTTATCTTCTAATTATGGTGAGTGAATATCCTCTTCTTTGGGGTAAACCTATTCCTAGACAGAATATGATTCTGTCTAACCCTGTACCGGCCGCGCCGGGCCGTGGGCCGCACACGTGTGTGCGGTTACTGTTCATCCAAGCCCATAAACTTAAATGACATTATTCCCACCCATCTGGGATGGGCCGGATACGGGTAGTACCCGTGGGCCGGGTTCCTGACCCGGCTGGGGACTATACGTCATCAATATTGATTAACACATTAAAAATTAGTATGTCTTGACATAGTACCTTATAAATATAAACATGATTAAAAGTAAACTAAAAGTATATGTACCATTATTTGTAAGGCTGCGGTTAAATAAGTCTTGCAAAACGCTTATCTCAAATCTTTTCATATATTTTAATGATTTATTTTTCCAAATTTTGCAGATATGTATTATAACAGTTGATATTTGCAAAATAATGCGTATTTGCAATTTTTTTTTGGTAATGGGTTTCTCCGGTAAATATATTATCTAAAAAATAATAAAGTACAAACGGAATGTGTCTGAGATACCACCTTAACCTCAAGCTCACAAGCTTAATAAACCATCTAATCTAATGCTTATGACATGCTATAACCACTTACAATCCTAAAAACATAAAAATGCACCTAGAAAAATAACACAATGAACCAATCTAACCAGCAGCAAAGGTGGAATAGGAGCTTCCATCTGTTTTAGAGTTGAGAAGATTAGTTGATTCATCATAAACAAGAACAACCTCTTCTTCATTTTCATCTAAAGTAGAGTACGAATTAGATGTGATCACATTACCATCAGATGAAAAAGGTTCCACTTCCGTCCTCTTGGAAGATGAAGCATTACCCACAGTCAATGTTGTAAACAAGGGTTAGGCGCTAGGCGGTCATACTCCACCTAGGAGCTAGGCGGTAAAAAAAAGTCAAGAAAGTCAACAAAAAGTCAAATATTTTTTTACAAAAAATTGAGGGTTTTCTTTCTAATATATAGTGCCTATATTTATTTTAATGTAACATCTTAAAATAAGAGATAAACGAATGATTATAAACATAACGTAATGGGTTTTTCGAATGAAATTGGAACCAATTGAATTATATGTTCATGTTTGAAGTTTTAAGCACTTAAATTGTTATGTTTTATTTGTCTATATTGCAAGAAATTTGAATTATTTGAAATTAGAAGTTTTTTATGTCATACATATTATTTTTAATATTTATATGCATAAAGTTCCAATCCGCCTAGGCGCCGCCTAGATGAATTCTGCCTCGAAAGTCTTCGACCACCTCACTAGCGCCTAGCGATTTCTGCAACCTTGTCCACAGATGTACCAACTTTCTTGGGGTTCACTAGAAGTTGCTTTGGGAACAAACTGAACATTCGGTTGAACCGACGGACCAGTAAACTTAGACTTGGACTTTCTATTTCTCTTTTTCTTCTTACCAACTGATAGAAAGCCATCATTAGATGTCTCAACAGGCGCACTAGCATGAACCGTAGAAGCACTAGGAGTAATCACAACCTTTTTTGGGCACAAACCGATATCATGACCAAAAATCTTGCATGTATCACACCTTAGAGGCTTCCATTCATATTCAACACGGATTGTTTCTTTGGTGTACTCGTCACTAGTAAGAGACGGAACACCAATAGTAACAACCTCAACCAAATCATCATCCGAATTAATTTCAATGAAGCACCTAGCAAAACTACTCCTACCCCATGAATCTTTGCACATAGAGCTAGTAAACGAGTCAAACATAATTGGCTTACCAAGAAAAAAACAATTAAATTAATTCTTTCCTCTTTAAAACCTGAATTGGAACATCATGCAGTTTCACCCAAATTGGAATACGAGTCAGATCTTCTTTAAACAAGCGAGTCCCCAATGACCATGTCTTGAGAATGATAGGATTTTTGCGAATCAACCAAGGGTCACCTTCCAAAACAGCCTCCAAACCAGCTTGTGAATCAAACTTGAAGAAGAAAAAACCCTTATTATTCATCATAATTCGTTTTAACCCATGTTTACCCCAATTACTCCTAGCAAAATACTCGACAACTGGATACGCCAATCTCTGGCCGAGAAAATAAACATACAGGGTATATTCAAAACGAGAACCAACCTTTTGGACCACTCTTCGAGGAACCGAAACATTAACCCCTTTGAAAACAGGATCAACCACAATAGAAGTCTCACTATTGACATCCGCATAATCAATAATAGGCTGCTCAACAGCTTCCTGCTCAAGAAAGCTCAAATGTTGATCAATAGTCTTAATGATTCCATCACGATTCTCTTGTGACAAACGTTCCCACGCTTGATTTGAGCCCGCATCAAGCTCCTTAAAAAAGAACATATCTCAACAAGAGAATTAAGAGAAACACGAAAAAAACTTAGCAACATCACCAATTTCCTTAATAAGAATTTTAGTAGCCTTTGGTGGAGAGTTCTTAAAATCAGAACTCACCATAATGGCAGCAACAATAGGATATCAAAGAAAACCCTAAAACCCTAGATGACCACACTAAGAAACCCTAAAATTAGGGTTTCACAACGCAAGAAACACCACTTCTAACCAGCACCCCTCATAGCATACGAGTAGCAGCAACAAATCCAGAAAACATCAAACCCTAAAAACGATCTTAAAACCCTAGCAGCCGCTAAACAAAACACTCGTATAACCAAATGCAACATGAAGAACGTAATAGTATATTAAATATCGCACAGCCAGAGGCCTAAATTAGCACGAATATAATGTAAAAACATCAAATCGTAAAATCAAACCCTAACTAATCGATGATCAATCAATCAACTGATATACATGAGTCAATGAAGAAATGATCAACAAGAATAAGATTAGAAGAGAGCAATATATCAGATCATTTAAAGACAACTGCCACTTCCTAAGTTGTGTGTGTTTTCCACCATTTTTAGGAGCTAAGGCTGTCGAATTTTGTATTTGAAAATTTTGCAAAAAATAAATCCCAAATATTTGCAAATATGGCAACAAAATTTGTTACAATGCATATTTGCAACGGATTTTCATCCCTACACGTTTACAACAGATTTGCAAAGAATCCGGGTAAGCGTTTTGCTAGAGATGTTGCCTAATACAAAGTTTTGCCAAGTATGAAAATTATGTTTCATCGTGTGTGTCTAATCGTTCTCGGTGTCTATTCGAATTGACTATTGGTTTAAGTGTGCGACTCAGTCGTCTTTTGGTGGATAAAATAATAGATTTGGTCGTTGTAGTAAAATAAAATTCCAAGACTTTAAAGTAAATGACGCATAAATAAAGCTAAATCTAATTAAAAAGTAATTGGTGCAATATTAAAACTTTAAAAGTAATTAATTGATGACGAGAAATTAAAAGTTGACGAAAAGTAAATTAATTAAATGACAAAAATTTAAACTCGACAAAAGTAAATTAGACAATGTAATAAAAATGAAAATTTGAAAACTTAAAACAATGTAAACTTAAAAATAAAACTAAGACAAAATATTAAAACAAAACCCCAATCCGTCGGAATGTACCTATCGGAATCCGATCGGAATGTTGCTATCGGAATGTAACACAAGAAATCCTGTCGGAATAACAGTCTAAGTATCGTAAAAATGACAAGTAAATCTATCGGAATATACTAAAGACAAAACTATCGGAATAATCAGAAACGAAATCTATCGGAATGAATAAAGACAAATCTATCGGAATGTATGAAAAGGACAACCATCGACATGTGGCTATTGAAATTTTGGCAGCACTTCGTCTTAATAGAGCCTTAAGACCCGTCGCAATACACGATCGCAATGAGCGATCGCAATCACGATCGGAATAAGGGGGAAAACTCTATCTGAATATTGATCACAATACTCAGTCGGAATGTAAAACCCTAAGCCGATTGTCACGATCAGAAAGTGAAAGCTGTCGGAATCCAATCCCTTTCCGATGGAAGTAGATACGTAATAAGCAAAACAAATAAGCAATGACTAATAAACACTAACCGAAACTTACCAAAGTAATAATAAGACAAACAAAATAAGCACAAATTTAAAGACTTTCAAGACACAAAATAAGCAAACTTTATAAAATAAATTTTGAAAAGATAAAACTTTTAAGAAAACTTTAAAACTAATAAGCTAAATACAAAATAAGCCAATAAGCATGTCAAGCTCAAAGCTTAAATCATATGAAAGCCTAGATAGGAATAAAAAGGTAAACTTTTTTATCAAATAAGCAATAAGATCAAGCAAAATTAATGCTTAATCCGAATCAATATCAAAATCAAAAGCAAGAAAAGTAGAATAAGAATGATAATGAAAAGCTTGATTAAAGGAAAATAAAGATTTAACAACAAAATTAACTTACTTGGAATTAAAAGGCAAGAAATTTAAGGTGCAAGACATGAAATTAAAGAACAATTAAGTAAATGACATGAAAATGGAAATGGTGGAAGACTAGTTTGTCAAGTTAGCCAACACCTCCTAATGTGATATTAGGAGGGTATTTATAGGAGATTAGGGAGGTAAGCATGTGTTGGAAGCTTCCTTCTTTCTTTCTTTCTCGTCTTTTCGTCTTCTAAATTCTTCGACTTTTTCGAATTTGTCTCGGGATTAATAACTCGTCTTTTAATTTCTTCATTAATTTAGACTTGAGTTCTTCGGCTTTATTAAACTTCCGTCTTTAGACTTTTCTTCGATAGATCTTCAGAATAGGCCTTGGACTTCCGTTCATTTTGCACTCTTGATCTTTTGACTTCGTCTTTTGTCTTTTTCTTCGATAAAAGCCCGTGAAAGCCCATGTTTTCTTCACTTTTCACATTTTGATCCTAAGTCACAACAAAAACACAAACCACGCATAATTCCGACATTTACGACATAAAATACACGTTTTTGGCTTGGTTATTATTATAATTAAGTGGTAAAAGGATAAGTGTTTTCACACTTATTAAATCCCCTACACTTGACCATTGCAATGTCCTCATGCAATGCATTAATTACAAAGCAAGATTTACATTTTCCATCATAATTAATCCACATTGGCCTTTATTAAAGAGATAGAAAATATTTAAAGGAAGAAAATAAGTAAAAAGATCAAAAACTTACCTTGGGGTTTTGGAATGTCATGAATGATTATCACCCTCAAGTTTCACGTTCCCCATACCAAGCTTAAAAACGAGATCATTGTTATTATAAGTTAGCAAACTAACACAAACTCATGTGGCCCAATTATTCACTTAGACTCCCTTATTCCTAGGTGTATCTCTTATATTTTATTGTTGTCTTGAATGATCACGAGGATGCATTGTTGACTTATTTTGATAGTTATTTAGGCTGAAAATAAAGTGGGACGATTTAATCAATAGTTAGCTAAAGGACAAAATCTTTTAAAACTGCTTCTCGGGACCTCATAAAGTTCATATCTTGGCATAACTCGCTTCACGATTTGAGACCTTTCTCGGACCGATATTTGGTAGGGACTTCATACTTCGAATCTTGAGAGACGTTCATGAAATAATGGTCTTTTCTTCATAATAGGAATTTCTTCACTTGAACTTTTTGAGAGATTCTTCTTACTTAGACCACGACTTCTTCATTTTTCTCCAATCTTTATTTGGGATTTTGATATACAACGATCCGCCTCCTTTTAGGACTTGGATCTATTTATCCTCATACCTTGCTAGGGTCTTTTCGAATAGACTTCTCCATGATCTTTACGGGAGTATTTGCTTTTCGTCGTGTGTCTCGATCCTTCATATTGATTTTTGATATATGATTCTTCACATCACTTGGGATCTTTAGCAACAAAATGTAGCCCTCATGCCTTGTTAGGGCCTTTTCGGACTCGCCAATCTTCGCATCCCGCTTCAATAAGTTATGCCTTGGCTATGAACTCTAATTAATATCGAGCAACTTTTAAACGATCTTGGGCTAGAAGCTAAGTAACTTTTCAAATCGTACGACCTTATTTATTGCAATTAAATTTATTAGCAAGCGATGGGAGAAAAAGCTTATAATCAACTCACATAAATTCATGAAAGAATACCAAACTTATAATTGACTCTATCATCTCTCGTTCTCCATAATTTAAAATCTCAAGGAATGAGACTCGTGGATGCTTAGCCTATTAAATCAAAGTTTTGGGTTTTTAGGTCGTCTATAGGATCTTGCAATTTCTTAGATTCTTTCAAGTTTAGAATTCGCATTTTAAAGTTCCCTTGATAAATGACTTTCTAGGATCAGTTATAGGAACTTGCGAAAAGTTCTTGTTCTTAACCCGTAAGAGTTAAGACTTTCGCGTTTTAAAGTTCCCTATATAAAATCCTAGCAAAACTTGACTTAAACACGTTAAGGATACTAGCTAGAGTAAACTTAGATAAGTAAACTCGGGTTGAGTCAAAAGATTTATGACGTTTAAAACTTAAAACGACTTTATTAAAATTTATTTTAGCAACGAAATAAGATAACTATAACAAAGGAAAAACTACAAGGCCAAAATAGATCAAAAATTTTGAAAAATGTCGAAAAACCAATTTTTCGGTTAAAATGCGGACAAATGCATGGAAAAGCCCACTTAACTTCGATAGAAGTCCCCCTACACTTAATATAAACATTGTCCTCAATGTTTAAGCATGTGGGAGTAAACTCCCCTACACTTAGGACGTTGTGCACTTTGTTTAAATCTTGCTAAGGAAGAGACAACTAAAGTGATTCCTATTTTTATATTGAAGAATATAAAATAGTGAATCAAAAGAGTTTAGGATAGAACCGGGAAGACGGGTACACGGAATCACAGGTCGTCAAAAGTCATCAAGATTGGATCTTTGAAAGCTCGAATCCCCGCACATGATAAGAAAGAAAACAACAAACACATACTAGGGTCTCCCCTACACTTATTATAAAAACAAAAGAAAAAGGATAGATACTGCGGGTTGCCTCCCGAGAAGCGCTTGTTTTTGTTAACCGGGTCGTGAGCCTGACTCGACCTTGATTACCATAGGAAGAAGCTTGAAACACATCCACCGGGATCAAAGGCATGATTTTCGTCCATCAAGTAGCACAAGCTTAAGGCGAACTAGGCAAGCCAAAGAATAATAGGAAAGGTTCCCTTAAGCAAAGATGGAGCACAGTGGTAGCAAGGGTGATGAGGTGCAAGCATATCTCCAAAAGTTCCAAAAATCTTTCCTTTTATTTCATCAGATGGATACTGAGATGGCTTAAAAATTGCAATACCGGGATCGAACGCCTTTTCCTTTAGGGAAAAATAACACTCAGGCTCAGTAGACCTTGAAGAATATCCGCTCATAAATCGCACAATCGCATCCTCAGAAGGTGGATAGAGAGGTGTCAAGACATAAGTACCGCGAATATCAGTGTCGTCCGGCTTCTTCTCCTTTAAAACGGTTCTGCATATCCAAAGGAGGATAAAGAGCATCATCAAAGTCCAAAGGAGGAGAATCACTCTCATTTGGGAAGTAAGTGTTGAGAAAAGTAGCAAAATCTTCCTCAAATGAGTAGTCGTCCAAAGTAGGATCAAGCATTGTTGGTGGAGGATCTTCATCAAAAGTAGGAACAAAGTCATCATGTGAAAAATCACTCGAAAGAGTATCGACATCATCAAAATCATCATATGTTGGTATGTCGTTATACTCAAAAGAAAAATCATCAGAATCATCCATGTCAGAACTATAATCATCATCATAGTCATCATAAATTGGTGGAGACTCATGAATTGGTGGAGGATCAAAAGTAGAGTGAGAATCATCAACATCATCCACATCGTCTTGGAAAAGTGGATTTTGTTGGCAAGAATCGAAAATAGGATTGTTGTAGACGACAAAATCATCAAGCACATTAATCATATTCGCTGATTCTCTTCCATTGGGTTTGGTTGTGATCTTCCCCATTTTAAAAACTTGTGCATCATTCCCGACTCTTAAGATTATCTCACCTTCGGAAACATCGACTAAGGCTTTTCCGGTTCGCAAGAATGGCTGACTAAGTATTAACGGAATACGAGGGTCCATTTCATAATCAACAACAACAAAGTCGACCGGAAAACTAAAGTTGCCAACTTTAATAAACACATCTTCGGCAATACCAACAGGGTAAGCAAGAGTGCGATTTGCTAGCTCAAGAGTCATCTTTATTTGTGTAAGATCGGGTAATGATAGTGTTTTCCAAACACTTAAAGGCATCAGATTAATACTTGCCCCGAGATCAGCTAAGGTAGTAAATTGTTTAGCTTTGTTGAAAATGCAAGGCAAAACAAAACGACCAGGATCTCTAAGTTTTTCCGGAAGTTCTTTAAGAAGGACTGCAGAACAGTTTTCACTCAATCGAGTATTAACAAACTCGACCATCTTCTCCTTCTTATTAAGCAATTCCTTAAACATCTTAACAAATTTAGGCATTTGGGCTAGAGCTTCAACAAGGCTAAAGGTGATGGTCAGTCCCAAAATCTTCTTCAAAAAGTTTGACACTTGAATATCATCCTTGGTGAGCAATTGGCACTTGTCTAAGCGAGAAGGATAAGGGATATTGGGTTTAGGTGGTGTAGGTGTAGCAGGTAAAGGTTGAGATGTTGAAGGTTTAAAGGTGGAAGGTGGGGTTGGTGAAGGGTGTTTCTTGGGTACTACTTCAGTAAGAGGTGGAGACGGTAATGGAGAACTAATACTAGGCGTGGGAGTAGGAGGGATAAATGGTGGTGGAAGAGGTGTAGATGGAGTAACCGGGGGAGGGATAGATGGTCCTACAAGAGTTGCTCCACTGCGTGTAGTAATACCACTCACATTCGCTCTTGGGTTGGTGATGGTACTTGAAGGAAGAGAGCCTGAAGTAGAGGGTTGAGTAGTTGGAAAGAAACTAGCCATCATATTCTTCAAATCATTCGTTTGATTGCTGAAGGAGGTTTGCATATCATGTCAAATCTTGGTTCTAATATCATTCCCTTGCTTAGTGATATCTCCTTTCAAGTTGATGATTTGGCTTTGAAGATTCTTAATTTGCTCTCCTTGGGTCCTCATGAAAGTTTCAACATCTTGATTAATGGGTGGTGCTTGTTGAGCGGGTGGGTGATAAGAATTAGAAGCTCGAGGTAGGTTTGGATTGCTTCTATTGTAGTTGTTGGGGTTTTGGTTTTGAGGAGAAAAACCGGGTGAAAGAAAGTTGTTAGAACGGTAACTTAGCAAGTTACGATCACCTTGAGGTCGGGCTTGATAGCTTTCCGTTGAATAGTTACCATGAGCCGCATACACGTTTTCCGGATTGTCATGAGTAGAAGGAAAAGCAGTATATGAATGAGGACCACCGCAGATCTCACAAGAAGTTGCTACAGCTTTAACTTGTTGTTGTTGATTTGTAGCCAAAAGTTGCATATTCTTGCTCATTTCGACCATTGCACGGGTCAATTCGGTGATATCAGGGTTTGAAGAAGTAGAAGTAACATTGACTCTCGGGTTATTCCTTGAAGATGCGGATGAATCCCAATTTTTGTGACGAGTAGTCATGCTCTCGATAAGCTCTCTACACTCCTCAGGTATTCTTTTCATAAATGTGCCACCGGCGACAGCATTAATCGTATCACGATCATGAAAAGTTAAGCCGTTGTAGAAAGTATCAATTAAGGTGACGGGGAGCATGTTATGGTTTGGACATCGATCAATCAAAACATTATATCGTTCCCAAGCATCGAAAAGTGATTCATCAGTTTCTTGTGTAAATCCACTAATTTGATTCCGAAGGCTCGTGACCATGGATGGTGGAAAGTAGCGGGACAAAAAGCGTTGAGTCATCTCATCCTATGTATGAATTGAATTCTTCGGAAGACGATCAAGCCATTTTTTGGCATGGTGGGATAAGGTGTGTGGAAATAGGTGAAGGCGAAGAAAATCCATAGTAACACCGGGCAACTTCATGCTTTGAGTAACGGTAATGAATTTGTCGAGGTGTTTGTTGGCATCATCATCCGGCAATCCGCGAAATGGACAAGTGTTTTGAACTTTGAAATTGTGTAAACTGAAGTTCGTTTCTCTCGATTCTTAACCAATTGAAAGTCCTAACAAAATCAGGTTTATTATCGTTTTTGGTTGATAGGGTTATTTGGATTTTCTATGTCTATTTAAGCAAGCAAGTAAACATGTGAAAAATAGTAAACTACGTATCCGTAAAACAATTAGCACATACCAAGTTTTTAATCAATAAAGGACAAAATTGTAAATCTATGGAAATAATGCGCTAAAAATGTAAGTACTTGAAACTAAATTTCTTGAAATGTAATTATCTGAAAGTAAAAGGACTAATTATGCAAATTATAACAAACTACTAACAAAATGTAACAACTTGTAAAAACTACTAACTAAAAATGACAAGTGATTAAAAGTTTTGGACTAATATAAAGCAAACCCTAATAACATGGAAAATTAGCCAGTAATACAAACAGGAACAAAATATAGGGACTATTGTGCAATTAAGTGAGAAATTTAAACAAAAACAGGCTACTTGGACAAATAAGCTCGTATAAGCTCTAAAATGCACCAAATAAGCTCAAACCAGTTTTAAACTGCTTAAAATCCAAAAACACTTAGGCTTATCCAAGGAAAAGACTTGAATTGCAATAAAACTCAAATAAGCCAACTTCAATAAGCCAAGAATAAGCTATCTGAAAACCTAGACATACACAAACAGATTTCTAAGATAAATCTTGTTAATGAGTCTATGGTGAGTCTGAAATGTCTTTTTTATGGAAAATGATCAAGTAATAAAGCTGGAAATTACAAATAAGCTGAAACTAGCTTATTGACCAAGTTTGACCAAAAAATTGAAAAAGCTAAAAACTTCCAAATCTACTCAAGACAAGTTCCTAAACAAGATTGTGAAAGAAAATAGCAAGATTTATGAAGTGGATTTTCCAGAATAAGAAATCAGTTTGTACTTTTGTTACAGAAACTTGCAATTGCTTATGAGCTTATGGAAAAGCTGATTTCTCACTTGAATGTTTAAAGTATATGATTTCCTTATAAGCACTCAAACTTTGGATGTTGAATGACAAATAGAAACTGGTTTGGATGATTTTTATCCAGTAATGAAGTAATGGCATGAATTTGAAAATGGCTACTTTTATGATGAAATTTGTTCACAAAGCTGACCCAAACATTTTAACAACCAATTGCCTGTTTGACCTTCTTTTTGACTTGAAAACTACTAAAACTTGGTTACAATGACTGAAGAATGATAAATGAGCAACGATTAACCAATTTAAAACACTTGAACTACAAAATGACAGCAAATCCAAACACTACTTTATTGATCTCACAACAAATTTTGTAAAGAGAATAGGAACAAGTGATTGAGCTGATTTTAGACTGATATCTAGCCAAACTTGTTGATCAAAATGGAGTGTAATTGAACCAAGAATATGCAAGTTAACAAGCTAATACTCAAAATGCTAAAGCAAGCTAATTAATTGATGAAATGAAGTCAGTAACAAGTATAAGCTATCAAATGACTATCAAACTAACAAGTAACTATCTAAACCATCAGAATCAATCCAAAAACATGTAAATCACACTTAATCAGAGCAATAAGTAGAATTTACACTAGAATGTAACATGCATTTAACAGTTTAGTGGAATTAAACTAAAGAACTATAAACCTTTTAGCAATGTGCCTCCACTGATGGAGTAGGTAGGCGCTGAGTCTCCTAAACAGTGCTAAATCACCACCTTAGCACTATTAACAACTAATCAACAATCTGCATTCATCATCATCACTACATCTACCCAAAATCTGCTTCAAAATCAACTCAGCTACTAGAATAGGAATGAATAGCTACACTTCTTCAACAAAAGCTCCTTATGATCAAATGTAATCACAAGCAACTCATAACAACACAAGTTCAACAATAATGCAGGGATTGAATAAGAGATTGAAGGAAAAGGAGGGAAATTTATTTATTTGAATGTGAAAAGTTGTTACAGAGTTAGGTAGGAGGTTACAAATAACTATAACTAACTCAAGAGTTTGTCAAGCTCTTGAGTTTGTTACACTAACAACTAACTAGCTAGATTGAGAGAGAAAAATGGAAGTGTGTGAAATTTTCACACTTAGCTACGTACATAAAATGAAAGATCTATTCCCTATTTTTAGACAAGAAATGAGAAGTTGTTGGAGCTGATGACATATCCTCACCAATAGCAGGCTGCCAGGTGTCCTGAATTGGCTAATTGAAAATTCTTGTGTTCTTCATGAATTGGGGATTTTTTCCTTGAGTTTGAGCTTGATTAAGTGTTACCAATGCATTCCTCACTTGAAAACGAGTAAGTTTCATGTAGAAATCATTTCCTGAAATTCAGTGTAACTCAAAATCGTTCTTGGGTTTATTTGTTGAAGAAGACGCCACGTGGCAAGCTTGGATTGGGCGAGAGTTGATCACACGGATCATTATCCGTTTATGGATAAAAGGATTATTGGCCAGCAAGTTCTGATTGGTTAAAAGTTGGCTAGTGGAGTAACTATGCAAATAACAGCTCATTTGTTTCTTTGCTGAGGTAGTAGAGTTTGTTGGCAATCCGTGTCACATAAACCTTGTACTCTCATTGGATAATAGCTCCTTCACACGGATTAAGACCATTTTTGGTGTATTTTTGGCAAGTTTAGTCCTTATACTTAGGCAGAATATCCAAATGAGCTAGGAACTTCATTTTAATGGCATTTTTTGTCCTTCCACTTGCGTACTTGTCTAGTTTGACCCTTTGACTTGGTTGACTGAAGAGTTGACCATGTTTGACTTGAATCTTAACTTCGAAAAATTTACACTTTGAGTCCTTCAACTTTGAAGTCTTGTCATCTTTGATCCTTCTTTGTCTTTTTAATCCAAATAAGCTTGATTTCTTCTTGTTTGCTTGAAAATGTATCCTTCTTACCTATTTAAACACAAACACAAAACATACCACATAATTCCGCTTTATAGCACAAAAGTTAGGTATTTTACTTGTGTTTTAGGGTGATTTGTTGATTAATTGATATGAGTTTTTGCTCATATCAAATCCCCTACACTTGAACATTGCCATGACCTCATGCAATGTTATATTTTAAAGCACAAATTTACATTATGGAATGCAATTACACTATGCTACTCTATATGATGCATTTGATTTTGAACAATGCAATGCAAAAGAAACAATTCTATTTATATCTTTTTGGATTTTTATTAAAATCGCTTTGATGGAAAAACTCATAAAGAAGTCAATGACTTAAATTAAGGCTTTGGTACCATGGACACTTATCACCCTCAAGTTTCACTTTCCCCATACCAAGCTTAAAAATAGGATCATTGCATTCACAAGTAAAAAGGTGCATCAACTTATTCATGACAATTAAATGTGGAACCGGTTATTATTTGAGCAAATTGCTTTTGGGCAAATTCGGCATTATTTAAAGCGTGAAATATAAGAAATGTAAAATCCAAAAATAAGGAAGCACGGTTTTAACCCTAAGTAATCCTCTCATCCATTACTTGAAAAATCGCTCACAATTAATATAAGTCCGTTTCAAGTGTAATAAGTGATTCACCTTATGTGTAAAATCCTCATGTCATGCATTAATAAGTATCTACACACTCGCTAAGGAAAGAAAAATAAAACTCACGCAATAATTTACATCCGCCGCCTTTTTGAGACTTTGGATCTTCAATCCCGTAACCCGTCAAGGTAATATTGGATTGGAGCAACTATTAAATCCCCGCAACCCGTCAAGGTAATATTGGAATTTAATAGTTACTATAATTAACACTTCACTGCCCCTCTTGGGAGTCTTGTATAATTATTATTTTTTTTCTCTTTTTTTTTCTAGCCACTCATTTTTATAAGCCGCTCTTATTTTTCTTTATTCCTCACAAAGAAATTTGAAAAGAATAAAAGGAAAAACACCCGCTAAGTATTAAGCATGACATAAGTCTAGTACACATAAAACTTTCTAACTTAGAATCTTAAGACGTACTTATACCAACCATGAATGATTAGACAAAAATGTATAAGAGACTACAAACCAATTAAAACCGTTCTTCATTATTTATTAACATATATACATGCGAAGAAAATAGAGGTAAAGAAGAGAAGGGTTTAGCCACAAGTAATTATCATGAAGTTTATCTAGCCCTTTTATACTTGCTTCAACTCTATCATTTCCCATTATCCACAAATTTAAAGTCTCAAATAATGAGAGTGGTGGATGCTTAGCCTAATAGACCAATGAAGGACTACATGGTTAAGGATACTAGCTAGAGAGTGCTAAGATAAGCAAACTCGGGTTGAGTCAAAATATCCATGGCGGGCCTAATATGTCAAAGAAGTCTAAATTTGTTAAACCATGTTCTTATTATATATATTTTTCCTTTTATATATTTTTGATGAAAAACAAAAGAAGAATATATACAATGCAAATGTGATATACAAATGAAAAATGATTAATGCAAAAATTATGAATGCATATTTTTGGTGGCCAAAGTAGATCAAAAATTTGAAAAATGTTTGAAAAAATAATTTTCCATGTTACCATGAAGGTCAATGACAAAATCTAGGTAAGGTCCCTTCGATAGAAGACCCCCTACACTTAAGCTAAACATTGTCCTCAATGTTTAAGAGCATGGAAGTATAAAACTTCTCCTACACTTATGACAATGAATAGACTTTGCTTAACCCAAGTTAAGGAAAGATCAACTATAGTGAATTCATTTTTAAAGCACAATGTGTCTATGAAAAATCACAATAGTAACGAAGTGAACCGGATACAAGGGCCTCCTCCATAAGCTCCAAAGCACGTGATGAGTGAGCAATCCTACAAACAACATGAAGACAAAAGAAGGTCTCCCCTACACTTCTCATCAACTTGTTATCCTTATTTATAACCTACAACACTCTATATCTAAAAAATTCTAAACCTAGTTATTCAAGCTTGATTTAAGGAGTCTCTAGCTCGACTCTTTCCACACTTAAAAGTGTCTAAAACCTATCATGGAGAGTAAAAGTTTTGCCCTTTTTAAGAAAAATCTCTATGATGAGGTAAAACAAGTTTTCAATTATCAAAACTCTATAAATATCCCCCCGGATCAAATACATAATTACCATCCCACTTATAACATAATTCAACAACTAACTTCCCAAGCAATGGTGAAAAAGGTGAGGTGGTGTTGTCCAAAATGGTTTCCCATATGTTCTTCACAAGGTGATAATCTCAAATCATTCACAAGTTTTCCTTTTGTTGCATCAGGCGGATACTGAGATAGTTTAGCAAGCTCTATGCCAGGATCAAAAATTCGTTCCTTGATGGGAAAACAACAAGTGTTGGTTGCCTTAGAAGATTCTCCCTTGTAAGTCACATGGTGAGAGAAAGGTTGTGTAGAAATGGGTAATAACAAGCTCTTGGAAGGAACCATCATGACTTGTTTTCCTTTATCACATGGAAGGGTTGAGGTGGACAAAGAAGAATGTAAAGGATCTTCATGCAATAGAGATTCTAGATAGAGTATGTCCCCCTCCTCATCAATATAACCAAGAGTGTACTCAAAAGATATATCCACTCCTAAAAACTCATCACCCTCATCCATGATAGAATCCTCCTCATCACTATAAACATCATAAATTGGTCTATCAAAGATTGGTGATTCCTTAAAACCCAAGGAAGTGTGATCATCAACAAATGAAGAGTCACAAGTAGAGATCTCATCATCACTATAGTCATCATATGTTGGTGAATCACAAAGAAGATATTCTTCATCACTAAAATACTCGCGAATGTCTTCATCATTGTGGAAAAGTGGGTTATCATATAAGGTTTCAAAGAGAGGATTGGAATAGATCACAAAATCACCAAAATTAAGCTCTTGAGGTTCATAAAAATCCAAAGATGAAGTAATGGAAGCAATGGTCTCAACATGAGGTAAATCATAATATCCACTTGAGCAAGCTTCATAAAAGTATTCATCACAAACTTCATCAAGGATATCATCATGACTTTCCTCCTCATTCACAACATCAATATGTTTCACCGCTTCGGGCTCATTAGGCTTCTTTGATAACTTTCCCATGTTAAACAAAACTCTCTCATCTCCTACCCTCATTGTAAGTTCACCTTCCGCTACATCTATTAGAGTTGGACCCGTTCTCAAAAATGGCCTACCAACAATCAAAGGAACTCTCGGATCCATATCATAATCAACCACCACAAAATCCGCGGGAAAGGTAAATCTATCAACCCCAACAAAAACATCCTCCGCAATTCCCACCGGATAAGCTATAGTACGGTTGGCTAACTCAAGAGTCATCTTAGTAGGAGTAAGCTCGGGAAGTGAAAGTTTCTTCCAAACCGATAATGGCTTGAGATTTATGCTTGCTCCTAAATCCGCTAAAGCCATGCAGTTTTCCACCCCCGAGAAATTGAAAGGAATCAAAAACCTCCCCGGATCTCCAAGCTTAGTAGGAAACTTCTTAAGCAAAACCACAGAGCAATTTTCATTCAATGAAGCATTAGGCAAATCCACCAATCTCTCCTTGTTAGAAAGTAAATCTTTGATCATCTTAGCAAACTTAGGCATATTGGCTAAAGCTTCCGCAAAGGAGATATTTATGTTAGGTTGCTTGAACATCCTCAAAAAGTTTGAGACTTGTATATCATCCTTGTTCTTAAACTTGTCTTTTTTCAATCTTGATGGATAAGGGAGACTTGGTTTTGGTTGTGGTTGAGTGGTTGATGAAAGATTTTCCTTGTTGGTTTCATCATTAGTAGGTGTGGAAATGGGAGAAATGGGAGAAATTGAGGATGGTGAACTAGATGTAGAAGGCTTATCACAAGAAGGAATCAAAGTAGCTTTACCAAATTAGGTTTGGGTGGTGAAGAATCATGAGTTTTATTTCCACTTCTTGTTGTAATAGCATTGACATTTGCCCTTGGGTTTGTTTGTGTGTTAGATGGTAAAGCTCCTTGTGGTCTTTGATTATATGCCATTAAAAGCCTCTTAGTTTGCTCCTCCGCAATGAGTTTCATTTGCTCTTGCATTCTTTTCTCACTTTCACGAATTCCCCTCTCAACATACTCTTGATTATCATATGGCAAATATCCTTGATTTTGAAAGGGAGGGTATCCTTGATTTGGGAAAGGTGGGGGTGGTGGATTAAATCCTTGATTTGGTGGATAAAAGTTATTTCCTTGATTTTGAAAATTGTTAGGTGCCTTGTAGTTGTTCCCTTGGTATTGTGGTCTTGGTCCTTGGTTTCTTTGTAACAATTGAGGTGGATTGGGTTGAGTAATGGTGGATGGGGTGGGAATCCCGATGGAGCAAGGTAATTTTGAGACTTGTAAGAAAGGTTATTATGATAAATGTTGGGTTTGAAATGTTCTCTATGTTCCTCTTGGTATGCATAACACTCCCCTTGATAACCTTGCACCTTATCACATTGTTGATATGAATAGGGACCTCCACAAGGCTCACATGAAAGGGTAATAGCATGCACATCATTTGTGGAATTGTTCAATGAAAGGCCCTCAATGGCTTAGATCAGTTCTTGACTTGACTTAAGATGCATCTCATGATCCCTATCTATTCTTTGAAGTATCTCTTGGTGACTCTTGAGGAATTGGTTATCACAAGGTGTTTGAGAATTATTTTGGATAACATGAACCCTTTCTTCAAATTGAGTGTTTGTTTGCACCATTGCTTTGGTCTCAATAATATCCCAAGCTTCATGAATGGATTTAAGAAGAATATTTCCTCCCGCGGAAGCATTGAGTGAGTCTTAGTGATGAGGTCTAAGGCCATTGTAGAAAGTATTGATTTGGTGAACGTCATCTAATCCATGGTTAGGGCATCTCCTCAATAACTCTCTATACTCCTCCCAAGCATCACTAAATGTTTGACTAGGTTTTTGTTGAAAGCCTATAATTAAGTTCCTCAAAGCCGTGGTATTAGATGGGGGAAAGAACTTGTTCAAAAACTTCTTAGTGAAACCATCCCATATGGTAATGCTCTCGGGTGGTTGTGTATCTAACCAATGCTTAGCCGGACCCTCTAGTGAAAATTTCACCAATATCAACTTAATGGCATCATGGGGAACTCCATTGTACTTAATGGTGTTGCAAAGAGCAAGAAATTTCTTAAGGTGATCATGTGGATTATCATTCTTCTTCCCATAAAATGGTGTATTTGAAACCAAGTTAATCATGGATGTTTTTAGCTCAAATGTGTTTGCGGGAATATCCGATATCTTGATAGCATCCGCACATCCTTGTACATTGGATTGCAAGTGCTCCATCAAAGGTCGAGTATCAACTCCAGCCATGGCTTCTTGTTGTGGATGGATCAAAGCACGATTCTCGGGATCGGCTTGATGGACGTTGGTGTTCCTACTCTTTCTCTTTTTCTTCCTTTTCGGAGGAAGGGCTTGTACACTAATCGGTATTTGTGCACGTCCGCGAGTGAGCATGTAACTCAATACGAGGAATGAGAGAGAAGCTCTCATTTGACTTTGAAGAGAAAAGGATTACCCTCTTCGAGTTTCAATATGAAATATCCACAAGAAAGTATAATATACGTAATTACTAGTTGGGTGCAAGACCCCCAATGAAGCCTTCCTTCTTGGAATACGCACTAGTGAACGGGGGGTTAGGTGGCGCGAAGCACTTAAGTACCCATTGACCCTTAGATATCATTTTATAGCACATCGCCTTTCTATTCACTTTGTAGTTTGTATTCTTCGAATTATTGCTCATTGGAAGTATTTATCTATTCTTGCTTTATTGAATTTGATCGATACGCGTGTCAAGGACCGGAACGCCCCTCAACACGGTGTATTGCCTTGGCAATACTTATGGAGAATATGTGTATTGGTTGTTCTTATACGTATACGTATTTACATATAATAATATAGGGAGAATATTTTTGTATTTATTGGGGTTTAAAAAAAATACTATATGTACATAAAAACCGAGGGAATCCAATAATATATATTTTTGGGTGCAATCACTTAGGAAAAAGATTGCTTTTTGATTTTTTAATTTTTTTGGTCAATTCTTTAGGAAAAGAATTATTTTTTTTTATTTTTTAGTTTTTATATTTTTATATTTTTGATTTTTTTATTGTTTTTGATTTATGATACGTAAAAATAACGTTCACTAGGTGAACGGATCCCAAAAGCCAATGAAAACCGTCAATCGATAGTCTCTCGTAAAGTAAAAGAACCGGCAACGACGCCATTTGAAATTGTGTAAATTGAAGTTCGTTTCTCTCGATTCTTAACCAATTGAAAGTCCTAACAAAATCAGGTTTATTATCGTTTTTGGTTGATAGGTTTATTTGGATTTTCTATGTCTATTTAAGCAAGCAAGTAAAAATGTGAAAAATAGTAAACTACGTATCCGTAAAACAATTAGCACATACCAAGTTTTTATTCAATAAAGGACAAAATTGTAAATCTATGGAAATAATGTGCTAAAAATGTAAGTACTTGAAACTAAATTGCTTGAAATGTAATTATCAGAAAGTAAAAGGACTAATTATGCAAATTGTAACAAACTACTAACAAAATGTAACAACTTGTAAAAACTACTAACTGAAAATGACAAGTGATTAAAAGTTTTGGTCTAATACAAAGCAAACCCTAATAACATGGAAAATTAGCCAGTAATACAAACAGGAACAAAATATAGGGACTATTGTGCAATTAAGTGAGAAATTTAAACAAAAACGGGCTACTTGGACAAATAAGCTCGTATAAGCTCTAGAATGCACCAAATATGTTCAAACCAATTTAAAACTGCTTAAAATCCAAAAACACTTAGGCTTATCCAAGGAAAAGACTTGAAATGCAATAAAAAAACTCAAATAAGCCAAGAATAAGCTATCTGAAAAGCTAGACATGCACAAACAGATTTTTAAGCTAAATCTTGTTAATCAGTCTATGGAGAGTCTGAAATGTTTTTTTATGGAAAATGATCAAGTAATAAAGCTGGAAATTGCAAATAAGCTGAAACTAGCTTATTAACCATGTTTGACCAAAAAATTGAAAAAGCTGAAAACTTCCAGATCTACTCAAGACAAGTTCCTAAACAAGATTGTGAAAGAAAATAGCAAGATTTATGAAGTGGATTTGCCAGAATAAGAAATCAGTTTGTACTTTTGTTACAGAAACTTGCAATTGCTTATGAGCTTATGGAAAAGCTGATTTCTCACTTGAATGTTTAAACTATATGATTTCCTTATAAGCACTCAAACTTTGGATGTTGAATAACAAATAGAAACTGGTTTGGCTGATTCTTATCCAGTAATGAAGTAATGGCATGAACTTGAAAATGGCTACTTTTATGATGAAATTTGTTCACAAAGCTGACCCAAACATTTTAACAACCAATTGCCTGTTTGACCTTCTTTTTGACTTGAAAACTACTAAACCTTGGTTACAATGACTGAAGAATGATAAAAGAGCAAAGATTAACCAATTTGAAACACTTGAACTACAAATTGACAGCAAATCCAAACACTGCTTTACTGATCTCACAACAAATTTTGTAAAGAGAATAGGAGCAAGTGATTGAGCTGATTTTAGACTGATATCTAGCCAAACTTGTTGATCAAAATGGAGTGTAATTTAACCAAGAATATACAAGTTAACAAGCTAATACTCAAAATGCTAAAGCAAGCTAATTAACTGATGAAATGAAGTCAGTAACAAGTATAAGCTATCAAATGACTATCAAACTAACAAGTAACTATCTAAACCATCAGAATCAATCCAAAAACATGTAAATCACACTTAATCAAAGCAATAACTAGAATTTACACTAGCATGTAACATGCATTTGACTGTTTAGTGGAATTAAACTAAAGAACTAGAAACCTTTTAGCAATGTGCCTCCACTGATGGAGTAGGTAGGCGCTGAGCCTCCTAAACAGTGCTAAACCACCACGTTAGCACTATTAACAACTAATCAACAATCTGCATTCATCATCATCACCACATCTACCCAAAATCTGCTTCAAAATCAACTCAGCTACTAGAATAGGAATGAACAACTACAATTCTTCAACAAAAGCTCCTTATGATCAAATGTAATCACAAGCAACTCATAACAACACAAGTTCAACAGTAATGCAGGGATTGAATAAGAGATTGAAGGAAAAGGAGGGAAATTTATTTATTTGAATGTGAAAAGTTGTTACAGAGTTAGGTAGGAGGTTACAACTAACTATAACTAACTCAAGAGTTTGTCAAGCTCTTGAGTTTGTTACACTAACAACTAACTAGCTAGATTGAGAGGGAAAAAGGGAAGTGTGTGAAATTTTCACACTTAGCTACGTACATAAAATGAAAGATCTATTCCCTATTTATAGACAAGAAATGAGAAGTTGTTGGAGCTGATGACGTATCCCCACCAATAGTAGGCTGCCAGGTTTCCTGAATTGGCTAATTGAAAATTCTTGTGTTCTTCATGAATTGGGTATTTTTGATTCCTTGAGTTTGAGCTTGATTAAGTGTTACCAATGCATTCCTCACTTGAAAACGAGTAAGTTTCATGTAGAAATCATTTCCTGAAATTCAGTGTAACTCAAAATCGTTCCTGGGTTTATTTGTTGAAGAAGACGGCACGTGGAAAGCTTGGATTGGGTGAGAGTTGATCACACGGATCATTATCCGTTTATGGATAAAAGGATTATTGGCTGGCAAGTTCTGATTGGTTAAAAGTTGGCTAGTGGAGTAACTATGAAAATAACGGCTCATTTATTTCTTTGGTGAGGTGGCAGAGTTTGTTGGCAATCCGTGTCACATAAACCTTGCACTCTCATTGGATAATAGTTCCTTCACACGGATTAAGACCATTTTTGGTGTATTTTTGGCAAGTTTAGTCCTTATACTTAGGCAGAATATCCAAATGAGCTAGGAACTTCATTTTAATGGCATTTTTGGTCCTTCCACTTGCATACTTGTCTAGTTTGACCCTTTGACTTGGTTGACTGAAGAGTTGACCATGTTTGACTTGAATCTTGACTTTGACAAATTTACACTTTGAGTCCTTCAACTTTGAAGTCTTGTCATCTTTGATCCTTCAGGGAATTCGTATTGATCAACAACTCACTACTCTGAATGAAGAAAGGCACGCCATTATTTTGGAAATTCAAGAAGCCTTTGTTCAGTTTAAAGAAGCATGGGCGGAGGAAAAGCGACTGCAACAAGAGCAAGTATCTAATCTTAGTGATTATACCCCTCCTCTTGTGCGTCAATACTATTATGATGATGATGACGATGATGCTGTATGCACTTTCAACACATCTTCTGAAGTTACTGCTCCTACTCTCGATGTTCCTACCGCGTCTAAGGATCTTAGATTCGTTGAATGAGCTTAGTTATGTTGGTCTCGACAAAGTATTGGATGATGAGGTTTGTGACTTACCTGCTATGGAGCCTGAGGACGACGTTGCTCTTACGGAAGAGATCGATCCTAGTGATGACGATTCTTCTCTCTGCTATGAGAATTTCATTTTTGAAGTTTCTCAATCTCCACCGGGAGATGCGGGCGATGACGATTTATTCTCTCCGGCTTACGAGAAGTTCACCGATGAACTTGATCTTGTGGATGAGGTGGAAGACGTGCTTCTTCGCGATAGATTACGGAAAGTGCACCTTCTTATTGCTCAAATCGAAGAGTTGACTTCTCCTCCTCTCTCCGAGTCTTTGCCTCCATCTATTCCTCCCGTTGAAGATAATGACCCATTGCTGGAAGAAATCGACATTCACTCCATACCTCCAGGTATTGATGACGATGACATGGAGGGGGAAATTATTTTTGATAATTTGCTGCAGGAAGGTATTGTCCCAAGTCCCCCTCCCGAGCACCTTTCATCCACTCCGTTAGAGACCATCATGGAGGATGAGTGCTTTGACCCGGGAGGTGACATTAATTATGCTATGATTGATAACAATACGGATTTGCCGCTTCCTCAGCATCCATTGTCTTTGGGGGAGGACAATGTGCTTACTTTACCCACCCCACCTCCCGTGGATCTTGATTTCACATACTTTTCCTATGTTGAAAGGGTTTTTCTCCCATTCAAGACTTATCCCCCCGCCTCTCCATTGTTGATGTCAACCGGGAACGAGGACAAGGTCTTTGATCCCGGTATTACATTCGAGGCTTCCCCATGGACCATTTAATTCGGGGACGAGTCAGGCTTGTGACTCGGTTAATATAAACAAGCGCTTTTTGGGAGGCAACCCAATTATCTATCTATCTTTCCTGTTTTCACCATAAGTGTAGAGGGAGCCCCGTGGTGTTTCTTGCTTTCTTTCTATCATATGCAGGGATTAGAGCTTCAAAGACACACTCTTGATGACTTTTGACGAACCGTGATTCCGTGTTCCCTTCTTCCTGGTTCTATCCTAAACTCTTTTGATTCACTATTTTATATTTCTCAATATTAAAATAGGAATCTCTTTAGTTGTCTTTTCCTTAGCAAGATTTAAACAAAGTGCACAATGTCCTAAGTGTAGGGGAGTTCACTCCCACATGCTTAAACATTGAGGACAATGTTTATATTAAGTGTAGGGGGGACTTCTATCGAAGTTAAGTGGCCTTTTCCTTGTATTTGTCCTCATTTTAACCAGAAAATCAATTTTTCGACATTTTTCAAAATTTTTGATCTATTTTGGCCTATTAGTTTTTACCTTTGTATAGTTATTTTCTTTCTTTGCTAGAATAAATTTTTAATAAAGTGGTTTTAATTTTGAAACGTTGTGAATCTTTTGACTCAACCTGTGTTTACTTATCTAAGTTTACTCTAGCTAGTATCCTTAACGTGTTTAAGTCAAGTTTTGCTAGGCTTTTATATAGGGAGCTATAAAACGTGAAAGTCTTAACTTTCACGGGTTAAGAGCAAGAACTTTTCGCAAGTTCCTATAATTAATCCTAGAGAGTTGTTTATCAAGGGAACTTTAAAATGCGATTTCTAAACTTGAAAAAGTCTAAGAATTTGCAAGATCCTATAGATGACTCGAAAACCCAAAACGTTGATTTAATAGGCTAAGCATCCACGAGTCTCATTCCTTGAGATTTTAAACTGTGGAGAACGAGAGATGATAAAGTCAATTATAAGTTTGGTATTCTTTCGTGAATTTATGTGAGTTAATTATAAGCCTATTCTCCCATCGCTTGTTAATAAATTTATAAATAAGGTTGTACGATTTGAAAAGTTACTTAGCTTCTAGCCCAAGATCGTTTAAAAGTTGCTCGGTATGGATTAGAGTTCATAGCCAAGGCATAACTTATTGAAGCAGGATGCGAAGATTGGCGAGTTCGAAAAGGTCCTAACAAGACATGAGGGCTATATTTTGTTGCTAATGATCCCAAGTGATGAGAAGAATCATTTATCAAAAATCAATATGAAGGATCGAGACACACGACGAAAAGCAAATACTCCCCAAAAGATCATGGAAAAGTCTATCCAAAAAGGCCCTAACAAGGTATGAGGATAAATAGATCCAAAAGGAGGCGGATCGTTGTATATCAAAGTCCAAAATAATGATTGGAGAAAAATGAAGAAGTCGTGGTCCAAGTATGAAGAATCTCTCAAAACTTCAAGTAAAGAAATTCCTATTATGAAGAGAAGACCATTATTTCATGAACGTCTCTCAAGATTTGAAGTATGAAGTCGCCGCCAAATATCGGTCCGAGAAAGGTCTCAAATCGCGAAGCGAGTTATGCCAAGATATGAACTTTATGAGGTCCCGAGAAGCAGTTTTAAAAGATTTTGTCCTTTAGCTAACTATTGATTAAATCGTCCCACTTTATTTTCAGCCTTAATTACTAACGAAATAAGTCAACAATGCATCCTCGTGATCATTCTAGACAATAATAAAATATAAGAGATACACCTAGGAATAAGGGAGTCAAAGTAAATAATTGGCCCACATGAGTTCGTGTTAGTTTGCTAACTTATAATAACAATGATCTCGTATTTAAGCTTGGTTTGGAGAATGTGAAAACTTGAGGATGATGACTATTCATGACATTTCCAAAACCCTAAGGTATGTTTTTGATTTCTTTACTCACTTTCTTCCTTTGAATGTTTATAACTTTATATCTCTTTAAGAAAGGCCAATGTGGATTGACTATGATGGAAAATGTGAAACGTGCTTTGTAACTAATGCATTGCATGAGGACATTGCAATGGTTAAGTGTAGGGGATTTGATAGGTGTGAAAACAGTCATCCTTTTTACCACTTAATTACAATAATAACCGAGCCAAAACGTGTATTTTATGTCATTTATGTCGGAATTATGAGTGGTTTGTATTTTTGTTGTGATTTAGGACGAAAAGGTGAAAAGTGGAGAAAACACGGGATTTCACGGGCTTTTATCGAAGAAAAAGACAAAAGACGAAGTCAAGAAATCAAGAGTGGAAAAAGAACGGAAGTCCAAGACCAATTCTGAAGATTTATCGAAGAACAAGTCTAAAGACGGAAGTTTAATAAAGCCGAAGAACTCGAGTCTAATAAATAAATAAATTATAAGACGAGTTTAATTAATCCCGAGACAAAGTCGATATAGTCGAAGAACTTAAAAGACGAGAAGACGTGAAGAAAGAAAGAAAGAGGAGGCAACACATGCACCTCCCTATTTCCTATAAATACCCTCCTAAACTCATTTAGGAGGGTTGGTTAGTTTTTAGTTTAGAGTAGTTTCATTTTCATTAGGTAGGTGATTCTAGAGAGAGAAAGTGACAGTTTCTCTCACTAGGATCTTAATCTTTTATCTTCCTTTCTTGTTTTTAATAAAAACTTTACTTTCAAATAGCTTAATTCTTGTTTTAATCTTAATCTCATTCTATCTTTCTTAGTTTTTTTATATGATCTTAAATCCGATCTCTTTATATACATGTCTTGTTGATTTTGATGTTTGATTAAAAAGTTCATCTTTTTATTTCATCTAAGCTTTTATACGAATTAAGCTATAAGTTTGACAATCTTATTGGCTTATTTTGTACTTAGCTTATTTGCTTTTTAGTTTCTTAAAAAGTTAATCTTTTTAAAGTTTGCTTATTTAGTATTTTAAAAAGTTTTCAAATTTATGCTTATTGATCTTTTAATGTTTGATTTTTATAGCTTAAAGTGTTTTAGTGTTTATTGTGTTAATTTTCTTATTTTTGATTAAGTGCTTTTTAGTTAATTTTTATAAAAAGTTGTTTTTAAATATTTTTTATTATTTAGTATTTTTAAAAGTTTTTAAATTTAGGTCTATTAGATTTTTCTTAAATTTGATTTGGTTAAGTTTTTAGATAAGTACTTATTTGGTATTTGCTTATTTGCTTATTGTTGCCATCGTAATATTTAAGGGTTTTACCAGTACGATCGAGTAAGTGTGATCGCATAAACCCCGAGGGTTTCTACTTGCGATCCATTACTGCGATCCTTAGTACGATCGTTCACTACGATCACACTCCTTAATCCACACCACGATCACTTGTTGCGATCGTGGGTACGATCATAGAGTGCGATCCGTGGGTACGATCTGCTAGTACGATCCCCAAGTACGATCCTAAACAACATGACTACGATGGAAATCAATACAATAGTACGATGCATGCATGCTTGCGGGAACCATGGAATCTTAGTTTTCTAGTACGATGGAATTTGCATGGAATCTTAGTTTTCTATTACGATGGAATTTCCATGCATGCATGCAGTTGGCGCCAAAAGGAGCAGCTAGCCTGGCTGCTTCCAGCAGCTAGCCTGCCTGCTTGCTTATTTATTAGTATTATTCCGTAATTATCTAGTTTTATCTGAAAGTTTTTCCGATTTTATTTTTGAAAGTTACATATTTTTAGTTGAATTTTTCATCGATTTTTAGTACTAATATTTTTTTCATAAGTTCAAGTTTTATCTTCTATTTAGTACCCGCTTTAGGTTTTTCCTCGTTTAGCTTTAAAATACCATTTTAGTTTTATTCTCTCCTTTTTCATTTAGTAAACTTTATTTTCGAGTCGATAGTTAATTTCTTCTTTTAGATTTATTTTTATTAATTGTTTCGCTTTAAATTACGTTTTATTATTTGTTTTAATATTCGTTTAAATATCGTTTTAACTTTTAGTTTTTAATATTCACCTTGTTTTACTTTTATTATTTGTACTTGTCTTTAGTTTGTTTTTTTAATACTTTTCGCATTTACTTTTTAATTAGTTATAGATAATCAACTTCCCTTTTTCTTAACCAAAAACAACTGAGTCACACATTTAACCGGAAATCAATTCGATTAGACACCGAGAAAACAAACTTTTTTTCAACTAGTAAAATCTCTACATTAAAATGGCGCCGCTGCCGGCTCTTTTCGTGAAGATTAACGGTTTTTTGTGAGAGACGCGTTGGCTTTTGGGATCCGTTCACTCGTGAACGTTATATTTCGTGTGAAAAATTTTCAAAAAAATCCAAAAACATTTGAAAAATCATAAAAAGCATTTCTTTTTCAAAGTTTTTACACCAAAAATATTCTTCTTGCTCATCTATTTTTCTTTATGGATTCTTATGTACATTGCGTCGGATGTGGGAGACGATTGTACGGGAACGACTCTTGTCAATGGTGTACATGTGAGCGGTGCGGAAACGATATCGACAACACACAATTCGGATTTTGTCCTTTGTGCAACTCGACTAATTCGTCCTTTATGAACCCACCTCCTGTTCCCTCGTGCATCTATTGTGGAAGCGATTCTCATTGGCATGTTTCGTGCCCGGTTCGATACCCGTATGGTCACGAGCAAGAATCGGGGTACAATTATGACAATGATAATAGCTATCCACAAGACGCACCCAGTCTTTCTCCTTACCCGTTTTGCAACAACTGTGGGGGTCCCCACGATACCTCTTATTGTCAACCAATGAATTATTATGAGCCAGATCTGTGTCCTCAATTTTCTTCACCGATGGATTATTATGAACCAAATCCGTGTTATAATTCTTCTCAACCGATGACTGACTATGAGCCACATCCGTGCTATAATTCTGGTTTTCATAACTATGAGCCCCCACATCACACCCTCAATCATCAATCCTCTCAGGGAATTCGTATTGATCAACAACTCACTACTCTGAACGAAGAAAGGCACGCCATTATTTTGGAAATTCAAGAAGCCTTTGTTCAGTTTAAAGAAGCATGGGCGGAGGAAAAGCGACTGAAACAAGAGCAAGTATCTAATCTTAGTGATTATACCCCTTCTCTTGTGCGTCAATACTATTATGATGATGATGACGCTGATGCTGTATGCACTTTCAACACATCTTCTGAAGTTACTGCTCCTACTCTCGATGTTCCTACTGCGTCTAAGGATCTAGATTCGTTGAATGAGCTTAGTGATGTTGGTCTCGACAAAGTATTGGATGATGAGGTTTGTGACTTACCTGCTATGGAGCCTGAGGACGACGTTGCTCTTACGGAAGAGATCGATCCTAGTGATGACGATTCTTCTCTCTGCTATGAGAATTTCACTTTTGAAGTTTCTCAATCTCCACCGGGAGATGCGGGCGATGACGATTTATTCTCTCCGGCTTACGAGAAGTTCACCGATGAACTTGATCTTGTGGATGAGGTGGAAGACTTGCTTCTTCGCGATAGATTACGGAAAGTGCACCTTGTTATTGCTCAAATCGAAGAGTTGACTTCTCCTCCTCACTCTGAGTCTTTGCCTCCATCTATTCCTCCCGTTGAAGATAATGACCGATTGCCGGAAGAAATCGACATTCACTCCATACCTCCAGGTATTGATGAGGGGGACATTATTTTTGATAATTTGCTGCAGGAAGGTATTGTCCCAAGACCCCCTCCCGAGCACCTTTCATCCACTCCGTTAGAGACCATCACGGAGGATGAGTGCTTTGACCCGGGAGGTGACATTAATTATGTTATGATTGATAACAATACGACTTTGCCGCTTGCTCAGCATCCACTGTCTTTGGGGGAGGACAATGTGCTTACTTTACCCACCCCACCTCCCGTGGATCTTGATTTCACATACTTTTCCTATGTTGAAAGGGTTTTTCTCCCATTCAAGACTTATCCCCCCGCCTCTCCTTTGTTGATGTCAACCGGGAACGAGGACAAGGTCTTTGATCCCGGTATTACATTCGAGGCTTCCCCATGGACCATTTAATTCGGGGACGAGTCAGGCTCGTGACTCGGTTAATATAAACAAGCGCTTTTTGGGAGGCAACCCAATTATCTATCTATCTTTCCTGATTTCACCATAAGTGTAGGGGGAGTCCCGTGGTGTTTCTTGCTTTCTTTCTATCATATGCAGGGATTAGAGCTTCAAAGACACACTCTTGATGACTTTTGACGAACCGTGATTCCGTGTTCCCTTCTTCCCGGTTCTATCCTAAACTCTTTTGATTCACTATTTTATATTTCTCAATATTAAAATAGGAATCTCTTTAGTTGTCTTTTCCTTAGCAAGATTTAAACAAAGTGCACAATGTCCTAAGTGTAGGGGAGTTCACTCCCACATGCTTAAACATTGAGGACAATGTTTATATTAAGTGTAGGGGGACTTCTATCGAAGTTAAGTGGCCTTTTCCTTGTATTTGTCCTCATTTTAACCGGAAAATCAATTTTTCGACATTTTTCAAATTTTTTTTATCTATTTTGGCCTATTAGTTTTTACCTTTGTATAGTTATTTTCTTTCTTTGCTAGAATAAATTTTTAATAAAGTGGTTTTAATTTTGAAACGTTGTGAATCTTTTGACTCAACCCGAGTTTACTTATCTAAGTTTACTCTAGCTAGTATCCTTAACGTGTTTAAGTCAAGTTTTGCTAGGCTTTTATATAGGGAGCTATAAAACGCGAAAGTGTTAACTCTCACGGGTTAAGAGCAAGAACTTTTCGCAAGTTCCTATAATTGATCCTAGAGAGTTGTTTATCAAGGGAACTTTAAAATGCAATTTCTAAACTTGAAAAAGTCTAAGAATTTGCAAGATCCTATAGATGACTCGAAAACCCAAAACGTTGATTTAATATGCTAAGCATCCACGAGTCTCATTCCTTGAGATTTTAAACTGTGGAGAACGAGAGATGATAAAGTCAATTATAAGTTTGGTATTCTTTCGTGAATTTATGTGAGTTAAATATAAGCCTATTCTCCCATCGCTTGTTAATAAATTTATCTGCAATAAATAAGGTTGTACGATTTGAAAAGTTACTTAGCTTCTAGCCCAAGATCGTTTAAAAGTTGCTCTGTATGGATTAGAGTTCATAGCCAAGGCATAACTTATTGAAGCGGGATGCGAAGATTGGCGAGTCCGAAAAGGTCCTAACAAGACATGAGGGCTATATTTTGTTGCTAAAGATCCCAAGTGATGAGAAGAATCATTTATCAAAAATCAATATGAAGGATCGAGACACACGACGAAAAGCAAATACTCCCCAAAAGATAATGGAAACGTCTATCTAAAAAGGCCCTAACAAGGTATGAGGATAAATAGATCCAAGTCCAAAAAGGAGGCTGATCGTTGTATATCAAAGTCCAAAATAATGATTGGAGAAAAATGAAGAAGTCGTGGTCCAAGTATGAAGAATCTCTCAAAACTTCAAGTAAAGAAATTCCTATTATAAAGAGAAGACCATTATTTCATGAACGTCTCTCAAGATTTGAAGTATGAAGTCGCCACCGAATATCGATCCGAGAAAGGTCTCAAATCGCGAAGCGAGTTATGCCAAGATATGAACTTTATGAGGTCCCGAGAAGCAGTTTTAAAAGATTTTGTCCTTTAGCTAACTATTGATTATGAAGGTCTACGTGATCTTTGGCCTATTCTACATGATCGGATTAGATGGATTTAATGTATGGATAGATTGATAAATATAGAAGAGATGAGAATGGAGATGAGGGTGTAGAGAGAGAAATGAGAGAAAAGAGAAGAATAGAGAGAGAAAGTAAAGATTGAATTGTAAAATATGAAAATGACCAACCCCTCCTAACATGCTAGGAGGGGATATATATAGCCCACCCTACATGTGGGCTATATGGACTATACATTTACTAAGTGGATCACGAGCCCATTACATAATTATCGTTGGAGCGACCGATCCTTCATAAATACGTAAAACGTATTTCCAACAATCTCCCCCTAAGGGAGGTCGCTCCAAGAGACAAAGTTCTAAATAGTCTATATCTCGTGATCTATGCTAACTAAGATGTGACCGAGACTTTATTAGGAAAAACGTATTTCCAACAATCTCCCCCTAAGGGAGGTCACATCTTTTTACAAAATCTTAAACCTAGCATCTATGCTTGAGTCTTCGATCTTGTTCTTGTGAATATGCTTGATGTGATCTTTGACTTTAGTCTTGAGCATGTTTCCTTTCCTTGACCTTGTGCATTCTTCACTTGTGATATTTGCCTCTTCGTGACTTCATGTTCCACATACTTATACTTTTAAATTCTTGAAAGCTTCAGAGTTTGATACAGCGAAAGACTTGACCTTCAGGCTTTCTTGAATTTGTTGAAGTACTAAATGTATGTAGTATAAGCATGTGGTGACGACTTCTTCTGGATTGTACACCGCAATGCCACCTTCTTGTTACGCTGCATAAGACAGTTAGCAACAAACAATATACACGGATGAAATGGCCTTGAACATTTCATTCTAATTCGGTAGCATTTTACCTCCGGTCGGTGAAGACCGTTGGACGATATTAAATACCGTACTTGTGGCAGGTAGTTTCAATAAAGAACCTCCTTGACAAGATTTCGCGGGTAAACCCGTTCTCTTTACTCGATCGTCCAAAGCTGACTGCGAACGTAAAGAGTGAATCATTTGGATAATCTTATACGCATGATTTGAAGCCATCAATTCATGTTCCTGGAACAAGTGAAGTTCAATTAAGAACCGCACCGTCGTTGCTTTCCAGTTGTCACTAGCTTGATTCATATAGAATCTTGCAAGTTACCTACCAAGTGCTGTTTGATGTTAACACTAGAAGGATTTCCATTCGTCACTGTAAATACTTAATAGTATTACTCTGAATGTTCTGGCAAGATCACTAAGATATTGCGTAGAGGCCTGGAACGTGTTTAAATTCATTTAAGAATTAAACCACTGTTGCTTTCCAGTTATCACAAGTTTGATTCATGAAGAATCGCACAAGTCACCTACCATGAGCTTTTTGATATTCGCTCAAGAAGGATTTCCATCTTCATTGTAAATACTTTCGTATTACTCGGATGTTCAGGCAAGATCATGAAGATTTTACGTAGGACTCTTAAGATCTTTCTTACTTTTCACAGTGTGTGAAGAAGCAAGGAAATATGAAATTGTGTCCTAATGAGATATTTGATGATCTCAAATGGCTCTAGACTCGATCGTGCATTTTGGATTTTTAGTGATCGGAGGCTGGAGAGGAGTGCCACCTTTTCAATACCAATTTATTCGGAGTGAATAAATCAATAGATAATGCGTTGTCTCCGTGTGATTAAAACAAATATCTTTTGAGAGATATCTGAGTTAGCTAGGATGGGTTGTGCATTGCATCACTGGGTCCATGATGTCTGTCTTCAATATTAAGAATCATTAAACAATGATCTTAATAGCATATGTATTGACCCGGTTTCTGCCTAAGTTGTAAGGAGGGCTTCTTTATTTACACCCTTTATCTTTACAATTCTTTTTCATTCTTCAACCCCTTCAATGCTTACCAATACGTCATCACTAGCACCTTGTTGTGATTGTTCCAGTGCTAACTTAAGTACTTGGTCGGCATTCAGCTATGTTCACAATCTTTCTCCATCTTTCCTAAGGACTACTATTTCTAGCTATGGAATGTCCTTGGGAAGATTCCTCCGGTTCTAGAGGAATTGATAGGTGTGTAAACACCCATCCTTTTTACCACTTAATTACAATAATAACCGGACCAAAACGTGTATTTTATGTCTTTTATGTCGGAATTATGCGTGGTTTGTGTTTTTGTTGTGATTTAGGACGAAATTGTGAAAAGTGGTGAAAACACGGCATTTACGGGATTTGATTGAAGAAAAAGATGAAAAGACGAAGTCAAGAAGTCAAGAGTGTAAAAAGAACGGAAGTCTAAGACCAATTCTGAAGATTTATCGAAGAAAAAGTCAAAAGACAGAAGTTTACTAAAAGCCGAGGAACTCAAGTCTATTTTATTGAAGAATTAAAAGACGAGTTCAAAAGAAATCCCGAGCCACAAGTCATTAGAGTCCAAGTTTAAAGAGATTAACAAAAGATTAAAAAAGATCAAGGACTTATGTAAAACCCGCATGCTTTTACCATGAATAGTGCCCTTAAGATCGTACGTCCTAGATTAAAACTTACCTCATGTAGTATTGATCACATTCATGTGCTAATAATCAAGCAAGTGCATACGTGTATGACATGACAAGTATCGATTACGTACGAACTCATGATAAACAGTAATAAATATATCACGTGAACATAATTAAATCATGATCACCATTTAAAATACTAACTAGAATAATTACGTAAATACTCATAATATATTTACGAGCGTTAAGTTTACGATAAACGACACGTTAGATTAAACAGAAACACTTTAAACACGAGCACGTTTAACCACGAACGAACACGAAACATCGGGACACGAGAAAGGTACGGGTACCCCATGTGGGGCCCCCATACCCACGGCATACATCAAGAAATGGGCTTAGCCCATGGACTTTACAAGTTAAGGGGGGTAAAGAGTAAAACATGTTTTCACTTTTCATTTTACAAGAAAATAAACAAAAACCCTAAAAGAGTTTTCTCCTCTCCTTTTTGCTCTCTTTGTGCCGCCACATAAACACCACCATAGGGGGTGATTTGTTTGATTTTGATCTTAAAAACAAGTGTAGAAACCGTGTTTGTTCATCCTTTTTCCAAGCTACATAGTGGTATACCTTTCTAACCTTTCTTTTTAATTCTTTTTGATTCTTTTGATCTTTGATTATTTTCATGAACATGTTATTTATTTTCTTATTAAAACAAGGTAATTAATCATTGATCTAACATGTTTTGGTATTAATTAAAATCAAAGAATGGTTTATAAGGGTGTTTGTTTTTGGCCGCCTAGCAAACAAACCCGAGGGGGGGTTTGGTTTGCTATTGCCGCCACCACCAAGACCACAATTGGTCTTGGTTGGCTCATGTGGGACCCACGGCAGCAAGGGGACACGTGTGCCCCGGGTTTGGCCCGGGGTACGGTGTCGAATTCATGCCCGATTCATGGTTCGTTGGTTAAAATCATGATCTATGTTACATGTAATTTTATGAATCATGAACTTAGGATATAATTAATTAATAACATGAAATATTAATTAAATCATGACTTAGGTTATTTTAATTATTAGTTTATCATGACATTAATTTAACCTAAGTATTTTATGTTATAAGTTATAATTAATTAATTATTAAAACATGCCTATAATTAATTAATTTAGACATGACTTAGGTTATATTATTATTAATAATAATACACATTTTAACCTAAGTATTTTATTTCATTTTAATTAATACATGTTACACTTTAATTAAAATGCTTAACCTATAGTTTAATTAAAATACATGAAATAATAATTAAACTATACACTATATCATATGACTTAAGAAATAAGCTTATAACACTTAGACTTATATGTTAGCTTATGTAATCAGCTTAATTCTAATTATGGAAACTTCTATTTATAGAAACTTAATTAAATAAGGCAACTAATCTAATTATGGAAACCTTCTATATATGGAAATCAATCTATTTCAGGCAGCTAATCTAATCATGGAAACTTTCTATATATGGAAACTTATTTAATTAAGGCAGCTGATCTATTTTCGGAAACTTTCTATTTTTAGAAACTAATCTATTTTAGGCAGTAAATTCTATTTTTGGAAACTTTCTATTTTTGGAAACTTTCTATTTTTGGAAACTTTCTATTTTTGGAAACTTTCTATTTTTGGAAACTTTCTATTTTTGGTAACTTTCTATTTTTGGAAACTTTCTATTTTTGGAAACTTTCTATTTTTGGAAACTTTCTATTTTTGGAAACCTGCTATTTTTGGAAAGTTACTTATTATTACACAGTAAGTATATTAATACATGAAACACCAGTAATACTTAATCAGATAAGTCAGAATACAAGATAAACACAGTTTAAGGCTTTAAACAGTGAACCAGGACCTAAAACATACCAAATCAGCTTATATGAGACACAAAACCCAGTACGTAATCAGTGAATCGATACTTATACACGTGTGTATTCATGTAGCGTTAGTGATCCAGAAGTAGGAGTCTTTCTTCCGTTCATTTCACTGGACTTGAGGTACGGATTCCCGTCCTTTCAGTATGGACATTCTTTCCTTATTAGGATTTCCCCGTATGCAGCCAACTGTTTTCCCCAGTATTTGTTTTATTGTTTTGAACTGCTTATGTTTAATCAGCATAATCTATAGCCATATACAAGCATGACCAGTTTCACCTAGTTATGGAGGTACCATAACCATAGCATTGGAGGCACCGATGTTATGACTTCCCCACGGCGGAGTGATTGCTCGTGGCGTCCCTTTTCAGTTTTGGCCATATTATTATATCAGGTGGGGCGTATGGGTGCATCCTAGTTACATGTTTTATCCAGTTTATCATGGTGAATGTGGTGTGTGCCTTGCACCCTTCACAAGGAGCTGATCCCTCCTACCCAAACCAGTATATTGATTAGAGGCATCCCCTCTAATCAGCATGATGAGGTCACCCCTCCAAGTATTCATGCACGTGACCTTTTCATGACCTATATGAGCTATGGTATATACATGTTAAACAGTTTTCACAAGATAAACATAAGGCTTTTCAAACTATAAAACCAGTTTTCTTGATACTTAATCAGTTTACTCAGTACTTAGTCTTCCGCTGTTATATGTTACATGCTTATCCTATTTCATGCTATATTGTACATCCGTGCACTGAGCGTCTTGCTCAGCCGTTTTCCTTTTCATGTTCCCAAAACGGCAGGTACTCAGGGACGCTCGTAGATCTCAAACGTAGGTGCATATGGACTGGAAGCTTTACTGTCTTTCTTTACTTTATGCATTTCCTTTACTTTGATACAGTTGCTATGGACATTGTTTCGTCCTTTCCTTTTACAGTATTTATGTTTGTGTGTGATGAGCTTTACTTTGGGATACCGATGTTTGATTCCGGTATTTCCCTTTTATGGTTGAATAATGCTTAGACATTTATCCTTGTATGCTTTGATGACACGCCATGATTATGCGTAATATTCCATTTCCAAAATGGGGTGTTACAATTATGGTATCAGAGCCAAGGCTTCGACCTGTAGGCTCTCAAATATGACCTGTGATTAGTGGGTAGTCGCTACGGTCTTCCTAGAACTGACAGTTGTTTTCATGCATTCATCATTTTTAAGCATACATATACATGTCATTGTTACAGGGTTTTTGACTAAGTAATGGTTGGTACAGGACTGGCCCTATTTAGTCGCATGTGTTTTACCGAAACTTTTAGATTTGGGACCGACCCATAGGCGTCCCCGCGATATGTCTTTTATTTTGAGTGAACTGACCGGAGGCGTTCACTCTCGAGCATCAAAAAAGTTTTCATAAAACTGCATCATGCATTCATACAAAGATTTTCTTGCATAAAATTTTTTTTTCTCGTGAAATTTTTGGTATAAATTTTTTTTTATATTCTATGTTGAACTGTTAATCATATGTTTTATGCTATACTGTCAGATGGTTCTCACACGCGAGCAAGAGCAGCTCAATGTTGCGATTCAGGCTGCCATGCAAGCCTTACTTCCTCAACTGAGGAATGACATTCGTGCTGAAGTC
Organism: Glebionis coronaria; assembly: GCA_025667525.1. Lineage (NCBI taxonomy): Eukaryota > Viridiplantae > Streptophyta > Magnoliopsida > Asterales > Asteraceae > Glebionis > Glebionis coronaria. Next base: position 45,970,491 of record CM046876.1, read on the forward strand.
CAAGCTGCCAATAATCAGCAGCCGCAGAATCAGGCACCTCCTCCTCCTCCTCCCCCAGTGACACTAGCAGTGTGGTTGGAAAGATTTAACAAGCTCCGTCCTATAGCTTTCGAAAAGACTGATAGCCCCAGCGATGCTGAAAGCTGGCTGACTCACATTGAGAAAATCTTCAATGCTATGGGATGTGACCCCGCCTTCAAGGCAAGATTGGCATGCTACAGGTTTGAAGGCGATGTACTCAACTGGTGGCTAGCTTTGACGCAGTCAGAAGGAGGTGATGAATGGGTCGCTGGTTTGACATGGGCCCAATTCAAGGAGAGAGTGATGGAACAGTTCTTTCCTAAGGCAGAGCAGGACAAACTCAAGCGTGAATACCACGGGATACGTCAGAGACAGGGCGAGAATAGCAACGAATTCATGCAGCGCTTTCTTCGCCTAACTGGTTTTCTAGGAGCAGCGGCTGGTACTCCTGAGGAGCAGGCACACCATTTTAGGTGGGCACTTCGCACCTCGGTCGCGAACAATCTGGTATGTGCTACGTTTAATACAGTAGCACAAGTGGCCGACGCAGCAAGGAAGCTTGAGATGTTGCAGGAACGCGATGAGTTCGGGGAAGCTGAAAGACCCGACAAGAGGTAAAACATTTCGTGTTCTAGCGTTAACCAGACCGCATCCTATCATTATATGTTCTATAATCATCTCTTAAACTGTATCTTCCAGGCAGAAAACTGGGGACCGGTCTCAGCCGGCTACTCAGCAGCAGCCCAATCAGCCCAAAGGAAACGGTCACTCTAACGACCGTTCTGTTGTGGAAAGGCGCAGCGGTAATGATAATTACCGTAACAATGCGGGACAATCCAACAGCAGCAGGTCCTACTGTTTATGCATCTTCTTATGATTTCATGTTATGTCTCTCATGCTGACACTATATTAATCTCTACCAGGAACCACGGTAACGGAAGGGACCAGAACCACAGGGGTTCTCAGCCTAACCGTTCAGCTAACACTGGTAAGCATCTTATGACGCTTACGTCCTATACTCGTGCATATACTTTATTCTTAACAAGTATTGTCATCAGCAGGCCCTCAGCAAGCAAGGACTCCTGCTGGAGGATTCACTCATCCTCTTTGCAGTACCTGCCATCGCAGACACCCTGGCCCATGTCGTCGTGACTCCGACGCGTGCTACAAGTGCGGCCTCCCTGGCCATCGTATGAGAGATTGCCGTAAGGGTGAAATGGAGGGTACTTCGGGTCATGCTGATACTAAACCGCCTCCTACCACTGGGCGTGTCTACACGACATCGCGCGATCAGGCAAACAAATCTACAGGTACCATTACTGGAATTTTGTATATGTACGGCCAGGCTGCATGTGTTCTTTTCGACACGGGTGCCACTCATTCAGTTATTTCCACTACTTATGCTAAGAACATCAGGACACTTCCCTTGCCATTAGAAAATAAGCTTACCATTTCCACGCCTCTGAGGGACTCTGTATTAGTAACTCATGTATACAAGAGTCTTCCTCTAGAGTTTGACGATAAAGTTCGTGCAGTAGATGCACTTCCTATAGACATGATTGAGTTCGATATGATTCTCGGCATGGATTGGCTATCTAGGCACCATGCTACCATAGACTGCCACTCATATCGGGTGATCTTCGGCGACATTAATGCACCAGAGTACATCCACAACGGGTTCATACCCGGACGGTCTGTACAGGTCATATCTACCTTGCAAGCACGTGCATTACTGTCACATGGCTGCGAAGGTTATTTAGCTACGGTTCATGACATGGATGCTGAATCCCCATCGATTCAGGATCAACCAGTAGTTTCGGAATTTCAAGACGTCTTCCCAGATGAACTTCCAGGCATACCACCTGCAAGAGAAGTGGAGTTCAACATCGACCTTGTTCCAGGAGCTGAGCCGATCTCTAAGGCTCCGTATCGTATGGCTCCCATAGAGCTAAAAGAACTGAAGGACCAACTGCAGGAACTTCTTGAACGAGGGTTCATTAGACCGAGCGCATCTCCATGGGGCGCACCGGTCTTATTCGTTAAGAAGAAGGACGGCAGCATGCGACTTTGCATTGACTACCGTGAACTTAATAAGATTACCATCCGCAACAGATATCCACTGCCACGTATAGACGATCTGTTTGACCAACTTCAAGGAGCCAAACACTTCTCAAAGATCGATCTAAGGTCAGGCTACCATCAGCTAAGGGTTAAAGAGCAGGATATTGCCAAGACTGCTTTTCGTACCCGTTATGGCCATTATGAGTTTGTGGTCATGCCATTCGGCCTGACTAACGCTCCAGCAGTATTCATGGATCTGATGAACAGAATCTTTCATGAATTCCTTGATAAATTTGTCATTGTATTTATCGATGACATCTTGATATTCTCAAAGTCCACGGAGGAACACGAAGATCATCTCCGTACTGTACTACAGATTCTTCGTCAGAAGCAGCTGTATGCGAAATTCTCCAAGTGTGAGTTCTGGTTAAACAAGGTGGCATTCTTAGGTCACATTGTATCAGCAGAAGGGATCACTATGGACCCAGCGAAGGTTGAGGCTATCACGAAATGGCCAAGACCAACATCAGCGACAGAAGTCCGCAGTTTCTTAGGCTTAGCTGGATATTATCGAAGATTCGTGGAGAACTTTTCCCGCCTGGCATTGCCTCTCACCAAACTGATGCGAAAAGGAGAGAAATTCGTCTGGACGGAAGAACGAGAGAAGAGCTTCGAAGACCTAAAGCAGAAGTTAGTATCTGCACCTATTCTTACTCTCCCATCTGGTACAGGTGGATTTCAGATCTATAGCGATGCATCGGGGAAGGGACTGGGCTGTGTTCTCATGCAACATGGGAAAGTGATCGCGTATGCTTCACGGCAGCTTAAGCCCTATGAAGAAAACTACCCTACGCATGACCTGGAACTTGCTGCAGTGGTGTTCGCATTAAAGATATGGAGGCATTACTTATACGGAGAATCATGCGACATTTTCACAGATCACAAGAGCTTGAAGTATATCTTCACACAGCGAGAATTGAACATGAGACAAAGGAGATGGTTGGAACTGTTGAAGGATTATGATATTAACCTACAGTATCATCCCGGGAAAGCCAATGTAGTAGAAGATGCACTCAGCAGAAAGTCCGGAATGATAAACGGCATTGAGATCAAGGAACAAAACATAAGGGACTTGGAGCGGCTTGACATCGAAATCATGGTACGTGGGCAGCACGGATACTGGGCGAATCTTAGAGTAGAACCTGAGTTACTGACTAGGATCAAGGAAGCGCAGAAGGATGATGGAGAGATTTGGGCGATAATTCAGAATTTGTAGAAGCAGACAGAATTCAGAATGGACGCAGACGGCATCGTTTGGCAGGGCACGAGACTTTATGTTCCTGACAATCCAGAACTCCGGGAAGCATTGTTAGCTGAAGCTCACAGCTCCCCATTTTCTATACATCCTGGGTCAACAAAAATGTACCATGACATCAGACAGCACTTTTGGTGGAGTGGTATGAAACAGGATGTAGCCACGCATGTCTCCAAATGTCTTACCTGCCAACAGGTTAAGATTGAACATCAGCGATCTGGCGGTCTCCTTCAACCGTTGGATATTCCAGAATGGAAGTGGGACAAAATCACCATGGATTTTGTTACCGGTCTTCCGCCTACCAAGAAGAAGCACGATGCTATTTGGGTCATCGTTGATCGACTCACCAAATCAGCTCATTTCTTACCGATACGCAAGGAAGATCCGGTAAGTAAACTCGCAGATACGTACAGAAGGGAGATCATGAGACTCCACGGCACTCCCTCCAGCATCGTCTCAGACAGAGATCCTCGTTTCACGTCGCGATTCTGGAAAGGTCTGCAAAAAGCTTGGGGTACACAACTTAAGCTGAGCACAGCCTTTCATCCTCAAACGGACGGACAATCGGAGCGAACAATTCAGACATTGGAAGATATGTTAAGGTCGTGTGCGTTGGAATGGACAGGTGATTGGGACGATTACATCTGTTTAGTCGAGTTTGCATACAACAACAGCTGGCACGCAAGTATCAAATGTGCTCCTTTCGAAATGTTGTATGGCAGAAAGTGTCGCGCTCCAACTTGCTGGGATCAAGTGGGAGAGCGAACACTCGAAGGGCCAGAAATTATAGAAATGACCAATGAGAAGATTGAGGTAGCTAAGCAGAAGTTGCAAGAAGCACGGTCACGTCAGAAGTGTTACGCCGATAAGCATCGTAGGGACATACATTTTAATGTGGGAGATCACGTCTTCCTCAAGGTTTCGCCGGCACGTGGTGTTAAACGCTTCGGGATCAAAGGAAAACTCAGTCCTCGGTTCATCGGACCATTTGATATCGTTGAACGAATCGGCGAAGTATCTTACCGATTGGCGTTACCTCCTCAGCTTTCGCACGTGCATAACGTGTTCCATGTGTCCTTACTCAGAGGGTACAATTATCATCCCCTTCACATGGTTCAGTATCCACTGGAACAGATACGTGAAGATCTCACTTTTATAGAAGAACCCGAACGAGTACTCGACAGGCAAGAACGAGTCATGAGAAGGAAGACGATTCCATTCGTCAAAATTCTTTGGAGGGACCATACCGAGCGGGAAGCCACTTGGGAAACAGAGGAGTCTATCCGGGCTTCTTACCCTCACTTCATATTTTGAGTTCGGGTATGTCACTTCTTTTCAGCTTACTTTATCTATAATTCGGGGACGAATTATTCTTTTTAGGGGGGAAGAATTGTAAAACCCGCATGCTTTTACCATGAATAGTGCCCTTAAGATCGTACGTCCTAGATTAAAACTTACCTCATGTAGTATTGATCACATTCATGTGCTAATAATCAAGCAAGTGCATACGTGTATGACATGACAAGTATCGATTACGTACGAACTCATGCTAAACAGTAATAAATATATCACGTGAACATAATTAAATCATGATCACCATTTAAAATACTAACTAGAATAATTACGTAAATACTCATAATATATTTACGAGCGTTAAGTTTACGATAAACGACACGTTAGATTAAACAGAAACACTTTAAACACGAGCACGTTTAACCACGAACGAACACGAAACATCGGGACACGAGAAAGGTACGGGTACCCCATGTGGGGCCCCCATACCCACGACATACATCAAGAAATGGGCTTAGCCCATGGACTTTACAAGTTAAGGGGGGTAAAGAGTAAAACATGTTTTCACTTTTCATTTTACAAGAAAATAAACAAAAACCCTAAAAGAGTTTTCTCCTCTCCTTTTTGCTCTCTTTGTGCCGCCACATAAACACCACCATAGGGGGTGATTTGTTTGATTTTGATCTTAAAAACAAGTGTAGAAACCGTGTTTGTTCATCCTTTTTCCAAGCTACATAGTGGTATACCTTTCTAACCTTTCTTTTTAATTCTTTTTGATTCTTTTGATCTTTGATTATTTTCATGAACATGTTATTTATTTTCTTATTAAAACAAGGTAATTAATCATTGATCTAACATGTTTTGGTATTAATTAAAATCAAAGAATGGTTTATAAGGGTGTTTGTTTTTGGCCGCCTAGCAAACAAACCCGAGGGGGGGTTTGGTTTGCTATTGCCGCCACCACCAAGACCACAATTGGTCTTGGTTGGCTCATGTGGGACCCACGGCAGCAAGGGGACACGTGTGCCCCGGGTTTGGCCCGGGGTACGGTGTCGAATTCATGCCCGATTCATGGTTCGTTGGTTAAAATCATGATCTATGTTACATGTAATTTTATGAATCATGAACTTAGGATATAATTAATTAATAACATGAAATATTAATTAAATCATGACTTAGGTTATTTTAATTATTAGTTTATCATGACATTAATTTAACCTAAGTATTTTATGTTATAAGTTATAATTAATTAATTATTAAAACATGCCTATAATTAATTAATTTAGACATGACTTAGGTTATATTATTATTAATAATAATACACATTTTAACCTAAGTATTTTATTTCATTTTAATTAATACATGTTACACTTTAATTAAAATGCTTAACCTATAGTTTAATTAAAATACATGAAATAATAATTAAACTATACACTATATCATATGACTTAAGAAATAAGCTTATAACACTTAGACTTATATGTTAGCTTATGTAATCAGCTTAATTCTAATTATGGAAACTTCTATTTATAGAAACTTAATTAAATAAGGCAACTAATCTAATTATGGAAACCTTCTATATATGGAAATCAATCTATTTCAGGCAGCTAATCTAATCATGGAAACTTTCTATATATGGAAACTTATTTAATTAAGGCAGCTGATCTATTTTTGGAAACTTTCTATTTTTAGAAACTAATCTATTTTAGGCAGTAAATTCTATTTTTGGAAACTTTCTATTTTTGGAAACTTTCTATTTTTGGAAACTTTCTATTTTTGGAAACTTTCTATTTTTGGTAACTTTCTATTTTTGGAAACTTTCTATTTTTGGAAACTTTCTATTTTTGGAAACTTTCTATTTTTGGAAACCTGCTATTTTTGGAAAGTTACTTATTATTACACAGTAAGTATATTAATACATGAAACACCAGTAATACTTAATCAGATAAGTCAGAATACAAGATAAACACAGTTTAAGGCTTTAAACAGTGAACCAGGACCTAAAACATACCAAATCAGCTTATATGAGACACAAAACCCAGTACGTAATCAGTGAATCGATACTTATACACGTGTGTATTCATGTAGCGTTAGTGATCCAGAAGTAGGAGTCTTTCTTCCGTTCATTTCACTGGACTTGAGGTACGGATTCCCGTCCTTTCAGTATGGACATTCTTTCCTTATTAGGATTTCCCCGTATGCAGCCAACTGTTTTCCCCAGTATTTGTTTTATTGTTTTGAACTGCTTATGTTTAATCAGCATAATCTATAGCCATATACAAGCATGACCAGTTTCACCTAGTTATGGAGGTACCATAACCATAGCATTGGAGGCACCGATGTTATGACTTCCCCACGGCGGAGTGATTGCTCGTGGCGTCCCTTTTCAGTTTTGGCCATATTATTATATCAGGTGGGGCGTATGGGTGCATCCTAGTTACATGTTTTATCCAGTTTATCATGGTGAATGTGGTGTGTGCCTTGCACCCTTCACAAGGAGCTGATCCCTCCTACCCAAACCAGTATATTGATTAGAGGCATCCCCTCTAATCAGCATGATGAGGTCACCCCTCCAAGTATTCATGCACGTGACCTTTTCATGACCTATATGAGCTATGGTATATACATGTTAAACAGTTTTCACAAGATAAACATAAGGCTTTTCAAACTATAAAACCAGTTTTCTTGATACTTAATCAGTTTACTCAGTACTTAGTCTTCCGCTGTTATATGTTACATGCTTATCCTATTTCATGCTATATTGTACATCCGTGCACTGAGCGTCTTGCTCAGCCGTTTTCCTTTTCATGTTCCCAAAACGGCAGGTACTCAGGGACGCTCGTAGATCTCAAACGTAGGTGCATATGGACTGGAAGCTTTACTGTCTTTCTTTACTTTATGCATTTCCTTTACTTTGATACAGTTGCTATGGACATTGTTTCGTCCTTTCCTTTTACAGTATTTATGTTTGTGTGTGATGAGCTTTACTTTGGGATACCGATGTTTGATTCCGGTATTTCCCTTTTATGGTTGAATAATGCTTAGACATTTATCCTTGTATGCTTTGATGACACGCCATGATTATGCGTAATATTCCATTTCCAAAATGGGGTGTTACAACTTAAGTGTGCAATTAAGAGAAAGAAGAAAGAGGGAGGAAGCTTCCTAAGTTCCTCCCTAATCTCCCTATAAATAGAATAGGCTAGATTCATTTGTAGTTGTTGAAGGCCTGACAAGCCTCTCTTCCCCATTTTCATTTTTCTTGTTCCTTAATTTTATGCACTTTAATTCTCATGTAACACACCTTTAATTTTCTTTTAATTCCAAGTAAGTTTACCTTTAATTGTTGTTAATCTTTATCTTATTGCTAATCTCCTTCTACCTTTCTTGTTTGATTTGTTCTTTATCTTCATTGTTCATGTTCTTGAGTTTTTATGATTTTGATCAAGTAGGTTTTGATTAATTTGGTTATGTTTGTTGATTTAGATTGTTTGTTTATGATTATTGAATGATTTGTTATTAATTTGGTTAAATCATTTGTTTAGATTTTGATTAATCTGTTTTATATTGGATGATTACTGTGATCCCTTGTTCTTCGGGAATGTTTGTTTCTGTTTCTGTGTCCCCAGATAAGTTCCGAGCCCAAGAGAAGGAGTCCTTTCATTCGGAAGTCTAAAAGTTCCGACTCAAGAGTGTTCATTCGGAAGTCTGAAAGTTCCGGATCATGGGTGTTTCATTCGGAACATTAAAAGTTCCGGATTAAGGGTGCTTCATTCGGAAGTCTTAAAGTTCCGGGTCAACATTGCTTCATTCGGAAGTCTTAAAGTTCCGGATCAACATTGCTTCATTCGGAAGTCTTAAAGTTCCGGATCAACATTGCTTCATCCGTAAGTCTTAAAGTTCCAGGTCAACATTGCTTCATTCGGAAGTCTTAAAGTTCCGGATCAACATCTTTTTGTTCACTCGGAACTCAAGAAGTTCCGAATCAAGGGATAATCAGAAACTTCCGAATCAAGGATTTTCTGTCAGCTTCTTTTTAGTTTATCCTTTTTAAGATTTATTTTTCCCGCCTTTTATTTAGTTGCACTTTAGATTTGCCTTAGCTTTATTTTAAACTTGCCTTAGTTTAAGTTTTAGTTGCGATTTAATTTTGCTTTAGATAGATTTAAATTTGCGTCATTTACATTAGTGCCCTTTAATTATAGTCTCGCTTTTAAATACTTGCACCCATTTACTTTAATTAGATTTAAATTTACTTTAATTGCACTTTTACTTTAATTGTTTTGCACTTTTATTTTAAAACAACCAAAATATTCTTTTTCACCAAAAACAACAGAGTCATACTTTAAGCCGGAAATCAATTCGAAGAGATACCGAGAACAATAATTGAACCTAGCAAAATCATGTTATTAAAATGGCGCCGCTGCCAGCTCTTTTCGTGAAGATTAACGGTTTTTTGTGAAAGACGCGTTGGCTTTTGGGATCCGTTCACTCGTGAACGTTATTTTTCGTATTCAAAAATTTTCAAAAATCCAAAAACATTTGAAAAATCATAAAAAGCATTTCTTTTTCAAAGTTTTGCACCAAAAATATTCTTCTTGCTTATCTATCTTTCTTTATGGAATTTTATGTCCATTGCGTCCGGTGTGGGAAACAATTATCTGGGAACAACTCTTGTCAATGGTGTACATGTGAGCGGTGTGCAAACGATCTCGACAATACACAATTCCTATTCGGATTTTGTCCTTTGTGCAACTCGACTAATTCGTCCTTTTTGAACCCACCTCCTCCTGTTCCCCCGTGCATCTATTGTGGAAGCGATTCTCATTGGCATGTTTCGTGCCCGGTTCGATACCCGTATGGTCACGGGCAATATGACAATGGTAATAGCTATCCACAAGATGCACCCAGTTCCTCTCCACACCCATGGTGCTATATTTGTGGGGGCCCTCACGATGCTTCTTTTTGTGATCCGTCACAAGTCTTTGAGAAAGTACCGTGCTATCATCCTAGTGTCTATAACCTTGAGCCCCCACATCACACCCTCAATCACCAATCCTCTCAGCAAATTAGTCCTGATCAACAACTCACTTCTTTGAATGACATTCTAGAAAGTATAGCTCAATTTCGAGCTGACTTACATCAGGAAAGGCAACCGTTGCTTGATGTGGACGAAACCATGAAAACCACCAACACCTTTTTGAGCCAATTTAGTCGTTTTCCCTTCTTTTCTACACCAAAATGTTTAATTACAGCGTGGGATAGAATTGGTGAAATTGAACATACTCGGGGCGGTGAACAACAAAAGTTGCTGCATGAGCTTCTTAAAGAAGTGGAATTTATCAAGGAAGAGTTAGCCGACTACGTCACTCCTAACTGGACTCGTCCCATCTATTATGATGATGACGACGACGATGATGTCTACACTTTCAACCAATCTTCTGAAGTTGCTGCTCCTACTCTCGATGTTCCTATTGCGTCTAAGGATCTAGATTCGTTGAATGAGCTTAGTGTTGTTGGTCTCGACAAATTATTGGATGATGAGGTTTGTGACTTACCTGCTATGGAGCCTGAGGACGAAATTCCTCTTACGGAAGAGGTCGATCCTAGTGATGACGATTCTTCTCTCTGCTATGAGAATTTCACTTTTGAAATTTCTCAATCTCCACCGGGAGATGCGGATGATGACGATTTATTCTCTCCGGCTTACGAGAAGTTCACCGATGAACTTGATCTTGTGGATGAGGTGGAAGACGTGCTTCTTCGCGATAGATTATGGAAAGTTCATCTTCTTATTGCTCAAATCGAAGAGTTGACTTCTCCTTCTCTTTCTAAGTCTTTACCTCCATCTATTCCTCCCGTTGAAGATAATGACCCATTGCTGGAAGAAATCGATATTCACTCCATGCCTCCAGGTATTGAAGATGATGACATGGAGGGGGACATTATTTTTGATAATTTGCTGCAGGAAGATATTGTCCCAAGTCCCCCTCCCGAGCACCTTTCATCCTCCCCTTTAGCCACTATTTCGGAGGATGAGTGCTTTGACCCGGGAGGTGACATTGATTATGCTATGATTGATAACAATACGGCTTTGCCGCTTGCTCAGCATCTATTGTCTTTGGGGGAGGACAATGTGCTTACTTTACCCACCCCACCTCTCGTGGATCTTGATTTCACATACTTTACGTATGTTGAAAGAACCTTTCTCCCATACATGACTTATTCCCCCGCCTCTCCTTTGTTGATGTCAACCGGGAACGAGGACAAGGTCTTTGATCCCGGTATCACATTCGAGGCTTCCCCATGGACAATTTAATTCGGGGACGAGTCAGGCTCGTGACTCGGTTAATATAAACAAGCGCTTTTTGGGAGGCAACCCAATTATCTATCTATTTTCACCATAAGTGTAGGGGGAGCCCCGTGGTGTTTCTTGCTTTCTTTCTTATCATGTGCAGGGATTAGAGCTTTAAAGACACACTCTTGATGACTTTTGACGAACCGTGATTTCGTGTTCCCTTCTTCCCGGTTCTATCCTAAACTCTTTTCGATTCACTATTTTATATTTCTCAATATTAAAATAGGAATCACTTTAGTTGTCTTTTCCTTAGCAAGGTTTAAAAAACGTGCACAATGTCCTAAGTGTAGGGGAGTTTACTCCCACATGCTTAAACATTGAGGACAATGTTTATATTAAGTGTAGGGGGACTTCTATCGAAGTTAAGTGGTCTTTTCCTTGTATTTGTCCTCATTTTAACCGGAAAATCAAATTTTTCGACATTTTTCAAAATTTTTGATCTGTTTTGGCCTATTAGTTTTTACCTTCGTATAGTTATTTTCTTTCCTTATTAGAATAAATTCTTAATAAAGTGGTTTTAATTTTCAAAAGTTGTGAATCTTTTGACTCAACCCGAGTTACTTATCTAAGTTACTCTAGCTAGTATCCTTAACGTACTTAAATCAAGTTTTGCTAGGCTTTTATTTAGGGAGCTATAAAACGCGAAAGTCTTAACTCTCACGGGTTAAGAACAAGAACTTTTCGCAAGTTCCTATAACTGATCCTAGAGAGTTGTTTATCAAGGGAACTTTAAAACGCGATTTCTAAACTTGAAAAAGTCTAAGAGCTTGCAAGATCCTATAGACGACTCGAAAACCCAAAACTTTGATTTAATAGGCTAAGCATCCACGAGTCTCATTCCTTGAGATTTTAAACTGTTGAGAACGAGAGATGATAGAGTCAATTATAAGTTTGGTATTCTTTCGTGAATTTATGTGAGTTAATTATGAGCCTATTCTCCCATGGCTTGCTTAATAATTTATCTGCTAATAAATAAGGTTGTACGATTTGAAAAGTTACTTAGCTTCTAGCCCAAGATCGTTTAAAAGTTGCTCGGTATGGATTAGAGTTCATAGCCAAGGCATAACTTATTGAAGCGGGATGCGAAGATTGGCGAGTCCGAAAAGGCCCTAACAAGGCATGGGGGCTATATTTTGTTGCTAAAGATCCCAAGTGATGTGAAGAATCATTTATCGAAAATCAATATGAAGGATCGAGACACACGACGTAAAGCAAAAACTCCCCAAAAGTCATGGAGAAGTGTATCCGAAAAGACCCTAACAAGGTATAAGGATAAATAGATCCAAGTCATAATAGGAGGCGGATCGTTGTATATCAAAGTCCAAAATAAAGACTGGAGAAAAATGAAGAAGTCGTGGTCCAAGTATGAATCTCTCAAAACTTCAAGTGAAGAAATTCCATTATGAAGAGAAGACCATAATTTCAAGAACGTCTCTCAAGGTTTGAAGTATGAAGTCGCTGCCAAATATCGGTCCGAGAAAGGTCTCAAATCGCGAAGCGAGTTATGCCAAGATATGAACTTTATGAGGGCCCGAGAAGCAGTTTTAAAAGATTTTGTCCTTTAGCTAACTATTGATTAAATCGTTCACTTTATTTTCGGACTAAATAACTATCGAAATAAGTCAAACAATGCATCCTCGGATCATTCAAGACAACAATAAAATATAAGAGATACACCTAGGAATAAGGGAGTCTAAGTGAGTAATTGGCCCACATGAGTTCGTGTTAGTTTACTAACTTATAATAACAATGATCTCGTTTTTGAGCTTGGTTTGGAGAAAGTGAAAACTTGAGGAGGATGATTATTCATGACATTTTCAAAACACAAGGTATGTCTTTGATTTCTTTACTTTGTATGTTTTTAATTTTCTATCTCTTTAATAAAGGCCATTATGGATTGATTGTGATGAAAAATGTAAACGTGTTTTGTGACTAATGCATTGCATGAGGACATTGCAATGGTCAAGTGTAGGGGATTTGATAGGTGTGTAAACACCCATCCTTTTTACCACTTAATTACAATAATAACCGGACCAAAACGTGTATTTTATGTCTTTTATGTCGGAATTATGCGTGGTTTGTGTTTTTGTTGTGATTTAGGACGAAATTGTGAAAAGTGGGGAAAACACGGCATTTATGGGCTTTGATTGAAGAAAAAGATGAAAAGACGAAGTCAAGAAGTCAAGAGTGTAAAAAGAACGGAAGTCCAAGACCAATTCTGAAGATTTATCGAAGAAAAAGTCAAAAGACGGAAGTTTACTAAAAGCCGAGGAACTCAAGTCTATTTTATTGAAGAATTAAAAGACGAGTTCAAAAGAAATCCCGAGCCACAAGTCATTAGAGTCCAAGTTTAAAGAGATTAACAAAAGATTAAAAAAGATCAAGGACTTAAGTGTGCAATTAAGAGAAAGAAGAAAGAGGGAGGAAGCTTCCTAAGTTCCTCCCTAATCTCCCTATAAATAGAATAGGCTAGATTCATTTGTAGTTGTTGAAGGCCTGACAAGCCTCTCTTCCCCATTTTCATTTTTCTTGTTCCTTAATTTTATGCACTTTAATTCTCATGTAACACACCTTTAATTTTCTTTTAATTCCAAGTAAGTTTACCTTTAATTGTTGTTAATCTTTATCTTATTGCTAATCTCCTTCTACCTTTCTTGTTTGATTTGTTCTTTATCTTCATTGTTCATGTTCTTGAGTTTTTATGATTTTGATCAAGTGGGTTTTGATTAATTTGGTTATGTTTGTTGATTTAGATTGTTTGTTTATGATTATTGAATGATTTGTTATTAATTTGGTTAAATCTTTTGTTTAGATTTTGATTAATCTGTTTTAGATTGGATGATTACTGTGATCCCTTGTTCTTCGGGAATGTTTGTTTCTGTTTCTGTGTCCCCAGATAAGTTCCGAGCCCAAGAGAAGGAGTCCTTTCATTCGGAAGTCTAAAAGTTCCGACTCAAGAGTGTTCATTCGGAAGTCTGAAAGTTCCGAATCAAGGGTGTTTCATTCGGAACATTAAAAGTTCCGGATTAAGGGTGCTTCATTCGGAAGTCTTAAAGTTCCGGGTCAACATTGCTTCATTCGGAAGTCTTAAAGTTCCGGATCAACATTGCTTCATTCGGAAGTCTTAAAGTTCCGGATCAACATTGCTTCATCCGGAAGTCTTAAAGTTCCGGGTCAACATTGCTTCATTCGGAAGTCTTAAAGTTCCGGATCAACATCTTTTTGTTCACTCGGAACTCAAGAAGTTCCGAATCAAGGGATAATCAGAAACTTCCGAATCAAGGATTTTCTGTCAGGTTCTTTTTAGTTTATCCTTTTTAAGATTTATTTTTCCCGCCTTTTATTTAGTTGCACTTTAGATTTTCCTTAGCTTTATTTTAAACTTGCCTTAGTTTAAGTTTTAGTTGCGATTTAATTTTGCCTTAGATAGATTTAAATTTGCGTCATTTACATTAGTGCCCTTTAATTCTAGTCTCGCTTTTAAATACTTGCACCCATTTACTTTAATTAGATTTAAATTTACTTTAATTGCACTTTTACTTTAATTGTTTTGCCCTTTTATTTTAAAACAACCAAAATATTCTTTTTCACCAAAAACAACAGAGTCATACTTTAAGCCGGAAATCAATTCGAAGAGATACCGAGAACAATAATTGAACCTAGCAAAATCATGTTATTAGGAATCATTGGACTTTAACCTATCCTACCATCCTTATGTCACCACACTCTTCATCATCGTGAATAGAGATGTTTTGGGTAAGTGTATGTCACCATGAAATCCATTTTGAAGTGCAAATCCATTTTGCTCCCCCTTAACATATGCCACGATATCCGAAAACATTTCGCACATGTCGGGATGAGCTAGCACGTTAAGTCAAACCATTTGTGATTAATCATTTCCCATATTAAATCACATTTTCTCCCCCATATTAAAAATATTAACCCAATCGATGTTTTTAATATCAATTGATTTAATAGCTGATAAGTGTGAAAACACTCATCAATAATGATCCAAATACCACCCAAAACACAGTCAAATACATTATTTTAACTTTAAAATATCAGAATTACGCGTGTATTTGCGTTTCATGTGTTTTCAGGTAACAAGATACAATTTTGAAGCAAAGATGCGTTTTCAAGGGATTTATATCACAAAAGATGAAGAAAAGGACGAAAGAGCTTCTAAGGACTTTATTTGCCAATATTATCAAAGATCGAGGGCTTAGCTTGCAATTTTCTACGAGACGAACGATTAAAAGAAACTTGATTTCAAAGTTATATATACATTTGATGAAAGAAGGGAAAAGAAAGGACCAAATGGCAATTTAATTAGAAAGTTAAGAAAGTTTACTTATCTTGGTCATTTGACCAAAACCGGTCAAAGACACAAACCAAACAGACGCGTCTTCTTCTTCTCCAAGTCAAGAGAGAGAAACGGATTATCTTATCTCTTTTCTATCTCCAAAACCTGCAAACTCAAATAACAAACGAACCAAGAAGATTCAGTCGAAGCTTATAACTACAAAAACACTCATCTTCCTTCCCTCTACATGAAGATATAACTCAATTAGAGCAAAAGTTAAAGACGAAGAAACCCCCAATTTCAAGAATGAAGAACGAGATCGATTAAACCTCGTATTTTCCACGTGGCATCCAATCATTGGATTAACCACGTCACTCCACCACCACATGACGGCTATAAATAGAAGAGAAGGGCTTCAGTTTCGAGGGTTAGCTTAGGTGTAGTTTCACCTAGTTAGTTAGGAATTAGTTTACTTTTCTCTCAAAGCTTTATGAATTTCAGTTAAATATTCAGTTAGATATTCTGTTAATCAGTTGTAACCATCATTTTGTTCCACCATTAATGAAGTAAAGTTCTTTCTTAAAGCTTTCTTGACTTTCTTTTAATTCTTCTTCTACTGTTACTGTTAACCGCGAGTTATTACTGTATTGGATTTGCTATTTTGAGTTCAGCTTTTAGGATTCATTTCGAGTTTTCAAGCTTGTCACAAAAAAATCTGTTTGATATCAGCCTTTACTAGCCAAAAAGCTCAAAAGCTTATAGTAGCTTATGAGAGGTTTTCAAATCAGTTTTACATGCTAATAGCTATGGATTTTCTTACTGAGTGTTTGTCAAATAATTCTTGTTCTAAAGTTCATGTAGAGGAGAGGATAAGATTAGTCAGTTTGTTACTTTTCAGTTCAGTTTGTTACTTCTCAGTTTGTTAGATCATGTTAATTCTTAATTCTTAAGAAATTTGTTTTGAATATTAGAGAAAAGATTTTTCAGTTAGTTGTAATAATCTGTTAAATAAATAAGTTTCAGTCCAAATTAGTGTGATGACGTTAGTATAATCTCAGTCAAAGATGTTATCAGTTTAAACAAGTTCCTGTCAAGTTGATTGATTGAAGTACGAATTTTGAATTGAGAAATTAATGAAAGTCAGTTTTGTTAGTAAGATACAGATTTGTTCGAGAGATACAGGTTTCAGATTCGGAGATCTTGTTCGGTTTTTTTTTCGCTTGTTTCATTCTATTTTGCAGGATAACTTTCAGTTTTTGATACGGTAGCAGATTGGTGGTGTTTGGATTTGCTGAAGATAAAGTAGAAGATCGTCTCGTGATTCAGTTGTGATTTCGATTCAACAATAGCAGATTAGCAGTTAGAGATTAGGGGTGTTTGGTTTTAAGCGAGCTCAGCGCTCCGCTTCGACTCAGTGGACTAAACGACGGATGTCATGGTTAAGCGCGTTTTTTAATTTTCTGCAATTTCTAGAATAAACTGCTAATTGTAGAATTATAGTATAATAAATAGCTTAGCGTGTTCAATCTGCTTGTTTGAATGCACAGCGTTATTGTTTTTTTTACTGTATTCATTGATTGCAGTTTATGAATTTCATTTCATTGTGTAAACTAGTGTTTGGCTTTGTCTCGTTTGAAAAACTCTTCTTTAAATTGATTAGTCATTTTTTTTCTGCTGATGTTGCTTGTAGAGTTTATTTTTTGTATCATATCAGTGATATAGATCTTTAGACATTCTGAGTTTCTTGTTGGCATAGAGAAATGGATAGTGTTCTAAATTTAGTTGACATTGCATAGTGAGCAATTGTCTGGTAGTGCTTTAGGTAGATATTTAGTAATAATAAAAAAAAAAAAGTCAAACTTCAATAGTCTGTTTATCAGTGGTATTAATTTTTGGTTACTCTTAAGAAAACGAAAGTTTTTATCCAATAGGCAAATTGTCATTTTTGTTCAATGATTTACAATTCTAATAGCATCAGTATAATTTCTGGATCAAATAGCTAACCAAAGTGAAATGTTAAGCCCATTAGCATTTAAAGTGTACAAGTTAAATTTACCTATTGGGTTTAGAATGTTTTTGGGCTGTTTAGTTGGTAATGATAAGGAATGTAACGTAGGTTTATTTGCAAGGTAAGCAGAATTTTGATTTTATAAAGTTTAGTAAAAAAATTAGTTAGTTAAAGTTTAGTTTTAAAATTTTGTTAAGAAATTTGTTAAATATTTTTTTTTAGTTAGTTAAATTTGTTTTGCTAGTTGTACTATATTCATTTAATTGGCGTAATTGCAATGTGTTTCTAGTATAGTACATATACGTAACTAGATAGTATTTTTACATTTTTACGTGCTATTTGCCAAGTAGAAATAGAATACCAAACAAGTCTTTTTAACCAAAAACAATTAAGTCGAGCTTAAAAACGTTATATCAATTCGAATCGAGCTGAGAAGACAACTACACTAAAAAACGAAATATTAAATGGCGCCGCTGCCGGTTCTTTTCGTGAAGATTAACGATTTTGAGTGAGACGATTGGATTTTGGGATCCGTTCACTTTGTGAACGTTATTTTTACGTATTATAATCAAAAACATATAAAAAAATCAAAAAGATAAAAATACAAAAAAAAATAAAAAATCACAAAAATCAATTCTTTTCCTAAAGAATTGAACCAAAAAAATAAAAAATCCAAAAAGTAATATTTTTCCTAAAAGATTACACCCAAAAATATATATTATATCGTTTTCATCGCTTTTTACGTACATATAGTATTTTTCTTAAAAAAATCAAATAAATACAAAAATATTTTTGATATATTATTATATGTAAATAAGTATACGTATAAAAACAACCAAGTTACATATCTCCATAAGTATTGCCGAGGCATTACACCGTGTTGAGGGGCGTTTCGGTCCTTGACACGCGTATCGATAAAATTTAATTAAGCAAGAATAGATAAATACTTCCAATTGGCAATAATTCGAAGAATACAAACTACAAAGTGAATAGAAAGGCGATGTGCTATAAAATGCCATCTAAGGGTCAATAGGTACTTAAGTGCTTCGCGCCACCTAACCCCCCGTTCACTAGTGCGTATTCTAAGAAGGAAGGCTTTATTGGGGGTCTTGCACCTAAGTAGTAATTATATATATACTTTCTTGTGGATATTTCATATCGAAACTCGAGGGAGATAATCTCTTCTCCTTCAAAAGTCGACCGAGGGCTACTCCCTCATTCCTCGTGTTTACTTACACGTGTACTCGCACACGTGTAAACATACCACCTTTGGTGTATTACTTCCTTCCCCGAGGAAGCTTTTAAACGTCATTATACTATATACATTCGGCCACCTTGCTAAACATGGATACTCGTTCCATGTGGGAGATTTTGCAACAACGATCCGCCAACGCTAATTATTCGCCTTGTTTGACTTGTGGTGGTCCACACGATACTTATTTATGTGATCAAAACAATGGTTATTATGGGGAGGGATATGCTTACAATGGAATCGAGAACCCTAATTTTCAACCTAACACTCAAATGGACTACACTTGTAATGACTATATGGGATATTCCGGTTTTTCATCACAACCTCCACCATCATTTCATGATCAAACCTTTAATGTGCCATACCAAAACCAAGGATTTTCAAATAATGAAGGCTTTCAAAATGATGAAAATTTTCCATGCCATAATCAAGATACTTTTCAAAATCAAGGATTTTCACATTATGAGGGTTTTCAAAATGAAGGAAATTTTCAAGGCTACAATAATGAGAACTTTCATAATCAAGACTCTTTTCAAAACTATAATCCACCTAATTATGAAAATCCACCTCCACCATATTCTTCGACTTATTCATGTGAGTTTTGTGGGAACGCACCCCATTATGGTTATGATTGTAGACTGAGGGATCCGCCTTCTAATGCCCCTCATGTTTTCAACGCGCCGCTTTCTTTACTTGAGACAATAAACAAGTCGATTGATGGAATTTCTAAGGCGATTGATAGTAAGAACGACATAAGCATTGAGGAAATGAAAAGCGTGTGCCCGTTGTTAGAGGAACAAATTAAGTTTTTTGAGGAAGTGGAAATTATGACTTGGCAAATTTATGACAAGGAGATCGGTGCAATGTGTCGTGAATCGTTGAAAAAAGGTTCTTGTCACCTCAGAAAATATTTAAATGATTTCCTCTTTAAGATTGATAAAAACGAGGAAGAAGAACGATATTTTGCTAATCGTGCTCGTTTGCTTAAACAATGCTTATATGACAATGATGACTATTCTCCGATTTGTATGACACTTAATGATGACACACCTTCATCACCTTTACCTCACGTGGAACCCACCGACTCTTTAACCATGGGGGACGAGCCTCTTAGCACTAATACAAACACCGATTTGGATGAATTAACCGCTTCTAGTGTTGAGAACCTTATCCCAATCCAAAGAGAGTTTGAGGGTGTTTCCATCGAACCATGTGACGAGCTTTCTATTGATACTTCTCCTCATGATCGCATTGAGATTTCATCACATGTTGACTTTCATGCTACTACTAGTGATTTTGGTGATTTCGATCTTGATGAATTGTTCAAAGAAAGGGATAATGAGATTGAGGAAGAGTTTATGCAAGATATAGAGGATGATGATTGTGATTCTAGTGAGGTATCTTATGATATATTATCCGAGGACTTTTCATGTCAAGATGACATTCCTAATTTGGATGATGATGTTGATCATATAGAAGAAGTGGAAGATGTTCATATTCGAGAGGTTTTATCAAACGTCTATAATCTTATCTCTTCGATTGAAGCTTTGAATGAAAACCATAATGATGAGTCCATAGAAGAAGAACCTTTCATTGATATTTCTTCACCGGTTTTTGAGGTTGCACCTATTGATTTTTATGATGATATAATCCCTTTGAGTGACTCTCTCAATACACCTTCTTTTGAGCCTTCTATTCCCACCCTCCCACCCTTGAAGTTGGTTATTGATGAAGATCCTATACTCTTAGTGATTGATCCTTTTTCACCTATGGCACCTTTAGAACCCAAAACCTTTGATATGGATTCTCATATGAATATTGATGACACCATAGAGGCTTATCTTGCTAATATTGATATTGAGGTTGATGATAGTGATTCTAATTGGGAAGAGGAGATTCGTCTTAGTGAGAACTTGCTTTTTGGGAACATAGAGATTACACCTCATTCACAAGACACTATTCATCTTGATCATCCTTATTCTATGCCTTCTATGGAAGATTACCCACCTTTTGATGATGATGAGCCTAATATGGATATACTTGTTATGAATGTTTTGATACCTACACCTTCATATTCTCATGATGCTTTGATATCTAAGGGGGAATCTTATATGGTTGATACGAGTTCATCTCCTTATTTTCCCATGAAGGGAAAGGTTTTTGATCCTGGGATACATAAATTTGAGACACCTTGGTTTTCATCTACTTCACTTAAGAGTGTGCCTTCGATTGATATGGACTTCTTGTATGAGCTTACTTTGGTGATGTTACCTATTTTAGAGTTGTTCGAATGTCGAGATGGAAATTATGTATTTGATCCTGGAGTGCTTCATATATGAGAGCTTTCGTATGTTGGACAAACTTGAGACACGTTGGACCGTTCCATTTATCGAGGCAGATTTTGTCAATCTTATAGTAAATGGCAACGTGCTAAGTTTGAGTGTATCATGTGAGACGTGCTTCAAAGTCATATCCTTTATTCTCCATGATGGTTTCCCCAAGGACAACTTAATTCGGGGCCGAGTCGAGCTAGCGACTTAGGGTTAAAAAAACTCAAGCATTGAATAACTAGGTTAGAAAACGTAGAGTAGATTTTCAATAGGTTAGGTTTAATTAAAAGGATGTTATAGTAGAGTTGAAGTGGAGGGGTGCCTTTCTTCGTCTTTTGGTGTTTGTTGCAAGGGTTGCTCTCTCTCATTTCATGCTTGGAGCTTATGGAGGAGGCCCGTGTATCTGGTTCACTTCGATTAGTCTTTGCTATCGTGATATTAAACACTTGTGCTTAAAATGAATACCCTTTAGTTGTTTCTTCCTTAACTTGGGTTAAGCAAAGTAATCAATGTCATAAGTGTAGGGGAGTCCACTCCAATACTCTTAAACATTGAGGACAATGTTTATCTTAAGTGTAGGGGGGTCTTCTATCGAAGTGACCTTACCTAGAACTTGTCATTGTCTTGCATGATAACATGGAAAAATTGAATTTTCAACATTTTTCAAATTTTTTATCTACTTTGGCCAACAAAAATATGCATTCATAATTTTCGCATCAATCATTTTTCATTTGCATAACACACTTGCATTGTATGTATTTCTTCTTTTGCTTTTCATCAAAAATATATAAAAAGGAAAAAATATAATAAAACATGGTTTTAACAAATTTAGATTTCTTTGACATATTAGGCCCGCCATGGATATTTTGACTCAACCCGAGTTTGCTTATTTTAGCACTCTCTAGCTAGTATCCTTAACCATGTAGTCCTTCATTGGTCTATTAGGCTAAGCATCCACCAATTTCATTATTTGAGATTTTAAACTTGTGGAGAATGGGAAATGATAGAGTTGAAGCAAGTGTAAAAGGGCTAGATAGACTTCATGGCAATTACTTGTGGCTAAACCCTTCTCTTCTTTGCCTCTATTTTCTTCGCATGTATATAATTGTTAATAAATAATCAAGTACGGTTTTAATTGGTTTGTAATCTCTTATGCATTTTTGGCTAATCATTCATGGTTGATATAAGTACGTCTTAAGATTCTAAGTTAGAACGTTTTATGTGTACTAGACTTATGTCATGCTCCATATTTAGCGGGTGTTTTTCCTTTTCTTCTTTTCAAATTTCTTTGTGAGGAATAAAGAAAAAATAAGAGCGGCTTATGAAAAAAAATGAGTGGCTAGAAAAAAAAAAAAGAAGAAAAATAAAAGAAAAAAAATAATAATAATACAAGACTCCCAAGAGGGGCAGTGTGGTGTTAATTATAGTGACTATTGAGTTCCAATATCACCTTGACGGGTTGCGGGGATTCAATAGATTGCTCCAATCCAATATTACCTTGACGGGTTGCGGGGTTGAAGATCCAAAGTCTCAAAAAGATGGCGGATGTAAATTATTGCGTGAGTTTTATTTTTCTTTCCTTAGCGAGTGTGTAGCTACTTATGAAAGCATGACATGAGGATTTTACACATAAGGCGAGTGACTTATTACTCTTGAAACGGACTTGTATTAATTGTGAGCGGTTTTTCAAGTAATGGATGAGAGGATTACTTAGGATTAAAACCGTGCTTCCTTATTTTTGGATTTTACACTTCTTATACTTCACACTTGAATAATGACAAATTTGCCCAAAAGCAATTTGCTCAAATAATAACCGGTTCCACATTTAATTGTCATGAATAAGTTGATGCACTTTTTACTTATGAATGCAATGATCCCATTTTTAAGCTTGGTATGGGGAAAGTGAAACTTGAGGGTGATAAGTATCCATGGTACCCAAGCCCTAATCTAAGCCATTGATTTCTTTATGAGTTATTTCCATCAAAACTATTTCAAGAAAAATCAAAAATATATAAATAGAATTGTTTTCTTTGCATTGCATTGTAAATATTCAAAACCATTCATCATATAGCATAGCATAGTTTATTAAATCATAAAATGGCCAAGGTTGGTTAATTATGAGAAAAGTGTAACTTGGTGCTTTAAAATGCTGCATTGCATGAGGACATGGCAATGGTCAAGTGGAGGGGAGTTGATAAGTGTGAAAACACTCATCAATAATGATCCAAATACCACCCAAAACACAGTCAAATACATTATTTTAACTTTAAAATATCAGAATTACGCGTGTATTTGCGTTTCATGTGTTTTCAGGTAACAAGATACAATTTTGAAGCAAAGATGCGTTTTCAAGGGATTTATATCACAAAAGATGAAGAAAAGGACGAAAGAGCTTCTAAGGACTTTATTTGCCAATATTATCAAATATCGAGGGCTTAGCTTGCAATTTTCTACGAGACGAAGGATTAAAAGAAACTTGATTTCAAAGTTATATATACATTTGATGAAAGAAGGGAAAAGAAAGGACCAAATGGCAATTTAATTAGAAAGTTAAGAAAGTTTACTTATCTTGGTCATTTGACCAAAACCGGTCAAAGACACAAACCAAACAGACGCGTCTTCTTCTTCTCCAAGTCAAGAGAGAGAAACGGATTATCTTATCTCTTTTCTATCTCCAAAACCTGCAAACTCAAATAACAAACGAACCAAGAAGATTCAGTCGAAGCTTATAACTACAAAAACACTCATCTTCCTTCCCTCTACATGAAGATATAACTCAATTAGAGCAAAAGTTAAAGACGAAGAAACCCCCAATTTCAAGAATGAAGAACGAGATCGATTAAACCTCGTATTTTCCACGTGGCATCCAATCATTGGATTAACCACGTCACTCCACCACCACATGACGGCTATAAATAGAAGAGAAGGGCTTCAGTTTCGAGGGTTAGCTTAGGTGTAGTTTCACCTAGTTAGTTAGGAATTAGTTTACTTTTCTCTCAAAGCTTTATGAATTTCAGTTAAATATTCAGTTAGATATTCTGTTAATCAGTTGTAACCATCATTTTGTTCCACCATTAATGAAGTAAAGTTCTTTCTTAAAGCTTTCTTGACTTTCTTTTAATTCTTCTTCTACTGTTACTGTTAACCGCGAGTTATTACTGTATTGGATTTGCTATTTTGAGTTCAGCTTTTAGGATTCATTTCGAGTTTTCAAGCTTGTCACAAAAAAATCTGTTTGATATCAGCCTTTACTAGCCAAAAAGCTCAAAAGCTTATAGTAGCTTATGAGAGGTTTTCAAATCAGTTTTACATGCTAATAGCTATGGATTTTCTTACTGAGTGTTTGTCAAATAATTCTTGTTCTAAAGTTCATGTAGAGGAGAGGATAAGATTAGTCAGTTTGTTACTTTTCAGTTCAGTTTGTTACTTCTCAGTTTGTTAGATCATGTTAATTCTTAATTCTTAAGAAATTTGTTTTGAATATTAGAGAAAAGATTTTTCAGTTAGTTGTAATAATCTGTTAAATAAATAAGTTTCAGTCCAAATTAGTGTGATGACGTTAGTATAATCTCAGTCAAAGATGTTATCAGTTTAAACAAGTTCCTGTCAAGTTGATTGATTGAAGTACGAATTTTGAATTGAGAAATTAATGAAAGTCAGTTTTGTTAGTAAGATACAGATTTGTTCGAGAGATACAGGTTTCAGATTCGGAGATCTTGTTCGGGTTTTTTTCGCTTGTTTCATTCTATTTTGCAGGATAACTTTCAGTTTTTGATACGGTAGCAGATTGGTGGTGTTTGGATTTGCTGAAGATAAAGTAGAAGATCGTCTCGTGATTCAGTTGTGATTTCGATTCAACAATAGCAGATTAGCAGTTAGAGATTAGGGGTGTTTGGTTTTAAGCGAGCTCAGCGCTCCGCTTCGACTCAGTGGACTAAACGACGGATGTCATGGTTAAGCGCGTTTTTTAATTTTCTGCAATTTCTAGAATAAACTGCTAATTGTAGAATTATAGTATAATAAATAGCTTAGCGTGTTCAATCTGCTTGTTTGAATGCACAGCGTTATTGTTTTTTTTTACTGTATTCATTGATTGCAGTTTATGAATTTCATTTCATTGTGTAAACTAGTGTTTGGCTTTGTCTCGTTTGAAAAACTCTTCTTTAAATTGATTAGTCATTTTTTTTCTGCTGATGTTGCTTGTAGAGTTTATTTTTTGTATCATATCAGTGATATAGATCTTTAGACATTCTGAGTTTCTTGTTGGCATAGAGAAATGGATAGTGTTCTAAATTTAGTTGACATTGCATAGTGAGCAATTGTCTGGTAGTGCTTTAGGTAGATATTTAGTAAAAAAAAAAAAAAAAAAAAAAAAGTCAAACTTCAATAGTCTGTTTATCAGTGGTATTAATTTTTGGTTACTCTTAAGAAAACGAAAGTTTTTATCCAATAGGCAAATTGTCATTTTTGTTCAATGATTTACAATTCTAATAGCATCAGTATAATTTCTCGATCAAATAGCTAACCAAAGTGAAATGTTAAGCCCATTAGCATTTAAAGTGTACAAGTTAAATTTACCTATTGGGTTTAGAATGTTTTTGGGCTGTTTAGTTGGTAATGATAAGGAATGTAACGTAGGTTTATTTGCAAGGTAAGCAGAATTTTGATTTTATAAAGTTTAGTAAAAAAATTAGTTAGTTAAAGTTTAGTTTTAAAATTTTGTTAAGAAATTTGTTAAATATTTTTTTTTAGTTAGTTAAATTTGTTTTGCTAGTTGTACTATATTCATTTAATTAGCGTAATTGCAATGTGTTTCTAGTATAGTACATATACGTAACTAGATAGTATTTTTACATTTTTACGTGCTATTTGCCAAGTAGAAATAGAATACCAAACAAGTCTTTTTAACCAAAAACAATTAAGTCGAGCTTAAAAACGTTATATCAATTCGAATCGAGCTGAGAAGACAACTACACTAAAAACGAAATATTAATAGCATTTTAAGAAAATTTTGGAAGAAAAATGCAAATCTAGTTATCTTCATGATTTTAACAAGCTCCCCCTCAAATTAGTGAGGGTGTACTTGAAACGTAAATTAAATACCTTTTAAACACAAGTGTAAGGTATTTATCACGTGCAAAGATCATATATGATAATGTATTCACAAGATTAGCAATTTACGAGGTTGGACCTGAATGATGGAGAACATCATATGAAAGATTCACATGGTTCTTGTTCACGAATGTTGGTCACCTCGTCACGTCTGAAGTTATCTCTTGACTCCATGTGTGTGATTGATATCGTTGTCTTGACCCCAATATGTGAACTTGGCACTCTCGGCATCAAGGATTCTGAATGCTGGACAATTGCTCCCCCTCAATTGTTGACCCGTGTTCTATTGAAAGAGCTGTAGTCACCGTTTGAGTAGTCGCATCGTCGAGTATGTAGATATCAATTGCAACGAACTTTGGATTGTGGAGTTGATAACTTCGGATTCTGAAGTCAAAGCTTTCCGGTGAAATGCTTGACTTCAAAGTGAAAAGCGGGTTACTATCAGAAATAATAGCAAACCATATGGAGCATGTTTTAAATCTTTTAAACTTCTGCTCGAACTTTATTTACAACCCCGTGTCGTTATTGAATGACATTTCTAGGTTCGTAAATATTATCGATTCCAGAAGACATGCTCGTTTTATCAAAACGTTTTTGAACACACAATTTTGAAAGATTTAGAAAAACCTTTTGAGAAATTCTTGAAAAATTGTGTTCAAAGTTTTGAAAACCAATTACTTGAGCTTAAGATTTGGAATATCTTGGGAAAGCTCAAGTCCGAGAAGTTGTAAACTTCTCGTTGTAAGGATAAGTTACCACCGGTGATAACCTTTCCTTTTATCTGAAGAACGAGTCCTAAGCTGACATTTACTTAGAAGTCGTTTTCATGAGCTTGAAAACTTTGACTGTTTTAACGGAAAGCTCATGACCGAGAAATGTTAATTTCTCGTTATGAGGAAAAGTTCTCTTATTTAAAAGATACACTTTCCTTTCTGAGCTTAAAACTTCGAATGTTTTAATTCAAGCTCATGACCGAGAAATGTTAATTTCTCGTTATGAGGATAAGTTATCATAAAAGATAATCTTTCCTTTATTTGAAGTTCGAGTTACAGTCTGACATTTAACTGTAAGTCATTGTGCATGAGCTTAAAAACTTCGAATGTTTTTATTATTAGCTCATGCCCGAGAAAAACTAATTTCTCGTTGTAAGGATAAGTTTATCATCGGCGATAAACTTTCCTTTATATGAAGAACGGGTCATCATCTGTTATTTAATGATGAGCCTTATACACGAGCTTAAAACCTTTGAATGGTTTTAGGATAAGCTCGTGTCCAATAAAACTTAA
The DNA here is from genome assembly GCA_025667525.1 of Glebionis coronaria. Taxonomy (NCBI): domain Eukaryota; kingdom Viridiplantae; phylum Streptophyta; class Magnoliopsida; order Asterales; family Asteraceae; genus Glebionis; species Glebionis coronaria. The sequence continues at coordinate 45,997,830 of CM046876.1, forward strand.
TTTCTTGTTAAGAGGGTAAGTTATCGTTGCGTAGATAAACTTCCATGTCTCTGAAGTCCGAGTCACAGACTGTGATTTGAATGTGAGCCATTGTGCATGAGCTTAAAAACTTGGAATGTTTTTTATATAAGCTCATGCCCGAGAAAAATTAATTTCTCGTTTTGAGGATAAGTCATCATCGGGATGAACTTTCCTGTCTTTTGAGAGCGAGTTACAGTCTGTTATGTGATTGTAAGTCCTTTGTGAGCTTAGCCATGAATCCCCTGAGACACTTGTTTCTCCGATATCTGCTTCTTCAGCAACCAAACTCTAAGAGTGTCCTTAGTTGAACGGTATACAACGATTGGACCGCTTCGTTCTTTCGGAACATCAACTTTGGTACCTGCATTCTCATTAGGAGTTTGTATACTTTTGCATGGGTTAGAGATATCTATTTTAGAAGCACGTGGGGGTTCACGATTTTCTTTTCTTGTGTCAGAGGTGGCCTGAGGAGATGATTCACTTGTCTTAGTTGGCAAACGTTTCCTTTTATAGAAAACCTTAAGTTCAGGCTTAAGTGATGTATCATCCTTTGCAATTTCCTCCCTAGTAGTCTTCGTAGAATCATAGACTATCCTAGTTAAAGGGCACTCGTTTCCTACAAGAGTGAAAGTTCTACCAGTGGGGTGCCATATTTTACCAATGGGTTTGATTTTGGCAACCCACTGGGATTTAAGTCTAGCACGGGAGTTCACCTCATTAAGCAATATTTTGATACAAGAATCATGATTTGCCGTAAAGACACATTTTCTACATGTTTTACAAGTAGCATATTTAATGTCCGAGTAATTCCTAGATGATTGATCGATACTCCTAGGAGACGTCATGCTACGGTTAGCAGTGTTGGGTAATCTAGAAGGCATCTGACTAGGTTGGACATTGCTATCTCTTACATGTGTCTTTGGAATAGTTTCCCTTTGACCAAAATCATGGCGCATATCATGTGAACTCGTTCTAGACGTGGTCTTGGTATTTTTAGGGAGACTAGATATGAGACCCCCAAAATCTGACATGGAACAACTAGGCAACGAGGGGGTAACACGTCATAGTACAAGAAACAATGAATTACAGTTGACACAAAGCTGACGTAATAAAAGCATATATATCACATCATAAATGATCAGAGTTTTAAACATAGGTCCCAGAGTTTTATATGCGGAAAGATATATTATTTCATCATGATTTATAACATAAAGTTTCCCAAAAGATATAATAAATTTCTGACAGTTTATACTAAAACTAGTCTTTTAAAAGCATCACAAAAATCTCCAAGCTGCGATAATATCCTGCGGGCTCCCATCCAAGCAAATCTAAGTAATAATACCTGAGATTAAACATGTAAAATCGTCAACACAAAGTTGAGTGAAATTCATAGGTTTAGCAATAAAGGTGTGGAACACAAGCATTCATTTGTGAAACAAGTAAATAGAGAAAATGGTTATGATCATTAACCATAGTCTGAAACCAATATTATTGCTGTTTTAGTTCATGAACCGAAGCTTAACTCAAAGTAAGTTCCTCTAGGGAGTATTCAGCCTAAATACTCAAGTATAAACAAATGTAAGTGCGTCAAGGTAATCGGGACAGGGATTGTCAATCCCGATGGATCCACCCACAACATTCGCGCTTAGCGCAAAGCATACGGGACAATTAACGGTTCATGATCAAGAGAGGAAACTTAAGGCTATTAACTATAAGCAATAATATCAATGAAAACTGATGGAAAGCATACAAGTCTGAATAGCATACAAGTTCTGGATAGTATACAATTTTAAATGGGTGTGTTCCACCATGTAAAATCTCACCCCGCATTTAGAAACATTGTTCAAGTAAAAAGGGGCTATGAACTCACCTTTAGTAAGTAATCACAAGGTAAAAGGGTCTGAGCAAAAAGAAGTCTTCACGGACCTATGCAATGGTGACGCGTAATAAGGATGCGTTCAATGAAGCAATAATGTTTTAGAAGTGGTGGGACATAGTATGACTAGGTAACTTGCGTGCGATGGCGAGACCTAAGCTTAAGTTAAAATTTTGACCCAACACCTTGAACCTACTGTAATAACCTAATATCAACCTTGTATGATGGTCCAAGCATTTATGTGTGGGTTCCGAACACGTTTAAGACTCGGTTTGAAAAACCAAAACAAGGGACTGCATTCAGTTTTCTGAAAAAGGTTGTGAAGATTTGGTCATATCTAAAAATCTATAATAGTACAGGAGATGAAATTTCTTGACATGTATAGGTATTTCTCTTACCTTTAAAAGTTGGGAAAGAACAGCCCTAGAACTATTTTCAATCAACGGGAAATGCACTTTTAGTGACAGACTATCAAAACAGAAAGTTGTAAACGTCTTTCGTACCTTACGGTAGATTAAGCATAAATCCCAATCGGTAAAAGATTTTGACACGAAACCAAAAAGAGAAGTTTTATTATATTTGTAGCTACTGTAAAAAGTCATAAAATCATAAATTAATCCTTTTTATTCAAGTCAATTTACCCACGTTTTAAGCATAACATTCAGATTTGACCTAGTTTAGTAAAACGACCGTTTCGGACTCACCCGGACACTTCCCGTTTCCATCCAACTCAACACATACTAATCACATGTGGGTATCCATTTTTCAAATAAAAACAAGGTCATATGTTTAAGAAAATTTTGCCATGACCTGTTTGTTTCTGTGGTGATTTCCATACTACAAAAACAACTCCATTTAGCTACCTAACCCCAATTAAGCAACACTTAGGCTATACCAAATCGCCACGCAAGTGTCCTAAGTCCTAATATGCCCTAAGTATCTATAATCTCAGTGGATTTCACCCAAGGAATTCGAAATTCATGAATAAAAAGAATCAAAGTACTAGTAACATCAAAACTAAAATGGTAGGAGTGACTATACCTTCATAACAAGTAGGAATTAATCCAAACACGCAAATTAAACAATTCCTCCTCCTTGATCCTTAGAAATTTCGTGTCCCTAAGCCACGTGTTAAGTCAATCACGGTACTCAGCAATTGAGTAGAAACAATGTAGTGAGACGATCACCGACGATATGGATGCCCGGGGAAAACACGAAAACCGCAACCTATCACAATAAGGCGCGCGTTAAGACTCGAACTCAATATCGATATATATACCAAATATAACATGACTCAAATGTTTTCAAAGTATATACGTTTCAAAACCATTGACACGAATCAAATGAATTCATACTACCCATTTATCCAACGTTACTCGTTAAAACACTTGAACACTTGAAAATGACTCGTCATACGACGCCAAGTCAACGCAAGTCAAACTATCCTTTACCCTTATTTGGACCAGTAGATAAGTCATTTATATAATGACTAAGCACTTGAGTAAGTCACCATGTCCGATGGTGAACACTCAAACTCACGCAACACAAGCATTGAACTACGTGTCCAAAATAAAAATCAGCAAGTACACCCCGAATGTACACACCGATCTACCCTATCTAGACTTGTCCGTTTTACATGAAAATTGGTGTCAAGGTCACTTATAACCTGTATAAGACCTCACCAAAATTTGAGCCAAAGTTCACACTTTAAAATCCATCAGCTCGACGCTTTACTCGACTCCAAATTTTAGGACAGATTTGTACACTTGTTTTGTAAAACCGTTTGGACCACTTTAAAAGTACTAACCCGACAATCCGTCTTTTGAAACCACTACTAGACTCATCAAAATCAGTTTGTAAACTTTGAAAATCAGTAGTATCAACTTTCTAACCAAGCCTAAAGTCCCCGAGAGTCGACCCAAAATCAGCCACAATTTCGGATTGTGCCGACTTGCGTCTCCCGGTACACGAAAACTAAAACTAGCATAACTTTTGACTCGTAATGACTTAGAAGCTCTATCTTATACCAAAACGACCGTCTCGGAAAACTCTACAACAATTTCAAATAATCTCAGTCTTTCACATACCTTAAACCCACGAAACATACTGTTTAAGGCTGCTGTCCCAAATTAGCTTTTTAGAAAACATGACAAATCTATTTTCACTCAAAACGAATCATTCCCATACCCCTAGGATCACTATACTATCATACCCATCAACCAAACACTCCTAAAAACACTTGTATGTAAAATCTAACAAAAATCAAAGATTAAAAACAAGACTTTTAAGGATCAAAACATGATAATCTTACCAAATATAACATATGTAAGATGATTACAACATCATACAATCATGAAATCAAAAGTTCTTGAAATCTTGATGCATGTGGGTGAATTTAGTATCAATGGAATCACCATAAGATTTTAGGAGATGGTCTTTGTTTAAATTTTGTTAAAACAAGATGGATGGTGGTGGTTTATGGTGGTGAAGTGGCGGCAACATTGGAGGGTGGGGAGGAGATTGTGTTTTTTTTAGCTAGTGTATGTGTTTGGTGGAAGTAAAATTTGTTTATATAGTGCTAGTTAAGTGGAGGGGCCTAAGTTGCCAATTTTGAAACTTGTGGACTTAAAAACAATTAATAGTTTTAAAGGGTAGAAAATGGTTATTGGTAAATATTGAAAATATTTACGGGGCTCGGGTTTCGTAAAAAAATACTTTTCAAAAGTTACAATGCATCATAAAAATGATTATATGATTTCTCGACACGACTTAATACGTAATTAAAACGAAATCGTCGAAAATATTAATTATCGAAACAATCGATAAATAAACGTAATATTTTGGGCATCCGTCGGTATCGCAATCACTAGGAATTCTCGTTGTACATTGATTTTAAAAAAAAAACTCGTAAAACGCACGCAGGTGATTTTAAAGCAAAAACTTTGATTTAAATTAAATATGGAAAAATAAAATAAAAATTTTATAATTCCATATGAAACATTGTCAATGAACAAAATAATACTTAAAAGTATAATTTAAAAATCTCAGGATTTACATATAAAGTATTCAAGAAAATGTAATACGTTGGAAAATTCAAAAAGCATTAATAAAAAGAATAAAATAATGCTGGAAAAATACGGGTTCTCACAGTCTTCCCCCCTCAAAGAACTCTGGTCCCCAGAGTTCTCCTGAAAACAATAGAAGATGCGAACAAGAGGAAGTACAAAGTGTAGAACAAAATTCATTGCTTCCCATGTAATTTCTGCACCACGACGAATCTTAACGGTTAGAATTCACTATGCTTCAGTTTCTTAACTCCTTTTGGTATACTTTTCAGTCTTGGATTAGAATAACGATCTTTTAATACGGAGATACATCGAGAGATATAGTTGTTGGAAATACGTGAGATAAACTAACAAGAATGAACACAAGAATCGCTTAGACAAACAAGGTGCGATAAGATAAACCAAGATTGTAAATCAACAAGGGGTCGCAAGTCGTGCAACTGTAAAACATGACAAAAACGTAACAATCTGAATACAAGAGAAACAGAAGGGAAAAATGAATTACATATGATCAATTAAAATACAAGCTGTCACAATCAGTTGACTAGAATTTGGGATTACTTTAAAACTTAGTTTTAAATATTTTCTTTATTAAAAGAAAATTTTACCAGGTGTAGTGATTAAAAATCAAACTCTATATAAAATGAGTGGGTAAACAGTTATCAAATCTTTTTCTTGATCAGGACTTCAAGGTAAAAGTAACCCAGTTCAAATAGTTATTTTGATCAGCTTAAGAGCTTTTCGGGTGACTATGAAATTATTGTTAAAATTCGGGTTTAACGTTACCATTTGGAAAAATCAGATTTTCCAAGTTATATAGAATCATTGTTAGAAATTATAAATTAATTTAATAATTTCATTATATTGACAGTAAAGTACGATATAATCAAACACTTTAAAAGATACAGCTTTACAAGTTATAAATTTATCAAAGAGGATGTATAGATCCGGTACTTAACTTGAAACAGTTATTTTGGTAATTTAAACATTTGAAAAAATGTATAAAACGTTCTTAAAAATTAATAATAATCTTTAGAAATTCAAGAAAGTGTTTAAGATATCAAACGATAAACACGTAACAGTTTCTGGTTTTCAGAAAGTGACAAAATAGCAAACGATTATGAAACGAATGTCGATCAACAATTAGTATACAAGCAATAGCACGAGGGAATAAAACGGAAGTCGTATCAACTCTTAACGAACATGATCGAATAGATGCGTCGATGATAATAAAAAAAAATAATATGAAACAAAGGATTCTAGCAATGATTAATTCACGAGTGTGGTTGACATCACCACAACGGCTTATTAAGTTCTCATTGGTCGATACACGATCGAAGGAGAAAAGTCACACAACGAATTTTCGAATCAAAGAAAATTCTTAAAAAGTTACTTGAGAGTAAATTCAGTAAAATGAACAACATTAACAATGAAAGGCAAAATCAATACATGGTTCACACGAATGAATTTCAAGACGACAAAGTCTAACACACATCATGACAATTACACGAAATCATCGTTCACGTCCAGTCGTAAATCATTAATCGCGTCCAGAGACGTTTTAGTAGTTCTACCAAGATAGATAGAGATGGTCGATCATAGAAGCATAACAACACTGAAACTTTCAAGTCTGGTATCAATGGTAAGAATTTAGGCAAATGGTAACGAAAATTGTATCATGAGAATGATGAGGTAACAAGTAAAGCAAAGATCGCTGAGTAAGGAAATCTATGCTTGTGGCATGTACTTTGTTCAAGAAAAGATAAGGGTTCATATGTGTATGTTGCGAACTGTTGTTACTCGCATAAGAAGTAAAAGTTTTCTAAACTTTATTTATCTAACTTTTTAAGAGACATAACTAAAAAGTTGATTATTGGTCAAATATTTTGGGCGACTACTATTCGGCCTTGCATGGCTCCTTCTAAATTAGGCATAGGTGATCAGGCCATGCATAATTTAGGACTAGTAATGCGATGCTCATCTTCGTCAAACCAGTATTACAGGTCATATTATTTAAAATATGTATATAATGCCATTTGTAAAAACAGTAATCAAAATAACATATGAAACTTTTCGTCTAAGTTTTTGGCTAACTGTTTAAATCAACAATTTGTATAGTTACAAGGGTTCTTTATAAGACCGTATTAGAACAAGTTGTGAAAATACATTGTAAAATTAATATAAATTAATTTTATAAGATAACCTTCAAGTAATTTGTAAAGTCCAAGTGGAACATTTTGTAAAATGATTAGCAAACAAGACCAGTTTGAGTTTATATGGTAACATGACAATAGTTTATAAAGTAGCGAGTGGGTTACAAGAGGGAAATAAGGAGTGGTTCAAGACAGTCAACAAAATGGTTACAAGGTGATAAGGTTTCAAGAGGTTTAGCCGAAATCGTCAAGAGACACGTGTCAAGAAGATAACAAACGATATGAAAGCAAGATCTTCAAATCTCGGCCCGAATCAGTGGTACGATAGAAACAAAGAAAGACAAAGTAGAATGACAAACAAGTCATATATAAAAGAAAGGATAAAGGAATCCGTATGTGTGCACATCGCGATTAATTTGACAATAACATACTTTTAAGAAAGTAGGGTATCAGTTAACAAATAGTACAATCACGCCGAAAAGTTTCTATATTAGGAAGTTACCGAATTTCAAAAGTTCAAGATCTATGTATATGTATGACCGAACTCAAAGTTACTATTTTATACTAGCTCAAACGCAATCATTGTTTTTAGTTTGCAAAATATCATTAATTAAAGTTTTACGAGCTCAACGAACTAAAAAAAAAACGCTTGAAATCATATATTATTATTTTTTTTTTTTAAAGTCTATCAGTTTTGACTTTTGGGTTTGACTTGACCCATTGACTCACTAAATGATATTTTTAAGACTCGAAATCTAATGCAATTCGATATAAAAAGATGTTTTGAACAACTTTCTAGTTTTACCCGAGACTTGAAACGGAATAAAAATGGACGAAAATGCCCTTGCATTAAATCTGTCAGCAAAACGATATTTTAGAACTATGCAAAAATAAGTTCTTAAATTTAACAATCTCAAATGAGCGTAACTTTCTCGATTTTGAGGTTTTCTGGTCAAATTTTATGTCCAAAACGGACGTCTCAACATGTAGAAATATATATATTTTTATGTCTAAAGTTATAAAAATATTTTCTCGACACTGTTAAACTTCCTGTAAAGTTTGTGTACAAAGTATACTTTTCGACACACCTTGAAATCAAGTCTAAATTTCATGATAACTCAAAATTAATGTACGCACAAGACTTGTGGATTCCATAAAGACGAAAGAGAATAAACTAGATAACTAATCATGTAAAGAAAACACGATACAGAAATGATTCAAGAATACCAACGATAAACTAAGAAATCAAAAACGACGCTTAACATTCATGTCTTCGGCTGCAAGATGCAATGCAGGAAGGTCTCCTGACGGCGTGATTTTCCAAAATCACAAGACATACCGAGAAAGAAACAAAATATTAACAAGTCACACTCCTGAGGCGAGGAGGTTTAATGAAAAAGGGAGGATACAAGTAGTATCGTATTCCAAACAATCGTCACATAATAAATGACGATCATGATTTCAAGGTACAACGGAAGTTGTAAGTCGAAGTCGAAACGTAGAATGGTCAATGAAATAAGATGTAATTCATGTACAAGTGTCGTGTAAAACGGTGGCGTAAAGGTAAATCAAGATTATGAAAACTCACGATATTATTCAGGTACTGATTCAACTAATGCTTCGAGATATGTAACTCACATGATGTCCTTTAGTCTTTCTGGGAGACACATTGAGCTACACAATGGTCTATAGACTAGACATTCAATAACGAATGGTCGGAAAGAAAATCTGCGTATCTAAATAGATATTTTAAAGGAAATAAACAATGAGAGCAACACGTACGGTAGTAGAATGAAAATCAGAAGTTTCATTGAAAACAACACTTCTTAATCCCGAACAATGGTATCTCGAGAGTATGCACAACATGTAACAGCGAATCGAGAAAAACAGACGGTTAAAAACAAACGAGCCTATGGGGTCGGTCGTATCACACATCAATGAAATAGCAATAGTACTCAGAAAAATGAGCATGAAAAGTCGGCAGCATACACGCTCTGTATACAAGTATGTAACGTCATAACAATATGAAATCATCGTAACAAGATCAGTTCAAAAGAACAAGAATTCAAGATATGCAGTAAGAGCATATGTAATCAAGTAATAACCAATGATAGTTCATGAAGCACAAAGGCTTTGAAAAGACACAGTAATTATCGTCATCAGGGTAACGTAATAATTCAACATGTAATCAAGAGATGAAATACTATAACGATAATTAAACGTAAGTAATAAGGATTAGAGAGTTACCCGCGTAGATATCGAACAACATTGGCAGATTCTGTGATTGACACTTAAAACATGAAATATTTGAACTTTCGGTTATAGACTAAGTTTTTGAAAAATAACTCAGTTCCCTATAACCATCGCTCTGATACCAATCTGTGAGACCCCCAAAATCTGACATGGAAAAACTAGGCAACGAGGGGGTAACACGTCATAGTACAAGAAACAATGAATTACAGTTGACACAAAGCTGACGTAATAAAAGCATATATATCACATCATAAATGATCAGAGTTTTAAACATAGGTCCCAGAGTTTTATATGCGGAAAGATATATTATTTCATCATGATTTATAACATAAAGTTGCCCAAAAGATATAATAAATTTCTGACAGTTTATACTAAAACTAGTCTTTTAAAAGCATCACAGAAATCTCCAAGCTGCGATAATATCCTGCGGGCTCCCATCCAAGCAAATCTAAGTAATAATACCTGAGATTAAACATGTAAAATCGTCAACACAAAGTTGAGTGAAATTCATAGGTTTAGCAATAAAGGTGTGGAACACAAGCATTCATTTGTGAAACAAGTAAATAGAGAAAATGGTTATGATCATTAACCATAGTCTGAAACCAATATTATTGCTGTTTTAGTTCATGAACCGAAGCTTAACTCAAAGTAAGTTCCTCTAGGGAGTATTCAGCCTAAATACTCAAGTATAAACAAATGTAAGTGCGTCAAGGTAATCGGGACGGGGATTGTCAATCCCGATGGATCCACCCGCAACATTCGCGCTTAGCGCAAAGCATACGGGACAATTAACGGTTCATGATCAAGAGAGGAAACTTAAGGCTATTAACTATAAGCAATAATATCAATGAAAACTGATGGAAAGCATACAAGTCTGAATAGCATACAAGTTCTGGATAGTATACAATTTTAAATGGGTGTGTTCCACCATGTAAAATCTCACCCCGCATTTAGAAACATTGTTCAAGTAAAAAGGGGCTATGAACTCACCTTTAGTAAGTAATCACAAGGTAAAAGGGGCTGAGCAAAACTAAGTCTTCACGGACCTATGCAATGGTGACGCGTAATAAGGATGCGTTCAATGAAGCAATAACGTTTTAGAAGTGGTGGGACATAGTATGACTAGGTAACTTGCGTGCGATGGCGAGACCTAAGCTTAAGTTAAAATTTTGACCCAACACCTTAAACCTACTGTAATAACCTAATATCAACCTTGTATGATGGTCCAAGCATTTATGTGTGGGTTCCGAACACGTTTAAGACTCGGTTTGAAAAACCAAAACAAGGGACTGCATTCAGTTTTCTGAAAAAGGCTGTGAAGATTTGGTCATATCTAAAAATCTATAATAGTACAGGAGATGAAATTTCTTGACATGTATAGGTATTTCTCTTACCTTTAAAAGTTGGGAAAGAATAGCCCTAGAACTATTTTCAATAAACGGGAAATGCACTTTTAGGGACAGACTATCAAAACAGAAAGTTGTAAACGTCTTTCGTACCTTACGGTAGATTAAGCATAAATCCCAATCGGTAAAAGATTTTGACACGAAACCAAAAAGAGAAGTTTTATTATATTTGTAGCTACTATAAAAAGTCATAAAATCATAAATTAATCCTTTTTACTCAAGTCAATTTACCCACGTTTTAAGCATAACATTCAGATTTGACCTAGTTTAGTAAAACGACCGTTTCGGACTCATCCGGACACTTCCCGTTTCCATCCAACTCAACACATACTAATCACATCAGTGGGTATCCATTTTTCAAATAAAAACAAGGTCATATGTTTAAGAAAATTTTGCCATGACCTGTTTGTTTCTGTGGTGATTTCCATACTACAAAAACAACTCCATTTAGCTACCTAACCTCAATTAAGCAACACTTAGGCTATACCAAATCGCCACGCAAGTGTCCTAAGTCCTAATATGCCCTAAGTATCTATAATCTCAGTGGATTTCACCCAAGGAATTTGAAATTCATGAATAAAAAGAATCAAAGTACTAGTAACATCAAAACTAAAATGGTAGGAGTGACTATACCTTCATAACAAGTAGGAATTAATCCAAACACGCAAATTAAACAATTCCTCCTCCTTGATCCTTAGAAATTTCGTGGCCCTAAGCCACGTGTTAAGTCAATCACGGTACTCAGCAATTGAGTAGAAACAATGTAGTGAGACGATCACCGACGATATGGATGCCCGGGGAAAACACGAAAACCGCAACCTATCACAATAAGGCGCGCGTTAAGACTCGAACTCAATATCGATATATACCAAATATAACATGACTCAAATGTTTTCAAAGTATATACGTTTCAAAACCATTGACACGAATCAAATGAATTCATACTACCCATTTATCCAACGTTACTCGTTAAAACACTTGAACACTTGAAAATGACTCGTCATACGACGCCAAGTCAACGCAAGTCAAACTATCCTTTACCCTTATTTGGACCAGTAGCTAAGTCATTTATATAATGACTAAGCACTTGAGTAAGTCACCATGTCCGATGGTGAACACTCAAACTCACGCAACACAAGCATTGAACTACGTGTCCAAAATAAAAATCAGCAAGTACACCCCGAATGTACACACCGATCTACCCTATCTAGACTTGTCCGTTTTACATGAAAATTGGTGTCAAGGTCACTTATAACCTGTATAAGACCTCACCAAAATTTGATCCAAAGTTCACACTTTAAAATCCATCAGCTCGACGCTTTACTCGACTCCAAATTTTAGGACAGATTTGTACACTTGTTTTGTAAAACCGTTTGGACCACTTTAAAAGTACTAACCCGACAATCCGTCTTTTGAAACCACTACTAGACTCATCAAACTCAGTTTGTAAACTTTGAAAATCAGTAGTATCAACTATCTAACCAAGCCTAAAGTCCCCGAGAGTCGACCCAAAATCAGCCACAATTTCGGATTGTGCCGACTTGCGTCTCCCGGTACACGAAAACTAAAACTAGCATAACTTTTGACTCGTAATGACTTAGAAGCTCTATCTTATACCAAAACGACCGTCTCGGAAAACTCTACAACAATTTCAAATAATCTCAGTCTTTCACATACCTTAAACCCACGAAACATACTGTTTAAGGCTGCTGTCCCAAATTAGCTTTTTAGAAAACATGACAAATCTATTTTCACTCAAAACGAATCATTCCCATACCCCTAGGATCACTATACTATCATACCCATCAACCAAACACTCCTAAAAACACTTGTATGTAAAATCTAACAAAAATCAAAGATTAAAAACAAGACTTTTAAGGATCAAAACATGATAATCTTACCAAATATAACATATGTAAGATGATTACAACATCATACAATCATGAAATCAAAAGTTCTTGAAATCTTGATGCATGTGGGTGAATTTAATATCAATGGAATCACCATAAGATTTTAGGAGGTGGTCTTTGTTTAAATTTTGTTAAAACAAGATGGATGGTGGTGGTTTATGGTGGTGAAGTGGCGGCAACATTGGAGGGTGGGGAGGAGATTGTGTTTTTTTTAGCTAGTGTATGTGTTTGGTGGAAGTAAAATTTGTTTATATAGTGCTAGTTAAGTGGAGGGGCCTAAGTTGCCAATTTTGAAACTTGTGGACTTAAAAACAATTAATAGTTTTAAAGGGTAGAAAATGGTTATTGGTAAATATTGAAAATATTTACGGGGCTCGGGTTTCGTAAAAAAATACTTTTCAAAAGTTACAATGCATCATAAAAATGATTATATGATTTCTCGACACGACTTAATACGTAATTAAAACGAAATCGTCGAAAATATTAATTATCGAAACAATCGATAAATAAACGTAATATTTTGGGCATCCGTCGGTATCGCAATCACTAGGAATTCTCGTTGTACATTGATTTTAAAAAAAAACTCGTAAAACGCACGCAGGTGATTTTAAAGCAAAAACTTTGATTTAAATTAAATATGGAAAAATAAAATAAAAATTTTATAATTCCATATGAAACATTGTCAATGAACAAAATAATACTTAAAAGTATAATTTAAAAATTTCAGGATTTACATATAAAGTATTCAAGAAAATGTAATACGTTGGAAAATTCAAAAAGCATTAATAAAAAGAATAAAATAATGCTGGAAAAATACGGGTTCTCACACTAGAGGCAATCATGTTATTAAGTCTTGCTAAAACTGATTTAGTCACATTAGGCCTAGTTGGTGGAGTGACTGTTCTAGAAATATGACCCAAATCAACTTGGGAGGCAAACCGCGGTCTCGAGGATTGTGGTCGCTCGGATCTAAATGCAGTAGGTTGTCTAACAATTGGTTGTCTGACGAACTGATTTGTGGGCGGTTTCCCCAAGATTGATGGTTTTTCAAGCTTAGTGTCCACACTAGGTCCTCTATTTTTCCTTAACTCGTTTTTCAACGCAGCTATAGCAAAAACCTTTTCTTGGACTTGAGCTTTTAAAGTCTCATTCTCTTTGAGCAATCTTTCTTGGGATGCCAATTTAGACTCTAGTAACTGAATTTGTTTCAAAAGATTATCCTTTTCAACTTTAGAATCTAAAACTTTTTGATCCAATTTTCTTTCAAGAACAACGTTTGACTTTTCAAGTTTTTCAAAGTATTTTTCAAATTTGTCCTAGTTTGGCATCCTCAAGGTCTTTTGATTGTTGAGCTACAATCGTTTCGAGCTCTCTAATCTTGGAATCGGAAGCAGTCAATGAAGCAGTTATAATACAATTATCATGATGTACTATAGCATTCTGAACAATCTCTCCCCCATTATGACTTACATCGGATGAATCAGAAGTGGTATTGCTATCACTCTTTTCCATCTCATGTTTATCATAATTAGGTTCAAAATGCTCAATATGCGGCATATCATCAGCATATACATCATAAAGAACATTACATTGTACCATGTTTGCAGGCTCTTCGTCATAAACGGGTAAGGTGTCATCAAGAGAGATTTCGTGAACATTCCCTGACGTGCCACTGGTATCATGTTGTCCTCCTGATTCCGTGCTCTTGCCATCGTTAGGCTTCAAGTTGTCAACCGTATGACCATTCTCTTCTTGCATCTGCGTCATTGATTCTTGCACTCCATTATCATACGCTTGCTGAAGTTGTGATCTTTGATAAATCGAAGACGAGACCGATGTCATGAGTTTCAATATTGTATCACGGAAAACTCGAAGCTCGGTATGTGTATCTCGAAGAAAAGATTGGCAAATCACTGAACTTTCAAACTTGATGATACTGTATTGGAGGAAAGGCGTGAGTTGTGTCACAAGAGTCTTATATGCAAGTGCCGATGCAGAGTGATTGAAGTTTTCATTGTTGAGTTGCTCGGCGAGTTGGGTCAAAATGGTGAATATTGAGTCGATGAATATATGACGATCTTGTCCAAAGATGGTCACAAATTCGCTCCCTCCTTGAATCCATGAAAGAGTGACAAGATGAGCCTGAAGCATTCGAAATGAATTTATACCACTTTCTCTAGCTTTGTCTTGCATTTTATGCGCTTCTCCCTTTTGATATGTCGAATCTAACGAATCCATTGAAAATCGAGGAAAAATGACGTGGATGTTGTTGTTTTCGGGATTTTATAATACGTGAAGAAACTTAGAAATAGAAAGTCACGGAATATGACAAAACCAACGAAACGATCCGTAAATAAATCTGAAAAATCCTCGATGGATGATAAAATTCGTCTTCACTGACAAGTACCCGATCAACAAACCGTCGGCAAATTAAACCTTGTCACTTTATCATTTCACTTTTGTCACGTAGTCATGTCACTTTGTCCCGACTATAACGTAATGTCACAAAATGTTTCCAAAATAAAAATTTTAATAAAAATAAAAATATCAATTGATTATAAAAATGGAAGTTGATAAGAATAAAAAAAAATCAAAATAAAACAGGAATAACGAAAATTAAGTAAAAAAAAAACGAACTTTCTAAAATTAAAAAAATGAAAACAATAAATTAATAAAACTTTGTAACCTCCGCCTCTTTCTCACCATTACACGTGTTTCATCCCACTACACACTTTGTAATCTCCGCCTATAAAACTCTCTCTCTCCTCACTTAATAAAAAACTTCCGTCTCTATCTTCTATTCTATCTCTCTTTCCTCCAAAAACAGTATCTCTCACCTCTCAATCCTAAACATATCAAAAACAAAAAGCTAAATCTCAAACGTGATTTCTGATCATCACACCCCACGAATCAAGTGAAACAAATGAATTTAATCCAGAACGAACACAAGGCGTGGCTTCAAGATCATACTATGGTCTCGGGTAGGTGTTTTATTTTGATTTGTTGAGTCTTTCTATCATCTGTAGAGTCTTGCTGTTCGTGTCTAGATTGGGTTATGGGTAACACGAATCAATGATGATTTTGTTCAAATAATCAAGATCTACAAAAAAGGTCTTTTAAATATAGAACTAATCTGAGATACTGATTTTCTGTTTGTTTCGAGTCTTGGGTTTGGAGTCTGGGTGTCTGAGGTAAGTCTTGGTCGAGTCTAGTTTGGTTGAGAGTCTGGGTATTTTTGGTGTTTAGATTGGGTTTGAATCTGTTGGTCTGTGGTCTCGGGTCAAATGATTTTCCAGACGAAGTTTAGTCTGGGTCGAGTCGTGAGTGGGTGTGGTTGAGTCTACGGATGTGTAAAGATTTGTGTGGGTTGTGTTGAGTCTGTCAAAAATGGTCGAGGGTGGGTAGAAAAACTCGAGAGTGTGGGTTGAGATTGTTTGGGTCGATGGTTGGTGAGGGAGTCCGAGGGTCAGTTGGGGTTGGTTGGTTTGACCGAGAGAGGTGAGGGTGAGGGGTTCGAAACTAGGAGGATGTGGGTGTGTAGAAGGTGTGAGGTGGGGTAATACGAGAGGTTTGGAGATGACGGTGTTGGGTGAGACTGTGTTTGTTAAACGAGGGTGTGTTTAAAACTGTTCGAGTCTTTGCTGTCGAGAGAGGTGTGTTTGTGTTTGTGTGAGGCTGAGAGGTGTTAGAGTCGAGGGTCTTGAGTCGAGAGGGTTGTAGGTTGGAGTCCGAGTGTGAGTAAATCAAAAAAAGAGAGAAGGATTAAATCGAGTCTAAGAGTTTTTGTTTGAGTCTGCTGTTATGTTTGAATCTTGTTCATTCGGAAGAATGTTCATTCGGAAGATTGTTCATTCGGAAGAATGTTCATTCGGAAGATTTCGTTCATTCGGAAGATTTCGTTCATTAGGAAGATTTCGTTCATTCGGAAGATTTCGTTCATTCGGAAGATTTCGTTCATTCGGAACTTTTCGTTCGTCCGGAACTTTTGTTCGTCCGGAACTTTTGTTCGTCCGGAACTTTAAGAATGGAAGAACAGTTATGATGGGACAGTTTTGGACAGAAAGATGATAACCAAGATACTGTTGACAGTTGACCAAAAAAGAAAACCCAGATATGATAAAACTGATAAACTGATAAACGAAAATCAAGCCAGATATGATAAACTGATAAACAACGAATCTTTTATTAAAAAGGTTATATAAAACTGATAAACGAAAACCCAGATATGATAAAATAAAAGGTTATATAAAAAACTATATAAAAAAAATTATATAAAAAACTGATTATAAAAAACTGATAAAAGAAAAACTAATAATAAAAAATTAAAATGGAAACTGATTATAAAAAAATTGATTTTTGAATAAAAATTTGTGATTTTTATATAAAATAAGTAAATCAAAGATTTAATTATGATTTAAAACATAAAAACACAAACTTTATATGAAAAATACAAACTTTTTAATATTTAAGCGTGATTAAATCAAAACCCATCAAAATCAAACAAAAGAAAAAACAAGAATAAACCAATCAAACCATGCTCTTGATACCAATTGAAGGTCTATGTGATCTTTGGCCTATTCTACATGATCGGATTAGATGGATTTAATGTATGGATAGATTGATAAATATAGAAGAGATGAGAATGGAGATGAGGGTGTAGAGAGAGAAAGGAGAGAAAAGAGAAGAATAGAGAGAGAAAGTAAAGATTGAATTGTAAAATATGAAAATGACCAACCCCTCCTAACATGCTAGGAGGGGATATATATAGCCCGCCCTACATGTGGGCTATATGGACTATACATTTACTAAGTGGATCACGAGCCCATTACATAATTATCGTTGGAGCGACCGATCCTTCATAAATACGTAAAACGTATTTACAACAGATTGAATCGTCCCACTTTATTTTCAGCCTTAATAACTATCGAAATAAGTCAACAATGCATCCTCTTGATCATTCTAGACAATAATAAAATATAAGAGATACACCTAGGAATTAGGGAGTCTAAGTAAATAATTGGCCCACATGAGTTCGTGTTAGTTTGCTAACTTATAATAACAATGATCTCGTATTTAAGCTTAGTTTGGAGAATGTGAAAACTTGAGGATGATGACTATTCATGACATTTTCAAAACCCTAAGGTATGTTTTTTATTTCTTTACTCACTTTCTTCCTTTGAATGTTTATAACTTTCTGTCTCTTTAATAAAGGCCAATGTGGATTGACTATGATGGAAAATGTGAAACGTGCTTTGTAACTAATGCATTGCATGAGGACATTGCAATGGTTAAGTGTAGGGGATTTGATAGGTGTGAAAACACCCATCCTTTTTACCACTTAATTACAATAATAACCGAGCCAAAACGTGTATTTTATGTCATTTATGTCGGAATTATGCGTGGTTTGTGTTTTTGTTGTGATTTAGGACGAAAAGGTGAAAAGTGGAGAAAACACGGGATTTCACGGGCTTTTATCGAAGAAAAAGACAAAAGACGAAGTCAAGAAATCAAGAGTGGAAAAAGAACGGAAGTTCAAGACCAATTCTGAAGATTTATCGAAGAACAAGTCGAAAGACGGAAGTTTAATAAAGCCGAAGAACTCGAGTCTAATAAATAAATAAATTATAAGACGAGTTTAATTAATCCCGAGACAAAGTCGATAAAGTCGAAGAACTTAAAAGACGAGAAGACGTGAAGAAAGAAAGAAAGAGGAGGCAACACATGCACCTCCCCATTTCCTATAAATACCCTCCTAAACTCATTTAGGAGGGTTGGTTAGTTTTTAGTTTAGAGTAGTTTCATTTTCATTAGGTAGGTGATTCTAGAGAGAGAAAGTGGCAGTTTCTCTCACTAGGATCTTAATCTTTTATCTTCCTTTCTTGTTTTTAATAAAAACTTTACTTTCAAATAGCTTAATTCTTGTTTTAATCTTAATCTCATTCTATCTTTCTTAGTTTTTTTTAAATGATCTTAAATCCGATCTCTTTATATACATGTCTTGTTGATTTTGATGTTTGATTAAAAAGTTCATCTTTTTATTTCATCTAAGCTTTTATAGGAATTAAGCTATAAGTTTGACAATCTTATTGGCTTATTTTGTACTTAGCTTATTTGCTTTTTAGTTTCTTAAAAAGTTAGTCTTTTTAAAGTTTGCTTATTTAGTATTTTAAAAAGTTTTCAGATTTATGCTTATTGATCTTTTAATGTTTGATTTTTATAGCTTAAAGTGTTTTAGTGCTTATTGTGTTAATTTTCTTATTTTTGATTAAGTGCTTTTTAGTTAATTTTTATAAAAAGTTGTTTTTAAATATTTTTTATTATTTAGTATTTTTAAAAGTTTTTAAATTTTGGTCTATTAGCTTTTTCTTAAATTTGATTTGGTTAAGTTTTTAGATAAGTGCTTATTTGGTATTTGCTTATTTGCTTATTGTTGCCATCGTAATGTTTAAGGGTTTTACCAGTACGATCGAGTAAGTGTGATCGCATAAACCCCGAGGGTTTCTACTTGCAATCCATTACTGCGATCCTTAGTACGATCGTTCACTACGATCACACTCCTTAATCCACACCACGATCACTTGTTGCGATCGTGGGTACGATCATAGAGTGTGATCCGTGGGTACGATCTGCTAGTACGATCCCCAAGTACGATCCTAAACAACATGACTACGATGGAAATCAATACAACAGTACGATGCATGCATGCTTGCGGGTACGATGGAATCTTAGTTTTCTAGTACGATGGAATTTGCATGGAATCTTAGTTTTCTATTACGATGTAATTTCCATGCATGCATGCAGTTGGCGCCAAAAGGAGCAACTAGCCTGGCTGCTTCCAGCAGCTAGTCTGCCTGCTTGCTTATTTATTAGTATTGTTCCGAAATTGTCTAGTTTTATCTGAAAGTTTTTCCGATTTTATTTTTGAAAGTTACATATTTTTAGTTGAATTTTTCATCGATTTTTAGTATTAATATTTTTTTCGTAAGTTCAAGTTTTATCTTCTATTTAGTACCCGCTTTAGGTTTTTCCTCGTTTAGCTTTAAAATACCATTTTAGTTTTATTCTCTCCTTTTTCATTTAGTAAACTTTATTTTCGAGTCGATAGTTAATTTCTTCTTTTAGATTTATTTTTATTAATTGTTTCGCTTTAAATTACGTTTTATTATTTGTTTTAATATTCGTTTTAATATCGTTTTAACTTTTAGTTTTTAATATTCACCTTGTTTTACTTTTATTATTTGTACTTGTCTTTAGTTTGTTTTTTAATACTTTTCGCATTTACTTTTTAATTAGTTATAGATAATCAACTTCCCTTTTTCTTAACCAAAAACAATTGAGTCACACATTTAACCGGAAATCAATAAAACGAACTTTTTTTCAACTAGTAAAATCTCTACATTATGCACGCCAGTCATATCTAAATCTTCACGAGTCTCGGGCTCTGAATAAGATGAAGATCTAGTATGCATACACCTGCAAAAGCAAAAGAAAAAGATACCAAAGAAATAGAGAATATATATGTACGTGTAAAAATAAAAATAAAAATCTTTTTGGATTTTTGAAATTTTTAATTTTTATGGATTTTTAACAATTTTTAATTTTTATGGATTTTTGAAAATTTTTAAGCAAGAAAAATAACGTTCACGAGTGAACGGATCCCAGAATACAACGCGTCTCTCACAGAAAACCGTTAATATTCACGAAAAGAGCCGTCAGCGGCGCCATTTAATACAAGGATTTTGCCTGTATAAAAGTTCGTTGTTCCAGCCTTTTCGAATTGATTACTAGTTAACAGTGCGACTCAGTCGTTCTTGGTGGAATATAAAGGGAAAAGGTAATCTATTTTAAACTAAAGTGAAACGAAAATTAAAAAGTTTTGCCAAGTATGAAAATTATGTTACATCGGGTGTGTCTAATCGTTCTCGGTGTCTATTCGAATTGACTGCTGGTTTAAGTGTGCGACTCAGTCGTCTTTTGGTGGATAAAATAATAGATTTGGTCGTTGTAGTAAAATAAAATTGCAAGATTTTAAAGTAAATGACGGATAAATAAAGTTAAATCTAATTAAAAAGTAATTGGTGCAATATTAAAACTTTAAAAGTAATTAATTGATGATGAGAAATTAAAACTTGACGAAAGGTAAATTAATTAAATGACAAAAAATTAAACTCGACAAAAAGTAAATTAGACAATGTAATAAAAATGAAAATTTGAAAACTTAAAACAATGTAAACTTAAAAATAAAAATAAGACAAAATATTAAAACAAAACCCCAATCCGTCGGAATGTATCTATCGGAATCCGATCGGAATACCGATCGGAATGTTGCTATCGGAATGTAACACAAGAAGTCCTGTCGGAATAACAGTCTAAGTATCGGAATAATGAAAAGTAAATCTATCGTTATATAGTAAAGACAAAACTATCGGAATAATCAGAAACGAAATCTATCGGAATGAATAAAGACAAATCTATTAGAATGTATGAACAGGACAACCATCGGAATGTGGCTATTGAAATTTTGGTAGCACTTCGTCTTAATAGAGCCTTAAGACCCGTCGCAATACACGATCGCAATGAGCGATCGCAATCACGATCAGAATAAGGGGGAAAACTCTATCTGAATATTGATCGCAATACTCAGTCGGAATGTAAAACCCTAAACCGATTGTCACGATCGGAAAGTGAAAGCTGTCGGAATCCAATCCCTTTCTGGTGGAAGTAGATACGTAATAAGCAAAACAAATAAGCAATGACTAATAAGCACTAACCGAAACTTACCAAAGTAATAATAAGACAAACAAAATAAGCACAAATTTAAAGACTTTCAAGACACAAAATAAGCAAACTTTATAAAATAAACTTTGAAATGATAAAACTTTTAAGAAAACTTTAAAACTAATAAGCTAAATACAAAATAAGCCAATAAGCATGTCAAGCTCAAAGCTTAAAACGTATGAAAGCCTAGATAGGAATAAAAAGGTAAATTTTTTTATCAAATAAGCAATAAGATCAAGCAAAATGAATGCTTAATCCGAATCAATATCAAAATCAAAAGCAAGAAAAGTAGAAAAAGAATGATAATGAAAAGCTTGATTAAAGGAAAATAAAGATTTAACAACAAATTTAACTTACTTGGAATTAAAAGGCAAAAAATTTAAGGTGCAAGACATGAAATTAAAGAACAATTAAGTAAATGACATGAAAATGGAAATGGTGAAAGACTAGTTTGTCAAGTTAGCCAACACCTCCTAATGTGATATTAGGAGGGTATTTATAGGAGATTAGGGAGGTAAGCATGTGTTGGAAGCTTCCTTCTTTCTTTCTTTCTCGTCTTTTCGTCTTCTAAATTCTTCGACTTTTTCGACTTTGTCTCGGGATTAATTAAACTCGTCTTGTAATTTCTTTATTAATTTAGACTTGAGTTCCTCGGTTTTATTAAACTTCCGTCTTTAGACTTTTCTTCGATAAATCTTCAGAATAGGCCTTGGACTTCCATTCATTTTGCACTCTTGATCTTTTGACTTCGTCTTTTGTCTTTTTCTTCGATAAAAGCCCGTGAAAGCCCATGTTTTCTTCCCTTTTCACATTTTCATCCTAAATCACAACAAAAACACAAACCACGCATAATTCCGACATTTACGACATAAAATACACGTTTTGGCTTGGTTATTATTATAATTAAGTGGTAAAAGGATAAGTGTTTTTACACTTATTATTGCCACTCTAATATACAAAGTTTCAAAAGTAAACATGTCAAACGCGGTAAAATAATACAAAGGTCAAAATTCAAATTTCTAAAGGCTAATTACAACAGTAACCACGTCTCATCATCATTTTTCTTGTCATTTCGGGTTTTCTTTCTTCGACGATCTACATGCGATTTATTTTCACAAGAAGTCGACCAAGTTTAATTTTCTTTTTATAAAATTAAAATTCATTAAATATAAACATTACATAAATAAATAAAAACATTACATTATAATTCAAATAAAAATAAAAAATATTACAATAATACTTAAAAACTTGTACTAGTATTTTAAATGGTAAGCTGCCTTGATTTCTTTCATCATCTCCTACAAGGCATGTTGTTATGTCAGGGTCAAATTGAGGTTTATTTCAGTGTTGTAGAATAATATGTATGTGTCCAGTTTCTTTTTTTCAACAAGTTCAGTTGCTCGAGTTGTAATTCGAGTTTTTCTCTTTTCAAGGCCGATGCTTTTCGTTGAGCCGCCTCCTGCAAATCCAACTCTTGCTTCAAGTGAAAGTATGAGTCTTGTTGCTCTTTCTTTTTTCCCCCAGTTGAAGTCTTTCATTTTCTCCCTTTGTTGGTTACAACGTCAACAAATTAATACTTCCCTGTTAACGAGGTAGATAACTTCTTGTTATCTCGGTCACAACCAATTGGTCGTTGTTCTTGAGTCTCTTCCTCGTTTTCATCTAGTTCATTGTTCAAATTCACATAACCACCTTGTCCAGAACTGGAGGTGGTTTCAGAAGTCTTGGATTTTTTGTTACCTTTTCGATAAACCTGGCATCTCAACCTCTTCCCAACTTGGGTGATATTTCAACACGTTTCATGCCGCCTCTAACGTAAAAGGATGTTTGTAAATCAATTTGTCTTCCGCACAATATTTTTGGTATGCGGTGTGGTCATTGGCACCACTATCGTGATTAAGCTCAATGTTATTCATGATAGAACGAGAAGCACCAATTCTAGGGCGAATCTTATTTTTCCATTTTCTCAAAACCGCTTTGTAACCTCTAGTTGAACGAATACCGGTTTTATATTAATTAAGAACGTCTCCCTAAAAACCCTTTATTTTTTTATTGTTTCTTTGCTTGCTATTCTCTGACACATGACACCAAACTTTGCAGAACGCGACCTTTTCTGTCGTTATCCATTCTTTTGGCGGCTCCTTACTCTTGGTGTCCGACGTTGTTCTTGCTAGAAAAACCTTCATCAAGTGCTTTTAGACTAGTAATAATATTATTAAACCTAACAAATGCACTATCAATAGTTTCATCTTCTAAGATGAGAAATTGTTCATATTGTTGAACAAGAAGATCGATTTTGCTTTCTTTAACTTGACTATTACCTTGGTGGGTTATCAAGAGAGTTTTCAAAATTTCTTTGGCGATTTTAAACAAAAAAATCTTTCATACTCTTTCTTAGGCAAAGCATTATAAATAACTATTTTAGCCTCATTATTTTTTGCAAGTTTTTTTTAGTGTCATCATTTGAATTTTCAAAAGAAACCAGTTCTTTCTTTTTAGAAACTTCATTATATTGTAAAGCCTAAAAGTCACCACTGCTAATAACATGCTAAAGATCTAAATATTTTGATTTCACATAAGTCTCAGATCTATTTTTCCAATAAATAAAATTATCGGTTTCAAAAAGTGGTGGTCTTTGTATAGATTTGCCTTCTAGATACTTATTGGAATGCATAGATCGATCCAAGTTTTAAAATATAATATATTTCAAAAGCTTGAGCAACCCGATCTGATACCAATTGGAGAAACTAGAGGGGGGGGGGGTTGGATAGTTCCTCTAGTTAAAATATCCAAAGATCGGTTTTCAAAAATCCTTTTCAAAAACTAGATTCAAGTTATTTATCTGAAATCTTCTTATGCACAATATGAACAAGTGATTGTGTATTTAAACTAATAATCACAAAGTATATACAATAATGAACAATGAATGGAAAGAGATAAGGAAAGGAAATATCAAACCGAACACCAATGATTTATAATGGTTCGGCAACAAAGCTCACTTTTTGTTCCTACTCCACTCTTCGAGTACTCCTTACTCGAGAGTTCACTAATCAACAAGCTCCTTGAGGTAAAGAAACCTTACACGTCACATAACCAATTTCCAACTCTAAGCTAAAATTCGAGACCTAATCTTAGCTAGGATCAATCTACACCAATATACTTTGAGGTCTAAGTATTAACCATAATACATACGTAACTTCCAAATATACACAACTATTTGGATCTTCACAAGAATGAAACAAAGTTTAGATCTTGAGTAGATCTTGAACTCGAAACAACACTTCAAGGATGAAAGTGTTTTTCTCTTTGCACTTGAGAGGATGAGATGGGAGGAGAAATATTCACTTCGTAAACAAGTATAATCAACCAAATAACCAAGGATTTGTGTGATTAAAGAAGGTGGACTGAATCTAATAATTTCCGTGCAAAAGATGTAAAATGGAAATCTGGAAATTGCCCACTATTTATAGGAGAAAGGCCCGACAGCTATTCTCAGCGCTACTCATTAAATAGGTGATGTAGGGTTTTTGTACACACTTTTAGGAAAAAGCGTAAACAAACGGTAAGTATTAGTTTAACGTTTAGGAAAAGGTAAGAACCGACAATGAGTTCGTTCTCAAAGGAAGGGTGGTTGTGTGCCAAAATTAATTTTTTTTTTATTAGTTTCGTTTTTGGAAAGAGAAGAGATTAAAAGTAAAGACGGATTATGCTATAATGAACTAAACCATGACTAATCGCGTTTTCACACAAAACGAGACGAAAAGAAAATAAAATTATGAAAAATTCTTAAAAGTTGCAAATGAATTCTAAGAAGTATAATAAACAATAAAAAATCAATAAAACATTTGATTTTTTTTTAATTAATTATTATTTAATTTTAAAATCTAATTAAAGACCTAAAATTATAAATAAAGAAGAAGAAGTCCAAATTCTGATTTTATTATTTATAAACTTCAAACTAATTTAATAAAAACTAAAAAATATTTTTTTTGAATTTTAAAACTAATTTTTCTATTTTTAAATCACTAAAAACAAACCAGAAAATAAAAATAGATTAAAAATAGTAAAACAGATGGGAAAAATCTGAAACTTGCAAGAAAAATCTTAAATGTGGTCTAAGCTATGGGAAAATAAAATGGACGAGCCAACTATCCTTAAAAAGCCAGAAATGGCTTATTAAGCCACGACTTAATATTAACAAAAGGAAATAAGACGTGTATAAATAAAAGAAAAAGGAAAGTTTACACAAGAATAAGCCTAGCACAATGGTACACCCTTGAACCCTTGTTCGATAGGTCAAGAAGTCGAGCCAGGCTAGTTTCTTTTTGCCAAATTATTTTAATTTTTTTTTATATTGGACAAACAACCCCCCAATAAGCAAGATTTCTTAGGCTAATAAGCACACAGAGCAATTAGAAAAGCAAATAAGCTAGAAAAAAGGCTGATGCGAAAATATAACTAATAGTGGGAACTATTTATAACTAGGAGTGGTAAAAATCTTACCATTGCTAGGCTTAATGTTGTTGATCCCAAACTCAGATCTTAAACATTAGCTTGTTTAAGGGTTGTGATAGAGAGAATAGATTCAATCTAATACTAGAGAAACTTTGCAATACAAAGTAACTAAACAAGATGCGGAATGTAGTGTTTAGCACAAGAACAAATGTTTAAAGCAAATGTTAAACTTTAATATATCATAGATATACGAATACCCAATAGTGGTATTAGGGTTACAAAAACCTTAAAGTATGAAATGAAAGCTAACAGAGAAAGACACATGTTGCATGATAACCTAGTGGGTCCTTTTATAGTACAAGGACTCACGTACAAGATCACTACTAACAAACTTGGAAAGTATCTCGAAGCAGTAACTGAAACGCGTTATAATCTCTTCCAAGTTTATCTCTAGCGGCAGGGTCTTTGACTTCAGCAGGGGAACCAATCCCCCTGCCTTTGTTATTTAGCAGGGGGAACTTACTCTGGCAGGGGAAACTCTGACCAACTAGCAGGGGTAACTAATACACTTATATTTATTCCTAACAATCCTCCCTTAAACTTGTGCTTTCGCCTAAAGACAAGTTTCTAAATAAATACTAGTTGATGAGGGTGCTTACAAAGTTCCTGGCCAAAGTTGACTATACATCATCCTTACCAGATCATAAGCAACAGGTGCTTTAGCATCCACAATTAAGTCAGCTTGTGCCAGTTTCTTCAAGGTCTCTTGAGTGAAAGGATAATAACGATGATTAAGCAAATAAATACTTACCCCTTCCATGACTATCTCATAAACCCCAGAATTTGTAAATAACTTCCAATACAACAAATTTCCCCCATTTACTACATCAAATATGGGATCAAACAGTTCATGGTCATACATCTTATGCATGCATTCCCAGGTCACCCAATCCTTCTCTACACCATCCACAGTAGGAGGATTTGCAGCAAAGGTCTTCTTCAAAATCTTCCACAGATCATCTAAGTCCTCACTATCCAAAGTTTGAAACATGATATCTAGGCTTAGAAATTTCTGTGCTGTATTGTCAGCTCTTGTAAGCTTCCACCAAGTCATCCCCCTGTGTTCATAAACAACATACTCCACTATGGCAAATTTCTTCCCAAACTCACTAGGTGAGATTTCATCATTTTCTTGCACAATCAGCTGCTTATCTATTTCTTCATTTGAGGGATGTTGAGTCTCCTTAGTAACTATACCAACTTTTTCCATCCTCTTGAGTCTTTTGGCTGCTCTCTGTGCATTGAGTACAGATCTCTCAATTGCTGGAAAACTTGCACCTGCTTGTGATGATGCACCTGCTTGAGATGATGCACCTGCTTGTGTTGTTTCCACTGTTGTTCCTTCAGCCTTTCTTTTTCTGGATTCCCTAGCTCTCTGTAACATTTCATTTTGCTTCCTGAGATACTCAGCTTCCTCAGGAGTGTTTATACCTATGAAGTCTTCCACATTTGTCTTTCTTAGAACTGGTTTGACTCCCTTCTCTATCTCCTCAAAAGTCATGTCTTTGAAGTGACCATCAGTCCACTTCTTGTGTCTCTTGAGCATAACTTTGTAGTGTGCCAGCCTCCCCTTTTCAGACCTTAAATATTTTTCCTTCTGAATTTGATTTTCCCTTCTTTCCAGATATTCATTTTGATACTTGTAAACTAAACAAATCAATTCATACATGTCTTCCAAAGGAGCATTTACCAACTCCTTTTCCCATTGATCTAGAAATTCTTGAACATGAGGCACCCTTTCATCTAACTCTCTATGCATGATTTCAATCTGCTTAAGCATCTCTTTGGGCCTCATCTGTTACATTCTCTGATCCTGCATATGTAGCTCTTCTTGTTGAAGTCTGAGAGCTACCTGTTCATTATATTCTTCTTGAGCCCTTTGTTGTTCAGGAGTTATGTGCTTGTATTTCTCTTGGGCTATTCAACCATGATCCCCTTTCCCTTGTCTTTTGGATCCACTGTTGGTGCTGGTTTTGCTTTAGGTGTAGGTTCTCTAATTCGAATTCCCTTCTGAGCTTGTTGCCTTCTATTCTTCCTAACAAATGTTTTTCCTATTGCTTCCAAGAGTTCCTTAGTTGTCTTGTACTTTCTGAACCTTAGCTGATGTCTATCAGGTAGAGCCAACAACAAGGAACTGTGAGCCTTAACATCATGCCTTCTTGCTAGTATCTCCTTGTCAGCAAGAGCAACAGACTTCTTCTTGGCTTCACCTTTGGAGCTTTCACCTTTTTCTTCTCCCTTATCCTTATCTTCAACTTGTACAGTCTTTGGAAATTGATCACCAAATTCTATGATCTCCCATAGAACATAGTGTTCCATCTTAAGGTATTGTTGAATTCTGAATTCCCATAGTTTAAAGTTTTCTGGATCCAGAATGGGTAGTTTGAGAGCATTGTTGTTGGTTGATGATGAATGCGAATTTGAAGACATGGTTGATGTTGATTGTGAGAGATGTTTTCAAAATTTTCTCAACAAGCTCTAATACCACTTGTTGATCCCAGACTCAGATCTTAAACCTTAGCTTGTTTAAGGATTGTGATAGAGAGAATAGATTCAATCTAACACTAGAGAAACTTTGCAATACAAAGTAACTAAAAAAGATGCGGAATGTAGTGTTTAGCACAAGAACAAATGTTTAAAGCAAACGTTAAACTTTAATATATCATAGATATACGAATACCCAATAGTGTTATTAGGGTTACAAAAACATTAAAGTATGAAATGAAAGCTAACAGAGAAAGACACACTTTGCATGATAACCTAGTGGGTCCTTTTATAGTACAAGGACTCACGTACAAGATCACTACTAACAAACTTGGAAAGTATCTCGGAGTAGTAACTGAAACGCGTTATAATCTTTTCCAAGTTTATCTCTAGCGGCAGGGTCTTTGACTTCAGCAGGGGAACCAATCCCCCTGCCTTTGTTATTTAGCAGGGGGAACTTACTCTGGCAGGGGAAACTCTGACCAACTAGCAGGGGTAACTAATACACTTATATTTATTCCCAACAAATGTCACTAAAAGCTATCTGCTGATGCAAATGGTTCAAAAACGAGTTTTAATCTAATAGAACCATGAAATGAGCAACCCAAACCTAAAACTAATAAGTTATAGATCAAGGTGTTGTCCTAGACTAATAAACCTCAAATGTTTAAACCCTAAATTCTAAAAATGAGCAAGCTAAAGTGATTGATGTGATTAGCTAGCTTATGAACAAATAATGAACAAGTGCAAGCAATAACCAGATAACTTATGAACACAAGGTATACATCCACATACCAAACATCAACAACCTAACCCTTACTTCCTATCAGATAACAGATAACAAGAAAAACTATGAAACTCAGACAGATTGCTAAGAAAAACACAAAGTCATGAAAAATCAAATCTAACACTACCATATCCAAAACATGAGAAGATATTAAGTCTATCTAGACTAATAACCATGTGCAGGCAAGAGAGAAACCAAGACCAGTTATCAATTTCTCTTGACCAAACTAGACCAAACACACCCTAATTATTGGCATATCAACTTTTTATCAAAGCACTTTTACAAATTAAATTGGAAAAGAACAAGACTACGCATGAACCATCTACCTAAGCATCAAAACATGAAATCTAACTACCAAAATGAACAGTCACATAAGCAAAACACCAGGTAGGACAAATAGAGCAGAAAGATTTTCTAGGATTGAGTTCAGTTTGATATTACCTAGCTTGGTTTTGTTCAGACCAAGCACACACCAAAGAAGCAAAAGATGTAATTTTTCTGATCTTTAAGCTTATGAAGTAAGCCGTTTGTGGCTGTAAGGGACTAAAACAGTCCAAGCACATAGACTACAACAGGTCTATGTGCTTTTCTTCTAAGTGGCATTTTTGGATCACAACACAATCAAAAGAAACAAGCCCAATAAGCTTGAGTAAAAGCTAGTTGTCAGTTAGCTTTAACTTGGGTTTATTGAATAGTAAGTACAAAACAAAGATAAAACTTATTTTTGATAAAATTCTTGGAAACACTGAAACTTTGCAAATGAAATTAGTAACCAACAAAATTTAAACTTCAATATATAACTTTCACATTCACATGGTTGTCAGCCACATGAATTGATCAAATTATATATTTAAGGGTCCCAAAAATTTCACAAAATATTTGATAAAAATTTATGGTAAAATTAAAAGGAAAATTGCATAAAAGAATTACAAGAATATAAATTTTCATAAAAGATAAATCGAAACTCAGAAAAGATTGCATTGACCAAAACTTCTTACTACGTTAATTTAGAAAATAAAGGTTAACAAAATTTCTGGAACAAAATTACGATGAGAAAAGCTAGTCTATTTATACTATCTAAAAGAGCTTTCTAGAATTACATGGAGGAACAAAACCCTAGCTAAGGAAGTTCCACATTTTCTCTTGAAGATTCAGATAAAAAAATTAGCATCTATGAAGTTTTGAAATGGTCTTGTCATCATGTGACTAATCTGCTATTGATGGTGATGTTGCTAACTGGAAAAATGCATCTTGTCCATTAATTTGTTGTATGGAACAAGCAAGATAATCCAATCCGTCCATCTCTTCTGCCATTCTTGTTTTTTAGCCAACACGTGTTGCAGGGGAAGGCCACACGGGTGAAGTTGTGGATGAACGATTGACATGGAAAGGTTGTAAAAACCTTTAATTTGCGATCTGGAGGTGATTAACACATATCCCCTTGATTAGGTCAGATTAGGGTTTTAGGGTTTTTTGGGATTAGAGGGTGGGTTTTGATATGTTGTGAGTAAACAGTGACTGTTATGCGCCAATAATAATTAATAATACTAATTCAAAAATTAGTATTAAATAATTAGTCAGGTTGTGGGGTTGGCTTGGATACTGGGCTCGGTAGTGGGTAAGTATTTGGGCTTGGTCGAGTTTGGGTTGGTTATGGGTTTGTTTTGACTGGTTTTAAACCTCCACCTTTGCACAAAGTTACAAATCCATCCTCCATACTTTACATTTCTTTTGACAACAGATTCCCTTTGTCATAAGTTTAGAGCTTTGTCAATATTGGTCCTTGTGTCTTTGTAATACTTTGAAAAGTACTTCATTTGAAAGTTTTGACTTCTTCAAGGGCTTTTTTTGTAAAATGCTGAAACTTTAGGGACCAAACTTGTGCATCTTCAAAATTGAGAAAACAAAGGGTTTTTGCATGATTTTTATGATATTTTCTGTATTTTAAACCCGATTTAGGCAATGAGACTATGTATAATTAGAGCCTCATCAATAGGCATGCAACTCATCATCACTAATGAACCGCAACCACTTATATTGAGTCGCATGCTCTAGACTCCGCTCATTTTTGTCCTTTGGGGGAATGCCATCTGGTGAAGATTTTATCCAAAATGGATATTCTTAAACCATTTCGAATATGCCAAATTCAAATTTCCATATTTTGTTTTAATAAAATATTTTCTTAAAAATAAAGTTTATTAAGAACTTTTGTCACTTTTAAATAATAGCGAGTTTCAAGAAAAAAATAAATCTTTGATCACTTAGTTAGGTTAAGAACTTGTTTATTCATACCTTAAATTATTATTGCTTAAATGAAAAATATTTGAACTCAAGAATTCGATTTTTGTTGTTTTTGTAAATGCTTGTTTTTATATATTGTCGTAATCAATACAAAGCGAGACCGAAAAATGCAAGTAACGTTTTTAGGCATCATTGCATTAACAATAAGGATATTCATGACTCGCATAGATAAAACCTTATAATAAGCCAGAAACATATTTGATTATGATAGTGAGCCTTACCAAACATTTTTTATTCTTAACTCTAAGCTACATGCTACTTCATAGCCATCCATAGCCACTTTTGAGTTTTATGCCTAATCTATATACACTATCATATATATACAATATTATATAAGAAAGAAGGTATGTTTGAAGAGCTTAAATATATTTTATGTAAATTAGTTATAAAGTTTGGTTTTTTCTTGTGGTTTGTCATCATCATGTATCATATTTGATATGCTTATCATATATCATATATCAAGCTTAATTTAGCCTACATCAACAACATAAAAAGTTCCTAATAATACAACTTATTCCCACGAATATAAGCTTATTCATAACTCTCTTACTCAAAATAATCTCATAATTCGTTAAAAAAGCTAATAAGCTAGCTTATAATTCAACACAATAAATTCAAATAATCTGATTAACAAGCTTATTCATAATTCTCATCTAATTCAAAATCTTATTCATAACTCTCATCTAAATTAAAAGCTTATTCAAACAAATCAACTTATCTACATAAATCACCTAATAAGCTAGCTTATTTATTAAGAACAATGCATTCAAACAATTCGTTCAATATAAGCTATATAAAAGCTTATAATTATGATGATCATAAATTAATATGCTTATTTCAATCAAGTAAGCTAAAATAACAAAACTCTAACCTAATGATGGATCGTGATGGATTCATGTTGATGCATTCGTGATGGTTTCATGATCATCCCTTCGAATTCGTGATGGATTCGTAGCGATAGATCTATGATATTAGAGAAATCTATAGAGAGATAAAGAAGATTGGGTTAGAGAGAGAAAGAGAGTGACGGTGTGTGTGTGTGTGTTTATGAGAAAAAAAAGAAGGAAGGCTTATATAGTATACGGTGAAATGACCAAAATACCCCTACAGTATAAAATGGATATTTAGTCTCACTGATTGGATGGTAGAAAGATGGAGGATGGAAATGAATCCTCTCATATTTAAAATAAGTTTGGTATTCAAATGAACTTAAATAATACTTTATACAGATAAAGTGTTCGATACTGAATCATCTAATCTACATGGGCTGATCTAGCGGATGGGCCGACCATTTTACAGAAGCTGTTAGACTAGATTGTGATGGACTGATATGGTTGGGAAGCACTTATGACATATGATATATATATATTTTGTGATTATTAGTTGTTTTAAAAAATGTGTTCATATTATCATATAGTCTGGTTAACTTTTGACTATATATATGTATTGATCTGTACTTTTATAGTTTTATGTATAAACTTTTGACTTATTTGCAATCTTAACTAGAAATCTTCTCTTAATGAAATAAATGATGTAATGTAATGATTTATTACTGTTATTTATAATGTTTGGTTGATACGATAAGATAAAATGTAATCGATAAAAAAAGACTAAAATGTCCCATTATTAATAAGAAGCATATTTGATAAGGTTAATTAATGATGAACTTTTATGTCATTTGATTCTATTACATAACGTAATCAAAGAAAAGGAGAGGACCCCTAAGAAATGAAAATGGTGTAATGAGTCATTACATGCAATGAATCATTACGTAATATACTTGTAAACAAACAATTTTTTTTTATTTAATCGTAATAGCCTTTTCTATTACAACTCTCATTACAGCCTAGCAAACACTGCGTAAATACAACAGTTCAATCCTTGTTAAAAACCATTTAACAAGTGAGAAAATAAAACAGCATTTGTATTATACCGATATTTATACATTTTCATATCAAGCAAACAGAATTCTGGGCTTCACAATTAAACTTAAGCCACTAAAAAAACTCACATATACTATACATGGTTCATCATACCATCTTTTACTTATGAAGATGCACGCAAAATTGTCTTCTCTAAATAACTAAACTTCGCAAAAATTCCAACAAGCGGTGCTGTGTTATACGTACATGCTTCCGTTTGCATGAAATTTCCTCTTCTGTCATTGAACTCGTCGTTATGGTTCGGCCCTCCGACCAATGCCCCTACCACGACGTTTGGGTTCGGCTCACTTGACCCATACCAACTGTCATACCCTTGAGTACACCCAATGAAACCTTTGTTCTCTCTAAATGACACAATTGATGCACCTCTATGGTGTACCCTTGTAGGAAACCTTGGGCCAAAGCCCACTAAATAGCTCATATTCATTGGGTTAGATCCCAAAATGTAGTCCACTTGAGATTTTGAAAATTGAAGAAGCTCTTGAGGAGTTACCTCTCCTCCATGGCATTTGAGATATTTACGGTTCGATTTTGTTAGTAAATCCGAGTATACACTAGTCAAAAATGACCCCGAAGAAGCATATTGCATGTTGTTCCATTGTCGAATGTATATGAGACCGCCTGGGGTTAATACGACGTTGTTCTTAGTACCATTGTTTTTGTTTAGACATCCGCATATGTAGTGATCGGCTTTTGATTGGTATTGCTCTAGTATGTCCTTGTGCTTCTTGTGCTTTTCTTCAGCAAGCAACTGCATATATAAGACACGGCTAAAATGTTAAAAAAAAGTACACGTTGGGACTAAAAAAGTAATAATCATAGTCGAATTATGATAATCAAATATATTTTCTTTTAGACACATGAAAATTTCATTCCAATCATGTAGGAAAACAAAAGAATGTAATCATTCCCTCAAAGACCAATGTTTTAAAACCCGGTTTTTTAATCGACCCGGTCAAGTTACCGGTTCACCGGTTTACTGGTTCAACCGATTCAACCACCGGGTCAAACCGGTTTTGTTAAAAAGAAGAAAATAGCTATTGCACACATCTATACAATTTAAAATCTAAACACCATCAACATAGATCAAACTGATAATATGTAGAAAATAAAAAATTAGATCAAACTGATAACATAAATCAAACTGATAACATAAATCAAACTGATCAACATAAATCAAATTGATAACAATTTGACATGTCATAAATAGATCCATATTTATATCATGGTCTGCACATAAGTCAACAAGCAAAAAAGTGAATACATTACTCACGATCCAACATTAAAAACAAGTTTTTAATACCTTGATATAACTTACTACCTGGTATTGAGTACTAACATTTTCAAACTGATAGTATGTTGAAATAAAAACTTAAAGACTTAGCCTCATACAGATTTGGTTAGATGGTAAATGGTGAAGAAATTGAAAGGCTGTTAATAAAAATGGATTAAAAGAATGGTTTTATGAATGACGTTAGTTACTAGGAAGTGTAGTTGGAGATTTATGAATGGCGTTAGTTACTAGGAAAAAAATTATGGTTTTCATCATTATATATCAGAAATAAAGTAGCATTCTTTGACCCGGCCGGGTTTGCTAAACCGGTTCGATCCGGTTCATAAAAAACCCGCCGGTTTAATCCGGTTTGAAAAAATCAAAAAACCGTTTACATCCGGACCGGTCTTCTAACCGGTTCCCGGTTCAACCGGTTCAACCGGCCGGGTTGAACCGGTTTTTAAAACATTGTCAAAGACTCTTGCATAAACATAACCATATGGCTTTGTCTATTAAAGGGTCCACTTTCGCTTCAATTGAAATTATTAGACAAAATTTAACTTAAAGCTGGTCAATATAATACCTCCGTCCTATATTAATCGTCCATAATATAATATTTTAAGTATTTATTATTGAATTTGTATTTATGTTATATAATAATTGATAAAAGTTATATGAATAAATTCGGTTTTAAAATGTATTTCATTGATATTATTTTCATCAAACATTATATAGCACAAATAAAAATATTTATAGTTAAAATAAGATAAAAAAACTAAATAAGTCAAAATTGACACTTATTATGAGACGGAGGAAATAGTATTTTCTTTTGTTTCAGACTTTCAGTCTTTCAGTTTCCCGACATGGTCATTTTTTCTCTAAAAATCTTGTATATGGTGTCGAGTTTGACACATATCAAATCGAGCATTGTGAGTTTCTTCCAAGGATCTCAGTGTACGATCGCGTACACAGACTCAAGTCCTAATACACCTAAGGCCAACCTCAATTCATCAAACAAAGGGTTTTTTTTATTTATATTACTGAAATTATCTATAATTACATTATAAATATTTTGGACCTTCTAAAAATAGCAAAGCTAATTTTCTGACTCTTTTACTTTCTAAATAAAACAAGTTTTTAATTTTTTCTCACAATTATATACCACGATCATTTGTAACAACTTTTTAAAATAATATTTTTAGTTTTAAATTGATAATTTTTTTATTAATTTATTATTTTTATTATTTTCTTTCATTATATATTTTAAAATTTTGTGCTCTTTAATACAATATCTATTTTGATATATTTTTATTAACTTTTAGTTTTTTTCTATTTTTAATAGGTTTATTTTAATTTGATTTTTCACAACTTTTAATTAATATGAATACAAACCTAACAAGTAAGAAAGTAATATTTGGTCGCCACAAAAATATTACTGAGTATTTGCCATCGCATTGCACGGATATCATGCTAGTCTAATTAAATTTATCTTTGAAATAAGATCCTTTATCGTATAGGAATATATATAATGATGAAATCATAACTATAAAAAAAGAAAAGAAAGCATTTATAAGAGAATATGTATAATGATGAAATCATAAAAACCAAAATCCCACAGTCCCCATTTGGGAGGCCCATACTTTTAAATTTGTGAACCCGCCTTTCTTATTTGAATGATATAAAGTTAAATTAAACATAATTTGAAGTTCAAAATCAGCTTATCCTATACTTTTGAAGTTTTCATCAATGAGCTTTAACCATTATCATCCAACTAACTAGTTAACTTCTTGTCTTCTTGTATAAGTTGATTAATAGTTATTATCTATCACGTTGTTATACACGAGTACTTGTCTAATTTGGTAAATAAATGGTGAGTGTCAACATATTAAAATAAAATATTACACTTGGTTCATAGTTGCAAAAATTGTGTCAATGTAGTATTCCTCTTACTATAGACACCTAAAACTCCACCGACTCATTTTGTATGGTGTATTTTATGGAAAAATATTCTCTTAAGTTGAAACCAATTTGATAGGTCAAGTTCTCCAACTACAATGAAGTTAAATACATATGACACATGCATTTCATTAAAAAAAACTTTTATACATTTATCTAAATTCTAATTGGTCAACATGATTAATCAAGTTGCCTTTAACTTGACAAGATTTTGATCCGTACTTCATACTCATCAACAAGTTACTGAGTTATTTTGATCCGGACTACCAATTTGACTAGTAATGTACAGTTGAGAAAAGAATTTGTGTGGATGAAAAAGTAAAGTGAAAAGTTAAAAGGTGAGGTTAGAAGCTTAGCCACACATTTCTTTGACATTTGGCAATGACAAAACTCAAAAGCATCAAGCCCATGTGCCCTTGTTCTTCTTAATATGACCCTATATATTTTGTACTGATGCCCTCCTTATAAATGAGATTACCTTCTGCTCCATTTACAGCCCATCAAGTTATTACTGACTTTACACCATTGTTTACCTAGAAGAGATCTTTT
The DNA here is from genome assembly GCA_025667525.1 of Glebionis coronaria. Classification (NCBI taxonomy): domain Eukaryota; kingdom Viridiplantae; phylum Streptophyta; class Magnoliopsida; order Asterales; family Asteraceae; genus Glebionis; species Glebionis coronaria. The sequence continues at coordinate 46,035,100 of CM046876.1, forward strand.
TAGATATGCAAATTCAGCCATAACCATGTTTAATGTTTGTTGTACTGTCACATCATGTTTCATCAAAACCTCAATCCTAAATTGAGTATGCAATTAGTATAGAATCCTATTCTAAAGTGACTACTATTCAAATCTATGCTTTTTAACTATATATTCCTTAGATGTGAAAAAAGGCATTTTGAATGATTTTTAAAACCAACTAACCAACCATTTCGTCATAAATGGTCTACTGAATTTCAACAACCTAAATTCAAGTCTAGACTATAATAAGTATCATAACTATACTATTGACGAACACTTATGTAACTTATGTAACTTATGTCATCGTGCCCATACCTGAGATGCAAGCACTTGAATACCAGCAAATTTAACATCCCAACTAAACTCGGTAATGGACCACCCAACACCACCAAACGTATCAGCATTATCGGCCACATAACTCAAGTAACGTTGGTTGTCGGTTGCTTTGTACAACCATATCGCGGCCCATAATAGTTCGTCCATGTACCCACTCACTGATGTGTAGTAATTCCTTGCTACTCTTATGCTTTCATCGTATTTTCCTCTGTACTTGTCCCCAAATTCGAATAACTACAAAATTTTCAATAACCAATTCGTTACTATCTAACTATTTTACCTGAAATGTCCATACATATATACAGAATAGTTCGAATGTGCTAAAATATTTTCAATAACAAAACAGTATATGCAACTTTTTTTATTTTACCAAAGTACAACAACAAATATGTACTTTTACCTGTTGGGCATGATGCAACAGCAAATGTGAATAATGTGGGTTCGTGTTCTTGAACACGATAGAAGCCGCGGCCATAGCAGCCGCGGCTTCACCAGCAAGATCCGACCCAGGATTATTTTCGTCAATCCTATATGCTTGTCTTGACGTTGTCATATCCTCGGGTCGTTGCCAACAGTAATGATCCGTATCTCCATCACCCACCTGTCACATTTACCAAAACACAACTTAAAATTCCATAACTTGTACAGTAACAAACAGTAAAAAAAAATAAAAATACTAAGTAGTTAAATTTATTAACTACCTCAGCCCATAAGACGTTAGGACTAGTATGGGCTTTTATGAAATAATCAGTTCCCCATTTAACAGCTTCAATGGCATGATGTAACTCTCCTGCATTGGCAGCAATGTATTCGCCATATTCGATTATACTCCATGATAACATGGTTACCGTAAACGCCATTGGTAAACCGAACTTAACGTGGTCTCCAGCGTCATAATATCCTCCTACTAAATCCACCTATAACAAAAAAAAAAAATAATAAAAAAATCAGTCACGGGAATTGATTGACACACTCAAAATGTACGTCCTCGTGAAGCAATATATATTAAATGCTTATCAGAATTTATATAAAAAAAAGGTAATAATAATGCTGGTGATCGTACGCCTTGTTGGAGGCCGTCAGTAAGGCCAGAATTATCACGCCAAGTGACACGTTGATTGTACGGAAGACGGCCTGAGCGTTGTGCTTCGAAGTATAGTAATGATTTAGTTACGGCGTCAGAGTAGTTATGAGATGGAGTAGCAATGGTGTATTTCAATATTGAGCAAATTAATAGAGTGAAGCATAAATAGAGTGAGATTTTCATTTTTAGGATTTTTTTTTCTTCTTGTTCTGTTTCGAACGATTAATGTTCGAAACAGAACAGAATTCTGGAAATGAAAGTAGGGATTTTGATGAGTTTTCTTTTCACTACTGCTAAAGAGATTTTAGGAGTGAAGAGTGAAGTTGGGTGAGTGACTTAAAAGGCCTCTCTATGTGTTGATGTTCATTTTATAAAGTGGAAGGAGATGAAATATTCATGAAGTACGTCAAGATGGTTTAAAATGGTATTATTAATGTTTCCTCAATTATTTTACTGACTACATGCATAATTCAGAATATAGAAAAAATTTATATAAACCCTTAAATTAGCATAAACCTATTCAATTAATCATAATTATCCATTTAAAAAAAAAACACTTCCCACCACTTTTTTAAAAATTAAATATCTCACAAACGGTAAATTATCAAACGAAAAAAAATACATCATTGCAACGAGAATTAAATCATATTTCTATCGAGGGGCACATGTATATACTTTCGACGAACTTTTTTTTGACTTTTTTTCTTAAGTCACGTATGAGAGAATCATATATGATTCGTCACGAATCATATATGATTTTCAGAAAATCATATATGATTCGTTATATGAATCATATATGATTTTCTGAAAATCATATATGTTTCGTGACAAATCATATATGATTTTCTCATACGTGACTTAAGAAAAAAAATCGAAAAAAAGTTCGTCGAAAGTATATACATGTGCCCCTCGATAGATAGATGATTTAATTCTCGTCGCGATGATATGTTTTGTTTTACGTACCGATAAACGGTTTGTGAGATATTTAATTTTAAAAAAATGAGTTTTTTTGTTACATGAAAAAATGGTTGGTTATTATTGATTGATTGAGTCTATGCTAAACTAAGAGTTTATGTTGATTTTTTTCCTGTCACTCTAGTATGTAGTTTCTCTAGTAACTTTTTAACCATTTAACGTATTATTATTATTATTATTATTATTATTATTATTTATTTTTATTTTTTCAAAAATTCCAATTTTATTAATCACACAAAATTGGAAGCGAGCCGCGAAACAAGCTGCGCGCCCACCCCTTTTTGAATAATAAACATCACTTTATTATTATTATTATTATTAATAATAATTATAAACATCACTTTATTAAAATAATAGGATTTATAAGAAATTAGTGGGAAGCCGATATAATATCTGAGCTCCCACTCCTTTAGCAATAGCGAAACTAATCCAATTAAAATATGAAGGGCAACACGTGCCCCAATGTCTTGAGCCACGGAGAACTTTTGGATCCGTTTCAGTAAGGCAACAACATCCTCCTCTAATTCTACCAGTGAAGAGAACGAAAAAGGGAGAAACCCATATCGAATAGCCGCACACTTAGCCATATATTTAGCACGTTTACGTTGTGCAACATCGACCACAGCGCGACCAGGCACAAAATTAGCCATCCCGGATTGCGTCAAAGGTGAAGATCCAGTCAAATCCACACACACATCCAACCCTCCATCCCATGAGTAAAGTAGCATATCTGCTGGTCGAAGCGGTGTGTCACTCTCTCCATCCAACCCGATATCAACTTGCTTACCAACTGAAATCCCCGAACGATAACATATGTCGACAAGGGTATCACGCACAATATTATGACGGTGCTTGATACCAACAATCCCAACACACGATACAACATGATCTCTATAAATATCCTCAGTAAAAACCCTTAAGCAAGCATAACATGGCTTCGGAACAGAAAATAAAGGTGTTAATGCAAAGCAATGCCTAAAAACATTGTTAGTATTAATTAATCTTTCTTAGTTTTGATCACGATAAATTACAAAGACATTTATTGTCAAACACAATCATAAAACGAATTATCTAACAAACACTATCATCAAGGTAATAATCATTACACTAACATATCTTAATCATGCTTAGTGATCATAAAAGTGATTAGCCTTAAAACTCACTTTTTTCAAATGTAACAAAAGATTTTTAATAAACTTTATTTTTAAGAAAATGTTTTATTAAAATAAAAATGTAAATTTGAATGGCATATTCCAAATGCCATAAGAATATCCTTTGAAGGTTTAAACAGCCTCAGATATTTCAATTTCACTAAAAGACAAAAAGGAGCGGAGTCTACACTCCGCGGTTCCTTAAGTGCCTATGTGGTTCCCTATTGATAAGGAACCGTCTGGGTAGCTAAGGAAACGCCCCCAGCTAGCCGTTGGGATTTGTCTTCTATAAATAGTGGATCAAATCTGCATTTTCATTAACCCTTTTTGGACATCTCTTTCAGCCTTCTTTCTCCTATCTAATGCTAGTCATTTGTAAATGATCACTTAATGTGTTAAATATGTTTACTTACAATTATCCTCTTGATCTCCTTCTTTACCTTGTCCAAAGAGAAGACCACTCACACACTTATGATGTGATTAAAGATGAAGCCTTGATGAAGATCATCCTCTCCTAAAGATCTAGTCATGTTCATCATTTGTTTATTTGTGTCTTGTGTAGATCCAATGTATTTGTGAATACTTGGACTAGTTGTGTTCATCCAAGTTATGTGTGAATACTTGGATTAGAGTTGTGTAAATCTTTTGCATATGTGTATGCTTGGATTTGTGTTGTGTAGATCCAAGCTACATGTTTGTACTTGGATATGTTTAGTTGAGTTGTAATAAGTTGTGTTAGTTCTCACTAAGATATAAAGTGATGTGGTTGTGTCTTGTGAGTTCTCACTAAACTATAAAGTGATGTGTAGTTGTGTTGTGTGAAGTTATCACTTTGTTTCAAAGTGAAGACTCGTGAAGATTGGTTCTAGCTTTGGATTAGAACTCGACATCTAGCCTTGTGTCGGAAAATGGTGAATTAGGCAACGTTGTGAAGATTGGTTCTAGCTTTGGATTAGAACTCGAAATCTAGCCTTGTATCGTAAAATGGTGAAGTGGGCGACGTTGTGTAGATTGGTCTTGGCTAAGATTAGGTCTCGACATTTAGCTTAGTGTCAGAAAATAATGTAAGCGACGTTGTAAGGTTTTCTCCGCCAAGAAGGGAGCTTGTGAATATAGTGAAAATATCGAGTAAGGTGTACTCGAGGAGTGGAGTAGGAACGAGGATAGAGCCTCGTTGCCGAACCACTATAAATCTTGGTGTCTTCCTACTAGGTTGTTTCTTTCATTACCCATCACTTACATTCATCATCATTACACTTACTACTTATTGTTAATGCAATAGAAATGAACCTAATTATTATGCAACTAGCTTTCAAGTAAAAGATAGTTTTGGCACTCACATAATTGAAAAGAATTTTAATTAGGAGATAAACTGATGAGAAACTATTCAACCCCCCCCCCCCCCCCCTTCTAGTTTCTACAAAAGGGATACCCAACCGATAACACAAAACACAACATTAAGTCTTACCGTTCATAGTCTATCCTAACCCAGAAATAGGAACCGCCCTAAGCCAGTTGGAGGAGTGATCCTATCTTTGGGATTTCCATAAGGTTATTTGACGAGGAGATAAGGAAAACGCGGATTTCACATTTTTAATAATCCTTGTAAAATATATATCTGCCATTTTCTTCATGATTTTGAGGGCAGCGACCTCACTTGGATTACTCAAAAAGTCAGTCTCCATAGATGTATTAACTTACATAATGCATCATCGAAATTAGGTCCAGGAGCTACAATACCAATATGTCGAAGAAGCTCAGTCTGTAAACTAGCAGATTGTAATCGTGATGCAATAAAGGCATAGTTCAAAGCATCCCCTACCGAATAGACACCAAGCCCTCCAAAAGCAAAAGGTAAGGTGGCAAGCCTCCATTGCCAGTCACCGAAACCAGGTTCAGAAGCAGTGACAATACGTTCTAGAGAAGAACGAAGACCACATCAAAAGAACGTTGGGCAGACTCAAAGAAATGAGGGGGGGAATGTACGCATAGTAAAGTATAATCTGGAAATACCCGTACAAGAACGAAGAAGCAACAACTCACATTGTGGATCATTGATTTTAGTAATAGCATCCATAAACGCGATGGTATTAGCCACTATCTTCGTCACAAGCTTATTACAAAAATCAAAATCCACACTGACGGGCCCACCTTCCCTGTCCATCATCATCCCTGTCCTTTCTAAACTACCCTTCCCTGTCCGTCATCCATCATCCCTGTCCTTTCAAAACCACCCTTCCCTGTCCTCCCACGCAAACCCACCTTCTCCATTCATCCCTATCCTTTCTCGCAACCCACCTTCTCCATTCATCACCTGCACCTTTTATAATAATAATAACCCTTTCCTTTTTGTTTGTGTGGGTGATTCACGCTATCCTTCTCTGTCCATCATCCCTGTCCATTCACGCAACCCACCTTCTCCCTTCATCACATGCACCTTCATCGCCTGCATCTTCTTCACCATCACGTTCCTTCTTTTATTCCTTTCGTTCTCTCTTCATCACCGTCTCGGTTAGCATCTGTTAGCAGATTCATCACCTCTCGTGTGTGGGTGATCCGTAGTTTCATCTGTTAGCAGATTCATCTTTGGTTTCGGTTTCGTTTTGTGGGGGTTTGTAAACTGTTTTATTGCGAACAGTTTTGTGGCCAGTTTGCAGGTTCATCTCGGTGGTTTGGTTTGTAGTGACGCTCGGTCTTGTGGTACCTTTGGGGTTGCTGAGTACGTTGGTACTATGGTTTTGTGGTTGTTGTTTCGGGGTTTGTTTGCGGAGTTGTTTGAACTAGTCATAGATTGGTTAGGGTGGTAGTTTGTACGAGATTACAGATTCCTATTTTGAACGAGGTTATAGGTTCCTATAGATTGGGGTTGTTTGATCGAGATAACAGATTCCTATTTTGAACTACTTATAGATTGGTTTGTTTTGGCGATTGGGTTTGTGTACGGGGGTTGTTTGTTTGCGGGGTTTGTTTGTGTTGATAGTTTGTGGTGACTGGTTTGTTTGCGGCGGTTGGTTGGTTTGTTTTGGACAGGTTGTTCGAGGCGGATGGTGGTGTTCGTTATAGATTAGGTTAGGGTGGTAGTTTTGTTTGTGGATAGGGGTTGTTTGTTTTGTTGACGGTTGGCTTGTGGCGTCTCCGTCATAGATTAGGTTGTTTTGAGGCGACTGGTGGTGTTCGTTTTAGATTAGTTTTGGTGGTGTCATGGCGGTTGTTCGGTTCCATTGCCCGTTTGTTGGTCTTAACGGATGTCGAGATGGTAGTGGGAATGGGCTTACTAAGTCGTCTTTGATTATTCATCTTCGTGATAAACATTTTAGAGGCGATGTGCTAGCTTGTACCAAACATTCCATTCTATCCAATTTGGTTGTTTATGAGAGGGCCGAGTTAACTTTCAAGAGTATGGGGATTTCTTTATGTGGTGGTTGTTTCACTACGCACACGTTTCGGTCTAAGTGTCGGCATGGTAAGGGTACGGATTTTGTACCACCTCCTTATTGTGGTGATGGTATTGTTCACTTTGTTCTTTATGACCTCCTTAAGCCTCCTGTTCCATCTTGTACTTTACATCTTGTTAGTGGTGGTGATGAATTCGTGACTCGCATTGTGGTTTTGATTTGGGGACTCTTGATAGCTTATTTTCGAAAGGGTTGCGTACTGTTAAATCTATCCCTCCAAAGTGTCCTTGGGTTTTTTCTCGCGCTTTGAAAGGGGCTATTGACAGGGTGGTTAACAAGCCTGATGACATATCTTCTTGGGTTCGTTTGCTTGTCTTGCCTCTTTGTCTGCTTAAAACCTTTCGTCCGAGAAGTAATCTGGAGTGTAGGTCCGTTATTAAGAGACAAAAGCAAGAGGAGTTTATTATTAATGCTATTCATTCTTGGGAGACGTTGGATGGTAGTTTATAGCTTCTTAGAGAATGTTTGGCTGAACCTTCTCCCGCTTTGCCTGATGTTCTTTGTAAGGATAGTGGGTTGGTTGAGCATAATATTAAGCAGTGCAGGCGAAAGATTTCTGATGGGCATTATTCTGCGGCTGTTAGGGTTCTTTCCTCATCTGGTGTGGCTCCTTATAATGATATTACTCTTAAAGATTTAAAAAATAAGCACCCTTTTGTTCATGCTCCTTCTTTGCCAGATATTTCTCTTGACCATCATCTCCTTGTTGTTTCTCGATTTAGGGTTCTTGACATGATCAAGAGTTTTCCCCGAGGTACGTCTTGTGGGCGGGATGGGTTGTTGCGGGCCCAGCACCTTTTAGATTGTTTGGGTGGTTCTACGGTTGCTATTTCTGATGATTTAGTTTCTTCTATCACCCAAGTAGTGAACCTTTTTCTTGATGGGCGGCGTCCCAAGGTGTTGGGTGAGTTTATCGCCAATGCTCCTCTCACTCCGTTGGTTAAGCCGGGTGGTGGGATTCATCCCATTATTGTTGGTACTGTTTGGAGACGGCTTGTCTCCAAGGTATGTGCTTATGAGGTTGGTCATTCTTTGGATGGGTACTTTGGTGATTTGCAGTTTGGGGTGGGGGTGTCGGGAGGGAGTGAGGCTATTCTTCATGATGTGAATCGTTTCTTTGAGAGATATGGTGATGATGTCGGTTTGTCGATGTTACTTGTGGATTTTAAAAATGCTTTCAATTTGGTTGATCGAGAGGTTATGTTGCGAGAGGTTCGTCTTCGTTGTCCTTCCATCTCGTCTTGGGTGGAGTTTTGTTATTCTAGTCCGGCAAGGTTGTATTATGGGGAACATGTATTAAGGTCATGTCGGGGGGTACAGCAGGGTGACCCTCTTGGTCCGTTACTCTTTGCTCTTGTACTTCAACCATTGATATGTAAGATTCGGGACTCCTTCTCTCTTTCTTTACAGGCCTGGTATTTGGATGATGGTACTATTATTGGGGATACTTTGGTTGTGGGGAAAGTTTTGGAGTGCATCATGGAGGATGGCCATGTGAATGGACTGCATCTAAATATTGATAAGACTGAAGTTTTTTGGCCAACCGAGGATCCTCGCAGCAAGTTTATTGGTGTGTTCCCAGATAATATTGCTCGACCTACGCGCGGTGTTAAGTTACTTGGGGGGTCTGCGAGTGTAGATCTTGATTTTTGTAGTCAGCTTGTGTTGAAGCGTGTGGTTAAGACTATTGAGCTTATGGATGTTGTGGCCAAAATTAATGACCCTCAATGTGAGTTGTTGCTTCTTCGTTCATGTGCCGGTATTTCCAAGTTATATTTTGCTATGCGTACTTGTTCACCTTGTGCTTTTAAGTCTGCCCAAAGTTCTTTTGATTTGGCACTCCGTTCTTCTTTGGAGCGTATCGTTGTTGCTTCTGGACTGGGATTTGGTGATTGGCAGTGGAGACTTGCTACGTTACCCTTTTCCTTTGGAGGGTTGGGTGTTTATTCTGCGGGTGATGTATTGCATTTTGCTTTTCTTGCTTCTCGGTTACAGTCAGTTGATTTACAGTCTAAGTTACTTCAACACACTGATATTAGATCTTATGGACTCCAGATTGATGATTCCTTACGTGTGTTTAACTCGGTTATGGAGATTGATTTTCTAAGTAATCCGAGTGAGGTCGCTGCCCTCAAACTCATGAAGAAAATGGCAGATATATATTTTGCTCGGGTTATTAAGAATGCAGAATCCACTTTCGCTTTATCTGCTCGTCAGTTGGCTTTATGGTCATCTCAAAGGGAGGATCATACGTCTGACAGGCTTAGGACGGTTCCTATCCCCGGATTAGGTCAGACTATGAATGGGAGGTCTTATCGATGTGTTTTGTGTTATCGCTTAGGTATTCCTTTGTTCTCTGTTTCGAAGCCCTGTTCAGCTTGTTGGAGAGTATTTGATGGGGATATATTTGGGGATCATGCGGTATCGTGTGCTGGCATCGTTGGGATTAAGCATCATCACAATTTGGTACGTGATACTCTTGCTGATATATGTTACCGTTCAGGGATATCTGTCGGAAAGGAAGTTAATATTGGATTAAATGGAGGACCTGATAAGGCCTTACGTCCGGCAGATATTTTGTTTTATTCTTGGGAGGGAGGTAAAGATGTGTGCGTTGATCTGACTGTTTCTTTTCCTTTGACTCGTACGGGGATGAATGACTTTGTTCCTGGCCGAGCTGTGATTGATGCTGCACAACGTAAACGATGCAAGTATTTGGCTAAGTGTTCCGCTCTCAGATATGGGTTTCTTTCTTTCTCTTTTTCTTCTCTAGGTGAGTTACAAGAAGATGCAGTTGCGTTGCTAAAGCGGATCCAGAGATTTTCTAAGGCTCAAGACATTGGAGCGCATGCTGCTGTACATATTTTCCATAGAATAAGTTTTGCTATTGCTAAAGGGGTGGGAGCGCAGATAGTATCTCGACTCTCATCCAATTTGTTGTAAATTCCCTTTTTTTCTAATAAAGTGATGGTTTATTATTATTACTATTATTTATTTTTTATTTTTTTAATTATAAACATCACTTCATTAAAATAATATGAATTACAAGAAATTAGTGGGAAGCCGAGATACTATCTGGGCTCCCACTCCTTTAGCAATATTATTATTGTTATTATTACTATTGTTATTATTATTATTATTTTATAAACATCACTTTATTAGAATAATAGGATTTACAAAAAGTTAGTGGGAAGCCTAGAAACAATTTGGGCTCCCACTCCTCTAGCAATAGCAAACCCGATCCTATTAAACATATAACAAGCACCACGTGACCCAATATATTGAGTCATTTGTATCTTCGGATCCGATTTAGTAAGTTCACCGCATCCTTCTCAAGTTCGCCGAAAGAAGAGAATGAGAAGGGGAAAAAACCATATCCAATATCTGCACACTTACCCTCATATTTGACACGCATACGTTGTGGAAATCTCAAATGGAGGACCATATTATTATAATTATTATTTAATTATAATTATCATTTTATTAGAATAATAAGATTTATAAAAAGTTAGTGGGAAGCCTAGAAACAATTTGGGTTCCCACTCCTCTAGCAATTACAAAGCCTATCTTATTAAAAATGCGAGCAGTAGTACGTACCCTAATGTCTTGCGTCACGGAGAATCTTCGGATCCGTTTCAATAAGTTCATTGCATCTGTCTCAAGTTCTCCAAAAAAAGAGAAAGAGAAGGGGAGAAAACCATATCCGATATCTTCAGATTTAGCTCCATACTTGACGCTTTTATTATTATTATTATTATTATTATTATTATTATTTTATACTAACATCACTTTATTAGAATAATCTAATTTACAAAAGGTTAGTGGGAAGCCGTGATACTATCTGAGCTCCCACTCTTTTAGCTATAGCAAAACCAATCCTATTAAAGATATGTATAGCAGCACGCACCCCAACATCTTAAGTCATAGAGAATTTCCGGATCCGCTCGAGCAAGGTAGTCGCATCCTCCTCTAATTCCGCTAAATAAGAGAATGAATAAGGGAGAAAACCATATCCAATATTTGCACACTTTGTCTCGTACTTGACACGTTTACGTCATGCCGCATCAATCACCGCCCAACCGGGCTCAAAATCAGTCATGCCCGTGTGCGTTAAAGGTGGAGTTCGAGTCAGATCCACACACACATCAAGCCCGCTATCCCATGAGCAAAGCAACATGTCTGTTAGACGTAACACGCCCGCCCCCATCTAACCCTGTATCAACCTCCTTACCGGCTGAAATCCCCGGACGATAACAGATGTCAACAAGGGTGTCACGCACAATGTTATGACGATGCTTGATACCAATAACACCAGCGCATGATACAACATGATCTCCATAAATATCTCTAGTAAACACCCTATAACAAGTTGAACACGGCTTCAAAGCAGAAACAGGGGGACACCTAACCGATAACATAACATACAACGGTAAGTCTTACCGTTTATTGTCTATCCCAAACTAGAAATCAGAACTGCCCTAAGCCAGTCAGAAGTGTGGTCCTCCATTTGAGATTTCCATAAAGTCATATGTCGAGGAGATAAAGAAAAGGTGGATTATGCAGTATTGTTCAACTCACTCACGCTCATCATTTAACTGTAGTGGTTACCTTAAACTCACATTTTATTAAAATAACCACTTTATATATAATATACCTCACTAAATACCCACACGCACTCACAACCAAACAAAAATAATTTAATAAACTGACCATTGTTAAGTAAGTCACCACTTTCTCCTTGAATAGTTACAACTCTTGCGTGAGTTGGGTTATCCGAAGTGGAAAATCGCGAATTGGGTAACTCGCACGTGAGTTGGGTTCCATTCCATCAATACATTGAGCAAACGGTGTGGTGGTTTTATCGCCTTTACTAGTCACATGTGGCACTCGTCACTTTCGGGCAAAGCCTCGCCGCCATACCCTCATGCCTCACTGTTTCATCTTTCCCAATATATTGAGTCAAAAAAATGTCAAGAGAAAAGTATTTGTTGAATAAAAATGGTAACATATAAAAAAGTCATTATTTAACTAAAATTTAATTTACGCACTTTATAAATAAAACCTCATTTTAACCAAAATTTCACACACCTCTTTACCAAAAAACATTACTTTCAATATCTTTTAACTAAAGAAAAATTTCTTAAGTGTTGGGTTAGTATTTGCTGACCTTGAAGCAACTCTAGGATTTGAACATAAAATTCGATAAGTGTTGAGTGCTCAACAGAGAGGTGGTTCTGTTGAAGCAAGTCCAGAGGAACAAAGATTCCTACTGAAGAAAGTCTAGCTGAAGACAACGTCAGCTCCAACTTTTTTAAAGTAGTTTGAAGATAAGAAGTCTTCACTTCAGCAACTAAGGTGGTCTAATTGTTGAAAACAAGTCCCGAAAAACAGTTTCAGTTCTGTAGGGTTTCACAATGCCATACTGAATGATGTTGATCTACTCTTGGATGTTGAAGATACTTCAGTCATCCGGTTTACAAAGGCATGAAAAAGATCTGCTTTAAGTTAAAGATAAATCAGATCTTATTGGGAATAAGGTTGCTTGTAATGTTATATATAGGTACAACCTTTATTCTCTATCCAACTTTATAAGTACAACTAAGGACTGTTCATACAAAGGGATATCAACCACCCATTGGATGAACGACACGTGTAAAGTAGAAACTTTGTAAATTCTAATATGTTGCCTATAAAAGGAACATATCTGGGAGTGAAAATGCATCTCTTATATTAAAAAGTTTGAACACTTCCATAAGCGTCTTCACTCATAACATCAAACTAATCGTATCACTCATTGATGAATGGTAGGTTTGAGACTTAAACTCATAACTTTGGTTTTTAGTTTAACTAGAGGAGATTACCCAAATATTGTCATTCAACCACTTAGCTATTTTGCAAGCAAGTGTGTCATAGATTCTTTATTAAGTTTTAATAAATCTCTATACGTTGAAAAGTATTTTTGTGTTGTTTTTTTGTATTCTTAATTTTTACTACGTATTACTTTGTTAAAACAACTAACTTGTTTACCATGATAGGTGTTAAGGCTGATAAGTATTCCCTAGTTAAATGAGACCAACAAGAGGTATCAAAGCAGTTTGATTTATAAAATCTAGTTTATTTTTCTATAAAACTACTCATAAAATTTTTTAAAATCAAGATCTAATCATGGTTCAAGTAGTACCACAAGCTCTAGAGTATTGGGGTGGCACACTAAATGTTGCTCCTGTGCTAGAGGTGGCAAATTTCATAAATTAGAAGAAAATGTTTTATGTCCATATCATTGGGATAGAGCCTCAATTTCTAAGCATTATTCAGGAAGGTCTGTTTGTTCCCATGGTTGGAGACAACATCAAACCTAAAGCACATTGGAAAGATGATGAGAGAAAGGTTGTTAATCTTGATCAGCGACTCAAAAGCCTCATTATGTTTGTGCTTCTTGTTGACCAAATGAATTATGTTGTAAATTTTCAGACGGCTAAATCTACATGGGATGACCTAATACTATATCTGATGTGAAAGAAACGAGAATTATGGATTTAATGCTATCCTACAATATCCTCAAACACAAAGAAAGAGAAACTCTGACTCAAACTTTCACAAGATACAAGTCTATGATGAATGAACTTGTAAATGATGGTTTTAAACTTTTCAAGTTAGAAATCAATACGGTTTTTGTTAACTCTTTGCCAAAGAAGTGGCTAAATTTTTTCCTATGTGTAAGAAATGTCAACCACATTAAAGATTCTAAATTGGCCTCTTTATTTGGAAAACTCAAATATGAAGAAAATCTAGTTTATAAGATCTAATAAAGCACCAACAAGAGTAAAACATTAACTAATGCAACACACTTTTTTACAACATTCTTCAGTAAAGTTGTCATCTAGGACTAGCAAGATAGTCCTGATGATGAAGAAGACACAAGGACGAGTGATGAATATTTGAAAGGCCTTGAAGAGGAATTTCATGAGAGAGCTCTCCTGGCCAAATCCATGAGGTTCTTTACAAAAGGAGGGGAGTTTTTCAGCAACAAAAAAGCCACAACTGAAACTGTATGCTTTAAATGTAATAAGCTTGGTCACTTCACCAAGGATTGTTTTCAAAAATATCAATCCCTTCATATTCCTCACCAGTTCAAACCTGACAACCTACTCAATCACCCGTTCAGCAAAGGCAAATTGCCTCTACCTATTTTTAGCAGAACAAGCCTGAATTAAGGCCTGCTAAGGATTTTGAAGCCATGTATAGGGATATTAAGGCCATACTTGCTCTTATAAGAAATGAAGGTTCATCTTATAAAACTATCAAGAGTGGAAAGAACAAAGGGTTAGTTGTTGAATCTTATGAATAGGATGGGGAAGAAGTTTCCTCAAAAGATGATAAAATGGTGAATGTTAAGGTTTTAATGGATCTTGTTGATGATGAAGACGCCATCAATTCCAATGTTGTGGCTAAAGAGAGTGCTCGTAATGGTGAATGGGTCAATATCACAATAATAAAGGTACAAACTCTTCTTGAACTAGAAGATAAAGATGATATTAAATTTGTCTTTGATTATCTATGTATTGATCTTAACTATGTTGAAGAGCAAAGAAATAATTGTTGGGAATAAATCTATGCTTACTTGTTTCCCCTGCTAGTTGATTATTCATACCCCTGCTAGAGTAAGTTCCCCCTGCTAAATAACAAAGGCAGGGGGATCCGTTCCCCTGCTGGAGTCAAAGGCCCTGCTGTCAAGATAAACATGGAATAGATATTTACGCGTTTCAGTTATTATTCCTTAATACTTTCCATAGTTTGTTAGTAGTGATCTTGTACGTGGGTCCTTGCATCTATAAAAGGACTCACTAGGTTAGCATGCAAAGGGTGTCTTTCTCATTTCGTTTTTCATTATTATTACTTTAAGGTTTTGTAAACCCTAATACCACTTTGGGTATTCGTATATCTTTGATATATTAAAGTGCAACGTTTGAATCTCATTTGTTCTTGTGCTAAACATTACATTCCGCATCTTGTTTAGTTACTTTGCTTTGCAAAGTTTCTCTAGTGTTAGATTGAATTCTTTCTCTCTATCACAACCCTTAAACAAGCTATTAAGGTTTAAGATCTGACTTTGGGATCAACAAGTGGTATCAGAGCTTGTTGAGAAACTTTTTCTAAATCAAGAACAAAATCCTTATAGCAAACATGTCTTCAGATTCATCCACAAATAGCAACAACCACAATAACCTCAAGTTACCCATGTTGGATCCTGAAAACTTTGAATTATGGGAATTCAGAATCCAACAATACCTGAAAATGGAACACTATGTTCTCTGGGAGATCATAGAGTTTGGTGATCAATTCAACAAAATGGTGGCTGTTGAAGAAGGAAAGGATGAAGGTGAAAGTTCCAAAGGTAAGGACAAGAAGAAATCTGCTGCTTTATGTGATAAGGAAATACTGGCTAGAAGGCATGATGTCAGGGCTCATAGCTCATTGCTGTTGGCCCTACCTGATAGACATCAACTCAGATTCAGGAAATACAAAACAGCTAAGGAACTATGGGAAGCCATAGGCACAACCTTTGGAGGAAATGAAGCCACAAAGAAGAAGAAGAAGAACCAAATGCTGGACGATTTTGCTTCTTTCAAAGCAATTGGTGATGAATCAATTGGAGCTATTTACAATAGGCTTCAAGACATGGTGGCCCACTTGGAATTCTTTGATATTGAGGTGACAAAAGAGCAGGTGAATACCAGGTTTCTGAACAGCCTCCAGAAAGAATGGTTTGTCTATAAGGCAATCTGGCAAAATAAGGATGACTTGGACAACAAGAATATTGATGATATATACAATAACCTAAAAGTTTTTGAACCTATTGTCAATGAAATGAAGTCAAAAGGGACAATTCCCACCAACTCAAGTGGAATTGCTGATTCCCCTGCTAACATGGCATTCATATCACAAAGCAGTGGAATCTCCAAGAACAGTGGAATAGAAGTAGCCCCTGCTACTTATTCCCCTGCTACCAGGTCTGGACCTTCCTATGATGAAGAAAGACTAGCTACATTCAGCCTTGATACTGCATGTGCCTTCATAGCATCTCAAGGTCCACAAGGATCTACAGTGTTACATAAAGATCTGAATCAAATCAGTAAGCAAGCACTAGAAGAATTGGATATCAAGTGGAATATGGCTTTGCTAAGCATGAGAGCCAACAGGTTCCAAAAGAAGTATGGGAAGAAGATCACAATTAATCCATCTGATGTGGCCGGGTTTGATAAAGCAAAAGTTGAATGCTACAATTATGGCAAGAAGGGTCATTTTGCCAGGAAATGCAGAGGACCTAAGTCTGGAAATAGCCATAGAAAGGATGAGGATTCTGGTGCTAAAGCTATGGTAGCAATGCAGGGGATAGATGGAGCAAATGGATGGGACTGGAGTGCTATGACAGAAAGTGTGGAAAGAAACCAAGCTTTGGTGGCTGAGGAAAAGGAAGAAGACTTTGCACTTATGGCCATGTCAAGTTCCAGCTCTGACAATGAGGTATATGATGACTCATACTGTACTAAAGCTTGTAGGAAAAACACTGAATCTTTGAATGATCAAATCAGAAAGGTAAAAGCTGACTATATAAATTGTGATAATGATCTTGATAACTACAGACGTGCTTTAGAACAACTAGAGTCCACCATAAGAGAGTATAGGCAAAGGGAAAGTGAATATAGGGATCACATTGTGATTCTAGAAAGAGATGCCAATGAGAATAACCAATCTATAAATGTTTTAACTGCTGAACTTGAAATTTTTAAAGCTAACCAAAAGATAGATGAGGAAACTGTTGAAAAATTTGGAAAAGCTTCAAAAGATTTAACCAAGGCATTTGATATTGGTCAATCTCCTAAGGACAAAACAGGGTTTGGAATTAAGAACATGAATGCTACTATACCCCCACCCCCTGCTAACATCCATGCTCCCTATCCCAGAAAAGACTTGTCATGGACTGGTCTCCCTTGTTTTGAAAAACAGGATGACATTGAGTTTGACTTGAGTGCTTATATACCTAATAATTCTAATACAGAAGAGCCTCTAGTTAAAACTAGTGTCATTAGGGATATTAAACAGGAACAGGTTGGCTTAAAGCAAATTGACAACCCTGTTAAATTTTCAAAAGAAGGAAGTTCTAGCAGCAATCTAAACTCTAAGAGCAGGGCTAGACCACAGTCTCCTAAACCTATCATTAAATATGCTGGTATGTACAGGAACGTCAGAGGTAATCAAAGGAATTGGAATGACCAAAAGTCTCACCAATTAGGAAAAGACTTTGTGATCAATACCAAGCCCTGCTTCACATGTGGCAGTTTTGAACACACTTATCAAGAGTGTAAGGCACCAATGGAGATGGTGGCTGCAAATCCCTTAAAGGATATGCAACCTAGAGCCATTCTTCTAAATGCAGGGGCAAAATCCTTTTCCCCTGCCAAGTATGTTGCCCCTGCCTTGAGAAATAGAGTAGCTGAGAAATATGTTGCTCCAGCCCTTAGAAAGGAAAATGATGTTCACCCAAAGCCCAACACTTCTGTGACTACCCCAACACCTTATACTGCATATAAAACTGGCCCAAGACCTTACCAACACATGAATAGAGGCCAAAACAAAAGGTGGGTTCCCTCTGCCAAGCATAAGGATTCCCCTGCTAAAACTGGGGTATCCCCTGCTAGAAGAGGTGTGCATTCTAGGAACATGGGAAGATGGGGAAAAGCTGTGAAAGCCTCAGCTCATTGGGTTTGGGCACCCAAAAGGGGTACTCAATCTAATGGTGTATCTCTAGTCTTTGATAAGCTATCTTACATTGATACACGAGGTAGATCCAAGTCTGTAATGGCTTGGGTCCCCAAGAAAAACTAATTTGTTTTTCCTTTTGCAGGTGACAAAGAAGACAAGGGATGATAGAGCATACTGGGACAGTGGATGCTCAAGAAGTATGACTGGACACAAAGCTTACTTGTCTAACTTTGTACCCCTGCATGACAATGATGGTGTTTCTTTTGGAGATGGGCATGGAACTATAACAGGAAAAGGAACTATTTTCACCAATGGGATGACTTTTGACAATGTGTATTTGGTGAAGGAGCTCAAGTATAATCTCTTCAGTGTGTCACAGATGACTGATAACAAGAATTTTGTCTTGTTTACTGACACTGAATGCTTGGTATTAGGAAAGGAGTTTGTCTTGCCACAAGACACCCCAGTTGTTCTCAGAACACCAAGACAGAAGAACATGTACACAATTGATCTCAAGGACATCTCTCTCCAAGACAATGAAACATGTTTCATTGCCAAAGCTTCAGCAGATGAATGTAAGAAATGGCATAGAAGACTTGGTCATCTTAATTTCAAGAACATGAACAAACTGGTAAAGCATAATCTGGTTCATGGTCTTCCTTCCAAGTCTTTTGCCACTGAACATACTTGTGCAGCATGTCTGAAAGGGAAGCAACACAGAGCATCTTGCAAGTCAAAAACAAGTATGTCCACCACCAATCCATTGGAACTATTACATATGGATCTTTTTGGTCCTACTTCTGTGGCAAGTATAATGAAGAAATGGTACTGCTTAGTGATTACTGATGACTTTTCAAGATTTACATAGACATTCTTTCTATTTGAAAAGAGTGACACTGCTGATGTACTCATTGGGTTTATCAATCAAATTGAACTGTCAAAAAGCATGAAGGTAGTTACCATAAGATCAGACAATGGTGGTGAGTTCAGAAATCACAAGCTGGATTCTTTCTGCATAAACAAAGGCATCAAGAGGCAATTTAGCATTGCTAGAACACCTCAACAGAATGGAGTGGCAGAAAGAAGGAATAGGACACTCATTGAAGCTGCAAGAACTATGCTGTCTGATTCCAAACTTCCAGTTATTTTCTGGGCTGAAGCTGTATCCACTGCTTGCTATGTGCAAAACAGGGCCTTGGTGGTCAAGGCACACAACAAGACCCCTTATCAGCTGTTTAATGGAAGACCTCCCTTAATTGACTTTTTCAGACCGTTTGGGTGTCATGTTATCATCTTGAACACCATTGACAATCTTGGTAAGTTTAGTGAAAAAGGTGATGATGGATATTTTGTGGGTTATTCTTTAAATAGCAAGGGATATAGGGTCTTTAACAAGAAGACAAGCAAAATCACAGAAAATCTTCATGTGAACTTCCTTGAAGACAAACCTGAAGATGTTCAAACAGGTCCTGATTGGTTCTTTGATATAGATGTACTTTCTAAGTCCATGAATTATGTACCTGTTGTCTTGCAGAACACTAACATTTCAGGTACTCAAGAAACAATTGCTACTGAAAAGTCACCTCTGAGGTACATGAATGTACCCTCATTGTTTCCTAGTGAAGCTGATAAACAAGAAGATGACTCTGCTTCAAGAAAAGAACAGCCAATCTCATCCCCTGCTATGTCTGAAGGCAGTGGAATGGCTGAAAGCAGTGGAATCCTGGATTCCCCTGCTAGAGGAATTGATTCCTCTCCCACAAAGGACCATGATGCTAATGAGACTTCTGATGCAGAAAGAGAATCCCCACTCATCTCATCAACTACACCCATAAATGATGGTCCTATCATATCCAGCAGTGGAAGCAGAATCATCAGGAGTGGAGGTCCTAGTTATTCAGAGCTTCATTCTGCTCACAAGCACCCATCTTTAGGTCATGCTGTCACATTTGGAAGTTCCTTTGAGGACTTCTTTCCTAATCAAAACAGCCCCATCAATTCTGATTTGGAAGAAGATGAAACAGAAGTCATCATGCAGCCTACCTATAGAATTAATAAAGATCATCCTATCTCACAGATTATTGGTGATCCTGAAGCTCCAAGACATACAAGGTATACAGCAAAGGAGCACAGCTTCATTGCTAACATCACCATGAAGTTCAATCATGACAACATGCAATGTTGTCTGTTTACTGCATTTTTGTCACAAGAAGAGCCAAAGAAGATTTTTCAAGCTTTAAATGACCCAAGCTGGGTTGAAGCTATGCAAGAGGAGCTCTTACAATTTGACATACAAGAGGTTTGGATTCTGGTTGATTGTCCCAAATGGGCAAGGCCTATTGGGACCAAGTGGGTGCTCAGGAACAAAAAGGATGAAAGGGGAATAGTTGTCAGGAACAAGGCAAGGTTAGTAGCACAAGGGTATACTCAGGAAGAAGGGATTGACTATGAAGAGGTGTTTGCTCCAGTAGCAAGGATTGAAGCTATTAGATTATTCCTTGCTTATGCCTCATTCATGGACTTCACTGTTTTTCAGATGGATGTGAAAAGTGCATTCTTATATGGAACCATTGATGAAGAAGTCTATGTCATGCAACCACCAGGGTTTGAAGATCCAGAACATCCTGACAAAGTATACAAAGTAAAAAAGGCCATGTATGGCCTTCACCAAGCTCCCAGAGCCTGGTATGGTACTCTTTCCAAATATCTTCTAGACAATGGATTCAGCAGGGGGAAGATTGATCAGACCCTGTTCACAAAGAAACAAAAGGGTGACCTTTTGCTAGTACAAGTCTATGTGGATGACATCATTTTTGGATCACCTAACTCCATGCTTAGCAAAGAGTTTGCCAAATTGATGCAGGATAAGTTTCAAATGAGTGCTATGGGAGAACTAAACTTCTTTTTGGGGTTACAAGTTCAGCAGCGGAAAGATGGGATATTTATCTCACAAGACAAATATGTAGCTGAGATTGTAAAGAAGTTTGGCATGTCTGATGGGAAGAAGGTGTCCACTCCCATGGACAAGGATCATCCATGGGGCAAGGATGGTCCTGGCAAGCCCATTGATGTCAGGAATTACAGGTCTATGATTGGGTCTCTTATGTATCTCACTGCTTCCAGACCTGACATCATGTTTGCAGTCTGCTTATGTGCAAGATACCAAGTGTCACCAACAGAGTGTCACTTATTTGCTGTGAAAAGGATCTTTAGGTATCTCAAATGTCATCCCACCCTAGGACTCTGGTATCCAAAGGAGTCACCATTTGAGCTGATAGCTTATTCAGATAGTGATTATGCTGGTGACAACAATGATAGGAAGTCTACAACAGGGGGATGCCAATTTTTGGGGAGCAGGCTTATATCTTGGCAATGTAAGAAGCAGACCATCATGGCAACATCCACAACTGAAGCTGAGTATGTAGCAGCTGCTGCATGCTGTGGTCAAGTTCTTTGGGTGCAAAATCAATTACTTGATTATGGGTACAACTTTCTTAAAACCAAGATATTTATTGACAACAACAGCACTATTTGCATTATAAAGAACCCTGTTTTTCATAGCAAAACCAAACATATTGAAATTAGACATCACTTTATCAGAGATTGTTTTGAAAAAGGACTGATTGTCCCTGAGAAAATTGATACAGAACTTAATGTTTCTGATCTTTTAACAAAAGCTTTTGAGGTAGGGAGGTTTCAGTATCTGGTTGCAGGTATTGGAATGGTTACTCCTTAAAATCTGATGTCTATTTTTGTCATATGTAATCAGGGTTACTTCATTGCTGTTGTTGTAAAATTGTTAGTCACTTTTACCATTTCTTTCATTCCACTGCTTTTTAACACTGATCCCCCTGCTTGGGGTTTATTCCCCTGCCAAGAGAATTTTTCTCTTAAGCAGGGTGTGTTCTGTTTACAAAAGTGGTTTTATGTGGTTTTAGACTAACAATGCGGAAATTCATATGGTGCATACTACTCTCCTTGGTGGATCAGGTATATACTCTATGTTTCAGGGGAGGTTAGGTCAAACCTTCAGGATTCAGGGTATTCTTAGAATGCTCATATATGATCTTAGATCATATCCATTGGTGAGTGGGGGTTCAGAGTAATGATGACTTGCTGCACAGCTTGTCTAAACTCTGAAACCTTGAGGCACTGTGGTGTGTGTTTGCATTTCTTTATTTAAGCAGCTTGCTGTTCAAAATACAGATATGTGGCACACATTGCCAAGACTAACTGACCATAGGTAAGGGACAAGGTTGGGATGGTGACTGGGGTATACATGATTTCTTGGGATTACCTGGTGTAGGGGGGACTTATGTATTAACTTTTTGTATTGGGACCATTGCTGAAAAGAGGACTCTTGAGATTCTATGTATCTATCTTGTGTATACAAGTGTGTGCATTAGAGCAGAGCTAGTTAGCATTAGTCCCTTCATGACTAGCTTAATACCCCTAGGAAAGTTTCCCCTGCTTTTATTTTTTATTCCCCTGCCTTCACAACATTCCCCTGTTTGACCATTGACCGACAATACCGTTACCCTGTTCATAGCCGTTGGGCCTGCTTGCTTAAAATTTTGGTTAGGGAATATTTTATTCTTTTTAAAAGATATTTAAGGCGCTTTCTTCGCTGATTGGTAATCTTTTCCTTTTATTTCAAATATATTAATTTTTTATCAAGATTTATTCCTGATATTTTTGCAATTTGAAAATTTTGGTCCAATCACAGCTCTTCAATTCGCCTATATAAACTTAATTCCCTTTACCAGCAGGTCCACAAATCACTTTCGACCTAATCCCACTTACCTCCCATCTCTATAAACCTTTAAACTATTTTTCAAGTTCATCATGACTCTTAAAATTGCTCCTAATCATAACCAAATTGCTTTGCTTCATGATGAACCAGCCGAGTTTGCTGAGGCTGTGGCCTTTCTAAAGTCCTCGTACTTCAAAGTGGCCCTTCTCATCAATCCTCGCATTTATACCTCACACATTCAACAGTTCTGGTCTAAAGCCATGACCAAAACAGTGAATGGAGAGGTCATAATACAAAGCACAGTTGATGGTCATTCCAAGGTAATCTCACTTGCCTCCATTAGGGAGAACCTTCTCCTTGATGATGAGGATGGAATAACCAACTTTTCTGAGGCTGAAATTTTTGAAGGTCTTGAAAAATTGGGGTATAAACTTTCTGAAAAACAAAAATTAAAATTTGCTAAAGGCCAGTTTGCCCCTCATTGGAAACTTTTGATTCATACTCTTATGCAATGTTTGTCACCCAAAACCACTGCTTTTAATGAAGTTGGTAGTGAGATAGCTTCTGCCCTGATCTGCTTTGCAACATGAAGGAAGTATTGTTTTTCTCAAATGATTTTTAAAGGCATGGTGAAAAATGTTTCAAGCACCTCAAAGTTTTGTATGTATCCAAGGTTTATAGAAGTTTTGCTGAATATGAGTGATCATGGTCCCATTACACACAGAAACTATTTTTCAGCAACCAAACACACAACCAAACTTTTCACCACATTACTTGCACCATCACCTTTGTTCTCTGGCAGAAATATTCCATTTACTTCAATCATGCTAGATCAAATCAGACGGGAAGAAGCCAAACATCAAACAGCCATAAATCCACCTGCTGAATCCCCTGCCAAGAACCTACCACCTGCTGATCCACACCAAGAAAGGCGTTCCAAATCCAGGTTTGCCAGGTCTCCCTTGCCTGGTGAATCTTCACAAGCAGCAGAGAGGAGAGTCTCCAAGAGTTTGGAGCAACCTGGGGGTTTGGCTGCCACTACTGTCTCATCCTCAAGGGGTGAGCAGGATAGTGACACCATCAATAAGTCCTCTCCCCCACTCCATGATATCCAACAAGGGGAGAAATTCCCTTCTAGGATTGAGAGCAGTATGAAACCTTTGACAAACTTGGAATTGACGAACATGTGCATGAGCCTGAAAAGGCAGAATGCACAACTTGTACAAGATGTCAAAAAGCAAGGTCTGGTTATCTCTCATTTGGAAACCAGACTTGCTACTCTTGAGGGGAGGAGAAAGCCCAGACTGATTCTTTCTACAGATGAGGATGCTTCCAAAGGGGAGGAAATTCCAACCAAAGAAGGGTCTACTGAGTATTATTCATATCCTGGTATGGAGCATGGAAAGATAAAAAGTGCTAAGGAAGGAATGGAGAAAGAAAGTGCTGATAAAGGAAGTGACAAGGGGAGTGCAACCAAAGACATTGCTCAAACATTGCTCACTATGGGCAATCAAGAAGAAGCCCCTGCTTCCAAAGTTTCCCCTGCCATTGCTGATCCCACTGCTGTAAGTTTATCCCCTGCTAAAAACATAACTCAAACATTTGTTAGGAAGAACAGAAAGCAACCAGCTCAGAAGGGGATAACAATCAAAGAACCTGCAACTAAAGCAAAACCAGCACCAGCAGTGGATCTAAAAGACAAAGGAAAAGGAATCATGGTGCAACAGCCCAAGAGAAAATTCAAGTATCTGACTCCTGAACAGCAAAAGATCCAAGAAGCTCATGATGCACAAGTAGCTCTCAAGCTACAACAAGAGGAAATGGATATGCAGGATCAAAGGATGGAGAAGATGAGGCCCAAAGATATGCTCAAGCAGGTTGAGATTATGCATAGGGAACTAGATGAGAGGGTACCTCATGTTGAAGAATTTCTTGATCAATGGGAGAAGGAGTTGAAAAATGCTCCTTTAGAAGAAAGGTATGAGTTGACTTGCCTTGTTTACAAATATCAAACTGAATATCTGGATAGAAGGGCAATGCAAATTCAGAGTGAGAAGTATAGAACTTCAGAGAAAGGGCAGCTTGATCACTACAAACTTCTGCTTAAAAGGCACAGAAAGTGGAAGGATGGTGACTTCACAGATATGAGCTTTGAAGCCATAAAGAGAGCAGTCAGACCAGTTCTAAAGTTGTATGATGTGGAGGATTGGATGACAATCAACACTCCTGAGGAAGCTGAGTATCTCAGGAGACAAAGTGAAGTGCTACAGAAAGCTAGAGCAACAAAGAAAAGAAAAGTTGGAGAGACTACACAAGCAGGTGCATCATCCCCAGCAGGGGAATCACATCAAGCAGGTGAAAGTCTTCCAGAAGTACTTGAGAAGTCAGTACTCAATGCACAAAGAGCAGCAAAGAGACTCAAGAGAATGGAGCAAGTGGGCATAATCACTAAAGAGTCTCAAGGGCCATCAAATGAGGAAATTGATAAACAGCTGATCTTACAGGAAAATGATGAAATCTCACCTAGTGAACTTGGAAAGAAGTTTGCTATCATAGAGTATGCTGTTTATGAACACAGAGGGAGAACTTGGTGGAAGCTTACAAGGGCTGACAATACAGCACAGACTTTTCTAAGCCTAGATGTCATGTTTCAAATTTTGGATAGTGAAGACTTAGAAGATCTGTGGAAAATATTGAAGAAGACGTTTGCTGCAAAACCTCCTACCATGGATGGTGTTGAGAAGGATTGGGTAATCTGGGAGTGCATGCATAGAATGTATGAGCATGAATTATTTGATCCTCTATTTGATGCAGTGAATAAAGGAGATTTGGTGTATTGGAAGCTGTTTACCAATTCTGGGGTTTATGAGGTAGTAATGGAAGGTGTGAGTGTTTATTTACTCAATCACAGGTATTATCCTTTCTCTCAGGAAACCTTGAAGAAGTTAGCACAGGCTAAATTAATTGTTGATGCCAAAAAGCCTGTTGCTTATGATCTGGTAAGAATGGTTCATAGTCAGATTTGGCCAGAGAGTTTGTAAGCATCCTCATCAACTAGCATTTATTCATAAACTTGTCTTTAGGGGAAAGCACAAGTTTAGGGGAGGATTGCTGGGAATAAATCTATGCTTACTTGTTTCCCCTGCTAGTTGATTATTCATACCCCTGCTAGAGTAAGTTCCCCCTGCTAAATAACAAAGGCAGGGGGATCCGTTCCCCTGCTGGAGTCAAAGGCCCTGCTGTCAAGATAAACATGGAATAGATATTTACGCGTTTCAGTTATTATTCCTTAATACTTTCCATAGTTTGTTAGTAGTGATCTTGTACGTGGGTCCTTGCATCTATAAAAGGACTCACTAGGTTAGCATGCAAAGGGTGTCTTTCTCATTTCGTTTTTCATTATTATTACTTTAAGGTTTTGTAAACCCTAATACCACTTTGGGTATTCGTATATCTTTGATATATTAAAGTGCAACGTTTGAATCTCATTTGTTCTTGTGCTAAACATTACATTCCGCATCTTGTTTAGTTACTTTGCTTTGCAAAGTTTCTCTAGTGTTAGATTGAATTCTTTCTCTCTATCACAACCCTTAAACAAGCTATTAAGGTTTAAGATCTGACTTTGGGATCAACAATAATCTCCTTGAAAAGTATAGGAAAGTTGTTCTAGAGCTTAAAGATAGTAATGAAAAGTTGGTTAAGTTAAAACAAGCAAAACTAGATCTACTTATTTTTCAGCGATTAAACACTGATATTCTCAATGATAACAAAACCTTCTTAATAGAGCTTAAAGAAGCCACTGATATTGCTAAATCCTGGCTAAGAAATTCTGAGAGGCTTCAGTAGTGTATAAATGAACAAATTCCTGCTCAAAATAGGAAAATGATGGTGCTGAAGAATCCTCCAACACCAAGTCTCATAGTACTATCTTTGTTAAAGCCTCCATTAAGGAAGGTGGTAAGATCCCAAACATTGAAAGAATTAGTGATCTAAATCTACCTAATCATGACACTAGTATAATTCTTCTTCTTGAGTTTCAAGCAAGTGTTGATTCATCAGCACCTGTTGAGTCTTCAGTTACTGAACACGACTCATATGATGATGAAGGAACAGCCGAAAGCATTACACTTCCTCCATTGGAGAAGCTTGCTGGTGTTGTACCTTCTACTAGACCAAAAATTATCCAGTCCATCATCAAGTCCCACACAACACACAAAGCTAGTGCTCGCAAACATATCAAAATTGACACATCAAAGAACTCTTCAGCTCGTGCTAAGGGTTCACAAAAAAGAACTAGCTCAAAAAGACCTTTAGTTTCAACAAATAGACTGAAAGATGTTTGTACTGAGGAAGACATTCCTATGTATGTTGTTATGAGAGAAATCAAAGGGCCATCTTCAGAAATGACCCTCTAGATGCACCTCACTTGAAGTACATAACATAATTAAAAGAGGGTTGTGAACTTTGTGGATTTAACAGTCATCTCACTAAGAGTTGTTTTAAAATTATCTTATGTATGAAATGTAATAGAACTGATCATCGCACATGTGAACATATTGAATATATGGTTGTAAAACCATTGCTGATGTTGTCAAGTATATAGGTGGTTCATCTCAATCCACTCGAAATGTGCCTTTCCCACCATGCGTTCACTGTAGTATGAACAATCATCTCTCTGATGATTGTTACTATTATCCAGTTTGTGGCATTTGTGGAAGTTATGACCAGGATACTCATGGATATAATAGAATCATCTCCCTCAAGAGAGGAATCAAACCACGAAACCCTAACTCTGTAACAAAATGTTGTAAAACTTGTGGAAGTCATCTTCACACAACTTCTAATCACAATGCCATAGAGTGGTTCATAAGAGGTGAAGCCCTTTAGGCTAAATAAGAAAATACTGAAAGAGCCTCTAAGACTGAGCCCATTTCTTCTTCATCAAAAGCAACCAGATCTAAGATCCCCACCAAGAAAAGGTAGGTCTCTAAGTAAAACAAACCAATTTCCCTTAACTTGTGCAGAGTGACCTCAAGAAACCTATCTGGTACCTGGACAGTGGATGCTCAAGGCATATGACTAGCACTAAAAGTTATATGCGTAAGTATGAGGAAGGACCAGGTCCCAAAATAGTGTTTGGTAATAACTCATCAGCCTCTACTGAAGGATATCGTTCAGTAAAATATAATGGTATAGTTTTCACAAGGGTAGCCTATGTAAATGGGTTGAAGTCTTGAAGCACAACCTCATCAGCATAAGTAAACTATGTAATGCCAAATACATCATTCAGTTTGATGAGTAAAGAGGCATAATCTTTAACTCCAATCATGAAGTGGTGATGATATCTCCTAGAGTCAAAGACGTTCATGTCATAGACATAAGCTCTACTCAGGAGACATCTTTCTTTGCTAAAGCTTCATAAATCACAAACTGGCTTTGGCATAAGAGACTATCACACCTATATTCTCACCAACTTTATGTGATGATTGGAGTACTTGGAGTCCGCATACATGTTGGATATTTGTCGGATAATTATCTTTTGACTTTGAATGATTTATCTCGTTGTCACTTTTAAACTATCATTTTTGTAGCTTTATTATTTTGAACTTGGTTATTGTAAAACTTTATTTATTTTTGAATTAATGAACCGAGGTTACTTTTAGAACGTCTCATTTAGATTTGATTCATTTTTTAGGGTCTTACAATTGACAAGAGGATTAGCCATAGACTTAGTGCACAAATCAGATATAAGGATGGTATTATAGTCCATCAAAATCTCTAACAATGAGACACCTAATTCCATTCTAGCTAACGCTAAAAGCTAAACTTAATGTGGAAAGCTCAGTTTTAGTGATTGGAACACATTCAACATAATCATCCCAAGGTATGTGCTCGCTTCTGTAGATTAAGTTAGGTTGAAGTTCAACTTATTATTAGTTATTTTAAAAATTTGCACGTGTAGATGCAAGAATAAAAGGACTACATATGTGAGCATGAAGTTTAGCTGTTCGAAGAAGCTTCGGACTTGTCTTTTATACGCTCATGAAAGGACATGGACACACGATTATATAATAGTGTCAAGTTTATAAACATTAGAGTATAACAATAACTTATGTGTATATTATCATCGAGTATTCATACGAGTTGAAGGGTTGACACTCTGATTTTCGAATTTCTAGAATGTGTAATATAATACATGAAAATTTAGTCAGTAGTGACATTTTCATTTATGCATGAGTTTAGTTTATTTTGTGTATTTAGGTAAATCAAGGATTACACTAAAATGAGGTAGGAACGTTGGTAAATTTAGTGTTATCAACAATTTTAGTTAATTACGATATGCTAGAAACCAATAGGATTCATATCATACTCAATACGTGTTAAGGAAGTGAGGAGTGCGCTCTCGTTATGAGATAGTGTGTTTTTATCATGACAAAAACACATAAGTCAAGTGTAAAAAATAGGTCTCTTTTAGTTTATAAAAGTGTATATTTTAGATTATTACATTGGGTCTCTTTTACAATATAAAAAGGTTTATTTTAGACTAATATCGGAAATAATAGGTATGAAATTAAAAATGATTTTTGGGCAGTTACTAATTTTACCAACCATCACAATAGTTGGTATATAACGAAAAATAAATTATGTAAGGCAGGAAATAACAGGTATTAGAGGTTGCTTAAAACTTGTTTTCGTCTCATTTTACAAAGATAGAATAACATATAGGGATAATTTCATATATACTCAATAAAACTTCATAAACTACATATTTCCCCAAAATACAAGTTTTTAATGCATAATATACAATACAACTAAAGCATGTTTTGGGGATATATGTAATTTTTTATGTTTTGGTGAGGATATATGTAAAAGCCCCCAACATATAATACTCTCTTGTACTTTGATTGATTCTTAGAGTTCAGTTGTCAATCTGTTTTATCTGATTAAAGGTTTGTTTACTTTCTACTTAATGGAGAGTAAAAGTAGGCCCAAACTTTTAATCCCTCTTAATTGAAAGACTTTATAAAATCTATCTCTTTCCACTAAAAGCCTTATTAAATGGCTTATATCTAGCCACTTAATTTCGTGAACCCAAAACATATAAGATCAAAATATTTTATTTAAAAATGATAACACGATTCGAACTGATATCTAGATTATAGACCATCACACACAAAATATAAAATTTCCTACATTCTTAAATATCACGGACTATTAATGTTCGACTGTCAAAAACCATTGTCCACGGAGAAGGCCACCAGGAAGTTGGAAAAGACATTTCTTTTTCATCTAGAGATGTTCTAAGACAAGCATAACCTAACATATAATGATACCAACATAAGAGACAACTGTTGATACAAAAATGAGAAGGAGAAAAAAACACAATGTTTTGAATATAGTTGAAAGGTTTATTTAACTTCTTATCTCCAATATTGTATACAAAATTTCAAACCTTTCCACTAAAAAATGTTTTTATAAGAATTGTAAAGGACAATATGTGACTACGACTTGATCCACCATTTAAACATGGGATGATACCTTAATCATCGGTTGTTGTCTTTGTCACTAAAGGAGCAATAACACTGAGTTTAGGATTTTAAGAAAAAGTATTAATACTTTATTAACCAATTTTAAAGCATCCATAGAAATCTAATATTAATAAAATAATTGATTTGTAAAACTTTTAACTTCATATACCTTCTACTATATATAAACTTTTTTAGTTTATAAATTTTCAACATTTACACATATATTAAATTTTGAAAAAGTTTAATATTTTAGACATATATTAAATTCTTATAAACTTTTTTAGTTTATAAGAATTGTAAACGTATTTATAAACCTATCTACACTATAGTCTACAAGCTCTTATACTTCTTCATTATTTTATAAACTTTTTCTTAAACTATCATAGTGGACGATCTTATAAAGAGAATATTTTTTTTCGTGTAATAATGATTTAAGTTATTCTCAAGTTACTAGCTTCAAGCGGACGCCACCTTATATACTTCAACTAAACACAAAAGACGGATGGCGGTTTAAAGCCTAAAGTGCTTTAATAAGTAAAGAAGCACTACACAAATTTAATTATACGTGCATCAGTAACGAAGCGTGACTTTGTCGTTCATGATCAAGCTTATGGAGCGTTCTTTAACCAAATCCCAACGTCGAGTGAACTCCAAGTCACGTAACCCGTAATAAACCCATGAACAAGGGATGACGAAAAGGTAAAACCACATCCATGAATTGTGAAAGTAAACCTCATGAAAATAGAATGTTTTGACTAATTTAAGTATTTCTGATGATAAATTTAAACATTTAAATTAATCGGTCAAACAATTTAAAATATCGGTGACCTCAAAAAGTTTTACACATAAAATTCGATTAACATCGAGTACAGTGGTGACGATAATCACCACCAACGTCATATTTATCTATCTCTTTACAATCAACGTCGCCAACAGTAACACGATAACTACCAACTTTTATTTTTTCCACATATCAAATACTAAAATAAAAATCTCATCAATACAAAATATTATGTTGAAAATTTAAAAAAAATTACAAATTAATGTAAATTTGTTTGATGACAAATGTATGTCATCAAATTGGTTTTAGCACTTAGATGAGCTTCATTGTTAACTAAATCGCTAATAACTTATGATACAAAGGATGTGTTTGTCAAAAATAGCGGTAGCACTGAGCAGTAGCAATGGACATGAGCTGTGAGCTGTGGTTGTGAGCAGTGATTATGGTTTTTAATAAAAAATGTTCAATAACATAGATGTAGTTGAAGTTATAATGTGTAAAACATCTTCTCAATGCTCAAAGCTTTTAAATGCTTTTTCATAAAAACATTGAAAAAAGAGCATTCCGAAAAAATAGTCACCGCTCTTAAATGCTTGCCAAACGAACATTAAAATTCACAACACTCAATACTCACCTCATCACTCACCATTCCTAAATGCTCTTAAAAACTTTTCACCAAAGACACCCAAAACCAATTATTATCATGGTATTTTTAAGAATACTCATTTATAGCCAAAATCATATTTTATGAATAGTGATAGTCTCATTTTGGAAGCCCTTAACTAAATTGTGGGTGATGCTTTTATTACACCCACTGCTCCACTCTAACAAAATCATGGATATTGATCGGTTCGGTTATCGAGTTGTTCGTTATATTAGTATGATCAAGTCAGTTAAAAAAATATTAGATATTGAATATAATCAATTACCGAATTGAATTGAATAAAATTTGGATTGTACCGAATCGAACGGGAAAACCAAGGATGAATCGAGTAAAATTTAAATTCAAATCTATATTTTTTTTAAAGTGAACAAATAAAATTCGATTCGGTTCTGTTTGGTTTTTGGTTTTCCCGTAAACTAAAAGTTGTGGTGTTGAATTCCATCGCAATGCTTTGAAACCCCTTAATTGGAAACTGGATGGCTAGTATGGGTTGATATTCTTTTCGTGAAATGATTCGAATTCGGGTTGAGAGATTTGGTGCCTCGGTGGCACCTAAAATAATCCGCTGTACCAAACTGCCGTTAAAAAAAAAAAGTTGTGGTGTTGGGTGGTCAAAACTCAAAAGTTAACTAAGATTGGTGGGTTAGGGGCGTCGGTGTGTTAATTAGGTGGGTACTTTGTAGTGGTGCGATGAGATATGGCTTGGATTTCTTCTTTCTGTATTGGGCCTTCCTTTAAATCAGGAAGAAGTGTGGTGGACCTTTTGCTGTTTCCCACCGACAATCATGGTCAAAACTCATTTTTCAATCTAAAACATTATAGTTGTGGAAAAATTTTCATAATTTTCTGTTTCTAATTTTCTAGAAAATAAAAGACTTTTCTTTTCTAGAAAAGAGTTGAGAATTTTGAAAACTTGTTTAGATAATATTTTTCATTTTCTAAAAAAATAAACAATGTTTAAACGAAACTATTTTCAACCATTTTTTTCATGATCAACTTTTTTTTCACGTTTTTGCTAGTTTTTTTTACGTTCTCGTCTGTTTTTTCCCGTCTTCTTTTTTCATATTTTCGTAATTTTTTTGTTACGTTTTAATTAGTTTTTTACTTTTTATCAGTATTATTACGTTTTAGTGTATAAATTTACGTTTTCGTCAGTATATTTACGTTTTCGTCAGTAATTTTACGTTTTTTCTATAAATTTACGTTTTCGCCAGTAAATTTACGTTTTCGTCTTTAAATTTACGTTTTCGTCAGAAAATTTACGTTTTCGTCAGTAAATTTACGTTTTCGTCTGTAAATTTACGTTCTCGTCTGTAAATTTAGGTTTTCGTCGGAAAATTTACGTTTTCGTAAAAAATTTACGTTCTCGTCAGTAATTTTACGTTCTCGTCTGTAAATTTAGGTTTTTGATACAAGGCTTTTGGCCCGTATAAAAATTAAAGTTCGTATTCTCGGTGTCTAATCGAATTGATCTAGGCTCTCTATGTGACTCTATTGTTCTTTGGTGAAACAAGTATTTTTGGTTGTTTTTAAATAAATGTGCAAAACAATTAAAGTAAAAGGCAGGTAATTTTAGTAGATCCAAGTCTAATTAAAGTAAAGTGCAAGTATTTAAAAAACGTGACTGAAATTAAAGGGCACTAAAAGTAAATGACGCAAACTTAAATCTATCTAAGGCAAACTTAAAACGCAACTAAAACTTAAATTAAGGCAAGACTAAAATAAAGCTAAGGCAAATTTAAAGTGCAACTAAATAAAAGGCGGGAAAAATAAAGCTTTAAAATAAAAGAGGGAAATTTAAAAACAGATACTAAAATAAAACTGAAAGAAACCTTGATTCGGAAGTTCTGAGTTGATCCGGAACTTTTTGAGTTCCGAATGAACCTATCTTGATTCTGAACTCCTTGACTCGGAAGACTTCCGAGTGAAGCCTCTTGATCCGGAACTTTTGAGTTCCGAATGAAGTCTATTGATCCGGAACTTTTTGAGTTCCGAATGAACAATGCAGACTCGGAAGTTTTGCTGATCCGGAACTTTTCCGGATGAAGCCTCGTTGAGTCGGAACTTTCCCTTGATCCGGAAGTTTGAGACTTCCGAATGAGCAATGATTGGGTCGGAACTTTGGAGTTTCGAGTGAAACCTCTTGATCCGGAACTTTTGAGTTCCGAATGAAAGCCACTGGTTCGGAACTTTGAAAGTTCCGAATGAACAGACTTTCTTGTCTTGGCTCGGAAGTTTTCCTGGGAATACAGAAACACAAACAAACACCCCCGAAGAACAAGGGATCAAAATAACAACTAATCTGCCACAGATTTAACTAAAATCAAACAAACGATTTAATCAAACTAATAACAAAACATCAATTAATCATAAACAAACAATTTAAATCAACAAAACAAACAAATTTAACCACAATAATCAAAAACCCACTTGATCAAAATAGAAACAAGAACATGAACACAAACATAAACATAAAATTCAAAGATTAAGAAAGGTAGATGAGAGATTAACAAGATAAAGTAAAGATTGACAAGAATTAAATGGTAACTTACTTGAAATTAAATGAATTTAAGGTGCAAGACAAGGTAATTAAATTGACAAGTATTTAAATGACAAGGTAATTAAAAGTGGAAGACTAATTGTCACACTTAGCCAACAAGAAAGAAAATGATTAACAACCAAGCTTCCTCCCCTTCTTCATTTTTTCTTAATTGCGAGATTAAGTCTCTCCTTCTTTTAATCTTCATTAATTGCATCATTAGTCCTTTATTCTTCTAATCTTCTTTAAACTTGGACTTTAAGGACTTTTTGGCTTGGGATTTCTTTGAACTCGTCTTTAATCTCTTCAATAAATAAGACTTGAGTTTCTCGGCTTTAAGTAAACTTCCGTCTTTTGACTTTTTCTTCGATAAATCTTCAGAATTGGTCTTGGACTTCCGTTCTTTTTGCACTCTTGACTTCTTGACTTCGTCTTTCATTTTTTTCTTCAATAAAAGTCCGTCAATGCCCGTGAATTCCCGTGTTTTCTCCACTTTTCACCTTTTCGTCCTAAATCACAACAAAAACACAAACCACGCATAATTCCGACATAAAAGACATAAAATACACGTTTTAGTCCGATTATTATTGTAATTAAGTGGTAGAAAAGACGTGTGTTTACACACATATCAGTTTTCGTCAGTAAATTTACGTTTTCATCAAAAATTTACTTTTTTGTCAGAAAATTTACGTTTTCGCCAGTAAATTTACGTTTTCGTCAGTAAATTTACGTTTTCGTCTGTAAATTTACGTTCTCGTCTGTAAATTTAGGTTTTCGTCAGAAAATTTACGTTTTCGTCAGTAATTTTACGTTCTCGTCTGTAAATTTAGGTTTTCGTCAGTAAATTTACGTTTTCGTCAAAAATTTACTTTTTTGTCAGAAAATTTACGTTTTCGCCAGTGAATTTACGTTTTCGTCTGTAAATTTAAATTTTCGTCAGTAAATTTACGTTTTCGTCAAAAATTTACGTTTTCGTCAGTAAATTTACGTTTTCGTCAGTAAATTTACGTTTTCGTCAGTAATTTAACGTTCTCGTCTGTAAATTTAGGTTTTCGTAAGTAAATTTAGGTTTTCGTCAAAAATTTACTTTTTCGTCAGTAAATTTACGTTTTTGTCAATAATTTTACGTTTTCGTCTGTAAATATACGTTTTTGTCAAAAATTTACTTTTTCGTGTGTAAATTTACTTTTTCGTCGGTAAATTTACGTTTTCGACAGAAAATTTACATTTTCGTCAAAAATTTACGTTTCCGTCAGTACATTTACGTTTTCTTCAGTAAATTTACGTTTTCGTCAATAAGTATACGTTTTCGTCTGTAAATTTACGTTTTCGTCAGTAAATTAACTTTTTTGTCAGAAAAATTAAATTTACGTTTTCGTCTGTAAATTTACGTTTTCTTCATAAAATTTTAAATTTAAATTTACTGACGAAAACGTAAATTTAAAGACGAAAACGTAAATTTACTGATGAAAACATAAATTTACAGACGAAAACGTAAATTTATTGCCGAAAACGTAAATGTACTGACGGAAACGTAAATTTTTGATGAAAACGTAAATTTTCTAACGAAAAAGTAAATTTATAGACGAAAACGTAAATTTACTGACGAAAACGTAAATTAAAGACGAAAACGTAAATTTTCGGACGAAAACGTAAATTTTCTGACGAAAACGTAAAATTACTGACGAAAACGTAAAATTACTGACGAAAAGGTAAATTTACTAACGAAAACGTAAATTTACAGACGAAAACGTAAATTTACAGACGAAAACGTAAATTTACTGACGAAAACGTAAAATTACTGACGAAAACGTAAATTTACTAACAAAAACGTAAGTTTTCTGACAAAAACGTAAATTTTCTGACGAAAACGTAAAATTACTGACGAAAACGTAAATTTTCTGACGAAAACGTAAATTTACAGACGAAGACGTAAATTTACAGACGAAAACGTAAATTTACAGACGACAACGTAAATTTTCTGACGAAAACGTAAATTTACTGGCGAAAACGTAAATTTCTGACGAAAACGTAAATTTTCTGACGAAAAAGTAAAATTACTGACAAAAACGTAAAATTACTGACGAAAACGTAAAATTACTGACGAAAACGTAAATTTTCTGACGAAAATGTAAATTTCTGACGAAAACGTAAATTTACAGACGAAAACGTAAATTTAATGACGAAAACGTAAATTTACAGACGAAATCGTAAATTTACAGACGAAAACGTAAATTTACTGACGAAAACGTAAAGTTTCTGACGAAAACGTTAAAATGATGATGAACGGTGAATACTGAATAGAGTAACGTGTTAT
Source organism: Glebionis coronaria (assembly GCA_025667525.1). Taxonomy (NCBI): domain Eukaryota; kingdom Viridiplantae; phylum Streptophyta; class Magnoliopsida; order Asterales; family Asteraceae; genus Glebionis; species Glebionis coronaria. The sequence continues at coordinate 46,071,469 of CM046876.1, forward strand.
TGAAATGGGTTAAATAAAACAATGGTGGGTATGAGGTGAAAATTTAGTGTAAAACGGATTTTTCTAATTTTTTATATAAATTTAGAAAATGAAAATTTTGTAATTTTTGAAAAATATTGAAAAATGATGTTGCTAAACAGGTTTTCTAATTTTCACTTTTCAAATGAAAATTTTTCTAGAAAAATAAAAAAATTTTCTTCAACTAAACAGCCCTTAAGTTTTCACCTTTTTCTTCTTTTATATGTGTTAATAATATTGCTACTTTTATAATACATGACAAAATTTCCAATTATATGAGTGGCATTTGCAGGTGTGGATGATTGATTTGAAAATATAATTAGAAGTTTAGAACATAGCATCTCACCCATCGAAAATAGGTAATGACTAATGACAAGAGAAAACATGTTAAATCAACTATTTTTTTATTTCTTGGAAATATTCTTTTATGCTGTAACAAACAAACAAAAAGGTAAAATCATAACTCAAGTTTGGGGAAACGGTGATCAAAAATCTCAATATCACATTAACTTTCTCTTTTTTCTCACTCACTCAATAAAAACTCAACTTTTAAAGGTAATAAAAAAACAAAACTTTAACTCTGTCTTTCCACTATCACTTTTATTCATAAATTAAATATTTTTATTCCATCAAATTAAAAACGATACACGGATAAATTAATACAAAAAACATAAACTTAGATTTGAGACATAAATTTCGCGCTAGTTTTCATAATCTTCTAACAATGAAGACAGTTGAAACTCTCTTCGACTTCAACTTCATAGTAACGAAGTGCGTTATTCACGTGATCTGTTTCGTTCGCTCCACCATGTGCATTATTATTCACGCGAATAAATCTATACACCCTAGTGCGTATGAACTGACATCTCTTGTGTAAGCTTTCGTTTGATCGTCTATCGTGCTCCGTTATTCAGTCCTCAAACATTAGTTCAAAACGACCGTCTACCGCGCTGGCGAACCACGTCTTCGGCAACAGCAATCCAAGCATGACAGAACGTTATGTCTTCTTCGTTTGTCCAAGTAATACATAAAATTTTTAGAAACTATGGAAGATTATGGAAGATTTTTTTGGAGAATATGATAGAAATGTTGTTTTTGCGTGTTTTTTAAAATGGTCGAAAAAGGTTTTTTAGATGAAAAAAGATAACACAAAAGTAAATTTAAATACTTCTATTAAAAACTTAAACAATACATGGATAATTAAAAAATAATAGAAGAATAATTAAAAAATAATACATGGATAATTAAAAACGATACACGGATAATTTAAAAATGAAAATGATACATGAAAATAAGGAGTTAAACGCGCATTAAATAGCGGATATGTTTGCAAAACCTCCTAACAATGAAGATGTTTAAACCGGTTCCCTTGTTGAGCTTCATAGTCACGAATGGTGTTATTCATCATATCCTCGTTGGTGGCTTCATTTACCCGTGTACGATTTGCGTGGTGGTAACATCTAGCAAACAAACCCACGATGATCATTATGTACTTCCATTTCTCGTGTATGCTATTGTACGATCATTTCCCCGGCTCCTCTAATTTGTCCTTCATTATTTGCACAACCTCAACCCAAAAACTACGAGAATCTCTCGTGTTACCTATCAAGTTGTTTGCAGCAACATCCAAGCGTTACACAATGCTATTTCTTCATCGAGTGTCTATTGTAGTGGCATCATTGGAGATAATAGAATTTGTTTGTGTGAAATGTATAAAAATGTTGGAATAATATGAGGTTTTATAGGGAAAAAAGAGGTTTTGAAAATAATAAAATCGGGCGGAGCCCACCATTTTGTGTAATCTAATGAGTGAGTTTCTCACCGCTGGTGAGTTTTATTTTCCCTGGGAAGTCTAGCCCATACGTAGGGTGGGGTGAGATTTTTGGGAAGGTCACGCGTGGCTATTGTCACTTGTAGCCCACGAGTATGATTTTATCCTCACTCCCCCCAACCTAAGAAGAAGGGGTGTGGTGGAGAGAAATAGTTCGTCGGTCTGAGGTAGTATTCTCTCTGATGCTTGTTGATTTGCGCCACGACATTGGGCCCTTTTTTCGCCAGTTGCTCGTCACTTTTTGACGAAGAGAAATTTATTTTTACTCTTTTTTATTCTAAAATTTGGGTTTGTGAGTTAATGATGTATTTTTTTGGGGACAAAATTAAGAAAAAAAATTTCATGTGTGAGTGAGTATTTTTGTGAGTTAGTTTGGTGTGAGGTGGCGATGAGTTGCCAACAGTAAGGTCAAAGTAGAGAGAGGTTTCCTCTCTTCCATACCCGTTACTTTAAATAAAATAGGTGAAATTATATGCTATGTATAATTAACTTTTTTTTATTAATATTTAGAGCAAGTGATATAGTGGAAAGAAAGCTTTCTTAACTATAGCACTATTACTGTCACCTCAGCATCACCTCGCACCAAACCAACAAATAAAAAACAACTTTCACTCATGACTTCTTTCTCTTCTCCATTTTAGCTTTACAAAATATCTTTTTCACTCACAAAATCAAATTAAAAAAAAGTAAAAACAAAAGATTTTCTATCTTCGTCGAAACATGGCGAGAAACCGATGAAATGACGGGTCAGTGTCGTGGCGAGAATCGACGAGCATCGACGAGGTGGTCACCTCAGACCAGCGAGACCAAGTTCTCAAGTACACTCCTTTTAGTTGTAATTTATTTATTTTTATTTTTATGTTTATTAAAGAGAAGAGCTTTTACAGTGAAGAATTGGGGATTTTGAAACCTCGTTTAAATGAAATTATAAATATTATTTTAAAAGATTATTTTAGATTACGATAATAAACGCAAATGACGAAAATGGATTCTGGAGATATTATCGATGGTGATTGAGGGCTAAGCATGACAGGCTCAAAATCGACCCGGACTGCACCGGACCGAACCGTATAATTTCGGTTGGATCCTTGGTTCGGGATTTTGCAAAAAAAATATTTCGGTCCTCGGTCCGGTTCTGTCTTACAAAAATTTTTGTCGATTTTTCTTAATAAGACCGGACCGAGCAACGAACCGGATCGGACCAACCAGAATTGGACCGGATTATTTCGGTCCGGTCTCGCTTCAGAGTTTCGGACCATTTCGATTCTCGGTCCGATCAATCTTAACCGGTCTCGTCCGATCCGATCTGGTCCTGAATCGATGCTCAACCTTCGGTTATAATGAAATACTTGAATGGTATGTTGAAGACCTTCGACTTATTTTAACACGAGTTTTCCAGGCTTTTTTGTTTTCTTTTTTTACTCTTAAAATTGAGATGTCTACTCATATATTTCTCGACTTATCTTTCTCCCATTTGTTTTTTCAGTGCAATCGCATTAGAGTGTTATTAAATAGAAATTACATCAATAAAGCTTATTCCTAACCAAACTATTACATATCCAATTTAAAACAAAATCAAAAACATTACCGAAGACCTTGTATCTTTCTCATCCGAAGAAAATATGCTTGCCATTGTTGGGGGGCAGTAACATAGATCCATAGATGAAAACGGTGATACCCACAAAAGAAATCAACAGACACAACCTCCCAAAACCGAACTCCCGAACCCAAGAAAATATGCTTGCCATTGTCGTGGTTGATTGGGGGGCAGTAACATAGATCCATAAATATAGGTACGGAGATGGAAACGACCATGTAGGTGCGAGTCACTTTGTTTTTTATTTTTTTTTTGTTTATATTAAAAGCATATGGCTTTCATCATAGACCATCTTAAATTTTATTTTAAAGACGTCATACATTCAAAATTATTAGTAATATTTAAGTGAATTCTAAAAAGCAAAAAATCATTCTTTAGATATGCTTCAATGCAAAATATTATCACTAAAAGTTTGTCAATAGTTTTTAACTTTTAGTTGAAAATCATTATTTTTGTCATATAACTTCATCATTATAATTTACATATTAGGAGAAGGCAAACGGGTAACAAGCTGCGCCGCTAGTCCTTTTTTATAGCAAAACCAATTCTATTAAATACAACGTCTGTGGATTTAGGAGTCAAAACATTACTATTCATAACACGTTGTATTCTCGTAAGTAGCTCCACCGCCTCAGGTGCAAGGAAACCAAATGTATCAAACGTGAAATGAATAAACACGTGTTGATTTTCAACACATGTTTTCTCGTGTTTAGTCACTTTGCACGAGGCGGCTTTTATAGCAGCCTGACCCGCTGTAAAATCTCGACTGCCTAGCCCCACGAGAGGAGAAACCCCTGTCAAATCAACACACACATGTTTACCTCCAACCCATCCAAAAACCAAAACATTAGCGGGTCCGTTTTAAAATTATATTTTATCTTTCTATTTTAGGATGTTTTAAAATTATTGTTTATTATTAAAAATAGATAGAAAAATTTCATAAAGTTTACCATATTATCATCTTTGCTTAAAATTGTTATTACAAATTTTTTTTAAATGTAATTAATTAGCTACGATAAAAATTGTCATTGCGTAAAAAGTAAGAGAAAGAAAGTTATAATAAATGTACTTTTTGTAATTGTGTGTTTTTTGTCGAAGGATAATAATTTTAGAATGGAGAAAGTAATAAAATAGAATCAGTTTGAGTGATGAAAAACTTTTGCTCAAAGAAGTTTATCAAGTTATTAAGGCTGTATGCAATAACGACCACAAGCGACCTATATTTTTGATGTCATGTTAGCTTTCTCTCTCCGACGACTTACAAACGACCTGGTTTTCACAACAAGGCGGCCAATTTCATTTTTTTTATTTAATAAATAAAACATTACATTTAATTAAAAAACAGTACATAATAATTCACATAAAATAAAAACATTACAATAATAGTTAATAACTAAAACTAGTAATTTAAATTGTAAGTTGCCTTGATTTCGTTGTTCATCTCTTGTAAGGCTTGTTGGTGGGTTGGAGAAAAATTAGGGTTGATTTCAGTGTTGTAGAACATTAGGTCTTTGTCCCGGTTTTTTTTCTAGCAAGTTCAATTGTTCAACATTATAATTCGAGCTTTTCTCTTTTCAAGGTCGCTGCTTTCCGTTGAACCGCCTCCTACAAATCCAACTCCCGTTGCTTCAAGGTAAAGTAGGAGTCTTGTTGCTCTTTTTTTTCCCTAGTTGAAGTCTTTCATTTTCTCACATTTGTTGGTTACAACATCAACAAATGAAGACTTCACTGTTGACGATGTAGATGACTTCTTCTTAGCTCGATCACGACCAATTGGTCGGTATTATCGAGTCTTTTCCTCATCTTATTTTGGTTTATCGTTCAAATTCACGTAATTACCTTGCCCAGAATTGGAGGTGGTTTCAGAAGTTTTGGATTTTTTGTTACCTTTTTTTGTACACCTTGGCATCTCAACCTGTTGCCAACTTGGGTGATCTTTCCACACGTTTAAAGCCGCCTCTAACGTAAAAGAATGTTTGTAGATCACTTCGTATTTTGCACAACCTTTTTGGTATGTATTAAGATCATTGACACCACTTTCGTGATTAAGCTCAATGTTATTCATGATAGCACAAAAGCACCAATTCTAGGACGTACCATGTTTTTCCATTTGCTCAAAAGCGTGTCGTACCCTCTAGTTGAAACCGTCTTCACTTCAAAGTACTTAAGGACTTCTCCCCAAAACCCCTTGTTTTTTGGTTGTTTCCTTGCTTGCTATTCTCGGACACATAACACCAACCTTTGCACAAGGTGACCTCTTCCTCTATTGTCCATTCTTTTGGCGGCTCTTTGGCTCAACCTGCTTGGCTTTTGAAGCACGTTTAGAGGGCTTCTCAGGTTTGACGGGCGACAACCTTTCGTCCGGAGATGCGTCATCTTCAAGGTTAACCGCACCATGATAGGACCCGTGACCCGAACATTGGCCTTGATCTTGACTCAGATCGTGACCCGAACCTTGACCCCCAAAGTACTATTGATTGTACATAATTTGATCAAAATCAACGTCAATATCAAAACGATTAAGTGGAGAATACGACGGATTAATATTCGAAGAAGTGGACGAATCCATAGATATTCAAAGAAAACTTGTTAGTTGTTATTATACGAAAGAGAGAACGGACAGTTTTCATAGTACATGTTTTGGTGGGATGGTTGTGGTGAATGATATTCAAATCTGACGGGTTTAAACCGCATGTTTGATGACACACTGGATAATCGGAAAGTCGAATCCGACGTCACATGGGGAACACTTTCTTGAGGAACTCGAGATCTCGGGGTTTTATTTTTGGGAGTTCTGTTACTAAACATGTTCGGATTGTTAATGTTTGGTTTAGAAATTTGAATTTGATGTGTGAAAATTTTGAAAAAAATCGGTTGAGTATTTATAAAGGTATAGGGTTAAAAAAAATTAATTTTTTTAGCGGCCAATGCCCGATTTTTTTATTTTCTAAAATGGTTGAGGTGTGGACCGCTAATCGTCGATCGACCGAGACAACTCGCTCGTCACAACGGTCACTACCCACTGCGACGTTGATCGTGTTACAACCGACCGATATGCGTTATGACCAGCCTAATTAAAAAGTCTTCCAGCAAATCACCTCATATAATACAAAAAATAATGTGCATGACTTTAAAAATCTTTTTAAAAGTTATCATTCACAATCCTAAAAGTTTGTAAAGAACTTTTATTATACAAAAAAGTTTTTTTCTTAATTATTTTTTCATTGCATGTTACTCCCTCCATCTTATAATTACAATTAATGTTTTCATTTTGAATTGTCTAAATTAATTGTCCATTTATAAATATAGATAAAGAATTGGTAATAGCTTTAATTGAGGTAATAATTACAAACTTTAATTAAGTTTTTAATTAAATGGTTAAGGGTAAAACTGTCATTTTACAAAAATTAAAAAATAGAAACAGTAAAAATGATTATTTTCTTAAACTGTTTGTTTTTTGTCGGTGGACTAAAATTATGAGACGTAAGAGTAACTTTTTTGAAAGATAACTTCTTGATATAAGTTGTAGTAATTAAATTAGATTCGCGTTGAACGTATTATATGTTTCAAATTGTTCAATTTGTGCATTGTTGATGCTCTAAAGATGCTTTAAAAAAACATCTTGTAAATACTACTTCCTCCATTATATAATTATAATTCATCGACAACAAACACGAAATTTCAAAAAATTATCACATTTAATAGCTTTTTCTCACTTAGTTTTTGCAATTAAATTTGATTAAAATCTTTTTTTAATTTTGTAATTATCACCCTAAATGGGGGTAATAATATAAACTTAATCTAAATTTTTTTTCTCTATTTGAAAATAAACAATTAATTTAATACAACTCGAAATAAAAACGTGAATTATAATTATGAGACGAAAAAAGCAACATAAATGTGTTAATGCTGTATTCCCGTAGAACCCAACGTCAAAATCCTTGGCTGGATTCGAATTTCCGTAGCTTGTTGATGGTGCATTTTGAACCGTAAAGTATCACATCAACTGGTTGGCCCGTTTTCTTTTTCACATGGGTATAATATAACTCCATGATCTCATTAATGATAGCGAATTTGACAACATTATTTAGTACTACATTTGCATACCAAAACGACTTGCCTATTGTATTGAAACTACGGTATATATACTCTTTTCATTTTTATTTAATATATGGTTCCTCAACAAAAGGACGTAATCAGAGACGGAATCAGGACAAAAAATGATGAGGTGCACTTACAATAAATTAAACAATAATACAAACATCATTTTTAATAACCAGACGCATTTAACATAAATATAACAAAAATTAAATTTTTTTTAATAGATTTAACAATGCGCAACAAAAATTCATGAGTGTCCCGGGATCTCCGGGACTCACCCTGATTCCGTCCTTAGACATATGTGAATTTTGTAATAGCTAATAAACGTAATGTTTGCTCAAAAACAATATTCATTTTAAATGTACTTAACTAACCAATATATATTGGTTAAAAAAACCCAACCAATACATATATTTGTTCTTAATAACCAATATATATTGGTTAAAAAAACCCTAACCAATACATATATTTTTTCTCAATAACGAAAGAAAAAGCTCAATCCATAAATAAATAGGAAGAGCGAAGGAAGTACGAAGGATCTCAAAGATAAAGAGATCATCAAGCAAACAAATTACATAAAAATTAAAGGCGTAATAAAATAAAGTGTAAGCAAGATCAAAATACCAAATATGTGTAAGTGAATAAATAGGCCCAAGCCCGGTTTGTGGGTTTGAGGCATTAGGGTTTTGCCATTATAAATATGGCCATGAATAATATCATACTCATGGGGTTTTCATAGTCTAACATGGTATCAGCCATGGTAGATTCACAATAAAACTTCCGCTGTTTTCTTTTCATATAAAAAAACCATCGTCTTTAATACACCAAACCCTAAAACCTCCATCATCTAGTGATAATTGTTATCTATCAACTAATGTTAACGTGCTATTTTTGGTCCGGTGAAACTAAAACAAAAAGCATGGTGACCTTGGCTGACTTGGAATGTTACGGCTGATCAATTGCATGCGTTAAAGGGTGATTTCACATGTTTTCATCCTTTTCTTTTTTATCCGTATCATTCTTGTTTATGCATCTAAACCAAAAAAAAAATAAAAAAAAAAATTATTGTGTTTTATTTTATTCTTGTTTTAATTTTGTTTTTATTGTTTGTGTCTTTGTCTGCTTCTTCGATTTATATGTTCTAAAGTTTTCAATCTATCGCTCAATTCTATAAAATAATTAAACTCTTTTGTTTCATCTTTTGTGTTGGTGATTTGTGCAAAGGTCACAAATCCACACAGTTGTCTATTTAGTGGAATGTTTGTGCAAAGGTCACAACCCACATATGACGTTTATGAAGAAGAATCAAAGGTTGTGCAAGGGTTTGTGGATTTGTGTTGATCTGGTTGGAGTTTAGGAAGATAATCGAAAGTGCAAGACTTTATTAATGTTTTATTTTTCGTGTTTTATTTTGTTTCTTTTCTAAGTTTAGTACTCCAGTTCGAGCTTTCGCGATTTCGTCGCTCGAACTGCGGGGGAGTGTAAGTGAATAAATAGGCCCAAGCCCGGTTTGTGGGTTTGAGGCATTAGGGTTTTGCCATTATAAATATGGCCATGAATAATATCATACTCATGGGGTTTTCATAGTCTAACAATATGTACATAACCAACCTCCTCAAATGTAATATAATGAATGATTCAGTACAATACAACTAATTCTCAAATGAGTGCTATCCAAAACAAAGACTGTCTCAAATAAGTTGATCCAGTCACCTCACTACAAGAACACTCACACTCAAAGATCAATACAGATTGTTCAAATACAATACTAGTTATCAAGATAGATAACTGAATAACAAACTAACAAGAAATTAAGAACTGTGTGTAAAAGTGTGTAAACAATAGAAAGTGGTTGGGAAAGACAATGAAACCATAAACATGAGTTTAGTTTATATCTTGAGCTCAAGTTTAGGGTTATACACATTACACCCTTCAACTTCAGATAATTGCATAAGTAGTCCCTCCTTCCATAGTTACAGCAAATGACAACCAAGTCCTTTACATTATGGTTTGACCAGCATTGACCCTTGTATTTTCAACACCCTCCTTCAAACCTAATGTAATCATTTTCCTTACTCCAATGCAACTAGACTTAATACCTGCAAACATATGAACCAAACCCAACTTTCCACATAGAAAACTTGTGTTGAACAACACCCAAACACTTAGTAAACAAATCTGCTGACACTTGCATATTAGAATGAACCTTAACAGGTTTAATCACACCAATATAAACTTTCTCTCTAACAAAATGAACATCAATCTCAAAGTGTTTGGATCTCTCATGAAACACTGGATTATCTGTCAATTGTATAGCTGATGAGTTATCACATGAAATCTCAACAGGATACATACAAGGTAACTTAATACTATGTAACAGATTAGCTAACCAAATGACTTCACAAGTAGTAGAATCCATGCTTCTATACTCTGCCTCAGTAAAGCTTTTAGAAACAGTAGCTTGTTTCTTGCTTTTCTAAGACACCAAATAATTACCCAAGAAAACACAAAATTCAGTCATAGATTTTCTAGTTTTAGGACATTTAGCCTAATCAGCATTAGAGTAAACAACAAGTCTAAGATCAGAACTAACATCAAACTGAATACCAAGACCTAAAGCTCCCTTAAGATATCTTAAAACTCTAAGAGCAACTTCCATATGGGACTATAAAGGACTATGCATGTATTGACTTAAACAATGCACAACATAACTAATACATGCACAACATAACTATGCATGTATTGAATCAATACAAAATTTTCAGGCAAAGGGATATCAACAGGTTTAGCAGCTAACAAACCATATTCATGAATAAGTTCCACAATATTTTCTCTGAGTCATGCATAAACCTTCATTTCTCAAAACTTTAATACCCAGAAAATACTTGAGTTCACCTAAATCTTTGATAAGAAATTTAGTTTTCTAACTGTTTGAAATTGTTAATCTCTTTCACATCATTTTTAGCTACAACAATGTCATCAACATAAACAAACAGAGCAATAAGCACATCATTTTTATTCTTAATATATATAGAATAATAAAATTACTTTTCTCAAAACCATGCTCAGCCAAGGCAGCAATTGACTTACCATTCCACTGTCTTGGTGCTTGTTTAAGACCATATAAAGACTTATTTAGCTTGCACAGTTTAGACTTACTATTATAGCCACACGGAAGAGTCATATATACATCTTCCTTAAGATCACCATATAAAAATGCATTATTAGCATCTAACTGAAATAAAGGCTAATTTTTAACAACGACAATACTAATTAAGCACCTTATAGTTACCATTTTAACTACAGGGCTAAATGTTTTATCATAATCAAAGCACTCCTTTTGACTAAACCCTCTAGCCACAAGTCTAGCTTTGTACCTCTCAATATCACCAGAAGATTTATACTTAATCTTCCAAAGCCATTTACTACTAACAAATTTTCTTCCAACAGAAAAATCATATTCAATCCAAGTATTATTTCTATTTAAAGCCTTTTTTGAGTATCCATAGCATCGACCCAAGTAGGCTCCACCGATTTATTTAAAGTAGTAGTAAAACACAAATAATTACCATACAACTTAGAATAATCAACATACTTGTGAATACCATATCTAACATTAGAATTAAGCACATAATCATTGAACTTAAGAGGAATTTTAGTTTCTTTGCTAGATCTTCTTATCTTAGGTGTCTGCACATCATCATGTCTAAGAGAGTTGGACTAGGATTACTGTTTTGAACATTACCCTCAGACCAGTTTTAGATTCTCTCATCAATATGGGTTGTAGAATGCACTCCATTCTTACTAGAGCCTTGTAAAGTTATAGGCTAAATATTCTCAGAATGTGGCAAATTACCCTCCTTATTTGATGCATCTTTCCCATCATCATTGGGACTTAAGATATGATCATTGTAAAAAAGCATCAAGTGATCAACTTCACTTGTTATCGCAACATCAACTGAACTACATGTTTGTTTAAAAGGAAATATATTTTTATAAAATTTTACATCTCTAGAAAAGAAAACATTTCTAGTATCTATACTTAACAACTTGTAAGCCTTTTTAGTAGAAGAATAACCAATAAGCACACATTTTTCAGACCTAAAAGAAAGTTTATCATTATTCAACACAGTAGAATAATACAGACAACCAAAAGACCTTAAATGGAAAAGATAAGGTTTCCTATTATTGACCAACTCAAACGGAGAAAGAAATAAAACACTATCTTTAAATCTTCTACAAAAGTTAAGTATAGAGATCTAACTTCTTTAACTTTTAAGGTCATTTGGATACTCAAAATACTTAAAAAGTAAAACTATAACAACTTTTTTGTGATAACAACTCGTCAACTAAAATTGCTGCCGATCCTATTTTTCATGAAAGAATAAAATATTTAGAAAATGACTTACTTTTAATAGATATTGCAAATCCAATTGTTGATATTCTAACAAAAGGATTGAACATTAAGTATAACATAACTTGTTGTGTTTTAAAAGTGAGGCTTGTTGACTTAATTTAGAGTAAAATTAAGAGAGAGTATTCCAAATAATCATATTATGAAACACTTAACTACAGGGAATGATTATGTCATTTGATGGTTTTAGTTATAATAGGTTGTGGAATTTTAGCTGGATATGGAATGACGTAGATAACCGGAGGAACAAAGTTGCCAACATCTGATACTTCATGAATATGAAATGAAGTAGGTAACCGGATGAACAAACTTGCCAACATCTGATACTTTCAGGCTAGGGTATATGAGCTGAGGACATCGACATTTTTATTTATAACTTTAAATTCATCTCTTCACACGATTGTTTTCTCTCTATTATATTTGATTTATGATTTTATTGATTCGATTGTAATTGAACTATTATCAATTAGATAAGTTAACATAGATTTGTTGGAGTAACCTTTGATTGGTTGATTAAGATCAACTAAAATTAGTATTCTTATGATTTGTTTTATTTTGAATTGAGAGTTAAGATTTGTTATTGATTTTAATAAAAGTTTGTTGAGTAATTTTAATTTTGTGATGAAGGTTGAATAAGGGCCAAGGGAGTGCCCTACATAAGGGCAGAAGCCCATTGGAAAGGACTATTATGACTGATGTTAGGTACACCACTCTACTTGTCCATGCATTTACTTCAATTCTATTATTTGTTGAATGTATGCCTGAAAATGACATTTGTGTCCCCATATTTATGGTATGGGATATTCTTATGTCCCATCAAACATTAAAACAACAAGTGTAGGAATATACAATGATGGTTTCTGTCAAATTTGTAGGTAAGTTTTGAACACCTACGTAACAATCTCGTTCTATGAGACAAGTGTGGAATATAGAATGGTTGTTGGTAGAGAATAATTACAAAAGTTATGTTCAAATGCTTCTAGTAGGCTCTGAATTAAAATGACTTATTATTCTCGTATTTATCATAAAACCTTCTTATAAAGGAACTTGATATAAACTTTGTTAGCCCGTATATTTTATATGTGTTTAAATAGAGCTCATAAAACCTTTCTTATAAAAGAACTTGATATAAACTTAGCCCGTATAGTTTATATGTTTATATATATATAGGGCTCAAGCTTCTAACTAGAACATTCGATTCGATGTATATGTATATATTATATCGCGGTGTTGCCAATGTGATAGCTGAGACTTGTTGGTTATGAAATTTATTAGGTGAGTAAGTTTATCTTTCGATACGCTTGTCTAGTGTGATAATGTCAATGAGTGCCGTGTATTTATCGTGTAAACCGGTCTAGCATCAACGAACGAAGCATATTAAGATTGACATATGCTTCTAGTTCTGCCTAGAAGACCCTTTCCATCTTATGTTTGATCGTACTTTCCGTTACGAAAAATGACATAGTTACGGCCATGTATAAGTTATCTAAACCCCTGACCCGTGGCTGCAGCTTGAGAGAATTAGCTATCAGGCATGGTAATACACATGATAACAAGGAAACAATCAAACCAGAGCACAAATTTATTTATGTATATGTGGTTCTATCAAAATGTACATAAATGGAATTCTAGACACATTATTTTTGACCATAACTCTCGGCCCTCGCTTATCGTTTTCAAATTATGCTTGAGGACGTACTCCGAAAAGGGTCAAAATAACCTGTTACAATACTAACTTAGGAATACTTATTGGATAGCCAATACCTCAATTTATCAACGCTAAGAAGGCTTAAGAAAAAGTGATCCGAGACCCGTGTCTTATTTTTCTTGTCTGAATTATTCCTTGTCGAACAGAATCTGAAATTCGCACTAGTATGGTATGCGTTTGGAATCATTCTGTAGAACTTTGTACAGTTGCTTTATTTTGCAGCCATATATGGTATGCAAAAATGCATCTGCCAAACATAAAGAATCATTCTCTAACGCTTTGTATATTTGCTATAATACATACTCCTCGTCGTCTTTGACAAAAGTTTAATATTTTAATCTGGCATTGCGTGCTTGTGTTATGTTATAATTTCTGATATAACTTTGAAGTTGCAGAACTGCAGAAGTCCAATCTTTTGTTATTAGAATACCCAGAACTTTTTATGATGACATCCATTTAAAGGTGGGAACATAGGTCCATTTGCTGATGAACGGGTCGATTTGCGCTCGGAAAGATTTCAGATAGGTTGATACTAAAAAAAAAGAAACTAAAAAGGGTGACCGAGTTCAAACAGTATCTTGAATCGCATCTTTTGTAATCATTATAACAAGTTCATAATTTTGTTAAGACCTATGATCACAACATCTTTTGATTAGATTCCTTATTGACGTCCGCTGCAAGGGTATTCGACGACAGGTCGTTATAGAGGCACTCATAGACTTACAAAAACTAAGAAAAACAAGAAGTATAAACTAAAGTCTTGCCTCTTTATTTACATCGACTAGGTTTCCTTTTGTCTCATAATGTGTGTTTTTGGCCTTTTATAACAGATGTGCAGATCACCGAAAAGAAGCTAAACTACTACTACTACGTAATTACTCAGCCGAGAGACATTCACTAACATTGATAAAAGTTCACAGTTTTGATTTATTCACAACCACAAACAACCCCGTAAAGACGGGGTTTGTTGCATTAATCATTGGTATCAGTTTGACAAAACCTGGAAACATAAACAGAAAAATGTAACGAAATGCCCAAATTCAATCAGATTGATTCTGTGATGACGAATGAGAAGATGATCCAACATGTTCAGCGCAAGAATCATCTGTGGATAACTTTCCATTGCTTGTTGAGTCTGCTGAACGGATTGTATGTGAATCCGTCCCACCATATGACATGAATAATGGGTCAACCCTTGGTAGACTAGGCAAACCCATGCTATAATTGTATGAATATACCATCAAAGGGTGATCATATCTACACGCTGACCCGTATTTGCATGTTCCATATAAACTATAATATGAGCACACGGTTTGACCCTGCATTTTAAACACCAAACAGTCATTTCACAAGCATTATTCACAAGGCATGATTGCTATAATGAACTATAACTTACGGGTCTTAATGGAAGGCCAAACGGGCTCAAGGAGCTGACAGCTGATTGAACTGTCTTTTCCTTTGGGTGATGGTACTTGCAGTTTGATCCATACTTGCACCATCCACTGTTCATAAAATAGCGACATTCTGGCTCATTAGGCCTCTCGGGTAGAGGAGAACTTGGTGTTGATGGATAGAAACGGTCAATGGGAGTCAAACCATTGGTCGAGAGGATTGGGCTCATATTACCCTAAAGATAGCAACACCGACAAATCCTTTAAGCTAAGCACTAATGAGGTCTAACAATTAGAGAAAGATCAACCATAAATATGAACTAGCCCAATCCACTTTTAAAATATAACAACTTTGGTAAATTTTTGAGGCACTGCAAGTGTTGGCAAAAACTATAGTAGTACTCCGCAGTAAACAATTACTCGTACTTACAATATAAGGGGTCCCAGAGGGCGGAAGAACCATTGGGAAATAAGTTTGTTGACTCGTATACGGCCATGAAGGAGCCCCACCGATATTGGATGGTGCATAAGACATGGGTCCTGAAACAGGTGTGTTCGCTCCATCTAGTGATAGCTGTGGATGATGGAACTTGCATGTAACTCCAAATTTACACGATCCAGTTCGTATATAGTGAGGACACGACTTCTGTCCCTAATATAGTAGCACCAAGATTCTTTTAGTATCGAGAAATATATTTTCCAATCTTTTGTATCAAGATTTTAGCAACATCAAAACATTACCTGTCTCATAGGCAGCCCAATCGTGTTCAGCACCACCGGAGAAGCATCACGGCCACCATGCGGATGATTGTATTTGCATGTTGATCCATATTTGCATGTACCCGTCTTTAGAAAATACTGAAGAAGGCGCGTCAGACAAACAAAATCAGGAATTATCCACATCCCAAAGGAATACCGTAACTTCAACACATTTCAACCAATTTAAGAAACACTCCCGAAAACTTATTAGAAATCAAACCTTTCTAGATCACTCGGTACAACTAGAATGAAAAAACTAGCTTAGAGGTACAAGGTTGAAAACTTACGACACAATCCGGCACACCAACTCTTTCTGGAAGGTCTCCTTCATGATTATCCTACGAATTCGTAAACTGATGAGAATAAACTCTTTTTGGGTTGTTTCAAATTGCTTATTTAAGTACTAACTTACAGCTTTGAGTGTTTGCAAATTGCAAACACTTTAACATAAGCAGATTAATACTACTGGCTTATTTTTAGAACCTATAACCACTAGTAAAAAATACAGAATTTTACACAAACAATAAATTTACCTGACCATTATAAGTTGGATGATTAAACCTACAAGTATCACCATAACCACACGTTCCAGTCCTCAAATAATATATGCAATCAGGTTCTCCAGGTCGACCCGGATAACCCGTTAAACCCGTCTCATCTTCCTTCTCATCATCCTCTACTTTTAACCTCCTTATACCTTCTAAAGAACCCATAATTCAGAATAAAACACAAATGTCACAATATCTAACAGAATTGACATAAAACAGAGCAAAAACAGAGTAAAAACAGAGAAAAACAGAGTAAAAACAGAGCAAAAACAGAGGAATACAAAAAAAAAACAATAAATTCAACAAAATTCAAACATTTAAATAATGATCAAGCATATGAAACATTAATTTATCAAATTTAACCATAACCAATAACAAATGAATCCAAAAAATGACAAATTAATTAAATTGTGTACCTTCAATAGTCCCATGTTCATGCCTATTATCAGGCATACCAAAATATCAATATCCAATAACCCAATATAAAAATAAATACAAAAATTGTGTTTTGATGATCAAGTTTTGAAGATGAAATTGTATAAAAAGAAAATATCTAACACCACGCTTAAGTTATGAATTATAAATGATGTTTGAATGTAATGAATGAAAAGTGTGAGTAAATATAATTAATTTGTTAATAGTAATTTCGAAAATTTGGATCTTCTAGATATTTGATCATGAAATTTTGGTGTGAATAAGTAAATTTGTTCTGTATACGTAAATACTGATTTATTGTCGGGTGATAATTGACAATTGTGTCCCTGGTTTTTTTGTAATTTGGTAAGTTATAGGAGAAAAATAACGTGGGAGGAAATTATGGTTTTTTTGTTTTTTTTTTAAATGTCAGGAGATCTTGGTCGTTGAAAGGGGGGAAAGAATTGTATAAGTGGAAGGATCTTGGCCGTTGATGTGAGAAGGGTCACCCATGATGTAAGGCATTCGCTTAAAATGACACAAGAGTGCCCTTTCCATTATCCGTTCCATGTCCGATCCATACATATGAGCAGGGACCGACTCACATGAAAGTCGGGTGTGACATAGGCCACATTTGATATAAAATTACGAAGTGTAATTTTTTTTAAATATTACTTTTTAGTACGTGCAATACCCAAAAAAATTTGTGTTACTTCAATTTAGTTTAAAAATCTTTGCAACGATCTCTAAAATAAATTTTGCAACACCCGACAAAAATTTCTGAGTCCACCCCGGCATATGAGGTAAATCTCTTTTTTACTACATACGATAATAACTCAAAGTTCTAACATATACAGTAATTTTTTTATATAAGTGTGTTGGCCGATACGTAGCAGTAAACACTAGTAGGGGCAGGAGCAGTAAGTTAGCAAGAGCAGTAAGTAATAGTTGTTTGTTTTAAAAAGATATTTGATAAAATAACTGTAAAAGATAGATAGTGTAAAATTACTAAGAAAGACATATAACCCAATTAAATAAATTATAAATGTTATATTTAAAGGTATAAATATAATTTTATATTTGAGACTAAACAATATTGAAATACTTGTTGAGATGTTGCCAAACAAACTTTTCATTTAAACTGTTTATCGCTTCTAACGTTCCAAAATGCTTGCTACTAAATACAACCATAATCAGCGATCTGACTTGTACTCTTCATTTCAAACGCATCTTATGATTGAAATAAATTGCTTTTATTTACTGAAACATAAATAAAAAATCAAATCACGTCAATTCTAACCATTGAACACACACAGGCTCTCTAATTCTATCAGAGACCTAGTTTGTATCTACTTCCCCCCACATCAATTCTAACCATTCAATACACACATCCTCTTTAACTCTATCAAATCCATCGTACATACCTGATAACTATTACAAACCTTAATTTTACCCCCAAGTTGAAAGTTCTTTTGAGAACAATGCATAGAAAAAGTACACACTATGTAATCTAAGCCATTGATTTCAAAACATATTCAATGATTGAGATCAAATATTTAAAGGTAATATTGTAATTTCACATGTTTAAGTTAAAAACATCTCATCGATTCTTCTATCTTATTTCATCATTTCTCTTTCTCACGCATAGTAAAACTAGATCCCTAAATTCACTCTATCAAATCATAACTTATTCATCTTTTGCACAATTGATTTTTCTATGTTCATAACAAAACACTAAGTATGAATCTCTAACTGTGCTCATCATCTCCGTCTAACTTGTTCACACACTATGACATATCTTTAATCTTCTGGCATCAACACCTTCATTTGACGACCCAATTTCAAGCATGCTATGACACGTCTTATACCAATGGATAAGAGTCGGATCAACATCTCTCAATACACTCAAATCATATATGATTATGTTTTCAGAATCTTATATGATTTTGAGAAGTTATTATGTTCTCATCTTAAATTAGATCTAAAATAATATCATCCACATCAGCTTTAATTTAAACGTTATAAGTATCAACAATTGAAATACCAACCAAATCGGCTTCTTTAAATATCGTATCATCCATAAATTGTACTAATTGTTTGTTATTAGATCTATTTTAATCTAATTTCCAAGAATTATTCTTCAAACCCTACTTTAATTAGGGTTTAATCTTCAAAACTAGGTGAAAATCAAGTGTTTTATGATGATTTTGATCTATTATTGTTAATCGTTGGTGGCGGTGATTTTTAAACGTCGGTGGTTGGTGGTGGTTGTTGTATGGGTGGTTCGGGGAGATAAGTGAGAGACGAGAGGTGTTTCCGTAAAACGCGCATGTGTGTGTTTTTTGGAAAACTATGAATTTTGTGTTAAAACTAGGGCTTTTATACTTTATGGTTTTGCCCTTGATGCATAATTGGTTGGGTAATCACAACCCTTAAATAGAAGTGAATGGATGATGAAGATTGTTTGATTTGTTCAATCCTGCACATGAGGTCTTTAGGTATATCAAATTTATAATCATAAAATTTACAATCATATGTAGTTATCAACATTATGCAAACAATTTGTGAAGTCGGTTGTAGCAAAAAAAAATTATATACTTAGATCGTAGCTAGTTTAATTTATTATTATATTAACTTATATTAGCATAGTAACTGCGTGTTAGTACTCAATATTATTTTTAATTTTATTTTCATAAAAAGTTATATACCTGAAGTTTACTTGTTTTCGAGTTATAAAATATATTTTGTTTGATGTTAGTAGTCTTTATTTTTCGTAATGATCCTCTTAAAGAGCATCACGGTTTTTGTTCTTAAAGTTATATGTGCTTCACGTAGCGTGGCTTGTGTTTTGGTTGTAATATATAATACTTAATATGTTTTTTCAAAGGCTTTTCGGTGTGTTTTGGTTGTAATATATAATAATATATTTTTTCAAAGACTTTTCGGTAGATGTATTATTTCAAAATACAATTTAGTACAATAGATGTGGGTGGATCGCACTTTTCAGCGAGTCAGCCGGCTACATAGCAAAAAACTAACATAACAGGCACAACTACTTCAACAAAAGATACGACTATAACTATACTACAATTGTCAACAAACATTCAATTAATCTATTTCTTCTTCGGACCACAAATCTTGATATCAAAATTATCACAAGTATCCTGAAGATTATTAGACATATCATGAATTTCATACAAATCATCACCAATAAAAGTCGTAATCATCATCCCGTTCTATTTTCTTATATATTTTTCCAACAAATTATTAATACCATAATCAACCGCTTTTAAACTTGTTTAATCCAAATATCATGCATTTTTATTGAACACTTGTTTCACTCTACTATCACTATTCACATTACCTGTAAACTCAATCTTATTTATTGGCTTTCTATCATCGTTCACAAGCATAAATTATTCATCAAGCATTTGCCACTCAAGTTTATTAATCCTTCCTATTGTAGATTTATAGGAGTAGTATTAATTTCGGATTTGTAACCAGGTCAAGGCATCATCGTTCTAAATCAAATTAAACTCATCAAATGACTTTGAGTTATCTCTTCTCTAGAAACTATATATAACGGGGCGTGCAGACCCGGGCGATGCACGCTGGTTGAGGCCATGGTTGACTCAAAATTGGGTGAGCAATCAAGTATTTGTAATTTTGTTTAGAATGTCTCATAACATGTATGTTAATCATGTTATAAGGAGATGGGTCACTTTATCTTAATATTTGTTAATAGTGTATCGAATATATAATAGTAGTGTGCTAATATAAACTTTTAAATATTTTTTGAAGATTCAGTCGCCTTGCTTCACTATTTTATAATACGAAAACGTTTATGTTAGAGTCGTGGTTTAAAATATCTTGCTATTGTTGAGACACTTTTGTTTGATTTTTGTATTTAAGGGACCAATTGTGTTGTTTTACAAATATGTTTTGAAAACGTTTACATTGACCCTGGTAAAAGTGTTTGCCTCTTCATTTTCATTTCATTGGTAACCGAAACATGAATACCACCCACAAACCTCTCAATATATATTTATCCTCTCGGTTGTATATATCCATTATCATATGTTATATACTTAATCCAAACCCTAATTGTGTTCTTAACCCACCATGACGAAGCGTAAGATTAATCTGATCATCAATGAAATAAAGGAATTCACTGGTGTCAGCAACATCGGGCGTTCTTTGGGGTTTTACTTTAACCAAATGCATGTGGAGGAAGAAAACTATGCTAATGTTATTCGGGGGCAAGCTAAAATGGTTAGTGCTTTTATTTCGAACCTTGAAATGATGATTGGGGAATTGGAGGATCTAGAAGAGGAGACAGAAGAGGTTTGTTAGCATCTGCTAGACAGAAGAGGATCTAGAAGGTAATTGGAGGATCTAGGAGGGGTGTGGGCATTTAAGAGACATTCGGGAAAGGAAGGTCGAGAAGCTTGCCGCTTTGAATGCTTTGTTAGCATCTGCTAGTGCGGGAAGGACCATGAAAGGCACAGCTGCTGAATTGATGGAGGCCCATGATCCTTAGTGTTCCGGTGATAAGCTTGTGAAGATTTTTTGTATCTATTAATGTTTATGAAGACTGCCTTATATTTTAAGTTTTATGTTTTTGAATGATGATTTACGGTGAATCTCTTTGTTCTATTTGTCTATTAATCATGAACAATAGTGTGTACTTTGGCTATGAACCACGAACAATAGTCTGTAACTTTTGGGGGTATTTGGTTGTGATGTTTAAGATGTTAATCTTTATTGTTTGTTATTTTTAATTATGAATTTTAGATATGCGTATTAGATGCTTTAGTGATGTTAGATTGTCTATATAGTTTCATTATAAAGTGTAGGTTAATTTAGTTGTGATTATCTATTATGTGATTTGTAGTCTGTTTATGAGTTGATAGTAACATTTTTGAGTCCATAAAGTGTTTTAAGTATGGTAAGTGTTTTGTTCTTTACTTTGAAGCTGGTAAGTTCTTATTCTGTAATCACAAAATGATATAAGTATTGTGTGTTATGCAGATTATGTATGTCGAAAGTAGCAAACATGTACAATGCAATTTTCAGCAACACAGTTGCATTGTCCTACTCATTGAAGGTATTACTGTTAAATTTATATTGTACATGTTTTCGTTGTTCAGAAATATAGGATGCGCACGACATGAATTTGGTTCACTTTCGTTTTTAAGTCTAATGCAAAATTACATTTGTAGTTTTATTATCATTATTAGCCATAGATATAGGTTGATCTTTCAAGGTTGATAATGAAACTGATACAAATCCCTAAAATTTTCATAAAATGTATCATAGTACGTTCCTGCATAGCAAAATGTATCTAACTATGTTCCAGTTATATTTAACTGAAAAGAAGATTTGACGGGGCAAGTGTAGCATTCGTGCTCGATTAGTAGTACTAAATCATCGATTTATGCAGCCTTGTTATGTCAAGGAAATCCTTTGTGATAGAGTGTCTAAATTACTCTTAGAATGAGCAACTGTACTATGAAAATACAAGACCTCCAAAAAAAATTAAACAGATATCTAAAGCTAAGCTGAACTGATCACGTACTGAAAGTCT